>CM054062.1:121604399-122857367 GCA_028641055.1 Alopecurus myosuroides
TTTGAGGGCATTTAGGGATGATCCTACACTAGTCCCTATTGTGCTTATTCACAAGGGAGAGATTTTGGTTTCTAATGACATGACCCCTATTCCTCTTGGTGTTTCTAATGTTTTGCAGGATTTTGAGGATGTTTTTCCACAAGATGTGCCTTCGGGATTGCCACCTTTAAGAGGCATTGCGCATCAAACTGATTTAATCCCCGGAGCATCTCTCCCAAACCGAGCTCCTTATAGAACCAATCCACAAGAAACCAAGGAGATACAAAGGCAAGTACAAGAACTACTAGATAAAGGTTATATTCGAGTTAGTCTTTCTCCTTGTGTCGTTCCCGTTATTTTGGTTCCTAAGAAAGATGGTACTTGGCGCATGTGTGTAGATTGTAGAGCAATTAATAACATCACTATTCGTTATCGTCATCCTATACCATGTTTAGATGACATGTTAGATGAATTAAGTGGTGCTACTCTTTTCTCTAAAATTGATTTGCGTAGTGGATACCATCAAATAAGAATGAAAGAGGGAGATGAATGGAAAACTGCTTTTAAGACAAAATTTGGTTTATATGAGTGGTTAGTAATGCCTTTTGGATTAACTAATGCACCTAGTACTTTCATGAGATTAATGAACCATATTTTGAGAGACTTTATTGGTAGATTTGTGGTAGTTTATTTTGATGATATTCTCATATATAGCCACAATGAACATGAACACATTGATCATATTAGACAAGTTTTGCAAGTGCTAAGAAATAATAAATTGTATGGTAATCTTGAGAAGTGCACTTTTTGCAAAGATAAGGTCATATTTCTTGGTTATGTTGTTTCTAAACATGGTATTGAAGTTGATACATCAAAAATTGAAGCTATTCGAAATTGGCCAATTCCAACTAATGTGAGTCAAGTTAGAAGTTTTAATGGGATTGCTAGTTTCTATAGAAGATTTGTGCCTAATTTTAGTACAACTGCTGCCCCTTTAAATGATCTAACCAAAAAGGGTGTTAATTTCGAATGGGGTGTTGCTCAAGATATTGCTTTTGATACATTAAAAGAGAAGTTGATTTCGGCCCCACTACTTATGCTTCCAAATTTTGATAAACAATTTGAGATTTAGTGTGATGCTAGTGGCATAGGTATTGGAGGTGTGCTCATGCAAGAAAAGATACCTATTGCCTATTTTTCTGAAAAATTAAATGGTGCACAATTGAATTACTCTGTTTATGATAAGGAATTATATGCACTTGTGAGAGTTTTAGAGGTGTGGAAACATTATTTGTGGCCTAAAGAATTTATTATACATAGTGATCATGAAGCCTTGAAATTTTTAAAGTGCCAACATAATTTGAATAAGAGACATGCTAAATGGGTTGAGTTTATTGAATCTTTTCCATACATCATAAAACATAAAAAGGGATTGGATAATGTAGTTGTTGATGCTTTGTCAAAGAAAAACATGTTACTCTCAAATTTAGAAATTAAGGTTTCGGGTTTGGAGGGTATTAGAGATTTATATGATGAAGATAATGAGTTTTCTATGCCATTTAATAAATGTACTAATGTTAAGGCATGGGAAAAATTTCATATACATGATGGGTACTTGTTTAGAGCTAACAAATTATGTATTCCCGAGTGCTCTTTGCGTTTGTTTTTGATACAGGAATCTCATAGTGGAGGTTTGATGGGACACTTTGGAAGAGAGAAGACATTGCTTATGTTGGCTGAAAATTTCTATTGGGCACATATGAGGAGAGATGTGTATAGATTGGTGCAAAGGTGCATTACTTGCAACAAGTCCAAATCCAAGATCAAACCCCACGGATTGTATACCCCATTGCCATCACCTAATACACCATGGGAGGACATAAGTATGGATTTTGTTTTGGGCTTGCCAAGGACAAAAAGAGGACATGATTCTATCTTTGTGGTTGTGGACAGATTTTCAAAGATGGCTCACTTCATTGCTTGCCACAAGAGTGATGATGCTTCTCACATTGCAAATTTATTCTTTAGAGAAATTGTGAGATTAGATGGAGTGCCAAGAACCATTGTTTCAGATAGAGATGTCAAGTTCATGAGTTACTTTTGGAAGACACTTTGGGGTAAGCTTGGCACTAAGCTATTATTTTCTACTACTTGCCACCCCCAAACTGATGGACAAACCGAGGTGGTTAATAGAACATTGTCCACATTGCTAAGAGGTATGATAAAGAAAAATTTGAAGGAGTGGGAAGAGTGTTTGCCCCATGTGGAATTTGCATATAATAGAGCTGTGCATTCAACTACTCAACTATGTCCTTTTGAGGTGGTTTATGGTTTCAAGCCTATTACTCCTCTTGATTTATTACCACTTCCTTTACATGAGATAATTAATATGGAGGCATCAAAGAGGGCTGATTTTGTTAAGAGGATACATGAGAAAAAAAAGAGGCTATAGAAAAGAGAGGGAAGCATGTGGCCGAGAGGGTGAACAAGAAGAGGAAAGAAGTAATTTTTCGGCCAGGAGATATGGTGTGGGTGCACTTTAGAAAAGATATATTTCCCACATTGAGAAAATCAAAGTTGATGCCTAGAGGATCTGGTCCTTACAAAGTTATTTCAAGGATCAATGATAATGCATACAAGATTGACCTCCCAATTGATAAGTTTGGTGTTAGTAATTCTTTTAATGTGGCTGATTTGACACCTTACCATGGAGATGATTTAGCATCTAGGTCGATGCCTTTTCAAGAGGGGGAGGATGATGTGGACATCCCTAGCTCTTCACCTATTGTTACACATGAGGATGCTCCAATACAAACTAATGAAGTAAGGATTGGACCAATGACAAGATCAAGAACCAAGCTATTACAACAACAGGTGAATTCACTCCTACTTGAATATAATGTTTATAATTATGAGAGCTTTATACTACCTAAATCCTTGCATTTGTGTATTCTTAGGTTTGTTGATAACACAAGCATGAATGGATATCATGGAGAGGAGATACACAAGGATGAGCACGGATTACAAGAGGAGATGGAAAACAATCAATAACATGATGAAAACAACAAATAACAAGTGTTATGATGACAAGGGGATGGTGCCTCCACAAGGTCAAATGCACTAAGTGTGGAAAACAATGCCATATTGTTATTTCACACTCATGGATGGACAAGGCAAGAGGAGGGCGCCCACAAGGAAGCATCAATGCGCCATGACAAGTTCTAGTAGTAGTAGGATTGGTTTGTATACCAATTTGGCCGCACCCCTTGTGTACGGGGTCGGTTTGTATCTATTTGTGGTAGGATTAGGAGTCCTAGCCGAGTAGGAGAGGGTTTGCTTGCGCAAGGCAGCTTGTGGCCGCACCCTCCCCTCTCATATACCCCGATACCTGCGAGTTGGAGGGTTAGACTACGTTAAAACATAAACCCTAGACCTCTAGATTGAAACAGCTTGTAAGCCTTCATCTGGAAGTTCATCTGCAAACTTTACGTGTTACCTGTTGTTCCACTGGGAATAAGACGGTACAGGACCACTTGTAGTCGGTGGATTACTTGTGCAAGAGTGTGGAGTTGAGAATATCCTTGGGGTTGCTATCTTTTGCATTGGCATCAGGGATCAGCCGGGAGAGTTCTTAGTGGCGCACTAGTTATCATACTGGAGTTGTCTGTGAGTTCACTGAGAAGATTGGGCCACCCCTTATCATCCACCGGCCGCAAGTCTGAGATCATCCACCGCATAGGTATAAGTTTCTTACGCTTGAACTAACCCCTCTCATTGTGTACCTTGCCCAATCGGAATAGCTCTTTTACATCGCTTGGCATCGCATTTGTGGCACCGAGAGTGTGAGTTTTGCGCTTGTGAGAGAATAGCTTCGAGTAGGCATTGGCATTTGGGAATCATCTCCGCATCATCATCATCAAAAATCAAGAAAAAAAAGAGAAAGGAGAAAGAGAAAGAAGCAAAAAGAGCCAAAAGAAGCAAAGATCGATGACAATTGCTATCATTTGTAGGAACGCCTAGCTTTGAGTTGCGAGAGAGAAGAGAGTGACCGGTTTCCACATTGTGAATCTTGTTGCCTCTTGTTAATTGCGGTTTGAGCTAGCGTCCTCCTTGCGTTGGTGTGGCATTGAGCTTAGTCTTTGATAGGTACATTTCGTCTCCGCTCGTCCATTGGCCGCACTAACCCCATTTATCACTTGTGTGTGTGTGTGTTTTTCGTTTCCACCATAGCATTTTCCTCCACTAGGTTTGGTTTTCGTGCTAACTTTTCTTTGATTCTTCTCCACGTTTGACAACAAACTTTTCTTTGGATTTGTCGTTTTCCTCGCCACATTTCAAACCCATTGCCATCCACCCATACGCCGTGTGTGTTTTGGAGCGTGTTTTTGGGATCTTTCGAACTCAAGTCACTTCATTCTTTTTGCTATTGGTTTCTCTTGGCTTGGTCCACTAGTTTCCAACATTTGCTAAAAGGTGAGGGTTGAGCTCTTAGGTCCTCACACTCTATATATACACTTGCGCTTGTCACTAACCATGTATAGCGAGAGCGAAGACTTTGGAGGCCATGGTGATCATGATGAGTCCATGATGGACCACTACGACTACAACGAGCTAGACATGGACCTCCACTCCTACGAGCATGACGTGGTGGACTACCACTACTCCGAGCACGACATCGTGGATGACCACTACTACGAGCATGACATGGTGGATCACCACCACCACTACGACCACGACGTCGAGCTCTACACCGACTACTCCTCCCCAAGCATCATCGACACGGAGGAGTACCACAACCACCACGCCACCTTCGACTCCATGAGCTACATCGACATGAACCACTACCACAACAATGACACCGCAATCTTGGATGACGAGATGGAGCCCTACTACACCGGCAACGCATCCTCGAGCATGGCGGAGTTCTACACCGACAATGACTCCGACATGGACGAGCTCACCTACAAGCGCTTCCTCTCCAAGCTTCGGTGGCCAAGACATCACATGTCCGATGGTTCATGCTCACCACCATGGAGCTTCAAGGAGAATGCCAAGGCCAACACACGACAACTCCCTTCAACCTCACGATGGAGCAATGACAAGAAATCCGACAAGTTGGCAACGTTAAGATGGTCTCCTTCAACAGCAAGACGGCGCCACAAGAAGGACATCATCGCGGCTCCATCAAGCGAGAAGGCCAAGAAGCCAAGGCATCCGAATGACTTGCGGAGTCATCCCACACATGAAGTGCGGGAGCGCCGCAAGCTTCGGCATCAACCACGCCATCATCACCAAGCTCATCACCAAGATCGTCGCCATGATCATCATCGACATATGGAAGAGAGTGGTACAGCCACCTCACTGCATCTTTGACCACAAGTTCCGCGACGACATTGGTTTGAGCATCGCTCGCCATCACCACTACCTCGACCTCGACACCGACAAGGCCGTGGTGACCCTCTTCAAGATCACCCTCTACGACCGGATATTCTTCAGCACCCACCTTCTCCAAGCTCGACTCATGACATTGGTCTAAATGGCTTCGTGGATGGTGCTTGCCCACATTCAAGGCTTCCAAGGAAAAATGTGTGTCACCACCACAATGACCACCAAGACCAAGGCCATTATCAAGAAGGTGACCTCGACATGGCTTCTAGTGAATGCCTCCCTCAACTCCACCACAATGACCACCGGCGCCATCCTCTTCATCATGATCGCCATCGCCAAACCAACAAGGATGACCCACATGAGCTTCCACCGCCAATCTTTGATGAGACCCAAATGAGATCCCTTCTCAACATCAAGCGAGTGCGAATGCTCCCTATGGCTTGTCTTTCCCCATCTTCGAGGAAGACCCCTATGAGCACCACCATCATCAACAACCAAGTGGGCATTCTACAAATGATCTCTCACTTCCTCTCTTTGATGAAGACCCTTATGAGCGCCCACTTCGACCACCACTAGGCACGGATGCTATGAGCCTACTTTCCCCTCTCCTTCAAGATGGAGACCTCTTATGCCCCATTTGCAAGGGCCATGGTCACATAATGTGGGATTGCCAAGGCGGCGACAAAGATGGTGCGTCAAATGGAGATGCCATCCATGATTCTTCTCCTACCACATTGGATGAAGCACCGCATCACCTTGACCACGGATTTCCATCGCATCATCAAGGCCATGAAGACAACGACTTGAGCGTTGTTTGCCTCAACCCTCAATGTTACAAGGTGCAACGACCATGCGCGTCATCATCCATATGAGGAATGGGAGTCTCCGCCTCATCTCCACCAAGATTGTGCTTTCTATTCGCACCCCACCTTCGACAAGGATCCTCCTCCTTCGTCATCACATGAGGCGCGATTCACTTCATCATCACCACTACACCTACATCATGTGCGTCATTCTTTGAGGATGAACAATGACCTTCATGATCAAGAGCATGAGCTTCCATCATTGCCACAAGCGCAACAACAACATCAAGAGTGCGAAGCTATTCCTCCCATGACACAAGATCAACATCACCATATACATGAGGAGACCACTCTACCACTCTATGATGAGGACGTTGATGCATGTGACATTGTCAAAGAGGCTCATCCCTTGCCATCATCTCTAAGGCATTCTTCTTCTTCGTCTACAATGACACAAGTGACCACTCCAACCATCGACAAGAGAGCTCCCAATGCTATCAACGAGATGATCTTGGTTGCCAACCAAAATGGTGACCATGCCTACATGAGTGAAGGCCAATACTATGCCTTGCACCAACTAGCTCTCAATTCCTTGGACATGCCGACCAATGGTGACGAAAGCGTCTATTGCAATGAGGTCGCGAATCCATCGCGAGTGTTGACACGAGTTCTTCAAACCTATCCTCAAGATAGGGACCAACGATGCAACCTCTCTAGAGCCGGCGTCAATGGCCCATCTATCATTGATGGAGGTAACGACGAATTGGGTGACACACTTCCCTTGACTTCAAAGCATCTCATGCCAACCTCCACAAGGCCACGCTCAAGCCACCATTCTAGCCAAGGATATCTTCTTCATCATCATCATCGACCATTTGAGGATGCTACAAGGCATGGCTTACACTACCACATCACGGAGATGTTGGAGCCTTCTTCGACACGAGCCATGACCCTACCTCCTCCTCCAAGAAAGCCACCCTTTCCACACTTGGAGATCAACTCAAGAGATGAGATGATTGAGTCCTCCTCGCCACATGCTATGACACTACCGACTCCAAGCAATGCAACGACTTCGACAAGTGCGCACACCTCAAGTGCCAACACTTTGGAGCCTTCTAGTGTCCCCTCTCAAGCTTCTTGTGAGATGAGTGGTGAGAGAGGGATCCACCATCACGTGAGTGAGAGCCACAAGTCCATAATGAGTGGAAAAATCATGAGTGTTCCTAGAGTCATTGCCATGATAGCCACCAATACTGAGATGAGAGTTGAGAGCAAAACCCGATGTGTGCTTATCGACACTAACGGCTTACCAACTTTCTCTCCATCTTTGTTGTCTATTTTGCAGAGATTTGGTGACCCTATCAAGCATCCTCGACATCATCGCCTTCTCCACATACAAGGCTCTCCACATCGCATGAACATCGACACCGACTTGAAGGGTTGGAAGGAGCACATTCCGCTCATCATGATCCACATGGAGATTGACAATAGCTTCTACGACAAAGCATCCTCCATCCACACTCCTCAAGTCAAGCTCTACACGGCGCGTCACGAGCACTTCGACATCAACGCCTTCTACGCCTACATACCACATGTCACGATGTGCATGGAGTTCGACAAGCGCATCCACGACAACGACTTCTACGCCTACAACCCTCATGTCAAGATATACTTGGAGTTCCACATGCGCATCCCCGACAATGACTTCTTCATCTACACCCCCTAAGTCAAGATGTACTTGGAGTTCGACAAGCGTGTCAACGATAATGACTACCACGTCTACATCCGCTTCGTCAAGATGCACTTGGAGTTCGACAAGCGCGTCAACGACAATGACTACCACGACTACATGCCAACCACCAAGATGTACATGGACTTCGACAAGAGCATCAACGACAACGCAACCAACGTCAAGTTCATCTACACTCTACCGTTTCCGCAACCCATGGAGCAACACCCTCTTGAGCTCTTCAACGACGACTACATCTCATGTCAAGCTCATCCTCACCAATCCATGGAGGACCATGTCAAGATCGTCATCGCCTTTGGACCACACCCTCCACGAGCATACCTTGGCATGATCTTTTATAAGAGGCTAAACTTCAACGACTACACCGCCTCGCAAGATATTCCTCAACCATCCAAGGGAGATCCTTTCATGATCTTCATCACCTTTGGACCACCCCCACTACCAGCCTACCGTCAAATGAACTTCGACAAGCGGCTGAACTTCAACGACCTCTTCGTTATCGACATTCCTTCTCCCGCTCACCAATGGATGGATCGAGAGTCAAGGATGACTCTTTTTCAAGGGGGAGTTGATGTAGCCCACCGTATTCCACCAAGCACAACATCGATACGCAACAAGGTGAACTTACTCCTATCTCCGTACGTTTCCGGTGACTTGGTGAACGGTGCTCTACCTCATGAAATACCCCTCTACATGCATAGGTGGGATCACCACATGGAGACCCAAGATGGTGCCCAAGATGCTCAAGAACACATCCAAGAAGGTGCACATGAAGCTAGGAAGAACGTGGGCGAAGACGGCGTCAAGATCAGAGTTCCGAGGAGGAAGAACGGAGGGAAAAGGGGTCTCCCGGCCTCCCCCCCCGGCCAGGCCGGCCTCCCCCCTTCCCAGGCCGGCCACCTGCCCGAGCAGGACGGCCTCCCTCACCCCCACCCCGGCCTCGGGCTGGCCTCCCAGGCCGACCCCCTGCCCGAGCGGCCCGGCCTCCAGGCCGGCCTCCTCCTTCCCCACCCCGGCCCCAGGCCGGCCACCCCTCCAGGCCGGCCTCTGCGCCCCACCCTGGCCCCAGACCGGCTCCCAGGCCGGCGTGGCCCCAAAATGCACGGGAATTGCCCGTTTTTGCACCGTTTCGACCCCCCGTTTCGACCCGGAGCTATATAAGGGACCCCGGTGGTTAGATCTAGGGTTTAGGGATGATTTGAGAACTTCTTGCTTTGCCCTTGTATCCCTCTTGTGAGGTGACTCCTCTTACGGGGCTACTCCTACGATGTGTATCTAGGACCGTATCAAGATCTCTCCAAGGAGCTACTCTTTCACCTTGTGATTCTAGTAGCGCTTGCCAACCTTCCCCTTGCGGCTTCTATTGGATCGGTGGACCGAACGGTGAGAGGAATCGGTTTCAATTAGCGTGTTGTTGACTTGGGTTTGCGATCCCTCGTAGGCTTCACGAGTTATCTTCCTCCTTTTGGTGTTTCCACGCGTTTGCCCTCGATTTCCACTCGACCCCCCTCTCGTGTTCATCGTGTTCATCGCGTTCTTCGTGTGTTCTTCGTTCGTTCTTGTCGATTCGTGAAGATCGGGCCAACTTAGAGGTCAACACCTCATCAACTTGTCTCGTCCTTTGGACTTTGAACGGTCCCTGCTCTTATCTCTGTTGTTGCTGTTGTAGTTGTTATCTCGCTGCTCAGGTCTACCTCGAACCTGCAATGCATCGCCTTTGGAGGACGATACGTTAGACTGCACCATAACTTTCATCTTTTCCCTGGTCTGCAGGGCCTCACAAACTTCTGCGAGGGTTAGTTCATCGTGGCTTAATAGTATGGTATCCCACAGATTTGTAAAAGAACTTGGCAGCGAACATAACAATAGAAGAGCTAAATCTTCATCATCATATTTTACCTCCATCGACACTAGGTCGGACACGATCTCCTTAAAGATCGATAAGTGGCTCATGACAGAACCACCATCTTGCATCTTGAGCGGGAACAACTTCATCTTTACATGCATCTTGCTGGTTAGATCTTTTGACATGCAGATCGATTCCAGCTTGAGCCACAACGCAGCTACGGATTTCTCCTGCAACACCTCTTGCAAGATATCATTAGATAGATGAAGTTCAATCAATGACAAAGCCTTGCGATCTTTGCGCTTTTCCTCAGAAGTCCACTCCTTCGCTTCCTTATTCCCGAACTCATCTAGCGCCTCATCAAGATCCGATGCTTGCGATAGAATCGCACGCATCTTTAGCTGCCACAGAGAAAACCTCGTCTTGTAGTCCAGCAACGGTAGATCAAACTTCATCGATGCCATCGCGAATCCCTAATCTGAAACAGGGCTCTGATACCACTTGTTACACACAATGGCAAAACAACGATGAAGTTAAGCAAGATCGAACCAACGGGGACACGAGATTTTAACGTGGAAAACCCTTCCAACAAGGAAGAGAAAAAACCACGGGCGCCAGCCAGCAATACTTCACTATTTCGGGTGAGGTTACAAACGCGCCGGGATTTACAATGTGTGGCTTATCCCGTGCGGCGGCTTTCAAGAGGTATATAAAGGCGGTCCTGACCTAACTAGGTCGGTAAAGTTGAATCCAACTCGAACTCGGTAACAACTCGTAACGGGCCTCGCGTAGCAGAGGGCGAACTTTCCTTTATCTTCATATGAATTCAGATCACCATAAAATAACAATAATAACCACTTTATTATTGCCTCTCGGGCATATTCCCTTCAGTCTCCCACTTGCACTAGAGTTAATAATCTAGTCTGTAAGGACTTAACACATATGGCGTTCCAGTGTTATTACCATGCTTTGCATGTGGTAAACATCATCAAAAAGATCTGGACTATTCAGGTCCTATTGTATTTGCATGTTCTTTGCGTCTACACGCATCACTCATTCTCTAATGATATGGCTTTGTATATATTTGGTCAACCAGTGAGACCTTAATTCCTCAGCTTAAACTAATGTTACTAACATTGTGAAAATGTAGCTTCATAGTGTCAGCATTCTTGGAAATTCACCAAGTTCAATAAAGAACTCCTTGACACAAAATAATCCTATTATTTGTTGTCAACACAACGATGTACTTAGCCTTTGTTGTAGTATCCATCACAATACTTTAATTTTGAAAATCTTTCAAATCCAGCATGGAACTTTCTTCCAGCCTATTATGCTACCCTTCATCACATATTTTAATTGAGATAAATTATTTGAATAGATGACAAGACTATTAGTGTAACATATTACAACAAATAGTTTGTCGAAAACACATCCTTAGCATTTCTAAAATGGCATAAGGATCTCTCCCGCTGTTGTCTAATCATCATATGAGTTATCCTGCTATAACATTTTATAGCATACGACTCATCTGGTTGTGTGCATAGTATGGAAACATGACTTAGAAATCTCGATTTCAATGATGCTCATCATGTGTCAAAACACTTGAATCTTGCTAAATTATTTTCCATGTGACAAGAACTCCTTCTTGTCATTTCAATATTGACTTACTTCAATATTTCATCTATGTAATTTCGCGCAACCATATTAGGCGCTTTAATCCATCTCTTATGGATATCGATGCCCAATATCTTCTTAGCCTTTCATCAATATAAAAATCTTAACCGTGTTAATTTAAAATACATATTTTCCAATCAACCATATGTCATCTACATAAAGCATTGGAAATAAGTCATAGCGCTCCCACTTAATTTCTTGTAACTTTACAAGCATCTTTATCGTTCATGATGGAATCAGACTCTTTTGATAACTTCATTAAGGTAAAGATTCCAACTTTGTTATGCTCACTTCAACCATTGAAGTTTGCATACCTTTCCAACAACCTTTTGAATTCTACAAAACTCTCAGACTGTGTCAAGTACACATCCTCGATCAAACTTCCTTGAGAGGAGAGTTGGTTTTGTTATTCAACTTCCATATCATAATCTGTAACTTTTGCTAGAACTATCCGCAAAGACTAAAGCATCACTACGGATGATCAAAATCTTGTAGTAGCCAACTTTTTGAACTTTGTAGAAAACAACTTTTCGATAAGTACAACTTTCAAAGGATGTAAAAATCCATGTCTTTGTCGCTATATAGACCCTTTTGCTATCGTTAGGCATCATGCCTATCGAAAGGACTACCAAGTCACATACTTGATATTCATACAAGGATACTATGGTGGATATAATGACTCATAGTCAATTTTATGAAGTCAAGGCCAATTATTTGCTTCCTTTATAAGGTACAGGTCCTTTTGTTGTAAAAACAACACTTTACTCTTAAACCATAAGTTGGTCTAAGTACAAAGTTTTAGGACTTTTGTGGTTCAGTTCGCAAACTCATTCAAAGTATCTACAACATATGTAGTGTCTTCTACTTAGTCAAAATAGGAAACCCCGGAACAACTTCAAGTGTTGCGCTACTCTTAACATGATAACAAAGATTCTCTAATCTCGTTGTGTTTGTACTGTCCTCCCACTCACTTGTTTCGCAAGAACTACTTTCTCGAGAAATCAACCCTTTCTGACAAACAACATTTGTCTTTTGGTTCGGTGATAGGAGAAATACCCAATGTTTTATTTGGGATAACCTTATAAACATATATTTATCCTATTTTGGTTGTAAACATTTTACACATGCTATGCATACGAAAACTTTAATAAAAAGACAATTTGGGTCACTACCCAAACTATAACTTATATGCTGTCAATTTTAATGGATCATGATGGTGCTCTTTTCAGTGTAAAAGCGGCTGTCCTTAAGGTATAAACTACAAAATTATAATGGCATTTTTTTTAATCTTACCATGTCCAACAAGGTTTGATTTTGTCTCTCGAACACTCCAAACTAATGTGGGGTTATTCGAGTAGTATAAGTTGTAGAACAGTTCTGCAACTTCTCAGATGTTTTATTAAACTTGTAACTCAAAAATTTATCCTTTATGATCCAATCATAAATACTTGATTATCTTGTTACAATGATTTTTACTTCATACTAACAATAATACGAACCAATTCAAAATTGTCAAACTCCATTGTCTTTAAATAGATATACCCATATATCTACTCAAATCATCGACGGAATTTTATGAAGGAAAAATTAATCCACCACACATGACTATACATAATGGACTATATACATCAACATGTACAATCTCCATTAAATTAGTCCTCCACTCTACTTTGCCTATGAACGGAATTCTAGTCATCTTTTGGAAGAGGTCTCACAAGCGTCAATTTATTCAAAACAAAATGACTCCGTAAGTCCATCAATATGGAGTTCCTTCATGTTTTCCTTTCCGATATGAACTAAAATGGTGGTCTCACAATTTAAGTGAAACTCTTTTACGTCTTGCAATGCTTAGCATTTAGTCTTATAGATGTTTACTTTACCAACATGATTTATATTAACGTATCCATCAATTATGGAATATGATCATAGTTTGAAAAATCTCATTTGTTCTGACAAAAGACCAGAACAAAATAACAAACTATTAAGTTCTTAAAATAAATCTTGAATGTTTGGTTCGATACGACAATGACATAATAACACTTTATTTCTGTTCTTGTCATAATCGATTCCACATCTATTACTAGTTTCTTTTAGGCCCTTGTATTTCTTGCATTGCGTTGCTTTGTATGACAACTCATACCAACCAATGTGGTATCAAAATACCCAAAAATACTTTGTTAACTAGTAATACATCTATAACTTGCATATCAAGCATATACTCCTGACCTGAACTTTTCCAGTTATCTTCATTTACTGCCATATATCTTTTTGTAATTCTATTTTCAATATTCCCTTTCCTTTATAGAAGAATCATTCAACATCAAACAATGCTAGTCGTAGTAGCACATTTTCCTTGGCGTTTTAGTCATATACTATCACCCATTGAGTCATACTTTAAGTTTGATTGTTCTACTAATATCACCATATTAATAGTATTGTTCCAGATTCCACTGTTAGCAATCTCCAAGCAAGGTAAACGATTTTTACCAATACTTTAATCCATCCCATCATAACAATTTTTAAGATACTATAGCTCGAAGGAAGGAATTTAGAGGATAATGTTTAGCACCCAATTTCTTAGAATATTCATACGCATAGCGTCTTCAATCATTTCATATATTCAAATAATATAAGCATATGTTGTCACGCTAAATTATACTCAGTCATGTTGCTACAAATAAGTTTCTAGATATAAATATATCTTTCACTTGATTGTTTATGAAAACAACTCTTTTCAGTTCCTAAATCACCTTGAGCAACAAAACATTCTTTTGAAGATAAAGTAATGCGGAAGCAACCATGACTCTGGATTCTAAGTAGGAATTATTTATCTCTAGATCAATCAATCATTAATCATATGGAGCTAGGTAGGAAATAACAAAAATCTACAATAGGACTCAATTTTTAAATTTGACTAATACGGTACCAATCTTAAATGATTTTTACCAAATCATAACAGTTATATCTCAATTAACAATCTAAGTGTAAGGTAGTTTTGTGGATGCGAATGATTACTACAATTTGTGCAAATTCACTTTGATTGGTTGTTCATGATAAATAAGTTCAAGTTAATTCAAAATTACTATGTGAACTCCCACTCAAAAACAACATCCCTCTTAGTCGTCTTTAGTGATTACACGAACCTAATTCACTACACCAAAACCGATCATCACGTGAGATGATGTAGCTGCAAAGGCGAACATCGACATGTTCATCACATCATCCATATGACTCATGCTTTACCTTTCTGTTACGTGTTCCAAGGCCATGTCTGTACATGCTAGGCTCGCCAAGTAGAACCGTAGTATTGCGTGTGTTTCAAGGCCATGTCTGTACATGCTAGGCTTCAAAACACCCGTTGTATGCGAACGTTGAGTCTATGACACGCGATCATCACGTGGTGTCTCGAAACGACAAAATTTCTTATCAGTGCATACTTAAGAAAGAACACATTATTATCTTGATATTAAGTGAGAGGGATCATCTTATAATGCTACCGTCTCTATCTTAGCAAAATAAGATGCATAAAAAGATTAACATCACATGTAATGATAATGTGATATGATATGGTCCTTCTTGCACTTGATCTCCATCTTGTGCATCACGTTATGATCTTCATCATTTTACCGGCGTGGAACCAAGGTACATGGAACCTCCATCTTGATTGTCCATCAATAATAAGACAACCATATGGATTCCTTCCGTTATATCAATAATTTACGAAATAGATCATCTCATAATCAAATTTGTAACATTGACCATATCACATCACATGCCCAGCTAAAACTAGTTAGACGCCTCTAATTTATTTTTGCATATTTTACGTGGCTTAGGGATTTCGAGGATAGAACCGTCCATACCTACGAACATCAACCACAACGTTGATAAACACATTTTTAACAACCCTTCATAGATTAGATCTTAACTATAGTAGGAGAAACGGACACCCCCTCAGCCACAAGTGAGACAAGTCTCGCGTACATAGTACACGTAAAGTTAGTCTAGGGCAGCTTCATCCTACTATGCCACTAAGATCATAAAATACTCAAGGAGGCAATAACATCATCATCAACGCCCACATACACCTATGTTTTATGCCCGTACAAATCATCTACACATAGATCTGGCTCTGATACCACTAAAGGGGTCGTTGCGTAGAGAACAAAAAATTTCCTACGCGCCATAAACCCGAAGGGCCAAGATCTAATCTAGGAGATGAAAGGAAACGGGCATAGATAAGGTCTTAAGGAGAACATACCCTCGAAGACACAAATAATTACGAGATCAAATCTCGTTGATGATGTAGTCGTACTCACATCGATCTCAAGATTGCGAAGATGAGCGGGTGCAATCCGGCAGCGCTTCCACACTCGGTCACACGTACAACTCGATGACGACCTCTGTTCCCTCGATACATCGGGGCAGCGGAAGTAGAGGATCCCTCGGAAACCAGCAGCACTGCGGCGTGGTGTGGTGGAGAAAACTTCGTTCAGGGCTTTGCCAAGCGCATGAACATAAGGTGGATCAGCGGGAGGATGGAGATGGAGATGACACCAAGTTGTATGTAGAGAGAGAGGTCCAACCCCTCTTTATATAGGAGGGGTTGGAAGCCACGAACTTTTTGTGCCTCCACCTCTCCCCTCATCATGTGGGTGGAGTCTCCACTCAACCCACTCATTCTCTCATCAATTCCCACTTAAAATTCCAAGGGTTTTCGTTAATAAATAAATAAAACAATTTTATTTCTTTAGTTTAATATTTGTTAATCCTATTAACAAACATTAATACTTACCCCCTTGAACTATTTGTCAATCAAACATTAACATATACCACCTTGAACTATTTCAATATTCCTCGAAACAATTCCGGTGAATATTTCAATATTCCCCGAAACAATTTTGGTGTTGTCCAAACTTTTCTCCGATATTCCGTACCCACTCAATCGCGTCATCGAACCTTAAGTGTGTCACCCTACGGTTCGTGAATAATGTAGACATGATCGAGACACCTCTCTGATCAATAGTCAACAGCGGGACCTGGAGATCCGTAATGACTCCAACACATTCAACGAAGAATCTAGTGATCGTGTGAACCATAAACATCGTAAACTATTCCCTTTGTCTCGCGATATTTTACTTGTTCGAGATTCGATGATTGGTATCAACCATACCTTGTTCAATCTCGTTACCTGACAAGTACTCTTTTCTCGTTTCCGTGATATGACATCCTTGTGACCTAGTCACGTGCTTGCAAGTGGTGTCGATGTGATATCACCGAGAGGGCCCAGAGTATATCTCTCCGTCATTTTGGATGGACAAATCCCACTCTTGATCCATGAGGCTCAACTAACAATTTCCGAATACCTAACGCCACGTTTATAGTCACCCTGTTACGGTGTGACGTTTGATGTCATCAAATTAGTCTTTCGTTATTAGTGATTAACATGATCTCATGGTCTAAGGAATAAGGTTACTCCGAATGTAAGACATAACAATAAAACTAAATGACCTTATCGTATTGTTATACTTACTTAGGGTCTATGTTCATCACATCATTCTTGTAATGATATGACCCCATTATTAACAACATCCAATGTTCATGATCAGGAAACCTTGATCATCTATTAATCAACGAGCTAGTTAAAAGAGAGGCTTTACTATGAACCTTTGTTTGTTTATTAAACACATATGTACCAACGTTTCCGGTTAATACAATTCTAGCATGAGAAATAAACATTTATCATAAACAAGGAATAAGATAATAACCACTTTATTATTGCCCTTCATGATTTTCGAAATTGGGAACTATGGAGCCAAGACCAGGATTTTAACCGTAGACAAACATTGCTACCATTTGTGAAGAGGAGGGGTCAAATGTTGATGCCATGCCATCTGCTGACAAGAGTGTTGCATCATGTATGGTGTTTTCCCCTTTGTCTTATTCGATTCTTCCCCTTTTTCCAATGTGTTTTCATTTGAATGTGATGCTCTCATGTTTTATTTTTATTTTTGCTAGGCCATGTTAACGCTGAAGATCCAATAGGAATATCGGAGCATGTACCAGAGTCCGCGACACCGTTTTTGGAACCACCCACAAGTTTTTGTGCGAACATTTGTTACTGTCCCAAGATTCTGGCTTTCCTTTTATTTTTCAGTTATACTTTTTGTTGAAAAATACCTGCTACAATAGCTTCCAAGCAATGTTATCCTAATTTTTTTTGCTACTTTAGATAATAATGTATGTTTCCCCTCGTGTCTTTATGTATGTTTCCCATATTTTATTTTTATTCTTGCTGCAATGAGTTTAAAGTTTTGCTCTCATTCTAGTTTTATTTTGCTAAGTCTGTCACTTGTTGCTAATTTTTTATCCACAATTTTGCTGCAATAGGTTCTTTTTCATGCTATGATAGTGGTTTTTGTTTGATAATATAATTCAATGATTATGTTTCGTGATAGACATCTTTTCCTCATTTCTTATACTTTTTGAAAATATTTTCTATTGCTGCAATAAGCTTATAGTTGTGTTACCATAGTGGATTTTCAATGTTAATCTAGTTGATTGGCATGTTTCCTTACTTTTATATTTGTATTTATACGTAGACATGGCTCCTGCCAGTGACAAAGTCGAAGAAGAAGGTACTGGCCTAAAAACCTTTGAAAGGAGGACTAGGTACAAGAGGGCAAGGAAGGAAGACTTGGAGACTGCGGCGGTGAAAAAGATTAAGGTCTCTCAAGATATTATCAACACATACGACAAGTTTGTCTATCACACTCGTAAATGGAAGACCGACCGGTAGAAACCGAAAAAAGCCATCCCGTTAGTTTCTCTTTGCTACACTACTTTAGTTTGTTTGCTTTATACTTTATATGTTTTTGTTTGTTTCCTGCTATCTTAAGTATCTTCCTCTCTTTGTCCATCATGTTTTATCTTGTACAACTTTTTTTTTGCTATGTTAGGATATGCATTTTGTTATTAAATTGGGAATTTAACTTTTTTTTTTGATTTATATGTTTTCAGGCCTGCTTTCATTATAATTGGCTGTTTCCATTGGGAATACAAGAGCTTCCATTCCTCTATGAGCCCTAGAGGCTGTGTTGACACTCAAGTCATGGGTGTGTGGTCCGGGTGTTTCAACAAAGAGTCAAAAGCAGCTTCTGACAGCAGCAAAAATGTCTTAAAGAAGTACATTTTTTCTCTTACTACATGATAGTCAGTTACATCGGCAACCCCAACAAATTTTCACTTTTGTTGTGTTTTTCTTATTGTCTACCTTGAAACATGCTAATTTTACTCTTTCATTTTGCATTGCAGGGGAAGCTTAGCGTTGATCCTGATGACTTTGACCCAAAGGAGGTATTGAAGGAATTGAAGAGCAAAATCGCGGAGTTTAACATTATGAGAAATGATCTGGTGAGTTTTATGCACATACCCAATATTCATTTTTTCTCCTTTTTGTTGATGTTTTCATTGTTCCTAGCTTAAGCTTTCTTCCACCTTTTTTGTTTTGTTTTTTGCTAATTCCATTTATTTTGTAATTGTGCAATGTAGCTTTACTTTACTCTGGTAAAAAACAAACACTGGATAGTCTGCACGGTGAACTTACTATGCAACTAGTTTCACATATTTGATTCCATGAAGACCTCGAAGAATTACAGCTTGTTAGAAGAATCATCAAACAATCTCGTAAGTTTCCACAAACACCTCCACAACTAGCTTGCATTTTGTGTCATTTTTGTTCGCTAGCCACATTGTTTTTTTGTCAACATAGTTCATGAACTTCTCGACGTTAACGATCGCATCAGGATTGGAAACGCCTAATTTCTCAATTTTCAAACTTACAACCCCCAACCATCCGAAACAGAAAACTCTTTAAGGTTTCATCCTTTTTATTTTGATTCTTGCTGCAATCACTTTAAAGTTTTGCTCTTATTCTAGTTTTTTTTGCTAAGTATGTTACTTGTTGCTGAATTTATACCCACATTTTTTTGCTGCCATATGTTCTTTTTTCCATGCTATGTGTCGTGGGGTTTTCACGGCAAGTGTCCTCTTCTGAGAATTAGATTGTGAGGCCATTGCTCTTGAGGAGAAGTCTCGAAAGGTTTAAGGTGGAAACGAGAGACGCGAGTTTACCCAGGTTCGACCCCTCTATTGAGAGTAAAAACTACTCCTGCCTTCTTAATATTGGGAAATCAAGGTATCGATTACAAGGAGTGACTCCAGCTTCCGATGTCTCGAAAACTATTGCTATCAACTTAGAATCCGTTCGTCTACGTCCCAGGGCCTCGCCTTATATAGTGGACGAGTCCCCCGGGTTACAAAGTGATCCGGGTTATACCCGTCGTCCGAGTCCCAGTGTGGTCTGGTCTTCGAGATGCTCCGTCCGGCTTATTCCATAAACCGGACGCTCCTGTCCAGCCTTGGGCCACTTCGCCGGCCTTGGGCCTCCACACTTGTTTCCCGGGCTCTAGGCCGGGTCTGCTTCTATCTCCGGGTTATGCTTGGACATATCCGGGTCTTCATTTGTTCATAGGCTACCTCGTGGCCTGCTTTGCCTAGTCATAAACCGGAATACGGTATATGAACCGACACGATCCCATTCCGGTTTATCTGGGTGGAAGGTAAGGTATCCCCTTACCTTCTCCCCCAAGATTAGCCCTTAGGTTAACGCGAACACTTAAGTCCAAACTTACGTTGTTCACGTTAAGCTTTCTAGGAAAATCTCAGACGCAAATTTGTTAGTCCAAAGACTAACCATCTGAAATCTCTGACCCGGATTTCACAGGGATTATCCTTGTTGGAGATATCCGGAATGGGGTATCTGCCGGCATCCAGAAGCCGGACCTGAAGGGCAGGCTCAAAGACCGAGGCCCATAAGGCACGAAGCGCAGGACTGCATCCGGATTGCCGGCCTTGAAGCCCATCTGTGCCCTTAGGGGCTGAATGACCGTAGATTGTTAGGGTTATGCTAATGTACGGTTTGTGTTCCTGTATGCCCCGATCCGGCTACCTATATAAAGCCGGACGGGAGAAACCCTAAGGAAGATTCGAGTCATACACCTAATCTGCCTATGTACTTGTAATCTATGTTCGGTATCGCCCTGATAGTTGATTTGCCGGAAGTAGGGAGCCTCCCGGCTAAACTGAACCTGGGTAAACACCATGTCCTTGCACCAAAGTGCTCCCCCACGTTTGCCTTCCCCGCAGTTCACCCTAGAGAGATGGCTACCCCTTCCGGAAAACCTGATCCTAGAACACGTTAATCCTCTTTACTCTTTATCTCCAGGATCATATCCTTCTGTTTTTAAACCAGAAAATATCCCTACGAATTTATCTCCAGGGTCTCAGGAACTGAAAATATTTCAGTTTATCCTAGATTTTTCTCTATGCATTAAATGCTTTTTTCCAAAGAATCTTCGGATTATCTTTCCATTTTTGTAGATCCAATCTCATTCAAATTTTCGGAAAAAGATTAATCCTGGGGTACTTTATGTAAAATTACCACCTAACCCTAGGGTTAGGGCTCCCATCTATAAATAGCCCCGAAGGGTCCACCGTAGTCATTCACACCCTGTGCTTCCCACTTCATCTACTTCCTCCGGAAAATCTCGAGAGCTCATATTCTTGTGCTCGCTCCGCCGTGGCCGGAGCTTTATTGTCATTCGTCAAGCCATGGTGAAGGAGAAAAGCTTGGCCACTAGGGCTGCAGGAACCGGCAAAAAGAAGAAAACCGACGACGCTTCCGGTTCTGCCGCGGGTTCCGCAGCCAGATCCAACATAGGAATGATGCAAGTTAACTGGTGCAAGTCTGAAATGACGCAGGGCCGGCTCCAAGAGATGGAAGATTCTGGCTTACTTCCAAGCAACATATCCTGGCGTGCTCCTAGAAATGAAATCCAGCTCGAGCCTGGGCCGGGCGAGGTAATAGTCTTTGAAGCTCACATTCTTCGCGGTTTTCCTCCACCCGGTTCATATTTCTTCCGCCGACTTTTAGAGTATTATAGCCTTCACCTTCAAGATCCGCCCCCAAACTCTATCCTCAACGTTGGCAATTTCGTTCTCCTTTGTGAGGATTATCTCCAAGTATAACCTAATCTTGATCTTTTCCTAGAATATTTCTATTGTAACAAACACCCGGAAGTTGCTGGGGGTGACCTGATCCACCGCGGTGGTGTCCCTTTCCAGAGGCGGAAAGACATAGCTTATCCGGGTATCCCATTAGCTAGCCACCCCAAACTGTGGAAAAAACATTCTTTTATTGCAAAAACACTTATCCTGCTGATGAACCAGTTTTGGCGGGTTATCATCATGAACGTCTTTTCTATACAAGCACAATGAACTCCGATGCTAAGCCGACTGATCGAGCTAAGATTAAGACCCTTCTCAAATGTGTAACCTCTTTTATAGTCCATGGGTTAACCGGTTTAGACCTAACCTAGACTTCGGTAAACTGGCGTATCCAACCTCTTAGCATTAGGAACCGGCTATTCCATCAATATTCCGGTTTATCAGACACAATGAGGTATTCTGCGGCCCTAGTTTCAAAGTTTGATATGGTGGCTTCATTGAAAGATCTTATTGGATTAAAGAAAGAGAGGCTTCTTGATGTTGGACTCCCAGCATTCTCTCCTTCTAACCCGGTTCCTCCAGTAAGTTTAATTTTGTTGTGAACCATTTTTGCTTTTATTAACTGAAATCTCCAAGTGCTAACCCGGCTCTTTTCCGGCTTATAGGCTTCGGATGCTTTCTGGGTTACTACTGAAGAACCTGCTTCCTCTCCTGAAGATGATGAATATGAGGAGCAAAGTGACAAAGAGGAAGAGGTTTCTGAATTTGACTCTCTTGGTCACTTGCATAATCAATTTGCTGATGCTAGTTACTCGCAGGATGAGCCGGCTGAACAGGAAGGTGCTGGTTTAGGGCGGGGGGAGCATCCCAGGAAGCACCGGATCATGAGACTCCGGATCTTAACCCCACTACTCCTATCACCGGCTCGAATGTGGTGGTTGAAAAAGAATCTCCTGTGACCAACAAAAGAAGTTGGCAGGCCATTGCAAAGGTGCCTTTTTCTAGACTGCTCAAAACACCTTTGAACCCATCCTCACATATAAAGAAAACGCAAGATGACAAGGATACAAGCAAGAGAAGGAGAACCGGGAGCTCCAGCTCCAGTGAATTACAAGCAGGTTTGCTTGAGAAAACTCCTTCCCGCCGGGTTCCCAGAGCTCTAGTTTCTCCTACTTCTTCACACCCTTTGGCCGGGAAAATTCGGCCGGAGTTGAGTCATACTTTCCATACAGATTCACCCACCTCCGGCTCTTCCCATTTTAGCAGTGCCAGTGAGTTTTCCATCAACTCTGGGTAAGTTAGCTCCTATGTTTTTAATCATAATTGTAACCCACTTTTTCATTCTGGTTTCTAACCCCATACTCGTTACAGGGCCCAGGCTGTGATTAAAGTGACTCCAATTTCTGTTCCTGCTCCAGCATCTAACTTGGAGGAAGCTGTTGTGGAAGAAACTCAAGATGAACCGGTTGAAAAATCGTTGGGTCCCATTGATAATTCTGCACATGCTATGGATTTAGAGGTGAATCCGGCTGATAATAAGCCATCTAATGATCCTTCTGTTGGAGACCCCGAATGTTTTAAGAACCGGATGTGGTGATTACCGGTTTTCAGACTGTGAATACCGTTGGCACCTCAACTGTATTGTCCAAAATTGTAGATGAGTTGAAACCATCCTCTGAAACAAAACCAGTTTCGTCCAACCTGAATCTTGAAGGCCAAAACTACGATGTTCTGGTTCAGGAGCTCTTTGAGAACCGGCGTCATGCAGATGGAATCATTGACCTTTTGAAGAAGAGATATGAGGTAACCTTGATATATATAACATGTAGCCCTGAATCTTCCAGATTGTATTTGTAGAATAAACTTGAAGATTTCCTTGTTGTATTTTTGAACTTGAACTGTAGCCCCCAAGTGCTAGTTTACAATTTGACTGAGAACCAGGACTTGTTTTAACTTTTAGCCAACAAACTATTCGATCTAAAATACTGTAGCACCCAAGTGCTGGGTTGCGAGCGTGCAGCTACTCGGGACTTACTTGTACTCTTAGCCAATAAACTCTTAAATTTGAAATAGTGTAGCCTCCAAGTGCCTCGTTGCGAGCCTGCTGCTACTCGGGACTTACTTGTACTCTTAGCAAATAAACTCTTAAATTTTAAATAGTGTAGCCCCCAAGTGCCGGGTTGCAAGCCTGCAGCTACTCGGGACTGTGCAAATTTTCCACATCATTGGTAGGCTAAAAAACCGTGTAGCCCCAAGGTTTGCGTTACCTGCCTGCGGTAATCCGGATCTGTCTTAGTGTATTGATCTTAAATCTGTCTCAATATAACCTGGAATTTTCTATGGTTATCTTTTTTCAAAGTCTCGAATCTTCCTCAAAGCAGGAGATTTCTAACTTGAAGAACTTGTTGGCTCAAGAGGCTGTGAAAACCGAGTAAGCAAGGAAATTGCAACATGACCTAGAGAAATAGATTGATGAAGCTGCCAAAACTATGTCTGCTCTTCAGCAAGATTTCGAGAACCGGAAGAAAGCCATTATTGAAAGGGTTGAAAATCCCGAGAACGAGCTGGAAGAAACCAGGGGCAAATTTTCCAAGTTAAGGATCTACTTGGTGATATCACCTGTACCGTTTTTGGTAAGCTTGGTTCTCCTCCGGTTCATTTTCTCTGTTTCTTCTTATGAAATCCGATTTATAAATTGTATCTTCTTGTACTTTCCAGGCAGGCGGCATGGGAATAACCTCTAGATCCCATAATTGAAACTGAAAGCTCTGTTCCCTTTGACCCGGCAGTTATATATTAGGGGAGGTGAATGCATCAAAGTTGTTAGGAACTAGGATAATGCTCCTAGAAAGCTTCATGATATGATTGTGGAATTACCCAATGTTCCCCAATGGATTGAAGAGCATAAAATCTCAGCATGTCATCGTGGAGCTATCAAAGTTATGTCTTTGGCAAAAGCTTATCACCCAGAAATGAATCCAGATGTTCTGGTTGGTGGTTTCCCAGAGTATCGAGCTGACAGAACTAAGTATGAAAGGAAGGACTTTGCCAGAATTGAAAAATAATGTCGATTTTAAGCTTGTTCCATTGCCGAGAAGTTAAAGTTGAAAGAAATTTGTCCCCGATACCTTTCCTCAGGTGATCGTAAGTGGGTTTTTAGCCCCACAGAAGAGCTGACTTTTAATAGCCTCATCTTCTGAAGCTCCACAGACGACCACTCATGCAGTTACTGCGCCGCCTCATCCATTGTATGAACCGGATGATACAAATGATGCTTTGGCGAAGTTGGAATGGAAGTATATTTCAGAAGTTGAGCTCCAGGATCCGGAAAATACCCAAGGCGACGTCGAGGATAACCCAACAACTCAAGACCGGAATTCCGGAGCCGGTTTAGGATCTGGACAACAGAAAGGAAAATCAGTTGTGTAATTGAAACAAACATTTTTCAGTTTGGAAAATAATTCAGCCCTGATGGGCTTGTAATAGGCTAGATAAAATGCTTTATTTATAGCTCTATTTTTGAAATTTCATATGTGCACTTATGATACTTTTGGTGTGTAATAACTCGGTTTTTTGCCAACTAACGCAAAAATTTCCGGGTTATATTTATCGGGGAACTTATAATTTCTTTGATCTCAAACAATTCCCTCTTTTGTATTTTGGTTTATCTTTGCTATCTAGCTCAGCCGGTTGATCACATGAGTTATTCTAGCGTTTTCAACTCTGGCGAGTTCAGGGTCATGATAACTCCGTTTTGCCGGGTTATAAAATGATTTACTCGTCCAGGTTAGACATCTAGGTCATAAAAAATTGCGTGTAACCACTGACTGGCAGGAAAGTATAACCAATATAATGTGGCATATGCCAGAT
This sequence comes from Alopecurus myosuroides, assembly GCA_028641055.1. NCBI lineage: Eukaryota > Viridiplantae > Streptophyta > Magnoliopsida > Poales > Poaceae > Alopecurus > Alopecurus myosuroides. The sequence goes on from CM054062.1 coordinate 121,629,775, forward strand.
TCTTGAGATATAATTGTGCTATAGCATCAGCCCCCAAGTAATCATATAAGGAAACATAACTCCCTGTGAAAACAATAAAATTGTTGAAAAAGTCCCAATACCTTGATTTTTCAGGTCTGCCCTTTTTATTTCAATGATAACATAGTGATTACAATGATCCTATGTGTAGTATGGCCTCAACTGGGCTATTTTCCATGGTCTGCCAGTTTCTTCCTCAGATATTCCTGATTTATCAGCATCACGCATATCAATGAGGTAATATGACCCGTTGTGTAGGTTTTTTCTGACCGCAAACGGTCCTTCCCATGGTGGACTTAGCTTGTGCATCCCATCCTTTTTCTGAATCAGGTGTAACACTAAGTCTCCTTCATGAGAATTTCGAGTTTTAACCCTGCGGCTATGATAGGGACGCAGGTCCTACTGGTATATGGCTGACCTGGATGCTGCAAGTTCGCGTGTTTCTTCCAAAGCATCAAGCGAGTTTTGACATGCTATCTCGTTTTCGGTTTCCACATATGCAGTTACTCTTGGTGAGTCATGAAAAATCTCACTTGGTAAAACTATCTCAACCCTGTAAAACAGAAAAAATGGTGTATAACCTGTTGACCTGTTTGGGGTAGTTCTTATGCTCCATAAAACAGTAGGCAATTATTCAACCCAACAACCTGCAGTTCTTTCTAGTGGGACTTGAAGTATAGGTTTGATACCCTTTAGCAACTCCTGATTAGCTCGCTCTGCCTATCCATTGGACTGTGGATGTGCTACTGAAGCAAGGTCAAGTCTGATATGATTCAGTTCACAGAACTTTTTCATTGCTCCCTCAGACAAATTTGTCCCATTGTCTGTGATAATGCTATGTGGGTAACCAAACCTAAAAATCAGTTTTTTTTTCAAAACCTTGACTGCTGTGACCGCGTCACATTTACTGACCGGTTCTTCTTCCACACACTTTGTAAAATTTCCAACTGCTATCAGTAGTTTAGTCTTTTTGCCAAAGGACATTTTAAAAGGTCCCACCATGTCTAGTCCCTAGACTGCGAAAGGCCATGTTATTGGGATCATGCGCAAATCCTGAGCTGACATATGATCCTGCCTTGCATACTTCTAACATCCTTCACACGCTCGAACAATGCGTTCTGCATCAGCATTTGCTGTAAGCCAGAAAATTCCATGTCTGAAAACTTTATTGACAAAAGACCTGGAACTTGCACGGTGGACACAATCTCCTGAGTGGATCTCGTTAAAGATCTGACACCCTTCTTTCGGAGAGACACATCGTTGAAAAATTCCCGTTGCACTTTGTTATATAATTCACCATTAATGATTGTATATGACTTTGAACGCCTTATAACCTAGCGAGAAATAACCTCCTCCTGCGGGAGTTTATGTCTCGTGGGATAAGCCAGATATGGTTCTGTCCATTCTGGGATTGCATGAAGAGCGGTGACCAGTTCTTATTCAGGATCCGGATTTGTCACGTCTTCTTCTGTGGGAACTTTGACTGACGGGCTATGGATCTCGTCAAAAAATATGTTGGGTGGAACTTGTTTTTTCTGAAAGCCTAGATGAGACAATGCATCGGCTGCTTCATTAAGACGTCGATCAATATGAACAACTTGATACCCCTGGAAATGTCCTGCTAGCTGGGTAACTACTCGTCTATAAGCTGCCATGAGTGGGTCTTTAGAATCCCAGGTTCATGTAACTTGTTGAGAAACAAGGTCTGAATCTCCCAGGAAGCGAATTCGGGTTATACTCATTTCTTTGGCAATTCGAAGCCCATGAAGTAAAGCCTCATATTCTGATGCATTATAGAGCATTTAAACGAAATTTGTAGGACATATCGAAATTTATCACCTCTTGGAGATGTCAAGACCATGCCGTCTCCGACCCTTCCAGTTGTCTTGACCCAGAAAAATGCATGGTCCAATACTTAGTGTCTGGTTTATCTGGCGGGGCCTGTAACTGTGTCCAGTCATTTATAAACACGATGAGGGCTTGAGACTTGATTGCAGTTCTCCACTCATATTTGATGTGATATGGCCCCATCTCAATAGCCCACTTTGCAACTCCTCCAGTTGCTTCTCTATTCTGGATAATATCTGATAAGGGTGCTGTAACATCCCTACTTTTGTGTAATAAAGAGAGGTTTTGAGTACATGTCATGCATGCATGAAAAGAAATGGACCAAAAATTTGCATTTAAAAATTAACCAGTGAATTAACAGAAAATCACTTAACCTAGCTTCACACAAATTTGTTTTACAAAGTTTTTCAAAGTGAACCAACCATGTGATAGAAAGGTGGCAAATTTGAAGAGATTTCCAACAAGTATTTTTGTGCAATTTTTGCTTCACAAAAAGGCCCTCAAAATCTGTTTTTGGTTCTGTTTTTAAGTCCTAAGGACCTCTTTGCAAACCCTTTACTTTTTCGGGGGGTTTTTGTGGAAATCGTCCTTTATCATTTTCTTCTCTGTCGCCGGCCAGGAGGGCAATCCGCCGCCGCCCTCCCCTCCTGCTTGCTCCCTAGTCGACGTGGAGTCCTGGAAGCCCACAAGGAGACGTCCGGATCGTGCTAGCTTGCAGAACCCCTCCCGAGCTCCCTATCTCTCCCTCTGCTCCTCTCTCCCTGCACCGAACCCTAGCTCGCCGTCGATCCGTCCCCGCCGTCGATTCGTCCACTCCCGAGCCCCTCCGAGGAGTCCCACATCACCGCACCGTCCTCCTCTCCGTCCTCGAGAACGCGGAGCCGCTAAGATGGGCTAGCCGCGCGGAATCACGGTCTTCTTCCCCGCGGCCGGCCACCGATATTTCTTCACCGCATTGCCGTTCCCGCCCCCCTCCGGCCCCTCGGACCTCCTCTACGTGTAACTGGTGAGCTCCTGCTCCTCCCCATCCCCTCCGTTTCCCTCCTCCCATCTGGAATCGACGAACTCGCCGGAGCCGAGCCTCCCGCCGCTGTCCCTTTCACGGCGTCTCGCCGTCGAGCGCTCCCAGCAAGCAGCGCCGCCCTAGTTAGGTTCCCCGCGTCGAGGCGCTTCTACTGAGCGAAACGACGCATCCGGGGGCCGCCGGAAACGTCGCCGGCGACCACTTCCGCCCCCGTCCGGCCACACCGTGGCGTCACGGTGACGTCATCGTGACGTCACCTGCCCACGTGGCGTGCCAGGTGGCTTTTCTTTTCCTGTTTAAACTGAACGGTGGGACCCACACTTAATTGGAAAAACAGAAAATAACCAAAATTTGGAAATTAAATAACTGCTATTTTATAACTCCAAAAATTTAGGAAAAATATGCAAAATGTTCAGAAACTTATAAGCTATCTGTCTATACCATTTTCATACATGTTTGGCAAAGTTTAAAATGAGGCCATATTTGTAGTTGGTATTTAATTCATTTAAATATTGAAAATAAAGTTTTAATTCAATAAAATTAGAAAATTAAGTGTAATATACCAAAATGATCAGTGAAACAAATGCAATCTATCTATGAGGTTCCCAAGGTCATTTTAGCAACTAAACTTGGTCACACCTCTAGAATAGGGTTTTCTCCCCCTCCGATGATCGTTGTTCACGGCGTAAAACCCTAGCTTCCTGTTCTATCCTTTAAGCTTCAAATCAATTGCATTGTTTTAATCATGCATACATATTGTGCATTGCACGGTCACCAAGTATTGATTGTTTGCCTTATTTCCGGTGTTGCTCGTTATCGGTAGACCGAGATCTGGAGGTTGATCCGGCCTTCTACGACAACCCCAGCTACACCTTCGACGAGCAAGGCAAGCACAACCTCATGGCTATCCCATGTTTTGAGTCTTTTCAACCTCTTACTCATGCATGCGGTTCAACTTAGTTTTGAGTCTGTTAGAGTTAACCTATCCACTGCATGACCGCCATACATGTCAACTTCATACCTGTTTACCCTCCTAGTATTTTGTTTTTGAAAATTTTACCATAGGACAAAGACCCTATGGTGTAGACTTCAATTATATGCTGAAAGCCAGGAGCTTACAAAGAAATGGGGGGAAGGGAGAGATTAAAAAAGGATTACAATTAGGCAGGGAAAAGGTGGATTTGAAAGTAAACAAACATTAAGAAAAGATAACTGAGATCCAATCAAAAATATCCTGAACAATCAAGGGGGAAACCCTATGTTGGTGTAGTAGAAGATCATTTTGAAAGGTGACCTTCCATCTGTTGAATGTTGGAGTGATGCCATTGAAGATGAAATCATTTCTGCCTCTCCAGATGTTCCCGCATACACAAACAAATATTTCAGTGAAGAAAGCTCCTCTAAAATCCTTTTTGGCTCGAAGAAATCTTTGGGAGAAGGAGAGAGACATATCCCAATGTATTCTAGTAAAGGACTAGCATTTGGCAGCAAACTTGCATGAAAAGAAGAGATGATCACGATCTTCTCTAGCAGTATGATCACAGAGAATGCAATTTGATCCCCCCTCAATTGACCAATGTTTCCTGAGCATTAAGTCCTTAGTGTTAAGTCTGTCCATGTGGAGTAGCCAGGCAAACACACGCAGCTTGGGGAGACATTTAGATTTCCAGATGGAGATGAAGGAATCCTTTTGGGGAGTTGAGAGAACATATAGTTGTAGAATCTAGAGGCAGTGAATTGAGTTGATCCCCAAGGGAAGCATTTGGAGTCTGCTAAATCATTATTAAGCTGAATGGAGTCAAGTATCTCATGTAACTGGTTGAATTCTGCAAATTCCTGTGTAGATAGGGGGAGTGCAAATACATCGCTAACCTCCCAGCTGGACTTCATCACTGCCACCGACGAGTTTTCATCTAACAGAAATGAGTAAAGCCGAGGAAATCGATCACATAGCAGAGTTTTATTCAGCCAATAATCCTTCCAGAACATCGTTGTCAGTCCGTTGTTAATACTCGAGGTGGTAATGCTTCTGTAAGTGTCGATAAGTTTAAATTTGTCACGCCACCAGAAGGAGCCACGAACAGATTGTGCATGGGGGGAGATGAGGTGTCATATAGCGACCAAACCAACTGAACCCAGGGAGTGTCTTGCTTACAATAGAATTTGTGGAGGTGCTTCATGAGGAGGGCTCTATTATGAATATCCATATTCTTGATCCCTAGTCCACCATGGATCTTAGGTCTATAGACAAGGGGCCAGGCAGCTAGCGAATTAACAGTGTGCCCCTCATCATCTTTGCTCCACAGGCATTGCCTTCTCACACGGTCGAACAAGGCAACAATAGTTTTGGGTATGCGCAGAGAGCATAAGAAGTGCACTGGAACGGATGAAAGAACAGAGTTGACTAGTGTAAGGCGACAACCATAGTCAAGGAAACGGACACTAGCATTCAGCCGTCTCTCCACTTGGTCCACAATGGGTGAGAGATCTTGAACAGTTGGACGTGTGTCGCCTAGAGGGAGCCCAAGGTAAGTAAATGGGAGGGAGCCAGTAGCACATTCCATTGTGGCAGCAAGCATTTGAAGTTTCTCTGAAGTGATATTAATAGGAATAAGGCAAGACTTAGAATAGTTAACAGTGAGGCCTGTAGCAGCAGTGAACCTGTTCAGAAGGGTTTTGAGATTAGTGAGCTGAGTGGGACAGGCTTGAAGAATGAGCAGTGTGTCATCTGCATATTGAGCAATCGAAAAATCAGCTTCTGGAATCTGTAGGGGAGGTGTGAGGTACCCTTCTATCATAAGTGAGTTAACCATAGACATGGGAATTTTTTTCCTGGGACCCCATTCAGTAACACCGAGGACGTTCCAGTGTTAAAAATAGCTTTTACCCAAGAGATCCACCTATCATCAAACCCCCAACATTTAAGAATAGCAAGGATAGCAGCATGTTCAATAGTATCAAATGCTTTGGCAAAATCCAATTTCAGAATAACCACTTCTGCCTTGGATTGTTTACATTGATGTATATATTCATATGCCCACCCAAGGCAGTCATGAATTGATCTGTTATTGAGGAATCCATATTGGTTGGCATGCACTAAATCCAAAATTTTACTTTGCAAACGATTAGCCAGAAGTTTGGTAATCAGTTTGAAGGAGGAATTCAGTAAAGAGATAGGTCGAAAATCATTTGAGCTAGTGGGGCTAGATAGTTTGGGGATGAGAGCAATGTAGGCATCATTAATACTCTGAAGATTAACATCATTGGACCAGAATTATTCAAAAAGTTTATAGAAATCTCACTTAATAATTGGCCAGCAAATTTTATAAAACAGCCCAGAAAAGCCATCAGGTCCTGGGGCCTTGTCAATAGGTAAGTCTATAATCACTTTATCGATCTCATCATGGGAGAATGGAGTAGATAGAACCTCAAGGCCATCCATAGGGTGTATATATGCAGAGAAATCAAATAATGAATCTATTGGAGTAGATATACCAAGTCTCTGTTTGAAAGTGGTTCTTAGCAGACCAGCCTTCTCAAGATGATCCATAGCCAATGTGCCATCTCCCCTATCAAGGGAAGCAATCAAATTATGTCTATATCGAATGGATGCCATGGAGTGAAAGAATTTGGTATTTTCGCCCCCAAATTTAGCCCATCGAGTTGTACAACGTTTTTTCCAATATTCGAGCTTACATTCTAGAAGAAATTTGAGTTTACGCTTAACAATATCCCGGAAGTTCCATTCAGTAATATGTAATGCACGCTGTTCTTCAAGCTCATCCAAATGGAGGATAGTTTTATTGCAGTTTTCAATATAAAGTGATAACATCGATATACTGGTGGACCAATTTCGAAGGGCTTTACGTATAATAGTTTAAATTTACCAGAAATGGTACGGGCACTATCCCCCGGGCAATGTATCTCCCAAATTCGTTGAACCACGTCAAGAAAACCCGGGAGCCCAATGATTTTCAAACCGAAATACAACTCCTTTAAGGATTTCGGTGCCAATAGATACAACGCATGGCGAGTGGTCAGAGGTGGGACGAGAGAGCTTACGGACAGTAGAATTAGGATATTTGGTCGTCCATGCATGAGAGGTGAAGAAACAATCGAGCTGAACTAATAGGGGATCTGTTTGCATGTTACTCCAGGTATAACAACGATCCTTGATGGGGAGCTCAATGAGACCAAGATGACCAATGATCTCATTAAAAGTAGCCATGTCCACCATATTGGCGCCCGGGCGATTACGACTGTCAGAATAACGATAGAAATTAGAGTCTCAAATTATGATCCAATGGGCATCAGGAGCAATATTAAGATGAAATAGCCATGCTACGAAGTTTTCGCGTGCAATTCCCTCACATGGCCCGTAAACATTAACTAAAATAAAGGAATCATGCGTAATAGAGGAGGTGAAGTTGATCACGATCGCAAACGATTCCTCAAGAAGGACTTGGCCACTAAATTTGTGGCTAGGCCAAATGACAATAAGGCCCCCAGAAGAACCCTCCGAAGGGATAAAAGCGAATCGATCAAAACGTTTAGGCGCAAATAACTTGATGAAAGCAAGATCAAAACTATTATGCTTTGTTTCTTGAAAACATAGAATAGATGCATTACTCTCTGTCACCTTATCACGGATAAGTGGCCATTTTTCAGCTCCATTGAGGCCACGAATATTCCAACATAAGATATGCCACATAAGGTTCGACAACTTAGATTTAAAGGTTCGACTCGTCATGACGCAAACTAGAAATAAAAACGATAGATAGATAAGATAACCACACCACCAAATAGATGGCAGTTCAGATGGGCTTGGCCTGATGGAGTTTTGCTTCAGTAAGCTCCTCAGGAGCAATGTTGCAGTCCTCGACTCCAATGCGCTGCATCTCTGACATCAGAGTGATAGGAGGGGCAATAGCCTTAGGAATATGAGCACCCTTGCGGCGAGTTGGACCAAGAGGGAGTGATTCAAATTTATAGCCTTCATTGTTGCTTCTCGTTGATCTGCGCACAGTGGACACTTGAAGAGGCGTAGAAGCCCTGCATGGACGACCACGTCCAGGGCTCGAAGAAGTGGATACACCGAGCGTGCCAACACCGGGCGCAACCTGCATATTATCTTCAGAAGGCAGAGCTGGAGCCAGGACAGAAAGCCCAGCCATCGCGTCAGCAAGTGGATCCATAACAGTTTCCAGATATGAGCCCATGGTAGCATCAAGCCAGATGGGGAGATCAATAACAAAGCTAGCTGCATTCAGTGGGTCCAAAATATGCAGAGTTGCATCCTCCATGGCCCAAGTCAGCGCAGATAACAAATTCAGAATATCACCTGGACTTGGGAGGGCACAGGTGGGAAGAGACGGGCCTTCGATACAGCGGCTGTGAATCTTGATCAGCATCCAACCAATAAAGTGAAGGAAAGTTGGCCAGATCAGCACATCCAAAGAGATTCTAGCCCCCATACCAGGAGAAATAACCATACCAACAGTAAACATGTTGGTCGCAGAGGGACCTGCAGAAAAGGGGTCCATAGGTTCTTCAGATTCAGCAACATAGGCGTTCCAGAGCTCGTAACCATCTTGAGTAGCAGTCTCAGCAGGTGGGACACCATCCATCATAGAAGGACCATCGTAGCCAGTTATCCTGCGGAAACTTATGCCTCTGAATCCAAATATCATAGGTGGTGGCGAGTGCGATGCAGGCCATGCGCGCCACCCATTATCAAGAATGGTATCAGGAATTAGCGCTGGCTGTTCCCAATGGTTGATCACTAGAGAAGGAGCATCGGAGGGAGCAGATCCATCCTGTGTCTGCTGGGCATTCAGGTGGAGCCAGTTCTGCACCGCCATTTGGTTCTGCATTTCGACAGAGAGACCAAGCATGATGAGAGGATGGGGCGTAGCATTATCCAAAGGGAGGGGATCCTCCGTAGAGAACAATGCAGTATTAGTGTGTCGACCGTTGAGAACGTAAACGGGAACCGATCACGAGCGCCCCATCCCACCAAGAGATCCAATTCGTTTAATAACCAAACTGTAGGGGATCGCAACCAAATATTGATCCAAGCTTTCACCAGCACACGAGCATGACGGGTACCCGGGCGATGCCACAAAATTAATTTCCCAAAACAAGAAACCGCCTTATTTATGTAGTACTCAGTTTGGTAATCTAGTGGAAAACCCAAAAACATGATGCATGCTTCATACTCGAACACATAAAAACGCATGTTAAGCCCCTCGTCATGACGAACAATGCTAAAAGTGGATTCTTCATCGAGCACATGTGGACTATCGCGAACTAACTGGTCACGAATAACAGGAGAATCAAAAGCAATCAAACCAACACCCAAGGGATAGGTCTCAGAGTGTAAGATCCGCAAATCAAAATCTTCGCTAAGGATTCGGACAATCTCCTCGAGAATCAATTGTTTACGATGCTCAGGAACAGGGGGATTGACGTTTACCAGCGCAAAAGTCTCGTGGGAGAGAGGAGTATCATCGACGACGACCATTTTCCTCTGCAGGCGCTCCTCCGCATCAGCTTCCACTAGCGCAAAAGGGTTGGCAGGGAAGTTCGCCATGGCTCTAGCGGAGAGGGCGAGGCCAGGGCAAAGCAGAGTAAAAGGGGAATGGCGCGGGTTGGAGGAGAGGGGTGGGGTGGAAAAAGGAATAAGGGCAAGTAGTGAGGGAATCGAGGCAGGGCGGCCCCTAAAACAGGCAGGTGTCATCTCCAGGAGGGTTGGCAAGGGATGCAAAGTGGCGACGCTACAAATCGGGTAGGGGATCACAACCAACGCCAGCGGGATCCGTGGATTTCTTCCGTGAAAAGGTAGAGGGCCCATTACACAGTGGGCATTAGTGTCCCGCGAGTATGTAGATGCCGTGGCCTGGGTGGTCTCCTTAATTTTTTCTTTCCAAACCATAGGGCGTAAAGGAATGGAGCGAATCCCAATATTTTTCCTGACCCAGATTTTACTCCTCGAGCACGCAGAAACGGAATGGCCAGAAGAATTGTATAAATGGCAAAAAATCTTCGGACATTCCTTGACTAGATGATCTGATTGGTGACAATAAGAGCACCAATTTTTAAGGGTACATTGACGTGCAATATGTCCCCATCCAAAACATGCCAAGCATTTAAATTTATTTTTGCAGTTGCGACGAATATGTCCAAGCTCTAGGCATTTGTAGCAACAGCTAATCGGCCCAGTAAGGGAGGTATCGTGTAGAGGCCCAATGCCATCGAGCTCCATGGGCTTCACTGAAGGAGGGCATTGGATGGGCCCGTCAGATCCAAAACGTCACAATCAACGCAAGTAAAACCCAAAATCTGATAATTAGGGCAGACCCCAGGACATTGCGGAGATAAATGGCTAGTAAGCGAGCAAATTGCGCAACGGACCAATAATTCAAAACATTTCTCCCGCATAGGAAAATAGGGAATGTGGAGAATTTCCGTAATTTCCGCGTCCGAGTATTTTGCCTGCCGCAAGTCATCGAGATGTTCAAGCGTGATAGAGGGTATTCCAGCCCATAATTTCTCCCAGTAATTGTTGGAAACAATCGGATCTTTAAGGAACGAAATTAATTCCGGTGAATAAGGGACATGAAAGCTGCCAAAAATATGTTCATCTCCAATTGAACGATCACGAGAGGGATCAATGTTTGAAATCATAGTAGAATGCTTTCGTTGAAAACCAAATTTTGAAAGGACATGTTTGGCCGAAGAATCATTACTAGCACTAGCTTGGAGCACATCAAGATTAACTTTGATAGCTTTGGGTACTCTCTGTGAAATCTCAAGTAATTCATCTGACGTAGCCCAAGTATGATCCGGATAGGTAAAACCCGAGATGAATGGATGAGTCCCACGAAAAAGACTGAAATGGCAAACAAAATCGGGCCAAATACGATCCTTAAGGCAATAGATAAAATGTCCCACTCGGTTGGAAGCCACCGAGAAACGAAAACGTTGATCAGAGAGTTTGTAGACTCTAAAACGAGATCCAATACCTCCAATACATGATTGAAGTGCAATACCAACTGATTCTTCAGAAAGGGGGAATCTAGAGGAGGAGAAGGAAACAACCAAGAAGAACTCCCGAAGACCAGAGGAAGGGGAGAAGTGAACCGTAGAGCCGAAGCGTGCACGCACCTGTCTCTCCACGGCAAGGCCGGGAGAGAAATCCCAATGAAGGAGGGCTTCCATGGAGAATCAGATCTCAACGCCATTGGAGGAGGCTAGCTGGAGAGGAGGAGAGGTGGAGAGAGCCATCCTATGTGGTGTTGATGTCAATGCCGAGTGTGGACGGCGGACGGGTAGGCGGGCCAACATTCTCAAAACCTTACCCTCCTAGTATGACTAGGGTTGTTTGAGTAACGTAGAGCCTTATGTGTGTTTATGCTTAGCCATGCTTAGTTTTCTGATCTACTTCATCCGGTTGATGATTTGGGTCACTTCGATAACCTCTTATGTTGTTATGTTTGTGAGTACTGAGCATGTGAAACTGACTAAGGCTTGCATGGGAGGCCACTTGGGTAGTGGTTATTCGTTTCGTACTCGCCAACCCTAGGAATTAAGGTCTCGCCGCGGAAGCCAAGACTGAGTGTGCAACCACACGCGGGTCCTAACAGACCGCGCTCGGCTGACTAACTTGTTTGATCACTTCCATGGGTCACATAGTTTGAGTTTTCCATTTGCGGGTGTGTCATAAAACGTTTTGGAGAAAACTAGGGCGTGACCGGGACCAGTGATGGACGTACATGGATCTTTTCCCGACTCACAGAACAGGTGCCGTCAGGAGGTGGCCAACTCCCTGTTGACGGGGTGGCCCGGTTTGGGTTGACTCATGGATAGGGTTGAGCAAGGTAAAGGCCGTGGTCGACCATACTCTGCCGCGCTCTTAGAGAGGAGCGTTACCGCGTGGCACTAAGAGTCGGTCGATACGTGTGGGTAAAGTGTACCACCCTGCAGGGATAAATCTTTTGGAAAGCCGTGTCCACGGTTATGGACGACTTGGTGAAATTCACGGGGTCATAGATAACTCTAGCGGAATGACTAAAACTTGTTGACAACGGATGAAGGATGCCTCCTCGACTACGTCGAGAGGGGTGATTCTTGTAGCATAAGGTAGTCTGTGGATGATAAAGTACTTGGTGGATTAAAGAACATGATGATCTCAGTAGTTGAGTAGATTCCTCCTCTATTTTAGAAATGCTCTATTACACGTGCTTCTTCTTCCTCAACTTCGGAAAACAAAGATGGCTTTATGCAAAAGACCTTAAAAGCCAAGTCTTGCTGAGTACCTTTTGTACTCAACCTTGCCTCGTTGTTGTTTTGTTTCAGACTTCGGCGGTGCAGCTGAAGAAGGGTTCTATCTTGATGTCGATGAGTAGTTAGGGGTTCCCAGGTGGCAGCCTGGTATCTGTAGTATGGGTTTGGCTATGTTGCTTATATTTTGGACTCTTAGTCCTTTTGCTGTCTTGTTGTATAGCAACATATTTGCTTTCGTTGCTTGTTGTAATGTTGGGTTGCTTGACCTATGTTGGTCGTGTAACCTCTGCGTGTAAACTACTCTAGTATGACTTGTTTTATACAACTTTCATGTCTAGATTGCTACTTTGATTGATTCTTGGTTTCGAGCCCGTTGTTATACAGTTTTGGCTATGCCTGCATAGTTGTCGCAGTCGAGGGGTTGTGGAGCCAATGATCCAAGTCTGAGCCCGCCTGCCGATGTGATTCGGCCTGGGGCGAGGTAACCCCAGTAACCCTCGATTGTTGTTACACTTTCTGGACACATAGCAGCTCTGTATAAATTTGGTCCCGTTACTTCAGTTTCATCCGACTCGTGGACGCTTGGGTATACATATCTGGTTATGACTAGCATGGACACAAGGTGTAGTAGACCGGGGATTAGGACTACATGCCGATGAATCCGGTATGCCTGCCGTTGTTTGTTTCAGCCGGGGCTGGTAACCCTGAAGCCCTTGTGAGTCCATTGCTAGGAGCACATGACAGTTTGTATATCTCTGGGTCCGGGGTCTGACAAGTCTTGGTATCAGAGGAGGACTGCCTGTAGGAAAACCCTTGCCGTTGGTCGATGTTGAGTCTAGAACTTGTGAAAACTATTTTGAAAGGACAAAATGAGTTATGAAAACCCTCTTAGGATTCTTTTTACTCCTTACCTGGTATCGCTCTAACTCTGAGTCACCGTACCTCATTTGTTTTATTGTGTGTTGTTCTCTTGGTGTTATCTCAAAAGGTAGGAGTAAAGCCGTTGGGTTTTTTCTTCCAAGTACTTTGTCTCAGGTTGTTATAGTTCTAAACTCAAGTCATTTCTTCATGTCTTTTGATCAGATGGCCTTTGATCAGGTTGTTCGACACACTCTTTGCCTTGGATTTCCAGGTTTTCCCCATCTTTTAGCCTCAACCTGTGCAAACCTAGGAGCCCCTTGGTACCCTGTGTACACCGTGTATGAGCAGTACCGTGACTTCAACCAGTCCTACTACCTATGTGGTGTCCGTCTCCCACAGCCAGATGGTACCATCATTCCTGCTACGCACTATGGTGAGGGTCTTGGTTTCACTGTTGAGATGGATGTGCAGGATGCTGCCCGGCACTGTCTTAACGTGCTTCGTTACTACTATCCAGACCACGAGCATAGATCTTTCCGATATTGTCCTGGTTCTGAGCCTACTCTTGAGGGGTGTCACACTCATACCTTTGCTGATTCCTCCCAGGAGGAAGATCTTAGACTTAGGTGCACCGCTGATCTTCTTGTTGCTTATGCTCGTCGCGAGCGTGAGCTTAGTGCACTAGTCAACACCCTTGCAGCTAGTCTCAGGACTGTGACAGACAGAGTGAGGCCATTCGTTGAGAGTGGTCTTGTTCAGAGCTCTGAGATAGAGCTTCCATATGTACTTGTGCCTTCTTCGGTTGCGTCTCCAGATGTTGGAGGTGATGTTCCCCCTCGTGGACGCATCAGGAGGCCTAGGATGGTACGTGGTGTACCACAGTCTCTCCATGGACCGCAGGACGAGTCTGTTTGTGGCTACTATGGTGCTCCGGTTCCACTTCCTTTCGACTTCGGAGGATACTGAGACCGTTGTCGGTTCCAGCTAGAGTAATGTTTGCTTTCATGCACTCGAAACCCGAAGTTGTAGAAAAATAATGTATAGGAGCAGAACTTTGGTGATGTGTATGTACCGTACTTCCTTTCAGTGTTGTATGTACTTAAGCTTGTGAGCTTGTACCGCCACTATGTATGGCTTGTACTTCGACTGGTTTCAATAAATGTTGTAAGATGTTGTCTCCATGTTGATGAAACAATACACTTCATGTTCATTCGTTCTGTTCTACTACATTTCGGCATGTATCATGATTCCGTTGAAAGTATCATATGTCAATCCATTGTATCCTTTTTCCATGGATGTGTTATTCATGATTCTTCTTCCTTTTACTTAGTATGTCGAGTGGTACTCGTGGCCGTAACAACCTTCCTCGTGATCCAACACCTCCGCCGCCACCCACAATGGCGCAGGTGCTGCAGAGCATCGAGAAGAACCGTCTGAGGAACGAACACCTTCTGGAGCGTGTGGCCCAGAACACTGAACGCCGTGCTGCCGGCGTTACACTGGTGGACTTCCTCAAGGCTCAGCCACCATACTTTGCTGAATCCAGTGAGCCTCTCGATGCCGATGACTGGCTTCGCACAATGGAGCGCAAGTTCCTTGCTCTCCGTGTCCCGGACCGTGACCGTGTGAACTTCGCCACCTACAAGCTTGAGGGTGCTGCTGGTGCTTGGTGGGAAGGCTTCTTGGTGTTGCAGGCGCCAGATCATGAGGTCACATGGGCAGAGTTCCGTACTGCTTTCCGTGAGGCTTATATCCCGAAGGCAGTTATGGATGGTAAAAAAAGGAGTTCCTTGATCTTACCCAGGGCAGTATGGGCATTGAGGCCTATGGTCGTGTTTTCACCCGTTTGGCTCGCTATGCTCCTCGTGATGTCACCAATGACGAGGACAAGCAGGATCTGTTCCGTAAGGGCCTAAACCCAACTGTTCGTTATGAGCTGCTTCCCTTCAAGTTCCAGAGCTTGCAAGAACTGTACAATCAGGCCATCACTCTTGAACGTGGCAAAAAGGAGATGGATACTGCTATGAAGAAGAGTGCTGGAGATTCCCGTGCATCACCCTCTGGTCAGAAGAGGAAGCGCTGTGTGTTCATTCCATACAACGTTGTCCCCAGGGCTCCGTTTTAGCCAAGGCCATCTGGATATGTTCCTCGTCCACCTGCCCCACCTGCTACATCAACCTATGGTGGTGTACAAGGTTCTCGTCCTCCAGTTGCCGCTCCTCTTAGCAATGTCTGCTATCGCTATGGCCAGCCTGGTCACTTCTCAAGGGAGTGCCCTCAGAATCATGCTGGACGTGCAGCTCCTCCTCCTAAGAAAACGGCGAAGCCTGCTGGTGCTGGATGTGGTCGTCTTAACTATGTGACTGCTGAGGATGCTCAGGAAGATCCAAGTGTCTTACTGGGTACGATTTACATCAAATCAACTCCGGCTTTATCCTTATTTGACTCTGGAGCATTGCATACATTCATATGAGAAAGGTTTGCTAAAATGCATGGGATACCTTTTGAAAAGTTATCAAAACCATTGATGGTAAACTCCCCTCGTTGCAACTGGCAAACCACCATGGTTATGCCAGAACTCATGGTTGAAGTGGGATACTGGAAATTCCCCACAACCTTCATTGCACTAAAGTCCACTGACCCTGAAGTCATACTGGGCATGGACTGGGAAATATGGAGCTAA
This sequence comes from Alopecurus myosuroides, assembly GCA_028641055.1. NCBI lineage: Eukaryota > Viridiplantae > Streptophyta > Magnoliopsida > Poales > Poaceae > Alopecurus > Alopecurus myosuroides. The sequence continues at coordinate 121,645,494 of CM054062.1, forward strand.
GATGGATTGTGCAACAAAATCCCTCACCTTGACACATCCTTCTGGGTTTTCTTTTGTATATTGGTCTGAGTTCACCATTCCGCCATCAGCACGCACACAACTTTCTCCTGAACTGCAGTTATACTTCATGCAAGGTGAAATACCCTCCTGAAATTCATGAGTTATCTGTAGTAAGTGATTTCCCTGACATATTCCCTGAAGAGTTACCTGGCATGCCACCTGACCGAAGTGTGGAATTTGTCATTGAATTAGTCCCTAGTACCGCTCCTATGTCTAAAAGACCTTACCGTATGGCCCCAGAGGAGCTGGTTGAATTGAAACGCCAAATAGAGGAGTTAGAAGAAAAAGGTTTCATCCAACCTAGCACATCTTCTTGGGGTTGTCCCACTATCTTTGTCAAGAAGCGGGATACCAATGTTCCTCGTCTGGTTGTTGATTATCGGCTGTTGAATGCAGTGGCCATAAAAAACAGATACCCTGTTCCAAGGATCAACGACCTCTTTGATCAGTTAGCGGGTGCAACTGTCTTTTCCAAGATGGACCTGCGATCAGGATACCATCAAATAAATATCAGAAAGGAGGACATTCCCAAAACGGCGTTTACTACTCGTTATGGTCTTTACAAGTACACCATCATGTATTTCGGTCTTACCGACGCTCCAGCCACTTTTATGAGGCTTACGAACTCGGTATTCATGGAGTATCTTGATAAGTTCGTCGTGGTCTACATCGACGACATCCTGGTCTATTCAAAAACCGAAGATGAACATTCTGAACACCTGCGTTTGGTGTTATCCAAACTCCGTGAGCACAATCTATATGCCAAGTTCTCCAAGTGTGAGTTCTGGTTGAAAGAACTCGTCTACCTCGGACATGTGGTGTCTGCTGAAGGTGTTGCCGTCATTCCAGACAAGGTCCAAACCATTCTGGACTGGGCAACACCTAAGTCAGTCAAGGATGTTCTGAGTTTTCTCGAACTGGCAGGTTATTATCGTGAACTTCTTAAGAAAGGCAAAAAGTTCGAGTGGTCAGAAAAGGCAGAGGAAAGTTTCCAAACTGACTACCGCTCCTGTGCTTGTTCTTCCTGATACGAGCAAGGATTTTGTCATCTTTTGTGACGCCTCTCAACAAGGACTCGGTTGTGTGTTAATGCAAGAAGGTCATGTGGTGGCTTATGGTTCTCGTCAACTGAAACCACATGAGCACAATTGTCCAACCCATGATCTTGAGCTAGCAGCCGTGGTCCATGATCTCAAGCAATGGCGTCATTACCTTCTTGGCAATCGATGTGAGTTATACTCAGATCATCAAAGTCTGAAATATCTGTTCACCCAACCGGATCTGAATCTCAGAGAAAGTAGATGGTTGGAGGTAATCAAGGACTTTAACTTGGGTCTCAACTATCAACCCGGCAAAGCAAATTTCGTCGCTGACGCGCTAAGTCGGAAGTCTTATTGTAACAATTTGATGATACAACAAGCCCAACGTTCTCTTCATGAGGAGTTTTCCAAGCTCAACCTTGAAGTTGTTCCTTCCGGATATCTGGCCAATCTGGAGATAAAACCTTCTCTTGAAGATCAAATAAAAAGATGTTCAGAAGAACAACTTAGGTATTGCTAAGATCAAGAAGAATACTGCTAGCGGAGCTGCTAACTGTTTCTCTGTCGATGATCAAGGCATTGTCTACTTCAAAAACCGTCTGGTTGTACCCAAGAACCGAAATCTGAGAAATCTAATACTCCAAGAGGCTCATGACACACCTCTTTCCATTCATCCTGGTAGCACCAAAATGTATCAAGACATGCGTCAAAGGTTTTGGTGGACCCGTATGAAGCGAGAAATCACTTAGTATGTTGCCGAATGCGACGTCTGCCGTCGTGTGAAAGCAGAACATCAAAGACCAGCCGGTGTTCTTCAACCCCTGCCTATACCTGAATGGAAATGGGATGAGATTGGTATGTATTTCATCACCGGCCTTCCCAATACCAAAAAGAGGCACAATGCTATATGGGTAGTGATCGATCGTCTATCAAAGGTTGCCCATTTCCTTCCTGTTTGTGAGAGTATCCGAGTCTCCGAGCTGGCAGATCTATATATCTCACAAATAGTCAGTCTTCACGGAATCCCAAAAAGGATTGACTCAGACAGGGGTAGTCTGTTTGTCCCTAGATTCTGGGAAAGTCTTCAAAAGGCCATGGGAACTCGTGTATCCTTCAGCACTGCCTACCATCCTCAAACCGGTCGTCAAACTGAGAGCTTGTGTTATATCATTCGGTAAGGATTGGGAAAAGTTCCTTCCATATGCCGAGTTCACTTATAACAACAGCTATCAATCTAGCTTGGGCAAGGCTCCTTTCAATGTTCTATATGGCCGTAAATGCCGAACTCCGCTGAATTGGTCTGAAACCGGTGAAAGATCATTCTTTAGTCCGGATGCAATCAAGGAAGCGGAAGAAATCCTTCGCATCATCCGTGAACGACTGAAAACAGCTCAATCTCGCCAGAAAAGTTATTACGATCGTCATCATCAAGATGTTCAATATGAAATTGGCGATAAAGCTTATCTTCGAGTCACACCTCTGAAAGGTGGAAAACGGTTCGGAATCAAAGGCAAACTGGCTCCTCGTTATATCGGTCCTTTCCCTATCATTGGAAAACGAGGTCAAGTTTCATACCAGCTGCAGTTGCCTCCAGGATTTCTGGATGTCCATGATGTATTCCATGTCTCCCAACTCAAACGTTGCTTCAAAGATCCTGTTCGTGGTGTGGACCACGAAACCATCACGCTCAAGGATGATCTCTCTTACAAAGAGGTTCCTATCCGTATTCTCGATGAGGCCGAGCAAATAACTCGTAGTCAAACTATTAAGTTCCTCAAAGTTCAATGGTCGCATCATTGTGAGAACGAAGCAACCTGGGAACGAGAAGATCGTTTGCGATCTAAGTACCCCCGACTTCATTTCTAAAACCTAGGAATCTCGTGACGAGATTCTTGTCAGGGGGGTAGACTTGTAACATCCCTACTTTTGTGTAATAAAGAGAGGTGTTGAGTACATGGAATGCATGCATGAAATAAAAATGGACCAAAAATTTGCATTTAAAAATTAACCAGTGAATTAACAGAAAATCACTTAACCTGGCTTCACACAAATTTGTTTTACAAAGTTTTTCAAAGTGAACTAACCATGTGATAGAAAGGTGGCAAATTTGAAGAGCTTTCCAACAACTATTTTTGTGCAATTCTTGATTCACAAAAAGGCCCTCAAAATCTGTTTTTGGTTCTGTTTTTAATTCCTAAGGACCTCTTTGCAAACCCTTTACTTTTTCCAGGGGGTTTTTCAGGAAATCGTCTTTGATCGTTTTCTTCTCTGTCGCCGGCCAGGAGGGCAACCCGCCGCCGCCCTCCACCTCCTGCTTGCTCCCTAGTCGACGTGGAGTCCTGGAAGCCCACAAGGAGACGTCCTGATCATGCAAGCTCGCAGAACCCCTCCAGAGCTCCCTCTCTGTCCCTCTGCTCCTCTCTCCCTGCACCGAACCCTAGCTCGCCGTCGATCCGTCGCCGCCGTCGATTCGTCCACTCCCGAGCCCCTCCGAGGAGTCCCACAGCACCGCCACCGTCCTCCTCTCCCTCCTCGAGCACGCGGAGCCGCCAAGATGGGCTAGCCGCGCGGATCGCTGTCTTCTTCCCCGCGGCCGGTCGCCGGAATTTCTTCACCGCGCCGCTGTTCCCGCCCTCCTCCGGCCCCTCTAACCTCCTCTACGTGTTCCTGGTGAGCTCCTGCTCCTTCCCATCCCCTCCGTTTCCCTCCTCCCATCCGGAATCGACGAACTCACCGGAGCCGAGCCTCCCGCCGCCGTCCCTTTCACGGCATCTCGCCGTCGAGCGCTCCCAGCAAGCGGCGCGCCCTAGTTAGGTTCCCCGCGTCGAGGCGCTTCTGCTGAGCCAAACGGCGCATCCGGGGGCCGCCGAAAACGCCGCCGGCGACCACTTCCGCCCCCGGCCGGCCACACCGTGGCGTCACGGTGACGTCATCGTGACGTCACCTGTCCATGTGGCGCGCCAGGTGGCTTTTCTTTTCCTGGTTAAACTGAACGGTGGGACCCACACTTAATTGGAAAAACAGAAAATAACCAAAATTTGGAAATTAAATAACTGCTAATTTATAACTCAAAAAATTATTGAAAAATATGCAAAATGTTCAGAAAATTATAAGCTATCTGTCTATACAATTTTCATACACGTTTGGCAAAGTTTAAAATGAGGCCATATTTGTAGTTGGTATTTATTTCATTTAAATAATGAAAATAAAGTTTTAATTCAATAAAATTAGAAAATTAAGTGTAATATACCAAAATGATCAGTGAAACAAATGCAATCTATCTATGAGGTTTCCAAGGTCATGAGCAACTAAACTTGGTCACACCTCTAGAATAGGGTTTTCTCCCCCTCCGGTGTTCGTTGTTCACGGCGTAAAACCCTAGCTTCCTGTTCTATCCTTTAAGCTTCAAATCAATTACATTGTTTTAATAGTTCATACATATTATGCATTGCACGGTCACCAAGTATTGATTTTTTGCCTTATTTCCGGTGTTGCTCGTTATCGGTAGACCGAGATCCGGAGGTTGATCCGGCCTTCTACGACAACCCCAGCTACACCTTCGACGAGCAAGGCAAGCACAACCTCATTTCTATCCCATGTTTTGAGTCTTTTCAACCTCTTACTCATGCATGCGGTTCAACTTAGTTTTGAGTATGTTAGAGTTAACCTATGCACTTCATGACCCCCATACATGTCAACTTCATACCTGTTTACCCTCCTAGTATGACTAGGGTTGTTTTGTTGGGGCGCGTATAGATAAACGAAAACTTTTTCCTACGCGATACTACCAAGATCTAGCCGAGGTAGAAGACCACGAGTATTACCACTAGACGCGCAGGTGCGGATTATCGGTGCAGCGCGTCGGGGCAGTGCAGTCCCACGATCCGGTCCGGCCGATCCAATCCCTCGAACGTCGAAGTGCTGAACGTACAGCACCTCTGCCGGTATCCACACGTACGAGGAGGAGCTCCGACGGCGGACTGCTAGGTCCGGTGCGGCGGCTGGACTGAGTGGGACTAGGGTTCCCAACGCATGGGAGAGTGGACTAACGTGCCCGCTGGGTAACCTGCGCCCCTCTTTATATAGCGTATGGTAATGGGCTGCACAACACTTGTGGCCCATTCCCTCTGTGAGTCCGACTCACTAACTCAGTCCATTTCCGGTTCGGGTCCAACCCAACCAATACTTGCTCCCGCTCTTAAGTGTGCGACCCTGCAGGCTCATGGCGACTTGGACACGATTGGAGTCCAACTCCCAATCGATCAATCGGTAGCGGCTCCTAGCAGAACGTGCCGACTCCCAAGTACCATTGAGTCATGACGACATACCTTTCAATGTGATATTCATCTTAGTCCTTTTTGCCTCACGATATACCTTGTCGAGCTATAGGCGATTTATCGTCATCCCTTAAATAGCTCAACTCTCTTCTCGATCCGTGACATGTGATTCATCTGACTAACTCTTAGTCAACCGACACAGTTAACACTTAACTGAGTCGCGCATGGCCATGCTTCCTGAATCATATCACTCGAGAGGGCCCAGAGAATATCTCTCCATTCGGAGGGGCAAAATCCCATCTTGATTATCCACATCACGCAGCTTGCTTCTCATTCGACCCGAACTCTGCCTTTATAGTTGCCTTGTCACAGAACAACGTTTGACAGAATCTAAGTCGGTGATCCACAACTCGGATTGTGCGACAACCTCAGGTCTAAGGATTACATTGATTGAGACATGCAAATGACGACTTGATCGTTGCATCTCAATGTGGGTCAGTCCGACTTGCTAAACTCTTTAGCCAAGTCCGTGAACGTTGGAATGGCATCACCATGCCCATGACAAGTGGAACCGTGTCATCAGCCAACACTCACATTAGTCTAGGGTGTGTGTCCAGCACAACCTAAATGACCAAGGACAATCTAGTATGAACAACATGAATATATAGTTCCACAATCGAATCACATATTCAATGACATATATCAGATGTTCAAAACAAGGACAACTTAATAACTTTATGAATACAGTGGGAATTACATCATACATGATTGCCTCTAGGGCATATTCCCAACAGTCTCCCACTTGCACTAGAGTCAATCATCCTGGCATCATATGCCTAGGCATCTAATGCCCATACCTCTCGTGTGCGCCTCATGCTTAGGCTGTGGTAGCGCCTTTGTCAACGGATCTGCAATGTTTGCATCCGTGTGTACTTTGCATAACTTGATATCACCTTGTTCGACAAACTGGCGAATGAGGTGGTACCGCATGAGTATATGTTTGTTCTTCTGGTGTTGTCTAGGTTCCTTGGCTTGTGCGATAGCACCATTGTTGTCACAATATACGTCCAATGGATTGGATGCGCCCTGAACCACACCAAGATCTATCAGGAGGTTCCTGATCCAAACAGCTTCCTTTGCCGCCTCTGAGGCAGCAATATACTCAGCCTCTGTTGTAGATGCAGACACCGTATCTTGCTTGGAACTCTTCCAGCTCACAGCTCCTCCGTTCATTACGAACACGTATCCCGATTGCGAACGAGAATCATCTGAGTCGGTGAGATAACTCGCATCCGTGTAACCCTTTACACTGAATTCCTCATCACCTCCATAAACTAGGAACATTTCCTTAGTATTTCTCAAATACTTAAGGATGTTTTTAACCGCTGCCCAGTGGGCTTCGCCAGGGTCAGCCTGGTATCTGCTCGTAACACTTAGAGCATAGGAAACATCTGGCCTAGTACAAATCATGGCATACATGATGGATCCGATTGCCGAAGCATACGGGATCACACTCATCCGACTTCGCTCATCAGTTGTCGAAGGACACTGAGTCTTGCTAAGTTTTATGCCATGGGACATCGGTAAGAATCCCTTCTTGGACTCTTCCATTTTGAACTTCTTCAAAACTTTGTCCAGATATGTACTCTGACTCAATCCAATGAGCCGCCTGGATCTATCTCTATAGATCCTGATTCCTAATATATAAGTCGCCTCACCCAAATCCTTCATTGAGAAACTCCTTTCCAATGACTCTTTGGTTTCTTGCAACATCATGACATCATTTCCAATCAGTAATATGTCATCCACATATAAGATTAGAAAGTTTACTTTGCTCCCACTAAACTTCTTGTATAAACAAGAATCATGATCGCTCTTGATGAAGCCAAACGATTTGACTACCTCATCAAAGCGAATGTTCCAACTCCGAGATGCTTGCTTCAACCCATAAATGGATTTCTGAAGTTTGCATACCTTGTCAGCATTAGCTGGATCGACAAAACCTTCGGGCTGTATCATATACACGTCCTCAGTTAAATTTCCATTCAGGAAAGCCGTCTTGACATCCATCTGCCATATCTCATAGTCGAAATAGGCTGCTATGGCTAACATGATCCGAATTGATTTAAGCATCGCTACGGGCGAGAAAGTCTCATCGTAGTCAACTCCTTGAACTTGTCGGAACCCCTTAGCGACAAGTCGTGCTTTATAGACGGAAATATTTCCATCCATATCAATTTTCTTCTTAAAGACCCATTTACACTCGACGGGTCTTGCACCGTCAGGTAGATCAACCAAATTCCAAACTTGGTTTTCATCCATGGACTTTAACTCGGATCTCATGGCTCCAAGCCATGACTCGGAATCAGATCCCACCATCGCTTCCGAATAAGTTGCCGGCTCATTACTGTCTAACAGTAAAACATCTCGAGCACTCTGTAATCTGGCAGATCTCCGTGGTTCAGGTGCTGTTACCGGTCTAGGTACCACGACCGGCTCAGCCTCCAAGGCGTTCGCCGACTCGCCCCTAGCCGGTTCCTCTCGAATTTCTTCGAGTTGCACTGTGCTCCCACTGACTTCCCGACCGAGAAACTCTTTCTCAAGGAAGACACCATTCCGAGCGACAAACACTTTGCCCTCTTCCCGGTTGTAGAAGTAGTACCCCAAGGTTTCCCTCGGATACCCCACGAAAATACACTTATCCGACTTGGCCGTGAGCTTGTCCGACTGAAGTCGCTTGACAAATGCTTCACAACCCCAAATCTTAAGAAAATACAAACTTGGCTTCTTGCCCGTCCACATCTCATGTGGTGTCTTCTCTACTGACTTTGATGGTACTCTGTTTAGTGTGAACGCTGCAGTTTCTAGACAATAACCCCAAAATGATAAAGGTAGATCTGTCCGACTCATCATTGATCGTACCATGTCCAACAAGGTCCGATTTCTCCGTTCCGATACACCGTTTCTCTGCGGTGTACCCGGCGGAGTGAGTTGAGGAACTATTCCATAACTCTTTAGATGGTCATCAAACTCATGGCTCATGTACTCGCCCCCACGGTCCGACCGTAGAAACTTTATTTTCTTGCCGAGTTGATTTTGTACCTCACTCTGGAATTCCTTGAACTTTTCAAAGGCTTCCGACTTGTGTTTCATTAAATAGATATATCCATACCTACTCAAATCATCAGTGAAGGTAATGAAGTACTCATAACCACCCCTGGCTGTCGTGCTCATTGGACCACATACATCACTATGTATTAGTTCCAACAAGTCGGACGCCCTTTCACAACTCCTTGCAAAAGGTGTCTTGGTCATCTTGCCTAGTAGGCATGATTCGCATGTCTCGAATGACTCTAAGTCAAACGAAGTTAGAAGTTCATCATCATGGAGCTTCTTCATGCGCTTCCAACTTATATGACCAAGCCGACAGTGCCAAAAGTAAGTCATATTCAGATCATTTGGTTTCAACCTTTTAACATTTATGTTATAGACTGATTCACTATCAAGATTTAAAATGAATAACCCGTTCTGAACGGGTGCAAAGCCATGAAACATATCTTTCAAATATAAAGAACAACCATTATTCTTAATATTCGACTCATAACCTTGTCTCATCAAACATGAGGCGGAAATAATGTTTCGACTAAGCGCTGGAACATAATAACAATTATTTAGTTCCAAAATAAATCCTGAAGGTAAATGAAGTTGCATCGTGCCGACTTCCAACGCAGCGACTCTCGCCTTGTTGCCGACCCGAATATCAACCTCTCCTCTTGCCACGCTCCTAGTTCTTACCAGTCCCTGCAACGAGTTGCATATGTGAATAACTGATCCGGTATCATATACCCAAGAACTATTAGGCGCATCAGCAAGATAAATGTCTATAACATTGCACACAAGCGTACCTGAGTTGGAAGTCACACCTCCACTCTTGGCTCTGTCAGCCAAATACTTGGTGCAGTTCCTCTTCCAGTGGCCATCTTGCTTGCAATAGAAGCAGTTGGCTCCGGCTGTAGGAGAAGGTTTAGTCTTTGAGGGAGCACTCTGGACAGGGCCATGGGCGCTACCTCCTAACTTATCCTTCTTCTTTTTAGTCCAAGAACTCTTCTTGAACTTAGCCTTATTCTGCACCATCAACACTTGACTGGCGCCTTTCTTGATATCAGCCTCTTCCGTTTTGAGCATCCCATGTAATTCAGTGATACTCTTATCCATACCATGCATATGGTAGTTCGAGATGAACGAACCGTACGCACTAGGAAGAGAGTTCAGAATTATATCAGTAGCGAACTCTTCGTTAAGTGGGACGCCCAGCCGATCCAGAGACTGAATGTAACCAATCATCTTGATTACATGCGGACTCAGTGGATCGCCATCTTTCAGCTTACAGCCCAGCAAAGCTTGAGAGACTTGATACCTCTCGGTCTTTGCCTGAGCCTGGAACATACTTTTGAGGCTTTCAATCATATCGTAGGCCTCAACATTCTCGAACTGCTGCTGCAAGTCCGGTTCCATGTGTGCAAGCATAAGACAGCTAATCTCCGTAGACTCATCTCTAGTCTTACGGTAGGCATTCGTGACTGCGACAGTCGCATCGTCATCAGGCTCATCTGGAAGTGGAGTTTCTAGAACATGTTCTTTCTTGTCATGTTTGAGGACTATCCTCAGATTACGATACCAGTTGGTGAAATTAGTTCCATTAAGCTTATCTTTCTCTAGGATTGACCTCAACGCAAACGCGGACAACTGAGGAAGGTTGGTAGGTGCCATTGATCTACAACAGAAAATACGCAAAAACACTTAAGACATGTATTCATAAAAGAGCAGGCATATTAAACGCTTTAATACTTATGCTCCCACTAGAACCAACATCCCTCCGATGGTTGCTAAGTGATTCAAGATCCCAAATAAGCAAGCCGACTAGTGAGCTTTAGCATCACCGCTAGCCGTCAAGTGATCTAGGTAGGCAACACCTTGCCAATCGTATCTCTATACGACTCCTGTTAGTTGGGTGACATCACATGCCCCGGCTCCCAACCTACCTCGCCCCGAGCCCCACAACCGTTGTGATGGACTCGTCTAGATTACCAAGTGTTTCTGCTTGTAAGAGTCCGACTCAAAACCCACCTAACCGGAAAGAATTGGTAGCACCTCAATTTCATGAGCCCACTACCAAGAATGTCCGACTTGTGATGGTGCAACACTGGCGGGGCGACCGACTAGACCTTCTTTGAGGGATTAAAGAATCTACCAACTATCTAAATAGAGGTAAATAGAGACATAACAATAACACAAATAAAGCAATTATAATGTGAAATGGTATGGCTCTCTTCATGGTGATCTCCATCTCCACGAAGCTTGCAAGTCGGCTCGTGCCAACTCTTGTCACGTGCCATCTTGCTCCATGTAGCCGACTTGTACATCGACTTGCATGCCACCGGGTTCTCCAACAAGCTACACTAGCTAGTAAATGAAAAATTTACATAGAGAATCCGACACGCAGGTCGTTATACAATAGAATGACAGCACCTAGGCTCCAGCCGGCTGACAAGAACATGATACGCAGATCATGTATGGATTACACACATCACATGCACATAAGCCATACCATTCACAACTTCCTGCAAAAACAAGTTATGCATAGACGCGATATCTACCGGCGTTGTGAACTCGCAACGACATCTAAGGCGCTACGACAGGGCGAAGCCGGCGGTCATGGATTTCTTCATCGGATAAAATGATTTTACCCGAATCTGATCCGTATTCCGATTCGACCAAACTCTTTGATCTTCGATCACCGCAACTGGATTTATGTGTCACGGTATACCCCGATGGCGGAAACCGACCGGTAGGGGTAAGTTGTTCCACGACCTTAGCAGTATGATCACGGAAACCTGATCATCCATTAACCCCGAGTACGATTGATCCAATCAACCTTGTACAAAACCGATCTATCTCATAGACCGACCACCAAAACAGCAATTAGATCACATCTAACGCTAACTACATATCACATATGTACGGATCTCGGGCCTAATACCAGAAGCTACCACTCTGATACCACTGTTGGGGCGCGTATAGATAAACGAAAACTTTTTCCTACGCGATACTACCAAGATCTAGCCGAGGTAGAAGACCACGAGTATTACCACTAGACGCGCAGGTGCGGATTATCGGTGCAGCGCGTCGGGGCAGTGCAGTCCCACGATCCGGTCCGGCCGATCCAATCCCTCGAACGTCGAAGTGCTGAACGTACAGCACCTCTGCCGGTATCCACACGTACGAGGAGGAGCTCCGACGGCGGACTGCTAGGTCCGGTGCGGCGGCTGGACTGAGTGGGACTAGGGTTCCCAACGCATGGGAGAGTGGACTAACGTGCCCGCTGGGCAACCTGCGCCCCTCTTTATATAGCGTATGGTAATGGGCTGCACAACACTTGTGGCCCATTCCCTCTGTGAGTCCGACTCACTAACTCAGTCCATTTCCGGTTCGGGTCCAACCCAACCAATACTTGCTCCCGCTCTTAAGTGTGCGACCCTGCAGGCTCATGGCGACTTGGACACGATTGGAGTCCAACTCCCAATCGATCAATCGGTAGCGGCTCCTAGCAGAACGTGCCGACTCCCAAGTACCATTGAGTCATGACGACATACCTTTCAATGTGATATTCATCTTAGTCCTTTTTGCCTCACGATATACCTTGTCGAGCTATAGGCGATTTATCGTCATCCCTTAAATAGCTCAACTCTCTTCTCGATCCGTGACATGTGATTCATCTGACTAACTCTTAGTCAACCGACACAGTTAACACTTAACTGAGTCGCGCATGGCCATGCTTCCTGAATCATATCACTCGAGAGGGCCCAGAGAATATCTCTCCATTCGGAGGGGCAAAATCCCATCTTGATTATCCACATCACGCAGCTTGCTTCTCATTCGACCCGAACTCTGCCTTTATAGTTGCCTTGTCACAGAACAACGTTTGACAGAACCTAAGTCGGTGATCCACAACTCGGATTGTGCGACAACCTCAGGTCTAAGGATTACATTGATTGAGACATGCAAATGACGACTTGATCGTTGCATCTCAATGTGGGTCAGTCCGACTTGCTAAACTCTTTAGCCAAGTCCGTGAACGTTGGAATGGCATCACCATGCCCATGACAAGTGGAACCGTGTCATCAGCCAACACTCACATTAGTCTAGGGTGTGTGTCCAGCACAACCTAAATGACCAAGGACAATCTAGTATGAACAACATGAATATATAGTTCCACAATCGAATCACATATTCAATGACATATATCAGATGTTCAAAACAAGGACAACTTAATAACTTTATGAATACAATGGGAATTACATCATACATGATTGCCTCTAGGGCATATTCCCAACATGTTTGAGTAACGTAGAGCCTTATGTGTGTTTATGCTTAGCCATGCTTAGTGTTCTGATCTACTTCATCCGGTTGATGATTTGGGTCACTTCGATAACCTCTTATGTGTTTATGTTTGTGAGTACTGAGCATGCGAAACTGAATAGGCTTGCACGGGAGGCCACTTGGGTAGTGGTTATTCGTTCCGTACTCGCCAACCCTAGGAATTAAGGTCTCGCCGCGGAAGCCAAGACTGAGCGTGCAACCACACGCGGGGCCTAACAGACCACGCTCGGCTGACTAACTTGTTTGATCACTTCCATGGGTCACATAGTTTGAGTTTTCCATTTGCGGGTGTGTCATAAAACGTTTTGGAGAAAACTAGGGCGTGACCGGGACTAGTGATGGACGTACACGGATCTTGTCCCGACTCACAGAACAGGTGCCGTCAGGAGGTGGCCAACTCCCTGTTGACGGGGTGGCCCTGTTTGGGTTGACTCATGGATAGGGTTGAGCAAGATAAAGGCCGTGGTCGACCACACTCTGCCGCGCTCTTAGAGAGGAGCGTTACCGCGTGGCACTAAGAGTCGGTCGATACGTGTGGGTAAAGTGTGCCACCCTGCAGGGATAAATCTTTCGGAAAGCCGTGTCCACGGTTATGGACGACTTGGTGAAAGTCACGGGGTCATAGATAACTCTAACGGAATGACTAAAACTTGTTGACAACGGATGAAGGATGCCTCCTCGACTACGTCGAGAGGGGTGATTCTTGTAGCATAACGTAGTCTGGGGATGAGAAAGTACTTGGTGGATCAAAGAATATGATGATCTCAGTAGTTGAGTAGATTCCTCCTCTGTTTTAGAAATGCTCTATTACACATGCTTCTTCTTCCTCAACTTCGGAAAACAAAGATGGCTTTATGCAAAAGACCTTAAAATCCAAGTCTTGCTGAGTACCTTTTGTACTCAACCTTGCGTCGTTGTTGTTTTGTTTCAGAGTTCGGTGATGCAGCTGAAGAAGGGTTCTACCTCGGCGTCGATGAGTAGTTAGGGGTTCCCAGGTGGCAGCCTGGTATTTGTACTATGGGTTTGGCTACGTTGCTTATATTTCAGAGTCTTAGTCCTTTTGCTGTCATGTTCTATAGCAACATATTTGCTTTCGTTGCTTGTTGTAATGTTGGGTTGCTTGACCTATGTTTTTCGTGTAACCTCTGCGTGTAAACTACTGTAGTATGACGTGTTTTATACAACTTTCATGTCTAGAGTGCTGCTTTGATCGATCGTTGGTTTCGAGCCCGTTGATATACTGTTTTGGCTATGCATGCATAGTTGTCGCGGTCGAGGGGTTGTGGAGCCGATGATCCATGTCCGATCCCGCCTGCCGATGTGATTCGGCCTGGGGCGAGGTAACCCCAGTAACCCTCGATTGTTGTTGCACTTTCTGGACACATAGCAGCTCTGTATAACTTTGGTCTCGTTCCTTTAGTTTCATCCGACTAGTGGACGCTTGGGTATACGTATATGGTTATGACTAGCATGGACACAATGAGTAGTAGACCGGGGATCCGGACTACGTGCCGATGAATCCGGTCTGCCTGCCATTGTTTGTTTCGGCCAGGGCTGTTAACCCTGAAGCCCTTGTGAGTCCATTGCTAGGAGCACGTGACAGTTTGTATATCTCTGGGTCCGGGGTCTGACAGGTGCTGAACTAACCACAATGATAGGATGTTCCTGAAAGTAGTGTTTCAGTTTACGACTGGCCATAAACATTCCAAAAACCAGTCTCTGCCAATGCGGGTATCGTTGTTTTGACTCTGTCAAGACTTCGCTCGCATAATAAACCGGCCGCTGCACGAGACCGTCATTTCCTTCCAACTTCCTTTCCACAACCACGATTGCGGTTACAACCCTATTGTTGGCAGCAATGTATAATAACATAGGCTGTTTTTTCTCAGGTGCAGCCTGTATAGGTGCGTTGGAAAGTTGTTTTTTCAGGGCTTCCAAAGCATGATGGTGCAGATCTTGCACTCTTTGGGAAACCCCAAGAGGAAGGTATGATGAGCACATTAGCAGTTTTTCCTTAGTAAGAAACCAAGGTTTAATCGACTAGTAGGAGGAAGGAGTAACTTCAGAAGGTTGATGCAGCTGAGATGGCAGGGCGCACTACCGGTTGAGTAGCAACGTGGAACCTACACAACACAATCAAATAACTTTGCCCCAACAAAGCAGTGAGGTTGTCAGTCTCACCGGTTTTGCTAAACACAAAGAGGTTAAACCTATGGTGTGGAAAATAGTTTGAGAATAGTATGAAAGCAGTGGCAACATTATGAAAACAATGGAAGCAGTGTGTGTATTATCAGAATGAGAAAATGGACCAGAGTCCATAGTTCACTAGTGGTGTCTCTCCGTGAAAGATAAACAACATGTGTGGTTAACAAATTACAGTTGGACAATTGACAGAAATGAAGGCCGCACCGTAGTGCATATGCAAGACATAAAGATTACCATGTGATTCATGCAAGAATTACAACAAAATACATAGATCGTCATCCAACTGCATCTATAACTAATAATCCACCCTCCGGATATCATCCGAACAAATGGTGGGTATTAAGTTGCAAGCAACAGATTATCGCCGTAAGCAAAATGTGTAATGTAAACAATGTAAACTAAGTAAACACCATTGTTTTCTCCCTAATGGCAACATCACATCCTCCATCCATCACTTTTCTGTCACTCGAGCATAGATGCAAAGGAGGCATGAACCCACTATCGAGCATAAATACGCCCTATTGGAGTTACTAGCATCTACTTGGCCAGAGCATCTACTAATAACGGAGTGCATGCAAGATCATAAATAAGATATTCATGAAGATAACATGATAGATTTATAATCAGAAGACATGGCATTCAACATTCATCACACCCCAGCAAACACAACATGTAGCATTACATAAAGATGATCTCGATCATGTAGGGCAGCTCACGAGATCTAAACATGAGGTACAAAGTGGAGAAGACAACCATCTAGATACTGCTATGGACCCGTAGTCCAGGGATGAACTACTCACGCATCACTTTGGAGGAGGGCATGGTGCTGTAGACCCCTCCGGTGATGAATTCCCCTCCCGATAGGGTGCCGGGGAGAGCTCGAGAACCCTCCCGATCTCGTGATGACGGTGACGGCGGCCTCGGGTGTTTCTCGGGACGAAGTGGTATATTTTTATGGTTGACGTATCGGGGGGTATAAATAGGCGAAAGGGCGATGGAGGTGGACGCCCGAGGGGCCCACATCACCCCCAGGCGCGACCAGGAGAGGGGTGCGCCGCCCTATGGTGTGGCCCCCCTTGGCCCCCCTTTGGGCCTCTTTGGAACTCCGTGGAACCTTCTGGAATTCTAGGACTTCCGGGCTTCGAATTTTCCAATTCCGAGAATATTTCCACAATAACTTTTTTGAAACTAAAAACCGCAGAAAACATGGTACTGGCTCTGTGGCATCTTGTGAATAGGTTAGTCCGAAAAATCGATAAAAATGACATAAAGTGTATAGCAAACATGTAGGAAACAACATGGAACATCAGAAATTAAGGATACGTTTATGACGTATCAACATCCCCAAACAAGGAATGATAGGGTCCAACTATATTATTGTAGAAAGGAAAACAAAAGAAAACAAGAGAAAACAAAATAAAAACAAACAGACGCTCCAAGTAAAGTTCATATGATGTGGCCGAATACAAATATAGTTTCACTAGAAGTGACCTGATAGATTGTTGATGAAGAAGGGGATGCCTTGGGCATCCCCAAGCTTAGATGCTTGAGTCTTCTTAGAATTTGCTGGGATGAACCACGGGGGCATCCCCAAGCTTTGACCTTGCACTCTTCTTGATCACATATATCACCCTCTTCTCTTTACCCTTGAAAACTTCCCTCACAACACACTCAAAGAGTAATTCACATTAGAGGGTTAGTGCAAGAATAAAAAATCCATGGGTTCTATATGGGAACAAGTGCTATTGATACTTTTAAACATTGTCTAGAGCCACTGATGTTTCATGATGCAAAGAAATCCACTTGACATCGTAAACGAGCAAATGCAAGAAAAATGACAGAATCTGACAAAACCAGAACATCATGTAAAGACGAATTTTTTCGGGGCACTTATGTTGCTCAGATAGAAAAACTTAAAGAACGAGAAAGTTGAGGAATTAGCCGAGGAATAAGCACGACGAATTTAAGATCATTCTTATTTTCCTTCGAATTGTAAGATTTTTTACGGTGGATAGCAGAAATCTGTTTGCTGCGCAGAAATCCAAAACCAACTCGAACTCTCGTCAGAAACTTTACTTGGCACAACTAAAACATGAAAATAAAGATACAAAGAAGTTTCTACATAATTATACAACCCCTTGACTCAAAGAAAACAAAGAAAAATAAAACCATGGGTTATCTCCCAAGAAGTGCTTTTCTTTAACCCCTTTTAGCTAGGCCCAGAAAACAAGAAGATGCTCACATAAGAAATATGAATTAAGAAAAAGAGAGCATCAAGAAGCAAGTATAAAACAAATTTAAGTCTAACCCACTTACTATGCATAGTAATCTTGTAAATAAACAAATTAAAGAAGCTCAAACTAGAAATCATGGGAAGGTAGAACAAGAGCAATTTCAAAACTTTCAACAAAAAGAGAGGGGTTTTAGTAACATGAAAATTCCAATAACCATATTTTCATATCTCATAATTATTTTCAGTAGCATCATGAACAAACTCAACAACATAATTATCAAATAAAGCATGTTTTCCATGGTCTAAAAGCACACAATTCATATCAAGCTCCAAAACAGTGGGATCAAAATTTAAAATCAACTCCTCTTTTTCCCACTTTTAGCAATATCAAAACAAGATGATTGATCACTGATAAAAGGTATAAGAAACATTATAGAAATCCTATTTTCATTAGCATTATAATTTATAACATCAAGTAACGTAGGACCATCATCTAGAGCATTATCATATAAATTTCCTAAACAAACTTCCTCATTATCATGCGTATCAATAGTTGGAATAAATATAGGACTATCATAGGATTTATCAAAGTAGCATGGATAATCATAAATAACATTAGCAATATCATTCTCACAAGTTTCATTCATAGTAGTATCAAGATCACAAGTATAGCAAGTATCAATTTCATCAAAAAGGGATATTTCAAAAGAATCAATAGGATCATCACTTTTATCAAATAATGTATGAGTTAAAGAATTACTCTCATTGGGAGGTAGACATGGGTAGCTCCATTCTTCCTCCTCTTGATCATCACTCTCCTCCTCTTTTTCATCAAATGAGCTTCCAGCTTCAGCAGTTTCTTCTTCCATAGGTTCCTGTAATTAAGGCATTAGTCTCTCCCTTTGGGGGAGAGAATTGATTAAGATATTGAAGTATGCATTAATTAAAATCCTTGTAATTATCAATGAAATATTCAAGTATATCATAAATATCATATTTATAAGGTGCATCATCAATATTTTCAAGCAAATAAGCAATTTCTAATGCATCCTTCCAAGCAGTAAATTCCTCAATTTGTTCCATATCATCGAAGTCATAATTTCCCTTAACATAAGAAGATATGGTAACATCATCATTATACTCACATTGAAAAGGGAAGTGTTTATAACTCCTACAACAACACGATTTATCAAATCAATAAGTAACATTTTAAGTAGAGCACAAGTTTTTAGCATAGTCATCAATTTATTAATTTTCTCTCATAAGTGTATCCCTTTTAGTGACAAGTGATGTTCCTTATAATATTTTTGTTGTTCATCCGTGAACCCACGTTTCCTATAAGCTCTAGTTTCAAAGGCATCAAACATTGCTAGCAAGCATGATAAAGCAAGTAACAAGAAAAACAATAACAAAGTAAAAATGAACGGAAGTGAGAGACTCCCCTTGCAGAAAATCTCTTCCGCCCCAGCGACGACGCCAGAAAATAGCTTGATGGTGCAGATCTTGCACTTGTTGGGAAACCCCAAGAGGAAGGTATAATGAGCACATCATCAGTTTTCTCTCAGTAAGAAACCAAGGTTTAATCGAAAAGTAGGAGGAAGGAGTAACTTCAAAAGGTTGATGCAGCTGAGATTGCAGGGCACACCATGAGTTTAGCAGCAACGTGGAACCTACACAACACAATCAAATCACTTTGCCCCAACGAAGTAGTGAGGTTGTCAATCTCACCGGTTTTGCTGAACACAAAGAGGTTAAACCTATGGTGTGGAAAATATTATGAGAACAGTATGAAAGCAGTTGCAACAGTATGAAAGTAGTGGAAGCAGTGTGAAAGCAGTGGAAGCAGTGTGTGTATTATCAGAATGAGAAAACGGACCGGGGTCCACAGTTCACTAGTGGTGTCTCTATGTGAAAGACAAATAACATGTGTGGTGAACAAATTACAGCTGGGCAATTGACAGAAATGAAGGCTGCACCGTAGTGCATATGCAAGACATAAAGATTACTATGTGATTCATGCGGGCATTACAACAAAATACATAGAACGCCATCCAACTGCATCTATGACTAATAATCCACCCTCCGAATATCATCCGAACAAACGTTGGGTATCAAGTTGCAAGCAACAGATTATTGAAGTAAGCAAAGTGTGTAATGTAAACAATGTAAACTAAGTACACAATGTTGTTTTATCCCTAATGGCAACAACACATCGTCCATCCATCACGTTTCTGTCACTCGAGCACAGATGCAAAGGAGACATGAACCCACTATCGAGCATAAAAACTCCCTCTTGGAATTACTGACATCTACTTGGCTAGAGCATCTACTAATAACGGAGAACATGCAAGATCACAATTAACATATGCATGAAGATAACATGATAGATTGATAATCAGAAGACATAGCATTCAACATTCATCAGATCCCAGCAAACACAACATGTAGCATTACATATACATGATCTCGATCATGTAGGGCAGCTCACGAGATCTTAACATGAGGTACAAAGGGAGAAGACAACCATCTAGCTACTGCTATGGACCCGCAGTCCATGGATGAACTACTCACACATCACTTTGGAGGAGGACATGGTTGTGTAGACCCCTCCGGTGATGAATTCCCCTCCCGACAGGGTGCCGGGGAGAGCTCCAGAACCCTCCCGATCTCGGGATGACGATGACGGCGGCCTCGGGTGTATCTCGGGACGAAGTGGTATATTTTTAGGGTTGATGTATCAGGGGTATAAATAGGCGAAAGGGCGATGGCGGTGGACGCCCGAGGGGCCTACACCACCCCAGGCGCGGCCAGGGGGCGCCGCCCTATGGTGTGGCCCCCCTCCGGGTCTCTGCGGGACACCGTGGAACCTTCAGGGATTTTAAGACTTCCGGGCATCGAAATTTCCAATTCCAAGAATATTTCCAGAAAAACTTTTCTGAAACTAAAAATAGCAAAAAACAGGGAACTGGCTCTGTGGCATCTTGTCAATAGGTTAGTCGGAAAATCGATAAAAAATTCATAAAGTGTATAGCAAACACGTGGGAAACAATAAGAAAACAACATGGAATATCAGAAATTAAGGATACGTTTATGACGTATCAACTATATCAAGGCGAGTTCCCTCTGTCTAAAACTTAAATGAAGTCCCTCGGCTTCCAATCGTGATGCCTCTTCCATACCATCCGAACGTGCCTTGTTTATACATGTGACCTTAGTCTCGATTTCCTGACGAGCACGAGTTAACTCCTGTCAAAGCCTCTCTATCTCCGCGTTACGCTGTCCCAAATTCTCTGGCGTAATTGGAGTGGCTAGGATCTCGTTAAACGAGTCCATAGCTGCTATTAGTTCATGCCTTGGGTTATACGGGGTGGGCTGTCAAATCGACCACCGGGTCTGTCGGTCAAGAACTTGCTGCTCCTGGTCCAGTCTCCGGGGCTGCTCTTGGTCCAATTAGCATAGAACCTGAAACTCCTGTGTCCCCTGGGCCGGGTTTGAAACTGTAGTTGTGATTAGATTTCCACTGCTATCATACCTGGGGTCTGTAGGCCGTGCTGATTTTGCCATATAGAACGTTGCATGTTGAATTGTCTCTGCAAAACTTTCTAGATTCCCTCCCAGTAGGTCTTCAAAGAGCCGATGAATAGAACATGTTTCATCTTGGTCATCTCTGTTGCCTACTGAATATTCTCCATCTGAATGCATGATTGTGGCTTCTCTAGAAATTGAGTCCGATTCTTGATCGGGCTCTCGGTTGGTTCCTCTTACGAACCCGACGAACACATGTATTCAACCAAAGGGAACTCAAAACCCGGACTCGACGAAAGCGAATTCTAGTCCCCAGGTGTCATGGTTATAATAGTTTCCACGCCGGCTCCTCCTGAGCCGGCCAATCGCGAGCTTCTCGATCCAAGGTAAGGCTCCTTCCAAAAAAATGACGCTTCCGCGAGCTGGCCCCATGGTGGGCGCCAACTATCGTGGGGTTTTGACAGCAAGTGTCCTCTTTTGAGAACTAGATTGTGAGGCCATTGCTACTGAGCGAAGTCTCAAAAGGGTTAAGGTGGAAACAAGAGACGAGAGTTTACCCAGATTCGTCCCCTCTATTGAGGGTAAAACCTACTCCTACCTTCTTACTATTAGGAAATAAAGGTCTCGATTACAAGGAGCGATTCCGGCTTCCTATGTCTCGAGAACTATTGCTATCAACTTAGAACATGTCCGTCTACCTCCCAGGGCGTCGCCTTATATAGTGGACGAGTCCCCCGGGTTACAAAGTGATCCGGGTTATACCCGTCGTCGGAGTCCCAGCGTGGTCCTGTCTTCGAGATGCTCCGTCCGGCTTATTCCATAAACCGGACGCCCCCGTCCGGCCTTGGGCCTCCACACTTGTTTCCCGGGCTCTGGGCGGGTATGCTTCTGTCTCCGGGTTATGCTTGGACATATCTGGGTCTTCATTTGTTCACAGGCTACCTCGTGGCCTGCTTTGCACAGTCATAAAACGGAATACAGTATATGAACCGGCAGGATCCCATTCCGGTTTATATGGGTGGAAGGTAAGGTATCCCCTTACCTATCCCCCAACACTATGGTAGTGTTTTTTTTGCTAATATAACTCAATGATTATGTTTCATGATAGACATCCTTTTTCTCATTTCTTATATTTTGTAAGTTTCCTCCATTTATTTCTTTTCCAGGATCTATAATGTAACAGCAGCAGTTTCTAAACTGATTTTAATTCGATCGCATATTTTTTTCACTATTTGTTTTTCTTTTTGTGCAGCTATGATTGCGAGTTCTTTTCCATTCTCTTCATGAAACACTTCAGTGCAAAGACGATGGCAGAGTTTAGCAAGGAAGACATTCCAAACTTTCGCAAGTTTGTAGCATATACGCTCATTTAGGCTAGGGAGAACAAGGATAAACTCATCGAGCATATGGAAGCTGAGCTGGATGCTTAGATAGGGGATTTCAAAACTCTGTAATTGCCCATCACCTTAGTGATTTTGCTCGAAACTTTGTAATCGGATGAAACTTGACCTACCATTTGTCCTTTTAGCGTGTGACACCATAACCCCCCGGTGAATTGTTGACATGTTTATTGTGCCAGGATATGTGTGTTTGTGGATGTTTTTATTTATTGCACAATATGATTTCCTTTTGAAATTATAACACACATTTCCTGTGAGAATTCTTTCTTCAGTTATTTTCTTCCTGTGATTATCTGCCCTGCTTTGCTGCAAATGAAGTTTGAAAATGCTACAAACTAGCTATGCATGTGCTACAGATGAAGATACAAAATGTTATATAAAAAATCCCAAAAACTCCTACTACCTTAACATTCGCTAATTTAAAATTTATTTCATTTATTCGTTTTTTTCTTATGAATAACAAAATCAGTGCTTATCAGCACATATTTTTTTTCTGTTCATGCTAGACCTGGCTGCTACAAACCTTTTCCTAACAAGAAATACAAAGAAATGAAATTGTTCCATTAGTGCAATAAGGTTGCTATTTATGTACTATTATATGCTTAGCAAACAAGTCTCATTTGTGCTTCCCTAAAGAGATGCTTGCTGTATCCTTTTTCCATAACTTTTATGCTTCTGAAGTACATTTTTTTGCTGCATGTCAGTTATTGGGTTGTTCTCACAGTTCAAATATATTGGTCCAAACAACTCCAGTTAAATTTAAAACACTCCCAAGAAAAGAACATAGGCTCGATAGTTCACTCTCTTATAATTAATGTGCATGAGCAGATAAACGTTTATATTACAAGTATGTTTCCTGTAGTGTTCTTTTTCCACATCACAATTACATTTTTTTCTTTTTTGTGCACAAAAACGTGTTTTTGTAGCAATGTGAGAGTAGCTAAAGCTTCAATTCTGCACCAGAAAGTTGTCAGAATCATGATTCTGAATCGGATCGGAACATTTATGGTAGGATCGCAAATAGAAGAATCACAACTTTCAGAATCGTAAAATCTTAGATTCTACCTACTAGAATCATTGAATCGTTCCAGTCAATTTGGCTCATAAAATCATAGAATCGTATGGTAGAATCATGATTCCGATAACTATGCCAGCAACAATAGTTGCTTCTTTGAATTTCCAAATCGTATATTCTTCACATTCTTTTATTTGAATATGTTCTTCCTATTGGCACCATGCACACTTTCGAACCCGTTTCTTCCTTGGTGCCTTGGGATTTTCTTATCTTTCCTTTGTCTCTTTAGACTTCTTTCGTCTCTTTGCAGCCATTTCTTCATGTTGCTCGAGCAAGGTCTTCCTCCTTTGCTCCTTTATTGTAGGACGACCTTTAGGTTTCACCCTTTGAGGGTTTTTCAGGTTCCCACTGCTAGGAGTAAAATTTTGATTCACATCAGGTTGCATGTCTTCATTATGATTGTTTCTTTGTCCCTGGTATCCTGTTTCCATACTTGCTTCGTCAACTTATTGCTTGCTATTGCATCGAGCTCTTCTCATTGCAACAACTAGCTTAGCAGCTTCATCAGCCATACTTGACACAAGTTCATAGGTATCATCCGAAAAACAGGCACCAGAAGCCAGATCATTTAGTTTCCGGCAAAGTGCATTGTATTTTAGGGTGTTTGTCGGTGGTATACCAAATCTGATGTTGTCTGCACCAAGAGCAAGCGCAGGTGTCGATGCTGTAGAAGACCATCTTCAGAGCATGTATCTCTCCAGAATTTTCTCCACATTAAGGTGAACCATAACCCTGATTATATGTGGGGATAGCAGCCCACATATCTCAAATGTGTTGCAACCACGTGAGAACAGACCTTCCTGAAGGACCACTCGAACCCGATATGTTTTTATTTCCAGCTCAGGATTTGGAACGTGATCAAAACAGTTGTCATCTTCTGCTGATTGTATTGGATAGAACTTTGTTGATGCATAAATTATTTTTTGAAACCTCTCGAAAATCTCCCGCGTGTAGAATGCCAGCCCTTGCTTCTCGATGGCGTAACTGCTTTTTTAAAATATTGCTGCATTAGAATGGAAATTTTCTATGAAAGGATGTTACTGCCATTGAACTTTTTTGTTTTATCGACATTTTTTTCAATGATATTTGATTTTTGCTACTCTAGGTTCATCATATTGCCGCATTGGTTATTACCTTTGCTATCATAGCATCTTTTTAATGTGACAGAACAATGTACCAGGAATATACTTCTCTGTGCTTTTTGTACCACATGAAAGGTGGATAGGGCATACCTTCCCCAGAGAGGTGTTGTGGTTGTCTCCATTGTGAAACCATAGTTCTTGTCATGGTCAGGCATGAAAACCTAACATAACTCATATTGCCGCACAAAATTCCACACTAAGTCACTTCGACGGATCAATGTTTTGAAATACGAATTTATCCCTTCCGATCTCCCCGTTGTGCTTGTGAATGGAAAAAGCAATGCTGGAAATACATCGGAGCCCAAGTTTTCCTTGTCTTCCACATGTTCTGCAGATGTGTATGCTGGGACATTGAATACACTTGAATCATATGCTGCCAGCATGACTCAAACTCGTCTGCCGTGTGCGTGCCATAAATGCACAAGTAGAACGCATCGGCAAACGGGTTTCCCTCTACCAGATTTGCAACAAGTTTTGATGGAGGGATAATAACCCGGTAGGCCAACTCCAAGGTATAACCCGGCCTAAAGGACGCTGCGCAAGATCCGGCTAAGGATAAAGAAACTTCTGGAAGGCCCAAGTCTGTAGGCCTCGTAACCCGGATTGTGGGTTACGGTAAAGGAAAGTTAGGGTTTGTATGTGGTGTCCGGGTAGGATCCAGGGTGCGTATTGGAGGACAAGCCAGGGGGTACGGGTGCTTTATAAACCGACCCCTAGGATTAGTTGAAGGAGATCTAAGAACCCTAGCAATATCGCTTGGTATCGAGTATCCAGTGTAACACGAGAGTTGAGTTAATAACTTGAGATCGGAGACTCGGCGACTTGATTGCCGGCTACCAGATCGAGTTCCATCATGCTTTCCTCTGAGCTAAACCCTCTCCCAAACGCCTGTGTCGTCTTGCCCCAAGATCAGTTACCCCCGGTAACGTCTGCCGTGATTATCCCACGACAGTTGGTGCCCACCGTGGGGCCTGCGTCCAAAGGTGTTTACATCACGGGAGAAGCTCGGAAGAACATGGAGAATCTTGTCGTCGGCGAGATCTACATCGACCACGAAGGAGAGAAGACGGTGGATCCGTCGTGACAATCGGCCGGATCAGCGTCTTCATCGGTATGGTATGTACTTCCGGTTCGATCCATGACAATTTTGGATCTGATTCTGTGTCAGGAGAGGCCACTTATATCCAATCAGATGAAGAAGAATCAGTTGGAACGACATATCCGACAGAAGAACCCATCGCGAAGTGGGAACAACCGGAGGAACCGGCATGGACTCCGCGTGACCGGGTCGAAAGAGAGGATGATACCGAGTCCATCCTGGATCTGCTGGAGAACCGGTATGAGGAGAATAACAGCGAAGAGGAACAGCATGAATTCTCGCCAAGAATCATACGCCGAGTTGCGGTTTACACGGCTCCCGCGACCAATCTCAACCAAGAGAGCGTAACCGCGGCCGCGGCCGGGTCAGCACAAGCATTAACCCGGCAGCAAGGGCCGGCTAACGGGAACACGGTTTTGGCCCAGGTTGACAGAGAGTCGGCATCGGTTACCAGTCAAGCGCCAGAAAACGAGTTACACGCGAACATGTTTGGATTCCTAGCAAACCGGACACCAGGAGCGGGTCCTTCCAATCCACAACATCCGGCCTTGTTCGACAACAATCTGATCCTAGATCCGACAGTTCTTGCCACAGTTATCACTCTAGAGAACGCGGCGGAACGTGTTAGGGATTTAGACGTAGCCCGCCGTGCATTGGAGCAGCAGAGGAGGCAAGTAGAAGCAGAAAGACAAGGGATGGCCACACGACAACGCGAGCTGGATGCACTGGAAACCCGGCTCCGAGAGGAAACGACTAGAATACATCAAAGGCACCAAACCAGATTGCCAGCATTGGGAGGAGTCATAAACCCGGCCGCACTATTTATCACGCCTCAGGATCAGCCGATTCCAGCGGCAAATCAAGGAACCGCCCCTCAGCCGACAACCGGAGGAGTACAACCGGTAGACACGCAGGCCGGGTTACCCGCACCACATACTGGAGTTACTACCGGCAATACTGTACCACCGCCACCACCACCACCACCATCGCGTTTTCGCACACCAGCGGGTCATTACAACAATCCCATGGACAACGTGTACGCGGCAACGCTTGCACTAAATCAAATCCCCGTGAGAGAGTCACCCCACGCAGAGGAGACCCGGCGGGCGATAGATATGCTGCGCACCGCGGTGGCGCAACAGGTTAATTACCCGGATCACAGAAGTGGAATGCATGGGACACCATATGTCAGCCAACAGCAAGGTAACGCTGGAAACATCCAAACAAGTTCGGCACGGTGGAAGGAAGAGCAGCAGCAAATGCCACCTCCTCCACACATTCAGGCAGTACCAGCAGCATCAGCAGCACAGGCCATCGTGGACAGTTCCAGAGCCAGGAGAGCCGTGGCCGGGTCTGCGGTACATGGGATACCAGCAGTACCGCGTCCAGCTGTACCCCCTGCAGGATCACACGTTTCCCGAGTAAGACCAGCTTCGACCATTCTTGCAGGACCTAAGTGTCTTTCGGATAGCATCAGGGCTGAGCCTTACCCGGAAAAGTTCAAAGAACCGGGTAAAGTAGTAAATTACGAGCCAACCATGGATCCGGAAACATGGTTGAGCAGTTATGAGATGGCCATGTCGATTCGCAATGCGTCCGAGAATCTTCAAGCCAAATTCATGTATCTAATGATGTCAGAGGGATCAGCAAAGTTATGGTTCACCAATCTACCGGAAGGATCTATTAAGTCATGGGAAGAATTGAAAACTGCGTTTATCAAGAACTTTCGCGGGACGTGCAGAAAGTTATTCACTATTGATGACCTAGAGCGATGTGTTCAGAAGAAGGGAGAATCGGCGCGCAGCTGGGTGCGCCGGGTTATGGAAATACTTCATTCATCTACGGATATTCAGCCCAAGGATGCGCTGCAAGCTATGGCAAAGACCTGCAAGTACACACCTTTAGTACAAAAGTTAACTCGCATGAAATCTAGTCGGAATGCTTCGGAGGTTACAATGGGAGAACTGATGGATGCATGCAACAAACATGCCGCAACGGACACTATGGAAGAGGAAACTGACGATAAAAAAGCAAAAGCAAACACAAGTAATAACGGAAGAACCGGCAATGGATCAGCGCCGGGTAACAACAGCCAGAACAAGCGCCCGTTTGAAGGAGGCTCCGAGTTTGTCGCCAATACTGAAGCCGGATCTTCCAGGCCCAGGGCAGAAGGAAATTTCAATACTGGAAATCACAATGGAGGAAACTATCAAGGGCCACCAAGGCCGAGTAATAATTGGGACATATTCAGAATGGCATGCCCGAAGCACAGCAGGAACGGTAGGCCAGCTAACCACTCCTTGGAGCAGTGCGCCGACCTACAGAGATAGAAGAATGAGGAAGTGAACAGAGCCATGCGAGGTGCAGGTCGGGGAGGAGGACCGGGTCCAGGTGGAAACCTGGGCAACGGCCCACCCCCAGCCGGTAACCCGGCAGCTGGAAATCAAGGTAATAACCAAGGGGGAGCAGGAGGTTTCTAGGCCAACCCCAAACAGTTGGGTCAATATCACGTGCATACCACAGGATGTTCTAACAAGGACAAAAAGATACTGAAGCAAGTGGTCAACTCAGTTTCTTCGGCTGTCCCGAGATACCTGAGATGGTCAAAACAGGACGTAACATGGAGCAGAAGGGATCACCCGGAAAGAATAGAACACCCGGGAGTCTTAGCATTAGTAGTCGCACCGCAGGTCAATGGGTATGAGCTGAAAAAGGTTTTGATGGACGGTGGAAGTAGCATCAATATACTGTATTGGGAAACCTTCTTACGCATGGGCCTCAAGGAGTCTCAGCTACAAAAAAGTTCAACAATTTTTCATGGGATACTGCCGGGTCATTCAGCGTGCCCCGAGAGAAAAATCGCATTGGAGGTAGCTTTTGGGGAATCAAAGGATAACTATCGAGTCGAGTGGCTCACTTTTGAGGTGGTCAAATTGCGTAGTCCTTATCACGCGCTATTCGGAAGGCCGGCTTATGCTAAATTCATGGCTAGGCCGTGTTACGTGTATCTACAGCTAAAAATCCCGGGTCCTAAGCAGACCATTACCATACATGGAAATCGAGATATAGCAGCTGAATGCGATGAAGGAGACGCAGCAATGGCCGAGCAAGCCTGTAGAAAAGAGGAACTAGGGCATTATCGGTCTCAAGCAGACCCGGAGGACAGAACCACATCAAAAAGGCCGAGCACTGAAGGCGAAAGAGAAAAGTCCAAGGCAGCACAAGATGCTAAGATGGTGGCTTTTATCAAGGATGATTCCTCCAAACAATCTGGCATAGGAGAAGAAATTGCACGGCCGCTCACAGCCAGCCGCGTTATGGAAACACCTCACCCGGGTTGGCTAGTAAACCCGGTACTCATCATGAAAAAGTCCAACAAATGGAGAATGTGTATCGGTCACGTCAGCCCGGGACCGGTTCCCAAGAAGAACTAAACAATGTAACGGGCAGCAGGTTTCCGACGCGCTCTTTTCCTACCCAGGGTACCTAAGGGGACTGGAAGGTTTTTAATGAGGCGGCCTGCTGATCCAAACTTTCTCGTATCAATAAAAAGATGGTTATCAAGTCCTATTTTGTTACGATCTTTACTTCGGTTACAGGTAAGTAGTATCCATTGCTATCAATACATCAGTATCATTAAGTATGTTGAATATATATAGGTCTCGGGGGCTGATTGCTTGAATAGCACAGCCACAAACCCAAAGACCCGGCCTTGATGCCTATGAGTTATAAGGGTCGATTACTCGCAAACGAGTACGGCTGCAATCTTATAACCGGACAAAGGAGCCAAATTTTCTTGACTTTTCTTACTTAAGCTCGATGTGACTCGCACTAAAGTGGCATGATTTGCTCGCTTACGATTACAATCAGCCATGAAGCCCAATGGGAGTTGTCTGACCCTGTTTTCGTATAGATGTAACAACATGGTATCCACGCGAAAGCCGGCTTACAGTACAAGATAGTCAAAAGGGTCATCTAAACCACAAGTTATGCAGAGTACAAGGCTAATAGCTGGAAACTCAACGTTTATCAAGCATAACTTCATTATCTATATGAAACAATTCCGGGTTTCGGCTTAGCAACAACAAGTTTGTTCTCTTCGAAAAGACCACACACCACAGACTCGGAAATTCGGGCCTTGGGGACTGTGGGTTTCGAAACAGAATCAAGTTGTTTCGTCGCTAAGCTCGAAAGACCCCAATGTCCGAGTCATGGGGACTTGGGGACTTAAAGAAAAGTCCACCTATCAAAACTCACGATACTCGGAAATAAAGAGGGGAATAAAAAGAAATGAAAAGAAAGTTGGATATCAAGAATAAGTTCAAAAATAGACAAGTATCAAGTTCATCAAAAGGCCTAGAAAGGCACGAAGTGTATCACGGAATTAAAGTGCGTTACAAATTGCGACACCCGTATCAAGGGTGCACAGGCGCACCGTCAAAAGAATACTTGTTTTGAATAAAAGAATCAGATGATCGAAGTATTTTGATGGCATTTGCCTATTCGGCTTCCTGAGTAGGGTCCACATCTTTGCCCTTGCCCTCCGGGTCTTGCTCCTGGACTTGCTCTTTAGCTCTCCCGGCATCGTCACCCGGATTCTTCGTGACAGGACGGACAGGCGGAAGAACAGCTGGTGTAGAGGTGGTTGGCTCTGATCCTAACTCGGCCTCTCTCTTCGCAGTTTCTTCCCTCTTCCTGGCCGAGTCAGCAGCCCATTTCTCCAAAATATCAATGGGCGGGGGTGCGTCCTCCGTAACGATTTTGCCTTCAGCATCGTACGCACTCATAATTGTGTTCAGATCCATACTATCGGCCAAAGTGGTGGCCGAATGACGCACTGTGGACTGTATGGCCTTGAAGTCCTTGTGTACAAACTTGGAGCCATCCGCTTTGAATTCTGGAAACCCGGATATTACCTTTGCCGGATCAAGCTTCGGAAAATAAGCCTTAGCCAGGGTAAAGGCCCGGGTCATACCAATCCGGCATGCCGAGCGTTTCCAGATTTCAATCCAGGCAGGCACGGTGGAGCAGGCTTGGATAAGATTTTCTTCACTCGGATATACCTCAGTAGGCCACTTCACGGCGTCCAGTATAAACTTCGTGCCGGCAAAGAAAGTCCGGAGCACAGTCTTTAAAGTTTTAGCCTTTGCAATGCCATCCTCCTCTGGGGCTGCAAGGTTGGCACCTGCAGTTGAAACAAAGGAAGGACGTATCAGTAATCCCGAGTATCATGTAATAAAGTAAAGGCATGAAGTCAGTCGGCAGCAAAAACTTACTAAGCAAGATGCGATAGGTATCGGTAACCTGGTCCGATAATTTCTTCAGTGCGGTTTGAGCAGTATTGTACTTCTTCTTGTATTTAGAAACATCCTTCTTCAAGGTTTCCACGTCAGCCTCAAGGGCTTCTCTACGCTTTACCTCGGCAATAAGAAGTTGTTCGGTCTTGAGCAAAACTTCATCAGACCGGGTCATCTGTGCCTGTAATGAACAAGGAGCACAAGTATCAGTCGGGTATCATGGCAAGCCGACTATTGCATAAAGTACCAAGCATAACTTCAACAATGTTATGCTCGGAACTTGGGGACTAAGTGTATACTGCGAGATATCAAGTGTTGTTACCTGGTGCTCTGCGGCCATGCGCTCTAGAATGTTGCTCTCTGAGGTCTTCATAGTGAGGAGAGTGCTCATCAGCTGGTCAAAAGTATCATTACCCGTGTTAGAAGATCCGGGGTCTCGGAAACTCGGAGAAGGAGTTTTCTTCTTAGCGGGAGACGGCATCCGGGTCATCCGAATGTTGGAATCTGGTGCTCCTCCCCCCGCACCCAAAGTTGCAGCCTTTTCCTTCTCGCTTGCATGCGAGGCTATCGGATACCCGGCTCCTTGACTAGCCGGGTTCATCGGTGACACTTGTCCTTCGCCGCCAGCTGCGGCAGCCGTATTATCAGTCGGGGTCCCCTTACCCGGGTCATCGGTCTCCATATCCTCTTGGTCGCTAATAATGACCGTGGCCCTATAGATAGTATGAGTGAGCAGTTAGTGTACAACCAGGAAAGGGTGATGAAAATGTGATAGAACGTCAGGAAAGGAACTTTACCCGGGATTCACCGCAAAGTCCGAAGGGAATTCGCTGCTGGACCCGGGCGAAACTGAAAAGTATCAAGCGAGATTTCGTAAGGGAATGGTTCAGGAAGATTGTTTCGTCCGAGAAAGGATAAGGTAAATACCAGCGCGCCGAGCCGGAGACAATGGAATACCCGGGTTAAGAGCATCATCACCCGGGTAATTTCGAGTCGCTCTGCGCTTGGTCATGGGCGACTCCTTCAAATATGGCCAGTGGAATAACGTCAAGTTAGCTCATGTATATCATCAAAGGAATACGAATTGAATACAAGGAGGCGATATGAAACCTTGAAGACGACCCCCCGGGGTTTTCTCTTAGATCCGACTTTGATTGTCGGCTCCACTTCCTCCTCATCACTGGCGGATTCTACCTTGCCGTCAGTTTCTTCTTCTTCGTCCTTGTCCTCTTGCTCTGGAAGTTATCAAGGTCACAGATGGAAAATGAAGAACGGGACACGATGAACTCAAAGGAACTAAGTGAAGTTCGTAACGTACCTTCATCCGAGTTAGTGCCATCCTCTGGCTCCTCTGGATTTTCAGAGCTAGGAGGAGTTTCAATCTTCCAAAAGGGATCATCAGCCTGAGAAGAAGGTATAAGAATAAGGGTTATTAGTCATATCGAGTGGAAAGTGTGAAAGCAAAAGTATGAAAACCGAGTCTTTACCTTGGGGGGCGGGTTCTCACGCGTGAAGGGTTCTAACCCGGCTATATTCCGGATTACCTCCAGCTTCTCTGTCAAGAAGCTCTTGATAGTCTTGTTGGTATCTCCGGCTGCAAAGCTATGGGTGGAGTACCGGAGCGAGTCTGTGGTGTGCCCTGAATACTCGCACATTAACTTAGTGCGGATGGAGTTGGGTTGGATCCCGAAATCGACCCAAGTTTTCACCAGGTTAAGCCCAATGAGACCTTGGGCCGACAGAACAGAGATTTTGGCTAGTAAAGGCCGGATGGCCTCCCTATCCGAGTCAGGGGCAAAGGCGTTCAAAGTCTCGGAGATATCGAGAAGGCCCTCCGAGTAACCCGGCAGTTTCTTTTGGCCGAGTGGGGAGGTGTCTCGGCAATAGAAGTATGAGAGTTGCCAGTGTTTGACGTGGGAGTTGATAGTGAGGGGTGGCATCAGAGAATTCTTGCGGCGCTGGATAGAAACCCCGCCGCAAGCGAGAAGTGCCCCGTCACCGCTTTCGCGGCACGATTTGCACTGGAAAAGCTCGACAAAAAGAGCCAAACTTGGCGGAGTGCACAAGTATGACTCAGAGAGAACGATGAAGTGGGAGATATTTAACACGGAGTTAGGCCCTATGTCAAAAATGCGAAGGCCATAATGGCTCAGAATATCACGGAAGAAAGGGTGACCCGGAGGACGGAAGCCCCGGGTCACGTGTTCCACAAATCATATTACCTCATCCTTCGCCGGTGTAGGCCGGGTCTCGTTGCCCGGCACCCTCCAGTGGATTTCCTTTTGAGGGGGTAGAACCCCTAACTCGGCCAGTTCTTCTAACTTGGCCTTCGTAACCGTGGATCGCGCCCAATTGGCGGATATGGAGCTGGTGGTCTTGGCCTTGGCCGGTGTTTTCCCCTGCTTCTTGGGAGCCATGTGATTGACCTGCAAAGCATGAGGTAGAAGGATACAAGGAATAAGACTCGGAAGTCATGAGTTGTCTGAGTATTGGCGAGTGATATCGAGACAACATGGAAGTTGCATACTATCCGGGTATCAATCTGCAGAGTAAGGTTCAAACTATCCGGGTATCAAGCATCATAATAAAAGTTATGGAGGCCTATGCATTGAAAGATCCTTTGAGGGCGATGGATGGTTGCACAGGTACCTATTGCGAAGAAAAAGAACCGGAAAAGGGAAGATTTTCCGGGTGACGGAAACAAGGGCGGAAAATTTGGGCAGCCCGAGCCCAGATTAGAGATTCCGTTTCTAGATTTGTGGTAAAATTAACGACTATGGGTGGTAGGAAAGTGAAATAAAGTCTATGTCCAATTCATTGGATGAGCTAGAATGAATACGAGCAACTTAATTCGGCGTGACCAGGAAAAAGACCGGCGAGTTGACTTAGATCTAATCTGGAGAAAATCAAGAAATCGCGGAGGCTAGTTAATGGATGAGAGAGGCTTACTGGAGGGGATTGCAGTGAAGCTCGACGGAGGCAAATGGCACAAGCCTGGTGCCCCTTTGCGATTCCTGGCGGGCAGGTCGGGGGTCCGGCGGCGGATCTGGGCGGTGGTGCAGAGCGCACCGTGGTGGAGCGTAGCCGACGGCAGATAGGCTCCGGTGATGCACGCGAGGTTTCCGTGGTGGCACTCTGTGAGCTAGAGCACTGAGGAAGAAAGGAAGAAGAATGGGGGGGAATGAGCTGTTGGGGTTAGGGTTACCCCTAAGAGCCAATTTATAATAGCGTGAGTGGATAAGCCCAGTTCAACGGGTGGGAGCCGGAAGTTACGGAGTAACGGCTATCTATTTAAGTTTTGCGAGATACGCTTTAAATATTGGGCGAGGTATCCGGACAGAAATAGGAAGGAGATATTCTTCATAATATCAAGATCAATTATCGAGTAAAGTACAGGATCTTGACATTTTTATCAGGGCTTAGACCCGAAAAGCTAAGTGTTTGGAGAGAAGCCGGGTTACTATATGGCCACCAT
This sequence comes from Alopecurus myosuroides, assembly GCA_028641055.1. Taxonomy (NCBI): domain Eukaryota; kingdom Viridiplantae; phylum Streptophyta; class Magnoliopsida; order Poales; family Poaceae; genus Alopecurus; species Alopecurus myosuroides. The sequence goes on from CM054062.1 coordinate 121,679,762, forward strand.
GGAGTGGGGCCTAGCTATTTATCAAAGCGCTTTAACCCGGCCTTCATGCATTCGTGCATCTGATGTTTTTGCAGGCAATAGCAAGCGCTTCAAGGAAGGATTTGTGAAGCCAAAGCTATTCTGGGGACTACTGATGGAGGGATAATAACCCGGTAGGCCAACTCCAAGGTATAACCCGGCCTAAAGGACGCTGCGCAAGATCCGGCCAAGGATAAAGAAACTTCTGGAAGGCCCAAGTCTGTAGGCCTCGTAACCCGGATTGTGGGTTACGGTAAAGGAAAGTTAGGGTTTGTATGTGGTGTCCGGGTAGGATCCAGGGTGCGTCTTGGAGGACAAGCCAGGGGGGTACGGGTGCTTTATAAACCGACCCCTAGGATTAGTTGAAGGAGATCTAACAACCCTAGCAATATCGCTTGGTATCGAGTATCCAGTGTAACACGAGAGTTGAGTTAATAACTTGAGATCGGAGACTCGGCGACTTGATTGCCGGCTACCAGATCGAGTTCCATCATGCTTTCCTCTGAGCTAAACCCTCTCCCAAACGCATGTGTCGTCTTGCCCCAAGATCAGTTACCCCCGGTAACGTCTGCCGTGATTATCCCACGACAAGTTTTGTTCTCGCAAGGCGCAAAATGTGGAACACGCAACATATGTGTATTGCATTTGGAAAGACCTTAGAAATTGTTGTCGCCATCACTTGGTCCTGATCCGTCATTATGTTGCCAGGGGAAACACCATTCGTTGCAAGCAGCCACTATTGGAAAACCCACTCGAAATCTTCAATTTTTTCACCCGAAAGCAAAGTGCACCCAAGGAATAATCTATGTGTATGGTTGTTAAAACCAACGATTGGTGCGAATGGCATATTGTACCCGTTGGTGCAGAATGTAGTGTCAAAAAATACACAATCACTGTATTTTGGGTACAAGTCTCTCGTCATTCCGTCTACCAGAATAGAGCTCTCACAACATTGTCCTCATCAACCAGCGAAGCATAGAAAAACTCTGGATTCTCTGCTTGTATTTGTTAAAAGTAGTCCATTTTCATGGCCATGTTCCGGAGTGTTACCTCGTTGCGCAACATTGTTCTGATATTCGATACATCTCTTTTGACATAACCAAATCATCTAGGATCCCCCATGCACACTCCCAAGGCAACCCTTGATTTGAGCAGTGCTAATATTCTGGGTGTGGAGTGTTTGCAAAAACTAAAAGTCCTCTTCTGGAACCGTTCTATGAGATCTGTAAAATCCGCGCCTCCCAACATTGTTAACCAGGGGGGTGGGAGTGATGTTCTTTGAATACCGTCACAGTCCAAACCCCATTCCCCCTACCAACAAGCATGTGGGCTTTACAGTCATACCAAGTATATATGTTGCGCTGTCTTGTGTTCAACATATCCATCTGTAGGTCAGCTTACTTCCCACGAGGTTTCTGCCCGTTGTGGAAGGTCATATCAATTTTTGGATCATTCTCTGATGCGGCAACTTCAGATGCGCTTTTCTGTTTTTGCTTATCTACCGCTGGCTTCCCACTGTGTATACACTCAAATAATCGACCTAGAATTGTCATTGGGGGTGCATTTCTTGTGCTACTGTATTTTGTGTTGCCAATGTGAGTTTCGAACCACATCTTGAAGGCCTTATCATTGTACACCTTTTTTGCTTCTTTAATATGTTAAAAAGTCATCCCAACAAATGGAACCACTGGCTGGGATGAAATTTCCTCACCAGCTTTTTCTTTAGCATTTGTAGCAGTACCACTTATCTCACTATGGCGTCCAGGGGCAAATGTGTTAGCAGCAATTTCTTCTAGCTCATGAGCATTATATTCTTGTTAATACATGGGTTAGTTCAGATCAAATCCATCTAGCACTCCATCCGCAGCAAAATCCTGCTCATTTGAAAATCACACATTCTAGCATGTCAAAAATGTTTGTGCAAATATATAATTATAAATCAAATCTTATGTTGTAAGTCTAATTCTGGACACAGTAATCATGCTCTTTTACTCCTTTATTTCTGCTGCAATTGTGTTTTACTTTTGCTTAACTGACAATATATGAGCTACTTGTTTTTCTTTACTAAATTACTTCCATACATAAATGCAACAATGTTGAATTTTTGTGATAAGATAGCAAATTCCAAGAAGCAATTCACGCAGCAAGTCCTTATACAAGGGTGTTCACCGATTCAAGCTCGTGAAGCATTTTTCAATAAGGTATAGAGACCAACAAATTATCTGTTTCTTTTTGCTATTTTTAGTCCATAGAGTGGAGCTACAAGGCTGAATTTGTTTTTTCATGGCATGAAGCACAAATTTTGTTATGATAGCAATTCCATGAAGCAATTCTCTGGAGTAATTTCATGCAGAAGCTTTTATCCACTTTCCCCTACAATTTTCTTGAGCAAATTCTATGGAGCAAGTCATAAAGCATGGAGCAAAATATGTAAGCAATTTACATGGGACATTTGTTATGAAAAAGTATCTTAACATATTTGACACAGTTTTTGATGCAATAGAAGGTGCAGGGAGTTAGAAGCAACAAATAATCGTGCACACCATAGATTTTACAAATGAAATCAACAATAGGAACATATTTTAGGGGAGAGAGGAACAAACCATGGATGGAGGTCTTGTTGTTTCTGTGTCACGGGTGTAAAACACCCGTGGGTTGTTCAGTTGGTGGAGAAAACCTTGTAGGAACCCAGGAACGGCGCCGCCCCTCGCCATTCCGGCGAGTCTCCTCTGGGGCGCTGGATTGGAGCTCGAGCTCGAAGCAACTCCAGGAGGTGTGCGGAGGTCGTGGGGATGACCTTGCAAAGGGTACAAGATGGTACCACGTAGGTGTGCCATCGTCGGAGGAGCACCGGCGGCCGCTGCCGCCTCCAATTTTGCACCCCTCCGCACGAGCTCTTTCCGGAAATCGTGCAGATATGTCCCGGTCTCTTTTTGCTGCTGGGACAAACAATTTCCTGTTGTTGCTTCTGTCAGGACGGACACACACGCGCTGGCTTCATCGTGCTCAGCGGGCGCCAAAACATAAACGGTCATCTAAACCCTCGTCCGTGGTCACCGTACACAGAAATATCCAAAGGAAAGCGCTGAGAGTCCTCTAGAGGATCGATTCGATCCATCCTCCGGTTCGGGCGCCGTACGATTCACTTGAGGAGCGTTGTCCCATCTGCTCAGTCAAAAGACCAGGGCGAAGAGTTAAGAAAAAAACTACAGAAAAACTCGGAGAGAACACGACCCCCGTCGTTGCAGAGGGCGAGCCGTATGCGCACGAAACCCCTCTATGGCAGCCACCAGCGTTAGAGAAGACTGTCCGTCTCCTACGGTTGCGCCCCCTAGCAGCCACCATCGTCCTTACACGGTGGCACCACCCCACAGCTACTATAGCACGGTCGTTCGCTGATAGGAGCATGGCGCGCCGCAGATGGCAACACCAGCGTTCATCCATGGTAGCACCACCACGGGAGCACGGGCGATGGGCCTAGGTAGCATCTCTATCCGTCCACGGGAGCATCACCATTCGCTCATGGGAGCATCATCACTGATGGAAGCGCCTCGTCCATCCACGGTGCACCACCATGGGAGCACAGCCGATGGGCCATGGTAGCATCACCATGCGCCCACGTGAGCATCCTCGTAAGCCCATGGGAGCATCCCCGTCTGTGGTGACCCAGCACACCACTGCATGTGTAGTGCGCAAGTCGATGACATAATACTCACAGAAGGACTTATCCGTGAATATTCCACCCCTCAGAGTAGTACAACAGAAACATAGCAGGACCAGGCAAAGCTATAGAATACAAACTTCATTACAAAATCTTGAGAATCTCTTTGATGAATCAAATAATATCTCATACAAATGAAACATCAAAAGAAGCAATTCGAAGATCCAAGCTGGAGAACTACTCTAGCTCAGAACTAAATCCACTATGGCTGATGTCAGCCCTAATCTATGGCTTGAACAACTAAGTCCGAGAATGGACTCCATTCACATGGTTGGTCAAACAGGGTTGGAAGGTGTAATAGCAAACAGGGTTGGAAGCATCACATGGTATTTCCACCACATAGTGGATACCAAGTTTCGTTCTCCAATGAATAGGTATGGTTTCCTATCTCTTAGAACTTTCTGGAGAACATTTGGTATATCCACCAGGTGCTGAATAACCAATAAGATTCTTCCAGTACAATGGTCTAGTCTATGGTTAGACTTCCATTTGGTTCAATCTAATGGTCTCAAGAGGAGTACTGCTCAAAGAAACCTGTACAGCGTAGTGTACATTGACTAAGACTCAATTTTTAGTGAAAATATCTTCGAGTTTCCTCGAGTTTTAACTCTTCCCTATAGGTCACTATAACCTATTCCACTGGTGGCTTCCTATGTCCTTCTATATCTTTGGGTTTGGACTTCTACATATTTCTTTCTAGGATATACTACTCATGTTTTCATCTTGGCATCACTTGTGGTATATCTCAATGTTATGAAGTATATCTCCAACTCCAAACAAGATGTGGAATGTGGTCCATTCCCATCAGTGGCTTTATTAGTTTCTGCCTTCTTGACTTCAAAGACTTCTAGAGCTTTGGTAAATGCTTCCATCTGTTGATAATTCAGACCGCTCTCATACTAATCCTATACCCTCTAGACCAGTAACACCAAGATAGAACTCAATGTTTGCACATGCATTTGCACATCAAGTTCAATCTTCATGTACAGATCTAGTCAATCAAAGATCCAAATAAAATCCAATAAACCCCAAATGCAGTTATCACTGATGCATCAAAAGCCTGTGAAATAAGAGTACTTTGAGTAAAACATCTCAAGTACCAAGGCTCTTAAATGCGATACAGTACAAGTAGGTATATAGCACCTTGTAATCCTATTCAACACAACCACTTTTTACCTTGGTAATTACTCCAATTGCATGCCTGACTACAATGGAATAAACCAAGACAAATTGATCCTATAGCAGTTGTTGTCTAACTTGGTTCCACATAGGACTAAGTACTATGTCAACTAAAGTACTTCATAGTGATTATGATAAGCTTCTCATGGCATATGTTGGTCCTTCATGTTGTTTATCATATCGTAGGAGTAGTAATGTAGCTTTCCATCAATACTCCTTCCTTCTCCTAATTCGATACTATACTATAATGATTCACCTCTAGACTTGATAACTGAGGGTATGGTATTTACCCCATAGTTACCATAGTTTTAATATCTCTTAATGATTTTCTAACATCCAGTATTGATGACTCCTATACTAACTCAATACCATGTTCTACTCCATCCTATTCATTCACAGAATGGGGTAATCCTCACTTTGACTTAATCATCTCTGACTATGTCACTCTTTTTCTCATTGAAACTGATACATTCTAGACTTCTTAACTATTCATACCTAGGTATAAAGAAAATAGATAAGTAGATTTACTCAAATTGAGTATGAACTTTCTATACAAGTATGATTGCATCATTCTCAAGTGGATGATCATCATAGTTGTAGGAAATGTGGTTTAGACAAGATGGTTTCCTATAGTGTTTACCAACCTACAGATCTCCTAATAGGTTTTAAACCTAAGGTCGCTTCGCTCTGATACCATCTGTGGTGACCCAGCACACCGCTGCATGTGTAGTGTGCAAGTCGATGACATAATACTCACAGAAGGACTTATCCGTGAATATTACATCCCTCAGAGTAGTACAACAGAAACATAGCAGGACTAGGCAAAGCTATAGAATACAAACTTCATTACAAAATCTTGAGAATCTCTTTGATGAATCAAAGAAGATCTCATACAAATGAAACATCAGAATAAGCAATTCGAAGATCCAAGCTGGAGAACTACTCTAGCTCAGAACTAAATCTATGTCTTGAACAACTAAGTCCGAGAATGGACTCCACCTACACCTTGATAGCTTCTCCTCCATCAGCGTTGTTGATGACGATGCTTTCCTGACTAAGTAAGAGATGACTCCATCTGGATTCATGAGGTAGTGATGGCTTCACGATGACAACTTCCCTCAGGCTTCAACTCTAAGCAGGGGGTCAAACTGGAACGGATGAGTAACGAGCGTTACTCAGCAAGTTCATGATATATAGGGGATAGTTTGATGCACTAACTACAACTTTAGACTCAAAAGAGTCATAAGATAATGCAAGGTTTTTGTAAATCTTTCTTCAAGAGGTTCCTTTTAATTCTGAATACTATGCCCGCCAGATCTTCACAGGATTATAACTTTCATGGAGTTGCCTTTCCTGCGGCGTTCGCAGCTCCTTCCCAGAACAAGGGGTAACATGCCACATCCTTTTACACTCTGCAGAGGTGCCTTACTTTACCTATGGACGACCAAGACCATGTTTCACAACCAGGCTCGAGATCCTGTCCACTCACACTCAGGTGTGGGGCCCGGTTGTTGGTCCAAGCCAAACCGTGCTTCTCCGCACAACGCATGCCCACCCATTTCTGCCAGCAGGTTGAACGCCTGATTCCACCCCTCACGATGGAGATCTACGCGCCCCTGGCAGACACTCATAGACCCCAGAGTCCGTGGGACGTAAGGGCTCCCACCCATGTGCATGCAGTCCCGCAGAACCTACAGCGTACGTCTCTGGCATCCCGTTGACATGTGAACGAGAAAAGATCATGGCTGACTTACTCCCCCCATAGAAGACCCATGGTTAACGCGAATTCACAGCGCAAGAATCCTGACGGCAGTTGTGATTAATCCTAGGTAATACTTTCCCATGCAGATGGAACCTTCCTTTCACCTATTCACCTTACCATGGTTCCATCCGCCCACCAAACAGAACACTACCACTCGGGTAGTCATTCAATTAGTCATATTATGATAAAAAAATAGGATCATGCATTCTTTTGAGAGTAGGTCATAAGACGATAGAGTTTTTGCAATTAGTTTGTTATGAAGTACTGTAAAGGATATGAGCAAGTGATGAACTTGCCTGAGATTGAAATAACCATAATACTTCATGTCTTCGGGTTCAAGGGTCTCGTAGAAAATCCTGACATCTGAAAGATAGCAAAGTAGTCCTGGTAAGGACTACAGAAAATAATGGCAAGATGATACATGCATAGTAATGAGATGCATCGTGAATTACCCTAGAAAATACCCCAGCTTACAAGTGTAAGCCACGTTTGATACAATATCTTAATCACATAGGTTTTAGGTGAGTTGTTTTGTTACTTGTGGTGATATTGTTATTACTTGTTTTAGACTCACATGTGTTTCACTTTTACTTAACACACAATTGTTACTATGTTTAGGTTATAAATAGTTATCACATGATCAAACTTGAGAACACTATTATATGGGAAACAACTACTGAAAAGATAATAAAAACATTTGATTTTATGTTCTAAAGTGTAGAGCTAATGACATCAATTTTATTTGAAAATGGGGAACTAATAAAACTAACTCTATCATCACATACTTGCTAATGACTATGTGATGATTGGTTTAGTTGGTGTGAAATCATGAGGGTTTTATTAATAAATAAAATAATGTTGTGGCAGTTATTTCTGATTACAATGGAACATTATAGAATTTTATTATACTTTTGGAAACAAGTTTATAAGTTGAATAAAATGTTTTATGTTTGACACATTTGAATTGGAAATGAGTTTCTCTTTAATTTGATATATCATTCAATGATTTCTGAAAATATTTGAATAAATTATTAATTTATTAATTTTAAATGAATTAAATGACTAGGCAAATGTTGCACACATGAAAACTTGGTTAAATGACCATCAAAACATCATAAATTAGTTGCATTTGTCATCTGTAGCATTTTGGTATATAACTTGTTTTTTCTGATTTTATGAATTATTTATTATTTTTCTCAATTTTAAATGATTTAATTTAATTAAAGAAAATATTTAATTTTAAATTTTATTAAACATTTTTGAAAATTTGATAAACATTTAGATTATATTTTTCTAAACACTTCCATATTTTCTTTGTATTTTTCTTATAATTATTTTAATAGTTATTGAATTATCAAGTTTATTGGAATTTCTCTTTTATTTAAATTGACAGGTGGGTCCACCTGTCAGTTTTCGTTTTTAATTCAAAAATAAAAGAAAAATGGCCCATGACGTCATGGTGACGTCACAGGTGATGTCACCAAGTTCAAATCCTCACAGATGGATTGCAATTGCGTGATTTGGATGTAATTGGTGCAATTGGTTGTTGGTACACGCTAGAGGAGAGCAAGGCGAACTCAATGGTGCTAGTGGCATGACCAATTGGTCACCGGAGTCTTGCCGGCGGCAATCTTGCGCGGCGGCGGTGACAGAGATTCGGCGGTAGCATGCTATGGACTTCGAGAAGACGAACAGAAAGTTCCGGGAGGTTCCCCTGCTCACCAGGAATGCAGAGGAGGGGTCTCGGTGGCCGGAGGAGACTCGACGGCGACCCGAGCTTGCACAGAAGCCGGCGCTGGTGTCGGAGAAGAAACACTCGATTCGTCGGGTTCCCACCTTTCTAGCCTTCCGCTCTGGATGAGGTGGTAGAGGAGGTCGAGGTGGACCTCGGGGCAGTCCCAATTCGCCCCGGGATGGCCGGAGTCGATGGCGTGGCGGCGGTGACGAAAAGCTAGGGTTTCGGTTTTTGGGTTCAATGCGGCATAGAGAGAGGCAGAGAGAAAGAGGAGGAGGAAGTGCTCGATTCATACGACTCCTGCAGCTCTTATCCACTCGAAACGGCGACGAGTGAGAGGTGGCATCGAGCTTGACACGGCGACGGTCTCCTCTGCCTTCTAGCAGAGGAAGAAGAAAGGAAAAATGACTTGGCGATTTTCAATAACCCCCTGGCGTTTTCTCTATTCACACTTAGGCCCTTCTACTATTGTAAACTGAGAAGAAAATCATGTTTTCAGGACTTTTCTATAAACAATAAAAATATAAAAATCAGTTTTGAAATCCTTATTAAATTTCCAAGTTCACCATGTTTTTTTCTTTTTCTATTTTGAGCAAGTTTTAAATTTTATACTTAGGGTGCTCCATTGAGGGTTTTTTGTTATTTTCACTCCATTTCAACTTCAATTGAATTTTTAATCTTCCTTCATACATGCTATCATATGAATATGACATAACAATCATGTTATTTCAATAATGGTGAATGCTTTTAGTTATTAGTCCTTTGGAAAATCATTTGGTAAAACTACTTAGTAATGTTTCTATGCACTTTCATGAAAATCACCTAGTATGGAATTTTATTCCATCTCAAACCAAATGCTTTTAATGGGTGAATAAACTTGTTTTTCTTTAGTGTAACTTTTTTATTTTCACCAATGAAACTCTTAATACTTTTGGTTGACATCACACTTGGGTGTAGGTAAACCATGTTTGTTAATTTCAGTACCGAATTTAAATGGAAAACATGAGTGGCTTTGAAACCTCATCTGTTCGTTTTTCTCCAACCTCCAAGTGTGGATACTATCTCATGTTGTTTTAGAACATGTAATCATGTACATGGTTATATGTAGATGAATTTTTTTGTTATCATCTGTTAGTCTTATCTATGAAAAGGATTTGAAAACAAGGTATTAAGCTTGTTTTCTTCTACCTCCACATATCAAGAGAGGTGGATGCAAAACCTTGTTATTATCCCATACTTGATACTTGTTTTCATTACGGACATTATTATGAGTTCCTCATTTCTTATGGGCTTGACAAGGCATAGAAGTTATAGATCTTCTAAGACCACCTAATGCTTCACTGAATAATTTCTTATACTCCCTTACTGAGGCAGTGTTGTTTCTTGTGGTCTTTTTTTGCTTGATGTTCTTCTATCTAGTTGACACTAGTCTTCTGGTACTGTCTTTGTCACTTGCAAGGAAGATCAACTCATGGATTCCATCTTGAACTATCTCACCCTTGTGGTGAAAACAACCAGTATTTCCAAGAAAAGATTTTACTTAGATGATTATAAAAATATGGGAGTTTGTTTTATGACATCTATTAGCCTTAAGCATATAAGAAGAATCTGTTGACAAGTTTGCAAGGGTTGTCCCCAAATTACTTTTCATATCCAAGAGGCTGGGATGTACTAGGTTATATGATCTTATGTTAGTTTGTGTACGACACTCAATTGTTTGAGTATACAAAAGTGATCTGTTAACAAGGTTGCAAGGCTTGTTATCAAACTACTTCTATATAGCACTAACATTGGAATATCATACTATTTATAGAGGTTTAATAAGATCAGATCAAGGTATAAGAGTTTCCAAGTACTCTTATAGTAGCTTAGAGTAGCACTTCTAGCACACTTTAAATAATCTTCTTGAAGATCTTCATGTGATAGTTCCTCCTGTCTTGTGGTTTCTTCTCTTGCAAAATAAATTGGAGGAGATTGGGAAACAAGATACATTGGTCTAGCCAAAATAACAAGATCTAGATTAAGAGTTATTTCATGATTTTATTTTCCTTACATACATTTCTTATTTTGCTTCCCATAGGATAGATACTTGTCTCATACATGATTGGTTTTATCTAGCTTTTAATCCAATTCCTCTAGTAGAGGTTATATCTTGTTGTTATTCATTACTTGTATCTAGAGATGCTTTAGCTTTTGAATGTTAGTTTGAATAGAGCCGTGGAATGCTTATGGGATGCTGTCTTAATATAGGAAGTTGATCAAATGGTTCATTGATGTGTTCATAGATCATATGCTCACTGGTATAAGATGAATAAGACAATGAGCATAAGAAGGTTATTGGGGTGTAATGACTTATGTCATAATTGATAGTTTGTTTTTCTCAGGTGTCTTGATTTTACTGCATCCTCTTATTTTGTAAAGTTAATGCAGATGTAGAGTTTTGGAATATCATATGTAATGTTCAAGGTTTAACAATAGCTTAATAAGATTTATTTCTTCTTTTAGGTACTTCTTTTATGGTTGATGAGATAAGTACATATTCGATAAATATGTTAATACAATTATTATGTCACTTCCCACTTGTGGGGTTTAAGTTATCACTAGTTTGTATCTGTTGTGTTCTATTGAACCTTTGTTATTTGATTGTGAAAGTGCACTTAAGAATTATGAGATAGTTTATAAAGGTGTGGTGTGAATGGTTGATAACTTAGAGAGTTGTTGTTTTACAGGAGATAACATTTCTATTAGTGAGATGTTTCCATTGTGTATTACTCTTTGGAGAAAGTATGATTATCAGTTGGGTGATTTGGGTACTCACCCCTCTTTGGATTGTAGATACCCAGTGATTTATCCAAAGTCACTTATAGACTTGTGGTTAAGGTTGTTGAGAATTTGTGTTTGATCATAACCAATTATGGTTTGTCTTATCAAATGATTTGGTTTGTAGAGATATAATGTTATAAAGATCACTCCAAATGTACTCTTGACTAGATGAACTAGACCTATTTAATCATGTCAAGTGAAACTTTGGTCACTTTGCTTTGTTTGAACTTTCGCGCCAAAATTTCCCGTACTTTTAGATGCATGCTTTGCAAACGCACATATTATAGTTAGATCCTTATAACCTCCCAAACACTCGGATGTTATACCATCGTCTCCGGCGCCCGCCATGGGAGCATAGCAAATATTCCGTGGTAGCATCTCCATCCATCTTTAGGAGCATCGGCGTTCGCCCAGGTGAGCATCTCCGTTCGTTCTTGGGAGCATCGACCTCGTCTCCTTGCAACACATGTGCTCTCCCATGGTACCATCTCCGTTCGTCCTTGGGAGCATCGATGTTGTTGTCGTGCTCATCCAGTAGCACCTCGACGTCCTCCTTTTGGAAGTGCCGCCCTCCTCCACGGGAGCACAACCGCTTGCCTTCAGCACCATCAGGTCCTTCCCAATGGAGCACGGCCATGCTCCTTTTGTAGCACCATAGCCTTCCACAAGAGCGCTGCGCCGCCGGCCATGGCGACAGAACCTTGAGGCCACGGCCATTTAATTGAGGTTCAGCAGCTGCACCCCCTGGCCACGCCCTGCAGCTCCGGCTCAACCTCGCGGTGGGTGAAACGGCACCGACGAGCTCGGGGCTTCGTAGTCGTCTCGTCCATCTGTTGAGATAGGCCATGGAGGCGTGATGCTGCGGCTACCGGCGGTGTGCGGGGCCCAGGTCAACGAGGAAAAGGAGAAGTCGAGAGAGGAAAGGTAAAAGTGAATATGCGTGGAGGAGGACGAAGGAGGAGAAGATAACGCTATCGTGGTCGGTCCCCCATCCCTTGCTGTCACACGCGTTTGGGACACGCGTCACGCGACCCTGCCGGGAGACACGCGCTCGCGATCCTCCGGAGGATATAGATCGTTTTCCATGCGCAAAATACAATCACTATATACGAGGCTCGAGCGTTGAAAGCTGTAGAATATGTAGCGACGTATTTGGTGGATGTGTGGAGCCTGCTGCGACGGCTTGGGGCAGCCGCATGGAGGGTTTTCTTTGCGAAATCAAGGCAATGCAATCGCCTTGGTCGGTATGTACCCCTCTCTCCCAAAAATCGCCTTGTAGCTCTAAAATTTTCCCTCCCCTCGCCTCTGTAACTCTAGGCCTCCCATAGATGCGTCGACGTCGTGGGAGTTGATCTGCCATGCGATTTTCAACTCAACCCGCTCTTCTTCTGTGCCGCCACTGGCCCTTCATCCCAAACATTCCCAGCCCCGATTGTGGTCGAGTCATGGATGTAGTGGATGGCCCTGTTATTTATCTAAGTGGTAGTGCCAATGTTGCATATGAACCTGGTGGTTATCATGTATGGAACAGTACTGATCAATTATGAAGTTATGCTTATGAAATCCTTTTTTGAATTATCATGTATGTACTCTAGTTAAGATGTTATTTGTATGTCATGTCTGAATTGCATTGGATGAACCTAATACATGCATGAACATGACCCCTGTTACCAAACATGCATCTAGTTCCATACATGCAAAGCATCAATACATGTAAATCATGCACGTTCCATCCATTTGTCTAGTTCCAGGTAAAAAACATGAGCATCAGTAAAAATGACCATAAGTTGAGAAAATTGAAAGCGTCAGTAGATGGATCATGCAAAGAATCGGTGCTTCCAAAGTAACTTAAGAGTAAATTCAAAAATTAGCATAGATAACCATTTTATCATGCCATACATATGATTAAATTAAAAAATGACTAGTACATTGAAAGCATTATTAAGTACATGTTAAGATTAGGAAACCTCGCATTGTATAGCATCAATAATTTCAAAGTATAGTGGTTTCATTACTAGATCATGCAAAGGAGCAGTTTAGTGGCTGCATTACAGTATCCCCATACCATTACAAAAAGTGCATAAACTTGCCATTTTAAGCATTGTTTTGCTCAGGTATTACAAAAGTGCACCTCGTGCAAACAAGTAAGTTACTTGGGACTTGATTCATCAAGCATCTTGACCTTCTTGTGCTTCGTTGGTACATATATGGCCTGACTGAAAAGCTGAGGTCTTTTATCTTGATGCATAGGAGCTAGCTTCTTAGTACTCCTCAACCGCTCTGAATACTTGGCCCTTTTTACATCTCTCTCTTATTGTAGCTTCTTCTTCTAGGGTTTATTAAGTTCTTAATCTTCTTTCCTTTCTTCTCAGCAAATTCCTTCTAGGAATTCTTCAGTTCTTCAGCTTCTTTCGTTTTCTTCTCAGCAAGCTCCTTGTTTGCCTCTGCAACAAACTGTTTGTGATGAGGACATCCCTAGCTCTTCACCAACAAACACACATGATAATGTTTCTGCTCAAGATAACACTAATGGAGTGAGACTTGGACCTATGACAAGATCAAGAACCAAGTTATTAGAACAACAGGTGAACTCACTCTTAATAGAATTTGATGTTTGTGATCATGAGAATTTTATACTGCCTAAGTCTATGCATTTATGTATGATCAGGGTTGTTGATAACACAAACATGAATGGAGAGGAGCATCAAGAGGAGCTGGGAAACAACAAGAACAAGCTGGAAAACAAGAAGTACATGCTGGAAAACAAGAAGGAGCAGCTGGAAAACAGAAGCCACAAGATGGGAAACAAGTTGGAGCTGCTGGAAAACAAGGGAGAAATGGATGGAAAACATCAAGGGGGCGCCCCACACCTTGTGGATGCGCCATAGAAAGAGTCCTGGTAGTTTAGGAGAAGTGGACCTGCGAGTCCTTATTTCATAGGACTCTTCTTTTAAATTTCGGATTGTAATAAAAGGGGGGATAGAGTCCCACCCGAACACAACTAGGGGGGGTGCGCCCCACCTCTTTGGCCGCACCCCAACCCCTCATAAATAGCCGGCCCTTGCGCCCCAAATAGGTTAGATTAAGTTTTAGACAATTTCCCTTACACCTCAGATTGTATTGCTTGTTTAATCTTTCATCTTGAAGTAAAGATCCGTTGCAAATTCTGCGTGTTATCATCTATTCCATTGGGAATTAGAAGGTACAGGACCACTTGTAGTCGGTTGATTACATTGTGCAAGAGTGTGTAGTTGAGAATATCCACAGGGATTGAAAGCTGTTGCATTGGCAATCAGGTATCATCCAGGAGAGATCTCAGTGAACCACTAGTTATCATATCAATTTGTGTTGCTCTTTGAGAAGATCAGGCCACCCCATATCAGTTTGGCCTCTAACCTAGCTTGTTTCATCAGTTGTGCATCATATATTTTCTTTTCCATCCTCTTAGCTGCCTCTCACTACAAGAAAAATGCTTATAGCTGAAACCTCACTAGTGGCGGGGTATTGCACCTCCCCGCCGGTGGTAAGATTGGAGCTGGTTTTAAAACATACAACTGGCATGGACTATTTACCCCGTCGGTGCTATATGCGTACTACCGGCAAGAAAGTAAAAGAAACTCACCACTAGTACGTTCAATTCCGGTGCCTACCACGGGAAAAATATTACCAGCGTGAACATTCTTAGCAATGCCAGAGGATACAAATTTACCACCATCAACTACCCTGTTGGTACTCCTACTCAAGCATATAACCGGTCTAGGTATCCCACAACGCGGCGTCACACTCTTTCTCTCCCCCCGATCCGCGCCGTCGCTGCCGCCTCTCCTCCTTCCACCGGCGCCGCTGTTGTTTCTCCTTCCACCGTCCCCACTGGCGCCTTCCCCTGTTGCCGCCGCTATTAGCACCGACGCTCTGCCACCGCCTACTTGATAAGGGGTGGCCCAATCTTCTCAGTGAACTCACAGACAACTCCAGTATGATAACTAGTGCGCCACTAAGAACTCTCCCGGCTGATCCCTGATGCCAATGCAAAAGATAGCAACCCCAAGGATATTCTCAACTCCACACTCTTGCACAAGTAATCCACCGACTACAAGTGGTCCTGTATCGTCTTATTCCCAGTGGAACAGCAGGTAACACGTAAAGTTTGCAGATGAACTTCCAGATGGAGGCTTACAAGCTGGTTCAATCTAGAGGTCTAGGGTTTAATGTTTTAACGTAGTCTGCCCTCTCCTATGCTCCCCAAGGGGTATATATGAGAGGGGGTGCGGCCACAAGGCTTCCCCTTGCGCAAGCACCAAAACTACTAGGACTAGGACTCCTAAAACTACCACAATTGGATACAAACCGACCCCCACACAAGGGGTGCGGCCAAATTGGTGTACAAACCAATCCTAATTGAACTAGGTCTTGTATATGGCACATTTATACTCCTTGTGGCGCCCTCCTATTGCCTTGTTCATGTATGAGTGTGGAATAACATAATAACATTGTTTTCCACACTTAGTGCATTTGACCTTGTGGAGGCACCATCCCCTTGTCATCATAACATTTGTTATTTGTTGTTTTCACCATGCTAGCTCTTGTTTTCCATCTCCTCTTGAAGTCCATGCTCCTCCTTGTGTAGCTCCTCTCCATGATCTCCATTCATGTTTGTGTTATCAACAAACCTAAGAATACACAAATGCAAAGATTTAGGTAGTATAAAGCTCTCACAATTATAAACATTATATTCAAGTAGGAGTGAATTCACCTGTTGTTATAATAGCTTGGTTCTTGATCTTCTCATTGGACCAATCCTCACTTCATTAACTTTTATAGGAACATCCTCATGTATAACAATAGGTGAAGAGCTAGGGATATCCTCATCATCCTCCCCCTCTTGAAAAGGCATCGACCTCGATGCTAAATCATCTCCATGGTAAGGTGTCAAATCAGCCACATTAAATGAATTGCTCACACCAAACTCATCAATTGGGAGGTCAATTTTGTAGGCATTATCATTGATCCGAGATAGAACTTTATAAGGACCAGCACCTCTAGGCATCAACTTGGACTTTCTCAATGTGGGAAATCTATCTTTTCTAAAGTGCACCCACACCATATCTCCTGGCCGAAAAATCACTTCTTTCCTCTGCTTATTCATCCTCTCGGCCACATATTTTCCTTTGCTCTCAATTGCTTCTTTTGTTTTCTCATGAATCTTTCTAACAAAATCAGCTCTCTTAGATGCCTCCATATTAATTCTCTCTTGTATAGGAACTGGTAATAAATCAAGAGGAGTAATAGGCTTGAACCCATACACCACCTCAAAAGGACATAATTGAGTAGTTGAATGCACAACTCTATTGTATGCAAATTCCACATGTGGCAAACACTCCTCCCACTCCTTCCAATATTTCTTGATCATGCTTCTCAATAATGTGGACAATGTCCTATTGACCACTTCGGTTTGGCCATCAGTTTGGGGGTGGAAAGTACTGGAGAACAATAATTTAGTGCCAAGCTTACCCCAAAGTGTCTTCCAAAAATAACTCATGAACTTGACATCTCTATCCGAAACTATAGTCCTTGGAACTCCATGCAATCTCACAATTTCTCTAAAGAACAAATTGTCAATGTGAGAAGCATCATCACTCTTGTGGCATGGAATAAAACGAGCCATCTTTGAAAATCTGTCCACAACCACAAAGATAGAGTCATGTCCTCTTTTTGTCCTTGGCAATCCCAACACAAAATCCATACTAATATCCTCCCATGGTGTACTTGGTGATGGCAATGGTGTGTACAATCCGTGGGGCTTCAATTTTGATTTGGATTTGTTGCAAGTAATACATCTTTGCACCAATCTATACACATCTCTTCTCATATGTGCCCAATAGAAATTTTCAGCCAACACCAACAATGTCTTCTCTCTTCCAAAGTGTCGCATCAATCATCCACTATGAGATTCCTGGATCAAACATAGACGCAAAGAACACTCGGGAATACACAATTTGTTAGCTCTAAACAAGTACCCATCATGTATATGAAATTTTTCCCATGCTTTAGTATTAACACATTTATTAAATGGCATAGAAAATTCTTTATCTTCATCATATAAGTCTCTAATACCCTCCAAACCCGAAACCTTAATTTCTAAATTTGAGAGTAACATATTTTTCCTTGACAAAGCATCAGCAACTACATTATCCAATCCCTTTTTATGTTTTATGATGTATGGAAAAGATTCAATAAACTCAACCCACTTAGCATGTCTCTTATTCAAATTATTTTGGCACTTTAAAATTTTCAATGCTTCATGATCACTATGTATAATAAATTCTTTAGGCCACAAATAATGTTTCCACACTTCTAAAACTCTCACAAGTGCATATAATTCCTTATCATAAACAGAATAATTCAATTGTGCACCATTTAATTTTTCAGAAAAATAGGCAATAGGTTTCTTTTCTTGCATGAGCACACCTACAATACCTATGCCACTAGCATCACACTCAATCTCAAATTGTTTATCAAAATTTGGAAGCATAAGTAATGGGGCCGAAATCAACTTCTCTTTCAAAGTATCAAAAGCAATATCTTGAGAAACACCCCATTCGAAATTAACACCCTTTTTAGTTAGATCATTTAAAGGGGCAGAAATTGTACTAAAATTAGGCACAAATCTTCTATAGAAACTAGCAAGCCCATTAAGACTTCTAACTTGACTCACATTAGTTGGAATTGGCCAATTTTGAATAGCTTCAATTTTTGATGTATCAACTTCAATACCATGCTTAGAAACAACATAACCAAGAAATATGACCTTATCTTTGCAAAAAGTGCACTTCTCAAGATTACCATATAATTTATTATTTCTTAGTACTTGCAAAACTTGTCTAATATGATCAATGTGTTCATGTTCATTGTGGCTATATATGAGAATATCATCAAAATAAACTACCACAAATCTACCAATAAAGTCTCTCAAAATATGGTTCATTAATCTCATGAAAGTACTAGGTGCATTAGTTAAACCAAAGGGCATTACTAACCACTCATATAAACCACATTTTGTCTTAAAAGCAGTTTTCCATTCATCTCCCTCTTTCATTCTTATTTGATGGTATCCACTACGCAAATCAATTTTAGAGAAAAGAGTAGCACCACTTAATTCATCTAACATGTCGTCTAAACGTGGTTAAGGATGACGATAACGAATAGTGATGTTATTAATTGCTCTACAATCTACACACATGTGCCAAGTACCATCTTTCTTAGGAACCAAAATAACGGGAACGGCACAAGGAGAAAGACTAACCCGAATATAACCTTTGTCTAGTAGTTCTTGTACTTGCCTTTGTATCTCCTTTGTTTCTTGTGGATTGGTTCTATAAGGAGCTCGGTTTGGGAGAGATGCTCCGGGGATTAAATCAATTTGATGCTCAATACCTCTCAAAGGTGGAAATCCCGAAGGCACATCTTGTGGAAAAACATCCTCAAAGTCCTGCAAAACATTAGAAACACCAAGAGGAATAGGGGTCATGTCATTAGAAACAAAAATCTCTCCCTTGTGAA
Source organism: Alopecurus myosuroides (assembly GCA_028641055.1). NCBI lineage: Eukaryota > Viridiplantae > Streptophyta > Magnoliopsida > Poales > Poaceae > Alopecurus > Alopecurus myosuroides. Next base: position 121,698,560 of record CM054062.1, read on the forward strand.
TAAGCACAATAGGGACTAATGAAGGATCATCCCTAAATTCCCTCAAATCCTCTTTAGTGGCTAACATGCATAATAGGTTCTATCTCTTTTTACCACTCGAATGGGTTGTACTATCACTCCCCATGGCTTGTATTTTTGGTGTTCCCTCATCCCTCTCTCTCTCTTTTTCCACTTTCATAGAAATTTTGGATTGGGACTCATTTACAATTTGTTGTGGAGTCATATGCCTCAAAATAATAGTCCTCCCATGATGATGCAACTCATAAGTATTAGCTCTTCCTTCATGCTTCACACTTCTATCAAATTGCCAAGGTCTTCCCAATAATAAGTGGCAAACTATCATGGGAACCACATCAAACTCAATAGTATCCTTGTAAGCTCCAATTTGAAACTCCACTCTCACCATATGAGATACCTTCATTTGTCACGTGCTACTCAACCATTGGATATGATAAGGGCTCGGATGTGGTAAATATTTTAGATTCAACTTGGCACATAAATCCTTGCTTGCCAAGTTTCTACAACTCCCTCCATCAATAATGACTTTGCAAGCCATGTTGGTACCAATAACAGCCTTTGTTTGAAATAGATTGCACCTTTGATTTTCAGGACTAGGCACCACACTCAATGAATTTTGTGTGCAAATAATAGATGGCATAGTAGTAGCATAAGCATCCAAAGGAGAATCACTCAAATAGCCATCATCATCATCAAGATCATTGGGATCAACATCATCACCTGTCTCATACTCATTGTTCTCATTGATAATCATCACCTTTGAATTTGGACAATCCTTTTTGAAGTGACCCTTGCCTCCACATGTGTGACATGTAATATCTCTATTTCTTGTAGTAGAAGCACTAGAACCCGAGGCACTTGCTGCTGGTTGTGATGATTTCCTTGCATTAGACACACTAGGCTCGGTTTTGGATGATGGAGCACCTCTAAAACTTGATGATGGAGGTGGTGGTGGTGGTATACTAGGAGTAGTAGATGATCTCAATGGGAATCTACTCCTTGTTCTTGCTGAATTTTTTGCTTCCTCAAGTAGATGTGATTCGGCCTCCCTAGCATGATGGAGTAAATCATGCATATTAGTATATTGATAATGCCTCACAATGCCCTTGATTTTATAATGTAAACCTGAAAGGAATCTTTGCATTGTTTGCTCTCCTTGCTCTCTCACACGAGCCCTTTGCATGATTAATTCCATCTCTTGATAATAAGCATCAACTGTCTTGGTACCTTGCCTCAATTGTTGTAATTTGTCAAATTGTTGCCTTATGTAATTGGGTGGTACAAATCTTTCTCTCATAAGCCTCCTCATCGTGTGCCAAGTGACAATGGGAAACTCACCATCATCATGTCTCTTTCTCACTAGATTATCCCACCATCTAAGAGCATATCCATCAAACGCAGAAGATGCCAACTTGATCTTTCTATCCTCATTGTAGTCATGCAATCTCCACAATTTTTCTATTTTCAACTCCCATAGAAAATATTCTTCCACATCCATATTATCAAAGCTGAAAGCTGGAATAGAAAATTTGGGCTTACCCAATGCATCCTCTCTATTTTCATGAGCAATTGGTATGGGCACACGCCTAGCTCAGCCTAGAACACCTCCTCGGCCTCTTTCTCCTTTAGCTCCACGGCCAAGATTAGGCTCCTCCTCATTATTTGCATCACTATGGACACTAGCATTGTCATCATCAATAGGTGGCAACCGAGCTTGAATCAATCTTTGAAGATCAGTCATAGTATGATTGAAGGCATCAATAGAATCTTGCATTGTTTTCAATTGAGCACTATTGGTCTCGGCCAATGTATTGGTTTCTTCCACCTTCTTCTCCATGTTATGAACAGTTTCATATGGAGGATCACATGCATCATTAACATATTTCTTGAAGTGTTTCTCATTGCCAATCAATTGATTTGTCAACACATCCCTTAATGCCTCATACTCCCTCCAATTCACTCCCTCGGTTTGGTCCTTCTTTTGCTGCACAAGATCATCACTAGAAGGATCCATTAGAAGGTTAGTGAAAATAAAACAAGTATAGGTTGTGGTGCCTCTCACAACTCACTCAAAAATCTAGCAAGACAATAGGATATCTTACCACTCCAAAGTGAATAGAGATACTTACCACAAGTAGAGGCAATTAAAGTGCTTTGGTGTGAAAGAGAGAATACCCAGGTTTTTAACTCTCACAAAGGCAAACAAGATTATTTAGTGGGGCTTGGTATGGATACCTAACAATCACCAAAGTAACAATCCTATTTGCTGTCTTGTGAAGATATAAAAATACCCAAGGAAACTCACACAATATGGAGACAAATGTGGCAATGCAATATGTGGATGAAATTTGCAATGCACTAGAAAGTCACTAGCTAGGCTCTTAATTGACAGGCACAAGATTGCTCAAAGAAAAACCAAGTGTCACAATGGCAAGCTCAACTAGTAAACAATAGTAATGATATGGCCTCTTTGCACTTTTCTCTTTTCTCTTTTTTTTTATACTTTTTGCTTTTTCTATATTTTTTTTGTATTTTTCCAATGCCCTTACACTAAGCTAGGAGCAACAATTAACCAAACACAAGTGAACACAATGGTGGTGATGAAAATGAGCAGCCTGTCAGAGCACAAAAATAGCTATACTTGTGGGCAAGTTCCTATTAAGATGCTGTAGAAAGGCTGTGGCTATGGTTCACAAAGTATGGAGATAATGGTCCTAGTGATAAAAACAGGAAAAACAAAGAAAAACAAAAGAATTCTAGGTGAAATTGCAGCTTTTAGAACACTCACGGCAGCAAAATAGGTGCACGGCAGCAAAACAGGCTGTTTTTGACTCGCGGCAGCACGTACGGCAGAGAAACAACGAAAAATCGTACCGCGACAGAGCGTATGGCAGCGATCGGGCGTACGACAGAGAAACGCTGCCGTCTGTGCCGTGGGTGGGTGCGTGCGGCAGCGAGCAGTAGGGCGCGGCAGCGGCGGCAGAGAATTTCTGCCGCGGGGTGTGTGTGTGTGGGCGCGCACGGCAGCAAGTATAGGCATGGCAGGAAATCGACCGAAACCGTGCCGCGGTAGGACAGGAATCCGAGAGGGCCTAGGAACCAGATATGGTAGGAATTTTGCGCGTGCAACACCAACCCTCCTCGAATCCGATTGCAACAAGAACACCAAACCAACCTAGTAGCTCCCGAATAGCAATCCGAGTAGGGCTAGACTATGGAGATTAGAGAGAAACCCGTGATGTTTAGGGCAAGTGGCAGCGGATTTTTTTGTTGTTTTTTTATAGGATCTCGGCTAGATGAACAAGAACCCTAAACCTAGCCGAAATTAATAGATCTAAAAAACAGAAAAAGGTAACACAAAATCTAACACAATGACAGCAAAAGTAATGAAAGTAAGGTGATATCTAGGCTATGGCAATGACTAGAACTATTTTTGTGGGGCAATTTTCCGGATAGGAAATAAAAACACTCAACTAAAGGGAAATTTGATAGCTCACCGAGGCAACCTGTAAATCTGATACCAAGATGATAAGGGGTGGCCCAATCTTCTCAGTGAACTCACAGACAACTCCAGTATGATAACTAGTGCGCCACTAAGAACTCTCCCGGCTGATCCCTGATGCCAATGCAAAAGATAGCAACCCCAAGGATATTCTCAACTCCACACACTTGCACAAGTAATCCACCGACTACAAGTGGTCCTGTACCGTCTTATTCCCAGTGGAACAGCAGGTAACACGTAAAGTTTGCAGATGAACTTCCGATGAAGGCTTACAAGCTGGTTCAATCTAGAGGTCTAGGGTTTAATGTTTTAACGTAGTCTGCCCTCTCCTACGCGCCCCAAGGGGTATATATGAGAGGGGGTGCGGCCACAAGGCTTCCCCTTGCGCAAGCACCAAAACTACTAGGACTAGGACTCCTAAAACTACCACAATTGGATACAAACCGACCCCCACACAAGGGGTGCGGCCAAATTGGTGTACAAACCAATCCTAATTGAATTAGGTCTTGTATATGGCGCATTGATACTCCTTGTGGGCGCCCTCCTCTTGCCTTGTTCATGTATGAGTGTGGAATAACATAATAACATTGTTTTCCACACTTAGTGCATTTGACCTTGTGGAGGCACCATCCCCTTGTCATCATAACATTTGTTATTTGTTGTTTTCACCATGCTAGCACTTGTTTTCCATCTCCTCTTGAAGTCCATGCTCCTCCTTGTGTAGCTCCTCTCCATGATCTCCATTCATGTTTGTGTTATCAACAAACCTAAGAATACACAAATGCAAAGATTTAGGTAGTATAAAGCTCTCACAATTATAAACATTATATTCAAGTAGGAGTGAATTCACCTGTTGTTGTAATAGCTTGGTTCTTGATCTTGTCATTGGACCAATCCTCACTTCATTAGCTTTTATAGGATCATCCTCATGTGTAACAATAGGTGAAGAGCTAGGGATGTCCTCATCACTACTACCACCGCGTGTTGACGCCGCGTCACACCGGCGAGGATCTTGTTCTTTCGTGTGTCTATAGTGTTGTATGATTTAGTCTTTTCCTTGTATAATCACTAGATATAGATCAATGTATCATTTAATTGATTTAGAAGTAGTACTAGTGATACTAGTGATTTTGAGGTATATCTCTAGTGATTTTAGTGTAAATCTAGTGATACTAGTGATAGTAGGATAGTAGTGATAACAGGATACTAGTGATAGTAGTGTAAATCAGCTATTTTTAGGGTATATCTCTAGTGATTTTTCGTGTAAATCTAGTGATACTAGGATATTAGTGATAGTAGTTTAAATCTACTTATTTTTACGATATATCTCTACTTATTTAGTGTAAATATAGTAAATATAGCTAGTGGATTCTATTGTACAATCTAGTTTTAAATTAATCATATCTAACATATCTTAAGGTCTTTTCATGGAATACATATGCGAAGATTGTGGGGACAGTAGGGTAAGGCTTTGCTCTCAAGTGCACCTTTGACCTGAGTTCACCTGCCTAAAGGGCGAGTCCAAGACCTTCTATATATACCTGTCAGAGGTCTTTTTTATGTAAGATGGTATGTATCTAATTCAACATAACGTCTTGCATAATTTGTGTCTAGTTTTTTTTCTTCACAATTTTATGTAGTTCATTACCTGCATGGGAAGGCATGAAGTACTTAAAGATGTCAAAATTGGCATTGACGAGGAGACCACCGTTGTGACCCAATTGACCATGTCAAATGGCCGGGTGTACAATGTTGATGTTACGAATAAAGATGGTCAAACCTATTTCGAGGTTCCTTCTTGGAGAGAAATGGCACAAGTGAAAAGGTTTCAAGGTGGCAATGGGGAGAAGATATGACTGTCTTTTCAGTTGGCGCCTAATAAGTTCATAGTGCACTACACCCTCGCATAATAGTTTCTTCGTCTAGCTAGATACTATAATTTGTATGAACTATATATTATTGTCGAATTCGTAGCTATCTTAAATTGTTATGTTGTGTGTTGTATGTGCTGAATTGTATTAATATTAGTATGTAATGTTGTTGTCTAATTTAAGATTTTTTTGTTTCAGTAAATCCATTTACTAGCGTAGTGAATGGAGACCACGTTGTTGACAAAAAATAGTTACCACCGGCGTGGCTTACAATACTGGTGTGGCCTAAAACACGTCGGTGTTACCAAATAGCACTGTCGCAAGACCACTGGCGTGTCAATTTCTCGACGGTAATGTTAAAAAGCTCGCTCCGGTGGTAAGATGTTTCCTTGTATTGTATCTTGCTTTCTTCCTCAAGTTTTCTCTTTGTATTCTCCTCTGCTCTTTTCACTTCTGCATCATACTTGGCTTCCAACATAGGTATCTTTATGTCATCAATGGCCTTGTTCTTATCTTTTTTTGCATCTGCAGAAGCTTCTGAGCCAGTGCACCTTGCCTTAGTGTATTTGTCATCGTCTCTTGTGCACTAATGTTGCTTTGGGCATCAATGAGGAAAGTGTATTGTGGAAGTTTCCTTGCTTAAATGATTCTTGCCACATGTCTCTACAAGATAAATAACAAGTTAAGTTAAATAGCATAGTTAAACATAAAGTAAAAAAGTAACAATTTAATTACCTAGGTAAATAACTAGTTAATTACCTGTTGTGCCATGGCATTAATAGCAAAATGCTCCCTTGGATGTCCAGGGTTGCTTCATTGTGAACCATGCACCTATTTAACTAAAATCGCAAGGTGTGCGTCCTAGTTAGCCATCAAGTACCATTGAAGCACATAATGAGGTGCATATATATGCTATCCTTACCCGTGGTATAACAAGAAGGTGTTTGGACAGGAACATATGTTTCTGCATTTGGTGGTGCTTTCCCTTCCTACAAGTACTTACAACCTCCTCTGTTGTGATTTGGTTCACCACAGTAGCGGCAATGCATAATCACCCGATGTGTTGACATCTCTCCCACCCCCTCTAGAATCTATATCACCTGGAGTTTTCTTTCTAGATTTGGTAGGCCTCCCAACTTGCCTCACATAATGGGGTGGCATGATTGTTTGGCCAGTAGTCTTCTGCCACTCTGATTTGTCTTTTTCGGATAAAAATGTTTCCATATGCCATTTTGTACCTTTCAATAGTGTAGCACTTATCGACATAATGAACAGGGTCTAGATTCTCATGCCTCATGCAAGAGACTGCATGTGGACACGGGATCCCACTATGTGCCCACCCGAGACAATTATATGTCAACAACTTAAGGTCAATAATGTAATCAGTGGGGACAAAAGAAATCATGTCTCCTACTTTGAACAAAACATCTCCTACTCCTTCTGAGAAACAATTGTTCTTCTGTATCTTGGGGCATATGGGACCTCTAAACCATTCCAACTCTTTAAGCTTGGGATAATTCCTTGTCATTAATTGACCCTTCATCCTATCAAACATGCTAAGCATAGGCAGTTCTCTTGCATATAGAATTATGTGGTACAATAAAAGTTGAACATGAGTTAACTATGATGCACAACTGATAGAAATTAACTATGATGCACAACTGGCATGAATTAACTATGAAAGTACAATCACATAGTAAGATGCTTACTTATTGAACATTTCACAATTATTGTTAAGTAGGATGTCACACTTGGTCATCTCACTCTAAAAAGCCCTAATCCATGTCTTTGGACCAAGGTTATTTAGCCATGCATGGGCATAGGGTTTTAGGCTCTTCATGTGCTCCATATTTGCCTCATACCTGATAGGTGTCCTACTTTTAAAAATTATCCAAAGGTACTTATTTAAAGCATCACCTTTAAAATGCATTTGGAAGTTTTTCCACATGTTCCTAACACAAAATCTATGCTTTGAGTATGGGAATTGATCCCTCACTGCATTGACTAGGTCATGCAATCATGATCTTAAATTAAGATCAAACAATGATTACAAGTAATTGTAATGGCTAAAGGACATGGTTCAGGGTTTAGTGCAGTTACCTTTTTCTTATCTGGCATGGTAGTCCAAGGAGTAGTGTTGAGAATATGCAAGTCATTCTTCATTGTCTCAAGAAACCAATTCGATCTCTCTATATCTTCAGTTTCAATAGCAGCAACAACTATAGGAAATGTGCAATCATTTGGATCAATCCCAACATTTGTCAGTAACTGGCCCATGTACCTTGTTTTAATGAAACAATCATCAAGAAGAATCATAGGCCTACAACCTTCAAGGAACCCTCTCTTGTAGGCTTCCAAGCTCATATAGCATCTTTCAAACCTTGCATTCTTATCAACAGACAGAAAAATGAGTTGCTCGGATTGCTTCTTCTTATCTCATTGGCGTAGTCCTAGAGAAGGTTTTATTGTGCTTATTCATCACCATAGATGATGTGAATTGCAAGACTTGTAGCCCGCAGAAGCTTTCTTTTGGATGGTGTCATGTTCCAATCCTTCTTCAAAATTCTTGAATTGTTTTTGCATGTTCAAGTACGGATCTTCCCTACAAATACTTTTCAAAAAGAAAGTTAGCTGCAAAGCATTTTACATTCCATTTGTCAACATGATGGAAATCAGGGTACCATAGGCCGTCTACCAAGGATCATGCGGTTAACGTCTATCAAGGATGGTCAACAGATCTCTACTCTGCGAGGGCCTCATGAGTAGTCAGGGCCTCATGAGGTTCTGGCTAGGAGTAGCCCTACCGACGGCTGCATTAAGGCTCCCTCTCGTGGGAACGCTCATAGCACTAGTTGAAAACTAAGTATTAGAGACCGTTACTAGAGACGGGTTTACCCTTGCAAAAAAGAACAGGCTCACAAATGCTATCCCTCAGCTGGTCTATGCAGATAAGCCGCCTCTAAAGAAAAGCCCGACTCATATATTCGCCGATCGGAGCCAAGTAAAAAACTGCACGCCTCTCATAATTGCATAGGAGGGCGAGGAAATGGCCCGCCTCAGCAATTATGGTGGGCTAGAGAAGGACAGAACAAAGGCCCGTCTTAAATAAGTAAGGCGGCGGGCATGTTTAAAAAACAGCCCCGAAAGTTCCTTTGAATTAGTGTCGGGCCAAATATACAGCCGGCTGGACGAGAAGGTCTCATGCGCAACGTTGAATGGTAAAGCTGACTCGGACAGTCTGAATGTTATTACGACTCTGTCACTGACTTTCACATGTATTAGCGAAGTGCCTCTAAAGTTTGCCGAATTGGGTTTATGCCACTAATTTTGTACAGTATTTATGATGCACACAGTTAGATGAACTTTTTGACCACATGGGTTGGTCGAATGACTTGACGCCGCCAGTTGTCATCTGGTGTGTCTAAACTTGAAGTTAATTGCTGGAGGAATTAGTTTAATTAGTCCATTAGCCTTACACATGGTCCCCTGTACTAGTAAATTTCTCTTCATTTCTACCGCCTCCATCATACACGGCTCCTTGCACCCCCCCCCCCGCTCGAGGATCCTAGGAAGTCATTTTTGTGTACCTTTTTCCATTTTTGGTTTGAGCTCTCCCTTCCTCCCTCCTCACCATCTCGGTCCTTTTTTAGGACAGCAAAATCCGCCGCTCCCTACACCTCCGCTGACGCCTGCTCCCCTGCTCTGCTCTGTTGACCGCTCCTAAATTTTAGAGCGGGGGATCTCGTCACCAAGATGGAATCTGTAGAGTTGGAGATCGTGGGCGGGGCCGACGCCGTGTTAGTAGAGGCTGACAACCGAGCTTTGCAACTGTGGAGTCCGGCGAAGCAGCCGTTCGTCACACCACTAGGGTAAGTAAGAACCGAATTATATCTTTTATATTTCTTCAAAGTAGTTTAGCTATTGAAATCCATAACCGTGATATTCTAGGCAGTTCTTATTGTACGTAGGACGTCTGGTGCATCCGGTTTTCTACTGAAGATTCGGCGGTGTCGCACATAAACTCTGCCCTGTAGCAGCCTAAATTTTGGGAGGAAGGAAAAACTTGTCTTTCAATAACCTAAAAATCAGGGCCAACAAAAACTTTTTGAAATGGTTGACTAACGCTCCTATTTCTTTTCTATTTGCTTGTTGTTTGTGTTTGTGTTTTTGTTTGTGTTTGTGTTTGTGTTTGTGTTTGTGTTTGTGTTTGTGTTTGTGTTTGTGTTTGTGTTTGTGTTTGTGTTTGTGTTTGTGTTTGTGTTTGTGTTTGTGTTTGTGTTTGTGTTTGTGTTTGTGTTTGTGTTTGTGTTTGTGTTTGTGTTTGTGTTTGTGTTTGTGTTTGTGTTTGTGTTTGTGTTTGTGTTTGTGTTTGTGTTTGTGTTTGTGTTTGTGTTTGTGTTTGTGTTTGTGTTTGTGTTTGTGTTTGTGTTTGTGTTTGTGTTTGTGTTTGTGTTTGTGTTTGTGTTTGTGTTTGTGTTTGTGTTTGTTAACCTAACAATAAAACCCAATGATCACAACCTACTAAAAACTTAACCCTAGTGGTCAAGTCCTGACAAGAAAAACTGATTACCTTCTTTTATCACCTTATTTTGGCCAAACACTTATAAAGATGATTTGATTTTAGCACCAACCCAAAGGCCAAGCTTTTGAGAAAACAAAAGGTTTTTTTTTCCAAAACTACATGAAAAGAATTATTGAGGTAATCATCTCCTACCTTTTTTCAACCAAGATACTTTTGCAAGTATTTCAAAAACCACATCTCACTTCCTTCTTTGCAAAAACTACAATTAGGGACTATATGACCCCTATGTTTTACCTCAACTATATTCTTCTGGAAATAACCAGCCTTGAGTTGAACTCCTTTCTAAAATCCTCTTCTCATGGTATGACTTGATCACTACCTTTTCTTAGCACTTGATAAAACACCTTGTAAATTGAATTAAAGAACCTAATTTTCTTATTGTTTTCCTCTAAACTTGTGAGTTTTTGATACCTCTAACACGGACTAACGTTGTTTTCAGCAGAATTACCTTGGTGTCTCGTTTTTGTGCATAAAAACCAAATGTCGGGAAATTGCCCATAAAAGACCCCATTTAGGTTATATCATCAGAAGACCCCGGGAGCCAGAAGGAAACCTGGAGGGGGGCCAGGAGGGGCCCAGACCACCCTTGGGCGCGCCCCCCTAGGCCGCGCTGCCAGGTGGTATGGGGGCCACCTCCACCCCCTCGGGCTCCCCTTTCGACTACTTATGTCCCGTAAACCTATGTAACACCTGGGGTGTTACCCTAAATAGGAAGTTGTTTGTTTTCTTTTGCTTGCATCACATGCATCACATGAGCATTGCATTCTGTTTTCAAAACAACTCAAAATTCAAAACCACTTTAAACTTTCACACATGTCCAAATTTTTCCAATTCAACAACATTGCCAACTAAGCATCTCAAATTGTTTTCAATAGTTTGAAGTTATTTAAATTGCTTACTTACTAAAAATTCCTTTTTATCAAACACCCTAATGGCAAATTAAATTCCAAATCAAATCATATCTGACATGATCCAATTGTGGTTCAAACACTAAAATTTTGCAAACAATTAAAATTCAATAAAGGTTTTCATAATTGTGGAGTTCATTGAATAAAAATTGTTTGAGAAATAAACTCCTTATGATTACTAATGGAAATTCAAATCACAATTTAAAAATCCAATTAATAATTCAAAGTTTGAAATTAATGCTAACATTTGCTTTTATTTTCTGTTTTGAAAAGTAATAAAATATTTCATAAAATAAACCCCCCAAAAACCCTATTTCTATCCCTCCCTCTCTTTTTCATCCTTTACAAAAAAAAAGAAGAGAAGAGAAAAGGAAAATCAAAAGCAAAAAAAAATGGAGGGAGGCAGCCAGCCCATCTGTTTCTTTCCCTCAGCCCACCCCATCCCTTTTTCTCCCCCAGCCCATTTCCCCTCTGGTGGCCCGATACCCCTTCGTCGATCTGTCGTCTTCCTCCCCGCCGACGTCACCCTCTGTACGAACGGCATCACCACCACCCGATCACCTCCTCCTCCACCCGATGGCCTGCCGTACATAGCTCCTCTCCTCCATAAAGCACCAACCTCCTCCCCCTCTGCCTAACCTAAACCCTAGTCCCCTCGCCCTAGCGCCGCCGATCCCTCTCTTCCTCCCTGCTTCCCCTGTTCTTTTTCTGAAACTGCACCTCCACCCCGCCGTCAGAACCCGCCACCGTCCCATCGTCGTGGGCAGCGGAAGCTCCACCCGAGGGCGGGAATGGAACCGTGGTGGTCCCATACCCCCCTCGCTTCCTCGCCGGATGCCAGGAGGCTCCAGGGAGACCGCGACGTCGAGCTGCCGCCGACTGCCTCTCCGGTGGCCGCCCCCGAGTTCAGCGACGTCTACACCACCGTGGTGAGCGCCCCGTATCCCTCCTTCCCCTCTCCTGTCCACCCACTGCACGCACACCTCGACCACACGCACCACGGCGCACTAGCAGCAACCGCCGGTCACCACGATCACCGCAGCAGCGATCGATCCACGCCCAAGTTTCAGTTTCCTCAGGTGTACCTGACGGAAACAAACCACAAAAACCATGCAGCGCTACTCTGAACAAACCGACAGCAGCAGCGCAGCTGGTACTGCATCCGTGCGCGCAGCGAGGCGTCCTGGGTTCGATCCCCAGGGGCGCACCCCTTTTTCCTTTTTATTCCCATCGCGCGCGCGCGGCCCACCAGTCATCGACCCCTGTTGCCACCTCAGAGCTCACACACGCCCGCGTGGCTGCCACCTGGGCACGGGCCCGCGCCGCAGAGGTTGCCCTGGGTGTAAAACGCCCCAGGGGCCCCTCTGCAATTTCTTTTTCTTTCTTTAGGTCCCTGTGAATCCCAAAACAGTCCCTGAACTTCCAACAGCTTAAAAATTGCAAATTAACTCCAAATTGCACAATTTTTATATGTATCCCAACCAAAATTTCATGAACTTTTCAAATATGCTTTTTGTTTTCTGTTTTGATCATTTCAAATACCTCCAAATTTCAAATTCAAACAAATCCTCTTAATTTTGGTTAATTCCATAAGTAATTAATACTTAATTCAATTAACCCAAATAAAATATGTTTTTCAGTCCAAATTCAATGTACTTTCTGTTTATCAACTTTGTTTTGCATTTTGGGCAATTAAAATTAATGCTATTTAATAATTCTTAAAAATGACAAACCAAATGGCATAATTAATAACTTTCAAATGGTTGCTCCAAATTAGATACTCAAAACATGAATTTCATCCAAAATCACATGCCACACTTGAATATCAACTTTGTTTTCTGGTTTGCCACATTTAAATTGAATAATTGTTACATCTCTTATTTAATGCAATTAAATTGGTAATGTGCTTAACTAAATCATTTGAAATTGTTTTCCAACAAATAAAATATGTTTTCCATGCCATTTTGAACCACCTTTTCAAATATAAACTTTGTTTCCTGTTTTGAATAATTAAAAGTGGTTAAATAATTTAAACCTTGTTTAATTCATTTAAAATTGCTAAATTAATAACTTGCTCAAATTAAATTATTTTTGAACATGAAAAATATGTTTTCAAACCAGAAAAACATAACCTTTTCAAATATGAATTTGAATTTATGTTTTGAACAAATAAAATTCAAATAATATTCACACTTGAATTAAATTCAATTAAAACTTGTTTAATCTTGTTTAATTCATAATTAAATCATTGTAATTCCTTTTCCAATATTTGAAACATGTAATCCAACTAAAATTTTGTATTCTTTTCAAATATGAATTTTGTTATTTATTTTGCACAATTTAACTTGGTGAAAACCACAACTATTTGTGTAATCCCTTTAAGTAACCAAAAATTCCAAAACTTAATGAATGAATTTTAAAATGGGAAAACCTTATTTCCAATTGGTTCTATTGTTGTTATTTTGTTGTTTTCCTCATTCATGCATCATGCTAATCCACTTTCACCTGTTGGTTAGTTGTAAAACAACTATTTCAACCTTAATTCATGGGCTTTTCATATGCAACTCAAATTGCATATGGGTCCATTTAATTGTGTTATGTTATCTTGTCAACTAGTTTATCTTGATGCATCTTTAAACTTGCCATGCATCCATATCTTGATCATGCTGGATCTTTTGCCGTAGTAGTAATTGTTGCATCCGGTGTTTGTTTGAGGTTCGTTGCTTCTTCCCGGATAGGACGTTGAGTTGAAGTGAGAAACGACAAGTTCTGTGGATGTACCTCTACTTGCTGGATTCTAGGCAAGTATACTCACTTGCTGCCAAATGGATGCCTTTCATCACTTGTTACCGATTCTTTCCGTTGTTCTTATTCTAGCCTTGATTCGATGCTTGTGTCTCGATCCTATTATATGTTTACCTTGCAGCCATGATATAGCCTCTCCTTCCACTTCCTATTAACTGTTGTTTGTTTACCCTGTTGGCCCTCGTGTCGTAGTTGCATGCTTAGTGTTGTTTGCGCTCTAGTCCTGTTGTCCTTTTGTTCTGTCACCTGTTTAGTTTGATAGCTGGGTTTCAATTCAATCAACAACATGTTAATGTTTTGGGTAATAATAATTTGATGATAAGGCACCGGCAGGAGGCCCGACGTGGTTTTGAAGCCTGCTAGTGTCGACCCTAATTAGGAAAAGGGTCTTGTCTACTGATCCATGATGAGCGCACTAACCGCATGTGGGAAGCGAGTATGGGCGCCCCCCTCAATTTGAATCGATTCGCATCTCGTCCAAATCACCACACTTAGTTCGGGCTTTCCATTTGATGCACGCATATGCAGGTACGAACCCTTGGCGCCAGGGTGGAACTTTTGTAGTCGGCATTTAGGGCGGCGTGGTCTTCCAGTGCTATGAGGGTCCCCCTTTTCTTCGTGGGGGCTCGATTAGCCGCGCACGCACAGCACGTGGTGCTTTGGGCTTGATGCGAAGAAGAGTTGGGTTGTGTTGAGTACCTCGCTTGGTGGGTTGATCCCCCGTCTGGTGGGTTATTCTTACGTGTACGGCCAAATTGGTGCACCCCTGCAGGGATAAATCTTCTCGAGAAGCCGTCTTTTCCGCGGTTATGGTTGACTTGGTGAAAGTACTGGCTAACAAGTACTCAGAACAACTTACACCTAACTAATGATAACTTGACTAGTAATAGTCTTATTGACACAATAACTTGATCCATCCTTAAACCAACAGTGTGAGTATCCTTGGGTTGCTTCCTTAGTAGGGGGTAAGATTGGATGGGTTTGTTTGGTGAGTAGTTGTAGTTGCTTACGATACGCTATCTTATCCACCTCTTTTAGCCGGATGTTGTAGTGAGTCTCTGTAGTTGGTTAGTGCAGCCCGCTGCCGCTTGTTTGCAATAATCCCTTCCTTTCCGTTGATCCCAAAGTATTTGTATCTTGTGATGACTGTGTAACATCCCAAGTATGAAAATATCCCTTAGAATGTTTGATTTCCTGTTTAATTAAAGTATTGCATCATGTCATCATGTTTAATTATTTGTTTGCATTGTTTACTATTTGTTTTGCATGTGTTCTTAATTGTTTTCACATTTGAAATTCAACTTATTTCCAAACTTTATTTCATACTTTCTCTGTTACAACATTTTAAATAGAAATCTCAAATAAAAACAACCCATTTGTTTTCATATTATTCCATATTGATCAACAAATAAAATGGTGCTTTTTATTTTCACTAATTAATTCCAAATTGGTTTCAAATTCAAAGCAAATCACCAACAACACATAATTTGAAAGTTATAAAAGTACCAAACAAGTTATAGTCACATTTGTTCTATTTAATCAATAGGGGTCACCCTAATAAAAACCTTGTTTTCAATATTAATTCATTAATTAACAAATTACTCAAATTCAAACTAAAACCATTCAAACAGCACACCAATTTGAAATTATAAAAATAATCAAAACAATTTTGTGCTCTTTGTTTCCAATTAAATTCTTTGATCACCCTATTCTTAAACATATTGTTCAATAACCATTTAGTAATAAAAATTCAAATCAAACACAATCTAATTAGTACCAAAATTCACATGTTTCTGAATTCCAAAAATTGGTTTTTGGTTGTAATTAACCTAATGTGCTCACCCTAAATTTTCTAGGATTTTTGATAACCTCAAAACCCCTCTTTCCTTCCAATTTCTATTGCTACAAAAAAAAAACAGAAAGCAAAAAAAAAAGAAGAAAACGCGCGCGCAGCACCTAACTAACCGGCCCAACTCACCTAAGCCTCTACCTCGCGCGCAGCCAGCCCGCAGGGGCCCGGTACCGCTTTGATGCGCGCCTTACCTTCTGTTCCAAGTACGGCACGCATCTCCGCCGTGCCACGTCGCCGTACGGCGCACCCGACGGCCAGGAGAGCCCCGCGGGCCCTATTTAACCCCCCCTAGGGCACAGCGAGCCACCCTAGGCTAACCCTAGGTCTCTCTCCCTTGGAGGCGCCACCGATTTCCTCTCCTCGCCACGTTCCCTTCTCTGCCACCACCTCGCCGGCGACCGTGGTCTGAACTCCGATGATCACCTCCACAGCGCTGCTCCACCACCCTATCTAGATTCTGAAACCGCACCGCCACCTCGTCCTCTACCGCTTGGTCACCACCGTAGCCCCGGAGATCCTCGGTAGCCGCGCCGCCATCCACGTCGCTGCCGCTTCGTCGTCGACCTCCTCCACGGCAAACTCCCGGTGAGCGCCACCGTGGCCATCTCCTCCCCCTCCCTGTACGATGTCTGCTCCGCCTCGCACACGTGCACGCGTCCAACACTAGCACACGCACTGCAGCAGTAGCACGAGCACGGCAGCATCTGCGGGATCTCGCCGCCAGCGTCTTCGATTCTGTCAACTAGGGTCAGTTGCGCGTCAGCTAAAATTCAGTTAACGCGACTATTGAAGTATAACCTGTCCGAGCATCGTTCTCTGTCAAAACTGACGTAGCAGCGCACTGGTTCAGTGCATCGTGCGCGCAGCGAGAGGTGCACGGATCGATCCCTCGCGGATGCGATTAAATCCCCACTTTTTTCCCTCGCTGGCTGACAGGCCTGCCCCCCAGGCAGTGACCTTGGTGGCCACGCAAGCGCGCGCATGCTACGCTGTCCCCCCAGGCCCACGTGCAGTGGCTGTGGCTAGCCCACTGCACGGTAACAATAGTTTCTGCACGTTTCTGTTTTAAAAAGAAATCCTTTTAAAATTGCAGATTGGTCCCTGGATTTAAAAACCTTATAACTTTTATTTTATAAACTCAAATAATGAAAATAAAATATGCACACTACTCTAAATTTAATTGTCTACCTTTTGTTATCTTTTGTTTCCTGTTTTGAAATTTCAAAATGCAATTCAAATTTGAATTCAAATAATTCAAATGCAATTTGCTAAAATTCATAACTAATTCATTCTTAATCCAATAAATGCAAATAAAATATGTTTTCCATGCTATTTCAAATAACCTTTTCAAATATAAAATTTGTTTCATGGTTTGAATAATTTAAATTGCCTAAATAATTTAATCCTTGTTTAATTCATTTAAATTTGATAAAATCATAACTTGCTCAAAATACAATATTTTTGAACATGCAAAATATGTTTTCAAACCATCAAAGTCTGAACTTTTCAAATGTGAATTTGAATTCATGTTTTGAACAAATAAAAATTCAACTAAATTCAAACTTGTTTTAAATTCATTTAAAACTTGTTTAATATTGTTTAAGTCATAATAAATTCATCCTAACTCCTATTTCAAAAATTGAAACATGTAATCCAACTAAAATTTGGTATTCTTTTCAAATATGAATTTTGTTATTTGTTTTGAACATTTTAAATTGATGAAAACAACAAGTACTTGTGTGACATCTTTAAGTAACCAAACATTTCCAAACTTAATAAATTATTTCCAAACATGTTAAATTCCTTTTTCACTTGCATCTATTATTGTTATTTTGTTGTTATCATCATGCATGCATCATGGTAATAAACTTTCACATGGTAATAAGTTGTAGATCATTTGTTCCCACTTAATTCATGGATCTTTTTCCATATGCAATCCAATTGCATATGGGTCCATTTAAATTGTGTTACCATGTCACTTAGTTTATTTTGATACAACCATTAACTTGACATGCATCATCCCATGATTGTGCACTATGCCATGATATTGATTGTTTATATTTCTGCCTTGTTTGTTTGCTTCTTCTCGGATAGACGACGACGTTGAGACATACGATCTTTACAGCACCCCTTCTGAGGATCTAGCTCAGTACCCGGCTGCTGAGTTTGCAGGCAAGTTATCACTCACATGAACCATTGTGTTCCTTTCAACCCTGGTTACCGATACTTTCCGTTGTCTATTTCTGCTAGCCTTAGTAGTAGTTGTTTCTGTTACGAACCTATCACATGAATCCCTGAACCCTGATAGTGCCTCACCACCACTCCTACACCCTTTGTTTGAGCCAGTGTCTTACTAGCATGCTTAGGTTGTTTTGCTCGAGTCTGTTACCCGTTGCTTTCAGTTACTATATCTTTATCATGTTCTGGGGGCTCGATAATTAATCAATCAATCATGCTAATGCTATTGTTAAATAATAATTTGATGATAAGGCACCGGCAGGAGGCCCTGTGTGGTTTTGAGGCCTGCTAGTGTCGACCCTAATAGGAAAAAGGGTCTTGTCTACTGATCCATGATGAGCGCACTACCCGCATGTGGGAAGCGAGTATGGGCGCCCCCCTCAATTTGATTCGATTCGCATCTCGTCCAAATCATCTCATTTAGTTCGTGTTTTCCATTTGCCGCATGCATGTTTTTGCGAGCCCAGCGCAGGGTGGAACTTTCGTAGTCGTCATATAGGGGGACACGTTCTTAGAGTGCTATGAGGGTCCATTTTCTTCTGGGCTCGATTAGCCGTGCGCCCAAGATGCTTTGGGCTTGATGCGGAGAAGAGTTGAGTTGTGTTGAGTGCCACGCTTGGTGGGAGGCATCCCATCTGGCGGGGTATTCTTACGTGTACGGCCAAATTGGTGCAACCCTGCAGGGATAATCTTCTCGAGAAGCCGTGTTTTCCACGGTTATGGTTAACTTGGTGAAAGTACTGGCTAACAAGTACTCAGGACAACTTAAACCTAATGATTCACAATCTCACACCCAATGATTAACAACTTGACTAGTAATAGGATTATTGACACAACAACTTGATTCATCCTTAATCCAACTGTGTGAGTTATCCTTGGATTGCTTCTTTGGATAAGGGGCGAGATCCAGGATGGGTTTGTTTGATGTTATCTTTCAGTTGGTTACAATACTCGATCTTATCTTCTTTCTGTTAGCCGGAAGTGGTAGAATCTCTGTAGTTGGTTAGCGCAGCCAGTTGCAGCATCTGTTATATCCCCTTTCTTCCGTTGAACCCAAGGCATCTGTGCTTGGTGTTGACGGGCTACACTTTGGTGAACTGTGAGTCTTTCTTGCCAGTACGTCTATGTACTGACCCCTTTGGGGCTGTGGTTTCCGCAGACTACGCTTACGAGGATCCAGGTGACGGCTACTACGTGGAGTTTGACGAGGCTGCTGACGAGTAGTTAGCGGACCCGGGCAGGATCCGAGACATCGTGGATGGGCTCCGTCTTTATTTCAGTTTCCGGCTTCTTAAGCCTATTTGGATTTGTCTGTACTCAGACCCCTTTGAATGCTTCCGCTGAGATGTAATGATGTTATGTTGGGACATGTGTCCTCTGGATGATTGTATTTACTATCTCTGCTCTAGTGAGAGCTATTTGCAACTTATTTCAATCTTTTGTGTCTTAGAGATATGTTGTGCTATCATTCTGTTAAAAACCGTTGACGTACCATGTGTGTATGGTATGAAGTATGTCAATGGTAGTGTCCTGATTTCTATGGGATAGTTTACGTCGACGCTGAACAGATAGGGGTTGGTTGTCACACATACGTGTGTTGGCCTACTCGTAAGAGGACGCGGGTGCCGGTAAGCCCCGTAATCCAATCTACTACTGTTCAACGGAATGGCGAGTATCCTTTAGAAGTCCGGGTGTGACAAATGGTATCAGGGCCTGTCTGCCTGTAGGATCCCTTTTTACTGGTCGCAGTTGAGTCTAGAAACTATTTTGTAGCTATCTAGGAAAAAAAATGAAACGTGAGAGTAGGAATTCTGCCATTTTTCTTCTTTCCCCACCCACCCACCCTTTTCTGGTAAGGAAGTGCAACGTTGTTTTCTGTTCTCACCTAAAATTTCAAGTTAGGATTTCACGTGTTTTGGGTTCTCCATAGTACCTCAGGAGTTTTTGGTCTCGTGTTTCCCGATGTTGCTTCAATATCCTGTTCTTTTCAACATCCTTTTCGTCCGTTGAACCTTGTTGTTGCTTTCCACTTCAGTTCTCTACCGGCGTCTAATCAAAACCTCCCAAATCATCTGCAGATGGATCTCAGGTTCTACCCGCAGGTGGTTCGGATGACTCGTTGTGAGAGCGCCGCCGGTTATCCGGAGATGCTGAGAGACATGGTCACTTATCTGGGGTTCCGTTGGGCACCAGAGTACCAGGTCTACGAGCAGCAGTGAGAGTTTGACCAGACCTACTACCAGGCTATCGTCTACATTCTGTCAGATGATGGCATGAGCGTTGTCCACCGCTACGAGGCAGTAGGTTCCACAGTGGATATGGCCGTGCAGCAGGCAGCTTATGTGAGTCTCACCGTCCTCCGTGCTGACTACTGGGGGTTTGACGATTCTATCTATCGCCACATCCCCCGTGGTTACATCACTTCAGCGGGAGCTCACTTCACCCTCTACGACAACCTGGATGTCTACGAGCATGATAACACCAGGCTGCACACCACCGCTCAGTTTGTGAGGCACAGTGACGCTGTTGCCACCACACTTTCTCAGGAGTTAGCCTCAGTCAGGGAGCAGCTCTACCTTGCTTTGACTCGTCTGGCGACGTACACCACAAACTTTGCTGGAGATGAGCGCTTTGCACGTTTCCATCAGACAGTTGGACGTAGTTTGCCAAATGCTGGAGGTTACGAGCCGATCAGAGGTCCACTCCTCAACCTCGGAGCTGGTTACACTGGGATTCCAAGCTTTGGAGCACAGGGAGACGACGCTTTCTACTTCACCACACCGAGAGTTGCTCTTAGAGCAGTCCCGATCTACGTGGATCGTCGTTCTACCTACTTCCGTGGGATTCCTCCTCACCGTATCTCTCGTCGTACTACTCACCGCCGTCCTGCGTGATGAGCATGGGAGTACCGATGTATCCATTCCTAGCTATGTTTAGTTATCCTTTTCCTTTCGAACCATGTATTGGTGTGTTGGATATTCTGATGTGTTTGAACATGTGATGATGTACCTGTTGGTTATCTATTCATGCGTCGGAATAATCTATCTTTCGGTTACCAAGTCTATCCTTTTCTG
The DNA here is from genome assembly GCA_028641055.1 of Alopecurus myosuroides. NCBI lineage: Eukaryota > Viridiplantae > Streptophyta > Magnoliopsida > Poales > Poaceae > Alopecurus > Alopecurus myosuroides. The sequence continues at coordinate 121,719,410 of CM054062.1, forward strand.
TTGTTGTGCTAAAATGCATGTCTATTCAGGATGCCGCCAACAAGGAGCAACCCGCCTGAACCACCTCCGCTCACGGAGCTGTTGACTCAGATGACTCAGGTCGTGGCTCAGATGGCCCAGATCCAGGCTAACCAGCACAACAACCAGAATGCTCCGCGGGTCAGCATCAAGGAGTTCCTCAGTATGGGTCCGAGAGCTTTCGTGGCAACACGTGAGCCTCTGGATGCTGATGACTGGATCAGGGAAATGGCCAGGGCTCTGGACATTGCTCACGTTGCTGAGGAGGATAAAGTCAAGTATGCCACCTACCTACTGAAGGGTCAGGCGGCTACCTGGTGGGAGAACTACCAGACCATGAGAGTTGGCTATCCTATCACCTGGGGTTGTTTCAAGGATGCCTTCCTGAAGCACCACATCCCAGATGGTCTCATGGAAAGGATGCGTGAGGAATTTTGCTCTCTCAAGCAGGGCAAGCTGGACGTCATTGGCTATCAGAACGAGTTCAATCGTCTCGCTCGATACGCTGGTGATGAGGTGTCCACTGAGGCTAAGAAGATGGCAAGGTTCCGCCGAGGTTTTAACCCGGAGCTGAAGTACGCTCTCACAAACATCAAGTGCAAGTACTTCGAGGAGCTCGTGAACACCGCGCTCAATGAGGAAAATGGGAGCAAGGCGTTCGACGAGTCCCGCAAGCACTCGCGTGAGGGTGGTTCCTCCTCCAACATGACCACCCCTCCGCAGAAGCGCCGCATCTGGGTGCCAAATGCTGCTGTCACTCGGGCTCCATATGCCCAAGCTTCTCCAGGCTTTGCTCCCCGCCCACCCAACCCAGCTCAGATGCAGAGTCAGAGGGTTCCAATGGGGCAGCCAAGGCCAGGTCCTCCTCGTGTCGTCACTTGCTACAAGTGCAAGGATACAGGACACTATGCCGATAAGTGCACTCAGAGGCAGCTACCTCCACCTCCTCGCCCCAACGCCAACCAGGCAATGGTTCGTGCTCCTCCGGCTAAAGCCTTCAACTCCAACAACAGGCATGTCGGGAGGACCGCGAGGGTGAATCATTTCAAGGCCGACAAAGCTGAGGAAGCTGCTGACGTCGTTCTCGGTATATTACCCGTAAACTCTATTCCAGCTAAAGTGTTGTTTGATACCGGAGCATCGCATTCTTTTGTGTCAAAGATTTTTGCAAAAGCATACAACCTAGTTCTGGTTCCGCTAAGCAATCAAATGACTGTTCACTCTCCGGGACCGCAAATGTTGACTTCCAAGATAAGCATGGACAATCAAATCCTAATTGGAGGCCGCATATTCCTTGCTTCACTCATGTTGCTGGGAAATTCTGACATTGATGTCATTCTGGGTATGGATTGGTTGAAGACCCACAAAGCAAAAATTGATTGTGCTCAAAAGTCAATAACTCTCTCTCACCCTTCTGGCCAGATAGTCTATTCTCCATATGGATCAAGTTCTGTTCAGCTGTTCAACCTCGATGCAAAACCCCTCCCTGCAATTGAAAATGTTCCGGTGGTTTGTGAATTCCCTGACGTCTTTCCAGAAGAGTTGCCAGGGATGCCTCCGGACAGAGCAGTTGAGTTCGTGATCGAGCTTGAGCCAGGTACTGCTCCAATCTCTAAGCATCCATACAAGATAGCTCCTCCTGAATTGAAATTGTTGAAGGAGCAAATCGATATGTACATGGAGAAGGGTTACATTCAGCCTAGTTCCTCCGCTTGGTGTTGCCCAACTCTGTTTGTTGCGAAGAAGGACCAAACAAAAAGACTCGTGGTTGACTATCGTCCTCTCAACGAGAAAACCATCAAAAACAAGTATCCAATTCCGCGTATCGATGATCTTTTTGATCAACTTGCTGGAGCCTCAATATTCTCAAAGTTGGACTTGAGGACGGGTTACCATCAGATAAAGATCAGAAAGGAAGATATTCCTAAGACAGCCTTCACCACTCGTTACGGTCTATATGAATACACCGTCATGTCCTTTGGTCTCACCAATGCACCGGCAACGTTCTCAAGACTCATGAATTCTGTCTTCCATGAATACCTCGACAAGTTCGTTGTGGTATATCTCGATGACATTCTAGTCTACTCAAAATCCAAGGAAGAGCATGGAGAACACCTTCGTCTCACTCTCATGAAACTTCGCGAGCATCGTCTGTATGCCAAGTTCTCCAAATGTGAGTTCTGGATTCCAGAAGTTGCTTACCTTGGTCATATCATCTCTGCCAAAGGCATAGCCATTGACCCGGAAAAGGTTAAGGCAATTGTTGATTGGAAACCTCCTAAGACGGTGAAGCAAGTCAGAAGTTTTCTTGGCTTGGCTAGCTATTGCCGTCGTTTCGTCCAAAACTTTTCCAAGATTGCCAAACCTCTCACTGATCTCACAAAGAAGGACAAGAAGTTCGTTTGGACTCCACAGTGTGATGAGAGTTTCAATCTCCTGAAGACTAAACTAACTTCCACCCCAGTTCTGGTTGGCCCAGATACTACCAAACCTTTCCAGATATTCTGTGATGCATCTCTCCAAGGTCTAGGTGCAGTTCTTATGCAAGAACGTCAATTTGTGGCTTATGCTTCACGTCAGTTGAATGCACATGAGCAAAACTATCCCACACATGATCTTGAACTTGCAGCAGTTGTGTTTGCCCTCAAGAAATGGAGACAATACTTGTTGGGTAACAAAACTGAAATCTTTTCCGATCATAAGAGTCTGAAATACATCTTCACTCAACCAGATCTAAACCTCAGGCAAAGGAGATGGATTGAAAAGATTAAGGACTTTGATCTCACTATTTCTTACACTCCAGGCAAGGCTAATGTTATGGCCGATGCTCTTAGTCGCAAATCCTATTGCAATAATCTCATGATCATGGAAAGCCAACCTCCACTTCATGAAGAATTCTAGAAGCTGAACCTTGGTCTTGTTCCTCAAGGTTACCTTGCTAGCTTGACAGCCAGTCCAACTCTCGAGGACAAGATTCGTTCTGAACAACTTCGTGATACTGAAATCAAGAAGATTGTAGAGCACATCAAAGAAGGCAATGATAAATTCAAGTCCTTCTCAATTGATGACAAGGGAACTGTGTTCTTCGAAGGACGCATTGCAGTTCCTCAGATTCAAAGTCTCAAAGATGTCATTCTCAAGGAGGCTCATGAAACTCCTCTCTCCATCCACCCTGGAAGTACAAAGATGTACCAGGATCTCAAGACTCTGTATTCGTGGCCTGGCATGAAACGTGAAATTGCTCAATACGTTTCTGAATGCGACGTTTGTCAACGTGTTAAGGCAGTCCATCAGAAAACAGCAGGTCTACTCCAACCTCTGAAAATTCCTGAGTGGAAGTGGGACATGATTGAAATGGACTTCGTTACTGGGTTTCCAAAGTCCAAGAAGGGCAACGATGCAATCTTCGTTGTTATTGATCGTCTCACTAAAGTAGCTCACTTCTTTGCTGTCAAGGAAACTATCTCAGCTAGCCAGTTAGCAGAGCTCTACACAGCAAAGATTGTTCCCCTTCATGGTGTTCCATTGGAAATAAGCTCAGACCGTGGAAGTATCTTCACTTCTCATTTCTAGAAAAGTTTTCAAGAAGCTTTGGGCACCAAACTTCTGTTCAGCACAGCTTATCACCCTCAGTCTCAGGGGCAAGTCGAAAGAGTCAATCAGATTCTCGAGGATATGCTCAGAGCATGTGGTCTCTCCTTTGGCATGAAATGGGAGGATTGCCTTCCATATGCTGAATTCTCCTACAACAACAGCTACCAGGCAAGCCTAGGCATGGCACCATTTGAGGCATTGTATGGCCGCAGATGCAGGAGTCCAATCAATTGGTCTGGAGCTGGTGAACGTTCACTCTTAGGCCCTGACATTGTTAAGGAAGCCGAGGAGAAAGTTCGCATCATTCGTGACAATCTCAAGATTGCTCAGTCTCGTCAGAAGAGTTACTATGACAGCAAGCACAGGGATATGATCTATGCACCTGGTGACAAGGCATATCTCCGTGTAACTCCCCTCAGAGGCACTCATCGTTTTGGTGTGAAAGGAAAGCTTGCACCAAGATACATTGGTCCTTTCAACATTCTCTCAAGGCGGGCAGAAAATGCTTATCGTCTTGAACTTCCAGAAAAGCTATCCAAGGTGCACGATGTGTTCCACGTGTCACAACTCAAGAAGTGTTTCAAAGATCCAGATCGTGCAGTTGATCATGATTCCATTGAACTGCAAGATGACCTATCTTATGAGGAGCACCCTATTCGTATTCTCGATGAGACCGAGCGTAAGACTCGCAACAAGAGAACCAAGTTCGTGGAAGTGCAGTGGTCGCATCATTCCGATAAAGAGGTAACGTGGGAGACCGAAGAGGATCTTCGCAAGAAGTATCCGGACCTTTTCATTTCTCAGTAGGAATCTCGGGGCGCGATTCCTTCAAGGGGGGCGTTTTGTAACATCCCAAGTATGAAAATATCCCTTAGAATGTTTGATTTCCTGTTTAATTAAAGTATTGCATCATGTCATCATGTTTAATTATTTGTTTGCATTGTTTACTATTTGTTTTGCATGTGTTCTTAATTGTTTTCACATTTGAAATTCAACTTATTTCCAAACTTTATTTCATACTTGCTCTGTTACAACATTTTAAATAGAAATCTCAAATAAAAACAACCCATTTGTTTTCATATTATTCCATATTGATCAACAAATAAAATGGTGCTTTTTATTTTCACTAATTAATTCCAAATTGGTTTCAAATTCAAAGCAAATCACCAACAGCACATAATTTGAAAGTTATAAAAGTACCAAACAAGTTATAGTCACATTTGTTCTATTTAATCAATAGGGGTCACCCTAATAAAAACCTTGTTTTCAATATTAATTCATTAATTAACAAATTACTCAAATTCAAACTAAAACCATTCAAACAGCACAACAATTTGAAATTATAAAAATAATCAAAACAATTTTGTGCTCTTTGTTTCCAATTAAATTCTTTGATCACCCTATTCTTAAACATATTGTTCAATAACCATTTAGTAATAAAAATTCAAATCAAACACAATCCAATTTCAAACAGTACCAAAATTCAAATGTTTCTGAATTCAAAAATTGGTTTTTGGTTGTAATTAACCTAATGTGCTCACCCTAAATTTTCTAGGATTTTTGATAACCTCAAAACCCCTCTTTCCTTCCAATTTCTATTGCTACAAAAAAAAACAGAAAGCAAAAAAAAAAAAAAAGAAGAAGAAAACGCGCGCGCAGCACCTAACTAACCGGCCCAACCCACCTAAGCCTCTACCTCGTGCGCAGCCAGCCCGCAGCGGCCCGGTACCGCTTCGATGCGCGCCCCACCTCCTGTTCCAAGTACGGCACGCATCTCCGCCGTGCCACGTCGCCGTACGGCGCGCCCGACGGCCAGGAGAGCCCCGCGGGCCCTATTTAACCCCCCCTAGGGCACAGCGAGCCACCCTAGGCTAACCCTAGGTCTCTCTCCCTTCGAGGCGCCGCCGATTTCCTCTCCTCGCCACGTTCCCTTCTCTGCCACCACCTCGCCGGCGACCGTGGTCTGAACTCCGATGATCACCTCCACAGCGCTGCTCCACCACCCTATCTACATTCTGAAACCGCACCGCCACCTCGTCCTCTACCGCTTGGTCACCACCGTAGCCCCGGAGATCCTCGGTAGCCGTGCCACCATCCACGTCGCTGCCGCTTCGCCGTCGAGCACCTCCACGGCAAACTCCCGGTGAGCGCCACCGTGGCCATCTCCGCCCCCTCCCTGTACGCTGTCTGCTCCGCCCCGCACACGTGCACGCGTCCAACACTAGCACACGCACCGCAGCAGTAGCACGAGCACGGCAGCATCTGCGGGATCTCGCCGCCGGCGTCTTCGATTCTGTCAACTAGGGTCAGTTGCGCGTCAGCTAAAATTCAGTTAACGCGACTGTTGAAGTATAACCTGTCCGCGCATCGTTCTCTGTCAAAACTGACGAAGCAGCGCACTGGTTCAGTGCATCGTGCGCGCAGCGAGAGGTGCACGGATCGATCCCTCACGGATGCGATTAAATCCCCACTTTTTTCCCTCGCTGGCTGACAGGCCTGCCCCCCCAGGCAGTGACCCTGGTGGCCACGCAAGCGCGCGCATGCCACGCTGTCCCCCCAGGCCCACGTGCAGTGGCTGTGGCTAGCCCACTGCACGGTAACAATAGTTTCTGCACGTTTCTGTTTTAAAAAGAAATCCTTTTAAAATTGCAGATTGGTCCCTGGATTTAAAAACCTTATAACTTTTATTTTATAAACTCAAATAATGAAAATAAAATATGCACACTACTCTAAATTTAATTGTCTACCTTTTGGTATCTTTTGTTTCCTGTTTTGAAATTTCAAAATGCAATTCAAATTTGAATTCAAATAATTCAAATGCAATTTGCTAAAATTCATAACTAATTCATTCTTAATCCAATAAATGCAAATAAAATATGTTTTCCATGCTATTTAAAATAACCTTTTCAAATATAAAATTTGTTTCATGGTTTGAATAATTTAAATTGCCTAAATAATTTAATCCTTGTTTAATTCATTTAAATTTGATAAAATCATAACTTGCTCAAAATACAATATTTTTGAACATGCAAAATATGTTTTCAAACCATCAAAGTCTGAAATTTTCAAATGTGAATTTGAATTCATGTTTTGAACAAATAAAAATTCAATTAAATTCAAACTTGTTTTAAATTCATTTAAAACTTGTTTAATATTGTTTAAGTCATAATAAATTCATCCTAACTCCTATTTCAAAAATTTAAACATGTAATACAACTAAAATTTGGTATTCTTTTCAAATATGAATTTTGTTATTTGTTTTGAACATTTTAAATTGATGAAAACAACAAGTACTTGTGTGACATCTTTAAGTAACCAAACATTTCCAAACTTAATAAATGATTTCCAAACATGTTAAATTCCTTTTTCACTTGCATCTATTATTGTTATTTTGTTGTTATCATCATGCATGCATCATGGTAATAAACTTTCACATGGTAATAAGTTGTAGATCATTTGTTCCCACTTAATTCATGGATCTTTTTCCATATGCAATCCAATTGCATATGGGTCCATTTAAATTGTGTTACCATGTCACTTAGTTTATTTTGATACAACCATTAACTTGACATGCATCATCCCATGATTGTGCACTATGCCATGATATTGATTGTTTATATTTATGCCATGTTTGTTTTCTTCTTCTCGGATAGACGACGACGTTGAGACAGACGATCTTTACAGCACCCCTTCTGAGGATCTAGCTCAGTACCCGGCTGCTGAGTTTGCAGGCAAGTTATCACTCACATGAACCATTGTGTTCCTTTCAACCCTGGTTACCGATACTTTCCGTTGTCTATTTCTGCTAGCCTTAGTAGTTGTTGTTTCTGTTACGAACCTATCACATGAATCCCTGAACCCTGATAGTGCCTCACCACCACTCCTACACCCTTTGTTTGAGCCAGTGTCTTACTAGCATGCTTAGGTTGTTTTGCTCGAGTCTGTTACCCGTTGCTTTCAGTTACTATATCTTTATCATGTTCTGGGGGCTCGATGTTTAATCAATCAATCATGCTAATGTTATTGTTAAATAATAATTTGATGATAAGGCACCGGCAGGAGGCCCTGTGTGGTTTTGAGGCCTGCTAGTGTCGACCCTAATAGGAAAAAGGGTCTTGTCTACTGATCCATGATGAGCGCACTACCCGCATGTGGGAAGCGAGTATGGGCGCCCCCCTCAATTTGATTCGATTCGCATCTCGTCCAAATCATCTCATTTAGTTCGTGTTTTCCATTTGCCGCATGCATGTTTTTGAGAGCCCAGCGCAGGGTGGAACTTTCGTAGTCGGCATATAGGGGGACACGTTCTTAGAGTGCTATGAGGGTCCATTTTCTTCTGGGCTCGATTAGCCGTGCGCCCAAGGTGCTTTGGGCTTGATGCGGAGAAGAGTTGAGTTGTGTTGAGTGCCACGCTTGGTGGGAGGCATCCCATCTGGCGGGGTATTCTTACGTGTACGGCCAAATTGGTCTAACCCTGTAGGGATAATCTTCTCGAGAAGCCGTGTTTTCCGCGGTTATGGTTAACTTGGTGAAAGTACTGGCTAAAAAGTACTCAGGACAACTTAAACCTAATGATTCACAATCTCACACCCAATGATTAACAACTTGACTAGTAATAGGATTATTGACACAAAAACTTGATTCATCCTTAATCCAACTGTGTGAGTTATCCTTGGATTGCTTCTTTGGATAAGGGGCGAGATCCAGGATGGGTTTGTTTGAAGTTATCTTTCAGTTGGTTACAATACTCGATCTTATCTTGTTTCTGTTAGCCGGAAGTGGTAGAATCTCTGTAGTTGGTTAGCGCAGCCAGTTGCAGCATCTGTTATATCCCCTTTCTTCCGTTGAACCCAAGGCATCTGTGCTTGGTGTTGACGGGCTACACTTTGGTGAACTGTGAGTCTTGCTTGCCAGTACGTCTATGTACTGACCCCTTTGGGGCTGTGGTTTCCGCAGACTACGCTTACGAGGATCCAGGTGACGGCTACTACGTGGAGTTTGACGAGGCTGCTGACGAGTAGTTAGCGGACCCGGGCAGGATCCGAGACATCGTGGATGGGCTCCGTCTTTATTTCAGTTTCCGGCTTCTTAAGCCTATTTGGATTTGTCTGTACTCAGACCCCTTTGAATGCTTCCGCTGAGATGTAATGATGTTATGTTGGGACATGTGTCCTCTGGATGATTGTATTTTCTATCTCTGCTCTAGTGAGAGCTATTTGCAACTTATTTCAATCTTTTGTGTCTTAGAGATATGTTGTGCTATCATTCTGTTAAAAACCGTTGACGTACCATGTGTGTATGGTATGAAGTATGTCAATGGTAGTGTCCTGATTTCTATGGGATAGTTTACGTCGACGCTGAACAGATAGGGGTTGGTTGTCACACATACGTGTGTTGGCCTACTCGTAAGAGGACGCGGGTGTCGGTAAGCCCCGTAATCCAATCTACTACTGTTCAACGGAACGGCGAGTATCCTTTAGAAGTCCGGGTGCGACAGAATGGCTACGCCGGTATCTTGTGAGTATGGGTTATCCACTTGCCAGTACTTAACCGTACTGACCCACGAATCTTTTGCGTGGCTGCATATTCAATATTGCAGCCAATAGGTTTGAAGTCTAACGACGTTAGCTTGGGAATCCCTCCGGCTTGGCCTGGGCAGGGATTGGACGCCATCGGTTATCTTCAGGACTCTTAGTCCAATTTGTATCTTGTCCGTAGTCGGACGCTATGTTGTTTCTTCCGCTGTTATTTGAATCTTTGTATTGTATCAGTTGTATCCCTGACTCGGTTGAGTCCATCTTGTATATCTCTTTTCCGTTGTTGTTGTGGATTATTCGTGAACTGTTGTAATGTTATCACAAGTGGCAACCTGGAATCGGTTATTATGTGGATTTGGCGGGAATGCTGAAATCTGCATAGTGCCCGATCTCGGGGCGTCACAAATGGTATCAGAGCCTTGGTTCCGATTCCTGATATTGTTTCGATACGAATGGTTATCGAAGCAACGGGTCCGCAAAGCCTATAGGATAACCTCACTAACGGTCGTTGTTTCTAGAGTGTCAAAAACTATTTCTACTAAAATATTTTGGAAAACCTCTAAATAGGATTCTTGTTTTTCTCCTTATCCCTATTCTATTTCCCCTCCCATCTTATTTGTTTTGGAGTCTCCCCCCTTGTCTATCTTTCAAAGTGTTAGGATCCTACATGGGTGGACGTTTTCTGAGCCCTTAACCTAATAGGTTCGATCATCGGAAGATTCCTGGTGGAAAAACATCGTCGTCACTCCGAGCAAGAATCCCTTGTTAGTGGTGTCGAGGAGATCAGCTGGAAGCATGAAGAATCGATAGTCGAACTTCTTTCCCCTCCCGGGTTAGCAGGTGGATTGCGAGGGCGCAATCCCTTGTTAGTGGTGTCGTCTGTAACACCTGGGGTGTTACCCTAAATAGGAAGTTGTTTGTTTTCTTTTGCTTGCATCACATGCATCACATGAGCATTGCATTCTGTTTTCAAAACAACTCAAAATTCAAAACCACTTTAAACTTTCACACATGTCCAAATTTTTCCAATTCAACAACATTGCCAACTAAGCATCTCAAATTGTTTTCAATAGTTTGAAGTTATTTAAATTGCTTACTCACTAAAAATTCCTTTTTATCAAACACCCTAATGGCAAATTATATTCCAAATCAAATCATATCTGACATGATCCAATTGTGGTTCAAACACTAAAATTTTGCAAACAATTATAATTCAATAAAGGTTTTCATAATTGTGGAGTTCATTGAATAAAAATTGTTTGAGAAATCAACTCCTTATGATTACTAATGGAAATTCAAATCACAATTTAAAAATCCAATTAATAATTCAAAGTTTGAAATTAATGCTAACATTTGCTTTTATTTTCTGTTTTGAAAAGTAATAAAATATTTCATAAAATAAACCCCCCAAAAACCCTATTTCTATCCCTCCCTCTCTTTTTCATCCTTTACAAAAAAAAAGAGAAGAGAAAAGGAAAATCAAAAGCAAAAAAAAATGGAGGGAGGCAGCCAGCCCATCTGTTTTTTTCCCTCAGCCCACCCCATCCCTTTTTCTCCCCCAGCCCATTTCCCCTCTGGTGGCCCGATACCCCTTCGTCGATCTGTCGTCTTCCTCCCCCCCCCCCCCGACGTCACCCTCTGTACGAACGGCATCACCACCACCCGATCACCTCCTCCTCCACCCGATGGTCTGCCGTACATAGCTCCTCTCCTCCATAAAGCACCAACCTCCTCCCCCTCTGCCTAACCTAAACCCTAGTCCCCTCGCCCTAGCGCCGCCGATCCCTCTCTTCCTCCCTGCTTCCCCTGTTCTTTTTCTGAAACTGCACCTCCACCCCGCCGTTAGAACCCGCCACCGTCCCATCGTCGTGGGCAGCGGAAGCTCCACCTGAGGGCGGGAATGGAACCGTGGTGGTCCCATACCCCCCCTCGCTTCCTCGCCGGATGCCAGGAGGCTCCAGGGAGACCGCGGCGTCGAGCTGCCGCCGACTGCCTCTCCGGTGGCCGCCCCCAAGTTCAGCGACGTCTACACCACCGTGGTGAGCGCCCTGTATCCCTCCTTCCCCTCTCCTGTCCACCCACTGCACGCACACCTCGACCACACGCACCACGGCGCACTAGCAGCGACCGCCGGTCACCACGATCACCGCAGCAGCGATCGATCCGCGCCCAAGTTTCAGTTTCGTCAGGTGTACCTGACGGAAACAAACCACAAAAACCCTGCAGCGCTACTCTGAACAAACCGACAGCAGCAGCGCAGCTGGTACTGCATCCGTGCGCGCAGCGAGGCGTCCTGGGTTCGATCCCCAGGGGCGCACCCCTTTTTCCTTTTTATTCCCATCGAGCGCGCGGCCCACCAGTCATCGACCCCTGTTGCCACCTCAGAGCTCACACACGCCCGCGTGGCTGCCACCTGGGCACGGCCCCGCGCCGCAGAGGCCCAGGCTGGGTTGCCCTGGGTGTAAAACGCCCCAGGGGCCCCTCTGCAATTTCTTTTTCTTTCTTTAGGTCCCTGTGAATCCCAAAACAGTCCCTGAACTTCCAAGAGCTATAAAATTTGCAAATTAACTCCAAATTGCACAATTTTTATATGTATCCCAACCAAAATTTCATGAACTTTTCAAATATGCTTTTTGTTTTCTGTTTTGATCATTTCAAATACCTCCAAATTTCAAATTCAAACAAATCCTCTTAATTTTGGTTAATTCCATAAGTAATTAGTACTTAATTCAATTAACCCAAATAAAATATGTTTTTCAGTCCAAATTCAATGTACTTTCTGTTTATCAACTTTGTTTTGCATTTTGGGCAATTAAAATTAATGCTATTTAATAATTCTTAAAAATGACAAACCAAATGGCATAATTAATAACTTTCAAATGGTTGCTCCAAATTAAATACTCAAAACATGAATTTCATCCAAAATCACATGCCACACTTGAATATCAACTTTGTTTTCTGGTTTGCCACATTTAAATTGAATAATTGTTACATCTCTTATTTAATGCAATTAAATTGGTAATGTGCTTAACTAAATCATTTGAAATTGTTTTCCAACAAATAAAATATGTTTTCCATGCCATTTTGAACCACTTTTTCAAATATAAACTTTGTTTCCTGTTTTGAATAATTAAAAGTGGTTAAATAATTTAAACCTTGTTTAATTCATTTAAAATTGCTAAATTAATAACTTGCTCAAATTAAATTATTTTTGAACATGAAAAATATGTTTTCAAACCAGAAAAACATAACCTTTTCAAATATGAATTTGAATTTATGTTTTGAACAAATAAAATTCAAATAATATTCACACTTGAATTAAATTCAATTAAAACTTGTTTAATCTTGTTTAATTCATAATTAAATCATTGTAATTCCTTTTCCAATATTTGAAACATGTAATCCAACTAAAATTTTGTATTCTTTTCAAATATGAATTTTGTTATTTATTTTGCACAATTTAACTTGGTGAAAACCACCACTATTTGTGTAATCCCTTTAAATAACCAAAAATTCCAAAACTTAATGAGTGAATTTCAAAATGGGAAAACCTTATTTCCAATTGGTTCTATTGTTGTTATTTTGTTGTTTTCCTCATTCATGCATCATGCTAATCCACTTTCACCTGTTGGTTAGTTGTAAAACAACTATTTCAACCTTAATTCATGGGCTTTTCATATGCAACTCAAATTGCATATGGGTCCATTTAATTGTGTTATGTTATCTTGTCAACTAGTTTATCTTGATGCATCTTTAAACTTGTCATGCATCCATATCTTGATCATGCTGGATCTTTTGCCGTAGTAGTAATTGTTGCATCCGGTGTTTGTTCGAGGTTCGTTGCTTCTTCCGGATAGGACGTTGAGATGAAGTGAGCAACGACAAGTTCTGTGGATGTACCTCTACTTGCTGGATACCAGGCAAGTATACTCACTTGCTGCCAAATGGCTGCCTTTCATCACTTGTTACCGATTCTTTCCGTTGTTCTTATTCCAGCCTTGATTCGATGCTTGTGTCTCGATCCTATTATATGTTTACCTTGCAGCCATGATATAGCCTCTCCTTCCACTTCCTATTAACTGTTGTTTGTTTACCCTCTTGGCCCTCGTGTCATAGTTGCATGCTTAGTGTTGTTTGCGCTCTAGTCCTGTTGTCCTTTTGTTCTATCACCTGTTTAGTTTGATAGCTGGGTTTCAATTCAATCAACAACATGTTAATGTTTTGGGTAATAATAATTTGATGATAAGGCACCGGCAGGAGGCCCGGCGTGGTTTTGAAGCCTGCTAGTGTCGACCCTAATTAGGAAAAGGGTCTTGTCTACTGATCCATGATGAGCGCACTAACCGCATGTGGGAAGAGAGTATGGGCGCCCCCCTCAATTTGACTCGATTCGCATCTCGTCCAAATCACCACACTTAGTTCGGGCTTTCCATTTGATGCACGCATATGCAGGTACGAACCCTTGGCGCCAGGGTGGAACTTTTGTAGTCGGCATTTAGGGCGGCGTGGTCTTCCAGTGCTATGAGGGTCCCCCTTTTCTTCGTGGGGGCTCGATTAGCCGCGCAGGCACAGCACATGGTGCTTTGGGCTTGATGCGAAGAAGAGTTGGGTTGTGTTGAGTACCTCGCTTGGTGGGTTGATCCCCCGTCTGGCGGGTTATTCTTACGTGTACGGCCAAATTGGTGCACCCCTGCAGGGATAAATCTTCTCGAGAAGCCGTGTTTTCCGCGGTTATGGTTGACTTGGTGAAAGTACTGGCTAACAAGTACTCAGAACAACTTACACCTAACTAATGATAACTTGACTAGTAATAGTCTTATTGACACAATAACTTGATCCATCCTTAAACCAACAGTGTGAGTATCCTTGGGTTGCTTCCTTAGTAGGGGGTAACATTGGATGGGTTTGTTTGGTGAGTAGTTGTAGTTGATTACGATACGCTATCTTATCCCCCTCTTTTAGCCGGATGTTGTAGTGAGTCTCTGTAGTTGGTTAGTGCAGCCCGCTGCCGCTTGTTTGCAATAATCCCTTCCTTTCCGTTGATCCCAAAGTATTTGTACGTTGTGATGACTGGCTACGCCGGTATCTTGTGAGTATGGGTTATCCACTTGCCAGTACTTAACCGTACTGACCCACGAATCTTTTTCGTGGCTGCATATTCAATATTGCAGCCAACAGGTTTGAAGTCTGACGACGTTAGCTTAGGAATCCCTCCGGCTTGGCCTGGGCAGGGATTGGACGCCATCGGTTATCTTCAGGACTCTTAGTCCAATTTGTATCTTGTCAGTAGTCGGACGCTATGTTGTTTCTTCCGCTGTTATTTGGATCTTTGTATTGTATCAGTTGTATCCCTGACTCGGTTGAGTCCATCTTGTATATCTCTTTTCCGTTGTTGTTGTGGATTATTCGTGAACTGTTGTAATGTTATCACAAGTGGAAACCTGGAATCGGTTATTATGTGGATTTGGCGGGAATGCTGAAATCTGCATAGTGCCCGATCTCGGGGCGTCACAACCTAAAACGCGAGGGGGTTCGTCATATTCCACATAAACACAACAGAGCGCTACCGCCACCTCGAAACTCAATTCGGGGATCAGAAGTTCGTGTTCTGGCGCCCTGCCGGGACGGGGATTCGAACGAGATCATCGCCATCGACGCCGCCACCTCTTCCCCATCAACCATCCATGGTTCCCCTATCCATGTGTGAGTAAACACCACTTTAGGCTGAGAGGGATGGAAGGGATTGGATGAGATCGATTATGTAATAATGCCAGATTGTTAGGGCATAGTGCCTAGTATCCATTGTTAGTGTTTTCTACCGTTGTTGCAACTTCTTATGCTTATTGCTTGTCACTAGGGCCCGAGTGCCATGATCTCAGATCTGAACATGTTATTGTTTCATGAGTATAATTATGTTTTTTAATCACTTTTGTAAGTTTTTTACACATGTCATTGTCCGGAACCCGAGGCCCCAAAGTGACAGAAATTGGGACAACTGGAGGGGATGGTTGTGATGTGAGGATCACGTGTGTTCATAGAGTGTTAATGCTTTGCTTTAGTCCTTTATTAAAAAGAGCACCTTAATTACCAGTAGTTTCCCTAGAGGCCCATCTGCCATGGGCTGGTAGGACAAAAGATGTTGTGCAAGTTTCTCATTGCGAGCACGTATGACTATATTGGAACACATGCCTATGGTTTGCCTAGAAGTTGGATGCTTTATTATTATTATCTGCAATGCCCATGTTTAGATTATTACATAACCTATGTTATCCATGCAATGTCTGTTCATCCATTCCCTCTATGCCAATGGTACCTACCATCCTGATGTTTTCCGTGATTGCTACTGATGTTACTATTTTACCCTTGCTGTTATTTTATTTCTATTGCTGCTATAAAACTGTTACCACCGATAAATTGTTGCGAGAAAGTCTACTTTTATGTGCATCTGAATTGACAACTCAGTTGTTAAGGCTAATAAATATTCTTTGGCTCCCCTTGTGTCGAATCAATAAATTTGGGTGTTACGTCCCTCAAAGACTATTGCGATCCCCTATACTTGTGGGTCATCAAGACTATTTTCTGGCATTGTTGCCGGGGAGCATAGCTTTATTTATTTGCTCACTTGATCGTGATATTGTTCACCGCAAGCCTTTCATCATGGGCAAGACTCGTGACGGAAAAGTCTGTATATTACCATCCACTACAAGGAGAGGTACAACTCTGAACACCTATGTTGCTCTTGATTCACCGTCTGTTATGAGTAAGCTTCTTACTCCACCACATGCTACACGTACTTTTGTTTTTGCTGAGTCTGAAAATGTTTCTGATACTTTTGATGATGCTTCTACTATGCTTGATGATACTGGTTCTCTAGGTCCTTTCCTAGATGCTACTATTGCTAAATCCAAACAAATTGAAAATGCTGAAATTTCTTTTGAAAATGCTAGTACACATGTTAATTCACCTGAGCCTATTGATGATCTTGATGAAACCTATATTGAACTTAATGATGATTTTATTGAAGAAGCTCGTGCTACTACTGGTGCAAGTGCTCTTAAGAGTCTTCTTGCAAGACATGCTATGAAATATAAATCTTCTCTTAATGCTAAGTTTACCACATCTCCCATACACATTAGATACAAGGATTATGATTTCTCTTTAGATTTATCTGATATATCTATTGTTGAGAAGGAAGCTTTTTGTGGAACTGAAAGTAAAAGTGCTATGGAACACATGAATGAGCTTTCATCTTTGAGTAGTTTATTTTCCGATGATACTAAATTGCGTACTTATTTTGTTACCAAAGTCTTCCCTTTCTCATTGAAAGATGAAGCGAAAACTTGGTTTAACAATCTTTCACCTGGATCTATTACTAATCCTATGGATTTGGTTAATGCTTTCTTTCAAAAATATTTTCCTGCTAGTGCCCAACATGCTGCTGTGCAGGATATCTTTAACTTTGAGCAAATCGATGGAGAAAAATTGCCTGAATCTTGGACAAGGTTTTGCCTGGATATCCATGACCTAAAAATGATCTCCTAGATATATTTTATAATGGACTAAATGTTGAATCTAGGACATACCTGGATACTTGTGCTGGTTGTGTTTTCAGGAAAAGAACTCTAGAAGAAGCTGAGGAATTAATGTCTAAAATAGCCAAAAAATAATGATGATTGGAATATACCTGATCCTACACCTACACCAGAGCCCACACCAACACAACCACCCAACAAGAGAGGATGATTGAATTAAATGATGAAGTGATGAAAGAAGCCAATAAATCTCTTAAAGAGAGGGGTATTAAATCTGAAGATGTGAAGAATTTACCTCCTATAGAAAAATTATGTAAGCCTACTCCACATCCATCAACTGTGGAGGTACACTCTCTCCAATACTTTGATAATATAGATATTCCCAATTCTAAACCACTTGATCAATGCTTAGATGAATTTGATAATTAGGTTGCTAAGAAAGACAACTTTAATATGAGAGTGCAAAATCATATTATGGATAATTCTAGAGCTATTGATAATTTGCATGGTATTATTGAGAGAACCTCTAATGATGTTAAAATGATTGTTAAACATTTTCATATGGTTCAAAATGATATTGATCAACTTACTAAAGTGCAAAAAGATATGCTAGCTAATGCTTCTAGAGATAAACATGTTTGTGAAATAATTACTAGAAATGGTGTTTCTACTCAGGACCCCTTGTATCCTGAAGGACATCCTAAAAGAATTGAACAAGATTCTCAACAACCTAAAAACAATGGTTCTCCTTCTAAGAAAAAGAACAAGAGACATAAAAATATTGTAGAATCTCCTGAACCTGCTAAATATCCTAATAGTATATCTATTTCTGATATTGAAACTGAAAGTGGTAATGATTAAAGTTGATATGGGGTGGCCCAATCTTCTCAGTGAACTCACAGATAACTTCTGAATTGATAACTAGTGCGCCACTAAGAACTCTCCGGCTGATCCCTGATGCCAATGCAAAAGATAGCAACCCAATGGATATTCTCAACTCCACACTCTTGCACAAGTAATCCACCGACTACAAGTGGTACTGTACCGTCTTATTCCCAGTGGAACAGCAGGTATCACGTAAGGTTTGCAGATGAACTTCCAGATGAAAGGCTTACAAGCAGTTTCAATCTAGAGGTCTAGGGTTTTTTGGTTTTAACGTAGTCTCCTCTATTCCACACGCAGGTGGTAGCTATATATGAGGGAGGGGTGCGGCCACAAGCTCCTTGCGCAAGCAATCCCTCTCCTACTCGACTAGGACTCCTATTTCCTAACACATATGGATACAAACCGACCCCACACACAAAGGGGTGTGGCCATATTGGTATACAGACCAATTGGACTCGTTTTGGAAACTGGCAGAAAACTATTCGTGGCTTGTTTCGGTCACCACGGATTGCACGAGTCGAATTTCTTGATGGGGCCGGATCCATTGCAAAGCCCATCAAATTCCCTATCCGTATTGTGCTCGTTTGCTGTATTTGGAGCCCGTATGAAGAATCCATGACTATTTCAAATTCGGGACTCCTGTCAGTCCGAACTGAAACATCATTTTCTTGTAGTTGTTTTCCATGCCTCCTTCTTTTGCTCCTTGCTTCCTCTTCTCCATCCATGTTTGTGTTATCAATAAACCTAATCATACATATCATAGGCTTCGGTAGTATAACGTTCTCACAAACACAAACATTATTTATTACTAGGAAAGAATTCACCTTATAATAAACATCAGTGAGGCTTAATATTTCTTTCCAACTCAAGCATGAATGAACCTCATGGACCTCTATTATGTCCCTATCATCCTCCCTTTCATCAAGACAAGCCGTCCTCGGCTTGTAGTAAGCTGAAAGTGGGAGAAACAAAAAGAACAACGTGTATGCACAATACAAATATCTATAATGAGGTGCATTAGTTGTTATCATATCATAAAATTGTGCCCTAGACATGTGACCACGAATTTTGCTTAAAAACATCACATAATTGTCATAGCACTCCATAAAATAGCAATCACAATTGCAAATATAAGTGAAGCTCAATAATTCATGATCAAAGGGAGAATCATATGTGTATATATTTTTATTGTTTAGTATCAATTCAAGTATTCTCACAGAAGATCTATGATCAAATTTATGTTTATTACTACACTCAAAGGTGGGAACATGCTTATTATTTTCATCATGAAAATTGCAACTCAATTTGCAAATATAAGTGAAGAGCAATTTATTAGCACATGTATGTGACAAGTATTGTGGCAAACCAAACATATGTGTAAAATCATGTTCATATGTAGGAAGTTCTAGCTTATTTACCCAAGGTAAAACAATGTTCAATTCGCCCACTTTATCACAAGTTATGCATATGTGATCCACCATAAAAATTTCACTCATGTTATAGTCACCAATCAAGTTAAAAGTGAAAGAAGAAACATAATTGGTAGAATTGACATATGAAATTTCAGCAACCCTTTTCATAGCATTTTGCACATTAATTGATTCATTTAACATGATGTAATCCACAATATTATTAGGTGGTATTTTAGCAAGTACTTCTTTATGTGAAATCAACACCACATGATTAAATTTCGAAATTAACACATTATCACATGTAGGTGGAATATCTATGCTTGTTAACTCACAAGAATCAACTAGCAATTTAGTGGGTTCACATAAATCAATACTTGAGAGGGGTAATACGAAATCAGCACCTTTATCAATAGCATCCTCCTCAGAATAATTAGGTACCAATTCAACTATCTCAAGTGGTGATGCAGGTTCTACTTGTTGTGGCTCCCTTTCTTCAAAAGTAACCTGCATATCACAAGAAACAAAACTAGGCACAATGGTATGCTCCTCCAATGGATGTGGTGGTGGTGGTGGTGCAGGTTGTACTATAGGCTCCCTTTCTTCAAAAGCAACCTGCACATCACAAGACACAACACTAGGAGTAGACATAGTTACATTAGTAGAAACAGCCTCATAGGTCTTCTTAACCTCTACAGATCTCATAACCAATGGTTGATGTCTAATTCTTTTAAATGTTGTAGGACTTTCATGAAATATCCAATCTCTCCTATTATTCCAAAAGAATTGTATATCAGGATAATGGCTATCAAAATTAACTTTATAGAGATTGCACCAAAAATCACTCAACAAAATGTGACAGCAAGTAAATGCTCTAGGAAGCACATGACACCTAACTTTTACTGTATGATCATAAATAGTTAACGGAATCATTGTAGCATGAGTAATGTGAAGTGTAGCATCATTAGTTTTTAGCATAAATGAATGACGAGGTGCATAAGATGTCAACTGTAATGCTTCAACAACGTCAATACTAACAAAACTAAACCACCGTGTACCCTTATCAAGAGTAATAGCAACAGTACTACCATTGATGTCTCCTCTGAAGTGGAACAAATTTGGTGAAAGTATTCCACTAGAATCCTCCTCCCAGAAAGCATCACTGCACATAGAAGAACCACTAAACTCCATTGATTAACTTGTTAGTAACAAATAACAATGGGATGTGGTGTTCTCTCACAACTCACTCAAAAATCTAGCAAAACAATAGATTATCTTACCGTTCCAAAGTGAATAGAAATACTTACCAACAAGTAGTGGCAACTAATATGCTTTGATGTGAAGAAGAGAATACCCAGGGTGTTAACAATCACACGACAAACAAGGTATATGGTGGGGCTTGGTATGGATACCTAACAACACCAAAATAACAATCCTATTTGTTGTCCAATGTGATATAAAAAGCACGGGAAACACACACCAAGTATGGAGACAAATGTGGCAATGCAAATATATGGAGGAAATTTTGCAATGCACTGGAAAGACACTAGCCAAGCTCAAATAATATTCAGGCACAAGATTGCTCAATGGTGTGTCAATATAGCAATGATGAAAAATAGCTCCACAAATATATCAATGTATCTCAAGGCCTTTTTGCTTTTTTTTTCTCTTTTTCTGTTTTTCACTGGCCAAATAACAACACTAGGAGCAATACTGTCAAGTGATAACAATGCTATGAACAATGTGACACAAATATGAGATACAGAGCAGCCTGAAAACGAGCAAAAGATAGCTAGTCTTATGGGTAAGGTACCTATTTGTTGTTGTAGAAAGGCTTTGGCTAAGGCTCACAAAGATCAGCACAAGAATCCTAGGGATAAACAGGAAGAAAAACGAGAGAAAAACTAAAGAAAACGGCTCAAAATAGTGTGGACTTGCTACGGTGTGACTTTCTAAACAGCGCGCGTCAAAAGAATCGGATGGTTCCTGTGTTGTCTGGTTGCGCGGCAGCAGCAATATGGCGCGTAGTGGTCGGAACCTGGTACCGGTCGGAAGCCAGGGGAAAACAACAAGCTGTCTCGCGCGCGGATTCCGCAGGTGTGCGCGTGGAACGAGATCTGACAGCGACAAGAGCGCGTCTCGTTGACGTGCGGCGACCACGCGTTCAGGCGGTCGGTGGACCGAGTTTTGGCCGGAAATCGCGCTGTGGCTTGGGCCCAGCAACGAAAAGAAGTGCTTCCGTGATTTCAGCGCGCGCGGTATTGGAACCAGCAACAGAACGAACCGACAAGCGCTCGTGCGGGGTTCAGTGCGCGTGGGCAATGATTGTACGCTTCCCGATCGGGAACCAGGACGCGGACGAATCCGATAGCGCGCGGCGCGCGTTTGCTTCCGACGCGAATCGCGCGTGGCACGCGTTTTGACGCGGTAAGACGACGCGGTTGCCGACAGATTTTGGGGAGCAGCGCTCACCGTTTGGCTGGTAGCGGCACGAGTTCAGCGCGCGCGTGGACGACGAGTTTTGGTCGGAATCAATGAAGACAAAAGCCCCGACACGGCTGGCTACTTGTGGAAGGAAATTTCTTTCCCCAAAACGATCGCAGCAAAGAAACCGATGGAGGCTAGGGCAATGCGCCACAGATTTAGGCAAATATTTTTGGTGGGATTTTCTGATATAGATCTAAACAAAAGATGAACACGAGGAACCCTAATAGACAAAAACTAAAAACAGAAAAACGGAACGCAACTCAACAAGAAAGAGCAACTAGTAGATGCAAATTGGTGTTGATCTAGGCTCTGGCACAAACTACACTATTTTTGTGGGGCAATTTTCTGGATAGGTAATAAAAACACTCAAAGTAAAGGGAAATTTGATAGCTCACCGAGGCAACCTGTAAATCTGATACCAAGATGATATGGGGTGGCCCAATCTTCTCAGTGAACTCATAGATAACTTCTGAATTGATAACTAGTGCGCCACTAAGAACTCTCCGGCTGATCCCTGATGCCAATGCAAAAGATAGCAACCCAATTGATATTCTCAACTCCACACTCTTGCACAAGTAATCCACCGACTACAAGTGGTACTGTACCGTCTTATTCCCAGTGGAACAGCAGGTATCACGTAAGGTTTGCAGATGAACTTCCAGATGAAAGGCTTACAAGCAGTTTCAATCTAGAGGTCTAGGGTTTTTTGGTTTTAACGTAGTCTCCTCTATTCCACACGCAGGTGGTAGCTATATATGAGGGAGGGGTGCGGCCACAAGCTCCTTGCGCAAGCAATCCCTCTCCTACTCGACTAGGACTCCTATTTCCTAACACATATGGATACAAACCGACCCACACACAAAGGGGTGCGGCCATATTGGTATACAGACCAATTGGACTCGTTTTGGAAACTGGCAGAAAACTATTCGTGGCTTGTTTCGGTCACCACGGATTGCACGAGTCGAATTTCTTGATGGGGCCGGATCCATTGCAAAGCCCATCAAATTCCCTATCCGTATTGTGCTCGTTTGCTGTATTTGGAGCCCGTATGAAGAATCCATGACTATTTCAAATTCGGGACTCCTGGCAGTCCGAACTGAAACATCATTTCCTTGTAGTTGTTTTCCATGCCTCCTTCTTTTGCTCCTTGCTTCCTCTTCTCCATCCATGTTTGTGTTATCAATAAACCTAATCATACATATCATAGGCTTCGGTAGTATAACGTTCTCACAAACACAAACATTATTTATTACTAGGAAAGAATTCACCTTATAATAAACATCAGTGAGGCTTAATATTTCTTTCCAACTCAAGCATGAATGAACCTCATGGACCTCTATTATGTCCCTATAAAAAGTGATTCTTCTGATAAAGAATAAACTGTAGCTGAACCCGAAAAGCAAACTAAAACTATGAAGTATACTAAGGAGGATTTCATTTCTAATAAACATGGTAATGAAAGAGAGCACTGGGTACAAAAAGCAATGCCTTTTCCTAATAAGAAACACAAATCAAAGGAAGAAGAACATTATAACAAGTTTTGTGAGTGGATGAAACCTCTGTTTTTGCAAATCCCTTTGACCGATGCTATTAAACTGCCTCCTTATTCTAAATATATTGTCTCTAACAAAAGGAAAATTAATAATGAGGAGATTTCACCTATGCTTGCCAATTACTCTTTCAATGTCAAGGTTCCAAAGAAGCTTGGAGATCATGGTATTCCTACTTTATGTGACTTGGGAGCTGGAGTTGGTGTTATGCCTTTTTCTCTCTATAAGAGGCTTTCTCTTGAAAAATTGATACACACTGATATATATTTGAAAATAGCCGATAAATCTACTGCTATTCCTGTTGGTATATGTGAGAATGTTCCTGTTCAAGTTGCTACTAATTGTTTGATATTAACTGACTTTGTTGTGTTGGAAATGCCTGAAGATGATAATATGTCTATTATTCTTGGGAGACCTTTTCTTAACACTGCAGGGGATGTTATTGATTGCAATCAAGGAAAAGTAACTTTTAATGTTAATGATAAAGATCATACTATTTATTTTCCCAAGAAGATTGATAGAAGATATGGTTTAAATTCAATTGAAAATATTGAGACCATCAAGATTGGAGAATTTTATTGTCCCATTCCAGTACCACCAGAATAATATGAAATTATTATGATTGGGACTATGTCTATCAAGGTTGAGCTAACATAATTATTTAGTGATTAGTAAAGTTTTGCTTCATATGAAAATTGTTCTGGTAACAAGACTTGATCACCCTTGTTGACAAAATGAATTTTAATGAAGAGGGCAATGTTTTCACGTTCCCCATTATGTTTTCACCATGTTTACTTATGTTATCACCTTGCTACTTCAGTACAATCATGTTTTCCATCATCCATATTCATGTTTTCCTAATGTTTTCACCCTGATTACCGCGGTTATGCATGTTTTGACCATCCATACTTTTGTTTTCACGACTTCCACCTTTGTTTTCCTTCGTTATTTTTCCATTGGAGTGTCATAGAACATCTGTAGTTCCGATTTTGGTTTTGTTTTCCACCTTTTCACTTTAGTTTTTCAGTTTTTTATTAATTATTAAAATTCTGGAAATACCTCGAAAATAAAGTTTCTCAAAAAAATTGTGACGCCCCGAGATCGGGCACTATGCAGAATTCAGCATTCCCGCCAAAATCCACATAATAACCGATTCCAGGTTGCCACTTGTGATAACATTACAACAGTTCACGAATATTCCGCAACAACAACAGAAAAGATATATACAAGATGACTCAAACGAGTCAGGGATACAACTGATACAATACAAAGATCCAAATAACAACGGAAGAAACAACATAGCGTCCGACTACGGACAAGATACAAATTGGACTAAGAGTCCTGAAGATAACCGAGAGCGTCCAATCCCTGCCCAGGCCAAGCCGGAGGGATTCCCAAGCTAACGTCGTCAGACTTCAAACCTTTTGACTGCAATGTTGAATATGCAGCCACGAAAAGGATTCGTGGGTCAGTACGGTTAAGTACTGGCAAGTGGATAAACCATACTCACAAGATACCGGCGTAGCCAGTCATCACAAGATACAAATACTTTGGGATCAACGGAAAGGAAGGGATTATTGCAAATAAGGGGCAGCGGGCTGCACTAACCAACTACAGAACCACACTACAACATCCGACTAAAAGAGGGGGATAAGATAGCGTATCGAAACCAACTACAACTACTCACCAAACAATACCCATCCAATGTCACCCCCTACTAAGGAAGCAACCCAAGGATAACTCACACTGTTGGATTAATGATGTTCAACTTATTGTGTCAATAATACTATTACTAGTCAAGTTATTATCATTAGGTGTAAGTTGTCTGAGTACTTGTTAGCCAGCACTTTCACCAAGTCGTCACATAACCGCGGACAACACGGCTTCTCGAGAAGATTCATCCCTACAGGGTGTGCTCCAGTACCCGTACACACTCAAGCCACCAACTAAAACTCAGGTTGGCTCGACACGACCCAAACCATCTGTACAACCCATCCTAGGAGCCACGGAGCTATAAGGTCCCGGCCAGTCCGCTAAGCGCAAGGGTGAAAACCACAACCCCCGGCACCACAGGCCTCCTCCTATATGCATCATCATCATCATAAGTAACCATGGGTGATCAACCCATTATGCAAGGAGCAAATGGAACACCCGAACTAAGTGTGGCTCTTCGGACAAGTTGCAGATCAGGTCTAAGTCGAGGGGGGTCCCATACTACCTCCCGGATGCGGTGAGCACGCTCATCATGGATCAGTAGACAAGACTCTTTTCCTAATTAAGTTCGACACTAGCAGGCCTCAAAACCCTAACCCGGGCCTCCTGCCGGTGCCTTAACATCAAATTATTATTACCCAAAACATTAACATATGTAGATTGAATTGAAACCCAACTATCAACTAAACAGGTGATACGACAAGGATGACAAGACTCGAGCACAAACAAATCTAAGCATGCAACTACGACACGAGGGCCAACAGGGTAAACAAACAACAGTTAATAGGAAGTGGAAGGAAAGGCTATATCTTGGCTGCAAGGAAAACATATGATAGGATCGAGACACAAGCATCGAATCAACAGGCTAGAATAAGAACAACGGAAAGAATCGGTAACAAGTGATGAAAGGCAGCCATTTGGCAGCAAGTGAGTATACTTGCCTGGAATCCAGCAAGTAGAGGTACATCCACGGAACTTGTCGTTGCTCACATCATCTCAACGTCCTATCCGCGAAGAAGCAACGAACCTCGAACAAACACCGGATGCAACAATTACTACTACGGCAAAAGATCCAGCATGATCAAGATATGGATGCATGACAATTTAATGGATGCATAGAAATGAACTAGTTGACATGATAACATAACATAATGAAATGGAGCCATATGCAATTTGGATTACATATGGAAAGCCCATGAATTAAGGTTGAAATAATTGTTTTACAACTAACCAACAGGTGAAGGTGGATTAGCATGATGCATGGATGAGGAAAACGAAAAGAAAACAACAATAACTTCAATTTGAAAAGGTGTTTAGCAAGTTTGGAATTTTAGGCATTAAGTTAGGAAATTTGGCTTCTTAAGTGAGTTACACAAGTATTTATTGTTTTCACCCATTTTAATTGTTCAAAACAGATAACAAAATTTATATTTGGAAAGAACACAAAATTTTAGATGGAAAACATATTTCATTTGTTGAATTTGGAATTAAGATGAATTAGTTATTAATTTGACAATTTTAAATGCATTAGATAAGAAACAGTTGTTTTCAGCAATTTAAATTATTCAAAATAGAAAACAAAGTTGATATTTGCAAAGTTCATGAAAAATGGGATGGAAAATATATTTTACATGTTGGAATTGGATTTGAATTGCCCAAGTTATGAATTTTGCAATTTAAAAGGTTTTAAAGCATTGAATTATTGCACCACTTTTAATTAGGAAAAACATTAAACAAATTGCATTGAAAAGGTTGAAAACATGCAGCAAATGTTTCACTGAACATTTTGAGCTATTAAACATAATTTTTGGGTTATTATTGAATTTATTATGCCATTTTCCATAAATAGTTTTATTCTGCCATTTTTAGTAAATAGAGGAAAACATGTTCAAACTTAATTCAATTGTGGCCAAATAAAATACCAATGTGTAGAGTTTGTTAAGACAAATTTTTAGAGCCCAAGTTTGCTTAAATTGGATGAGTAGAACTAAAGTTATGAAATTCCAAAGTTTCCACTTTTTATTGCATTTTCAGTAATTAATTATTTAGTGCAAAAATTGTTACAGAAATATATTGCAAACTTGACATTGATAGAAAGGTCTCAAGATTATGAATCCACAGGATTTTGAATCATTCGATTTGGAGCAAGATTCAATTTTTAATGGATTTTACAAGTAATGTTTCAGATCTGCTTTTCTGAATTTCGGGCAGAAAAGAAAACAAACAGCAGAAAATAAAAGGGGGGGGCTTGGGGATCGAACCCAGGACCTGGGGAGTGCGCGCTAGGGTCGCTGCCAGTGTGCTACTGCTCTGGTTTGTGATGGAGTAGGGCGTGGGGGGGGGTTATGAGGTGGGCCTGAGTCGCGGATCTGAACTGAACGATGTTCAGTTCGCCTGTACCACGATCGGAAAGCAGAGGCGGCCGGCGGCCTGCCGTGAGGAGCACACTGCGCGGCGCGAGGGCCGGCGACCAGAGCAGAGGGGAAGGAGGGGGCCTAGGCCGAGGTGGGGTCTCACCTTGGGTCGCTATGGAGCGCACAGAGTCGAGGGAGAGGCGCAGGGAGTCGCTGCTGGCTCCCCACGGGCGGACATGGACGACGGTGGCGATGGAGGCGCGGAGGGGGGTGTCCCCAGGGCGTCTCCGGCCCGGGCGAGGAGACGAGGAGGGAGCCTGCGCCCTAGGGGTTCCATTCTCGGCCCTTGGAGGAGGGAACCATGACCCCAACGGCCACCTTGGAAGCTCCAACAATCATCCATGGTGGGAAAATTCAGAAATTTCAGAAATTTGCAGCGAGAGGGAAGAGGAGGTGGAGCGAGGGGAAGTGGGTGGCGGCGGCGCTAGGGAGGAAGAGGGAGGAGGGGGCGGCCTAGGGTTTGGAGGGGAAGGAGGGGATTTGTAGAGGAGGGAGGAGGTAGGAGGTGGGGGGGGGACCATGGAGGGGGAGATGACAGCGACCTCTCCTCTGTCCGTACGAGGAAGATGATCTTGTTGGGCTGCTGGGCTTAGGTGGGCTGAGGGAAAAAAAGGGAGAAAGGCTGGGCTGCCCCTCTCATTCCATTTTTTTTTATAATGAATGAAAGAGAGGGAGAGGTGAATAGAAAGGTTTGGGGTTTTAATTTTATTAATAATTTTTTATTAATTGTCAAACAGCAATTCCAAGTAATTGGGAACATCAAGTCCAAAATTTGAGGTGTTAAATTAATTTTGTTTGCTATTTGATTTTCAAATGGGGTTCATAAGGATTTGGTGTTTCAAACAAATTTTATTCCATTAACTCAACAATTATGAAAACATTAATTGAATTTTAGTTGTTTGCAAGAATTTGATTTTTAAAGCACCATTTGATCATGCCCATTATGATTGAAGTGATTTGAAATTTGAGTTGAATTGGAAAGTTACCATTAGGGTTTTCAACAAGAGGGAAAATTTTATTTAGCAGGCAATTTAAATACATTCAACTTCAACTTATTGAAAACAAAATGAGTTGCAACTTTCAATTGAAATTTCTTAGACAGGTGTGAAAGTTTAAATTGTTTTGAATTTTTCAGTTGTGATGCAAACATGGTGCAATGCAATATGATGCATGGATGCAAAGCAAGAAGAAAACAAACACTTTCTAGCTTAGGGTAACACCCCATGTGTTACAGACGACACCACTAACAAGGGATTGCGCCCTCGCAATCCACCTGCTAACCCGGGAGGGGAAAGAAGTTCGACTATCGATTCTTCATGCTTCCAGCTGATCTCCTCGACACCACTAACAAGAGATTCTTGCTCGGGCTGACGACGATGTTCTTCCACCAGGGAATCTTCCGATGATCGAACCTATTAGGTTAAAGCCTCAGAAAACGTCCACCCACGTAGGATCCTAACACTTTGAAAGGTAGACAAGAGGGGAGACTCCAAAACAAATAAGATGGGAAGGGAAATAGAATAGAGATAAGAAGAAAACAAGAATCCTATTGAGAGCTTTTCAAAATAGTTTAGCAGCAAATAGTTTTTGACACTCTAGAAACAACAACCGTTAGCGAGGTTATCCTACAGGCTTTGCGGACCCGTTGCTTGGATAACCATTCGTATCGAAACAATCTCGGGAATCAGAACCAAGGCTCTGATACCATTTGTGACGCCCCGAGATCGGGCACTATGCAGAATTCAGCATTCCCGCCAAAATCCACATAATAACCGATTCCAGGTTGCCACTTGTGATAACATTACAACAGTTCACGAATATTCCGCAACAACAACAGAAAAGATATATACAAGATGACTCAAACGAGTCAGGGATACAACTGATACAATACAAAGATCCAAATAACAGCGGAAGAAACAACATACCGTCCGACTACGGACAAGATACAAATTGGACTAAGAGTCCTGAAGATTACCGAGAGCGTCCAATCCCTGCCCTGGCCAAGCCGGAGGGATTCCCAAGCTAACGTCGTCAGACTTCAAACCTGTTGACTGCAATGTTGAATATGCAGCCACGAAAAGGATTCGTGGGTCAGTACGGTTAAGTACTGGCAAGTGGATAAACCATACTCACAAGATACCGGCGTAGCCAGTCATCACAAGATACAAATACTTTGGGATCAACGGAAAGGAAGGGATTATTGCAAATAAGCGGCAGCGGGCTGCACTAACCAACTACAGAACCACACTACAACATCCGACTAAAAGAGGGGGATAAGATAGCGTATCGAAACCAACTACAACTACTCACCAAACAATACCCATCCAATGTCACCCCCTACTAAGGAAGCAACCCAAGGATAACTCACACTGTTGGATTAATGATGTTCAACTTATTGTGTCAATAATACTATTACTAGTCAAGTTATTATCATTAGGTGTAAGTTGTCTGAGTACTTGTTAGCCAGCACTTTCACCAAGTCGTCACATAACCGCGGACAACACGGCTTCTCGAGAAGATTCATCCCTGCAGGGTGTGCTCCAGTACCCGTACACACTCAAGCCACCAACTAAAACTCAGGTTGGCTCGACACGACCCAAACCATCTCTACAACCCATCCTAGGAGCCACGGAGCTATAAGGTCCCGGCCAGTCCGCTAAGCGCAAGGGTGAAAACCACACCCCCCGGCACCACAGGCCTCGTCCTATATGCATCATCATCATCATAAGTAACCATGGGTGATCAACCCATTATGCAAGGAGCAAATGGAACACCCGAACTAAGTGTGGCTCTTCGGACAAGTTGCAGATCAGGTCTAAGTCGAGGGGGGTCCCATACTACCTCCCGGATGCGGTGAGCACGCTCATCATGGATCAGTAGACAAGACTCTTTTCCTAATTAAGTTCGACACTAGCAGGCCTCAAAACCCTAACCCGGGCCTCCTGCCGGTGCCTTAACATCAAATTATTATTACCCAAAACATTAACATATGTAGATTGAATTGAAACCCAACTATCAACTAAACAGGTGATACGACAAGGATGACAAGACTCGAGCACAAACAAATCTAAGCATGCAACTACGACACGAGGGCCAACAGGGTAAACAAACAACAGTTAATAGGAAGTGGAAGGAAAGGCTATATCTTGGCTGCAAGGAAAACATATGATAGGATCGAGACACAAGCATCGAATCAACAGGCTAGAATAAGAACAACGGAAAGAATCGGTAACAAGTGATGAAATGCAGCCATTTGGCAGCAAGTGAGTATACTTGCCTGGAATCCAGCAAGTAGAGGTACAACCACGGAACTTGTCGTTGCTCACATCATCTCAACGTCCTATCCGCGAAGAAGCAACGAACCTCGAACAAACACCGGATGCAACAATTACTACTACGGCAAAAGATCCAGCATGATCAAGATATGGATGCATGACAATTTAATGGATGCATAGAAATGAACTAGTTGACATGATAACATAACATAATGAAATGGAGCCATATGCAATTTGGATTACATATGGAAAGCCCATGAATTAAGGTTGAAATAATTGTTTTACAACTAACCAACAGGTGAAGGTAGATTAGCATGGTGCATGGATGAGGAAAACGAAAAGAAAACAACAATAACTTCAATTTGAAAAGGTGTTTAGCAAGTTTGGAATTTTAGGCATTAAGTTAGGAAATTTGGCTTCTTAAGTGAGTTACACAAGTATTTATTGTTTTCACCCATTTTAATTGTTCAAAACAGATAACAAAATTTATATTTGGAAAGAACACAAAATTTTAGATGGAAAACATATTTCATTTGTTGAATTTGGAATTAAGATGAATTAGTTATTAATTTGACAATTTTAAATGCATTAGATAAGAAACAGTTGTTTTCAGCAATTTAAATTATTAAAAATAGAAAACAAAGTTGATATTTGCAAAGTTCATGAAAAATGGGATGGAAAATATATTTTACATGTTGGAATTGGATTTGAATTGCCCAAGTTATGAATTTTGCAATTTAAAAGGTTTTAAAGCATTGAATTATTGCACCACTTTTAATTAGGAAAAACATTAAACAAATTGCATTGAAAAGGTTGAAAACATGCAGCAAATGTTTCACTGAACATTTTGAGCTATTAAACATAATTTTTGGGTTATTATTGAATTTATTATGTCATTTTCCATAAATAGTTTTATTCTGCCATTTTTAGTAAACAGAGGAAAACATGTTCAAAATTTATTCAATTGTGGCCAAATAAAATACCAATGTGTAGAGTTTGTTAAGACAAATGTTTAGAGCCCAAGTTTGCTTAAATTGGATGAGTAGAACTAAAGTTATGAAATTCCAAAGTTTCCACTTTTTATTGCATTTTCAGTAATTAATTATTTAGTGCAAAAATTGTTACAGAAATATATTGCAAACTTGACATTGATAGAAAGGTCTCAAGATTATGAATCCACAGGATTTTGAATCATTCGATTTGGAGCAAGATTCAATTTTTAATGAATTTTACAAGTAATGTTTCAGATCTGCTTTTCTGAATTTCGGGCAGAAAAGAAAAAAAACAGCAGAAAATAAAAGGGGGGGGGGCTTGGGAATCGAACCCAGGACCTGGGGAGTGCGCGCTAGGGTCGCTGCCAGTGTGCTACTGCTCTGGTTTGTGATGGAGTAGGGCGTGGGGGGGTTATGAGGTGGGCCTGAGTCGCGGATCTGAACTGAACGATGTTCAGTTCGCCTGTACCACGATCGGAAAGCAGAGGCGGCCGGCGGCCTGCCGTGAGGAGCACACTGCGCGGCGCGAGGGCCGGCGACCAGAGCAGAGGGGAAGGAGGGGGCCTAGGCCGAGGTGGGGTCTCACCTTGGGTCGCTATGGAGCGCACAGAGTCGAGGGAGAGGCGCAGGGAGTCGCTGCTGGCTCCCCACGGGCGGACATGGACGACGGTGGCGATGGAGGCGCGGAGGGGGGTGTCCCCAGGGCGTCTCCGGCCCGGGCGAGGAGACGAGGAGGGAGCCTGCGCCCTAGGGGTTCCATTCTCGGCCCTTGGAGGAGGGAACCATGACCCCAGCGGCCACCTTGGAAGCTCCAACAATCATCCATGGTGGCAAAATTCAGAAATTTCAGAAATTTGCAGCGAGAGGGAAGAGGAGGTGGAGCGAGGGGAAGTGGGTGGCGGCGGCGCTAGGGAGGAAGAGGGAGGAGGGGGCGGCCTAGGGTTTGGAGGGGAAGGAGGGGATTTGTAGAGGAGGGAGCAGGTAGGAGGTGGGGGGGGGGGACCATGGAGGGGGAGATGACAGCGACCTCTCCTCTGTCCGTACGAGGAAGATGATCTTGTTGGGCTGCTGGGCTTAGGTGGGCTGAGGGAAAAAAAGGGAGAAAGGCTGGGCTGCCCCTCTCATTCCATTTTTTTTTTATAATGAATGAAAGAGAGGGAGAGGTGAATAGAAAGGTTTGGGGTTTTAATTTTATTAATAATTTTTTATTAATTGTCAAACATCAATTCCAAGCAATTGGGAACATCAAGTCCAAAATTTGAGGTGTTAAATTAATTTTGTTTGCTATTTGATTTTCAAATGGGGTTCATAAGGATTTGGTGTTTCAAACAAATTTTATTCCATTAACTCAACAATTATGAAAACATTAATTGAATTTTAGTTGTTTGCAAGAATTTGATTTTTAAAGCATCATTTGATCATGCCCATTATGATTGAAGTGATTTGAAATTTGAGTTGACTTGGAAAGTTACCATTAGGGTTTTCAACAAGAGGGAAAATTTTATTTAGCAGGCAATTTAAATACATTCAACTTCAACTTATTGAAAACAAAATGAGTTGCAACTTTCAATTGAAATTTCTTAGACAGGTGTGAAAGTTTAAATTGTTTTGAATTTTTCAGTTGTGATGCAAACATGGTGCAATGCAATATGATGCATGGATGCAAAGCAAGAAGAAAACAAACACTTTCTAGCTTAGGGTAACACCCCAGGTGTTACAAAAATCCAGAAAAATTATAGTAATTTTTTACGTAAAAAATGAGGCAGAGAGCCACCTGGTAGACCCCAAGGGGACCCACCAGTCAGGCACACCATAGGGGGCGCGGCCTACCCCCTGGTGGCGCCAGCACATGGTATGGGGCCCCCTCTCCCTCCACTAACTCTCTCCCCTGCCAAAGATCCCTCTCTCACCTCCCAAACTCAAAACATTTCTTGGAACCTGAGTTCTTGCTGTTCTTCCTCGAGATTTTTCGATCTCTTTGCTCAGCCCACCATTTGTGGTGAAATTTGGTGCATTTGTTCTCCGGTATCTAACTCCTTCGATTATCCAAGTAGAATTTTGTTTGGTGGAGTATTTCTTGAGTATTTTGGTTTTGTAGGTGACAACTTATGTGAGTTTGCATGCTTGATTTGAGTATAAATAATATAGTTTTGATGCATGTTTAACTCTCCTATAAGTCTCTATGGTAGTTTCCACCTTGTAGTTGCTTGAAATCAAATTTTGTGATAATTGTTAAAAAAAATTCAGAGATGGAGAACCATAACTTTGGAGAAATATTAGGAGTGATGCTCCTAGAAGAACAATAACCTCCTGTTCATCCACCTTGGTGAGGCCATCTTATAATGAAGACCTTATTGCACCAAACATCGACGATGAGGGAGGTGATGGAATTGCTAATCCTTCTAGCTTCCCATGTGTTACAATTTTAAGAAGTGCATGTCTATTGGATGACTTATTGATGCTTGTTGAAAGAGTTAGTTTAACCAACTACATGGAGGATGAATTTTTTTAGTATGCTACTCTCACAAAAACTTTTGTTGAGAGCTTTAAATTTAAAACAAACAATTTGGTCCCACTGTTGCTTTTAAGTTATATAGTAGTTCTTTTTCTTTGCCCTTGGAGACTTTTTGTAACATTATAGGTATCAACGCTTCCGGGACAACGTGCAAGATTCAGGAGAGACCCACTGATCTCATGGCGATCTATCGAGAAATCACCAATGATAATGGCCGCTCACCCCAGCGTGGGAAGATAAGGAACATCCAACTTCCTGCCCTTAGATATTTCACTTATTATCTTGCTACTTGTATCCTTGGTAGGGACAACACTAGCAACATTTCTAGCTATCACCTTGCTTTTATTGATGCAGTGCTTAACCGTAGCAAAAAGTATAACCTTGGTTCACTCATTGCTCGCCGCCTTGCTGCCAAGGAGCCCATTTATGGGGGAATTATTGCTACACATATAGCAACTGCTCTAGGTTTTTGTATTGCTCCTGATGATGAATTAATTTCTCTTTAAAGACTCAACGTTGTTGCCATGAAGGCTCATCATTTTATCACTGCTAACTCTACTGCTGATCATTTAGTATATAGAGTTTTATTTATGGACGGAGATGGGTGGGAAGTTATTTTGCCACAACCTGTTTTGTTCAAAGTTGACATGTCACCATGGTTGCACTCCAAGGGGAGATAGAGGAGCATCTGAGCATGATGGAGTTTCACAGGCAGCAGGCAAGGCGAGATGCGCCTCCCGAGGACTACACCACACAGTCCACCGGCGCGTCCTCGAGCACATATCAGGAGGAGGGATCCTCCTCAACATACTATGGGGGCGCCACCTCATGGTTCCCTTGGGGACGATCTCCACTTAGACCAAAATCCTAATCTTGGGGGGAGGTATACCGACATCACACTCATTTATAAATCATGTTCGATCGGTCCTTTGTATATCCATGTTTTCGTTTCTTTCGTTTGTTTTCGGTTTCTTTCGCTTCTTTCGTTTCTCTTTGTTTTATTATTTTGTTCTTGTTTTCCAAAACACAAAAATATAAAAATATTTATGTTGTTTCTTTTTATTTGATTCTTTAGTTTATTTTGTTGGTTTGCTTTCTTTTCTTGTTTCGGTTTAGTTTTCAAAAATCCAAAAATATTTTGCTTCGTTTGCTTGTTTCTCTCTGTTCTTGTTTTAATTCGAAAACCCAAAAATATTTGTTGTTCTTCTTTGGTTTTGTAAAGTTTGTTGTAGAGTTCATAGGACTTCCGTGTCTCCATTCGAGTTTGGTTATCATTCTATATTAGTCAAGCCACACGAGTGAAGAACAATAATGATGATTTACGACGATTCAAGTTGTGGTGAGAGGCTGGTATGAACTCTATTTGTTTTATTTTTGTACATATACTCATCCATGTGAACATGCTTTGTTCGTTCATGTAAGGTGTATGTTATTTAATTGATGCTTAGTAGTTCGTCCTCTCACGTGTTTAGTTCTAACGTATTAATATAAGATAGCATGTTGTATGAATGTTTGCTTACATTGTTTTATTCATAGAAGGGTATGACATTGTGGTATCTCCCTCTGATTGTTTCGCTTGAATCGACTTGGCACATGCTCACGCATGCTATGACTGAAAACAAAAAGTCAATTAAGCCTCGATGATTTATTTTTCCTCAGAGTATTTGTATCACTTTTATGCCCCTGTTAATTTTGTTTTGTCACAAGCATGATTATGAAATTTGTTGCTCTCTTGATTGCCGCTCCCCGTCTATTGCTAGCCTTCACCTATACTGAGTATGAGCTCTACTCGTGCATCCAACTCCCCAAAACCAAATTTTGCCAAATGAGTCCACCATACCTACCTATATATATGGTATTTAACCGCCACTCCAATTAATTTTCTCGTGTGCTACCTTTAAAACCTTCGAAAAATTATTCATGTTTTGTGCCCCTGTTTTAGCTCGTGAGGACGTAAATAGAGAATCTTTATCTCACTTGTTCATTGGATTTCACACCCTGGACTAGTCGCTACATCCTCTTATCCAAATGATAGAAGAGCCAGCAGCAGGGTGCCCAGGCCCAAAGTAATACAACAAAATCTCTTCACTATTCTTTCCCCTGATTTATCGGTCAAAGCATAATTGTGTAAACAGAAGAGAAACAGGGATGACCTTTCACCCAGATGCGTCCTTCTATGGGAGCCGCTCTTGTGAAATCTAGTTGTCTTGTGACGTACTATATTGTCTGTTTACCATGCGTTGACATAAGCATACACCTCTCTTAAAAATGTTTTCAATACCTCTGTTTAATAAAATAAAAAGCTCTAGCACATGAGTTAATCCCCGCTTCCCTCTACAAAGGGCCTTTCTTTTACTTTTTATGTTGAGTCTTTACCGTCTCACTTTATGCACCTTCTTGAGAGCATGGTTGTCATTCTTAGTGTAATGTGCTTGTCCCAAAACACGGTTGATTGTGGTATAACTTTGATGTTTGTATCTTTGATATCTTTTTTTCTAGTCTACATTTGAACTTCAGAGGTGCCTTCGCATTTATGTTTTGCTCCATTATTAAGGGAAAGCGAGTACACTTTATCATACCTTATTATGAGCATTGCAATCCTACAGATTGATATACTTCATGTTGTTTATTATTAGTTTGTTGGCATCTCTTCATGGTTTGCATAACTGCTAGGTGACTTTTATCTTGCATACATCTTATGATGAATTGCCTTAGCACTTGATCATATAGTCAGTATATTTACATCATATGAAACAAATGTGTTCGTAAAAGTATTTTATTGCACTCAGTTGTCATTGAATTTTTTGAGGACAGGCAATAAGCTAAGCTTGGGGGGAGTTGATACGTCCAAAACATAGCTCCTTTTCCGAACACTTTTCATATTGTTTCCCTCTAAACTTGTGAGTTTGGATACCACTAACACGGACTAACACTATTTTAGCAGAATTACCTTCGTGTCTCGTTTTTGTGCAGAAAAATCAACTTTCGGGAAATTGCCCAGAAAAGACCCCATTGAGCTTATACCATGAGAAGACCCCGGGAGCTAGAAGGAAACCTGGAAGGGGGCCAGGAGGGGCCAGACCACCCCCTGGGAGCGACCCCCCTAAGACGCACCGCCAGGTGGTGTGGGGGCCACCTCCACCCCCTCGGGATCCCCTTTTGATTACATATGTCCCGTAAACCTAAAACGCGAGGGGGTTCTTCATATTCCACAGAAACACAACAGAGCACCGCCGCCACCTCAAAACTCAATTCGGGGATCAGAAGTTCCTGTTCTGCTGCCGTGCCGGGACGGGGATTCGAAGGTGATCATCGCCATCGACACTGCCACCTCTTCTCCATCAACCATCCATGATTTGCTGAGAGGGATGGAAGGGATTGGATGAGATCAATCATGTAATAATGCCATATTGTTAGTGCATAGTGCCTAGTATCTAATGTTAGTATTTTCTACCGTTGTTGCAACTTGTTATGCTTAATGCTTGTCACTAGGGCCCGTGTTCCATGATCTCAGATCTGAACATGTTATTGTTTCATGAGTATAATTATGTTTCTTGATCATATCTGCAAGTTGTTTACACATATCATTGTCCATAACCCGAGGCCCTAAAGTGACAGAAATTGGGACAAACAGAGGGGATGGTTGTGATGTGAGGATCACGTGTGTTCATGGAGTGTTAATGATTTGCTCCGATGCTTTATTAAAAGGAGCACCTTAATTACCAGTAGTTTCCCTAGAGGCCCCGCTGGCACGGGCTGGTAGGACAAAAGATGTTGTGCAAGTTTCTCATTGCGAGCACGTATGACTATATTGGAACACATGCCTATGGTTTGCCTAGAAGTTGGATGCTTTATTATTATTATCTGCAATGCCCATGTTTAGATTATTATATGACCTATGTTATCCATGCAACGCCCGTTCATCCATTCCATCTATGCCTACGGTACCTCCCATCCTGTTGTTTTCCGCGATTGCTACTTTTGTTACTATTTTACTCCTACTTTTATTTTATTTATACTGCTGGTATAAAAATGTTACCACCGGTAAATTGTTGCGATCAAGTATACTTTAAGGTGCATATGAATTGAAAACTTAGTTGTTACGGATAATAAATATTCTTTGGCTCCCCTTGTGTCGAATAAATAAATATGGGTTTTACTTACCTCGAAGACTGTTGCGATCCCCTATACTTGTCGGTCATCACGCACCATCATGGATCTCGTGGTCCATATCTATAATTTCCATCCAATTTGTTAATTTCGATATTGAAAACTCTTTGGCATCTTCTTTCCAAGTCCTTTTGAAGGCACTCCAAATTTGTATCTATATCTCTCTTATCTTGATGCATTTTGGCAATCTTCCTAAAATATCTCCTCATTATTTTTGGGCTCAACCAACCTACCCTTGCCATCATCATGAATTATACATCACATCTAGATGGTCCATTTGTTTTTCATTGGCCATTGGATTATTTTTCTCCCAAAGTTTTTGGCCTAATAAATAATCCCCTGTTTTCACCATTTTTTTCTTGGAACCTGAAATATTTACAAATAGTCATTTATTAAAAATCACTTTTGAGACCTATATTATATACTCTCTCATCCCAACTCCAAAATATTTGTTTTAAAAGCATTTTACTATTTATTATATTTTCTTTCCCAAAAGGCCAGAAATGTACTTTGAAATAGTTTGTTAATAGAAGTATTTCCTAAATTCTTGGTAAACTTACCCAACATGACTATGGTCATGTGGGACCTATTTATACAAAAATATTTGCAAGCGGTTTTCAAAATTTGGAAGAAAACATTTAAAAATAGATTCAACCCTTTTCCGATTCTCAAAATTTTGTGAAGCAAATGTTTCTAGAAACTTTTAAGACCACCACTCCTAGGCTCCATTTTCCATCCTCATCTACTGGACATGTTGTCACATATGGTTTATATACAAAATTTTGGAGAAAATATCCAAAGAGTATTCCTTCCCTCATGAGCATTGGAGTGTTCTTCCCGGATTCTGATTTCTTCTCCATGTATCTCTGTTGTCCCCTTGCGCCTGGAAACACACAAATAGTCCCTAGACACCCTGGACATGGTCTATGTGCTCCTACCTCTCTCTGACAACCATCACCATGTGGACAAGGCATTGATCACCCTCCACCTTCTCAATCCACCACCTTAGTCCATCCTAGAAGAAAATCTTGCACGAGAAGGCTCCTCTCACAACCTGTGACTCCGTGGCAAAGCCCCTCCCTTTCTACTTGTCTTCTTCTCCGTGCCCGTGTGTTGGTCATGGTGCCCAGGACGAGCTTGAGTTGTCGCTCGCGTTTTGACACCTAGGTCGCGCCCCTCGCCCTCTCTCCTTGTCAAGTAGCTCCACAAACCCTCCAATAGCATGCCCGTGACATCCATTTCCCCAATCTTGCTCTCCTTTGACCGTCGAACACCTACGGTGATGGAGCGTTTAAGCAAGTGTATGAGCCCCTCGAGTCCCCTCCGGCTTCCCTATCTAGCCAGAGGAACCACCCCACCAATATCACTCCCTCGAGCTTGATATCGCTTGCATTTTGTCTTCTGGTTCCGTTTGTCCACCACTGCCATGGATGAAGCTCCATCGCGAGCATGCTCCCGTCGGCAAGACAACCTGGGAAGTCCGTGTCCCAACTCTCGTTCTCTAGAGATTCCCCTTGACTCCAATCCCGCTAATCCCCTACCAATTTGGCTTTCCATCCCTCGCAGGTCCATGCTCGACGAGGAGCTACCACGGCGTTTGCAGCACCCCTTTGACCTTGCTCCAGTCTTTCCTAGCTTGCGTGAGTAGGGGAAATCCACATGCCATGTCACAATGCTGCTCTTCGTCCTTGATTTGTTTCCCGGCGAGCACCACAGCTTCCTACGCGAAACTCCGGTGGATACCCTAGCTGTTGTGCCACTCCTTCTAATCCTGCCGCCACTCCTTGGTCATTGCCGGCGAAATACGGCGTGGTCGCCTCTGGAACCGTCAAATCTGCATCCGACGACGGCGTACCGCTTCGGCCAACGCAGAGCAACTGTCGAGCGGGTCCGGATGGACCCCGCCTGTTGGGTTTGAACTCGGTCGCGCGCGCTCGTGTGGAAGTAAAGTTGGGCCGGCCCTGCCGCTTCTTGGCCCATTTCCCCTCAGATTTGGCACTTTAACTTTTTCTGCAAGTGGTTTATCCATTTTCCCTGCAAATCTTTTTCTGATGCTTCACTTTAATTCAAACTAAAATAGTTAAAATGATTCTTTGTCCACACTAAACATCACAGTGGTAGATCTACATTTTCTTAACCACATACAAATTTCAGATCCGTGATTTGTCTTGTATTTTAGGAGAACTAAAATAAATGGCAGGAGTACTCATTTTCACCATTTAAGTCATAACATGAGTTTTAAGTGTCTAAATCTTGCAAACTAAATTGTTCTAAAAATCCCTTGATGTTACCTATTTGTATAAATTAACCTTGTGTGGACGTGAGCTTCTGTTTGAAAATGACATGCATCATTGTTTTAGGACCAGAGGGCACTTCTGTGAATTGTTTAATTTATTTTGTGATGAATTTTGATGTGAATCCAATTATATTGGTTTGTTAGTGATTAGGAGAACCTAATCCTAGACTTCGTTGATTTTAGGAGTTAAATAATAGGTTTGGTGAATTATCTAGTGTTTAGCCCTTTTCTGCCTTTTATTTTTATGTCTTCATTAATTGTGGTGTTAAATCTTATTCTTTTAAATATGTTTCGTTGTATATGTTGTGTGTGTCACTAGAATGTTAGGAATTTGTGGGTGAAAACCATGTTTGTTAGAGTTTTCCTCTCATATAGTTGTTCCCTAGTATTTAGGGATTAGTGTGTGTTATTTGCTTTTATTTAGGACCAGTTGAGTGATTTATTAAGTATTGATTGTCATGGAAATTCTACTGATATTGTTTTTCATATTATACTTCCTTGCATGAGTTTAGAAGCTCTAGATAATTTTCGACATCCAATGATAGTTTTAGGTGTTTTTCTGCCATGTTTGTCATTTGTGTGTTTATTAATGATTAATTGTTTAGATTGTTATTTTGATATTAATAGCACGCCTAGGTGTTGTTTATCTTTTATATGGATGCTATCTTATAGGTATAACATTTTAGAATAAACCTTGTTTGGTGATCTATTATGGTTATGCATGTATGCATGTCTAAATAGTCACTTTCCATTTCTAGTTTTAGTACTTGTTATTTTTATGCTTTAGGTGACGTCATGGCATGATTAGTAGGGTTTTTTCTCTGTTATTATGTTGATTAGCCTCTGGTTATATGTAACATCCCTGAATTTTGGAGAAACTAAAAAATCACAAAAATTTAGAACTTTTTTTCTATTAAAGCAAGCCACCAAAACAAATTAAACTCACACACAAAAGTTATATTATTTGTTTTCCTATGCTACTGGAATTTATAATCCAAATGCCTCTGTTTTCTAAAACCCTAAATCCTCCAAATAGATAATTATGCAAAGAAACTATTTTACCCAAATTGCAAACCTTAAGAATATAAAATGGTTTTACATAAACAAGTTGTCTTTCATATTGTTTTCATCTTCAATTATATTATTTATAAAATATCATCAAAGCCAAATTCAAATACATCATTTTTTAATTACTATATCAAGCATTAAGTAATAAAAGGTTTTGAAAAAATCTTTCCTTGTAGGAAGATAGCAAAATAACTTGGTGAACAATATTTTCAAATGTATAGGTCACTCACTACTATTTGGCTATATTTCTAATAAAATTATATTGCTATTTTGGAAAATGACTTAAAGTGACTATTAGGGTTACCCCTATTTAAACAATAATATAAAATTATGAAAATAAGTTGTAATGACTTTCAAAAATAAGATATCGACTTATAGAATGTCACTGAAATTTTATTCGACTAATAATTATATTTTATAATTTTCTAAATTAAAAATCAAATTACGTCACTATTAGAGAATTATTCAAATTTCAAAATTCAAATTTTTATTTGTGTTGAAAAGTTTCCAAAAATGTTTCTGGTTGAAAGATATTAATATTACAGGAATTTAGAAATTTATTTGACCTTATTTAGAATTATAAAATAAAAGCTACGATTTAATAAAATAAACATAAATAAAAATAGAAAAAATTGATGATGTCAGCACTGACGTCACCATCTTCCACCTCCGGAAGGCAACCCTGGCCGTTTAGGCCAAATTTTTTGCTGCGCGATTAGGGGCCATTAAGGCTGAGATTTCTTCCCCTCCCCGGCCCTATTTATAGCCCACCCCTCCCTCTCCATTTCCTCTCCAACCTCCCTCCAAACCCTGCCCCGAGGCCGGAGAAATCTCTCACCGGAGTTGTTACGGGCTCCCGCGGTCTCCTCCTGTTCCCGGCCGCTACGGTGAGTCTCCGCTGCCATTTCCTTTCCCCTCCCCCTTGATCTCGCGCACCGATTAACTCCCTCGAGAAATGTTTCTATGCCCATGAAACGACGCGCCGTGCGCACCCAAGGATCGCTGGAGCAGCTCTGTCACCATCCGCACTGCGCCACCATAGCTGGAAGCGAGACAACACACCATGGATGCC
The DNA here is from genome assembly GCA_028641055.1 of Alopecurus myosuroides. Classification (NCBI taxonomy): domain Eukaryota; kingdom Viridiplantae; phylum Streptophyta; class Magnoliopsida; order Poales; family Poaceae; genus Alopecurus; species Alopecurus myosuroides. The sequence goes on from CM054062.1 coordinate 121,761,937, forward strand.
ATCATACTCGCCATCCCGTGATGAACCCCGTCGACATATCCGTTGAGCTCACGGACTACCGGAGCTCCATCGCCGTCGACTCCCGAGCCTCTGCGCTGCCGCGCGCCATTTTCCGACAGGTTCCGCCACCCGGTGAGTTCCTCTTCTCCCCTCTTCCGTCCGATTTCTTTTGCACGGCCGCGATTAGATCGCTTAACCGAATCGGTACCGGCGAATAAGATTGCGCCGCGTTAGTTGCGCGTTATGTAAACTATCTGTCGCTCGGTGCAACGCGTAACTAGCCCAAGCCCAGCCCTTATCTACGGCCCAGTGTAGCGCGTAGCAGCCCAGCTCTTTTCTGGATTTTATTCCGGAACTAAAATTAAATGGTAGTTTTGAAGAAAAGTCCCTACACCTTAGAATGTTCATAACTTTTGATCCATAAGCCCAAATTTAACAAACTTGAACTTTTTGAAATCAGCACAACATGTAGAATCTTTTAGAGCTGTTCAAATTTAATTTTGAGAAACCTAAATTGGTTCAAATGTAAATATGCTTGTTTGATTAATTTTGGCATAATTCAAATTCTACAAATCCAAAATTTGCAAATAAAATATTCTTGGAAACCTTATGATGTGTACTTTCACATCCTCTGTCCTAAAATATATTTTTGAACAAATTAAAATTGAAATTAGATTTAAGTTGGCCGTTTAAGTATTTTTTACATAGATTTAATTCTATAAATATTTTCAATACATTTCCTTTTGCAAAATTGCTCTATTTCGTAACTTTGAACCAGATACATTAGTGCCTAAACCATTTTGACACCCTTGGACCATGACCATGTAATTTTGGCCAAAATTCCATCATTGTGAACAATATAGTTGATCATGCCATGTTACTTGTTTTCATCTTTCTATCTTTGATGTTGTGGCTATTTTGAATCCAAGACCAAGTCCCTAGTATGTGTCAATCACATATAAGAACAACTAGTGAACCTTAAACACTATTATGATTGTTTTCTATCTAATTCTCCACTCCCCTATACTTTCTTCAAGAATTCATCAAGTTATGAAAATGGAAATCAAGACTCAAGCACAAGAAGGGACTTCATTATCAACTTGGTGGCAACATAAAGAGCTAAAAGGAAGATCATTGATGAAATTCAGGGAAGGACTTAGACTCCACAACAAATAGAAGCAACACAAGGAAGTACAAGTGTATGAAGAAATCAGGGAGAAAACATCTACCTCTCTCTTTCTATATTTCTTCTTATTTTCTTTCTTTTCTAATTGACTTAGTGGTATTTTATGCCCATCCCACTTTGGACTAACTAGTGAGAAAGCCATGAAGAATCTAACAAGTCCAAGACAAGTACTATCCCAAGGAACAAAACTACAATAAAAGAATGAATATGATCTTCAAGAAAAGAAGCATGTGAAGACTTGGAGAATATCTATACAAGTTGAAGAATAACAAATTGTTTTTATCCAACCATTGACCCAATTAGAAAATCCCAAGACTTTATCTTATTTTTTCTATTTTTATGAAGTTAGTTGAACCTAGACCTATATTAACCCAAAATGGAAAGACTAACTTAGATCACTCAATTGTCTTGATGAAAATGACTAAGTGCTACACATTGTTATGTGCTACTTTAGTTGAAGAAATGATATGATCACCCTTGGTGAACTCTTGAACTTCCTCGACAAGTATGGTTATAATAAAGTTTGGTCCCATCAAACTAAACCTAGTCCATTCCAAGTAAACCCATGGAACTTCCTTAACAAGTATGGAACCAAGAGAAAATGAATCTTTCAAAATCAAACCTTAACCTTGTCCTAGCCAACTTGGTTCAACCCATTTTCTAGAATGATTGTACGAAGATCAACGATCTTTTGTGAAGAGAGTGTGATTTCTTCACCAACTTCAACAAGGCAAGTAACACACCATCCATCCACCAATTATTTTCTATATGCATTAGTTAATTTTTTAGTAGTATGCATGATAGGAAATTTTTACTAAGTTATACTATGCTATGCTATATCCTAGTAGTGTGTAGCCACCCTTATACCTTGTTACTTTTGAATCATTGTTAATTAGTAGATGCTTAGCCTTGCTACAATTTTTTTTTACTTAATGTTGTGGAAAAATTCTATGTATAAACCCCGTTGAAACACCTGGGTGGAATTTGGATGTGATTGGTTTATGTTGAGTGGCTCCCTAGGGCCATGTCTATGGTGTTTTTCGCCGAATAAGTACACTTGCGGATGGCCACCCAGGAACAAAGAGATTATTATGTCCATCTAATTTTAGTAGCTTCCCGACAGCCTTTAGACATATGGGCTCTATCTTGATCAACTAAGTTGAATGAACTCACCAGACTTACAAGCAGATGTAGCAGAATTATAGGTGGAATGGGTAAGCCAAACGGTGGTGGAATTTCTTCTGAAATATCTCGTCTCAATCTTCTCCTTTCCTTAATGCACTCAGGGTGTATAGGATGTTTGGGTTGATTTGAGTCTGAAGGTGAAAGTCCGCAAACTACTACCAAATTCCGTGCGATCGGGAACGTTTTGATAACGTCGAGCGTTTCCGTCGCGAATGGCTTAAAAGTGGAGTTTTCTCTCGACGTATTGGTTTGGTCCGTCACAGACTGGTTTTGCTCGACTTTTTGCTAGGTTTACGTCGCGGATTTTCGTCTCTGGCCCAGTATCCCACTAAGAGCCCAGTTACCTTCGATGAAACTTGCCTGGTCATGTAGAACGTCGCGAATTTTTTTGGGGGTCACACATCCTGCCCTGTTTGACTTCTTTGAATGGCTATGACTGACCAGTTGATTCCTAGAGCCCACTTGTCATCCACGGTAAATAAGCATGCACATAATCTTCGAAATTAAGCATGCACATAATTTTCCAAATCATCATAGTTAACAGTGAACAAGCCGTTTCTGAAACAAATCACAAAAAGAAAAGGATAGACACCGGACCTAGCGTCCTAGCCAAGGGTGCCTACGACGTGCCTCCGCCAGCGCCGCCGCATCTTCATTCTGCATCGAATGGTGGATCACTTCCGCGGTGTCGGCCTCTAGCTTGACAGTGAAATGCCGGGCGAGCCTCGCTTGCCGGAGCTCTTCTGCCGCGAAACTCTCTAAGGACGCTAAAATCCCCGCCTGCATGTGGGGCCACTGGTATGGCATAAAATGTGTGTTAGAGTGTGGAATGGGTCTTGTATTCCCAATATTCACTCGCTCTCTCTGTGTTAGGGCTTCACCGGCGTCAGATTCTCTTTGGCGGGTTCCAGGATTACTTAGAGCCTGAAACTCCCGGATCTGACGGAAATGGGGGAATCTTGCCAAGAGGTGGGCCCTACCATTTTGTTGGGTGTTCCTTGGGCCGAAACTAATACAACCAAGCAGTTGGTTCCACTTTGCTAACCCCTTCCGCCTAATGTAGAGGGGCCAGAACGACAGTTTCGTCTTTTTTCCCAGCGGGGCTATGCATGGTTTCTAAGGAGAGGGGCCTCCAGATCGTCTGAATGCCACCAAATCCCATGGTATTCCATACCATGTGTGTTATAGTGTGGCGTGGGTCTTGGATGCCCAAGATTCCCTCTCTCTCTGTGTTAGGGCTTCACCAGCGTCGGATTCTCTATGGCGGGTTCCAGGACTACTTAGAGCTCGAAACTCCCGGAACTGACGGAACTCGAGGAATCTTACCAAGAGGTGGGCCCTACCATTGTCTTAGATGTTAATTGGGCCTAAAATAACACAACCAAGAAGTTGGTTCCACTTTGCTACCCCCTTAGAGGGCCAGAACGACAGTTTCGTGTTTTTGCGTAGCGGGGCTATGGTTTCTCCGGAGAGGGGCCTTCGGATCGTCTGAATGCCACCAAATCCCATGGTATGACATACCATGTGTGTTAGAGTGTTTCATGGGTCTTGGATGCCCAACATTTCCTAACTCGGTGTGTTATGGCTTCACCGGCGTCGGATTCTCTCTGGCGGGTTCAAGGACTACTCACAACCCGAAACTCCCGGATGTGACGAAACAGGGGGAATCCTGCAAAGAGGTGGGCCCTACCGTTGTCTTGGGTGTTCATTGGGCCTAAACTAACACAACCAAGCAGTTGGTTCCACTTTGCTATCCCCCTTCTGGCTCACGTAGAGGGGCCAGAACGACAGTTCCGTCTGTTTTCCCAGCGGGGCTAGGGTTCCTCCGGAGAGGGGCTCTAGATCATATAAATACCACCAAATCCCATGGTATGCCATACCATGTGTTTTATAGTGTGTCATGGGTCTTGGATGCCCAAGATTCCCTCTCTTTGTGTGTTAGGCCTTCGCCAGCGTCGGATTCACTCTAGCGTGTTCCAAAACTATTTAGAGCCCGAAACTCCCGAATCTGACGGAACAGGGGGAATCTTGCCAAGAGGTGGGTCCTACCATTTTATTTGGTGTTACTTAGGCCTAAAATAACACAACAAGGCAATTAGTTCCACTTTGCTACCCCTTTCCGGCTCATGTAGAGGGGCCAGACCGACAGTTTCTTCTTTTTCTCCAACACACCTAGGGTTTCTCCGGGGAGGGGCTCCGGAGCGCCTGAATTCCCACCCAATCCTAGGGTATGACAAACCATATGTATTATATTGTGGCATGGGTCTTTTATGCCCAAGATTCCCTCACTCTTTGTGTTATGGCTTCACCGGTGCCGCATTCTCTTTCACGGGTTCCAGAACTAATGAGAGCCCGAAACTCCCAGATCTCACGGAATGGCGGGAATCTTGCCAACAGGTGGGCCCTACCCTTTTCTTTGGTGTTCCTTGGGCCTAACCTAATACAACCAAGCAGTTGGTTCCACTTTTCTACCCCCTTCCGCCTAACGTAGAGGGGCCAGAACAACAGTTCCGTTTTTTTTCCAGCGGGGCCATGGTTTCTCCAGAGAGGGGCCTCTAGATCGTTAGAATGCCACCAAATCCCAAGGTACGCCATACCATGTGTGTTATAGTGTGTGATGGGTCTTGGATTCCCAATATTCCGTCTCTCTCTCTGTTAGGGCTTCACCGGCGTCGGATTCTCTCTGGCGTGCTCAAGGACTACTTAGAGCCCGAAATTCCCGAAACCGACGGAACTCGGGGAATCTTGCCAACAGGTGGGCCCAACATTGTCTTGCGTGTTCCTTGGGCCTAACCTAACACAAAAAGCAATTTGTTCCACTTTTCTACCCCTTTCAAGCTCATGTATAGTGGCCAGAACGGCAGTTCCGTCTTTTTCCACATCGGGTCTATGGTTTCTCTGGAGAGGGGGCTCCATATCGTTTGAATGCGAACAAATCCCATGTTATGCCATATAATGTGTTTTAGAGTGTGTCATAGGTCTTGCATGGCCAGCATTCCCTCGCTCTGTGTGTTAGGGCTCACCGGCGTCATATTCTCTCTGCTGGTTCCAGGATTAGCCCGAAACTCCCGAAACTGACAGAACTGGGGAATCTTGCCAAACGGTAGGACCAACCATTGTCTTGGGTGTTCCTTGGGCCTAAACTAACACAACCAAGCAATTGGTTCAACTTTGCTACCCCCTTCCGGCTCACGTAGAGGGGCCAGAACGATAGTTCCGTCTTTTTCGTCGTCGGGGCTATGGATTCTCCGGAGAGGGGGCTCAAGATCATTTGAATGCAACCAAATCCCATGGTATGTCATACCACGTGTGTTGTAGTGTGGCATGGGTCTTGGATGCCCAAGATTCCCTCGCTCCCAGTGTTAGGGATTCACCAGCGTCGGATTCTCTCTGGCGAGTTCGAGGACTACTTAGAGCCCAAAACTCCTAGATCTGTCGGAACTAGGGGAATCTTGCCAAGAGGTAGGACCTACGATTGTCTTGGGTGTTCATTGGGCCTAACCTAACACAACCAAGCAATTGGTTCCACTTTGCTATCCACTTCCGGCTCACGTAGAGGGGCCAGAACGACAATTTCGTCTTTTTCATAGTGGGGCTATGGTTTCTCCGGAGAGGGGGCTCTGGATCATCTAAATGCCACCAAATACTAGCGTATGCCATACCATGTGTGTTAGAGTGTGTCATGGGTCTTGGATGCGCAAGATTCCCTCGCTCTCTGTGTTAGGGCGCACTTCACCGGCTTCGGATTCGCTCAGCATGTGCGAGGACTACTTAGAGCCCGAAAGTCCTGGATCTGACAGAACTGGGGAAATCTTGCCAAGAGGTGGGAGCTACCATTTTCTTGTGTGTTCCTTGTGCCTAACCTGACAAAACCAAGAAATTGGTTCCAATTTTCAACCCCCTTCCGACTCATGTAGAGGGTTCAGAACGGCAGTTCCGTCTTTCCCCCCATCATGGCTATGGTTTCTTCAGGCGAACTAGAGGGAATCTTATTACAAGTAGATCTAGATTTGGGTTATCCAAGTAACTATGGCCTAACTTAATAGAACCAAGCAAAAAAGAACAGTGGTCTACCCCCTTCTGACACCGGTGATAGGTGTAGACAAAAGAGTTGACTAGCATCCAACGGCTAGCAAAGTTCAAGCCACCAATCAACATGTAGTAGTATTCCACATAATTGACCCTTTCCAGGATTTTAGGTAAAATACTTTCGGGATTTTTTCACAATCTTTAGTACTAAATAATTGCATAAATGCTCAATTTTTGTAAGCCACCCATCAGCATCGGACGGCTAGCAAAGTTTCCCGCAGTTCCGCCAAAATTTCGCGTCGCTCCGAAAAATTCGCGCCAGGACAGCCCGCCCAAATTTTTTCATGCAAGGATAATTTACTTCTTAGCCCTCCCGCACACAACTGGCAACCTTTACCCTGGAGGGAATTTCTGTAATTGTTCCGAAACCCTGCCTTATCCGCTCGATCGGCCCTCTCGTCGAAAGAGAAAGCCACTATTTTGAAATATACACTCCCCCTTGTCCTCCCAAAACAGATCCTCTATTCCCCCGGTCTCACACCTCGCCGTATATCTCGCTTGCCAGAACTCCCTCGTCGCTGTCGAGATCACTCTCGAGATGTGCCACATCACCGGCCTTTTCGCCGTCCAGATTCGCCACCTCGCCGTTGTGCTCGCCTGTCTGCCACATCGTCTCCAACCTCGCCGTACATTATCTTCCACATCGCGCCGTGCTCGCCGGTCTGCCACCTCGACGCCGTGTTCGCCGGCCAGCCACCTCGCCACCGACCTCGCTGTACATCCAGATCTGCCACCTCGTCTCCAACATCGTCGCAACATCACCGTCAATGTCTGCAAGCATGCTGAAATGAGTGAAGATTGAAGGCGAGAAACGCATCAAGACAGAAGACCCTAAAGATGCAGGCAACTATTCTCTCTAAATTGCTTTTATCTATTTAATAGTATGTTTGATGCTTCCTTATTATCCTACTTATGTTCGGTGCAGTTAATCTTTCTAAATTGATTGTCTGTTTAATCGTATGTTCAATGCTTCATTATTATCCTAATTATATTGCTAATGTTTGATGCAATAAATCTCTCTAAACAGTTTCTTGTAACGGAAATAGGAAGGGGGGCCTTCTTGCTTGGTAAAACTTTGCTCATTTGCAGCAATCTAGGTTGTATACTACTTATTAGGTTTAATTTCACTTTGCTTGTGATCCTATCAGTCTTAGTTAGGATCAGAATTTATATTACTTGCACTGGACTGTTCTTACAAGATGAGTGCCTTAATTATTTATGATGTATTAGGTTCTTATGAAGCGTTATATTTGTACTTTACTTTTAGTTCTTTATTCATGTTAGGAACGCCACTACACCCCATTGAAGAAGAGCGTGCCAGAACTATCATGGCAAACAATGCAAAGATGCATGAAATGGACGTAAATCCAACAAGTTTTCTTTCATGTCCTACTGTACCCCCCAAAAAAAGACCAAGAAGCAAGACTCTGGATCTCAGTACATGCCTGTGTATGATGTTGAAGAGGAATCAGATGCCACTGAAGGAGTCATGTCATATCAATCACAATCCAGCGTCGACAATGAGCTGCAGGTTATTCCCTAACCCGGTAGCTCAACATTCTTTCATGATATCGCAACAATTAGGGTGCAGCTTTCTTATCTTGTGTTGAACTGTTTGATCAATGTGGCGCCATATATTTTGTGCTACTTCCTCTATTCCATACTATAAGAAGTTTTGGCAAGCTAATTAAGGCCGTGAAACCCACTTATAGTAATTAAGGATGTCGTTGTCATTTCAACATGGTTTCCATATATCTTCCTCACATGCTTGACACCTGCTATTCCATCTATGCTTCTCATCTACTAGTTCATTACACACACAATTGGTTTATTATAATATGCTAGTTTTCATCAATTTTTTGTACATGCTTGTCATCTGCTATTTTCATCTATCTTCCTCAGATGCTTGACACTTGTTGTTTCATCTATGCTTCGCATCAGCTAGTTCATGACACACACCGTTGTTTGACTATAATCTGCTAGTTTTCATCAATTTTTTGTACATGCTTGTCATCTGCTATTTTCATCTATCTTCCTCACATGCTTGACACCTGTTGTTTCATCTATGCTTCTCATCAGCTAGTTCATGACACAGCGTTGTTTGACTATAATCTGCTTGTTTTCATCATTTTGTTGTACATGCTTGTCATCTGCTAGTTTCATCTATGTTTTGTACATTCTTGTCATCTGTTATTTTCATCTATTTTCTTTGCATGCTTGATAGGCAGGCAATAAAAGGGTGATGTCTCGATCTGCTTCAGAGGTTGAGGACGAGGATGATAGTGAAGTTGTCATGCCGAAGAGTGGAAAGCATACTTTCTCAAAGAAGGTCCGTGTGGAATCATGTGTTTCACAGTCTGAGCCTGAACCACAGCTTGATGTGAATGTACGCAGAGCAATTGCTGATATGAGGACGGCGAAACCAGAATCCGAACAACTGAGGCTGAAGTTTGTAGTTGATATGGAAGACATTCGGAAGCAACAAGCTGCGCTAAAGAAATCTCAACTAGAAGGAGTTTCCCTACTTGAGATGCTGGCTGAGCAGATGCGTGGTCCTTGAAACTGTGGTTCTGTATGTTGGTTTGATATTCTGTAGCAAAAACTAAGTATTTGATGCCTGTTATGTGGTTTTTTCTGCCTGTGTGCAATTGGCAATTATAACGATGATGTAACCACCCAAATAGCACCAAAACCGACATCATAGTAACGTAACGTAAAAATCCGTCAAGTCAAATACCGACACGTGGCGATGTATGCCCAGCCCACGTGGCCTACTATGAGTGGGCGATTAGACGACGTAAAAATAACGTCCCCTGCACGGTGATGACATCACCCAAAACCGAGACGGAAAAAAACGTCATGGAAAAGACGTTGCGTGGCACCATTTGGTTGGTGCACGTGCCACGAGTTTAGCGACGAAAAAAAGTTGTTGGGTAGCCCGCGACGGGTAGATTTCGTCCCAGAAGAAGGCGACATGGACCTATTTTGTTTCCATGTGGCGTATTTTGATTGGTCCACATGCTTTCGCCTGATTGGTCGAGACTCGCGACGGAAAAAAACGTCGCTGGGTAGCCCGGGACGAACAGGTTTCGTCCCAGAAGAAGGCAACGTGGCACCATATTGTTTCCATGTGGCGTATTTCGATTGGTCCACATGGTTTCGCCTCATTGGTCAAGACTGGTGATGTAAAAAAACATTCCCACATTTTGCTTATGGTGACTAAACGTTTAGCCACATCAGCTGATTACGATAACGGCCGTTAGAAACTCGTTTGCCACGTGTCGCCTCATAGCGACGTAATAAAAACGTTAATGCTTATTGGGCCTAGTCCGGACGGCCTAACTGGTGGCGACGATTTGCTGTACGTTGCTGATAGCCTGAACAGTTTAGTGTTCATATAAAAATCACGGAATCGTCCGTGACAATCGATCTGATACGTTTTCATTCCGTCGAGTAAACCGTCGCGGATTGCCCTTAGCGACGGTATGGAGCCCATCCGGAACGTTATTGAAACGTCCCTGATCGCGCGGAATTTGGTAGTGAACTCTGTAGAGTCAATAAACTAAGATCTTAGCCGTGTCCCCAGTTATGGACAACTATGAGCAGCTTCACAAGGAATGACGGAAGAATCTCAACACCATTTTCAATAAGTAATTTTTTTCTAAGTGAACAGTAGTTGTGGTGCTTGGATTTCAATCCAATGTTGCCACCCTTTGAAAAGAAAAGTTTGTTTACAAAAGAGATAGGAGAAAACTGGCTTTATGCAAACTTAGCCAAAACTCCACTCAGCCAAATTAGATAGTATTAGTCTTGACATTTATATCCACCATAGTGTTACTTGACAATACATTAAATTGTATTGACCCCCTTATGGCTGCATATTCCATCCTGCAGATGAATCTGAAGACGAGTGAGTATTTCGTTTAGGATCTCGAGTCTACCGCCAACATGTTTTTCCCGTGGCACAAGAAGAAGACGAGGCTCAATGTTGTACTATGTTTTCCACTGTAATACTTTGTATCCTGCTAGTCTTGTAAGACTATGCAAGTTGTAATGTTATTTTGTAAAGACTGGATTATGCGATGTAATAAAATTTGACGCATTTCCATGATATTTCATTTGGTACTGTGGTGCTAGCAATTGATCCAGGGACTAGCACAATATCATAGGTGTTCTTGCATTATTTAAATGTGGGAACGCTACATTATATTATTTCTCCATGTATAGAAAAGCATGTGTTACTATAGGCTTAGAGTATTGCTTGTTATTGTTTCCCTATGCATGTGTATGTGTTCCTGAGTTATTTTCTTGCTGTTTTTTCATCCTCGTGAATGACCAGAGAGTCATTTAACCTTATATGGACATGATATGAGAGTGTCACACCCACTAAACTCATGCCAATTTGGTTGAGGATCAATAGCAGCATCTCTAGTGTTCTTCTTTGTATTGTCTATGCATGTTTTGTTTGGTGGTGCGTACCCTAGTACTATTGTTTTTAGTGTATTTGTTTGATGAATTCTTGTTGTATGTTTAATTTTTTAGCAAGTGCTTTCCTTTGTTTAATTATGATTGGGTGTTTTTCTTTTTCCCGAAGATGGTATTATTCCCGAAGAGGTTTTATTGCAACTCTTGTTTATTTCAACAGCAAGACCAAGACCAGTACCAAGGCAAGCCTCTCGAAATACTTGCTTGTTATTTACTTATCATTATCTATAATGCATGTTTTACTTCTAAAGTTTTACAAAAGTTGATTAAAAAATATTTCCTTAAGTGGACTATACCACTATCTATATTATGAGTCAAATATAATATAGCCACTATATAATCTTGGTGTTACCAAGCCCTTTAGTCATTTTAATCACATCACCTAATTTACTTAAATCCCTTAGTGGACATTTTAACTTGATGTTTTGGAAAACAAAAGCTTTGTAAAAACCCCGAGGAAAGGTGGGACCTCGTCCGAGGGAGGTATGTGAAGGAGGTATGTTTTCAATTTTTTTTCCAAAATGACACATAACCTAGTCTTTGAAAGTGCATTTCATTTTCCCGATGGTTTTGTGTGTTAGTTAACAATACTAAGTACGTTATTTATTGAGGTGTTAAGTGTGCATGTTATATGACGTGGAGATGACCCCTAGACCTGTCGGGTGAGCATACCCGGTCCAAGGCCCAAGTCCAAGGCCCAAAGCAAGGCGCTATCCCGCTGTTCTAGAAGGCCCGGTATAAGCCCACCTGCAAGACTTGCGGGTCAAGAAAGAAAACTCCTACCGACCTAGAGCTAGGGTTTGTAACCCCCCGGACACGATTTGAGACCCAGCCACCTATAAAAGGCTAGGAGAACCACCGAGGGAGGGGATCCAATCTAATTTTCACCAGCATAGCCATAAGCTTGAGATCAATCTCTCGGCTTTCGCACCCACATTTGTAATCGATCTACTCATAATACAATTCTCAAGAGCAGGAGTAAGGGTTTTAGCTCTATGAGGGCCCCGAACCTAGGTAAAATTGTGCCCCCTGTTAGCCGACGATTGACACCAGCGCCTATTCGTTCTTTTAATCGAAACTCTACTGGATCATCCGAGGGACTTTTCGAGATGACTAATCGACAATTGGCACCGTCTGTGGGAACGGCAGGCGCTGGATCCACGACATATTCGACCTCGTCTTCGCCAAGCTTCAACTGGAGGCCAGGATCATCAACTCCGATGGAGCCAATCCGCTTCGGGCTCTCATCAACGCGTCCCACTCGCCGGAATTGCGCCCGACGTTCAGCAGACTCGAGAAAAGTGTCAGTCTGACGTTCGGCAGCTTTCGCTTCCACGCCAGCAAGGTAGGAATCCTGCACTTCCCCGACCAAATCGGTCTCGGAGAGACGGACTCTAAATCCGTCTCAAGCTCGGCGACCCCCTGAGTCGCCATCTGACGTCGATGGTCGCGACCCAGCGCCCAACGGTGGGTCGATCCGCGACACGCACAACTTCCACACCATCACGACTGAGGAACCCTCCAGATTCGGCAAAAGCCATCGACCCGTGCCTAGGACTGACGAGTCATATCTGGCCCAAGTCTGCATGGCAGGATCAACCGAACAACCCAAAGAAACGGAGGTTAGTCGAGAGGAGCGGGAACGCATCAAGGTCTCGCGAGCCCTCTTGGCTCAAAGCAAAAGCGACGATACAATCTTGCCAGCCGATAGAAGGTGGAGCCTCTCGAGAAGACCTGACCGCGTATCACTATCACTTGCTGCGGATGGGTCGACTGATTGTAGAAGTCCGCAAGGACCTAGACGCACGGAAGGAACCGGCAGAAGCTTCGAGTGCGTGCCACACGGCACTCTCGAGGACTCACTCGATTGGGAACCAACCTCCAAAGAAAAAGTACGTCTCAAAAACTGCTCGCCTGGACCAAGGGTCTCTCAGCGAAGTCAGCAAATCACTTGAGACCTCCCTCATGCACGTCGATGAGGAAGGCACCATATGCCCGACAACTCCAGCCACCGCGATTCTGGCCGCCGCTACGTACTTGCAGGCGAACCAGCCGCCTGAAAACGACCCCCGCGCACAACAACACCGAGAAGTTCAGAAGGGGCTAGGCTTGGCCGAAACACCGATTGCCGCCTAGAATCGCAAGCACGCCATTACCCCGGAAGTTGACAAAACCCCTCGGGTGGACAAAACACCTCGCAGACGTGAGAGTATGCCGCCAAAGAGAGGAGATAAGGGATCGCCTCGCCGCTCCAGAGGTAAAGAAGCAAGGCGCCATGGCGACAGCCCGCACAACGACGACGATAGCCCGCGAGACCGCGATAGCAGCCCACGGGACCATGGAAGCCGGTCGCGACATCGCAGCAGAGAACCGCGGCAAGAAGATAATCTCGACCGCACTCCACACGACGCACGCGTAGACATCGCGCAGAGGAAGGTCGACACGTCTCGAGCTCGCAGGAACCACACCCGATCTCTATCTACCTGCTCTGACGAGGAAGCTTGTGGCGCAATGTGCTTCAGTCACAACATCCGCGAGGCACCGATGCCAAAATGATTCAAGCTCACAACGTACGTCCGAAAGTACGAAGGCTCACAACTCGTAGGCGCCGCCCGTAGTTGGCTCGAAGGAAGGCCGCGCGCGCATTACAGATCCTGGGACGATCTCACCCGTGAATTCGAGAAAAACTTCTGGGCGACGTACAAACGGCCAGCATATATCGAGGAACTATGAGCATGCAGGCAGAAGAGCGGCGAGTCTACCCGCGAGTATATCCAGAGATGGACCACACTCAAGAACACAACAGGAAACATATCAGAAGAAGTCGCGGTCGAGGCTTTCACCAAGGGTGCTCGGTGCGCCTCCTTCCGAGAAAAACTGGGACTATCTACGCCCAAATCGATCGGAGTATTAATGGTGATAGCAGACATGTGGGCTAATGGTGAGGTGTCCCAGCGCAACGAGAAAAATTCTTCACCCGCGCCTGAGAAAGACCACAACGGAGATCATCGAAGGAGGAAGAGAAAACACTATAACGAGGATGACCAATCGGAACTAGTGGCGGCGGAATTCACGAGAAATTGCGACAGCAGATCCCGCGAAAATCGTGACTAGAAACCAAAGCCAGACGACAAAACTCCCGAGGAGGACCTTGACGGATCATGCTCTCTACATCTGTTCACAGATAAGTGCATGGGAAAAAGCAAGGCCACTCACCTCCTCAAAGACTTTTGAAAGTTCCAGGACATCCACGAGGCATACACGAAGAAGCACTGGACCGCCACTAACCAGGGATACCCGCAACTGCCGGGAGGATACCAGCCACCACCCCTGCCTCTCGCAGCACCATGCCATTCTCGGCCGAACAGCGTTCACGAGATTCAAGGCAGTACGTGACTATGCCTACCTGAAGCTCAAACTTACAGGGGAATACGTCACAATCACCATAAATGGCGACTTGCAGAAGTCAGACAAATGCGACAGTGATTGCAAAAAAATTGTGAAATCTTTCGGGATGCAAGAGGAGCTGGCAAAGACCACAGATCACGCTGTGATGCCGCTCACCAAAAAGAACGACCGAGAAGTCGAGTTCAGCCCTAGCAGCAACAGTCGAAAACATCAAGTGCACCCGACAGAATCCGCAAAGGCGGCGATGGTGTCCACCACCCTACCACCCGCATAGGAAAGCGCGCTCGTCGAACTCCTCCGTGGGTACTGGGAAATTTTCGCCCGGCAGCCCTCAGATATGCCAGGAATACCCAGGGAGTTCGCCAAGCACTCACTTGAAGGGTTTAAAGATGGAAAGCCAGTCAATCAGACCACCCGGCATTTTTCCGAGCCGAAGCAGAGATCACTCGGCGAAGAGGTGAACAGATTGTTAGCCGCCAAGTTCATCAGGGAAATTAAGATTTGCACCTGGTTAGTAAATCCGGTGTTAGTCCCGAAGAAAAAAAATACTTACATCCTTCGCGTGTGCATTGGCTACACGTCGTTGAACAAACACTACACCAAGGATAACTTGCCATTACCGTGGATCGACCGGATCGTGGATTCCACAGCAGGCTGTCAGCGCCTGTCCTTGTTGGACGCATACTCGGGCTATAATCAAATTAGGATGACGCAAGTGGATGAGGAGATGACATAATTCATCACACCACACGATGTATACTGCTACACGACAATGCCCTTCGGGCTAAAAAATGCAGGCGCAAAATATCAGCGTTGCATGCAAAAAATGCCCCGCCAAGCTCATTGGCAAGAACGTACAAGTTTACGTTGACGACATCGTCCTCAAGACTCGAGTGGAGGACACACTCCTCGAGGACATCCGAGAGACATTCAACGCCCTCAACGTGTACAGAATCAAACTCAACCCAACAAAGTGCATCTTCGGAGTTTCTGCAGCACAACTCCTCGGCTATATGGTCTCCACCTGAGGAATTGAAGCCAACCCGGAGAAAATACAGGCGATCTTGACGATGAAAGAACCGACAAATCTTCACGGCGTGCAGCAGCTCGCAGGGCGACTGACAGCCCTTAGCAGGTTTATTGCCAGGTTAGGCGAGCAAGCGCTCCCTTTCAACAAGTTGCTGGAGAAAACAGATAAGTTCAAGTGGACGCCCGAAGCAAAAAAAGGCGTTCATCGATCTGAAAAGAGTGCTACAGAGCAGACGCATATTGGCAACACCGCAGGAAAGGGAACCCCACTACCTTTACCTAGCCGCAACAAATCAAGTTGTCAGCACGGTAATAGTCGTCGAGTGGCCAGAGGACGGAAAGGCATACAACATTCAAAGACCAGTGTACTACATCAGCGAGTTACTTTCGCCGTGCAAACATCGATACCCCCACTACCAGAAACTCGCGTATGGAGTGGTCCTTACATCCCGCAAACTCAAACATTAATTCCAGGAGCATACCATCACGGTGCTAAACGACGCATCACTCGGTACTATCATGAACAATCCCATGGCATCCGGAAGAATCGCAAAGTGGAGCATCGAGCTAGGTGCTTGGGATATCATATACACAGGACCTAACGTCGTAATGTTCCAGGTGGTTGTAGAGTTCCTGAGCGAGTGGACAGAGCTACAAACTCTAGGACCCCCAGAATACATGAGCAACTGGATCATGTACTTTGACGGGTAAAAAATAAACGAGGGAGCCGGAGCTGGAGTAATCCTCATATCGCCAAGGGGCGACAAGCTCCAATATGTCAACTTCCCCCCTGACGATCCAACGTCCAACAACGATGCAAAGTACGAGGCCCTCCTACACGGCATGAAGATGGCGATTGCCTGTGGAGCCACCCGATTGAAGATATACGGAGACTCAAAACTTATCGTGCAGCAGACAATGAAGGAGTGCGACGCTATCGTAGATAACATGGACGCCTATTGCGGCATGTACAACCTACTCGAAGGAAGTTTGAAAGGGTGCGAGCTGAAGCACATCGCACGATCAAGCAACAAAGAAGCAGACAGACCGGTGAACATAGGGTCAACACACAGCCCTGTTCCACCAGGAATCTACTTCGAGTAAGAAAACAATCAGTCAAGGTCAAAGAGCAAGCAGCGACACCCGCATTAACAGAAACAGAGGCCAGCCAGCAAATCACCCTCATCGAGCTTACCCATAACATCTCAAGGCAAGTCTTTCTGGTCGAGCCAACCTGGACACAGAAATACCTCGACTACCTCTCAAACAGATAGCTCTCAGCAGACATTTGCGAGGCTAGAAAGATAGTGCGACGCAACAAATCTTTTCGGGTGATCGAGAGAGAATTATACAAGCAAATCATATCAGGAGTACTCCAGAGGTGCATTGCACCCGAGGATGGCAAAGAACTGCTCCGCGACATAAACCAAGGCAACTGCGGGCATCACGCAGGATGGAGAGAAATCGTGGGAAAGGCTTTTCAAGAAGGATTCTACTGGCTCACGACAGCCAGAGACGCCAAAGATCCCGTCAAGTGGTGCAACTCCTGCCAAAGATTCGCGCCCAAGCGCACGCACCGGCCACATGATCCCCATCTCGTGGCCCTTCGCTCAATGGGCGCTCGACATGGTAGGACTGCTGCGGAAATCAACACCTGGAGGGTACACCCACCTGCTGGTTGCAGTCGACAAATTCACCAAATGGATAGAAGCCATGCCAGTCACGTTGCAACACGCCGAGTGTGCCGTGAGATTCCTCGATTCCATCGTGTGCAGGTTCGGCATCCCACATAATATCATCACAGATAATGGGACCAACTTCATAGCCAAGGAAACCCAGGACTTCTGCAAAGAAAAAGGCATAAATCTCAGCTTCGCCTCGGTGGCTCATCTGCAAACCAACGACCAAATCGAACGATCCAACGGATAGGTCTAGACTGGCCTCAAAAAGCGGTTGCGCACTCGACTACACACAGCAGCAGGACACTGGGCTGAAGAACTACAATCGGTGATGTGGAGCTTGCGAACGATGCCAAATCGATCGACAAACTAAACACCATTCTTCATGGTATACAGAGCTGAAGCGGTGCTACCCGAGGACGTCGAGTTTAGTGCCCCACGAGTTGTCGCATACAGCGAAGAAACCTCTAATAAGGCACTCGCAGAAGACATGGACGCACTGGATGAGATCAGGGACATCGCACTCGCAAGATCCGCAGTCTCTCAGCAATCGCTGCGCAATCACCATAGTCGCCGCATACGCCACCGATCCTTCGTGGTAGGTGACCTGGTGTTGTGACTCAAGTAGAAAGGACACAAGCTAGAGCCACCATGGGAAGGGCCCTTCATCATACACGAAGTTATTCTAGGAGGCGCCTATCGCCTGAAGAACCCAAAGATAGGCGGCATCTACTCCAACCCATGGAACGTGGCACACCTGAGGAAATTCTATCCCTAAGAGAGTATATCACTCGCAAGGAATAAGGCTGTGCCAGCCACATTGTAGCCCGAGAAAATACATGGCTTCTCAGCCATCGCAATAAAAACATGGTTTCTCAACCATAGCCACAAAGACTATCTAGTTGCATTTTTTCTTTTTTCTTTTCTTTACATGCTAAACAAAGGGTCACACCCCAACACACGGGGCCTAGACCAAACTAGCATCTGCGAATCCTCTAGTACTCGCGCACGACAAAAATCTGACAAGGTAACAAGGTACACACCTTATAAACACCTTAACCGATTGAATTAAGATACAAGGTCACAAGGTACACACCTTAAAACACCTTAAAACTAAAACATACAAGGTATATACACCATATTGACTGCAGCTACTGCCGAGCAGCCGCCTCCTGAAGCAATCGCTTAGTCTCCTCCGCAGTTAGTTGAATAATCCGCTCCACCGCGGGACAAACAACCTCGTAATGAGGGACAAAGTCTACAGGTGTCCCTCGGGTGTCGGGGAGTCGCGCCACAAAATTGAATTTGACTTCAGGGTGCCACAGGCGCACAAAGGCAAGCGCCACCTGAGCACCGCAAATGAGCTGCTGACGCACACATTCCCGAACATCCCCTACTCGACGAAACAGCCTCAGGAAGCCACTCAAGCTATCCAGAACAACGCCGAAGGGGTAAAACGCCCGATGGACAGAATCGAGGGCCTCCCGACAAGATTCCACAAAAAGCTGCGCCTAACTCGCCCGGTACTGCAGGGTAGCCAAGACAAACCCTCGGCTGCGGTCAGACCAAATATTGCTCGCGTGAGGTTTGGAGCTGCTTGACTCATGAACAATATGACTGTCCACCCAGTGACCCTCACACGCGCCATCAGGCTCAACAACCGCATGGACAACAAACGTGTCAAAACACAAGGATGAATATACAAAAAGCACTCGGGGGCTCGCGAGACTTACAAAGCATGCCCTTCGCAACACTCGCCAGCTCCTCCATCACAAATTGTTCGCGATCCGCATCAAGTTTATGCTTCGGCATGGCAACAGCCGCCACGCCTCGCGGAGCCTTGAGCTTACACTCACCATCTGCGACACGGTCACGAAGTGAAGCAAGCATACTGGCAGCCCCAACCAACGGCTCAGTCGAAGGAGCAACTCCACTCGAGGAATCTCTGCCGGAATCCACCACCTGGAAAGAACAATGCAGTTTTAGTGACAAAGTCATACCCCACTCGACGATGTAGCACACAAAATCCTCGAGTGCTCGGGGGCTACTCCCATCGGGAGCATATAAAGTAAGGCGCGATAACAAAACGCTGACATACAAAATCTTGTTTGACAAAATAAAGTACGAGAATGCATCCTGATCGCTTGCAGAGTTGACTTTAAATCCCTAGCAATGGTGCCAGAAATTCTTGCTACAGAAACTATGGATGTTGCGTTGGGAACCCCAAGAGGAGGGTGTGATGAGTGCAGCGGTAAAAATTTCCCTTAGTTAAGAACCATGGTTATCAATCTAGTAGGAGAAAGAGGATCTTCGGAAGGATGATGCCACTGACGGTGGTGATGGCGCCTCACCGGTGTCAGCAACAACGCGGAACCTGCACACAACACAACCAAAAAGCTTTGTCCCAATGGTACAGTGAGGTTGTCAATCTCACCGGTCTTGCTGAAAACAAAGATTAGACGTATAGTGTGGAAACTAATGTATGCTTGCAGTAAGTAAAGAAAATCAGGAAATTGTAGTGGTTTATTTAACAGTGTAGGAAAATGGACCGGGGTTCATAGGTTCACTAGTAGTGTCTCTTCATAAAAGATAGCATGATGGGTGAACAAATTACAGCTAGGCAATTGACAAATAAAGGTTGCACCGTAGTGCACATTCATGACATGAAGACTACTATGATATTTACTGTGGGCATTACAACAATATACATAGATCGTAATGCAGCTTCATCTATGACTAATAATCCACCCTCATGTTATCATACAAACCCCCCTTAGATATTAAGTTGTAAACAACAGATAATCAAATTAAAAAATGTGTGTAATGTAAGCAATGATTGTGCACGCGGGCACTCACACCGCTGTTTTCTCCCTAGTGGCAACATCACATCCTCCCCCGTCACATTTCTGTCACTCGAGCACAGGCGAAAAGGAGGCATGAACCCAACTATCAAGCATAAATACTCCTTCTTGGAGTCACTAGCTACTATTTGGCCAGAGCAACCACTAGCAACGTAAAGCATGCAAGATCACAAATAGCATATGCAATAAAGACTATAATAAACTTGGCATAAGTTCAATATTCATCGGATCCCAGCAAACACATCGCATATAATTACATAAGAACAATCTCGATCATGTTAGGCAGCTAGGAGATCTAAACATGGAGGCATAGGAGGAGAAGACAACCATCTAGCTACTGCTATGGACCAGTAGGGCAAGGATGAAATACTCACGCATCACTCCGGAGGCCGGCATGGTGATAAAGAGGCCTCCAGTGATGATCTCTTCTCCGGCAGGGTGCCGGGAGACAGCTTCAGAACCCCCTGATCTAGGGTTGATGACGACGGTGGCTGCAAAACTTTTCGGGGATTTCTGATCAGGTGTCTAGGGTTTGCCATCTAGGGGGAATAAATAGGCGAAAGGGCAAAGGCCGTGGAGCCCTGGGGGCCCCACACCACCCCCTGGCGCGACCAAGGGGGGCGCCACCCCATGGTGTGGGTCCCATGGTGCTCGTCTTTGACTCCTCTTCGGTCTTCTGGATGCTTCCGGGGAAAATGGGAACTTCGGGATTTGTGGGGTCCAATTCCGAGAATATTTCCAGAACAACTTTTCTGAAATAAACAACAGCAAAAAACAGGGAACTGGCACTTGGCATCTTGTTAATAGGTTAGTCCCGCAAAACGTGTAAAAATGCTATAAAGAATGGAGAAAACATGTAGCGAATGGCATAATATCATCATGGAGCATCAGAAATTATAGATACGTTGGAGACGTATCAAGCATCCCCAAGCTTAGTTCCTACTCGTCCTCGAGTAGGTAAATTATAAAACACAATAACTTCTGAGGTGACATGCCACTAACATAAAATTGATCATAAAAATGTAAAAGCATATGTAGAGCTTAGATCATAGAACTTTTAACACAAACATGATAAATAGAACTTTAATAATAAAGCATAGCAATCACTTTGCATCATGAGAAGTTTCTCAAATAAAAGATCATGAATAACAATGCAAAGAAAGATATTTGTTTGTTTCAAGTATAAAGAAAACATGGCAAAGTGGAATTTCGGTAGTCCTTAAGAGTCGGGCAAAACATAAATGCCAGGACACCTTCAAAGTTCATGAGGAAGACTAGAGAAAATAATTTGAGAACAAACAATAACACATAATGAATCAATTAATAATGTTTCTGGGACAAATGCACATAAAACTCAGAATGGCAAAAATGCTCTCTCAACTGTGCATAAAGTTAGAAGATGCAGACTCAACATAAAAGTAAAATAAATGCCCTTCGCAGAGGGAAGCAGGGATCACTCATGTGATAGAGCTTTTTATTTTATTAAGCAGAGGTATTAAAAGTTTGACACTCCTCCCATCCATCTTTCAAAAACCATGGTTAACCGAATCCTCGGGTGCCTGCCAACAATCACATACCATGGAGGAGTGTCTATATTTTGGGACATGTATGCTAATGTCAACAAATGGTAACAGAAAATACAGTACGTCACAAGCCAACTAGATTCCATAAGAGAGGCTCCCATATGAAGGACACAACTAGTATAGAAGGTCATCCCTGTTTATCTTCTGTTTACACAATTATGCTTTGACTGATTAATCATGGGCAAAAATAGTGAAGAGATTTTGTGTGTATTAATTTGGGGCTGGGCACCCCGCTGCCAGCTCTTCTATCATTTGGATAAGCGGATGAATCCACTAGTCCAGGGTGTGAAATCCAATCAACAAGTGAGATAAAGATTCTCTATTTACGTCCTCATGAGCAAAAACGGGAACATAAAGCAGGAGTAATTTTGAAGGTTTTGAAAGTAACACATGAGCTATTTACTTGGAGTGGCAGTTAAATACCACATGTAGGTAGGTATGGTGGACAAAATGGAAAAAATTTGGTTTTAGGGAGTTGGATGCACCAGTAGAGCTCATACTCAGTACAGGTGGAGGCTAGCAAAAGACTGGGAGCGACAAATCAAGAGAGCATAAGATCCATAATCATGCATAGCGACATAAACATCAGTAATTAAAGCATAAGAGGTATCACAAGTTCAAAAACTAAATGATCATAGAGGATATTAGTGACTGGTTCATAGTCATAAACATGGTGTGAGCATGCGCCAAGTCAAATAAAACATTCAGAAGAGAATACCACAAATTTATGCTTTAATATGACAAGAACAATTCATGAATCTTTCAATGGCACATTAAAAACTCTCAGCTATTTGAGGCTAAACATGCTACTCAATAACCACAAGGCTTTAAAACTAAAATAACATCTAGCATGATATGAAAAAGTACTAGCCACAGTCTATACAAGCTTCTACTTGCACCATTAAAAATTCTACTTGAAGCAGCAATTTTTTTCCCAACAAGCAGCATACAAGATATGTTTTAACAAAAAATACTCTACATGATACAACAAGCAAACATGAGAGTACTCACATAACACTACTAAAAATAATAGCTCTGAGATAAGAGATGCATGCAAAACAAGAGCTAAATAAATGCAGCAGCCAGACAAAGATTAAGAATACAAAGTATTCCCATGAAAAAGCGGAGCGTGTCACCCTCCAATAAAAGAATGATGGGGTCCAACCAAGGTTATTGCAAAAATAAAAACAAACTAAAAGAAAAAAATAAAAGACGCTCCAAGTAAAGCACATAAGATGTGACCGAATAAAAATATAGTTTCACTAGAAGTGACATGATAATTTGTCGATGAAGAAGGGTATGCCTTGGGCATCCCCAAGATTAGACGCTTGAGTATTCTTGGAATTTGCTGGGATGTACCAGCGGGGCATCCCCAAGCTTAGTCTTTTCACTCTTCTTGATTACGTCATATCATCCTCTTCTCTTGACCCTTGAAAACTTCCTTCACACCAAACTTCTCACAATCTTCATTAGCAACGTTAGTGCAATCAAAATCATAAATTCACATGGTTCAGTTTCAAAACATGCCTAACACTAAAAAACACATTAGCTACTGTCACAAATTCTTTTAAAACTCTTTTTCTCAAAAGAACACCAAAAGAAAGCGATTAAGATGCAAATACAATTATTGACAGAAATCTGTCAAAACAGGACAGCAGGTAAAGATGATTTTTTTTCGAAAATCTTATGTTTCTCAAATAAAAAAGTGTTCAACTAAGAAACGTTGCGTATATATCTCAGGATTATGCACAAAAAAAACTCAGGTCATTTTGAATTTTCTGTGACTTTATACGAATTTAACAGTGGACAGCAGAAATCTGTTTCCTGCGCAGAAATCCGAAATATAGTCTCAACTTTCCGCTAGAGGCTTTACTTGGCTCAACAAAGACACAAAATAAAAGATATAGGAGGGTTGCTAAGGAAATAGACAACACCCAGGTGCAAAGAAAATAAAAGAAAACAAAGGAAAACCGGTTGAAAACGGAGAAATAAAATGGGTTGTCTCCCGGTAGCGCTTTTCTTTAACACCTTTCAGCTAGGCATAGAAAGTAACTCAAGTATTTTCAAGTGAAGAAGAATCAACATCATAACTTGCTCTAATAATAGAGTCAAAAGGAAGCTTCATTCTCTTTCTAGGAAAGTGTTCCATACATTTCTTGAGTGGGCATTGATATTTAATACTCCTCTCTTTCATATCAATAACAACACCAACAATTCTAAGAAAAGGTCTTCCCAAAAAAATAGGAAAAGAAGCATTGCATTCAATGTTCATAACAACAAAATCAACAGATACAAGGTTATTGTTAACCATAATAATAACATCATCAATTCTACCAAAAGTTTTCTTCTTAGCATTATCAGCAAGATGAACATCCAAATAACAGTGTTCCAACGGTGGTAGATCAAGAATATCATAAAGCTTTTTAGGCATAACAGAGATACTAGCACCAAGATCACATAAAGCATTGCAGTCAAAATCATTTACTTTTATCTTAATTATGGGCCCCCAACCATCATCTAATTTCCTAGGGATATATGTTTCAAGTTTTAGCTTTTCTTCTCTAACTTTCATGAGAGCATTGGTAATATGTTTAGTAAATGCCATATTTATGGCACTAGCATTGGGACTTCTAGCAAGATTTTGTAGGAACATAATAACTTCAGAGATATTGCAATCATCAAAATCAAAATTATTATCATCAAAAGTAATGGTACCATTATCTCCCACATCTCTAAAAATTTCAGCACTTTTATCAACAGCCATTTCAGCAATTTGACCCAATTTAGCACATTTCACCGAAGGGGTGGAGACTTTGTTAACACAAAATATTTTACCATTGATAGTAGGAGGTTTAATAGCGCTTGGAGCTTCAGTTTTACTAGTGGTGGTGATAGTGCAAACTCTAGCAATATTATTCTTTTTAGCCAATTCATCTTCTCTTTCCCACCTAGCACGTAATTCAGCCATCAACCTAATATTTTCATCAATTCAAACTTGTATGGCATTCAAAGTATTACTTTCTTTAACATCATGTGGAAAAACCTTCAATTTTAGAAAATTAACATCAATATCTAGGCTATCTACTTTAGAGGCAAGTACATCTATTTTACAAAGATTTTCCTCAACAAATTTATTAAAAGCAGTTTGTGTGCTAATAAATTCTCTAAGCATGTTTTCAATATCAGAGGTAGAGCTTTTATTATTATTATAGGAATTTCCATAAGAATTACCATAACCACTATTAGGAGGATAGGGATTATAATTGTTTCCACCAAAATTATTTCTATAAGCATTGTTGTTAAAATTATTATTTCTAATAAAGTTCACATCAACATGCTCTTCTTGAGCAACCAAAGAGGCTAAAGGAACATTATTTGGATCAACTTGATCTTTACCATTAACAAGCATAGACATAATAGCATCAAGCCTTTCACTCAAAGAGGAGGTTTCCTCAACATAATTTACCTTCTTACCTTGTGGAGCTCTCTCAGTGTGGCACTCTGAACAATTTATCATCATATCATCAAGACTGTTTGTTGCATTGCCCAAAGTGATGGATATAAAGGTACCTCCAGTAGCTGAATACAATAGGTTCCTTGAGGAGAAATTCAGTCCTACATAAAAGGTTTGTATAATCATCCAAGTAGTCCGTCCATGAGTGGGATAATTCTTCACCATAGTTTTCATCAATGTTCAAGATATCGCTTATCGGAAACTTATCGGTCGACCCCCGATAAGTGGTAAATCGGCCGATTTATCGGAATATCAGCCCAAATATCGGAATATCGATCGAAATATTGGCCGATTTATCTTATCGGCCACACAACGATAAGCGATAAATCGACCGATTTATCGGAATATCGGCCGATATCTTGAACAGAGGTTTTCATTCCTTCCTGTAACATCCCAAGTATGAAAAACACCATTAGAATGTTTGCTCTTTGTTAATTTATGTTTTGCATCATGTCATCATAAGCATTGCATTTGTTTTCCCTTGTTTTTCCATTTGAATTTCAAACCAAATTTCAAAATCCTTGTTCATACCTGTTCTGTTACAATTTTTTCAAATAAAACTTTCAAATCAAACCATTTATTTGTTTCCTTTAAACTTGAAAGTTCAAACTATTATATTGTTCTTTTCAATAATTCATTTAACACCAAATTCACTCAAATTCCTTTGAATTTTCAAACAGCAACAAAATTCAAATTTTTTGAAAAACAAACAATTGCACAGCTGGGCTTTTATAATAATTAACCTATAAAAATTATTCCAAATTTTTCCAACCCCAAAAACTATTCTTTTCTTCCCTTTTTCTTTTCTGCAAAAACAAACAGAGAGAAGAAAAAAAATTTAAAACAGAAAGAGAGAAGGGGGCAGGACAGCCAAGTGGGCTGAGCCCACCACAGCCCCCCAGGCCCAGCCCACCTTTTCTCCCCATCCCCTACCTCTGTACGACAAGTCATCGGGGATGGCCACGTCGAGCAGACAGAGGATGGGACGGCTGCAGGCGCGCCTCCTCCTCCTTTTAACACGCCCACGGGCTCCTCCCTCTTGCCCTAGGTGCTGGCCCACTGGCCAGTGACCTAGGGCTGAGCTGCCCCGCGTAGGAAACTTCCAGGGGCCTTTTCTGTAATTTCTTTTTCGCATCCAAGCCCCTGGACCAAGTCTGAAACTTTTAAATTCACCAAATAGCCCCTGTAATTTCAAATTCAAATAACTTGTGCATTTCAAATCCAAATTAAATAAATAAAATATGTTTTCCATACCAAATTTAATTCTCTACATGTTTAAACCATTTGTATACTGTTTTGAACATTTCAAATGTTTTCAAAATTTCAAATTCAAACTACTATTTCAAATTTGGTCAAATTCATAACTAATTCAAATTTAATTCAAATGACACATGTAAAATATGTTTTCCATGCAAAATTGAACAAGCTTTCCAAATATAAACCTTGTTTCCTGTTTTGAATAATTAAAATTGGTTAAATAATTTAAATCTTGTTTAAATCATTTAAAATTGCTAAATTCATAACTTGGTCAAACTAAATTCCTTTTGAACATATAAAATATGTTTTCAAACCAGAAAAGTTTAATCTTTTCAAATATGAATTTTATTTAATGTTTTGAACAAATAAAATTCAAATAATTTCATACTTGAATTAAATTCATTTAAACCTTGTTTAAATTAGTTTAATTCATAATTAATTCATTTTAAATCCATTGTCAACAAATGAAACATGTATTCCATCTAAAATTTGTGTTCTTTCCAAATATGAATTTTGTTATCTATTTTGAGCAATTAAAATTGGTGAAAACAACAAATGCTTGTGTAACTCATTTAAGAAGCCAAATTTCATAACTTAATAAATAAATTTCCAAACTTGGTAAACACCTTTTCAAATTGAAGTTATTGTTGTTTTCTTATTGTTTTCTTCATCCATACATCATTCTAATCAACTTTCACATGATGGTTATTGGTAGATCACTAATCCAACCTTAATTCATGGGTTTTCCATATGCAATCCAAATTGCATATAGGTCCATTTAATTATGATACCATGTCCACTAGCTTATCTTTGATGCATCAATTAAATTGTCATGCATCATCCCATGATTGTGCATTATGCCATGTTATTGATTGTTTGTCTCTCTGTGTTGTTTGTTTGCTTCTTCTCGAATAGACGACGACGTTGAGATAGACGAGGTTTACGACGCTACTTCAGAGGAGTTAGCCCAGTACCAGGCTACTGAGTTTGCAGGCAAGTATTCACTCACCTGAACCATTGTGTCCTTTCCACACTGGATACCGATACTTTCCGTTGTCTATCCTGCTAGCCTTAAGATTCGTTGCTTGTGTTCCGATCCTATCACATGTTATCCTGTAACCCTGAAATAGCCTATCATCCACACCTAAAACCCCGTTGCTTGTTGCCTGTGTCTTACTAGCATGCTTAGGGTTGTTTATGCTCGAGTCTGATGTCCGTTATTTCTGTTACCTTATTCATTATGTCCTGGGGCTCGATGTTTAAACAACAACCTCTTAATGTATGAGGTAATGCTAAATTGATGATAAGGCACCGGCAGGAGGCCGGGTATGGTTTTGAGGCCTGCTAGTGTCGAACTCAGGAAAAGTTCTTGTCCTCTAGATCCATGATGAGCGCGCTAACCGCATGTGGGAAGCATGTATGGGCGCCCCCCTCAACTTTGATTCGATTCGCATCTCATCCAAATCGCCTCATTTAGTTCGGGTTTTCCATTTGCCGCATGCATATGCAGGTGCGAACCCGAGGCCAGGGTGGTAACTTTTGTAGTCGGCATTTAGGGAGACACGTTCTTAGAGTGCTATGAGGGTCCCCTTTTCTTCGTGGGGCTTGATTAGCCGTGCGCTCAATTGCACGGGGTTCTTTGGGCTTGATGCGAAGAAGAGTTGGGTTGTGTTGAGTGTCTCGCTTGATGGGTTTGATCCCCGTCTGACGGGATATTCTTACGTGTACGGCCAAATTGGTGCATCCCTGCAGGGTTAAATCTTCTCGAGAAGCCGTGTTGTCCGCGGTTATGGATGACTTGGTGATAGGGCTGGCTAACAAGGATTAGACAACTTACACCTAATCAATAATAAGTTGACTAGTAATAGTCTTATTGACACAATAACTTGAACCTTCACTAATCCAACTGTGTGAGTTATCCTCGGATTGATTCTTTGGATAAGGGGCGAGATCCAGGATGGGTTTGTTTGAGGTTAGTGGTAGTTGGTTCCGATACGCTATCTTATCCCCTTCTTTTAGCCGGATGTTGTAGCGTGTCTCTGTAGTTGGTTAGGCAGCCCGCTGCCGCACTTTTGTATCACCTATCTTCCGTTGAACCCAAATAATCTGTACTTGGTGTTGCCGGGTACACTTTGGTATCTTGTGCGTCTTGCTTGCCAGTACTCGTCTGTACTGACCCCTTTGGGGTTGCGTGTTCTGCAGACTACGTTTCCGAGGATCCCCATGGTGGCTACTACGTGGAGTATGACGAGGCTGCTGACGAGTAGATAGCGGACCCGGGCAGGATCCGAGACATCGTGGATGGGCTCCGTCTTTTCGTTTCCGTCCTCTTAGGCCTATTTGGATCTTGTCTGTACTCAGACACTTTGGATGCTTCCGCTGTGATGTAATGATGACTTGTTGGGACATGTGTCCTCTGGATGATTGTATTTGCTATCTCTTCTCTAGTGAGAGCTATTTGCCACTTATTTCTATTTCTTTGTGTCTTAGAGATTGTTGTGATATCACTTGTTCAAATGCCGTTGACGTACCATGTGTGTATGTTATGAAGTACGTCAATGGAAGTAGTCGGATTTCTATGGGATGGTTTACGCAGACGATGAATAGTAGAGGATGGTTGTCACACGTTTACGTGTTGGCCTACTCATATTGAGATGCGGGTGCCGGTATGCCCCGTAAGCCATTTAGCTACTGTTTAGCGGGCTGTGAGTATCCTCTAGAAGTCCGGGTGCGACAAATGGTATCAGAGCCTGTCTGCCTGTAGGATCCCTTTTACTGGTCGCAGTTGAGTCTAGAAACTATTTTGTAGCTATATAGGAAAAAATGAAACGTGAGAGTAGGAATTCTGTTCTTTTATTTCTTTCCCCACCCACCCTCCCTCTTCTGGTAAGGAAGTGCAACGTTGTTTTCTATTCTCATCTAAACTTTCAAGTTAGGATTTCACGTATCCTGGTTTCTCTAGGATGGTTATATCTACTAGACCATAGGAATGGAGGTGGTTGTGACATGATTTATCATGTTGCCTACTCACGATTGAGAATGGAGGCATATAAGCCCCGGAAGCAGATCCTCTATTCCTTAAGCAGTAGATATTGATCCTTTAGAAGCCCGGATGGGTTTTCCGTAGTACCTCTGGAGTGTTTGGTCTTGTGTTTCCCAAATGTTGCTTCGATATCCTGTTCTTCTCAAGATCCTTTTCATCCGTTGAAACCTTGTTGTTGCTTGCCACTTCAGTTCTTCTACCGGCGTCTAATCAAAGCTTCCCCAATCATCTGCAGATGGATCTCAGGTTCTACCCGCAGGTGGTTCGTATGACTCGTTGCGAGAGCACTGCCGGTTATCCGGAGATGCTGAGAGACATGGTCACTTTTCTGGGGTTCCGTTGGGCACCAGAGTACAAGGTCTACGAGCAGCAGCGAGAGTTTGACCAGACCTACTACCAGGCTATCGTCTACATTCTGTCAGATGATGGAATGAGCGTAGTCCACCGCTACGAGGCAGTAGGTTCGACAGTGGATATGGCTGTGCAGCAGGGAGCTTATGTGAGTCTCACCGTCCTTCGTGCTGACTACTGGGGATTTGACGATTCTATCTATCGCCACATCCCCGGTGGTTACATCACTTCGGAGGGAGCTCATTTCACTCTCTATGACAACTTGGATGTCTACGAGCATGATAACTCCAGGATGCACACCACCGCTC
This sequence comes from Alopecurus myosuroides, assembly GCA_028641055.1. Taxonomy (NCBI): domain Eukaryota; kingdom Viridiplantae; phylum Streptophyta; class Magnoliopsida; order Poales; family Poaceae; genus Alopecurus; species Alopecurus myosuroides. Next base: position 121,791,915 of record CM054062.1, read on the forward strand.
AGTTTGTGAGACACAGTGACGCAGTTGCCAGCACACTATCTCAGGAGTTGGCTTCAGTCAGAGAGCAGCTCTACCTTGCTTTGACTCGTCTGGCGACGTACACCACAGACTTTGTTGGAGACGAGCGCTTTGCACGTTTCGATCAGCCAGTTGGGCGTCGTCTGCCAGATGCTGGAGGTTACGAGCCGATCAGAGGTCCACTCCTTAACCTTGGTGCTGGTTACACTGGGATTCCACGCTTTGGAGCATAGGGAGTCGACGCTATGTACTTCACCACACCTAGAGTCGCTCTCAGACCACGTCAGATCTACGTGGATCGTTGTTCCACATACTTTCGTGGGCGTGCTCCTCACCGTACCTCTCGCCGTACTCCTAGCCGTCGTCCTGCGTGATGAGCATGGGAGTACCAATGTATCCATTCTTAGCTATGTCTAGTTATCCTTTGGCATTCGAACCATTTATGGTGTGTTGGATATTCTGATGTATTTGAACATGTGATGGTGAACCTTGTGGTTGTCTATTCATGCGTCGGAATAATCTCTCTTTCGGTTTCGAGGTCTATCCTTTTCTGTTGTTGTGCTAAAATGCATTTCCATTCAGGATGCCGCCAACAAGGAACAACGTGCCTGAGCCACCGCCAATCGCGGAGCTGTTGAATCAGATGACCCAAGTCATGACGCAGATGGCCCAGTTTCAGACTAATCAGCACATCAGCCAGACAGCTCCACGGGTCAGCATCAAGGAGTTTCTCAGTCTGGGCCCAAGAGCTTTCGTGGCCACACGCGAGCCTCTGGACGCTGATGACTGGATCCGTGAGATAGCTAAGGCTCTGGAGATTTCTCACGTAGCTGAAGAAGACAAGGTCAAGTATGCCTCCTATCTGCTGAAGGGTCAGGCAGCTATTTGGTGGGAAAACTTCCAGGCCATGAGAACTGGGATGCCAGTCACGTGGGAATGTTTCAAGGAAGCCTTCCTGAAGCACCACATTCCAGATGGTCTCATGGAAAGGATGCGTAAAGAGTTTTGCTCTCTCAAGCAGGGCAAGTTGGACGTCATCGGGTATCAGAGTGAGTTCAATCGCCTCGCTCGATACGCTGGAGATGAGGTGTCCACTGAAGCTAAGAAGATGGCAAGGTTCCGCAGAGGTTTTAACCCGAAACTCAAGTATGCCCTCACAAACGTCAAGGCCAACAGCTTCGAGGATCTCGTTAACACCGCGCTCAATGAAGAAAATGGGCGCAAGGCGTTCGAGGAGTCTCGTAAGCACTCGCGTGAGGGTGGTTCCTCCACCAACATGACCACCCCTCCACAGAAGCGCCGCATCTGGGTACCAAATGGTGCTGTCACTCGGGCTCCATATGCCCAAGCTTCTCCAGGCTTCGCTCCCCGCCCACCCAACCCTGCTCAGATGCATGATCCAAGGGCTTCAATGGGGCAGCCAAGGCCAGGGCCTCCTCGTGTCGTCACATGCTACAAGTGCAAACAGACGGGGCACTACGCTGACAAGTGCACGCAGAGGCAGCTACCTCCACCACCACCTCGTCCTAACACAAACCAGGCAATGGTGCGCGCTCCCCCGCCTAAGGCCTTCAACTCCAACAACAGGCCTGTCGGGAGGACCGCAAGGGTGAATCATGTCAGGATCGACAAAGCTGAGGAAGCTCCTGACGTCGTTCTTGGTACATTTCCCGTAAACTCTTTTCCAGCTAAAGTGTTGTTTGATACCGGAGCATCGCATTCTTTTGTGTCAAAGACTTTTGCCGCAACAAACAACCTAATTGTGGTTCCACTAAGCAAGCAAATCACTGTTCACTCCCCGGGATCTCAAATGTTGACTTCCAAGATAAGTAAGGACAATCAAATCCTATTTGGAGGCCACATATTCCTTGCTTCTCTCATGTTGCTGGGAAGTTCTGACATTGATGTCATTCTTGGTATGGATTGGCTGAAGGCCAATGAAGCAAGGATTGACTGTGCTCAAAAGTCAATAACTCAGTTCCACCCTTCTGGCCAGATAATCTATTCTCCACATGAATCAAGTTCCATTCAGCTATGCACCCTCGATGCAAAACCTCTACCTTCACTTGAAAATGTTCCGGTGGTTTGCGACTTCCCTGACGTCTTTCAGAAGAGTTGCCAGGAATGCCTCCGGACAGAGCTGTTGAGTTCATGATCGAACTTGAACCAGGTACTGCTCCAATCTCTAAGCATCCCTATAAGATAGGAACTCCCGAGCTGAAGTTGTTGAAGGAACAAATTGATATGTACATGGAAAAAGGTTACATTCAACCTAGTTCATCGGCTTGGGGTTGCCCAACTCTGTTTGTTGCGAAGAAGGATCACACAAAGAGACTCGTTGTTGACTATCGTCCTCTTAACGAGAAAACCATCAAAAACAAGTATCCAATTCCTCGCATCGATGAACTTTTTGATCAACTTGCTGGAGCCTCAATATTCTCCAAGTTGGACTTGAGAATGGGTTACCATCAAATAAAGATCAGAAAAGAGGATATTCCAAAGACAGCCTTCACCACTCGCTACGGTCTATATGAATTCACCGTCATATCCTTTGGTCTCACCAATGCACCGGCGACCTTCTCTCGACTCATGAATTCTGTCTTCCATGAATACCTTGACAAGTTCGTTGTGATATATCTTGATGACATTCTTGTCTACTCAAAATCCGAGGAAGAGCATGAAGAACACCTTCGTCTCACTCTCATGAAGCTTCGCGATCATCGTCTTTATGCCAAATTCTCCAAATGTGAGTTCTGGATTTCAGAAGTTGCTTACCTTGGTCATGTCATCTCTGCCAAGGGCATAGCCATTGATCCAGAAAAGGTTAAAGCAATTGTTGATTGGAAACCTCCAAAGACGGTGAAGCAAGTAAGAAGTTTTCTTGGCTTGGCTAGCTATTGCCGTCGTTTCGTCCAAAACTTCTCCAAGATTGCAAAACCTCTCACTGACCTCACAAAGAAGGACAAGAAGTTCGTTTGGTCACCACAATGTGATGAAAGTTTCAATCTCCTGAAGACTAAACTCACTTCTACACTAGTTCTGGTTGGCCCAGATCCTTCCAAACCTTTCCAAATATTCTGTGATGCTTCTCTCCAAGGTCTAGGTGCAGTTCTTATGCAAGAACGTCAAGTTTGGCTTATGCTTCACGTCAGTTGAATACACATGAGCTCAATTATCCCACTCCTGACCTTGAACTTGCAGCAGTTGTGTTTGCCCTCAAGAAATGGAGACAATACTTGTTGGGTAATCGCACTGAAATCTTTTCCGATCATAAGAGTCTGAAGTACATCTTCACTCAACCAGATCTAAACCTAAGACAAAGGAGATGGATTGAAAAGATCAAAGACTTTGATCTTACCATTTCTTACACTCCAGGCAAGTCTAATGTTATGGCCGATGCTCTCAGTCGCAAGTCGTATTGCAATAATCTCATGATCATGGAAAGCCAACCTCCTCTTCATGAAGAATTCCAGAAGCTCAACCTTGGTCTTGTTCCTCAAGGCTATCTTGCAAACTTGACAGCCAGTCCAACTCTCGAGGACAAGATTCGTTCTGAACAACTTCGTGATGCTGAAATCAAGAAGATTGTAGAACACATCAAAGGAGGCAATGAGAAATTTAAGTCCTTCTCAGTGGATGACAAGGGAACTGTGTTCTTCGAAGGACGCATTGCAGTTCCTCAGATTCAAAGTCTCAAAGATGTCATTCTCAAGGAGGCTCATGAAACTCCTCTATCCATACACCCTGGAAGTACAAAGATGTACCAGGATCTCAAGACACTGTACTGGTGGCCTGGCATGAAACGTGAAATTGCTCAATACGTTTCTGAATGCGACGTTTGTCAACGTGTTAAGGCAGTTCATCAGAAAACAGCCGGTCTTCTCCAACCTCTGAAAATCCCTGAGTGGAAGTGGGACATGATTGAAATGGACTTCGTCACTGGTTTTCCAAAGTCCAAGAGGTGCAACGATGCAATCTTCGTTGTCATTGATCGACTCACTAAAGTAGCTCGCTTCTTTCCTGTCAAAGAAACAATCTCAGCTAGTCAGTTAGCAGAGCTCTACACAGCAAAGATTGTTCCTCTTCAGGCTGTTCCATTGGAAATAAGCTCAGACCGTGGAAGCATCTTCACTTCTCATTTCTGGAAAAGCTTTCAAGAAGCATCGGGCACCAAACTTCTGTTCAGCACAGCCTACCATCCTAAGTCTCAAGGGCAAGTCGAAAGAGTCAATCAGATTCTCGAGGATATGCTCAGAGCATGTGGTATCTCTTTTGGCATGAAATGGGAGGAATGTCTTCCATATGCTGAATTCTCCTACAACAACAGCTTCCAGGCAAGCCTAGGCATGGCACCATTTGAGGCTCTTTATGGCCGCAGATGCAGGAGTCCAATCAATTGGTCTGGAGCTGGTGAACGTTCACTCTTAGGCCCTGACATTGTTAACGAGGCCGAAGAGAAAGTCCGCATCATTTGTGACAATCTGAGGATTGCTCAATCTCGTCAGAAAAGCTACTATGACAGCAAACACAGGGACATGGTCTATGCAGCTGGAGACAAAGCATATCTCCGTGTAACTCCCCTCAGAGGCACTCATTGTTTTGGTGTTAAAGGAAAGCTTGCACCAAGATACATTGGTCCCTTCAACGTTCTCTCAAGGCGTGCAGAAAATGCCTATCGTCTTGAACTTCCAGAAAAGCTATCCAAGGTGCACGATGTCTTTCACGTGTCACACCTCAAGAAATGCTTCAAAGATCCAGGTCGTACAGTTGATCATGATTCAATTGATCTGCATGAAGACCTCTCTTATGAAGAGCATCCTGTTCGCATTCTCGATGAGACCGAGCGTAAAACTCGCAACAAGAGCACCAAGTTCTTAAAAGTGCAGTGGTCGCATCATTCCGATAAAGAGGCAACGTGGGAGACCGAAGAGGATCTTCGCAAGAAGTATCCGGACCTTTTCTCTTCTCAGTAGGAATCTCGGGGCGCGATTCCTTCAAGGGGGGGGGGCGTTTTGTAACATCGCAAGTATGAAAAACACCATTAGAATGTTTGCTCTTTGTTAATTTATGTTTTGCATCATGTCATCATAAGCATTGCATTTGTTTTCCCTTGTTTTTCCATTTGAATTTCAAACCAAATTTCAAAATCCTTGTTCATACTTGTTCTGTTACAATTTTTTTCAAATAAAACTTTCAAATCTAACCATTTATTTGTTTCCATTAAACTTGAAAGTTCAAACTATTATATTGTTCTTTTCAATAATTCATTTAACACCAAATTCACTCAAATTCCTTTGAATTTTCAAACAGCAACAAAATTCAATTTTTTTGAAAAACAAACAATTGCACAGCTGGGCTTTTATAATAATTAACCTATAAAAATTATTCCAAATTTTTCCAACCCCAAAAACTATTCTTTTCTTCCCTTTTTCTTTTCTGCAAAAAAAAAACAGAGAGAAGAAAAAAAATTTAAAACAGAAAGAGAGAAGGGGGCAGGCCAGCCAAGTGGGCTGAGCCCACCACAGCCTCCCAGGCCCAGCCCACCTTTTCTCCCCATCCCCTACCTCTGTACGGCAGGTCATTGGGGATGGCCACGTCGAGCAGACAGAGGATGGGACGGCTGCAGGCGCGCCTCCTCCTCCTTTTAACACGCCCACGGGCTCCTCCCTCCTGCCCTAGACCTCCTCCTCCATCTCTCTCACGCTGCCGCCGTTTTCCCCTCCTCCTTCCTCCGTTTCTCTCTCTGCTCTCTGAACCCTCCACCACCGCATGCCACCGCGGGAACAGCCGGCGATCGCCGTCGCCGTGATGCTTCTCCGAGCAGGTTGATCGCGGGAATCGACTCCCCGCGACGCCACCTTCCTCCTCGACACCGCAGCTGGATCCGGGAGCATCAGGATCGCCGCCGCCGTCCCTGTTCACGTCGCCGGCCACCTCCACCGCACCGAGCTCCTCCTCTCCTTCTACTCCCCGGTGAGCACCACGTCCTCCTCCTTCCCCTCTGCTTCCGCGGCCAGCACACACACCTCGCACCCCTCCCTGCACACGCCACGGGCACGCAGCAACCCCGCAGCGCAGCTCGACGCCGGCGTCTGCCTCCGCTCGGTGAAGTTTTAGCTAACTGAAACTTGCAGTTTCAGTTTCAGTTAAAACAGCGAACTGCAGCTCAAAACCCCAAGCCCCCCTCTTCTGTCACGAAGATTTTCAGCAGCGCAGTGGCACGCGCGCTGCGCCCGCACGCCCGCGGTGCGGGTTCGATCCCTCCCCGCAGCGGATTAAATCCCCCACTTTTTGCTCGCTGCCACGCGCGCCAAGGGGGCCCTTCCTGTCAGCGATGGTGGAAGCCACGCCAGCTTCCACCCGCGGCCACGCAGGTGCTGGCCCACTGGCCAGTGACCTAGGGCTGAGCTGCCCCGCGTAGGAAACTTCCAGGGGCCTTTTCTGTAATTTCTTTTTCGCATCCAAGCCCCTGGACCAAGTCTGAAACTTTTAAATTCACCAAATAGCCCCTGTAATTTCAAATTCAAATAACTTGTGCATTTCAAATCCAAATTAAATAAATAAAATATGTTTTCCATACCAAATTTAATTCTCTACATGTTTAAACCATTTGTATACTGTTTTGAACATTTCAAATGTTTTCAAAATTTCAAATTCAAACTACTATTTCAAATTTGGTCAAATTCATAACTAATTCAAATTTAATTCAAATGACACATGTAAAATATGTTTTCCATGCAAAATTGAACAAGCTTTCCAAATATAAACCTTGTTTCCTGTTTTGAATAATTAAAATTGGTTAAATAATTTAAATCTTGTTTAAATCATTTAAAATTGCTAAATTCATAACTTGGTCAAACTAAATTCCTTTTGAACATATAAAATATGTTTTCAAACCAGAAAAGTTTAATCTTTTCAAATATGAATTTTATTTAATGTTTTGAACAAATAAAAATTCAAATAATTTCATACTTGAATTAAATTCATTTAAACCTTGTTTAAATTAGTTTAATTCATAATTAATTCATTTTAAATCCATTGTCAACAAATGAAACATGTATTCCACCTAAAATTTGTGTACTTTCCAAATATGAATTTTGTTATCTATTTTGAACAATTAAAATTGGTGAAAACAACAAATGCTTGTGTAACTCATTTAAGAAGCCAAATTTCATAACTTAATAAATAAATTTCCAAACTTGGTAAACACCTTTTCAAATTGAAGTTATTGTTGTTTTCTTATTGTTTTCTTCATCCATGCATGATTCTAATCAACTTTCACACGATGGTTATTTGTAGATCATTAATCCAACCTTAATTCATGGGCTTTCCATATGCAATCCAAATTGCATATAGGTCCATTTAATTATGATACCATGTCCACTAGCTTATCTTTGATGCATCAATTAAATTGTCATGCATCATCCCATGATTGTGCATTATGCCATGTTATTGATTGTTTGTCTCTCTGCGTTGTTTGTTTGCTTCTTCTCGAATAGACGACGACGTTGAGACAGACGAGGTTTACGACGCTACTTCAGAGGAGTTAGCCCAGTACCAGGCTACTGAGTTTGCAGGCGTATTCACTCACCTGAACCATTGTGTCCTTTCCACACTGGATACCGATACTTTCCGTTGTCTATCCTGCTAGCCTTAAGATTCGTTGCTTGTGTTCCGATCCTATCACATGTTATCCTGTAACCCTGAAATAGCCTATCATCCACACCTAAAACCCCGTTGCTTGTTGCCTGTGTCTCACTAGCATGCTTAGGGTTGTTTATGCTCGAGTCTGATGTCTGTTATTTCTGTTAGCTTATTCATTATGTCCTGGGGCTCGATGTTTAAACAACAACCTTTTAATGTATGAGGTAATGCTAAATTGATGATAAGGCACCGGCAGGAGGCCGGGTATGGTTTTGAGGCCTGCTAGTGTCGAACTCAGGAAAAGTTCTTGTCCTCTAGATCCATGATGAGCGCGCTAACCGCATGTGGGAAGCGTGTATGGGCGCCCCCCTCAACTTTGATTCGATTCGCATCTCGTCCAAATCGCCTCATTTAGTTCGGGTTTTCCATTTGCCGCATGCATATGCAGGTGCGAACCCGAGGCCAGGGTGGTAACTTTTGTAGTCGGCATTTAGGGAGACACGTTCTTAGAGTGCTATGAGGGTCCCCTTTTCTTCGTGGGGCTTGATTAGCCGTGCGCTCAATTGCACGGGGTTCTTTGGGCTTGATGCGAAGAAGAGTTGGGTTGTGTTGAGTGTCTCGCTTGATGGGTTTGATCCCCGTCTGACGGGATATTCTTACGTGTACGGCCAAATTGGTGCATCCCTGCAGGGTTAAATCTTCTCGAGAAGCCGTGTTGTCCGCGGTTATGGATGACTTGGTGATAGGGCTGGCTAACAAGGATTAGACAACTTACACCTAATCAATAATAAGTTGACTAGTAATAGTCTTATTGACACAATAACTTGAACCTTCACTAATCCAACTGTGTGAGTTATCCTCGGATTGCTTCTTTGGATAAGGGGCGAGATCCAGGATGGGTTTGTTTGAGGTTAGTGGTAGTTGGTTCCGATACGCTATCTTATCCCCTTCTTTTAGCCGGATGTTGTAGCGTGTCTCTGTAGTTGGTTAGGCAGCCCGCTGCCGCACTTTTGTATCACCTATCTCCGTTGAACCCAAAGCATCTGTACTTGGTGTTGCCGGGTACACTTTGGTATCTTGTGCGTCTTGCTTGCCAGTACTCGTCTGTACTGACCCCTTTGGGGCTGCGTGTTCTGCAGACTACGTTTTCGAGGATCCCCATGGTGGCTACTGCGTGGAGTATGACGAGGCTGCTGACGAGTAGATAGTGGACCCGGGCAGGATCCGAGACATCGTGGATGGGCTCCGTCTTTTCGTTTCCGGCTTCTTAGGCCTATTTGGATCTTGTCTGTACTCAGACACTTTGGATGCTTCCGCTGTGATGTAATGATGACTTGTTGGGACATGTGTCCTCTGGATGATTGTATTTGCTATCTATGCTCTAGTGAGAGCTATTTGCCACTTATTTCTATTTCTTTGTGTCTTAGAGATTTGTTGTGATATCACTTGTTCAAATCCCGTTGACGTACCATGTGTGTATGTTATGAAGTACGTCAATGGAAGTAGTCGGATTTCTATGGGATGGTTTACGCAGACGATGAATAGTAGAGGATGGTTGTCACACGTTTACGTGTTGGCCTACTCATATTGAGATGCGGGTGCTGGTATGCCCCGTAAGCCATTTAGCTACTGTTTAGCGGGCTATGAGTATCCTCTAGAAGTCCGGGTGCAACACTTCCCAAGCTTTAGCAACATGTTCATTATCAAATTGTTTAAAATTCATTATGTCACTTCTCGGGGATATAATCCTAGCAGGAGGATAATATTTTTCCATGAAAGCATCTTTACACTTAGTCCATGAATCAATACTATTTCTACGAAAGGTAGCAACCATTCTTTAGCTCTTCCTCTCAAAGAGAAAGGAAATAATTTCAGTTTAATAATATCTCCATCCAAATCTTTATATTTTTGCATCACACATAGTTCAACAAAATTATTAAGGTGAGCACCAGCATCATCAGTACTAACAACAGAAAATTGCTCTATCATAACAAGATTTAATAAAGCAGGTTTAATTTCATAGAAAGCAGCAGTAGGAGTAGGTGGAGCAATATGTGTGCAAATAAAATGATTGTTGTTTGTGCTAGTGAAGTCACACAACTTAGTATTCTCAGAGGAACCCATTTTAGCAAAATAAAAGCAATAAAATAAATAAAAGCTATAAAGTAAACTATTTTTTGTGTTTTTGATATAAAGAAGCAAAACAAGACAAAAAATAAAACCAAGACAATAAAAAAAATAAAGAAGTTGAGAGTGAGAGACTCCCCGTGCCAGAAGACTTCTTCTCCCCGGCAATGGCGCCAGAAATTCTTGATCGCTTGCAGAGTTGACTATAAATCCCTAGCAAGGGTGCCAGAAATTCTTGCTACAGAAACTATGGATGTTGCGTTGGGAACCCCAAGAGGAGGGTATCCTGAGTGCAGCGGTAAGAATTCCCTCAGTTAAGAACCAAGGTTATCAATCCAGTAGGAGAAAGAGGATCTTCGGAAGGTTGATGTCAATGACGGTGGTTATGGCGCCTCACCAGTGTCAGCAACAACGCAGAACCTGCACACAACACAACCAAAATGCTTTGTCCCAACGGTACAGTGAGGTTGTCAATCTCACCGGTCTTGCTGAAAACAAAGATTAGACGTTTAGTGTGGAAAAAAATGTATGCTTGCAGTAAGTAAAGAAAAGCAGGAAATTGTAGTGGTTTGTTTAACAGTGTAGGAAAATGGACCGGGGTTCATAGGTTCATTAGTTGTGTCTCTCCATAAAAGATAGCATGTTGGGTGAACAAATTACAGCTAGGCAATTGACAAATAAAGGATGCGTCGTAGTGCACATTCATGACATGAAGAATACTATAATATTTAGTGCGGGCATTACAACAATATACATAGGCCGTAATCCAACTACATCTATGACTAATAATCCACCCTCAGGTTATCATATGAACCCCCTTAGGTATTAAGTTGTAAACAACAGATAATCGGATTAAGCAATGTGTGTAATGTAAGCAATGATTGTGCACGCGGACACTCTCACTGCTGTTTTCTCCCTAGTGGCAACATCACAGCCTCCCCCGTCACGTTTCTGTCACTCGAGCATAGGCGAAAAGGAGGCATGAACCCAACTATCAAGCATAAATACTCCCTCTTGGAGTCACTAGCAACTACTTGGCCAAAGCAACCACTAGCAACAGAAAGCATGCAAGATCACAAATAACATATGCAATAAAGACTATAATTAACTTGGCATAAGTTCAATATTCATCGGATCCCAGCAAACACAGCACATACAATTACATAAGAACAATCTCGATCATGTTAGGCATCTCACGAGATCTAAACATGGAGGCATAGGAGGAGAAGACAACCATCTAGCTACTGCTATGGACTCGTAGTCCAAGGATGAACTACTCATGCATCACTCCGGGGGTAGGCATGGTGATGAAGAGGCCTCCGGTGATGATATCCTCTCCGATAGGGTGCCGAGAGACACCTTCAAAACCCCCCGATCTAGGGTTGATGATGATGGCGGTTGCGGAACTTTTCAGGGATTTTTCATCAGGTGTCTAGGGTTTTCCATCTAGGGGGAATAAATAGGCGAAAGGGCAAAGGCGATGGAGCCCTGGGGGCCCCACACCACCCCCTGGTGCGGCCAAGGGGGGCGCCATCCCATGATGTGGGCCCCCTGGTGCCCGTCTTTGACTCCTCTTCGGTCTTCTGGATGCTTCCGGGGGAAATAAGAACTTCGGGATTTGTGGGGTCCAATTCCGAGAATATTTCCAGAACAACTTTTCTGAAATAAAAAACAGCCGAAAACATGGAACTAGCACTTGGCATCTTGTTAATAGGTTAGTTCCGGAAAACGTGTAAAAATGCTATAAAGAATGGAGACATATGAATCCCAAGGTTCATTACACATATAAGCATACAGAAACGGCAATCGATCTAAGGAACTACGGAGGTAGCTCCACTCGCATCAGGTTGTCCACCGCGGCCACGGGAAACTACCCCGGAGAGCGTCTTTGCAAGCCTCCCCGCACGGTCGCCAAAAGGTCGGAGCGCTACCTTTTTGCCCAGCACGTCTCGAGGAAGCTCCGAGTAGACCTTCTCCAGGTCACCCGAGATGCCATGCGCCAGGGCAAACTAGATAGTCGTCTTGGCTCCTCACCCAGTCTGCGCAAGGGAGTACTCCTGGAGGGGATCATCCTCGCCCAGGAAAACTTGCAGGAAGCCACCAAGAGTTGGCGGAACCGGCACATCCACGAGCAGGCGTTGGTGCAGTTGTGTCAGCACCTAGGCAACATCGCGGATGAGGAAGCATGCCTTCTTCACGTGCTCCCGCAGCTGAGTGCACGCATCCAAGAGGCGTCGACCCGAATCCCTCCGGGTAGCTCCAGCCCATCTCCAATAGCACCTAAAAAAGACGGAGCATGTAAACAGCAGAAAGAGAAAAGAATGAGCCATAGTCGAAAGAAATTCAAGCGTGACTCACCAGCCAAGGTCTGGGCCAAGGGACGGAGGACGCCGACCAGATCACTATCGTGCTTCACACTCGCCTCCTTCAGATGCTTCAAGGCGTCCTGGGCTCCTGCGAGACTGTCAGCTGAGTGCTTGCACGTGGACTCCAACTCCTTCCGAGTAGACTCCATCTTCTTATCAAGGTCTTTCACCCGAGAGGAAGCCTCTGCCTTCTCGGACTTCAACCGATTAACCTCATCTGCAGAATATAGGGCATGATTAAAATAACAGTCGCGACGAGGAAGAAGCGGAACTAAAGCAAAAGGCGTGTGGAAGCTCACTTTGAAGGGTGATGCCATCTTGGACGAGCTGGTCGCGCTCTCCCCAAAGAGAAGCACAATCTGCCTCAGTCGAAAGAAGCCAGCGCCCAAAAGCAGTCAGGAAATCAAGAACGGCCTTTAAAAATTCCTTGCAGAATTAGAGAAATATCACTTGAACCTATACACTACACAGTCGAGTATAGCCTCGGGGGCTACTCCCATCGAGAGCACGGCAGTGCTCCCGATGAAAACCAAACCAAGAAATAGACAAAACAAGAAAATCTCGACTTGAGTCCATAGACAACTACGAGCAATTGACTGTAGACTCAGGGGCTACTCCCATCGGAAGCAGTGTCGTGCACCTGATAAAAGAAAAAGAGCAAGACAAGACGCAGGGAAAGATGATATCACTCTACCTTGCCCTGCGCGGTGGACAAAGGATCAACCGAGCTATCCGAGATCTCCCTGCTTGCTAACACCCCGACATCTCCTGGCCGCCCACCCGCAAAGCTAGGAATCACGTACTCCGGAACGTCGACTGCCTTTGCTGGGCTCAGAGGCCTTCGAGTGGGAATTGCAATTGGAGCAGGGTCCACGACAGCCTCCTGCCTCTTCACGGACGAAGTCGACGAAGCAAACTAATCCGAGCTGATGGTCGCAAGACTGCTGCAAAAGTTAGAATCAGAGAAGAAAAAAAAGGAAAACTCGTGAAAAAGGAGAGAACACACGGAACTTAAGCATCCTCATCATCATCGTCAAGGTTGTCTGGGTTCCAGGCGGTGGAGATCCTCGACTGACGGATGACGGGGGGAAGCACGTTGAGAGGAGCCACTCGGAGAGGATCGACCTCCTCGACATGATGATCACTCAAGGAGTTGTCCTTGGAAGTGACCTCGGCCTCCTCCGGCTTGCGACGCTTCCGACGACAAAGTTGCTCGCTATCCGACTCTTCCTCCTCGTCCAACTCCTCTTGTTCAGAGCTAGACTAAGGATCCACGACGTTAGCCTTGGGAGGGGCTTCAACGTTGCTCGCCAGAAGATCTGATACACCTTCGTCTGCAGAAACTGGCGGGTAGCACGTTGCCACGTCCTGATTCTACAAAGAAAAAAGAAGGAAAAAAGGAGTTTCAATCGACGAAAACCCAAAATAAGAAGAAATACGAAGCAAAGAAGAAGATTAGGGAATTCACCTCAGTCAGAGGGTTCTCCGCTTTGAATGGTGTGAGAGGGCATGTCGAGTATCCCTCTCCCTTCTTCAAGTTGGTGATGGTCGCGATATTCTTCTCGAATTCTACATTCGAAAGAATGTCGTCGCACATACGGCTCCGATCGTTCGCGCCCGTGTACTCCCACAAGGTGGTGGCCTCTCTTGAAGAGGCTGGACCCTCTGGCGCAGAAACACACTCGTCAGGGGAATCCCGTTTAGAGGGGTCCCCTGCTCCTTGTCGTGGAAGCGTGCCACCTTTGAGAGTAGAGGGGTTACGACCTTGACTTCTTTGGCTGAGAGCGAGTGCGTCCAGGACTTCCGTCGCTTTAAGACAGCGAACAGTTGGAACTCTAGAACGCCACCCGCACTGTCATCCACGACATAAAACCACTTTCGGCGCCACCGCTGGGCCGAGTCGTCGAAGTTCATCTCCAGGTAGGGGACGTCCTTGTTCGCCTGGATCCCGAAGCCTCCAGTACTCAGCGGCTCCCTAGTTCTTTCGCCTGGCTAGGGCTTCTCCCGAAAGATCCACACCTTGAAGATGGCGTTCCAAAGCCCCCAGTGCGGGTGAATGCCAAAGAAGCACTCGTAGAGAACGATAAAACACGAGATGTGTTGTATCGCGTTAGGAGGAAGATCGTGCAGCTGTATGCCATAGACATACAGTAGCCCGACGAGAAAAGGATGGAAGGGGACAGAAAAACCTCGGGCAATGTGCTTCGAGAAGGCGATGCGCTCGGCAGAGAGGGGGTTGGGCATCTCCTCCTTCTTCACGGACATACGCACACGTTTGGAGCTCTCCGGAGAAAGCATCCCCTCCCTCTGCATCTCAATGATGCTCTTCCTCGTGGTGTTCGACGGGCGCCAATCGCCCGTCTTTTTTGTTTGGGCCGCCACGGAGGCGGTCGCCACATCCTTGCCGGACGCTGCAGCGGCGCCGCGTTTCTTCGCTCCCGCCATTGAGGACTGGTTCGAGCTCGCAGAAGAGGAAGTGTGCGCAGAGGAAGAGGAAGACGAATAAGGGCCGGGAAAGTTACTTTTCCCCTAAGGCCCAATATTTATACCCGCGCCAGGATGATCTGAGACTTTGATCCGCAAACGTGGCACTCATCGCCACGACCATGTGTGAAGCGAGGACGAAGAGACGGGGGCGGTTACCCCCGCATGATCTTTACAAAAAGATCGTGCATATTTACAGGGCGGCCAGCGGAATAACTGAAGCCTGACCGCTCGTTTCCGGTCAAAAAGCTGACAAGATGGGTCCCGCGCTCTCTGCCCCACATCATCACGTCCCATCGGGAACAGTTGGGAGCAGTCGAGTACGGGGTAACGTCACTGCATACCTCACTACACAAAAAATCTTTCGTATGAACAACAGGACGCGAAATTTCTTTCACATGGGCACCCTGACACGAAATCTCTTTCGTATGTGCATCTTGACACGAAATATCTTTCGCATAAATACGTTGGCACAAAATTTCTTTCGTATAAACTTCATAAACACGAAATCTCTTTCCCACAAGGTCAGGGAAAAGAAGATTACCTCACTCGAAGAGTTGCAGAAGATAACACTTATAGTGCAACTAAAGTAAAATCGCGAGTGTGCGGCTCCTGCAACTCTACCTCATGATGTACTTACGCATCATCCTAACCCCGCATTGTTAGGCTGACTAGGCACATATGGATGCCGTATTCTTTCGAGTACGAAGGTAAGACCCAAGGATCTCTCCCGTGGGCCTGGAATCGCACTCAAGTTGCGTCTTCCAGTAAACATTCCGTGTCAATGACACGAAGAAAAATCCAAGCGGATGCGCCGGGTACCCCTTTTAAAGGTAAGTTTGACTAGATAAGACCTCCACGGCCCAGTCGCAATGATCACCTCACCGAGTTCAAGTTGGAGGTCTCGAATTCGTGTAGGCCAGAACTGCTTTTGCCCTATATGCAATTAATTGGCCCTGATCTTTTGGGAGAGCCAAGCGACTGAGCCGTACCCTTCTGCGAAAATAGCCGATGCAAGGCGCATTAACCACTCGATGCTCGAAGTACGCGAGAATATTGCATACAGGGTATACACCCTTGAAGACAGGCGATTGAATGTCCAGTCGCAAAATCCAAGAACGAACTTTGAGTGCTTACCCGACTATTCTCAGTCGAATAAACAGGGCTACTGACGTGGGGATGAACCCTGAACCTGTCGGGTGAGCCTAATCGGTCCAAGGCCCAAAGAAGGCGCTATCCCGTTGTTCTAGAAGGCCCGGTATAAGCCCACCCGCAAGACTTGCGGGTCAAGAAGGAAAACTCCTACCGACCTAGAGCTAGGGTTTATAACCCCCCCGGACACGGTTTGGGACCCAACCACCTATAAAAGGCTGGGAGAACCACCGAGGGAGGGGATCCAATCTACTTTTCACCACCATAGTCATAAGCTCGAGATCAATCTCTTGTCTTGCGCACCCACCTTTGTAACCGATCTACTCATAATACAGATCTCAAGAGGAGGAGTAAGGGTTTTACCTCTACGAGGGCCCCGAACCTGGGTAAAATTGTGCCCCATGTTAGCCGACGATTGTCACCAGCGCCTATTCGTTCTCTTAATCGAAACCCTACCGGATCATTTGAGGGACTTGTCGAGATGACCAATCGGCATGTTATTTTCAACATCCGCATCGATCACCAAAAGATCGGTGAAGTTAGATCATTGAGGTTTGGGACCGAGAGGAACCGGATTATTCTAACCGGGTTATTCCAGGGCAACTAGATATTCCGGTTAGGAGAATCCTAGCCTAGTTTGAGACAGAGAAGAGCCGGAATATTCCAGCCGAATTATTTGGAAGCAACCGGATATTCCGATTGGGAGAGTTGAGGCTCAAAATAGCTAAGGACTAGAAGTTTGGGATGCAGAAATCAACCAGATTATTTCAACCAGATTATTCTGTAGCAACCGGATATTTTGGTTGAGGAGTCTGTTCGGGACAGAAGCTAGCCAGATTATTTCAAACCGGATTATTTCAATTCAACCGGATATTCCGGTTGAGGAGCCAGTTCGGGATAGAAGTTAACCGGAATATTGTAACCGGATTATTAACTCTGATCAGATATTCCGGTTGAGGTTAATGCAGTCGAGTTCCAGATCTGAAGAAAGAAGCCAACCGGATATTCCGGTCCAAGTTTGGACCGGATATTCCGGTACCTGTTTTCCGGCTCAAATGGCTAGATTTGAGGAGGGGATATAGATACCCCTCCTCTTCCTCCTTGAGCTCTACTTCATCCATTGCATCGAATAACATTTATTGAGCTCACCAAATCCTCAATTACTCTCAATCCCTCCCACCAAACTTGTTGATCTTTGGAGGATTGAAGGAGAAGGCCCCGATCTACATCTTCACCGAGTCGTTCTTCATTTCGCCCTCATTCAATTGAGGGATTTGAGTCTAGGGTTTCCAATTGTGGAGAACCTAGACCTCTTGCTACACTTGGTGATTCTTGGTGTTGGGAGCCCCCAGTTTCGTTGTGGGTGTGTGCCCCAAGCTTGTTTGTAAAGGATTCGATTCCCACCTCAAAGGGGATTTATAGTGGAAGGTGGACTAGGCCTTTGTGGTGGGGTTCATCGGAGAATAGGGTGATTACTTTGTGGCGTTGAGTAGGCCTTTGTGGCGAAGCTCACCGATGATGCCTTGATGTGAGGTTGACGTTGGTAAACCCCCAGGGAAAGGTCGTGAAGAGTATAGCAGCAAGTTTTCCCTTAGAAAAGAAACCAAGGTTGAATCGACCAGTAGGAGGACAAGCAATATCTGAAGGTTGATGCAGCTGAGGTGGCAGGGCGCACTACCGGTTCAGCAGCACCATGGAACCTACACAACACAATCAAATCACTTTCTCCCAACGTAGCAGTGAGGTTGTCGATCTCACCGGTTTTGCTGAACACAACGAGGTCAAACATATGGTGTGGAAAACAGTAGGAACAATATGAAAGCAGTGTGAAAGCAGTAGGTGTTTTATCAGTATGAGGAAAAAGGACCGGGGTCCATAGTTAACTAGTGGTGTCTCTCCGTGAAAGATAAATAACATGCGTGGTGAACAAATTGCAGTTGGGCAATTGACAAAAATGATGGCTGCACCGTAGTGCATATGCCAGACATAGAGATTACTATGTGATTCATGCATGTATTACAACAAAATACATAGACCGTCATCCAACTTCATCTATGTATAATAATCCACCTTCCGAATATCATCCGAACAAACGTTGGGTATTAAGTTGCTAGCAACAGATTATCGCAGTAAGCAAAGTGTCTAATGTAAACAATGTAAACTAGGTAAAGACCGTTGTTTTCTCCCTAATGGCAACAACACATCCTCCGGCCGTCACGTTTCTGTCACTCGAGCACAGATGCAAAGGAGGCATGAACCCACTATCGAGCATAAATACTCCCTCTATGAGTTACTAGCATCTACTTGGCCAGAGAATCTACTAATAACGGAGAGCCTGCAAGATCATAAGTAACATAAGCATGAAGATAACATGATAGATTGATAATCAAAAGACGTAGCATTCAACATTCATCAGATCCCAACAAACACAACATGTAACATTACATAAAGATGATCTCGATCATGTGAGGCAGCTAACGAGATCTAAACATGGTGTACAAAGTGGATAGAACAACCGTCTAGCTACTGCTATGGACGCGTAGTCCAAGGATGAACTACTCACGTATCACTTCGTAGGAGGGCATGGTGGTGTAGACCCCTCAGGTGATGGATTCCCCTCCCGGCAGGGTGCCGGGGAGAGCTCCAGAACCCTCCCAATCTCGGGATGACGATGACGGCGGCCTCGGGTGTTCTTTGGGAAAAAGTGGTATATCTTTATGGTTTACGTCTCTAGGGGTATAAATAGGCAAAAGGGAAAAGGCGGTGGAGGCCTGGGGGCCCCACATCACCCGATGGCGCGGCCAGGGGCACGCCGCCCTATGGTGTGGCCCCCCTCCGGGTCTCTTTTGGACTCCGTGGAACTTTCAAAAATTCTAGGACCTCCGCACTTCGAATTTTCCAATTCCGAGTGTATTTCTAGAACAAATTTTCTAAAACTAAAAACATCATAAAAACAGGGAACTGGCTCTGTGGCATCTTTTCAATAGGTTAGTCCAGAAAATCGATAAAAATGACATAAAGTGTATAGAAAATACGTGGGAAACAACATGGAACATCAGAACTAAGGATACATTTATGACGTATCAATATCCCCAAGCTTAGTTCCTACTCGTCCTCGAGTAGGTAAACGATAAAAACACATAATTTCTGAGGTGACATGCTACCAACATAAACTTGATCAACAATAATGTAAAATCATAAGTAAGCTAAGATCATAGAACTTCAACACAAGCATGATAAATAGAATTTTAATAACAAAGCATAGCAATCACCTTGCATCATGAGAAGTAACACAAATAAAAGATCATGAATAACAATTTTCAACGAAAGATATATGTTTGCTTCAAGTATAGAGAAAACATGTCAAAGTGATATTTCGCTCCTTAAGAGTGGGGCAAAACATAAATGCCAGGACACCTTCAAAGTTCATGAGGAAGACTAGAACAAATAATTAGAGAACAAGCAATAACACATCATGAATCAATTAATATTGTTTCTAGGACAAATGCACATAAAACTCAGATTGGCAACTGATACGTCCATTTTGCATCACTATTTTATATCATAATTTTCTGTTATTCATCGATATATTTCATCTTATGATGCATCTCTTATGTTATTTTATCTTATTTTGCATGTTTTATAATTTTTGGAGAATAAACACCGGGGCCAGAAATCTGATGGAAAAAGCACCGTCGAGATACCATATTTCAGAAGATCAGAAGAAGGGGGAGATCCAGGGATTCCTAAAAGTTCAGAGGAGGAACCTAGCCAGAAGGAGAGCCAGAGGGGGGCCACCAAGGGCCCACACCTAGGGGTGGCACGCTCCCCCTGGTCGCGCCACCTAGGGGTCTGGCCACCCTGGCCCACCTCTGGGGGTCATCTTTGGCGTGCCTGGCCCCCAGGGAACCCTAAGCCTGATTCCATCCTTGAAGAATTATTCTGCCACCGCCTCGGGGCGGAAAACACCCGAGAGATAAATGTCGTGGGATAATCACGGCAGATGTTACCGGGGGTAACTGATCTTGGGGCAATACGACACAGGCGTTTGGGAGAGGGTTTAGCTCAGAGGAAAACATGATGGAACTCGATCTGGTAGCCGGCAATCAAGTCGCCGAGTCTCCAATCTCAAGATATTAACTCAACTCGCGTGTTACACTGGATACTCGATACCAAGCGATATTGCTAGGGTTCTTAGATCTCTCTCAACTAAACCTAGGGGTCGGTTTATAAAGCACTCGTACCCCCTGGCTTACCCTCCAAGGCGCACCCTGAATCCTACCCGGACACCACATACAAACCCTAAATTTCCTTTACCGTAACCCACAATCCGGGTTACGAGGCCTACAAATTTGGGCCTTCCAGAAGTTTCTTTATCCTTAGCCGGATCATGCGCAGCGTCCTTTGGGCCGGGTTACACCTTGGAGTTGGCCTACCGGGTTATTATCCCTCCATCAGTAGTCCCCAGAATAGCTTGGGCTTCACGGATCCTTCCTTGAAGCGCTTGCTATTCCCTGCAAAAATATCAAACGCACAAGTGTATGGAGGCCGGGTTAAGGTGCTTTGATAAATAGCTAGGCCTAACTCCATGGTGGCCATATAGTAACCCGGCTTTTCTCCAAGTACTTGGCTTAGCTCTCCAGGTCTAAACCCTGATAAAAAATGCCAAAAGCCCGACTTACTTTACTCGATAATTAACCCTGATATCACGGAAAATATCTCCTTCTTATTCCTGCCCAGATATCACGTTCAACACTTGCAGCATATCTCAAAAAATCCGCACAGATGACCGTTATCCCAAAATTTCCGGATTCCGCCCGTTAGGATAGGTTTATCCGCCCGCATCTTATAAATAGAGCCCAGAGGGTAACTTAGATCCCAACGTTTCACTCCAACCTTCCCTTTGCTTCCTCATTCCCTGCGCTCCGCAATTCCACAAGAATTTCAAGCCCGCCATCGTAGCAAGGCCGCCGTCGGCCACGTTCATCCTTGAACTGCTCTGCGCCGCCGCCGAGCTCTGCCACCACGCCTTCATTCCGCTCATCAAGGGTCGCAGGGGGACATCCAGACCACGACATCAGTCGCCGCCACGCCAGATTCAAGCTCCTCCCAGTAAGTATTTGTTAAAATAGCTCCGCAATTTTTCGATTCACCTTAGATTGGATCTAGGTCAACCTGCGGGCCGTTGTCCCTGTTGCACCGGATTAGATCGATTTGACGCTCGCTAACTCCTTTAACCACCTGTTTGATGATTACACCTCATCCTCCTACCATTATTAATCACCAATTTCTTCGTAGAATCGTTCACAAGTTTTCCAATCTAGATCCATTTCACCTCAATTTTCCGCGCATAACATTGACACCCGGAAAATCCTCCTTTTCCGGCTATTTTGGTTGCAGTAGATACATGGGCAACCATCCGTCTTCCCCAAATACTTTTCCATACGTAAGTGACCAATAATCTCCATAGTTGTACTTAATACCCGGATACCTCGCAATCTCCACTCCATGGTGTGATACCCGGATAGTTCTTAGTTTTCATACTTTCTTGATACCCCAGACTCGGATAATCCAGTACTTCCGAGTCTTATTTCCTGTACCTTTTTTCTTGTGTTTTGCAGGTTGATCCCATGGCTCCCAAAAGGCAAGGGAAACAGCCGGCCCAGGCGAAGACAACCCAATCCATATCCGCCAATTGGGGGCGATCCACTGTCACAAAGGCCAAGCTGGAAGAATTGGCCGAGTTGGGGGTTCTTCCCCCTCAGAAGGACATTCACTGGAGGGCGCCGGGTGACAAGACCCGGCCCACACCCGCCGACGGCGAGGTAATCTGTTTCATAGAGCACGTGACCCGGGGATTCCGCCCTCCGGGTCACCCTTTCTTTCGCGAGGTCCTGAGCCACTACGGCCTCCGGGTATTCGACATAGGGCCTAACTCTATGTTGAATATTACCCACTTCATTGTCCTATCCAAGTCATACTTGTGCACTTCGCCAAGTTTGACTCTCTTTATTGAACTTTTCCGGTGCAAGCCGTGCCGCGAAAGCGGTGACGGAGCACTTCTCACTTGCGGCGGGGTATCCATTCAACGCCGCAAAAACTCCCCAATGCCAACCCTTAATCTGAACTCCCATGTAAAACACTGGCAACTATCCTTCTTCTACTGCCACGACACCTCTCCACCCGGCGAGAAGAGACTGCCGGGTTACTCGGAGGGCCTCCTCAATACTTCCGAGAATTTCAACGCTTTCGCCCCTGACTCAGACAGGGAGGCAATCATACCTTTGCTAGCTAAGTTAGCCGTTCTCTCATCCCAAGGCCTTCTTGGGCTCAACTTAGTGAAAACTTGGGTCGACTTCCGGATCCAACCCAATTCTATCCGCTCCAAGTTGATGTGCGAATACTCGGGGCACATCACAGACGCCCTTCGATATTCCACCAAGAGCTTTGCAGCCAGGGATACCAACAAAACCATCAAGGGTTTCTTGACGGAGAAGCTGGAGGTGATAAAGAACATCGCCGGGTTACCTCCGTTTACTCGGGAAAACCCGGCCCCAGCGGTAAGACCCGATACTCATAAGTTTATTTCCTCATCTTGACTCGATACTGCTCCTAGTTCTTATTTTCATCTTTATGTCTCAGGCCGATGATCCTTTCTGGACAGTTGAAACCTCCCCCCCTTCCAGAGACCCGGAAGAAGAAGATGAGCCGGCTGACGGTGATGAAGGTATTTGCCCGGATCTTGTATTATCTTTACTTGCATCATTTTCCTCCCATTTAACTTTTTCCCACAGACACACACTCGGTTCGCAGGGCTGGAGGACGAAGGTGAGAATAACGAGGATGACCCGGAGGCTACCGAATCTGATCAAGAGGCAATAGTTGGAGCCAAGAGGAAGACCAGAGGGGCAGTGTCCAAGGTTCCTTTCTCTTCTATATCCTCTGAACCTTACTCCTTTGATGCCATGAGACAACTTAACCATCAATTATCGAACTCGTCGTACTTGAAGGATTCTCTTCCAGCCAAGCGCAGAGTAACTCGGAGTTCCCCGGGTGAGGATCCCCTTAACCCGGGCATCTCCACCTCCCCCGTCCATCGTGCCAGTGCTCCTCCGCCTCGTCCTTCCAATTCTCCTCAGCGCCACCCTTCTCCTACCCATCCACGTGCCGGGCAATTCCGGGTTCCGCTATTGGTCCCTTTGACATCTTCGTCTGCTTCCAGCAGCGAGCTCCCGCCGGATTACGCCGTAAATACCGGGTAAGCTTTTGCTATATGACATCCTTTGATACCTGACAATTTTCAATCACCATTGCTAACTGCCTCTTCTCATCTTTCTTTAGCGCTCAAGTCACCGTTAGTGACCCGGAGAATGTGGAGATGGATAACCGGGAGGCGGATAACCGTCAGACAGAGGAGCCGACTGAGAACGTAGATGCCGCAACTGGCGGTGATATTGAGAACAACCAGGAACAAGGCCCCTTGGGCGATCCACTTCACCAAGCCGCCGGGTCTCCTGCTTCATCCGAACAGTGGACGAGGAGATCGAGGTTCCGGACACGAGGATGGGTTCTCCCAACCCGGATACTCAGACTGTCCGGGTCTCGACCCCAAGGGCGGGGAGAGCTCCCCCATCAGGCGACCAAGCTGCCGGCTCTTCCGGTGTCCGACCCGAGGACCTGACGTTTGCCCAGATGCTCGAAACCCTGCGCGCTTTGAGGGCTAATGAAGAAAACATCTTGGAGGCTTTAATAACCAAACACGAGGTAAACCCGACTAATATTGCTTGTGTCCTTATCCAGTCCTCAAGTTCCGAGTGAATTGATTCATAGTTTGCTTGGAACTTTACGATATAAGCGACTGATAACTTGCCCCTTTACCCGGCTAATCCTTCCTTGCATCCATGCAGTCCTTCGTGACTCAATCTGAGGATAAACTGGCAAAGGCCACCAAGCTCATTGAAAAGGAGGTGGCTCTGCGTGAGGCGGCCGAGGCTGAGGCCAGGAGGAGTAGGACGATAATGAAGAAGTATAGGAGGAGGGCTCACACAGCAGAAGATGATCTAATTAGCCTTTCTGTTCAAATTGCTGATACGTATCGTGCTTTGCTTGGTACGTTTCTTCATCCGGGTTATCCTTCTGATAAATAGCCGGAGTTTCCTGACTCATGTTTCCATTTCTGCAGGTCCGGATGAAGTGATGCCGGACGAGGGTGACATTGCCAGGCTGAAAACTATCAAGAGCGTTATCCGGCAGCTATGCGCCGGAACAAAATGGATCCTTCAAGAAATACGGTGGCCAGGTAAAGGGCATGGCGACCTGAAGAGAATGCTAGACACTTGCTCCACTATCCCCGAGTGGATTTGGCACTGGAAACGCTCGTCCTGCCGGGTTGGAGTAACCCGGGGTCTTGCGCTTGCCAAGGCTTACTTCCCTAAGCTCGAGTTAGCCAAGCTTATGGGCGGTTTCCCGGAATACAAGCTTGATGGGTCCAAGTTCTCCGTGAAGGATTTCCAGGCCGTCCAGAAGGAGGTCCGTTACCCGGCCAGCGTGAGTGCTGACGGCTTAGATGTCGATTCCCTCGTTCCTGCATATGATGCTGCTGGTGAAGCAGTTAAGTCGGATCTTTCCGAGCCGTATGACATGCTGGCCCGATGGAAGGAGGAAGCTGCTAAGTTGAGGGAGGAGGCTACCAAAAAGAAAGCTGAAGCCGATTCTGCGCCCGCTACCTCCACACCAGTCGTTCCTCCTCCTGCGCGAGCCGGTACTACTGATCCGGGTGCTGCTGTTACCCCAAGTGATGGCAAGGGCAAGGCGAAGATGGACGCCGCGGCCTAGAACGCCGAGTGATACCTGATACCTGATGCTACTTCATACGCGTCAGTTGATCGATGTGTCGTTAAAACAACTATTTTTGGATGGTGCGCCTGTGCACCTTTGATACTATTTACCGGAGTTTGTAATGCACTCTAAGTTCTTGATACACTTTGTGCTTCTTCTGATCGTTTAAATTTATCCACTTTTGAGTCAACTTGTTCTTGATATCCGACTTTCTTTACGATTCCTTTTGTGAGACTCGGTTTCCGAGTTTCGTGGGTGTTGACGAGCGGACTTGCTTCTAAGCCCCCAAGTCCCCAAGACTCAAATGTTTGGGTTTTTTGAGCCTTAGCAACTAAGCTACTTTTTCTTTTCCAAAATCCCGAATCGCCAAGACCCGAATTTCCGAGTCTGGGATATGTGGTCTTTTCGAAGAGAACGAGTTTCGTTGTTTGCTAAGCCCAAACCCGGAGCCGTTTCACATAGGTAATGAAGTTATGCTTGATAAACATTGAGTTTCCAGCTATTAGCCTTATACTCTGCATAACTTGTGGTTTACATGACCCTTTTGACAATCTTGTACTATAAGCCGGCTTTCGCGAGGATATCATGTTGTTACATCTATACGAAAACAGGGTCAGGCAAGTCCCATTGGGCTTCATGGCTGATTGTAATCGTAAGCGAGCAAATCATGCCACTTTTATTGCGAGTCACATCGAGCTTAAGTAAGAAAAGTCAAGAAAGTTTGGCTCCTTTGTCCGGTTATAAGATTGCAGCCGTACTCGTTTGTGAGTAATCGGCCCTAATAACTCATAGGCATCAAGGCCGGGTCATTGAGTTTGCAACTGTGCTATTCAAGCAATCAGCCCCCAAGACCTATATATATGCAACGTACTGCGATTAAGGAACATGAGAATAACCACTTCTTTTCTTGATATGAGAATGTTGGGTCAGCCAGCCGCCTCATTAAAAACCCATCCAGTCCCCAAGGGTACCCTGGATAGGAAAAGAGTACGTCTGAAACCTGCTGCCTGTTACATCGTGCAATTCCACTTGCCAATATAGTCTTTACTACGTATAATATGGACGTAGCTGAGCCACGTTCCATGGTCTGTCTCTTTCTTGCATAGATGAAGTGGTATGAGCGGTGTCATTAACTGTAGCCGACTCTTCCCTTGCATCTACCAAGTAATATGATCCATTATGCAGATTCCGGCTTATGATAAACGGTCCTTCCCATGGTGGTGATAATTTGTGTTTTCCTTCGTTTGACTGTACCAGGCGCAGAACCAAGTCTCCTTCCTGGAATACTCGGGTTTTCACGCGCCGGCTATGATACCTCCGTAGATCTTGCATAACCTCAACCCACTTGGTAAACTTATCAATAGCCACCAAAAGATGTGTCTTCTTGCAAGGTGACATGTGAAAGGGACCAACCATGTCCATACCCCAAACCGCGAACGGCCAAGTTAACGGAATAGTCCGTAATTCCATAGCTGGCACGTGGGTTTGGCGAGCGTACCTTTGACATCCGTCACACCTTGCCACTAGGCGCTCCGCATCTGCTAGAGCCGTGAGCCAGAAAAATCCGTGTCGATAAGCTTTGGCCACAAGGGATCTTGTGGATGCATGATGCCCACAATCACCTTCATGGATTTCCTTAAGAATCTGTCGGCCTTCTTCTGGTGCTACACAGCGCAAAAAGACTCCTGCTGCACTTCTCTTGTATAACTCCCCATTGATGATCGAATATCCCTTTGCTCGCCGCAGAGTTTGCCTTGCTAACACCTCTTGCTGTGGTAACTCGCCTCGTGATAGGTAGGCCAAGAACGGTTCTGTCCACTCGGGAATAGCACGTACAGTGGCCACGAGTCCTAAATCCGGGTCTTGATTTGCCAATTCCTCCTCTGACTCAGTTTTAACTGATGGTCGCCATAATTCATCCAGGAAAACGTTAGGTGGAACCGGCTCTCTGCGCGAGCCGAGTCTAGCGAGGGCGTCGGCTGCCTCATTCTTTCTTCTGTCTATATGCTCCACCTCGTACCCGGAAAAACAACCTGCAACCCTATCAACTTCCCTGCGGTATGCTGCCATAGTTGCGTCCATTCTATCCCAAGTTCCTGACACCTGCTGTACCACAAGGTCCGAATCTCCGAAGCATCGTATCCTCTTAATGTTCATCTCCTTGGCTACCTTTAAGCCATGCAATAGGGCCTCAACTCGGCCACGTTGTTGGAACAGTCAAAGTGAATTTGTAGTACGTAACTCAATTTGTCTCCTTTGGGTGATGTTAGCACCACTCCAGCTCCTAATCCCTCGTACTGCTTTGATCCATCGAAGTGCATAATCCATGACTCGGAGTTTGGAACCATGGTAGTCATTCCTGTGTGTGTCCAATCATTAACGAAATCAACCAAAGCCTGAGATTTGATTGCTGACCTGGACTCGTAGCTGATGTGATAATCCCCCATTTCTATCGCCCATTTGGCTATTCTTCCGGTCGCATCCGAGTTTCTGATGATATCCGACATTGGTATTGAGCTAACCACTGTTATGGGATGTTCCTGGAAATACGGCTTCAGTTTCCGGCTGGCCATAAAGACCCCGAAAACTAGCTTTTGCCAATGCGGATAGCGCTGCTTTGCCTCTGATAATACCTCACTGACATAATAAACCGGCCTCTGGACTGGATAACCTTTCCCATCCTCTTTACGCTCCACAACCACTACTGCACTAACCTCTCGGGGGCCAGCTGCCACGTATAGCAACATAGGCTCTTTAGGACCCGGGGCCGCTAGTACTGGTGCTTCAGATAACTGCTTCTTTAGTGCCTCGAATGCCTCATTCGCCTCTTGATCCCATACAAATTTGTCGGATTTCCTCAAGAGCCGGTACAAGGGTATTGCCTTTTCTCCGAGTCTTGATATAAATCGGCTCAAGGCTGCTACGCAGCCCGTGAGCTTTTGAACATGCTTCAAATTTTCCGGCTTTTTCAGACTTTGGATAGCTTTGATTTTGTCCGGGTTTGCTTCAATTCCTCTCTCGGAAACAATAAAACCAAGTAATTTCCCGGCTGGAACTCCAAATACGCATTTTGTCGGGTTAAGCTTCATCTGATACCTCCTTAAGTTCTTGAATGTCTCCTTTAGATCATTGATAAATGTTTCTGCCTTCCTGGTCTTGATAACCACATCATCCACATAAGCATGGATGTTGCGTCCAATTTGGTCCTCGAATCACTTCTGAATACACCGTTGATAAGTTGCGCCAGCGTTCTTCAACCCAAATGTCATGGTTTTGTAAAAAAAGGCCCCAAAAGGGGTTATAAACGATGTTTTCTCCCAATCCTCCCTCTTGAGTTTAATCTGATGATATCCGGAATAAGCGTCCAGAAAGCACAATAGGTCACTCCTAGCTACTGCATCTATGATCTGATCTATCCTTGGTAGTGCGAACGGATCCTTTGGGCAATGCTTGTTGAGACTCGTAAAATCAATGCACATCCTCCACTCATTGGTCTTTTTCATCACTAGCACCGGATTTGCTAACCAATCCGGGTGAAATACTTCCATGATGAAGCCGGCTGTCAATAGCCGAGCAATTTCTTCACCTATAGCTTTCCTTCTTTCCTCATTCATCTTCCTCAAGCCCTGCTTCACAGGCCTGGACTTGGGATCTACATGCAAACTATGCTCTGCCAACTCTGTAGGGATACCCGGCATGTCGCTAGGTGTCCAGGCGAATACGTCCGCATTCGAACGAATAAACTCCACAAGTGCCTTCTCCTGCTTGCTGTCCAAGTTAGACCCTATAGTAAATTGCTTAGTGGGATCACCTTCGACAAAATCTATCATCTTGGTGTCCTGTGCTGCCTTGAATTTTGCTCTTTCGTCCTCAGTATTCGGCCTTTTCAATGCGGTTCCATCATCCGGATCTACTTGAGACCGATAATACTTGAGTTCTTCTTTTCTGCAAGCTTGCTCGGCCATTACCGAATCTCCTTCGTCGCACTCGGCCGCTATATCCCGGCTTCCATGTATGGTGATGGTCTGCTTAGGACCCGGAATCTTCAGCTGCAAATACACATAACACGGCCTGGCCATGAATTTGGCGTAAGCCGGTCTTCCAAATAGTGCGTGATAAGGACTGCGCAATTTGACCACCTCGAACGTGAGCCACTCAACTCGATAATTATCCGTTGATTCTCCGAAAGCTACCTCCAATGCGATTTTCCCCTCGGGACATGCCGAGTGACCCGGCACTATTCCATGAAAAATTGTTGAGCTTTTCTGTAGCTGGGACTCTTTGAGACCCATGCGTGAAAACGTTTCCCAGTACAAGATATTGATGCTACTTCCACCGTCCATCAGGACCCTTTTTAACTCGTAACCATTAACCTGTGGTGCGACTACCAACGCTAAGACATCTGGGTGCTCTATTCTTTCCGGGTGATCTCTTCTGCTCCATGTTATCTCTTGCTCCGCCCATCTCAGGGTATCCCGGACCAGCCGAGGAAACAGATTTCACAGCTTGCTTGAGTATCTTTTTG
Source organism: Alopecurus myosuroides (assembly GCA_028641055.1). Lineage (NCBI taxonomy): Eukaryota > Viridiplantae > Streptophyta > Magnoliopsida > Poales > Poaceae > Alopecurus > Alopecurus myosuroides. The sequence goes on from CM054062.1 coordinate 121,821,069, forward strand.
TCCCTATTAGAAGTTCCTGTAGTATGCACATGATATTGTCCTTTTAAATCAGATGTACGTACCATACCGATGAAGACGCTGATCTGGCCGATCGTCACAATAGATCCGGATTTGAGGTGATCCGACTCTGGCCCCCAGCCGGAATCGTCCACCATCTTCTCCCCTTCGTGGTCGATGTAGATCTCGCCGACGACAAGATTCTCCATGTTCTTCCGAGCTTCTCCCGTGACGTAAACACCTTTGGACGTAGGCCCCACGGTGGGCGCCAACTGTCGTGGGATAATCACGGCAGATGTTACCGGGGGTAACTGATCTTGGGGCAAGACGACACAGGCGTTTGGGAGAGGGTTTAGCTCAGAGGAAAACATGATGGAACTCGATCTGGTAGCCGGCAATCAAGTCGCCGAGTCTCCAATCTCAAGATATTAACTCAGCTCGCGTGTTACACTGGATACTCGATACCAAGCGATATTGCTAGGGTTCTTAGATCTCTCTCAACTAAATCTAGGGGTCGGTTTATAAAGCACTCGTACCCCCTGGCTTACCCTCCAAGGCGCACCCTGAATCCTACCCGGACACCACATACAAACCCTAACTTTCCTTTACCGTAACCCACAATCCGGGTTACGAGGCCTACAAATTTGGGCCTTCCAGAAGTTTCTTTATCCTTAGCCGGATCTTGCGCAGCGTCCTTTGGGCCGGGTTACACCTTGGAGTTGGCCTACCGGGTTATTATCCCTCCATCAATAAAAGCTCTCTGGTAGGGAGAAATCTGCCGGGGAAATTCCTCTCCGGAGAGGGGAAATCGCCGCCATCGGCACTGTCATCACTCCGGGCATCATCAAGATCGTCATCATCATCGTCATCACCATCAGCACCATCACGCTCATCATCCACCTTCACCCCGATGTAACAATTAGGGGCCTCTATCGTTGTTTTGCATTAGATCTCTCTCCCGGTGCGGATTACTTGTTAGTAGTTGATGCTTGTGAGATTTATGGGTGTTTGCACTTTATGACCAGATTGTTATCATCCATTAAATCACCTCTGATCATGATCCATATCATGTGTTGTGAGTAGTTCGTTTTGTTCTTGTGTACATGGGAGAAGTCAAGTTGTTAGTAGTGAAGTAATGTTGAATAATATTTAATGTTTGATATTTAAGTTGTGGTGTTATTCTTCTAGTGGTGTCATGTGAACGTCGACTACATCACACTTCACCATTTATGGGCCTAGGGGAATGCATCGTGTATTTGGCTACTAATTGTGGGGTTTCTGGAGTGACAGAAACCTAAACCGCCGTTAGGAAACCTTTAGCGTAGGATCCCGGAGTTTAAAGTTGTGGTTAGATTTATTTCTTAATTACTTTCTTGTAGCTGCAGATGCTTGTAAGGGGTATAATCACAAGTATGTATTAGTCTTGGATGGGACGGTACATTAGCATAGGTTCACCCACTAACAATATCAAAACACCTAACATTATTCATCTGCATGGAACAAAATCACTTGACAGAAACCTCCCATGTGTCCTCGAGTACGTTTGTTAATCATAAGTAAACTCACCGGCTTGTCCTTTGCTGAAGAAAGGATTGGGCCACTTTCTGCAATTATTATTACTGCATTTTATTTACTCGCACTTTTTTATCTGCAATATCAAAAACCCCTACAAATCTATTTTCCAGCATATACAGTTATTCCTTCATCGAAAATGCTTGTCAACACCTTCTGCTCCTCGTTGGGTTCGACACTCTTATTTATCGCAAGTACTATAATACACCCCCTATACTTGTGGGTCATCAAGACTATTTTCTAGCGCCGTTGCCGGGGAGTCAAGCGCTATTGGGAAGCGGAATTGATAAAGGAAGCTTCTGTTGTAAGTGTTGTTTTCATTTCTGTCTACTGCTTTATTACGCTATGTTTGGAACTCCTTATGAGTCCTTATTTGCGGGCACTGCTGCCACTGCTAGGGTAGTAAGTGACCCACCACCTGATGATTTGGATCCTTATAAAATACCTACAAAGATTGTTAAACATGTTATGGATAACTGCTGATGGAAATGTCCATCCTGGTGATCATTTGCTTTTTTCACATGACTTATGCGAGTTGTTCAAGTGTGCAGGCATTACTATGAGCCAAGTGAAGAGGAAATTATTCTCTATATCATTGACAGGCCGAGCCGTTGAATGCTTCAAGCTGTTGAAAAATAGCCAGATTATTGAATGGGAGGAAATTGTACCTCTCTTTTATTCTAAATTCGACCCTCCAAGTGAAATCCATAGAGATCGGAATTATATATATAATTTTTGGCCCAATGACGGAGAGAGCATTGCCCAAGCATGGGGGAGATTGAAGTTACTAATGCTCAAATGCCCCATTCATGAGCTCCCCAGTAATATTGTTATTAATAATTTCTATGCAAGGCTTCCTCTTCATGATAAGAATTTATTGGATGCTTCTTATTCTAGATCATTTACACGTATGAAGGATCAAGCTAAATGGGATCTTCTTGACCGTATTCAAGAAAACACTAAAGCATGGGAGAATGAAAAAGGTAGAATGTCAGGTATAAATTATGACTATGAATGCATTAAAACCTTTATGTCATCTGAGGATTTTCATAATGTTAGTGTTGTTTATGGTCTTGATTCTCAAGTTGCTACAAACTTATATAAGTCTTTTGCTTCTTACATTGATATTCCTAAAAAGGAATGGGATAAGTATCATGCACCTTATAAAGATAATAATAAATTGTGTTCCTGCTAGATATATAGAAGTTCATACTGTTGATTCTATTGTGCCTGAACCTTATATTGAGAAAATGCCTTTCCCTGCTAAGGTAAAAAAAAACACTCTATGCTAGCTAGTGTGATTAATAAAAGTGCAAAGAAACTTGTAGAACCTGAGGTACAAATAACTGTAGGACCTACAGTAGAAATAGTAAAGGACATTGTTTCTAAAAATGTAGAAGAGGGACACATTATATTTTGTGAATATGCTTCTAATATTGTCTGTCATCCTAGTAAATCTAGGAAACCTAGTGTTCCTGTGCTATCTGTTAGGATAGGTGATCATTGTTATTATGGTTTATGTGATATTAGTGCTAGTTCTAGTGCTATTCCTTATGAGCTTTATAAAGAAATCATGCATGAAATTGGTTCTTGTGAACTTGAAGACATTGATGTGATTATTCAACTTGCTAATAGGAAAACTATTTCTCCAATTGGTATTGTTAGAGATGTGGAGGTCTTATGTGGTAAAAATAATATACTGATGATTTTCTAGTACTAGGCACTTCTGCTAGTGATACTTGTCCTATCATATTTGGTAGAACTTTCTTAAATACTTGTCGTGTTGTTATAGATTATAAAAAGGAGAAAATCCTCACAAAGTTTGATGGAGAATCTTATGAATTTAATTTCTCCAAATATGCTCAAACTCCTTATGAAGCTGAATTGCCTAATGATAATTATAAAGTTGAACAGTTGGCTGTTATTGCTCTTGCTCCTAACAATCCTTTGCAGCAATAAATGGAAAACCACGAAAGTGATGTCTTTATGGAAGAAAGGAATGAAAATTAATGACATTTTCCTACATCAGCCAGCAATGCTGAAACATAATTTACCCGTGGAAGACCTGGGTACAACATTACCACCCAAGGAAGATCCTGTTTTTGATTTAAAGCCTTTGCCTGATTATCTTAAATATGCTTATATTGATGATAAGAAATTATATCCTGTTATTATTATTTCTCAACTTTCTGATAAAGAAGAGGAGAGATTATTGGGGATATTGAAGAAACATAGAGGTGCTATTGGTTAAAATATTGATGATCTGAAGGGGATTTCACCTGCTATATGTCAGCATGCTATTAATATTGAACCTGATGCAAAGCCATTTGTTGAACATCAACACCGTTTAAATCCTAAAATGAAGGATGTGGTAAGAAATGAGGTATTGAAGCTCCTCGATGCTGGTATTATTTATCCTATTGCTGATAGTAGATGGGTTAGTCCTGTGCATTATGTCCCTAAGAAAGGAGGGATGACTGTTGTGCCTAATGAAAATAATGAACTTATTCCTCAAAGAGTAGTAGTTGGTTATAGGATGTGCATTGATTTTAGGAAGGTTAACAAAGTCACTAAGAAAGATCATTATCCTTTGCCTTTTATTGATCAAATGTTCGAAAGGTTGTCTAGGAAAACTCATTTCTGCTTTCTTGATGGTTATTCTGGGTTTTCTCAAATTGCTGTTAAAAATCTTGATCAAGAGAAAACAAGTTTCACTTGTCCTTATGGAACCTATGCTTATAGACGTATGCTTTTGGTTTATGTAATGCTCCTGCTACTTTTCAAATATGCATGTCTGCTATCTTTCATGAAGAAATTGTGGAAGTTTTCATGGATAATCTCTGAAAGAGGTATTGAAGTTGATAAAGCTAAAGTTGAAGCTATTGAGAAAATTCCATGTCCCAGGGATGTCAAAGGTATTCTAGTATTCTGGGTCTTGCGGGTTTCTATAGAAGGTTTATTAAATATTTATCTAAAATATCAAAGCCTCTTACTAATCTTGTTCAAAAGTATGTACCTTTTGTTTTTGATATAGATTGTAGAGAAGCTTTTGAAATTTTATAGAAGGCTTTAATATCTGACCCCGTTTTTCAACCACCTGATTGGAATTTACCGTTTGAAATTATGTGTGATGCTAGTGATTATGCTATAGGTGCTATTCTTGGACAACAGATAGATAAGAAGTTAAATGTTATTCATTATGCTAGTAAAACTCTTGATGCTGCTCAAAAGAATTATGCTACTACTGAAAAAGAATTCATAGCTGTAGTTTTTTCTTATGATAAATTTAGGCAGTATATTGTTGATTCTAAAGTTACTATTGATACTGATCATGCTACTATTAAGTACCTAATGGAAAAGAAAGATACTAAGCCTAGGATTATTAGATGGGTGCTTCTTTTGCAAGGATTTGATTTACATATTATGGATAGGAAGGGTGCTGAAAATCCGGTTGCTGATAATCTGCCTAGATTAGAAAATATCCCTGATGACCCTATTCCTGTTAATGATAGTTTTCCTAATGAACAGTTAGCTGCAATAAAAGTGAGCTCTCCAGAGAGGCCATGGTATGCTGATTATGGTAACTTTATTGTTTCGAAGTATTTGCCTCCTACCTTTACAGCTTAGCAAAGAAGAAAATTCTTCTATGATTTGAGGCATTACTTTTGGGATGACCCACACCTATATAAAGAAGGTGTTGATGGTATTATGCGAAGATGTGTTCCTGGAAATGAACAACGAGAGATATTGAGAAAATCTCATAGTAGTGCTTATGGAGGACATCACGCTAGAGATAGAACTGCACATAAGGTTCTACAATCAGGTTTTTATTGGCCTACTCTCTTTAAAGATGCTAATAAATTTGTTTTATCTTGTGATCAATGTCGAAGGGTTAAAAATATTTCTAGACGTAATGAAATGCGTATGAGTTATTCTCTTGTTATTGAAACGTTTGATTGTTGGGGTTTTGACTTTATGGGTCCTTTCCCTCCTTCGCAAGGCTACACTCATATTCCTATTGTTGTTGATTATGTTACTAAATGGGTAGAAGCTATACCTACTAAAAGTGCTAATGGTGAAACCTCTTTAAAAATGCTTAAAGACATTATTTTCCCTAGGTTTGGTGTACCTTGATATCTTATGACTCATGGGGGTTCTCATTTTATTCATGGCGGTTGGATGCACGAGTAGAGCTCATACTCAGTACAGGTGGAGGCTAGCAAAAGACTAGGAGCAACAAATCAAGAGAGCATAAGAGCCATAATCATGCATAGCGACATAAACATCATTAATAAAAGCATAAGTGGTACCACAAGTTCAAAAACAAAATGATCATGGAGGCTATGATTGACTAGTTCATAGTCATAAACATGGTGTGAGCATGCGCCAATTCAACCAAATAATACATTCAAAGGAGAACACCACAAATTTATGCTTCAATATGACAAGAAGAACTCATGATTCTTTCAATGGCACATTAAAGACTCTCAGCTATTTGAGGCTAATCATGATACTAAATAACCAAAACACTTTACAATTAAAATAATATCTAGCATGATATCAAAAAGACTAGCGACGGTCTATACAAGCTTCTACTTGCACAGTATAAATTCTACCTCAAGCATCAGCTTCTTTTCCCAGCAAGCACCATACAAAACATGCTTTAACAAAAACGCTCTAAATGCTACATCAAGCAAACATGAGAGTACTCAGATAACACTACTAAAACTAACATCTTTGAACAAGAGATGAAATGAAAACAATAGCTAAATAGGAAATTTTGCAGCACCTAGAAGAAAAACTACAAATACTAGCCTAGCAAGTATTCAAATGAAAAAGCGGAACATGTTTCTCTCCCAATGAAGGGATACTAGGGTACAACTATATTGCAGCAAGGAAAACAAAAGTAAACAAAATAAAAACAAACAGACGCTCCAAGTAAACTTCATATGATGTGATCGAATAAAAATATAGTTTCACTAGAAGTGAACTGATAGATTGTTGATGAAGAAGGGGAAGCCTTGGGCATCCCCAACATTACATGCTTCAGTCTTCTTAAATATGCTTAGATGAACCACGGGGGCATCCCCAAGCTTTGACCTTGCACTCTTCTTGATCACATATATCACCCTCTTCTCTTGACCCTTGAAAACTTCCTTCACACCCCACTCGAGCCCACGGACTTGAAGAGCATTCAAGGAAGACATGACTTTGCTTTTGTGACCTCAACTCAAGTGATGCAAGAAGTGTGCTCCTATTAAGTGCAAACCAAAAATTCTTTTGACAACCGTGCTAGAGCCCTTGTAATGCACAAAGGAGCATCAGTTGCTTTGACGACCGAGGTCGTATCAAGGGAGGTAAGGGGTGGCCCAATCTTCTCAGTGAACTCACACATAACTTCTGAATTGATAACTAGTGCGCCACTAAGAACTCTCCGGCTGATCCCTGATGCCAATGCAAAAGATAGCAACCCAATGGATATTCTCAACTCCACACTCTTGCACAAGTAATCCACCGACTACAAGTGGTACTGTACCGTCTTATTCCCAGTGGAACAGCAGGTATCACGTAAGGTTTGCAGATGAACTTCCATATGAAAGGCTAACAAGCAGTTTCAATCTAGAGGTCTAGGGTTTTTGGATTTAACGTAGTCTAATTGATCCACACGCAGGTGGCCAACATATATAGGTGGAGGGGGTGCGGCCACAAGGTATCCTTGCGCAAGCAACCCTCTCCCTACTAGGACTAGGACTCCTACTAGGACTAGAACTCACAATTATGGATACAATCCGATTCCCACACAAGGAATTCGGCCACTATGGTTATGGAAACCAAACCTAACACTATTATGACGCATTGATCTTCTATGTGGGCGCCCTCCTCATGCTTGTCCATCAATGAGTGCATTTCACCTTGTGGAGGCACTCATCCCCTTGTGAAATAATAATTGCAATGCTTGTTTCACCATCCTTAGCACTTGATCACCATCTCCTCTTCTAGCTCATCTCTATCTTCTCTCCATGATCTCCATTAATGTTTGTATTATCAATAAACCTAAGAACACATAGATGCAATGATTTAGGTAGTATAAAGTTCTCACAATTATAAACATTATACTCAAGTAGGAGTGAATTCACCTGTTGTTGAAGTAGCTTGGTTCTTGATCTTGTCATTGGACCAATTCTAACTTCATTAGCTTTGATTGGAGGATCTTCATGTTCAACAATAGGTGAAGAGCTAGGGATGTCCTCATCAATTGCTATGGCAAGTCTCGCTATGGCAACGAAGGGACTCAAAGAGTGAGTTCTTGCTTCAATTGTCAAGATAAGCACCATTTAATTGTGGAGTGCCCCTATGAGAATAGAGAAATCCACGGTGGCAAGCTCATCCGCAAGGACAAGTCCAAGGTTTCATACAAGAAACCTCACTTCAAGAAGAAGCCTTTCAACAAGAAGTCCCCCACCAAGTTGGTGCTATTGGCTCAAGAGGATTATGATTCCGAAAGTGATGAAGAAGAAGAAATCACAAGTGAAGTGGCCGCTCTTGCTATTGCTTCAACTCCATCATCTTCATCTCTCTTTGAATCCCCCAATGAGAATCATCCTCACTACAATGCCATGTGCTTCGTGGCTAAGGCCTCGGAGGTATCACCTTCTCCCAAAGATCCCAAATGAATTGGTAAACCATGCTAGTCTTAAAGTAGAAGGTGAAATTGCCTCTTTGGAACATTTTATGTCTAACATGCAAAGTGAGACCAAGAAGTACTTTGATCATCTCCTGAGCCAATTGAGAGAGGCCCATGAAGCTCTTGAGAAGAAAGGTGAGATCGGAAGAAGGGATGCGGCTGAGATATCATCTCTCTCCATGACTCTTGAGGAAGAGCATGCTGGTAGAGTTTCTCTTGAGGAGGAACTGAAATCTATTGAAGAGTCATGTAATGAACTTGTTTCTAATATCACTAAATAATGTGACCTTGCAATTTTTAAATATAAAAGGCTAAAAAGGATAATGTTGAGTTTGAGGTTGGTCATGATAAACTAACCGAGGAGTTTGAAAAGCATACCAAGGCTCACGAGGCCTTTGAGAGTGAACACTCTACCCTCAAAGAGTTACATGAACAACTTGAAACTTAACTTAATCAATGCAACACCCCTAGCACATCTACTTCTTCTTATGATCATGCAAATATTATTGAGGAAAATCCTAGGTTTAAGGATGAGCTAGCAAGGCTCAAGGGCAAGAGCCCTCAAGTTGAGAAGGTTGTGGCCTCTAGCCCACAAGTGGTTGCCTCTAGACCACAAGTAAGTGCTCCAAGGAAACAAGTGGACAAGCAAGGTCTTGGCTATGTTTCCAAGAAGAAGACCAAGAAGAAGAAGATCAAGAAGAAGGCCAACAATGGTGCTTTGGGTGATATTGTAATTAGGGACAACACTACTTGTAGCACTCCCGCACAAGCTAACAATGTTGCTTCGAGTGGTGGTGTCATGAGGGACAACACTACTCGTAGAATTTCCACGGGAACTAACAATCGACACCATTTTTTATATGTTGATTATTATGGTGTTCCGCGGGAACTAACAATCCACGCCATTTCTCATGAGGGGCAAGCTAAATATGTTGGTCCTATTGAAGGTTACATTGACTATACTATTTGGATTCCAAAGACCCTTGTTGCTAACATGAGGGGACCCTCCTCGGGTCCTAACTCTAGTCAATGATCTCTTGCAGGACTATGCTTCCGGTGGGTCTAAATGGATAATTTATAGTGGATGCACTAGTCATATGACCGGAAGAGAAGAACTTGTGATGGAGTTGCGCCCAAATGATATTTATGCAACCGTAACCTATGGAGACAAGTCCAAGTCTAAGGTATCAGGGTTTGGCAAGGTTGTGATTGCTCCTGATATCACTATTATGGACGTCATGCTTGTTGAATCCCTTGGTTACAATTTACTTTCAGTTTGTTCATTAGAGAAGATGGGTTTCTCGGTCTTCTTTGATCCTGAGATTGTGGTCCTTTTGAGGAGCAAGACTCTTGACGATGCATACCTGGGACATGTTGAAAATGAGTTGTTCATGGTGGACTTCTCGAAGTCTACCAACTCTCAATCAATGTATCTTTTCGGAAAGGCAGACGTGGGATGGTTGTGGCATCACCGCTTATCCCATGTCAACATGAGAACTTTACAAAGGTGGCCTTATCCTAGGACTAATTTTTTTTTCCTTTTCCAAAGATCGCGTTTGTAGGTCGCGTGTTGAAGGAAAGATGCATGATGCCGCCCACAAGGCCAAAGAGGATCTTGGAGCTTCTCCATGTTGATATCTTTGGTGTCGTGCCCGAGGCAAGTCTTGGAGTCAAGAAGTATTGCTTGGTGATTGTAGATGACTATTCAAGATACACTTGGGTTTATTTCTTCAAGTGCAAGACTGAGACCCGACAAACTTTCATCGACTTCACCAACCAAGTGCAACGTCAACACAATATCAAAAATCATGGCTATTCGGAGTGACAATGGCTCCGAGTTCAAGAACTATACTTTGAATGAACTCCTTAGTGATGAGGGTATTCGTCATAAATATTCCTCCACCTACACCCCTCAACAAAATGGTGTAGCCGAGCGGAAGAATATAACTCTATTGGATATGGCAAGGACAATTTTGGCGGAGTATTCTTCTCCCCAATATCTATGGGCCGAGGCCATTTCCACCGAATGCCACTCCTCCAACCGCCTCTACATCCGCAAGGGCTTGGACAAGACTCCATATAAGATCCTCACCGGCAACAAACCCAACGTCTCCTACTTCTGTGTATTCGGTTGTATGTGCTTCTATTTGATCAAGGGTGTTCAGTTGTCTAAATTTCAATCTAAAACTAGGTATATTTGTTGGTTACGGTGCCGAATCCCACACTTATAGTGTCTTTAACAAATCCTCATGGATTGTCATAGAATCTTGTAGTGTGGTTTTCGAGGAAAATGATGGCTCCCAAGTGGCGCAATTTCATGTTTCTAATGTAGATGTTGAAATGCCTTTCAAGAAGCCATAGGGAGGATGGGTGTGGGATTTTCCGCCCCACTGAGGGACACCTTATGGCGACTCGAGAAGGACTATGCTCTACTGAAGTGGAGCCCTACTCTACAATAGAAGAACAAGCCAAGGAGCCAACTAATGCACCTAACCAAGAACATGTTGAAGACCCTCCTCTCATTGACCAAGTTACTATGCAAGAGGCAACCACTCCTATCATTCAAGCTAGTCAAGTTCAAGGCCAAGATCAACCGCACTCATCCTCCTCTCCTCAAGTTGAAGCAAGTGTTGATGATGATGATGATGATCAAGGACATCAAGTTGGTCAAGACGGGGACCCAAATGATCAAGATGATCAAGTGATTCCTCCTTGCACTAATGAGGAGATCGAAGCCGGTCATGCTAGAAGGATAAGAAGAGCCTTGAAGCGTATTGATGCTTCCGACAACGAAGTGTTGGAAGATATTCAAAACAAGAGATACACAAGAAGGAAATTGGCAAACTTTAGTGAGAATCAAGCTCACATATCCATGGTGGAACTAAAGAAGGTGTTTGAAGCTCTTAAGGACTTCGATTGGGTTGAAGCTATGCATGATGAGCTCAATAACTTTGAGCGCAATAAGGTTTGGAAGATAGTTGAGAAGCCCAAAGATTGCCACAATGTTATTAGCACTAAGTGGATATTCAAGAACAAGCAAGATGAGCATTGTATTGTCATAAGGAACAAGGCGATATTGGTGGCTCAAGTCTACACTCAAGTGGAAGGCATTGACTTTGATGAGACTTATGCTCCCGTGGTCGCCTTGAGTCCATCCGTATACTTTTTGCATATGCATCTTTGCATAATTTCAAGTTGCAACAAATGGATGTCAAAAGTGCTTTCTTGTATGGTCCACTAAAAGAGGAGGTATATGTTAAGCAACCTCCAGGGTTCGAGAACCCCAACTTTCCTAACCATGTATACAAACTTGATAAGGCTCTCTATGGACTTAAGCAAGAACCACGTGCGTGGTATGAGCACCTTAGAGAGTTATTGGAAGACCGTGGTTTTGAAGTTGGGAAGATCGACCCTACCCTTTTCACAAAGAGGGTAAAGGGAGAGGTTTTCAAATGCCAACTCTATGTGGATGATATTATCTTTGGCTCAACTAATGAAGCTTTTAATAATGAGTTCTCAAAGCTTATGACTGATAGGTTTGAGATGTCCATGATGGGAGAGCTTAAATTCTTCCTTGGCTTTGAGATCAAGCCATTGGATCGTGGGACTTTCATTTCTCAAGCCAAGTACACCCAAGACATGCTCAAGAGGTTTAATTTCCAAGGTGCAAAAGAGAAGCCATCTCCTATGCAAGTCAAATGCCACCTCAAGCGCAATCCGGATGGTAAAGATGTGGACCAAAAGTTGTATCGTTCTATGATTGGTTCTTCACTTTACCTTTGTGCATTGTAACATCCCAAGTCTGAAAAATAGCCATTAGAATGTTTGCTCCCTGTTATTTTATGTTTTGCATCATGGCATCATGTTGATTGCATTTGTTTTGTTTGTTTTCCATTTGTTTTCCAACTGTTTTCAGTTGTTTTCCTTTGTTTTCTATTTGAATTCCAAACCAAAATTCAAACCTTTTGTTTCATCCTTGTGATGTTACAATTTCCAAAATGTTATTTCAAATAAAACAACCAATTTGCTTTCATATCTTTCCACATTGATCAACTAATAATTTGGTGCTTTGTTTCAAATAAATAAATTCCCAAATTGCTTCCAATTATTTCATATTGGATCAACTCTTAAATTGTTGCTTAATTCAATCAATCACTTAATCAATTAATCAATTAATTTCAAATTATTTCCAAACTCAAACCAATTCTCAATTCATTAACCTTTTGAATCCATGAAATGCACCACTAATTTGAATTCATTAAATCCCTTTTAAACCCTAAAGAAAACCCTATTGAAAAATACCTTGTTTTTCTAATATTAACCAATATTGCAAAATTCAATTAAATTGGGTTTAATTTTAAACAGCAAGCACACATTTGAAATTTGGAAAACCAAAACTACCAAGTGTTTGCATTTCAGCTAAGGAGCTTATCCAAATGTTTCCAAATTTTTCTATCAACAAAAACCTATCTTTTCTATCCAAAAGCCTTTGCTACAAAAAAAAAAGAACAGTACAAAAAAATAATAATAAGGAGAGAGAGAGCACAGCAGCCCACCCCATCTATTTCTTTCCCCAGCCCAAATTCTCTTTTCCCCTAAGCCCACCACCACAATCCCATCCCTTCCAGCCCACCTAAAGCCACCGTTTCGGCCTTTTCCCCCTCCTTCTTCCTCTGCCGTACTATCGTGACGACAGCAGGGGAGAGCCACCGATGCTCAACCACTCCCACCTGCTTTTCCCCCTTATCTACCCAGCACGCCTCTCCCCTCCCAACCCTAATTCCTTCCCTCTTCCTCTCCACCCGCCGCCGCTGCGTTTCCCCTATTCTTTCCTCTTCCTTCGATTCGTTTGCTTCTCTGAACTTTCTGAAGAAAACCCGGAGGAACACCACCGTGGATGATCCTTGTAGACCATGGTGTAGTCGCTCCACTCGTCGTCACGCCGTGTTAGCGACGGGAATGGAACCCCGGTGCCCCCCTCCTCCTTTTCTCTGAAGAACTCGGGGCCGGAGGCGTACCAGAGCCATCACACCGACGCCGTCTTTTCCCGGTGCGCCCTGTCCGTCTCCGGCGAACTTCGTCAGGCTTTGCCTCGCCTTCGACGCCGTGGGTACTCCTCGGGCCATGCCTCGCCCGGGGACGAGGACCCTGGAGCCGGTCTTCCTCCTCGCCACTTCCCCATGCTGGAGGTGCCCTGGACGCGGCGCATGCTCCCCTTCCTCGTCGACGGCCACCACAGCACGCCTACATCGCCACCTCCTCTCGGTGAGCCTCGACCCTGAGCTTACTCCCTGCCCCCCTCCCTCTGCTCTGTGGGTCTCTTTCGGGCGCCATCCCCTCGCCACCAGCGCTGCAGGACATCGTGGCCGCCGGATTTTTCCCCCGTGCTCTCTGCATCGACGAGCAGCGGCCGTCGTTTGCTTCAGAACCAAACGTACCCGTACGTCTAGTCCAAAAGCCCAACCTTCCCAGATCTGACAGATCAGCGGGCTTAGCCCAGTGGCACCACGCTCGCCCGCTCGGCTGCGAGATCCGGGGTTCGATCCCCGCTGAGGGATAAAAACCCCACTTTTTTCTCTTTTGCGCGCTAAGGAGCAGCCCCACATGTCAGCGGCTGCCCTGGCCACGCAAGCACCAGAGGCCCTGTGGTCCACTGGACAGTGGCTAGGGTAGAGTGCCTCTGAGTAACAATGGTTTCTGCGAACTCCAGGAATTCCAAAAATGCATTTTAATAAACAGAATTAAAACAAAACTTCAAAATTGAATAACTTTCTTTCTGTAATTCCATTAAATGCAAACTTTATATGTTTACTGCTCCAAATTTCATAATCTTTCCAATTATTCCATTTGTGTTCTGTTTTGAGTTTCCAAAATGCATTTAAAATTCAAGTTTGAATAATTCAAATGTAATTTGCAATAATTCATAAATAATTCATACTATTTCCAAATAAGTCAAATAAAATATGTTTTTCACACCATTTTGAAAATGCTATTCAAATATAAAATTTGTTTCATTGTTTGAATAATTTAAATTGCTTAAATAATTTAATACTTGTTTAATTCAATTAAATTTGATAAAATCATAACTTGCTTAATATAAAATATTTTTGGACATGCAAAATATGTTTTCAAACCACCAAAGTGTGAACTTTGCAAATGTGAATTTGAAATTATGTTTTGACTAAATAAAATTCAATTAATATTCAAACTTGTTTTAAATTCAATTAAAACTTGTTTAATATTGTTTAATTCATAAGTAAATAATCCTAAGTCCAATTTCAAAATGTGAAACATGTAATCCAACCAAAATTTGATAAGCTTTTCAAATATCAACTTTGTAATTTGTTTTGCACACTTTAACTTGATGAAAACAACAATTACTTGTGTGACATCAATAAGGAACCAAAAAAATCATTAACATGACAAATAAAATCCCACACTTGTTTATTCCTTTTCCTTTGCATCTACTATTGTTATTTGTTGTTATTATGTTGTTATCATCATGCATGCATCATGCTAACCACTTTCACATAATAACTAAATTGTAGATCATGTGTTTCCACTTAATTCATGGACTCTTGCCATATGCAATCCAATTGCATAGGGGTCCAATTAAATTGTGTTATCTTGTCAAGTAGTTTATTCTGATGCATCTATTAACATGACATGCATCATCCCATGTTTGTGCACCTATGCCATGATAATGATTGTTTATCTTTCCGCAATGTTTGTTTGCTTCTTCTCGGATACACGACGACGTTGAGACCGACGATACTTACGACACCCCTTCTAAGGATTTAGCTCAGTACCAGGCTACTGGGTTTTGAAGGCAAGTTATCACTCACATGAACCACTGTGTTCCTTTCAACATTGGTTACCGATACTTTCCGTTGTTCTTTTCTGCTAGCCTTAGTAGTTGTTGTTTCTGTTACGAACCTATCACATGAATCCTTTAACCCTGATACTGCCTCACCTTCATACCCATAACCTTTTGTTTGAGCCCGTGTCTTACTAGCATGCTTAGGTTGTTTTGCTCGAGTCTGTTACCCGTTACTTTCTGTTACTATTTCATTATGTTCTGGGGGCTCGATGTTAATCAATCAATCATGCTAATGATATTGTTAAATAATAATTTGATTATAAGGCACCGGCAGGAGGCCCATGAGAGGTTTTGAAGCCTGCTAGTGTCGACCCTAATAGGAAAAGGGTCTTGTCTACTGATCCATGATGAGCGCACTACCCGCATTTGGGAAGCGAGTATGGGCGCCCCCCTCAACTTGACCTGATTCGCATCTCGTCCAAATCGCCTCATTTAGTTCGTGTTTTCCATTTGCCGCATGCATGTTTTTGCGAGCCCAGGCCAGGGTGGAACTTTCGTAGTCGGCATATAGGGGGACACGGTCTTAGAGTGCTATGAGGGTCCCTTTTCTTCGGGGCTTGATTAGCCGTGCGCCCAAGGTTCTTTGGGCTTGATGCGAAGAATGGTTGGTTGTGTAGAGTACCCCGCTTGGTGGGTTAGCTTCCCATCTGGCGGGTTATTCTTGAGTGTACGGCCAAATTGGTGCAACCCTGCAGGGATAATCTTCTCGAGAAGCCGTGTTTTCCGCGGTTATGGATTACTTGGTGAAAGTACTGGCTAACAAGTACTCAGGACAACTTAAACATAATGATCAAACATGTTACACCCCATGATTAATAACTTGACTAGTAATAGGCTTATTGACACAATAATTTGAACCATCATTATTTCAACTGTGTGAGTTATCCTCGGATTGCTTCTTTGGATAAGGGGCGAGATCCAGGATGGGTTTGTTTGAAGTTATCTTTCAGTTGGTTACAATCCTCGATCTTATCTCCTTTCTGATAGCCGGAAGTGGTAGAATCTCTGTAGTTGGTTAGCGCAGCCAGTTGCAGCATCCTTTATATCCACTCTCTTCCGTTGAACCCAAGGCATCTGTGCTTGGTGTTGACGGGTTACACTTTGGTGAACTGTGAGTCTTGCTTGCCAGTACGTTTATGTACTGACCCCTTTGGGGCTGTGGTTTCCGCAGACCGACGTTTCCGACGATCTACATGGTGGCTACTACATGGATCATGACGAGACTGCTGACGAGTAGATAGCGGACCCGGGCAGGATCCGAGACTTCGTGGATGGGCTCCGTCTGTTTGTTTCCGGCCTCTTAGGCCTTTTTGGTTCTTGTCTGTACTCAGACATGTTGAATGCTTCCGCTGTATTGTAACGATGTATTGTTGGGGCATGTGCCCTCTGAATGATTGTATTTGCTATCTCTGCTCTAATGAGAGCCATTTGCAAGTTATTTCATTCTTTTGTGTCGTAGAGATCTGTTGTGGTATCACTTGTTAAACGCCGTTGACGTACCATGTGTGTATGGTTTGAAGTACGTCGACGGAAGTGCCTTTGATCTCTAGAGGATAGTTTACATCGACGATGGAATAGCAGGGCTTGTGTTGTCGCGCATAAGCGCAGGCCTACCAGGAAGCTGGGACGTGGGAGCAGTTATGCCCCATAATCCAAGCATCTGCTATCCAGTTCGTACGGTGAGTATCCCCTAGAAATCAGGGTGCGACAAATGGTATCAGAGCCTGTCTGCCTGTAGGATCCCTTTTTACTGGTCGCAGTTGAGTCTAAAAAATATTTTGTAGCTATATAGGCAAAAACAAAACGTGAGAGTAGGAATTCTGTTCTTTTATTTCTTTCCCCACCCACCCTCCCTTTTCTGGTAAGGAAGTGCAACGTTGTTTTTCCCTTCTCATCTAAACTTTCAAGTTAGGATTTCACGAATCCTGGTTTCTCTGGGATAGTTATATCTACTAGTCCATAGGAATGGAGGTGGTTGTGACATGATTTATCATGTTGCCTACTCACGATTGAGAACGGTGGCAAATAGGCCCCGGAAGCAGATCCTCTATTCCTTAAGCAGTAGATATTGATCCTTTAGAAGCCCGGATGGGTTTTCCATAGTACCTCAGGAGTTTTGTGCTCGTTCTCCCCGGTGTTGCTTCGTTATCCTGTTCTTCTCAACATCCTTTTCGTCCGTTGAAATCTTGTTGTTGTTTTCCACTTCAAATATTCTATCGGCGTCTAATCAAAACTTCCTCGTAAACTCTTGTCCAGCTAAGGTGCTATTTGATACCGGAGAATCACATTCCTTGGTGTCAACAATCTTTTCCACAACATACAACCTATTTCTGGTTCCACTAAGCAATCAAATCACCGTTCACTCTCCGGAATCTAAATCCAATTCTAATGGGAGGCCACATATTCCTCGTTACTCTCAATTCTTGGTGTTCCATTGATGTCAATAACTCTGTTCCAACCTTATTAAAGATAGTCTATTCTCCAAATGCATCAAATTCTATCCAGCTATACATCCTCGATACAAAAACCTCATCCTTTACTTGAAAATGTTCCGGTGGTTTGCTAATTCCCTGACGTCTATCCAATGTGCACGATGTGTTTCACGTGTCACAACTCAAGTGGATCTTCCCAAGAAGTATCCGGACCTTTTCTTTTCTCAGTAGGAATCTCGGGGCGCGATTCCTTCAAGGGGGGGCGTTTTGTAACATCCCAAGTCTGAAAAATAGCCATTAGAATGTTTGCTCCCTGTTATTTTATGTTTTGCATCATGGCATCATGTTGATTGCATTTGTTTTGTTTGTTTTCCATTTGTTTTCCAACTGTTTTCAGTTGTTTTCCTTTGTTTTCTATTTGAATTCCAAACCAAAATTCAAACCTTTTGTTTCATCCTTGTGATGTTACAATTTCCAAAATGTTATTTCAAATAAAACAACCAATTTGCTTTCATATCTTTCCACATTGATCAACTAATAATTTGGTGCTTTGTTTCAAATAAATAAATTCCCAAATTGCTTCCAATTATTTCATATTGGATCAACTCTTAAATTGTTGCTTAATTCAATCAATCACTTAATCAATTAATCAATTAATTTCAAATTATTTCCAAACTCAAACCAATTCTCAATTCATTAACCTTTTGAATCCATGAAATGCACCACTAATTTGAATTCATTAAATCCCTTTTAAACCCTAAAGAAAACCCTATTGAAAAATACCTTGTTTTTCTAATATTAACCAATATTGCAAAATTCAATTAAATTGGGTTTAATTTTAAACAGCAAGCACACATTTGAAATTTGGAAAACCAAAACTACCAAGTGTTTGCATTTCAGCTAAGGAGCTTATCCAAATTTTTCCAAATTTTTCTATCAACAAAAACCTATCTTTTCTATCCAAAAGCCTTTGCTACAAAAAAAAAAAGAACAGTACAAAAAAAAAATAAGGAGAGAGAGAGCACAGCAGCCCACCCCATCTATTTCTTTCCCCAGCCCAAATTCTCTTTTCCCCTAAGCCCACCACCACAATCCCATCCCTTCCAGCCCACCTAAAGCCACCGTTTCGGCCTTTTCCCCCTCCTTCTTCCTCTGCCGTACTATCGTGACGACAGCAGGGGAGAGCCACCGATGCTCAACCACTCCCACCTGCTTTTCCCCCTTATCTACCCAGCACGCCTCTCCCCTCCCAACCCTAATTCCTTCCCTCTTCCTCTCCACCCGCCGCCGCTGCGTTTCCCCTATTCTTTCCTCTTCCTTCGATTCGTTTGCTTCTCTGAACTTTCTGAAGAAAACCCGGAGGAACACCACCGTGGATGATCCTTGTAGACCATGGTGTAGTCGCTCCACTCGTCGTCACGCCGTGTTAGCGACGGGAATGGAACCCCGGTGCCCCCCTCCTCCTTTTCTCTGAAGAACTCGGGGCCGGAGGCGTACCAGAGCCATCACACCGACGCCGTCTTTTCCCGGTGCGCCCTGTCCGTCTCCGGCGAACTTCGTCAGGCTTTGCCTCGCCTTCGACGCCGTGGGTACTCCTCGGGCCATGCCTCGCCCGGGGACGAGGACCCTGGAGCCGGTCTTCCTCCTCGCCACTTCCCCATGCTGGAGGTGCCCTGGACGCGGCGCATGCTCCCCTTCCTCGTCGACGGCCACCACAGCACGCCTACATCGCCACCTCCTCTCGGTGAGCCTCGACCCTGAGCTTACTCCCTGCCCCCCTCCCTCTGCTCTGTGGGTCTCTTTCGGGCGCCATCCCCTCGCCACCAGCGCTGCAGGACATCGTGGCCGCCGGATTTTTCCCCGTGCTCTCTGCATCGACGAGCAGCGGCCGTCGTTTTCTTCAGAACCAAACGTACCCGTACGTCTAGTCCAAAAGCCCAACCTTCCCAGATCTGACAGATCAGCGGGCTTAGCCCAGTGGCACCACGCTCGCCCGCTCGGCTGCGAGATCCGGGGTTCGATCCCCGCTGAGGGATAAAAACCCCACTTTTTTCTCTTTTGCGCGCTAAGGAGCAGCCCCACATGTCAGCGGCTGCCCTGGCCACGCAAGCACCAGAGGCCCTGTGGTCCACTGGACAGTGGCTAGGGTAGAGTGCCTCTGAGTAACAATGGTTTCTGCGAACTCCAGGAATTCCAAAAATGCATTTTAATAAACAGAATTAAAACAAAACTTCAAAATTGAATAACTTTCTTTCTGTAATTCCATTAAATGCAAACTTTATATGTTTACTGCTCCAAATTTCATAATCTTTCCAATTATTCCATTTGTGTTCTGTTTTGAGTTTCCAAAATGCATTTAAAATTCAAGTTTGAATAATTCAAATGTAATTTGCAATAATTCATAAATAATTCATACTATTTCCAAATAAGTCAAATAAAATATGTTTTTCACACCATTTTGAAAATGCTATTCAAATATAAAATTTGTTTCATTGTTTGAATAATTTAAATTGCTTAAATAATTTAATACTTGTTTAATTCAATTAAATTTGATAAAATCATAACTTGCTTAATATAAAATATTTTTGGACATGCAAAATATGTTTTCAAACCACCAAAGTGTGAACTTTGCAAATGTGAATTTGAAATTATGTTTTGACTAAATAAAATTCAATTAATATTCAAACTTGTTTTAAATTCAATTAAAACTTGTTTAATATTGTTTAATTCATAAGTAAATAATCCTAAGTCCAATTTCAAAATGTGAAACATGTAATCCAACCAAAATTTGATAAGCTTTTCAAATATCAACTTTGTAATTTGTTTTGCACACTTTAACTTGATGAAAACAACAATTACTTGTGTGACATCAATAAGGAACCAAAAAAATCATTAACATGACAAATAAAATCCCACACTTGTTTATTCCTTTTCCTTTGCATCTACTATTGTTATTTGTTGTTATTATGTTGTTATCATCATGCATGCATCATGCTAACCACTTTCACATAATAACTAAATTGTAGATCATGTGTTTCCACTTAATTCATGGACTCTTGCCATATGCAATCCAATTGCATAGGGGTCCAATTAAATTGTGTTATCTTGTCAAGTAGTTTATTCTGATGCATCTATTAACATGACATGCATCATCCCATGTTTGTGCACCTATGCCATGATAATGATTGTTTATCTTTCCGCAATGTTTGTTTGCTTCTTCTCGGATACACGACGACGTTGAGACCGACGATACTTACGACACCCCTTCTAAGGATTTAGCTCAGTACCAGGCTACTGGGTTTTGCAGGCAAGTTATCACTCACATGAACCACTGTGTTCCTTTCAACATTGGTTACCGATACTTTCCGTTGTTCTTTTCTGCTAGCCTTAGTAGTTGTTGTTTCTGTTACGAACCTATCACATGAATCCTTTAACCCTGATACTGCCTCACCTTCATACCCATAACCTTTTGTTTGAGCCCGTGTCTTACTAGCATGCTTAGGTTGTTTTGCTCGAGTCTGTTACCCGTTACTTTCTGTTACTATTTCATTATGTTCTGGGGGCTCGATGTTAATCAATCAATCATGCTAATGATATTGTTCAATAATAATTTGATGATAAGGCACCGGCAGGAGGCCCATGAGAGGTTTTGAAGCCTGCTAGTGTCGACCCTAATAGGAAAAGGGTCTTGTCTACTGATCCATGATGAGCGCACTACCCGCATTTGGGAAGCGAGTATGGGCGCCCCCCTCAACTTGACCTGATTCGCATCTCGTCCAAATCGCCTCATTTAGTTCGTGTTTTCCATTTGCCGCATGCATGTTTTTGCGAGCCCAGGCCAGGGTGGAACTTTCGTAGTCGGCATATAGGGGGACACGGTCTTAGAGTGCTATGAGGGTCCCTTTTCTTCGGGGCTTGATTAGCCGTGCGCCCAAGGTTCTTTGGGCTTGATGCGAAGAATGGTTGGTTGTGTAGAGTACCCCGCTTGGTGGGTTAGCTTCCCATCTGGCGGGTTATTCTTGAGTGTACGGCCAAATTGGTGCAACCCTGCAGGGATAATCTTCTCGAGAAGCCGTGTTTTCCGCGGTTATGGATTACTTGGTGAAAGTACTGGCTAACAAGTACTCAGGACAACTTAAACATAATGATCAAACATGTTACACCCCATGATTAATAACTTGACTAGTAATAGGCTTATTGACACAATAATTTGAACCATCATTATTTCAACTGTGTGAGTTATCCTCGGATTGCTTCTTTGGATAAGGGGCGAGATCCAGGATGGGTTTGTTTGAAGTTATCTTTCAGTTGGTTACAATCCTCGATCTTATCTCCTTTCTGATAGCCGGAAGTGGTAGAATCTCTGTAGTTGGTTAGCGCAGCCAGTTGCAGCATCCTTTATATCCACTCTCTTCCGTTGAACCCAAGGCATCTGTGCTTGGTGTTGACGGGTTACACTTTGGTGAACTGTGAGTCTTGCTTGCCAGTACGTTTATGTACTGACCCCTTTGGGGCTGTGGTTTCCGCAGACCGACGTTTCCGAGGATCTACATGGTGGCTACTACGTGGATCATGACGAGACTGCTGACGAGTAGATAGCGGACCCGGGCAGGATCCGAGACTTCGTGGATGGGCTCCGTCTGTTTGTTTCCGGCCTCTTAGGCCTTTTTGGTTCTTGTCTGTACTCAGACATGTTGAATGCTTCCGCTGTATTGTAACGATGTATTGTTGGGGCATGTGCCCTCTGAATGATTGTATTTGCTATCTCTGCTCTAATGAGAGCCATTTGCAAGTTATTTCATTCTTTTGTGTCGTAGAGATCTGTTGTGGTATCACTTGTTAAACGCCGTTGACGTACCATGTGTGTATGGTTTGAAGTACGTCGACGGAAGTGCCTTTGATCTCTAGAGGATAGTTTACATCGACGATGGAATAGCAGGGCTTGTGTTGTCGCGCATAAGCGCAGGCCTACCAGGAAGCTGGGACGTGGGAGCAGTTATGCCCCATAATCCAAGCATCTGCTATCCAGTTCGTACGGTGAGTATCCCCTAGAAATCAGGGTGCGACATGCATCTAGGCCCGCTATCATTTTGAGTGCAGGTGTGTGTGCAAGGTATCAAGAGGCTCCTAAGTAAAGCCACTTGGTGGCGGTCCATAGGATCTTTCGGTATTTTGTTCATACCTCAAGGTTTGGTTTATGGTACCTAAAGGGGGCATAATTCTCTCTCAAGGGCTACATGGACTCAGATTGGGACGGTGATCAAGATGATAGGAAGTCTACTTCCGGGGCTTGCCAATTTCTTGGTAGGTCCTTGGTGAGTTGGTCTTCCAAGAAGTAAACTTGTATATCTCTCTCCACCGCTGAAGCCGAGTATGTGGTGGCCACTAGTGCTTGCACCCAATTGCTATGGATGAGGCAAACACTCAAAGAGTATGATGTTCACTTGGATAATGTGCCTCTCATGTGTGACAATGAAAGTGCCATCAAGATTGCCTACAACCCCGTGCAACACACAAGGATGAAGCATATTGAGATCCATCACCATTTCATCCGGGATCATGTGGCAAGAGGTGATATTGAGATAGCATATGTACCCACCAAGGATAATCTCGCAGACATCTTCACGAAGCCACTTGATCATGCAAGATTCATGTTCTTGAAGAATGAGCTAAATATCATCGATTCTAGGAGTTTGACTTGAACATCTTGCACATATCCCTATAGTTGATACGTGTTTGGGTTTAGGTGTAGGCATGGACATTAGGGGGAATGTTATCCTAACACATTGGGTTCTCCCTCCCCCCCATTATGCCCAAATCAATAATTCATTGTTATCTCTCTTTTCTAATGTTGCATTGTGATCTTCAATGTTGATAATTGGCCATGCACCCAAGATATATCTTCGCGGTTGCATACCATGATCTCTTACATGGTGGATTAGGCCACCAACCTCTTCTTTGTGAAAAGTTGGATCTTAGTTGGGGTTTATTTTTCATTTTCATTGCATTTCTCTTGTTTTCCCTCGCTAAGTGTTTTCGTAGGAAAATCTCACTCACTTGATTTTTGCTGATTGATTCTTGCAAATGAGCGGGGTAAGTACTACTTTCAGTTTGGTGTTTCTATCCTAAGCCTTTCTACCTAAAAACCAAACTCTATCTAGCACTCAAGTCACTACTAGGAAAACAGCTATAGGAGTAATCATACCCGTGACGCACCACATGCTTGGTGCGTCACGGCTATGTACCCGTGGCGCACCACACACTAGTGGGCCTCGGTGCGTCACGCCTAAGGGCATACCCGTGACGCACCAAACATACGGTGCGTCACGGCTATAGGTGGGTGCTGGGCGGCAGGGGGCCTAAGGGCATAGCCGTGGGAAAAGATAGCCATGACGCACCATATGTTTGGTGCGTCACGGGTATTGCAATAGGCGTGACACACCAAACATATGGTGCGTCACGACTATGGCATCCACCGAAATTTTCCCTCCACACCCCCCCGGGGACCGCCTTTCTAGTTTTGTCACAGAAGAGTTCCATGTATAAAAATCATCAAAAAATAAATTCCTTAAAGATGCATGGAGAGTTTAATTTATACTTTTTTAACAAATTTTGAAATTTGAATAACAACTTTCTGAGCAAAAGTTCATTAAAAAATAAAATGGGCATAACATTTGCATACGATGTCGGAATTTAAAGTTCAATATACCAACGGAAACTAGAGAAAAAAAGGAACTCAAGCTCACTCACCTTCGGCCTGTGAGCCTTTTTTAGATGCTCCAAATTCCAAAAGTAAAAAAAAGTTATTTGAGACAGAAGCTTTTTTCCTACAAAAAAAAAAGGCGTGACGCACCACATGTATGGTGCGTCACGGCTAACTCTGGGCAGAATTTTTGAATTTCGAACCCGGGAGAGGCCCCACCTATATATACTCCCCTTCCTCCTCCTTCCTCCACTCTTCTCCATTCCTCTATCATTTCTTCTTTCTCCTTCCTCCACTCTCCATTCTCTCTTCTTTCTCTCTTCTCCCTTCCTCCTCCTACCACCACCACCACCACCACCAACACTACCACAACCACCACCACCACCAACACCACCACAACCACCACCACCTCACATCCACTCCGGCGACCACATCCTCGTGTCCATTCCAGCGACCTCTACTCCGGCGGCCACCTCCTCTCCGGCGACCTCCTCTCCGGCGGCCTCCTCCACTACCGCGGCCACCTCCTCTCCGGCGTCCTCCTCCACTACCGCGGTCATCTCCTCTCCGGCGACCACCTCCACTCCGGCGGCCACCCTCCACTCTGGCCTCTCTGTTTTCGTTTTTCAAAATTTCAAAATTTTGGGCGGCCAGATCCAGATCTGGATCTGTCCCGCCTTTTTTTAAAAAATTTCAAAATCAATAGCCGTGACGCACCAGGCATGAGGTGCGCCACGGGTAACTAAAGATAGTCGTGACGCACCAAACAGGCGGTGCGCTACGGGTAAAAGACATAGTCGTGACGCACCAAAATGTGGTGCGTCACGGCTATTTTAATAGGCGCGGCGTGATAGGCGTGGCGCACCATGGTGCGTCACGGGTATGAAATTTTGGTGCGTCACGGATTAGCCTTTTCCTAGTAGTGATTCACTAGTTTGAAACTAGGAAGTTTCGAATCAGAAGGCAGTCGGAATTGCCGGTCCGACGAATCTCCTTAAATCTGAGGGGCACGGGTTGGAGAGGCAGTTCGTGCCTTTCCTCCCCAACTCCCCTCCTCCACCAAATCACCGCCTCTCCGATTCTTGGCCTCTCGGGCCACTTCTTCCACGGGATTTGCATGTTCTAGGCCGGATCTCGTGCTCCTACTCCTTGGGATCAATCCCATCTTAGCGTTTTCATCCATGGATGCGGGTAATCTTCAAATTCTTTGAATCTTGGTGCCCTAACCCTACCCCTCTATGGATGCTTGTTTTTCTTGTCAATGCTTGGTAGTGGATGTTCCCTAGGCCATCTAATGCATGATAGAGACAATAGGTTAGCACCCCGTATCACCGATCTAGTTTCTGAATCTAGGAGAAGATCAAATCAGTGATGGATTCATGGAACCGGAATATCCGGTTGAGTTCTATCCCAAATTTTTTAGTATGGTTTTGCTCCTCTCTAGGTTTGTCACTTGATCGTTTTGTGGATGCTATCCTATTGTTTTGACAGTATGATTCCTGTGTTGATGACTTGTGTGCACTTACCCCCTTGCTTTATTCTATGTACTTCATTCACAGGTGGTTCTTAGTCTGACAAGTTGGGCCCTCGCAAGCGTCCTTCCTACAAGGATACTAGTGATGAGGATTCCAGTGACCCTCGGCCTCCAAGGAAAGCTGTTGCCAAGGGGAAGGCCACGTCTGTTGCTTCTAAGCCATCCTCATGGAAGAGAAAGGGAAGGGAAGTCTGGAAGAACTACAAGCATGATGTGACAACTCAGGAGTTGCTCAGATTCGTCAGAAGGATTGGTACAACACTCCCAGGGATTCGGAGTGTGATGATGCTCGGTTCTGGTGCAAGGAGCAGTCCTATATCTCTGCTGACATCTATTCTTATTACACGTTTCCTATCCGTCTGATGAATCCAACCAAGTTCCAGTTTATCAAGGACAAGGAGGTATTTGCTGATTGTCGTGGTGGTGTCACGGCAGATGCCATAGGATGGCTAAAGATGTGGGGACGATGGACGGTGGAGGCGCTCGGGAAGGGATCACGCAGCAAGTAGCCGCGTGAGTATGAAGCTAGCACTGCAAACAACAAGATCTACCCAGGTTCAGGGCCCTCGTGTGGAGGTAAAACCCCTACTCCTGCCTTTCTCTCTTTATATTCGTGTCTCAGCGAGTAGCCACAGTACAAGTGATGCTTACAACCGAGTAGCCACTCTTCTCTCTAGGCAACTGTAGCCCTTAGTCGTGTCGTCCCTCGCGCAGGAGGAGGTAGGGCACCTTATATACTGGTGCCCAGCCGGATACAGCCAAGATGTCGACATAGTGTGCACACTGTACACTTCCAGCTTCCCGTTGACCACTTTGGCTTCCTAGCTTGTATTCATGTGTAAAGTCGTTGTGCAAAACCAAGAAGTTGATCTGTTATCACTGACACTGTC
Organism: Alopecurus myosuroides; assembly: GCA_028641055.1. Taxonomy (NCBI): domain Eukaryota; kingdom Viridiplantae; phylum Streptophyta; class Magnoliopsida; order Poales; family Poaceae; genus Alopecurus; species Alopecurus myosuroides. Next base: position 121,847,762 of record CM054062.1, read on the forward strand.
ACGGGGTAGGCCCCCCCTAACCTGCGACGCCCTGCTGACACCCTGGCGCGGATAAGCACGCGCTCTGCAGATGAACAGTGCCGCAGTACGGACCCAGGATACGCGGGATCCTGTGTCAGAACGGCTCCTTTGACTTCTGGCCCGAGTAGGAGACCGCCATCTCTACTCGGACCACTTCCTCTACTCGGAGGAGAATAACTTCCTTGATTCTTCCTTCTGGCCATCAGTGTGTACGGCCGAATAGCGGACGACCGGGTAGCGATTACCGGGTAACCGCTACTCTGCCAAACGTCTCTTCTGACCTTGCCCTTAGCACTTGCCTTTACCCTACTCGGGGGTAACCCCCCGACATTAGTCCCCGAAGCTGGTAGAGTCCTGCGAACATGTTCACTGGGCTCTGCCAGCTTAAAAACCAATGTTTCCTTTGAGCCTTAGGTTGCTGAGTAGAACCTTCGAGTAGCCCTTAATTCTGTCTTGAGTTTCTTCTTTTCCGAATAGGGCCTTTTCTCTTCTCTGTCACCAAGTAAAAGGACTTTGCGGAATTTCTGGAGAGAATCTGGGCGTGGCAGACCAAATCCGCCTTTCCGCATTGCAACTGGGCACGTGTCACGTTCCCGTACCCCCGACGCCTCGGTGCCCGGGATATGACAGGCCACGCGCCCATCACTGCGACCTGGGCCCACTGGCCCGTTAGGTCCCATCAAGTGCAGTAATTACCCACGATCGCGTCGTGGGATCAATTGCGGCCGTTACGCGCGCCTCCTGCGCTGTGTGCGTTTCTAACTGGCCCACACACCCCACGTCGCACGATTTCCGCCACGACTGATCCCACTAACCTCGACTGTAACGGCGGAGGTATAAATACCCCCTCGGTAACTCCTTTCTCCTCTTCCTGCCTTCATTCTCTCCCTGCCCCTTCACATCTCTGCCGCCACCGAGCTCTTCGCCACCGTGCATCTCACTACAGCGCCGAGCTCTCGCGACGCCGAAAGGCTAGCCTTTTCCACCAATTCCCACCAAATCTCCATCCAATTTCCTCTCCTTCTCAATGGCCCGCGATGATGACGCTCGCGCCGGATGGGCTGGATCCGAGGTCACGGCAGAGGACTGCCAGTGGCTGGTGAACACCAGGCGCGTTCCTCCCGGCGTCTGCTGTCGGCATCCCAACGGCGAGCTCGTCCCCACCCCGGAGGCGGGCGAGCACGTGGTGTTCCTCGCGCACTTCGCGCGGGGATTCGGGCTACCCGTGTCGGATTTCTTCCGCTCCTTCCTCAATCACTTCGGGATCCAGCCGCACCACCTGCCGCCGAACGCCATGGTGATGCTCGCATACCACGCCGTGGTATGCGAGGCGTTCTTGGGCGTGCGGACGACGCCGATGACCTGGGCACGTTACTTCTTCTTCAGGAAGCAGAGCGTGTCCAAGCCGGGTAGCACGGAAAGCGGCCGTGGCATGACCGAGACCGGTAGCGCTATGATGGTGCAGCGCAGCGGGACCAACCATCCGCGCGTCAAGGGCCTCGACTCCATGCGCAAATGGCAGAGATCCTTCTTCTACGTGAAGAACATCTCTGCCGAGGAAGGAGTGCCCCCCGTGGACCAGATCAATCTCCCCAGGTGGACCAACACGGCTCCTACTGGGCAAAATTGGGGGAACAAGCCTCCGCTAGAAGGCGACATCAAGCAGGTCAACACACGCCTCGCCCAGCTGAAGGAATTGGGGCTCAAGAATGACGACCACATCGCCTGCTGGATTTCCAGGCGAGTTCTCCCGCTGCAGCGCCGTGCGCACCTCATGTGCTACATGGGCGGCAATAGAGATTGCACCCGGACAACCACGTTCGAGCTCAGCAACGCGGATGTGGCCGTCTGGGCGCGCTCCATCATGAGCACCGGCCTCACTGACAACTGGCAGTACGGCTTCGTGCCGTATAGCCGCACGAAGCCAATTAAGCGGGTTAGTACTTCACCTCTTGTTTCCTGTATAGTGACACCGAGTAGATAGCCTTCTAGCTAGGTATGCTTAGTATTCGTACTCTGTTCCGAGTAGGACACTTAGTAGTATTACTTAGGCTTCATATGCTTGGTGTTTGCACGCCATGTCGATTAGGGCACTTGCTAGTGTCTGTTAGGCTTCGTGCGCTTTGTGTTTGCACGCCATGTCGAGTAGAATGCCTTATACTTCTCAGCTGATTCGTGTTGCTTGCTTATATTTCCAGCGCCTTGCTCGCCAGCTCACTGAGAGCAAGGAGCGTTTCGAGGCCAACTGGAGCGAAGATCGAAAAGAGGATGACGAGGTCTCCTACGACACTTCGGATACTCTCTGTATCCCTCACGCCGTGCAGCAGGGTAAGCGCTCCGTCGATACGTCCATTCGGGATTGGTCCAAGGACGAAGAAGAAGGTGACCGAGTTCGCCTCTCTAGTCGCGGGTAGCGCAACCCATCCTTTCTTTCCGCTTCTCAACTTTTTCTTCTCCTCTGCTCTGCAGATGACGCTGATGTTGACGAAGAGGACGAGGATGTCCTCGACGTGGATCTGGTCGCGGTTGCTGCTCCCGCCACTCGGAAGAGGGCGGGTAGCGGTGCCCAAGAGCCCGCCACCAAGAACGCCAAGAAGGGCGAGAAGAAGACCAAGCAGGTCTCTGGGAGACGGCCACCCCCTTCTCGTGCAGGGTAAGTGATTTTCTTCCAAGTTGTAATCTGCTGTTGCTGCTCTTCGGTTTCCTCTTTGTCCCTTCTTTTCCTGAATCCCTTTTTCTCTTCAGCGCCCCCTTGGACGCTGATGCTGCTGCCGCTCCCACCAAATCCAAGAAGAGATCCGCCATTGACATCGACGAGCTCATCGACCTTTCTGACGAGGACGAGACCGCGGCGCGGGATAAGCCGCGTGCGCCCTCGCCCGTGAAAGAAGAAGACGAAGGCACCAACGCCGCGGATACGGGCGCTGGTGTCGAGGATATGGAAGCGGAGCAGCAGGCTCGCGCGGAACAACAGGCGCAGGATGGTGCTCACGACAAGAGACCCCCTTCTCCCCCACTGCTTCAGCTGGGGAGAACACCGAACAGGACGCCGAGCACCAGGATCATGCCGCTCTTGAGCAGCGGGAAGAGACCCAGGAGCAGCAGGACACTGATGCTGCTGACCGAGATGACCCCGCGGCCCAGCCGCGGGAAGACGAACAAGAAGACGTACAACCAGATCCCGTTGCCGAGCAACGGGTTGAGACACTTGCGATGGAGCATAACCCACAGAGCCACGCGCAGCTGGATGCTGCGCCGGGTAGCCAGCCCTCTGTGCCGCCTACCCAGCACGCTGCTCCGCCTACCGCCTCCAGCCCTCCAGCGAAGAAGACCAAGACCCTGGCAAACCTTCCAGCCAAGCAAGACACCGAGAAGACCGGTGCTGCCGAGAAGCAGGCTACTCAACCTGACGCAGCAGTCCGCAAGAACCCACCGCGCAATGCTGCGCTGGATTCTGCCAAGATGCCGCCGCCTAAACTACCCGCGAAGCCTGCCGCGAAAGCTGGGAAGCTTACCATTGGTACTCCTGACAGTTCTGCTGGCGCGGGTGCTTCTAGCGGTTCCGCCGGCATAGGCGCAGGATCAAGCGCTCAGGATCCGCCTGGCTACCTTCCCTACATGGTGCGGACGGCCCAGCAGTATGGCATCAAACTGACCGCGGGCGAGAAGAAAGCCGCGCTTACAAAGGGCAAGCAGGCCACAACTATGGATGCCAAGTTGTCGGAAAAGAAGAAGAAGGCCCTCTCGATCTTATCGCGCGAGGCCCAAGAGACTGAGGTGCAGTCCGTAGGGCTCGAGCAAATAATTGACCGGGCAGGCTTCATCGACACGGTGTGGGAGAGCGATTTCCTTGGCAACCCGACCTGGGATGGCATGACCTTGGGCCCGCTGGACCATTGGCGCACCGACTGGAACAAGGCGGACAATGGCTACAACCCCATGACTATCTCGTCCGCCACTAGCACGTTGGCCGCAAAACTGTTCGTCCACCGCAAGGCTGCAGAAGACCTCGAACAAACTTATGCTGTAAGTTGTGTTTGCCTGTTCTGAGTTGCGGTTTTTGTTCCCAGTTTCGTTCTTCCTTGTTCCTCTATCCTTCTCTTTCTCCTTAACCACCATCCAGTCCCCGAGATTCGGGCCAGGTAGGCGGGTACTCAACCGAGTTCCCGTCTTCCCGGGCCAAATCTTCAAAACATTGTCTAAGTCCTTTTCTTTCTTCTTCTCAGAATAGCCTTTTGAAGAGAACAATCCTTTACCGGCGTCTGCTCTGGAATCATTCCATCGCCAAGAGGCGCCTTGAGGCCCTGGAAAAGTAGCGCAAGACTGATGCTGAGACAGAGCAAGCAGCCGTGGATCAAGCCCTCCAGCTCTCTGCAATGGAAGGTAATCCTTTTAGCTATTCGGTTAGTGCGTTTTGTGTTTACGCCCGGATTTTGCTCTTTGCTCTAACTCTGTTTATTCTGCAGAAAAACTCAAAGAACTGCAGGAGCAGCACCAGCACTGCCATGTCTTTAGCGCCTCCGCCGAGAGCAAGATTAAAGAACTGGAAGGTGGGTTGCCGTCTTCCTGCTTGCTTATCTTCTTTCTGTTGGTTACTCTGCTCACCGTGCTGTTTCTGTCCGCAGAAGAGTACAAGAAGTTCCGCGAGGAGCATCTTGACTGCTTGAAACCTGCTGAGGTGAAGCAGCAGCTTGAGGGCCTAGAGGTAGAGCTCAAGAACAAGCACGTCACCGAGATGGAGCCGCTGCAAGTCCAATTGAGGGCTGCCCTCCAGGATGCCATAGCCTTGACTGCCGAGAAGGACCAGATGGAGGCAACCTTCAAGGCCAAGCAACGGGCCCTCGAGTTGGAGAATGAGGTGCTCAAGAAGAGCAACGTGGACCTCATGAGCCATCTGGCCGAGTTCCGCAAGGTCGAAGAGAAGCACATCGCGGACGAGGAGTCGTGGAAGAGGAAGCTGCAATCGCTACTCTGCGACCTGAACAGTAAGTTCTTGCTCCTCTGTGCCCTCCTGTTTCCTCCTTCCTCTTTGTGTCCTGATTTGTATCTTTTCTCTGCCTCTGCCTCTGTTTCTAATCCTTTTGGATAGCATTTTCAGAAATTTTTCCCGACCTATGCTCGGCTTGCAAGCCTGCCCTGTCCAAGGCACAAGAACTTTGAACCGAGAAGGGACTGCCCTTGGACACCAAGGCTTCCATTGAAGATAGCTTCACAAATCTGCAGGGGCAAGTTCAGCGGCTGAGGGGCTTGGGCACTGATTTGGCATCCACGGCCTTCAAGCTGCATGCACTGTTCTGGCCCCAAGAACCTTTGCCAAGGACCATCCGCGCGCTTGCCGAGAAGCTCAACGGCGTCAAAGCCGAGTTTAAGAAATGGCGCGCATCCGGAGCTCGGGCAGGCGCCGACATGCTCCTGCTCTTCATTTGCAGCTGGTATGAGAATCTCAATATCAACACCATCCTCGAGATGCGCCAGGACTCCAAGTGGGAGAGGGATCCCGAGTGTGTGACTCACCGCCAGGCAGTCGCATATGAGATCGCCTCCTACGCGGTCACTGCGCGCTTCATTGAAGGCCTCACCGAGCCCGATACGGACGCGGAGGGTGACGATGATGATGAAGACGAGGAAACCGAGTCAGATGACTTGGGTTGCTTCGAGAACACAGGTGCCGAGAAGGGGAAGGGCAAGGCTGCCGCGGGTAGCGACGAGGAAGCCGAGAGCCAGGACGCCACCATTATTGCCGATTTGGCGACCCAGGGTGCGGCTCCCGAGCTGGGCTCGTCCTCTGGCGCGGCACTTGACGACACGGCGCAACCCCGCTCTTAGTCGAATGCTTCTACATCCTCTACGGATCCCATCTCGGTGGCCACCGCCACCTCAGATCAAGCTGCTGCCAACCCCGAAGCAGATGCCGCCTAAGCCAACTTGGATAACACTGCGACCTCAAGCTAGTTCTTTCCTGCAACACTTATGCCTCGAAAAACTTTTAATCAGATCCCCGAAATGCCGGGTGCAGATGTATCAAACAACTACTCTTCTTGTTGCTACTTAGTTTTTATTCCACTTGAAGTTTTATATTTAGTAATTTGAGCAGCTTTGGCTTGATGCCGGGTTGCGTTATCATGCGAGTCCCCGAGTTGCATATCTCATTCACTCCTTTTTATCTCAGCTCTTACCCGCAACTTGTTGCTTTTTTGGTATTCGAGTCACAAGAGTTCGAAGTTGGAGTTTCAAATACTTAGCCGCTTGGAAACAGTCATAGTAACGCTACCCACCACACAGCCGAAAAAGTTAACAACAAACAGTAAAAAACACTCTATTCGGTTGCCACACGCGTCCTTCCCTTTGCAATTTTTCATGTGTTCATTGACTCTTTGGCTTGTTCTCTAGCTTGCCATGAAGCCGGTTTGCAGACAGCAGCAGAGTCGCAGAGTGTCCGATGAGTATAGACACACTACTTTGTATGCTTTTGAAATTCTAAGCGTAGCAACCGAGTAGACAAAGATACAACAGAATAGAAACACTTAGAACATTTTTGGACGAGGGCAGTCCCCGAGTTCAATTTCAGATTGCAGAGTAGGAGTTTAACTCGGATAAGAGAGTACATACACACTTTTGCTCATGAATGAAAGCGACGAAGTAGAGCTACATTCCAGGGCGTTTGGATTCCTCCCCAGCTTTATCCGGCCTGTTCTTCTGTGATGGTTGCGCATCTACAAGGTAGTACGCATCATTGTGTAGAGCCTTGCTCACAATGAACGACCCTTCCCACGGAGGGGATAGCTTGTGCATCCCGGCTGTGCGCTGCACGAGCCTGAGGACCATGTCTCCTTCTCGGAAAACCCTTGTGTCGTGGGATAATCACGGCAGATGTTACCGGGGGTAACTAATCTTGGGGCAAGACGACACAGGTATTTGGGAGAGGGTTTAGCTCAGAGGAAAACATGGTGCAATTCGATCTGGTAGCCGGCAATCGAAGTCGCCGAGTCTCCGATCTTGATATAACAACTCAACTTTGGGATTACACTAGATGCTCGATATCAAGCGCTGTAACTAGGGTTCTTAGATCTCTGTCTAAAACTAGACCTGGGGGTCGGTTTATAAAGCATCCGTACCCCCTGGCTTATTCCCCAAGGTGCATCCTGGATCCTACCCGGACACGGCGCACAAACCCTATCTTTCCTTTACAGTAACCCACAATCCGGGTTGCTGGGCCTACAAGCTTGGGCCTTCCACAAGCTTCCTTATCCTTAGCCGGATCCTGCGCACCGTCCTTTGGGCCGGGTTACTCCTTGGAGTTTGGCCTACCGGGTTATCGTCCCCCCGTCAGTAGTCCCCAGAATAGCCTGGGCTTCATGGATCTTCCTTGAAGCGCCCGCTATTCCCTGCAAAGATATCAAACACATAGGCACGTGGTGGCCGGGTTAAGATGCTTTAACAAGTGGCTAGGCCAAACTCCATGGTGGCCATATTGTAACCCGGGCTTTCCCCAAACTCTTTGGTTTAATTTTCCAGGTTCAAACCCTAATAAAAATGCCAAAATTCCATACTCGACAACCGATCCTGATATCACGGAGTGGATCTCCTTCTTTCCCTTGTCCAGATGCTTTGCCCAATACTTGGCGCATATCTTGCAGAATCCACGATTTCCGGCTTCTGGCCGTTAGGATAGGCTCACCCCTACTTTATAAATAGCACTCAGGGGATAACCCTAAACTCATCACTGCGCCTCATTTTCCACTTTCCTTCCTTGCTCCTTTCACCCTCGCGGCACCACCGCAAGAAACTCGCACTTGTCATCGTAGCAAGACCGCCGCCGGCCGCGCCCGCTCTCGAGCCATCCCGCGCCGCCGTCAAGTGTCGCCGTCACGCCTTTGCTCCTCTCGCCAAGAATCACGGATGGGCATTCGAGCCACACCGCTTGCCGCTGCCGCGCTAGACTCCAATCCCTCCAGTAAGCCTCTCGCAGCCGTTTAATTTAGCCCCATAATTTTTCAATTCATCCAAGATCGGATCTGGGTCAACCCGTGAATCATTTTTCCGATTTCATCAAATTAGATCGATTCGATGCTCGCCAACTCCTTTAACCGTCTGCTAGATAGTTACAACTCATCCTCCTACCCTCACTAATCACCAAATCTCCTGAAAAACCGCTCGCAAACTTTCCCATCTAGATCCACTTCTCCTTGATTTTCCGCTCATTGCGTTAACACCCGGAAAACCTTCCTTTTCCAGCTATCTTGCTTGCAGTAGACACATGGGCAACCACCCATCTTCCCCAAATGCTTTTCCATACGTAAGTGACCAATAATTTTCATGATTGTATTTAACACCCGGATACCTTGCAATCTCCACCTCATAGCGTAACACCCGGATAATTCTTAGCTCTATACTTTCTTGATACCTTATACTCGGATAATCCAACACTTCCGAGTCTTATTTCCTGAGCCTCTTTTTCTTACGTTTTCGCAGGTTGATCCCATGGCTCCCAAACGACAAGGAAAACAGCCGACTCAAGCGAGGACTACCCCAACCATTTCCGCCAACTGGGGGCGTTCCACAGCTACAAAAGCCAAATTGGACGAGCTAGCCGAATTAGGGATCCTTCCTTCTCAGAAGGACATTCACTGGAGGGTGCCGGGCAACGAGACCCGGCCCACACCTGCTGATAACGAGGTAATCTGCTTCGTAGAGCACGTGACCCGGGGATTCCGTCCTCCGGGTCACCCTTTCTTCCGGGAGGTCTTAAGCCATTATGGCCTCCGGGTATTCGACATAGGGCCTAACTCTATGTTGAATATTACCCACTTCATCGTTCTATCTGAGTCGTACTTGTGCATGCCGCCTAGTTTGACTCTCTTCATCGAACTATTCCAATGTAAGTCGTGCCGTGAAAGTGGTGACGGTGCACTTCTTACTTGTGGCGGGGTATCCATCCAACGCCGCAAGAATTCACCAATGCCAACTCTCAATTTGAACTCCCACGTCAAACATTGGCAGCTGTCTTTATTTTACTGCCACGATACCTCCCCAGACGGCGAAAAGAAACTGCGAGTTACTCGGAAAAACTCCTCGAACCTTCCGAGTCTTTCAATGCCTTTGCACCAGACTCAGACAGGGAGGCAATCCTTCCCTCATTAGCCAAGATAGCCATCCTCTCAGCACAATGCCTCCTCGGGCTAAATTTAGTAAAAACATGGGTGGACTTTCGGATCCAACCCAACTCCATCCGCACCAAACTGATGTGCGAGTATTCGGGGCATACCACGGATGCACTCCGATACTCCACCAAGAGCTTCGCGACCCGCGATACTAACAAGACCATCAAAGGCTTCCTGACAGAGAAGCTGGAGGTGATAAAGGGTATCATCGGGTTACCCCCGTTTACTCGGGAAAACCCGGCTCCAGCGGTAATACCCGGTATTCATAGCTTATTTCCACATTTTTGCTAGATATAGCTTCTAACCCTTAATCTCATTCTTTTTTCTTAGGCTGATGACCCTTTCTGGAGGGTTGAACCTTCTCCCCCTTCCAGAGACCCGAAAGAAGAGGACGAGCCGGCTGATGATAGTGAAGGTATTTGCACAGCATTTGTATATCTTTACTTGCATCACTTCCTCCCGTTCACCTTTTTTCCAACGAACACACACCCGATTCACAGGACTGGAGGACGAAGGTGAGGCCAATGAGGATGACCCGGAGGCAACCGAGTCTGACCAAGAGGCAACAGTGGGTGCCAAGAGGAAGACCAGGGGGGCAGTGTCCAAGGTTCCTTTTTCCTCATTATCCTCTGAACCTTACTCCTTTGACGCCATGCGACAACTTAACCATCAATTATCAAATTCGTCGTGCTTGAAGGATTCCTTCCCAGCCAAACGCAGAGTAACTCGGAGCTCCCCGGGTGAAGATCCCCTTAACCCGGGCATCTCTACTCCCTCGGTCCCTCGTGGCGGCGCTCCTCCGCCTCGTCCTTCCGACTCTCCTCGACGCCACCCTTCTCCTAACCATCCACGTGCCGGGCAATTCCGGGTCCCGTTAGTGGTCCCCGTGGCGACCTCATCTGCTTCCAGCGGCGAGCTCCCGCCTGATTACACCGTGAATGCCGGGTAAGTTTGTGCTACATGATTTCCTTTTACGCCTAACAAATTTCCACTCAAGCCACCGTCATCACTAATAACTGCCTTTTCTCATCTTTCTTTTAGCGCTCAAGCCGTCGTCAGTGACCCGGAAAACATAGAAGCAGATAACCATCAGGCGGAGAAGCCGACTGACAATGCAGACGCCGCGACTGGCGGTGACACGGCGAATAACCAGGGACAAGGCCCTCTGAACAATCCACTTCCCCGAGCTGCCGGATCTCCTTCCTCATCGGAACCAGTAGACGAGGAGATCGAAGTTCTAGATACAAGGATGAGTTCTCCCAACCCGGCCACCCAAACTGTCCGGGTCTCAACTCCAAGGGCGGGGAGAGCCCCCCCACCAAGCGACCAAGCTGCCGGCTCTTCCGGTACTCGATCCGAGGAACTGACATTTGCCCACATGCTGGAAACCCTTCGCACTTTAAGGGCTAATGAAGAAAACATCTTGGGAGCTTTGATAGCCAAACACGAGGTAAATCCGACTAATGTTGCTTATGCCTTTGTCCAGTCCCCAAGTTCCGAGTGAATTGATTCATAATTTACTTGGGACTTTATTATACAAGCGACTGATAACTTGCTTCTCTGCCCAACTGATCCTTGTTTGCATGCATGCAGGCTTTCGTAACTCAATCTGAGGAGAAACTGGTGGACGCCACCAAGCTCATCGAAAAGGAGGTAGCTTTACGTGAAGCAGCCGAAGCCGAAGCCAGGAGAAATAGGTTGATAATGAGGAAATATAGGAAAAGGGCTCACCGAGCAGAAGATGACCTAACAAGCCTTTCCGTCCAAATATCGGACACATATCGTGCTTTACTTGGTACGTTTCCTCCTCCGGGTTTATCTTTTTGATAGATAGCAGCAGTTTCCCGACTTACGTCTCCATTTCTTCAGGCCCGGACGAAACCATGCCGGAAGAGGATGACATGGCCAAGCTGAAAACCATGAAGAGCGTTATCCGGCAGCTATGTGCCGGAACCAAATGGATCCTTGAGGAATTGCGGTGGCCGGGTAGAGGACATGTTGATCTGAAGAGGATGCTGGATGCCTTCTCCACTATTCCCGAGTGGATTTGGCACTGGAAGCGCTCATCTTGCCGGGTTGGAGTGACCCGGGGGCTTGCACTTGCCAAGGCTTATCTTCCCAAGCTCGAGCTAGTGAAGCTTATGGGCGGCTTCCCAGAGTTCAAGCTTGACGGATCCAAGTTCTCGGTGAAGGATTTTCAGGCCGTCCAGAAGGAGGTCCGTTACCCGGCCAGCGTGATTGCTGATGAACTGGATGTTAATATACTTGTTCCAGCATACGATGCTGCCGGTGAAGCAATTAAGTCAGATCTTCCTGAGCCGTATGATATGCTGGCTCGGTGGAAGGAGGAAGCTGCTGCGATAAGGGCGGAGGCTGCCAAGAAGCAAGCTGAAGCCGGCTCTGCCCCTGCTACCTCAACACCAGTCGTTCCACCTCCTGCAGGGGCTGGTACCGCTGATCCGGGTGCTGCTGCTACCACCAATGATGGCAAGGGCAAGGCCAAGATGAACGCCGAGTGATATATGATTTCTAATGCCTCTTCTTATGCACCGGTCGGTCAACATACTTTTTAAAACAGTTATATTTTGGGTGGTGCGCCTGTGCACCTTTGATATCTTTTCACCAGGATTTTGTAATGCACGCTAAGGTCTTGATATACTCGATGCATGTTCCAGCCTTTTTAAGTTTATCCATTATTGAGCTCATCTGTTCTCGATATCTGGCTTTCTTTATTGTTCCTTTTGTGAAAACTCAATTTCCGGGTCTCATGGGTATTGACAAGCGGATTTTGCTTCTAAGTCCCCAAGTCCCCAAGACTCGGATAATTGTGTTTTTGGAATTATACAAGCCATTTTTTCTCTTTTCAAGATTTCAAGCCATCCGGACCCGGATCGCCGAGTCTAGGACACTTGATCTTGAAAGGGGAACGAACTGCCTACTGCTAATTTCACAAAGATCCCTGAGTTTCACATAGGTTTTGAAGTTACGCTTAATAGTCGTTGAGTTTCCAGCTATTCAGCCTTGTACTCTGCATAACTTGTGGTTTAGATGACCCTTTTGACTATCTTGTACTGTAAGCCGGCTTTCGCGTGGATACCATGTTGTTACATCCATACGAAGACGTAGCCAGCCAAGCCCCGTCGGGTTTCATGACTGACTGCAATCGTAAGCGAACAAATCATGCCACTTTAATGCGAGTCACATCGAGCTTAAGTAAGAATAGCCAAGGAATTTGGACTTCTTTGTCCGGTTATAAGATTGTAGCCGTACTCGTTTGCAAGTAATCGGCCCTTATAACTCATAGGCATCATGGCCGGGTCTTTGAGTTTGTAACTGTGCTATTCAAGCGACCAGCCCCCAAGACCTAGATATACGCATCATACTGAGAGTACATAACCTGATAATAATCATCTCTTTTCTTGATAACCACCTCTTTACTTGATATGAAAAATCTAGGTCAGCAAGCCGCCTCGTTAAAAACCCGTCCAGTCCCCAAAGGTACCCTGGATAGGAAAAGAGTACGTCTGAAAACCTGCTGCCCATTACATCGTGCAATTCCACTTGCCAATATAATCTTTTTTAAGTATAATATGGACGTAGCTGAGCCACGTTCCATGGTCTATCTCTTTCTTGCATAGATGAAGTGGTATGTGCGGTGTCGTTAACTGTAGCCGACTCTTCCCTTGCATCTATCAAGTAATATGATCCATTATGCAGATTCCGGCTTATGATAAATGGTCCTTCCCATGGTGGTGATAATTTGTGTTTTCCTTCATTTGACTGTACCAGGCGCAGAACCAAGTCTCCTTCCTGGAATACCCGGGTTTTCACGCGCCGGCTATGATACCTCCGTAGATCTTGCTGATATATGGCTGATCTTTCCAGGGCTTGTTCTCTTTGCTCTTCTAACATATCTACGGCGTCCTGCCGGGTTTTTTCGTTCTCCACTTCGACGTAAGCTGATACTCGCGGTGAGTCGTGAATAATGTCACTCGGTAACACTGCCTCCGCACCATAGACCATGAAGAAGGGCGTCATCTGAGTGGATCTGTTAGGTGTAGTGTTGATACCCCAAACCACAGAAGGAAGTTCTTCGACCCATGCACCAGCAGCCCTGACACAGGGAACTCGCAATCGTGGTTTTAACCCGCGAAGCAATTCTTGGTTTGCTCTCTCCACTTGTCCATTGGCCTGCGGATGAGCCACCGATGCAACATCAAGCCGGATTCCATTGTTGCCACAGAACTTCTCCATCTCACCAAGGGACATCAAAGTGCATCTTCCAGTAGTTGGATACCGGAGTAGGAGGCTCATACTGCACCTCAGCCCAATCCACAAGGAATTCCGCCAGGATGTGAGACTTGATGGCTTCCCTTCTCGCATACGTGGGAGCGTACGCGGCCAGCTCGATTTCCCACTTGGCTACTCTGCCACTCGCTTCCTTGTTGCCCATGATATCCGAGATGGGAGCTGAGCTCACCACTGTGATGGGATGTTCTTGGAAATAATGCTTCAGCTTTTTGGCGCCCAGATACACGCCGTAAGTCATCTTTTGGTAGTGTGGGTAGTTCTGCTTGGAGCTGGATAATACTTCACTGAGATAGTACACCGGTCGCTGCACACTTTTGCCTTCCTCTTCTCGCTCTACCACGATCACCACGCTTACCACTCGATTGGTAGCCGCAATGTATAGCAGCATTGGCTCCTTAGGTAGCGGACTAGCCAGGATTGGAGCGCTACCCAGCATTGCCTTTAGCTCTTTGAACGCCACATCCGCTTGCGGGGTCCAGACGAACTTGTCGCTTTTCTTCATCAATTGATACAAAGGCAGGGCCTTCTCGCCCATTCTGCCCAAGAAACGGCTCAGAGATGCCAAGCAACCAGTGAATTTTTGCACATCCTTCAGGGATCTCGGCAAAGACATGCTCTCAATAGCTTTTATCTTTGAAGGATTGGGCTCAATGCCCCGACTGGATACCAAGAAGCCGAGTAGCTTGCCATCCGGGACGACAAAGGTGCATTTACTCGGGTTCAGCTTCATCTTATACTTACGCAAGTTAGCAAAGGTTTCCTCAAGGTCACTAAGCAGAGTATGTGTTTTATTCGTTTTGATGACAATGTCATATACGTACACCTGCACATTTTTGCCGAGTTGATCATGCAAGCATTTCTGCATGCATCTCTGATAAGTGGCACCCGCATTCCGCAACCCGAAACACATGACACGATAGCAATAAGCCCCGTACGGGGTAATGAAGGCAGTCTTTATTTGATCAGCAGGGTTGAGAGCTACCTGATGAAAACCAGAGTAGGCATCTATGAAGACAACAGCTCACAACCAGCAGTGGAATCGATCACCTGATCGATGCGAGGTAGCGGAAAAGGATCCTTGGGGCAGGCCTTGTTCAAGTCAGTGTAGTCGATGCACATGCGCCATGCGGTAGCGGCCTTGGGGTCCTCCTTCTTCTTCTCAACCATGACCGGGTTGGCTAGCCAATCCGGATGCAGCACCTCCATGATGAAATTGCTTATCAGCAGCTTGGTGATTTGATCACCAATGGCTTTCCTTCTCTCATCTCCGAAACGGCGCATGGCCTGCTTTAATGGTTTGGCGTCAGGACGCACATGTAGCGAGTGCTCAACCAACTCCCTCGGGACACCTGGCAGATCTTCATTGGACCAGGCGAACACGTCCCGATTCTCACGGAGGAAGTGGATGAGCTCGCTTTCCTATTTCTACCCCATCCCGGAGCCAATGATGGCAATGCGATCGGGAAACTTAGGGTCGACCTGGATCTTCTTCGTCTCTTGGGATGCCTGGAACACCGTCCCGTGTTGAGAACTCGGCATGCCAGGCGCACCAGCTTGCGCGGATTGCGCCATAGCCACCACCTCGTACATCTTCTTCTTCTCGGCAGCAATCACCATGGACTCCGCCAACTGAGAACCAGCAGAGGCACACTCCATAGACGTCTTGTAATCACCAGAAATGGTGATCACGCCATTGCGACCAGGGATCTTCATCTTCAGATATGCAGTGTGGGTAGAGGCCATGAACTTGCTCAGAGCAGGCCTGCCGAGTAGAGCATGGTATGGGCTCTGATGATCAACCACTTCGAACTGCAGGCTCTCTGTGCGGCAATTCTCCCTGGTGCCGAATAGCACGTCTATCCATACTCGGCCAATCGGATTGCAAGAGACTCCTGGCACAATGCCATGGAAAGTGGTCTTGCTGGGTAGCAGCATTTTCTCGGCCATACCGAGCTTCTCAAGTGTGTCTCTGTACACAATGTTGATGCTGCTGCCATTGTCAATCAGTACCTTGTTGAACCTCACGTTCTTCTTGTGACCCAGGAAGGTGGGATCCAGCACCAAGACGTAGCTACCCGGGTTGGGCATCACCTTAGGATGATCCGCTCTAGACCACGTGATCTCTTGGTTGCACCAGGGCATGTAGTGAGGAACAGCAGGCATCACGGCATTGACCTCCATGGCACGCCTGTGCTGAGACTTCTTGTCGACAGGCTCAGAGGTGAAGATCATGTAGCTCTCGTGGTGCTCCTGGTACCGATTGCGGTCTCCGCCACCATTGTTGACACTGTTGTTGTTACCTTGGTTATTGTTGTTGTTGCCTCTGTTGTTGTTGCGGGTGTAGTAGTTGTTGTTGTTGTTGTTGTTGCGGTAGCCATCGTTGTTGAAGTGGCGGTTGGCTCCTAAAGCCACCTGGTTCACATTCTCTCTTCTCGGGAAAACTGGGGGCCGAGCCGCAGGTGCGCGAGCAGGCTGTACAGCGGCATTCGCAGCTGGCAGAGGAGGAGGAGGAGGAGGCAGGCCCTCAATCCTTATTTCCTCCCACCAACTGCACTGCCGAGTAGTGTGGTTGGCGGGTCTTGCGGGATGCCGAGTATGGAAGCTGCACGGGCCATCCTTCATGTCCTTGAAGACAAAGTTTGGTGCCGGACCCGAGTTGCCGCTACCCTGCTGGGAAGCGCTGTATGGCTTCTTGTTGCCTTGGCCCTGATTCTGGTTCTGCCCGTACTGGGCTCCAGCAGTTTTTGGCCTCTGGCTACTCCCAGCTTCGGTTGCCATAGCATTCACCTCCTCGGGATCGTACCGGGTATCAATCCGGTCACCTCTGCGCTTGTTGCGGAACTCATTGCGCTTGCTGGTGTTGATGTTGTAGTTCCTTCTCGGCTCAGCAGCATCAAGAAGAGGCTGAGTCGGGTCACCGAGTGCGTACTGATCCGCAATCTGGATGGTCTCAGCGAGAGTACTCGGCATCTCCCTCTGGAGGCTTTGCCACAACATGCTGCCATGCCTGCAGCCCTGCGCAAACCAAGTGATGGCCTGGGCCTCATTCACACCCTCACAAGTGTTCCTCAGAGTACTCCACCGAGTAAGATACTCTCGGTCTGTCTCCTCTTCCCGCTGCCTGCAAGCGGATAGCTGTTGCGGCCTATTCGGCCTCCGGTAGGTGCTAGTGAAGTTGCTGACAAATGCCTCCGCGAAGTCAAGCCAGCAGTTGATGCTGTGCTTGGGCAGGTTGTTGAGCCAAGTTCTTGCTGGTCCCTCGAGCATCTGCGGGATGTACCGCACGGCCCATCTCCGGTTGCCGCCTGCAATGTGCACGGCTGTGACATAGTCATTGAACCAATCTTCTGGCTTGGTGCTGCCGTCATAGCACTTGGTCCCTCTAGCGAGCTGGAACTGCTTCACGGATGGCTCCGTCGTGATGCGGGGGCCAAAGCATTCTGGGCCAGGCGGCCCCTTGCTCTCGAGTTGCGCCGATAAGCTGATCCGGTCCAGCTTTTGCCTGGCATCACTGGGCTCCAGCACACGCTCACCCACGCGATCCAGGATGTCATAGCCCGCCAACCCCATAGCCGAGTAGCCATCATCATATCTGTCCACCTGCACGACTGCAGGCTGCTCCACCGGGTTGGCGGCTGGTGCGACTGCACGCGGCTGTTGGCTCTGCCGAGTAGGCTGAGCAACCTGATGCCGAGAAGGACCTGTGCGATCTCCATCTCGCGCCTGGCTTTGAGCTTTATGGGCTTGATAGCCTGCTCCTGCAGCGTTGTGTTTTTGACCGGACTGTCGCGGCGACAGCCGGGTCGTACACCTGCATCTGCCTGTCTCTGCCGGAATGCCCACTCCGATCCCTCTCACGGCTGGGATGCCGTGATGAGGCCTGATCGTTAGATCTAGCCGCATGCGAATGCACCACCTGAGAAGCTCCAGCACCCGGGTTGGCTTTCCGGAACTCCTCGTTCTGCCTAGCAGCCTCTAGCACAAGCTCATTGAGCCTCTCCTGCTGCCTAACGCGCGCGTCGCCAGAGAGATGCGGCAACTCAGCAGCTAAAGCCTCAACAGCTCTAAGGGTTTTGGCGGGGGTGCTGTATTTGGGTCTGGTGGTGGCGGTGTTTTGGCTAGCGGCTTGGCCAGCAGTTTCACCAACTGATGCCATCTCGGTGCCTAGGTTGCGGCGTGTAGCGCCTGCCTTAGAAGGCCTCCTCACTACCGGCGTAAAGCCGTGAGCTCTGTTGTACTCATTCTGGTCCAGGTTTAGCTCAAGCCTAACCTTATCCAGCTCCGCTTGCTCGGCGAGCAGCTCCTGGCGCTGCCGGTCGAGTTGCGCCCGCATGGTCATGAGCTCGAGATCGGTGGGAGGCGGCATGCCCATCCGCACGGCGGACGCAGGTATCGTCGGAGTTGTGGAGGGGGGAAGGTTGCAGTACTTCTCGTAGGGCTTGTGGGTCTTCCCGCCAGCACTCGGGCCGGCGAGATCCTCGATGACGCCCGCGGCAGCAGCCACACCCTTCCCGGCATCAGCAGCAGGGCCGGTCATCATCACCTCCACGCGGTCCGCAGAACAACCAATCGGCCTCCCGCGTGCAGCGATTGCACCTGCTCGGGGTACTCGCGGTTGATGACGGTGGCGACATAGACGAGGTGCGCGCCGAAAGAGAGCACCGAACCGCCCTCCGGCATGGCCCTGCCGCCGAAATCGCCGGAATTGTCGGTGACGAAGTCGAAGGAGCCGAATCTGTGGACGAGGCCACAGACCACGCGCTGTCCGGTAGAAGAAATCGATCCCGTCCGAACGGAAACTCCAGCCAGCGCCGCTGGTTGCCCCACGGTGGGCGCCAACTGTCGTGGTGGTGTCACGGCAGATGCCATAGGATGGCTAAAGATGTGGGGACGATGGACGCTGGAGGCGCTCGGGGAGGGATCACGCAGCAAGTAGCCGCGTGAGTATGAAGCTAGCATTGCAAACAACAAGATCTACCCAGGTTCAGGGCCCTCGTGTGGAGGTAAAACCCTTACTCCTGCCTTTCTCTCTTTATATTCGTGTCTCACCGAGTAGCCACAGTACAAGTGATGCTTACAACCGAGTAGCCACTCTTCTCTCTAGGCAACTGTAGCCCTTAGTCGTGTCATCCCTCGCGCAGGAGGAGGCAGGGCACCTTATATACTGGTGCCCAGCCGGATACAGCCAAGATGTCGACATAGTGTGCACACTGTACACTTCCAGCTTCCCGCTGACCACTTTGGCTTCCTAGCTTGTCTTCATGTGTAAAGTCGTTGTGCAAAACCAAGAAGCTGATCTGTTATCACTGACACTGTCACGGGGTAGGCCCCCCTAACCCGTGACGCCCTGCTGACACCCTGGCGCGGATAATCACGCGCTCTGCAGATGAACAGTGCCGCAGTAAGGACCCAGGATACGCGGGATCCTGTGTCAGAACGGCTCCTTTGACTTCTGGCCCGAGTAGGAGACCGCCATCTCTACTTGGACCACTTCCTCTACTCGGAGGAGAATAACTTCCTTGATTCTTCCTCCTGGCCATCAGTGTGTACGGCCGAATAGCGGACGACCGGGTAGCGATTACCGAGTAGCCGCTACTCTGCCAAACGTTTCTTCTGACCTTGCCCTTAGCACTTGCCTTTACCCTACTCGGGGGTAACCCCCCGACACTAATGCTGCAAGTATTATTGAGAGGTTTGGTATTGTGAAGCTCATGGAGACTCGCTGCCCCTACAAAACCGATCTTGTGGTCGAGTTCATATCTATATTGGTTTTTGAATAAGGGGTCCCTTACAGTTTGACGTTGATGACCCAGACCACCCCATGTGAGGCTTCGTTTCACAAGCTGGGATTGTGCTTGGCTATAGGTACCGCTCTCATCCTCCACTTGGTCACCATATGCATGAAGTGGACAGACCCCAGCGTGAGAGGACTATGGCTGACATGTATGCTCCTGGATACACTATTGGGAAGTTGAAAGGGCTTCTCCCATTCTATGATCAGCTGGTGCGCCTCTTTCGGTCTTTCTTTGTTCCCAGTGGAGGTAATAATGATGCTCTTACCAGTCCGCTTTGCAACCTTGTGATTCTGGCAAAGCAGTGTATGGAGGATGAGGACCCTACTACTTCTTACACAGTGGATGTCATGGATATCATCTTCCACGAGCTTTGAAATGCCATGATTGGTGGCAACACCATCCCATATGGACCATACACTATGATGTTAATCTAGGATACTATGGAAAGGAACTTCCATGAGCTGCCTTTGTAAGACCATGCCTTCAAAAAGCTGTATGTGAAGAGTAAGAAGGTTGTTACTACTGCTCCTGCTCCTCCTCCTAAGTGTGGTTCCTCTATGGGAGGTGGCCCTTCTAGTGCTAGCATGACTGACACCTCCACTACTATGTGCAATGTCAGGAAGTTGTCCTAGTTTTAGCGCAATGTGCTGTGCATGAAGGTGGATATCCACAAGGAGCAGTACCAGGCCTACCGCAGGGACACCGCTATGTCCAGCTCTCAGCGTCAGATACTTCACCATGTAAGTGGTACTACTGGTGATCTTCCTGCTGCCCTAGTTCCTGATTCCTATTCTCAGTGGGCTTCCAGAGACTATACCCCTTGGGAGCAGATTGAGGAGGCTCTTCGTGCCACTGCTGCTTCTTCTGGTGCTCATGTTGGTGATGACTTTGATGAGGAAGATGAGGATGTGGATGAAGATCAGGAGAGAGACACCGAGGGTGCTTCCGAGACGTGAGCTGGAGAGTCTTCTGAGCACTCGGATGCTTAGCTTGTCGTTGGGACGCTAGCACCACTACCTATCTCCTTTTTGGTGTCTTGATGCCAAAGGGGAAAAGTAGTCTTAGGCCTACGGGATTTGCATGGGTTCGGGCACAAGCATATGCTTTTATCATTTCTTGAGAGCTTGTGTCAATTTATTTTTATTTCGTGAAATATTTGCTATTTGTTGTCTTGTTTAAAACTTTGTGTTGTGAGACTATGGTTATCTGGTTATCTATGTTGAGGATATTATCTCTATTGTGCTTCGGTATACATGCCAATATCTCTACGCACAAGGTATGTCTCTCAACATCCTCAACATATTGGTCATATTGTTTACTTTGGCATGTTTGTTTTACTTGTTGGAAATTACTCTCCTCATGGATATTGCACAGATTGCAATTGAGGCAAACAAAAGGTATGCATATGCGTAGGGGGAGAAATTTCCATCTTATTACAAACATGTACTTGTCAAGGTTTTATTGCAAATCTTAGTATTGTCATCTAACACCAAAAAGGGGGAGATTGAACTTCCATTTCATTTTCCCGATGGTTTTGTGTGTTAGTTAACAATATCAAGTACATTATTTATTGAGGTGTTAAGTGTGCAGGTGTTATTTTCAACATCCGCATCGATCACAAAACGATCGCCGAAGTTAGATCATTGAGGTTTAGGATAGAGAGGAACCGGATTATTCTAACCGGGTGTAACATCCCAAGTATGAAAACAACCCCTAGAATGTTTGTTTCTTGTCTATTTATGTTTTGCATCATGGCATCTTAATCATTGCATTTGTTTTCCTTTGTTTTCCTTTTGTTTTCCCTTGTTTTCTATTTGAATTTTCAAATCAAATTTCAAATCTTTGTTCATACTTGTTCTGTTACAATTTTCAAATAAAAATATTCAAATAAAAACAACTATTTGTTTCCATTAAAATAAAAAGCTCAAACTATTAACTTGTTCTTTTTAATAATTCACTTAATTCAATTTCATTCAAAATTCAATTATTTTTTCCAAATAGCAACCATTTTGAAAATTATGGAAATTACAAAACAAATCTATCATTTGTTACCATTACACTTGAATTTAAAAAACTTTAAATTTCTTAAGTTCAATAATGGAAATAATCTCAAATTCACTTAAATTCAATCAAATTACAAACAGCAACTAATTTCGAAATTTTTGAAAAAACCAAAGTTGCACATTAATGTTTCTGTAATACTTAACTCATAAAGATTTTTTTCCTAATTTTTTTTCTCTACCCCAAAACCTCTCTTTTCTTCCTATTCTATTTCTGCAAAAAAAAAACAGAAACAGTTAAAGAGAAAAAAAAAAAAACGTAGAAGGGAGAGGCAGCAGGCCCAGCCCACGGCCTGCTTACCTCTTCGCTCGTCACCTACCTCGGTACGGCGTTCATCGGTGCTATCCACGTCGACTACAGAGGTGAGGAACGGCGAACAGCAGCTCCACCTCCCCCTTAAATCCATGCCCGAGCCCTCACCCCCTATCCCTAGTCCTCCCTCCTCTCTCCCTCGTCTACCGCCGCCGTTTTCTTCTCTCCTTCCACCTCTGCTCTCTCTCCCTCTGAACCCGCACCACCCGAGCGCCACCGCCTGAATTCCCGTCGATCACCGCCGCCACGATGCCCCACCGGCCAGGTTAGGGCCGGGAACGGATACCCCTCGCCAACCTCTTCCTCCTCGACACCGCCGGGGTGGCTGGGGGGCCTTGGTTCGCCGCCGCCGTCGCCGCCAAGTCACCGGTCGCCACTTTCCTCTTCCTCCACGATCTCCTTCCGCTCGACGAGCCCGAGGTGATCACCCCCTCGCTACTCCCTCTCCTCCTCCCCTCCGCACCCGCTAGCAGCCACGCACACGGCGCCCCCTCCCGCGCTCGCAGCAGCAGCCCGCGGCGCCTCACGCCGGCAGCGATCGCCGTCGTTCCATCCTGGAAGCTGTCACGGAACATTCAGTTTCGTCAGATTTGATCTCCGAAACATACCTCAAAAACCCGCGCCAGTGCTACCTGACACGAACCAACGCACATCGCACTGGTAGCTTCCCTGTGCGCGCGAGCAGGAGGGCTTGGGATCAAATCCCACCCCCGCGCAATAACCCCATCTTTTCCATTTTATTTTCCAGGCCCAGCACAAACTTCTATTCACAGACCAGTCCCTGTTAGTATTCTTCTAGGTCCCTGCAATTATTTTCTAAGTCCCTGGCTGTTGAATAAATGGCAGATTAATACCTAAACTTTAAAAATGCATAAATAATTCATTACAACTCCAAATTCAACATTTTAAATATGTTTTTCATACCAAATTGAATTCTCTACCCAAATATAAATTTTGTTTACTGTTTTGAATATTTTAAATTGGGGAAATATTTGAATCCTTGTTGAATTCATTTAATTTTGCAAAATTCATAACTTGAGCATAAAAATTCCAAACTCAACAAATAAAATATGTTTTCCATCCCATTTTTCATGTACTTTGCAAATATAAACTTTATGTTCTGTTTTGAATAATTAAAATGGGTTAAATAATTTAAACCTTGTTTAATTCATTTAAAATTGCTAAATTCATAACTTGGTCAAATTAAATTCTTTTTGAACATATAAAATATGTTTTCAAACCAGAAAAGTATAAACTTTCCAAATATGAATGTTGTTTAATGTTTTGAACAAATAAAAATTCAAATAAATTCATACTTGAATTAAATTCATTTAAATCTTGTCTAAACTTGTTTAATTCATAAGTAATTTATTCTAAATCCTTTTTCAACAAATGAAACATGTATTCCACCTACAATTTTGTGTACTTTCCAAATATGAACTTTGTTATCTATTTTGAACAATTAAAATTGGTGAAAACAACAAATGCTTGTGTAACACCTTTAAGAAACCAAAATTTCATAACTTAATAAATAAAATTTCCAAACTTGGTAAACTTCATCTTAAATTGTTTCTATTGTTGTTTTCTTTTTGTTTTCCTCATCCATGCATCATGCTAATCCACTTTCACATGTTGGTTAGTTGTAAAACAATTATTTCAACCTAAATTCATGGGCTTTCCATATGCAATCCAAATTGCATATGGGTCCATTTAAACATGTTACCATGTCAGCTATCTTATCTTTGATGCACCAATTAAATTGCCATGCATCATCCCATGTTTGTGCATTATGCCATGTTATTGATTGTTTGTCTCTCTGCGTTGTTTGTTTGCTTCTTCTCGAATAGACGACGACGTTGAGACAGACGAGGTTTACGACGCTACTTCTGAGGAGTTAGCCCAGTACCAGGCTACTGAGTTTGCAGGCAAGTATTCACTCACATGAACCATTGTGTTCCTTTCCACACTGGATACCGATACTTTCCGTTGTCTATTCTGCTAGCCTTATGAATTGTTGCTTGTTTCCGATCCTATCACATGTTATCCTGTAACCCTGATATTGCCTATCCTCCACACCTAAAACCCCGTTGCTTGTTGCCCGTGTCTTACTAGCATGCTTAGGCTTGTTTATGCTCGAGTGTGCTGTCCGTTATTACTGTTACCTTATTTATTATGTTCTGGGGCTCGATGTTAAACAACAACCTGTTAATGTTTGAGGAAATTGCTAATTTGATGATAAGGCACCGGCAGGAGGCCCGGCGTGGTTTTGAGGCCTTCTAGTGTCGACCCTAATTAGGAAGAGGGTCTTGTCTACTGATCCATGATGAGCGCACTATCCGCATGTGGGAAGCGTGTATGAGCGCCCCCGTCAATTTGATTCGATTCGCATCTCGTCCAAATCGCCACACTTAGTTCGGGCTTTCCATTTGATGCACGCATATGCAGGTACGAACCCGAGGCCAGGGTGGAATTTTTGTAGTCGGCATTTAGGGCGGCGTGGTCTTGGAGTGCTATGAGGGTCCCCCTTTTCTTCGTGGGGGCTCGATTAGCCGCGCACGCACAGCACGTGGTGATTTGGGCTTGATGCGAAGAAGAGTTGAGTTGTGTTGAGTGCCTCGCTTGGTGGGTTTGATTCCCGTCTGGCGGGATATTCATACGTGTACGGCCAAATTGGTGCACCCCTGCAGGGTTAAATCTTCTCGAGAAGCCGTGTTTTCCGCGGTTATGGATGACTTGGTGAAAGTACTGGCTAACAAGTACTCAGAACAACTTACACCTAACTAATGATAACTTGACTAGTAATAGCCTTATTGACACAATAACGTGAACCGTCATTAATCCAACTGTGTGAGTTATCCTCGGATTGCTTCTTTGGATAAGGGGCGAGATCCAGGATGGGTTTGTTTGAGGTTAGTTGTAGTTGGTTACGATACGCTATCTTATCCCTCTCTTTTAGCCGGAAGTTGTAGCATGGTTCTGTAGTTGGTTAGAGAAGCCTGCTGCCGCACTTTTGTATCACCTATTCTTCCGTTGAACCCAAAGCATCTGTACTTGGTGTTGCCGGGTACACTTTGGTATCTTGTGAGTCTTGCTTGCCAGTACGTTTATGTACTGACCCCTTTGGGGCTGTGGTTTCCGCAGACTACGTTTCCGAGGATCCCCATGGTGGCTACTACGTGGAGTATGACGAGGCTGCTGACGAGTAGATAGCGGACCCGGGCAGGATCCGAGTCATCGTGGATGGGCTCCGTCTTTTCGTTTCCGGCCTCTTAGGCCTATTTGGATCTTGTCTGTACACAGACACTTTGGATGCTTCCGCTGTGTTGTAATGATGAATTGTTGGGACATGTGTCCTCTGGATGATTGTATTTGCTATCTCTGCTCTAGTGAGAGCTATTTGCAACTTATTTCAATCTTTGGTGTCTTAGAGATATGTTGTGATATCAGTTGTTCAAAAGCCGTTGACGTACCATGTGTGTATGTTATGAAGTACGTCAATGGAAGTGTCCTGATTTCTATGGGATGGTTTACGCAGATGATGGATAGTAGAGAATGGTTGTCACACGTTTACGTGTTGGCCTTCTCATATTGAGATACGGGTGCCGGTATGCCCCGTAAGCCATTTTTCTACTGTTTAGCGGACTGTGAGTATCCTCTAGAAGTCCGGGTGCGACACCGGATTATTCTAGAGCAACCGTATATTCCGGTTAGGAGAATCCTAGCCCAGTTTGAGACAGAGAAGAGCCGGATTATTCCAACCGGATTATTCAGAAGCAACCGGATATTCTGGTTGGGAGAGTTGAGGCTCAAAAAGGCTAAGGACTGGAAGTTTGGGATGCAGAAATCAACCAGATTATTTCAACCGGATTATTCCGTAGCAACCGGATATTCCAATTGAGGAGTCTATTCGGGACAGAAGCTAGCCGGATTATTTCAAACCAGATTATTTCAATTCAACCGGATATTCCGGTTGAGGAGCTAGTTCGGGACAGAAGTTAACCAAAATATTGTAACCGGATTATTCACTTCGATCGGATGTTCTGGTTGAGGTCAACGTAGTCGAGTTCCAGATCTAAAGAAAGAAGCCAACCGGATATTCCGGTCCAAGTTTGGACCGGATATTCCGGTACCTGTTTTCCTGCTCAAACGGCTAGATTTGAGGAGGGGGTATAAATACCCCACCTCTTCCTCCCTGAGCTCTAGTTCGTCCATTGCATTGAATAGAATTTATTAAGATCACCAAATCCTCAATTACTCCCAATCCCTCCTACCAAACTTGTTGATATTTGGAGTATTGAAAGAGAAGGCCCCGATCTACATCTTCACCGAGCCGTTTTTCATTCCCCCTCATCCACTTGAGGAATTTGAGTCTATGGTTTCCATTTATGGAGAACCTAGACCTCTTGCTACACTTGGTGATTCTTGGTGTTGGGAGCCCCCAATTTGTTTGTGGGTGTGTTCCCCAAGCTTGTTTGTAAAGGATTTGATTCCCGCCTCAAAGGGGGATCAATAGTGGAAGGTGGACTAGACCTTTTTGGCGGGGTTCATCGGAGAATAGTGTGAGGCCTTTGTGGCGTTGAGTAGGCCTTTGTGGCGAAGCTCACACCCCTCCAACGAGACGTACTCCCTTAACAAGGAGGAACTTGGGATTACATCGTGTTTCCACGTGCTTCATATCGGTTACCTCGTTTGCTTCCCCTTTACTTGTGCTTGTATTGAGTTTGTGCTTGCTCTCGTCATATAGGTAAAGTCACCGTAGTTGCATTATCTAGAGAATTTACCTTTGTGTCAAGCCTAATCTTGAAGAAAAATTAAAATTGTTCGTAGCACCTATTCACCCCCCTCTAGGTGCCCTTACTATCCGTTCAGTCTTTGCCGGACAACCAATACGTGCTGCCACATTCCCTCAATATGGGAATGGGGTCTAACTAAAAGCTTGCCGATGTTAGTCCGTGTCTACCTCAAGGTGCTATAGGGGTTAGAGTCCCATGAACCGAATTGTCTCCAGGAGGGAGTAACGGGACATTCAAAGTGTGGGATTAAGTTCACCACCGGTTGGAACAGTTGGGTCTCCTCTCATCGTGGTGTGTTGTCAGGGGAAACCAGATCGATACGGCTGACTCACTTGGTGCCGGGGAGAACAAACCCAGTTGAAGAGGTAGTCATTCACCAGCACCTGCATAGTGTATAGTTAGGACCGGTTATCTGATGTTCGCATACTGTCGCGAATAGTCCATGGTTGTTTATGGCGTATGTACTAGATCTTGTGGAATGTGTACACCTCTGCAGAGTAAGACTATCAAGAATAGCCGAGTGCTCGGATATGGACAGTTGAATGGCCATGCATCTAGTATTTTGTCAATGTTTTCAAAAAGCTTGAAAAGTGTTTTGGAGTTGTACCTGGGAGGTACTCGAAAAGGCGAATGATCGTACCTTTGAGGTACC
This sequence comes from Alopecurus myosuroides, assembly GCA_028641055.1. Taxonomy (NCBI): domain Eukaryota; kingdom Viridiplantae; phylum Streptophyta; class Magnoliopsida; order Poales; family Poaceae; genus Alopecurus; species Alopecurus myosuroides. The sequence goes on from CM054062.1 coordinate 121,874,868, forward strand.
GGAGAATGATGATCTGGAGATGTGATCTTCCAAGAAGTTTTGCAAAGAAAAACTTTCTTATATTTAGAATGATTTATAAACCTTGTGGACATGCAATGTCTACAAGAGAAACTAAGTATCTTTTGAATTATTTTCTTCAACAAGAAAATCTAAAACTTAATCAACAAGGATGGATCTTAAATTCATCATGCCTAGTTGAACCCTAATTACAGCCTTCCTACCACCTATATATATATATATATATATATATATATATATATATATATATATATATATGTGTGCATACTTGCATGCTTTAGCTTTCATTTGGGGTGAATGGCGAGTACAATCCAATGTACTCATGTTGGTTTCGTCCCTGGCTATTTACTTGGGCAGACTTCGAGGAGCATTCCGGAGAACTTGACAAAGATGGTTTCGCTGACGACTATGAAAACTAGGAACGTCTCCCACTTAGTAGCCTGTAGGTAGTCAAAGCATGACTTGGGTCTTACCATGAGTTTGCTTTTGAAGACTTCCGCTATTTACTGTGTTTCCTTCCCCGCGTGGCAGTTGTTATCAGCTGAGTCATGTTACTAGTTGTGTGTAAGACGTGTATTCGTGTATCAGATGATTGAATCTGCAATGCCAACTCGAGTATGTTGTTCACGACTACCTGATCATAGGATCGTGAATGTATGCATACTGGAGGTCTCGACTACTAGTCTGGGGTCCCCACATGCCCGATGGTAGAATTACTGTTAGCGGTGTTTTTTTGTATGTACTGACAGTAGACACGACATAATTAATTTTAAATGGATGGTGCATGGAATTTGGGAATTTCCCGTGTTCGCAGAACGAGGAATTCATTTCTAGATACTGTAAAAACAAACATGACAATTTTGTAGACCTTAGGAATGATGAGGCTTTGGCCCAGATGTGGGGTAAGCACTTGTCTAGTAGGACTGTGTTGATGTCGGGACGTATTGTTAACAAAGAGTCTCGACAAGAGAGGATTGTCAATATCAGACCTTCATGTACGGTAGGAAATTCTGGCTCCGAGCAGCTTCTTTGTGAGTATGATATAGAGGTTAGCGACCAGGAGGACATAGAATTAGGGGAGAAGACGATTTTGCTACAGGACATTATGATGCCGACGATAACGAATATCTAGATGTGGCTGCTGATCCTAATAGGATGGAAAGAAGGAAATATTTGGTTGATCCCAACTTTGAGCCTGAATATGGCACTAATTCAGATGAGGAGGCTGAAGATGAGGAAATGGGTTCCAAATATGACGATGAACATGAACAAGACAGACCAATCATACATTTTGACAAGGAAAACCCTTCAGTTGATGAGGGAACTGTTTTTAGAAGTGTGGAGGACTATAGATATGCAGTTGCTACTTTCGCAATAAAAGTTGGGTTCGAGTATATCACTAAAAAGAGTGACCAAAAGAGACTGAGGGTGCATTGTAGGGAAAGCAAAGTGTGTAATTGGAGATTACATGCATCTCCAATGAGGGGTGGATACCCATTTCAGGTTGTGATTTTTATTGCAATATGTTCTCATTTTCAAGTACTTTTAGTAAGTATGTGATGTAATTTACCAACATTCCAATGCAGATCAATGTGAACACCCAGATACACAACTGTCATAACACAACTTTAAGTGAGAAAATTAGACCTGCTTCAACCAAGTGGATTGCTGCAACTGTACTTGATTGGGTGAGGGAGGATCAAAAAATTGGAGCTTATGAACTGAGGAAGAAACCGCAGGACAAGTTCAATGTGCGTATTCCATACCACGGAGTGTTTAATGGGAAGGAGATGGCTTTGGACCTGATCCAAGGCAAGTGGAATGACAGTTTCCACTTGTTGTATAGTTTAAAAGCAGAGGTTGAGAATTCACCTGGGAGTGTTGTTTACATCGACTATGAGTTAGTAAGAGGAAAAATAAAAGTTTCAAGAGGGAAGAAATATAAGATGGCAGATAATTGATGCTTCCGCAGATGTTTTGTGACTCTGAAGGCATGCTGGAAGGGGTTTTTGGAAGGTTGTAGGCCATACTTGGCAATAGACTCAACTTCATTTACAGGGAAGTTCAGAGGACAACTTGCTACAACTTGTGCTATAGACGCACATAATTGTCTTCACCCGTAGCTTATGCCATAATTGAGGGTGAATCTAATGAAAGTTGGACATGGTTCATGCAGAGTCTTCGCAGAGTGGTAGGCCAACCTCATGGCTTGGTGATACACACTGATGCATTCAATGGGCTAGAAAGTGTTGTTGATGTTGTCTTTCTTGGGGTTAATCACAGAGAATACATGAGGAACCTCTCCAATAATTTTATGCAAAAATTCAAAGGAAAATTCTTTGAACATAACTTGTGCTCGGCTGCACACACATACACCCAGGGCAGGCATGATTTTTTGTTGAATCAATTTTATACACAACCAAAGGTTAAATATTATGTTCAGAAACATCACACCAAACTATGGTCTAGAAGCATGTTTGGTGATTTAAGAAAGGTGGATTATGTGTGTAAGAATTTGCCAGATAGTTTCAATTCAAAGATTTGTGACTTTGGAGCACTATCACTGGTTCTTTTGTTAGATGCAATAAGATAGACCATAATGGTGAAGATTGATTAAAGGCGTAGAATATGTGCAAGAAAGTTTGTAGGGCACGAAATAGTGCCAAAGGTGGTTTTCTTAATGAATCAAAGGACCAGGGCAATGAGAGATATACATATGAGCATTGTTAGGAGTTCTAATACCCTGGCTGAGGTTTATGAAACTGAGAAGGGTGGAATTGAAAGGAGGTATCCTGTAGACATTACAAGTAGGAGTTGTGCATGCAGAAAGTGGCAGCTAACTGGTCTGCCTTGTCACCATGCTCTTTTCTTTATCTTAGCTCTGAGGGGTGAGGGTGCAGATATTGAAGTGTTTGTTGACGAATATTTTTTTGTTGCCAAGTTCTCTGCAACATATGTGGAAAATATACCTGCAATGAGAGATCCAAATGATTGCGAGATAGTCATTCCAGGGTTCAAACTTGAACCACCAATTTTGAGGAGACCATGTGGAAGGCCTAGGAATCTTAATATTGCGGCCTCCCGTTCCCATGATAAAGGTTCTAGGTTAGGAGTACGGAACAACCAATGCAAACGGTATGGTGGATTTAGACATGTCAAGAGGTTATGCGAGAACCATGTTGCAAATGAAGTGCGGGACATGCATCATATGCACGATGATGAAGTCCATGATCATCAGCTGCATGAAATGCAGCATATGTACCACGGTGATCAAGCCCATGGTTATGTAGTGCAGGAAATTCGGGAGTTTACGAACTCCAAAATTTGTGGACATCACCTAAACCCTCCTTGTCAGAGAAAGTGAATACAAATGAGTGGAGGCAGAAAAACAAATGTCCGCCTTCACCTATGTATTTGTTAACAGATGAAGTGTAGGGATGATCATGTGCTATTTTTGGCAATCTCGTTCTTTTCCACCAATTGACATTTTATATATTTAATCTGAAGTATGAGTTTGAGACATGGATTGCAAAGAAAAAATGACTGGAAAAAAGAAAAAGAAGGCGTAATGGGGATTATTCTGAATTTTATGTTGACCTAAAGTACTCGATTGAACTCTGAAAATGTAATTTCGGTACGTACCCAATAGGGAAATTCATTGTATCAATTTTTTAATTTATTCAGATTTAGTTTTAACTTCGACACTCTTGGTCGGATCCCTCCCTATAATCCGGACAACCTAAAAGAACTTTTTGAAAAACATTTTGTGGGGACTGCTATTTTAAAATATTGTATTGGGTTGTACAATATAATTTCAGACTATATACTCATGTTATGACACCATTTCAAAGAAAATTGATTTCTGAGAAGTCTTACTTTTTTTAAGAATAATGGTATACGTACGACTTATATGTACAAAGACTTCACCGCAAAATGACCCTACTTCGCGAATGACCAACAAATTCAAATGACCTTATTGACTGTAAAATTCCAATTTCAGCTTGCATACTCATATTATGACACCATTCCAAAGAAAATTGAATTCTGACAAGTTCGACATTTTTCTTTAAATTTTATGTATTAATCACCAATAGAAATTTGTAGGAGCTAAACAAAGTGGACAACCCTGTTTTTAATTAAAACTAGTCAATCTTAACGTTAAGCAAAAGTATGTGCACTATACGATCTAAAAATGATAATAATCAGAATATAAATCTTGGTTTCGCTAACGTAGAGTGTAGGCTTCGACCGTAAGTCCGGGGACTTCAAGATAGGTTGACCACATGCCATTTCAAATTACCATATTGGCTCGTACAAATTTATTTCAGATTATATACCCATATTATCAAATAATTAAAGAAAATTGAACTTTTATATGTTTTACATTTTATTAAAATTTTCCAATGTGTTACAGAAATGTGCTGGAATGCCAAGGTTTACTGGACCTTCCAAAGTACACAAAACCGTAGAAGACCGGACCAGCTGACTCAGCCGACTCGTGTCGATGGCACATCCCCAAATCCGCTCCGGCTCCACGCTATTCCCCTTACCGGGTCAAACCCTCTCTCCCTGCAATCTTCTAGGATTCTCTTGACGAGTTTAACACCCGGGGTTTTCCCAGATAGAAACTTGATTGTTTTTCTTTTTCTGCATCTCATGTCATCTTGCATCATCATTCATCACCCTAAATTTAAATTCACTAAAAATTTCTAATTTGTGTACCACTCAAGATTGCAAAGTTATGAAACGTTTTGAGCCTTCTAAATATCTCAAAATCCTTCTTTTGTTTTTCTGAAAATAATAAAACAAACAAAACAAAACATGTTTTAGGGGTAGCCAGGCCAGCCACAACCCAACTACCCGACCCAGCTCAACCAAGCCACCCACGCCATCTCCTTGTCGTCTTCTCCCGGGGAGAGCCATGTAGGAAGCGTGCATGACCACCAAAGCACCACCACACCGGTCCCCTCCTCCTAGATTTCTCCTCCTCCATAAAGCCGCACCCTCCTGGCCTCGAATCCTAGCTTCTCCCCTCCTCTTTACCTCATGCCGCCACCCTGTCCTCTTCCTCCTCTGTCCCTACTTTTTCTGATTTTTGTGGTGAACCGAGAGAGAGAGATGGGAGCACGTCGCCGTCGGCATGCCGCCATGGTCTTCGTGAGCAAAGCTATGTGCGGGAACGGAACCACCTCGACGTCTTCTTCATCTACGCAGAAAATATGGACCCGCGGCTGCCTGAGACGTCGCCTTCGAGCTCTTCTTCCTCCTCCGTCCGTGCGTACGCCATCATCGACTACCTGTCGTCTCCTCCGTCCTCGCGTGGAACAACCACGCCGGAAGCCCCGTGGTGATCCTCTTGTCCTCCTGTACACCTCCTTCAGCCCCTCTCGTGCTCTGGGTGTGACCGTCGTGCGGCACCGCCTGCAGTCGTCAATGTTCCTGTCCGCTATGGCGTCCATGGCTGCAAGCTAATGTTCGAACAATTGATCTTGAGCTCGGCCCTCTCCTTCCATTGGCGCAGACACACCCTCACCGACACGTGGACCGCACCTCTCGCTGCATCACTTCACACGCAGACAAATGGCCGCGCCACCCGTTTTAGGTCGCCGCCGGTCGCGAACTATTTCACCGTCATCTGCGCCTGTTTCTTTCAGTTTTCTTCAGCTTCAGTTATCTGCCCGCATCCACCTCTTATTCCACACGCTTCGAGTAAAATCACGGCCCAACTTCTCATCTCTGTCGCTTGGGGCTTTGTATTCCACTCGAGAGACCCGAGTTTGAGTCCCTTTCTTTTCTTTTTCTCTTTTACCGGCTGCGTCAGCGCGACCGTCAGCACCAGCTAGGCTTTCGGCCCGCTCGTCGGTGACAAGGCTGGAGCCTCTCCGGTGGTAGAATACCAGATATAGGCCCCTGTCCTTCCCAATTTTGTGTTGGATCCCTCCTACTCTTTGTTTTTCCTCAAGATCACATCCCTACCTTTTCCAAAAAAACACCCCTATAATTCAAATGCTTATAACTCTTGTTTTATAATTTCAAATAACACAAACTTTATGTCTATTGTTATTAGAAAACTGCATAGATTATTAATATGCCATCCATGTTCATGTTTGCATCTTTCATCTTGGATTTTAGTAGTGTTTTCCATGTGAACCTAAATAATAAACGTGGAATGTGTTGGGTACCTAATTTGAATTGTGCCCTAACTCCATTTAATCTTGTGTAGATCATCTATGAATTGTTCTCCATGTTAACCAACATTTAATTTGATTGCTAGCGAAATAATTTGAACCTTCTATTTAATTGTTGGGATTCCGATTCCATTTAAATTGGTTTAGTTGCATCCTCGCATGTCATGCATCCATATCTTTAGCATGCTGGATCTTTTGCCGTAGTAGTAATTTTTGCATCCGGTGTTTCTTCTAGTGCTTTGCTTCTTCACGGATAGGATGTTGAGATGATGTGAGCAACGACAAGTTCTGCTACCTCTACAAGCTGGATTCCAGGCAAGCTTTACTCACTTGCTATCGATGTTTGAAGATTCCTCATTGCTACCTACGCTTGCCGTTGTCTATTATGCTAGCCTTGTATTACGATTCTTGGTTGCGATCCTATCCACATATTTATCTTGCAGCCACGATATAACCTTTCCTCCACATCCTATTACCTTGTTGTTTATCTACTTTGTTGGTATTGCGAGTCGTAGTGCATGCTTAGCTTCTTTGGCTAGTTTGGTTCCTTGTCACCTGACTAGTATGATAGGTTGGTTCAACTTAATTAAAACGATCTTAATTCTTTGGGTAATAATAAATTTGAATTTGAGTTAAGGAACCGGCGGGAGGCCCCTAAAGATTTTTGGTCCCTCTGGTGTCGACTTAGGAAAAGGTTCTTGTCTGTTGATCCAAAAAATGAGAGCGCTAACCACATTGTGGGAGGTTATGGGACTCCCCACAACCTATTAGCCCTGTTGCACTCTTGTCTAGGATGCCACAATGTAGTTCGGGCTTTCCATTTGGGTACGGACATCGGCGGTTCTGCAGGTACGATGGAAATGATGTTGAGGATGATGATGGTATGTTAGCTATATGCGTACAATTATATAGGTTTCTGCGGTATGACGTGAAGAGGAAAATGCCGGTCAGGTTTTATCTGCTTTGCGCGTCGATGCAAACGGCTGGGTCCGCTTCGAAGCATCGGCGAGACTCTCGATGCGGTTCCAACCTAGCTAGGTGGCTGCCTGGACTTGTTTGTGGTGAGGCGAAGTGTTGTGCCGACAGTCTCGTGACAGTTTGGTGCGTGTGGCTACAGTAGTGCATCCCTGCAGGGTTAAATCTTTTCGAAAAGGCGTATCATCGCGCTTATGTGACGATCTTGGAGGAAGTGTTGGCTAACAAGAGTCAGACAAATTACACTAATGATATTTGTTAACCTGTGCGATAACGAGATTACTATTTCAACATGTGTGAGTTTTCCTCGGGTTATGATACGGGCATCTACTGGTTAGCACGCTAGGACAATAAACTATGATGTATGATGTCTAAGGTCTGCGAGCCGCATGTTTTGGCCGAGGCTTCTAAATGGGCTGGTTTGTATCCAGTTTGAGTCCAACTAGGTTTAGTTTTGAGTCAGTTTTGGTTTGGGTCTGTCCAACCGACTAGGGGTTGGCCTCTTATATAAAGAGAGCCAAGGCCTAGGGTTTTAGGAGGTTGAAAATTATGTAGAACTAAAAGTTCTAGGTTACCACCGTCCCTAGGGGATCGGCGTGTAGGCGGCATGTCGGACGTTCGTCACTTATCTTTGCAAATAAAGGTGCGAGTGTTCTTTGATCTGCCAAGAGGGTTCGTTCGTGGCTAGGGGGCGCTTGGATCTGCCTAGAGTTGTCGAGCTTGGTGTGAAATAAAGGTGCGAGTGTTCTTGGATCTGCCAAGAGGGTTCGTGCGTTTCTCGCCTAAATCTATCCATGTTCTTCAGGTTACGTGTATCGCTCACGTGATTGGGAGAATAGTTATCTCGGTGGTTCTTGCGGTGAAAGATCGGGCAAACATCTACATCATGTGGTATCATAGCGCCAGGTTGATCACCGCAATGTTCGGTATGTTGAGATCGGTCTGCTTGTCTGCGAGCTTGTGGATTGATTTTGCTAGGTATCGTATGACGGCGAGATGGCGCGTTCACGCATCTCATCATGGTAGATTTGGCATGGTGCTTGCATGGAGCGTTAAGGAGTTTTCGTCGCTCCTTGTCATGTTGCTGTCGAGAACCACGAACGCCAGAGAATCCATGTCTCGTCGGATGGAAAGAAATCGAATCCGCTACTTGGTGCAATCTGTACGTGCAAAAAAGAAAAAAATAGAGAAGAAGTGTGCAGATCGGATCGGATTTTTCCCTTGCGTACGTGAAGAAAGGAAGAGAGAGAAAAGATACATGAAAGATATTCGGTTTGTTACAAGTTGGTACGTGAGCTAGTAAAAAAAATTTACTCCATACGCGTGGTGTCCTAGAAGGAAGGAAAGTCCAGCTTTGGCAAGTTTTGTTATAGCAAGGAAAGAGAAGGAACGATCCTTTTAGCTTTTTGTAGGGCGTGGTTTCCAAGGAACTGATGGGTCAGTTTTGGTTCAGATTGTGAAAAAAATGGAAAAGATGATGCTGATTTGGATATATGCGCGTGGTTTCCAGGAAGAAAAGCAATCTAATCAGCTAGACATGATCCGAGGTGATGGATTGATTGATTTGCGACCGGAAGTGAAAAAAAAATATTGGTACGGGTCCGGTCATAGGTGCAGCGGTTTGTTTGGCCCAAATTTTTGGTACAGTTTGCGGCGGATATGGACAAAAAATAAAAGAGACACTAGTTTATATTTTCACAGGTGGTGAACTTGGTTCATTTTGATTCAAAGGGTGCAGGAATTTGTCCTATTTGTCTTGGGTGATGCACTCAGTTGACCTCCACTATTTCAGATTGCATCCGTGAGCGTATTCAACTTATATGGACCCTTGGGGTACAGGAATCTGTCCTGCTGCGTTTGGGGTGGTTTATGTGGTGTGTTTTCATCTGCAGTCCGAAAGTTATGTGTCTAAATCTAGTTGGGGTGCCAAACATGAAGGGCACCAAGAAGAGTCTAGCTAGCCGAGAGGGAGGATGTGGTGTGGCAGGCCAGCAAGACTTGAGGATGTAGAAGCGTGGCGATATGATAATTTAACGCTACAAGCGCCGGAGAAGACTTTCTGGCGTTGAGGACAACGCCTTTTGAAGAAATGGAGGATGATACGGGCATCTACTGGTTAGCACGCTAGGACAATAAACTACGATGTATGATGTCTAAGGCCTGCGAGCCACATGTTTCGGCTGAGCCTTCTAAATGGACCGGTTTGTATCCAGTTTGAGTCCAACTAGGTTTAGGTTCGAGTCAGTTTCGGTTTGGGTCTGTTCAACCGACTAGGGGTTGGCCTCTTATATAAAGAGAGCCAAGGCCTAGTGTTTTAGGAGGTTGAAAATTATGTAGAACTAAAAGTTCCAGGTTACCACCGTCCCTAGGGGTCGGCGTGTGGGCGGCGTCTCGGACGTTCGTCAGTTATCTTTGCAAATAAAGGTGCGAGTGTTCTTGGATCTGCCAAGAGGGTTCGTTCGTGGCTAGGGGGCTCTTGGATCTTCCTAGAGTTGTCAAGCTTGGTGTGAAATAAAGGTGCGAGTGTTCTTGGATCTGCCAAGAGGGTTCATGCGTTTCTCGCCTAAATCTGTCCATGTTCTTCAGGTTACGTGTATCGCTCACGTGATTGGGAGAATAGTTATCTCGGTGGTTCTTGCGGTGAAAGATCGGTCAAACGTCTACATCATGGATGATACGGGCATCTACTGGTTAGCACGCTAGGACAATAAACTACGATGTATGATGTCTAAGACCTGCGAGCCGCATGTTTTGGCCGTGCCTTCTAAATGGGCCGGTTTGTATCCAGTTTGAGTCCAACTAGGTTTAGTTTCGAGTTAGTTTTGGTTTGGGCCTGTCCAACCGACTAGGGGTTGGCCTCTTATATAAAGAGAGCCAAGGCCTAGGGTTTTAGGAGGTTGAAAATTATGTAGAACTAAAAGTTCCAGGTTACCCCCGTCCCTAGGGGATCGGCGTGTAGGCGGCGTCTCGGACGTTCGTCAGTTATCCTTGCAAATAAAGGTGCGAGTGTTCTTGGATCTGCCAAGAGGGTTCGTACGTGGCTCTAATACCACATGATGTAGACGTTTGCCCGATCTTTCACCGCAAGAACCACCGAGATAACTATTCTCCCAATCACGTGAGTGATACATGTAACCTAAAGAACATGGATAGATTTAGGCGAGAAACGCACGAATCCTCTTGGCAAATCCAAGAACACTCGCACCTTTATTTCACGCCAAGCTAGACAACTCTAGGCAGATCCAAGAGCCCCTAGCCATGAACGAACCCCCTTGGCAGATCCAAGAACACTTGCACCTTTATTTGCAAAGATAACTGACGAACGTCCGAGACGCCGCCTACACGCCGATCCCCTAGGGACGGTGGTAACCTGGAACTTTTTGTTCTACATAATTTTCGACCTCCTAAAACCCTAGGCCTTGGCTCTCTTTATATTAGAGGCCAACCCCTAGTCGGTTGGACAGACCCAAACTGAAACTGACTCGAAACTAAACCTAGTTGGACTCAAACTGGATACAAACCGGCCCATTTAGAAGGCTCGGCCAAAACATGCGGATCGCAGGCCTTAGACATCATACATCGTAGTTTATTGTCCTAGCGTCCTAACCAGTAGATACCCGTATCAGGTTACGTCCTGGCATTTGGTTGAGGGGGGTTAATCCTGGATGGGTTTTGTTCTTGGTGAGTAGTTATAGTTATTTCAATGCGCTCTCTGATCTCTTTCTAATAGACGGAAGTTAGCGTGACTCTATAAGTTGTTAGTGCTGCTTGCCAGTTCAACCACTAACACTACCAAATTCCACGCGATCCGGAACGTTTCAATACCGTTGCGGATGGGCTCCAAACCGTCGCTAAGGGCAATCCGCGACGGTTTGCTCGACGGAGTGAGAACGTCTCTGATCGACTGTCACGGATGATTCTGCGATGTTAATTTGAACGGGGGAACGTTGAGGATATCCGCAACGTTCAGAAAATCGTCCCGAGCATTTGGGCCGTCCAGTCCCGGCCCATTAAGCGACAACGTTGTTTTTCGTCGCTGTCGGCTAACACATGGCAAAGGATTAACTGACGGCTGTTAGCGTAATCAGCTGACGTCACAGTACAGGTAGCTTACGTCATTACGATCGCAACATTTTTTTTCGTCAAAAATAGATTCCGTTGAGGCCCCGTTTATGACATCACCAATCCATTCATGACGTCATAACCGCCGATCCCGTTCACTACGATTTCTGTCGTCGTGGCCTCGACCAATCATGTGAAACCATGTGGACGCCATCTGCGACGAACTTGCTAGAGTCGTGGTATGAGATGACGCAACGAGATGATGCCACATGGAACAATCGCACGTCGCCGCGTGTTTTTTTCGGGGACGATCTCCGGTCGTCGTGGGCGACGCGGTGACGGATTTTTTTCCGACCCAAAACGACGCAACGTGGGCCAAGTGCACGGTGTCACGTGGCGCCCTTTTCCGCGACGTTTCTGTTTCGTTGTGGAACTACCCAGTCATGAAATGACAAGTGGACCATGTGCGCTTTGCCACGTGGCATCTTTTCGCGACGTTTTTATCTTCGTTGTGGAACTGTCCAACTGTAAACGACACGTGGGCATGGCATACGGCAGCATGTGTCCTAATCCGGGTCTGTTTTTACGTTATTATACTATGAAGTTTTTTTCGTGCGAGATGGGTGCTTAAATCATCGTTCGAATTGACCTTTCCATGTTCCATATACAGAAAAGCAAACCACATAGCAGGCAACAAATACAAAAATTGCAACACTAGTGGTTTATTTTACAGAAAAGCAAACCAACATACAGAAATTCAGCTTTCAGCAACACGACCATAGTTTCAATTACCACATATGCGCTGAGCTAACTGCTCAAGCAGGGCAACTCCTTGTTGGCACGTTTTTAGCTCGCCTTGTTCCTTCCGCATTTCTTCCATTTCAAATGCAAACCGGAGCCTCATTCGCTCAGATTCTGCATTAGCCGCCCTCAAGTCAGCAATTGTGTCGCGCATATTGGCATCCCCCTCTCTCAACATGAGTCTGCACTTGGTGTTCAGACTTTGAAATACTTGTTTCCACACGAGATTTCTTCGACAAAGTATGGTTTCCACGATCCAGCATGACACCTAAAGTATCATCCTCATCCTCTGAAGCTGGTGTTGACAACATGCTTTTCTTGCTTGCCTATCAAGCATGCAAAGAAAATAGATGTAAGTATGTACAAATATTGATGAAACTAGCAGGTGACCAGCAATGTACAGAAAATAGATGAAACTAACAGATGGCTAGCAATGTACAGAAAATATTTGGAAAATAGCAGATGACAATCAAACAAGCGTCTCTGTAATGACAAATGACCTAGCAGATGTCAAGCATGTCAGGAGCATAGATGGAAACCATGTAAAAATGACAACCACATCCTTAATTAGCTTGCCAAAACGTCTTATGGTATGGAATAGATGAAGTAACACAAAATTTATGACACGACAGTAATCAAACTGTTCAACACAAGATAAGTAAGATGTGCCCTAGTTGTTGTTTTTTTTAACTAAAGGGAGTTTTTATTACTTAAAGAGTTTTAAGAATTACACCCTAGTTGTTGTGATATCATGGAAGAATGTTGAGCTGCCGAATTAGAGAATAACCTTTAACTCATTGTCCTCACTAAATAGGGACTGACATGACCAGTCTCCTTCACTGAATCTGATTCCTCTTCAACATCATCCTCAAGATTGTACTCAGATCCAGAGTCTTCCTTCTTGATCTTTTTGGGTGTGAATACAGTAGGACATGAAAGAATACTTGCTAAAGACTTTACACCCAGTTGATGCATCCTTGCACTGTTTGCCATGATAGTTCTGGCACGCTCTTCTTCCATGGGGTGTATTGGTGATCCTAACATAAATAAATAACTCAAAGTAAGCTCCAAATATAAACACTTGGTAAGAACATAATACATCATCAAAAATTAATGTACTCAACCTATAAGAACAGTCTAGTGTAAGTAATATAAATTCTGATCGTAGATTCGTAACTAAGACTGATAGGATCATAAGCAAAGTGAGCTTAAACCTAATAGTATACGGGCTTGAAATAAGCAAACTTTTACCATAGGAAAACAAAGTTGGATACTTCCATTTTTTATGGAGGATTAGCAAGAAGGTCCCCTAACAATTTCCATTAAAAGAAACCATGCAGTCTTTTCTACTACGAAAGCAAATAATTAAAAAAAAGGAGCATCAGGAGGGCAACACACCCATTTCCGCTACATATTTGTCACAATTAACTCATGGACAAGCATCTGTTTACCACTATACAAAGTTATAAATGCAAAGCCAATAACAAAGACGGATATAAGGATCCATCAATCATAAAACTAAACAGAGAAACAATTTAAAGAGATTTATTACATCAAACATTAGCAGGATAATTAAGAAGCATCGATCAAACAATTTAGAGAGATTAATTGCATCGAACATAAGAAGAATCAAGCATACAATTAAACAGACCACTAATTCAGAAATATTAATTGCATCGAACATATGAAGAACCATCAATCTTACTGCGTTTCTCGCTTTAAAACTTTACCCATCTCGGTGTGGTTGCAGACATTGACGGTGAAGTTGCGGTGAGGTTGGAGACGAGGTGGCAGATCTGGACGTACGGCGAGGTTAATGGCGAGGTGGCACACCAGCGAGCACATGAAGGAGAGGTTGGAGACGAGGTGGCAGATCTGGACGTACGGCGAGGTTAATGGCGAGGTGGCACACCAGCGAGAACACGAAGGCGAGGTTGGTGACGATGTGGCAGACCAGTGAGCACGACGGCGAGGTGGCACACCAGGGAGCACACGACGGCGAGGTTGGTGACGATGTGGCAGACCGGTGAGCACAACGGCGACGTGGCACACCAGGGAGCACACGACGGCGAGGTTGGTGACGATGTGGCAGGCCGGTGAGCACGACAGCGAGGTGGTTGTCCTGGACGGTGACCTGGGCGGGGTGGGGGATCTCGACGGCGACGTCGGAGATTTGGCAAGAAAGCTATATGTCGATGTGTAAGAGGGGTGGGACCTGGTCTGGGAGGACGGGAACTGGAGGGGAGAAGGGGGAGTAGTCGATTCTTTGGGGGAGGGCCGAGGGGATAAGGGAGAGTGTAACATCCCAAGTATGAAAACCTACCATTTAGAATGTTTGATTTCTTGTTATTAAAGTATTGCATCATGTCATCATATTTGTTTCATTGTTTGCATTTGTTTACTATTTTGTTTGGCATCTGTTCTTATTTGCTTTCACAGTTGAAATCCAAACATTATTCAAACAATTGTTTCATACTTGCTCTGTTACAACATTTGAAATAAAAATCACAAATAAAAACAACCAATTTGTTTTCATTTTATTCGATAATGATCATTTATTAAATTGATGGTTTTAATCAAACAATTAAATCCAAATCACATTTCAAACTCAAATCAAATCTTCAAATCAGCACCCAACTTGAGTTATGAAAATCTCCAAATCAAATCAACTAATTTAATCAAATTAACCATAGGGTTCACCCTATTAAAACTTTGTTTTCAATAATGTTTACTTAATATTAAAAATTCATTCAAAGTTGGTTTAATTAACAAACAGCAAATAAACTTGAAAACTTTGGAAAATAAAAGTTAGTTTTTAGTGGCTATTTGAAAAACTAAACTAACCATATTTTTTTCCAAATTTTTACTAACTTGAAAACCTACCTTTTCTTCCATTTTGTTTCTGCAAAAAAAAAAGGTAAAACAAAACAGAATAGAGAAAAAAAAGGAAAACAAACCTGCTAGGGGGGGGGGGACCTTTTGGCCCAGCCCATCTTACCTGCGCGCACGGCCCGAAAACGGTTCATCGCCGCCCCCGTCGTCTATCTTCTGTACGGCAGGGCATCGGAGCGTGCCACCGCGGCAGCCATCGCCACCGACGGCCATCCTCGTTTTCCTGGCCCTATAAGACCCCTACGGAACCCCTAGACCTAACCCTAGCCCCTAGGTCCCTATTCCCCCGAGCTCCGCCGCCGATCGCCACCTCACCGTCTACCTCCACTTCTCTGTACCTCACCGG
Source organism: Alopecurus myosuroides (assembly GCA_028641055.1). Classification (NCBI taxonomy): domain Eukaryota; kingdom Viridiplantae; phylum Streptophyta; class Magnoliopsida; order Poales; family Poaceae; genus Alopecurus; species Alopecurus myosuroides. The sequence continues at coordinate 121,890,150 of CM054062.1, forward strand.
CGTTTCCATCTCTGAACTTCCGATGGCATCCGTCGTTCCCGTCCACCAACTACCCACCTAGCTACCAAGATCGACCACCCACCTCGTCTTCTTCCGTTTGGACACCGGAGACGCCCCGGAGATCTACTGGAGCCGCGCCGCCGTCCTCGTCCACGCCGCTGTCGCCGCCGGCAAGTCGTCGTCCCCGAGCCTCTGCAACAACGACTCCGTTGGTGAGCTCACGTGGCATCCATCCCCTCTCTCTGTTGCATCCGCACGCATCCATCTCTGCACACGCACGCATCCAGTAGCAGCCACGGCGCAGCAGCCCCCAGCTCGTCGCCGGCGATCTCATCTCTGTCAGGTTCAGTCGCAAGCGCGCGTCAGCAAAGTTCAGATAACGAGTTTGGAAGGTTAACCTCACCGCGTCGCTGTTGCTGTCACCAAACTGATTCCACCGCAGTGGTAGCACTGTTCTGAATCTTGCGCGCGGTCCTGTGTTCGATCCCTTGCGGCCGCGCGATAAAACCACATTTTTTTGCAAGCGCACCTGACGAGCAGGCCCCACCCGTCAGTGGGCTGCGCTGCCACGCTGGCCCCCAGGCCCACGTGCAGTGTCTGTGGCTAGTTCACAGTGTTGTAACAAAAGTTCCTGCACGTTTCTGTTTTCAAAACTAACCCTTTTAAAATTGCAGATTAGTCCTAAAACTTAAATTGCTAATAACTTTTAAAATATAACTCCAAATAATAAAAGTTAAACATGTTTGTTGTCCTAAATTAAATTGTCTATCCAATTAATCCATTGGTGTACTGTTTTGAAATTTCCACATGCATTTAAATTTCAAATTCAAATAATTCAAATGCAGTTTTCTAAATTCCATAACTAATTCATTCTTAATCCAATAAATGCAAATAAAATATGTTTTCCATGCTATTTGAAATAACCTTTTCAAATATAAATTTTGTTTCATGGTTTGAATAATTTAAATTGCCTAAATAATTTAATCCTTGTTTAATTCATTTAAATTTTGCTAAAATCATAACTTGCTCAAAATAAATTATTTTTGAACATGCAAAATATGTTTTCAAACTAGAAAAGTATGAACCTTTCAAATGTGAGTTTGAATTTATGTGTTGAACAAATAAAAATTCAATTAAATTCAAACTTGTTTTAAACTCAACTAAAACTTGTTTAATTCATAACTAAATTATTGTAATTCCTTTTTCAATATTTGAAACATGTAATCCAACTAAAATTTGATGTTCTTTTCAAATATAAATTTTGTTATTTGTTTTGAACATTTTAAGTTGATGAAAACAACAAATTCTTGTGTGACATCTTTAAGTAACCAAAAATTTCCCAACTTAATAAATGATTTCCAAACTTGTTAAATTCCTTTTCCACTTGCATCTATTGTTGTTATTTTGTTGTTATCATCATGCATGCATCATGGTAATAAACTTTCACATGGTACTAAGTTGTAGATCATTTGTTCCCACTTAATTCATGGACCTTTTTCCATATGCACTCCCATGGCATATGTGTCCATTTAAATTGTGTTACCAAGTCCACTAGTTTATTTTGATGCATCCATTTAACTTGACATGCATCATCCCATGATTGTGCACTATGCCATGATATTGATTGTTTACATTCCTGTCTTGTTTGTTTGCTTCTTCTCGGATAGACGACGACGTTGAGACAGACGATCTTTACAACACCCCTTCTGAGGATCTAGCTCAGTACCAGGCTGCTGAGTTTGCAGGCAAGTTATCACTCACATGAACCACTGTGTTCCTTTCAACATTGGTTACCGATACTTTCCGTTGTCTATTTTGCTAGCCCTATGTGTAGTTGTTTCTGTTACGAACCTATCAAATGAATTCCTTAACCCTGATATTGCCTCACCTCCACTGCTACAAACCTATTGTTTGAGCCAGTGTCTTACTAGCATGCTCAGGTTGTTTTGCTCGAGTCTGTTACCCGTTACTTTCAGTTACTATTTTTTATTATGTTCTGGGGGCTTGATGTTTAATCAATCAATCATGCTAATGTTATTGTTAAATAATAATTTGATGATAAGGCACCGGCAGGAGGCCCTGTGTGGTTTTGAGGCCTGCTAGTGTCGACCCTAATAGGAAAAGGGTCTTGTCTACTGATCCATGATGAGCGCACTACCCGCATGTGGGAAGCGAGTATGGGCGCCCCCCTCAATTTGATTCGATTCGCATCTCGTCCAAATCGCCTCATTTAGTTCGTGTTTTCCATTTGCCGCATGCATGTTTTTGCGAGCCCAACGCAGGGTGGAACTTTCGTAGTCAGCATATAGGGGGACACGTTCTTAGAGTGCTATGAGGGTCCATTTTCTTATGGGCTCGATTAGCCGTGCGCCCAAGGTGCTTTGGGCTTGATGCGAAGAAGAGTTGAGTTGTGTTGAGTGCCCCGCTTGGTGGAAGGGCCTTTCCATCTGGCGGGTTATTCATAAGTGTACGGCCAAATTGGTGCAACCCTGCAGGGATAATCTTCTCGAGAAGCCGTGTTTTCCGCGGTTATGGTTAACTTGGTGAAAGTACTGGCTAACAAGTACTCAGGACAACTTAAACCTAATGATTCACAATCTCACACCCCATGATTAACAACTCGACTAGTAATAGGATTATTGACACAATAACTTGATTCATCTTTAATCCAACTGTGTGAGTTATCCTCGGATTGCTTCTTTGGATAAGGGGCGAGATCCAGGATGTGTTTGTTTGAAGTTATCTTTCAGTTGGTTACAATACTCGATCTTATCTTCTTTCTGTTAGCCGGAGGTGGTAGAATCTCTGTAGTTTGTTAGCGCAGCCAGTTGCAGCATCTTTTATATCCCTTTCCTTCCGTTGCACCCAAGGCATCTGTGCTTGGTGTTGAGGGGCTACATTTTGGTGAACTGTGAGTCTTGCTTGCCAGTACGTCTATGTACTGACCCCTTTGGGGTTGTGGTTTCCGCAGACTACGCTTACGAGGATCCCAGCGACGGCTACTACGTGGAGTTCGACGAGGCTGCTGACGAGTAGTTAGCGGACCCGGGCAGGATCCGAGGCTACGTGGATGGGCTCCGTCTTTCTTTCATTCCCGGCTTCTTAAGCCTATTTGGATTCGTCTGTACTCAGACTCTTTGAATGCTTCCGCTGAGATGTAATGATGTTATGTTGGGACATGTGTCCTCTGGATGATTGTATTTGCTATCTCTGCTCTAGTGAGAGCTATTTGCAACTTATTCAATCTTTTGTGTCTTAGAGATATATTGTGCTATCATTCTGTTACAAGCCGTTGACGTACCATGTGTGTATGGTATGAAGTACGTCAATGGTAGTGTCCTGATTTCTATGGGATAGTTTACGTCGACGCTGAACAGATAGGGGTTGGTTGTCACACATACGTGTGTTGGCCTACTCGTAAGAGGACGCGGGTGCCGGTAAGCCCCGTAATCCAATCTGCTACTGTTCAACGGAACGGCGAGTATCCTTTAGAAGTCCGGGTGCGACAAATGGTATCAGAGCCTGTCTGACTGTAGGATCCCTTTTTACTGGTCGCAGTTGATTCTAGAAACTATTTTGTAGCTATATAGGAAAAATGAAACGTGAGAGTAGGAATTCTGCCATTTTTCTTCTTTCCCCACCCACCCACCCTTTTCTGGTAAGGAAGTGCAACGATGTTTTCTTTTCTCACCCGGACTTTCAAGTTAGGATTTCACGTGTTTTGGGTTCTCCGTAGTACCTCAGGAGTTTTTGGTCTCGTGTTTCCCGATGTTGCTTCAATATCCTGTTCTTTTCAACATCCTTTTCGTCCGTTGAACCTTGTTGTTGCTTTCCACTTCAGTTCTCTACCGGCGTCTAATCAAAATTTCCCCGATCATCTGCAGATGGATCTCAGGTTCTACCCGCAGGTGGTTCGGATGACTCGTTGTGAGAGCACCGCCGGTTATCCGGAGATGCTGAGAGACATGGTCCCTTATCTGGGGTTCCATTGTGCACCAGAGTACCAGGTCTACGAGCAGCAGCGAGAGTTTGACCAGACCTACTACCAGGCTATCGTCTACATTCTGTCAGATGATGGCATGAGCGTTGTCCACCGCTACGAGGCAGTAGGTTCCATAGTGGATATGGCCGTGCAGCAGGCAGCTTACGTGAGTCTCACCGTCCTTCGTGCTGACTACTGGGGGTTTGACGATTCTATCTATCGCCACATCCCCCGTGGTTACATCACTTCGGAGGGAGCTCACTTCACTCTCTACGACAACTTGGGTGTCTACGAGCATGATAACACCAGGGTGCACACCACCGCTCAGTTTGTGAGGCACAGTGACGCTGTTGCCACCACACTTTCTCAGGAGTTGGCCTCAGTCAGGGAGCAGCTCTACCTTGCTTTGACTCGTCTGGCGACGTACACCACAGACTTTGTTGGAGAGGAGCGCTTTGCACGTGTCGATCAGCCAGTTGGTCGTCGTCTGCCAGAGGCTGGAGGTTACGAGCCGATCAGAGGTCCACTCCTCAACCTCGGAGCTGGTTACACTGGGATTCCACGCTTTGGAGCACAGGGAGACGACGCTTTCTACTTCACCACACCGAGAGTCGCTCTCAGAGCAGTCCCGATCTACGTGGATCGTCGTTCTACCTACTTCCGGGGGATTCCTCCTCACCGTATCTCTCGTCGTACTACTCACCGCCGTCCTGCGTGATGAGCATGGGAGTACCGATGTATCCATTCTTAGCTATGTTTAGTTATCCTTTGGCTTTCGAACCATGTATTGGTGTGTTGGATATTCTGATGTATTTGAACATGTGATGATGTACCTGTTGGTTATCTATTCATGCGTCGGAATAATCTATCTTTCGGTTACCAAGTCTATCCTTTTCTGTTGTTGTGCTAAAATGCATGTCTATTCAGGATGCCGCCAACAAGGAGCAACCCGCCTGAACCACCTCCGCTCACGGAGCTGTTGACTCAAATGACTCAGGTCGTGGCTCAGATGGCCCAGATCCAGGCTAACCAGCACAACAACCAGAATGCTCCGCGGGTCAGCATCAAGGAGTTCCTCAGTATGGGTCCGAGAGATTTCGTGGCAACACGTGAGCCTCTGGATGCTGATGACTGGATCAGGGAGATGGCCAGGGCTCTATACATTGCTCACGTTGCTGAGGAGGACAAAGTCAAGTATGCCACCTACCTACTGAAGGGTCAGGCAGCTACCTGGTGGGAGAACTACCAGACCATGAGAGCTGGCTATCCTATCACCTGGGGTTGTTTAAAGGGTGCCTTCCTGAAGCACCACATCCCAGATGGTCTCATGGAAAGGATGCGTGAGGAATTTTGCTCTCTCAAGCACGGCAAGCTGGACGTCATTGGCTATCAGAACGAGTTCAATCGTCTCGCTCGATACGCTGGTGATGAGGTGTCCACTGAGGCCAAGAAGATGGCAAGGTTCCGCCGAGGTTTTAACCCGGAACTGAAGTACGCTCTCACCAACATCAAGTGCAAGGACTTCGAGGAGCTCGTGAACACCGCGCTCAATGAGGAAAATGGACGCAAGGCGTTCGAGGAGTCCCGCAAGCACTCGCGTGAGGGTGGTTCCTCCTCCAACATGACCACCCCTCCGCAGAAGCGCCGCATCTGGGTGCCAAATGCTGCTGTCACTCGGGCTCCATATGCCCAAGCTTCTCCAGGCTTTGCTCCCCGCCCACCCAACCCAGCTCAGATGTAGAGTCAGAGGGTTCCAATGGGGCAGCCAAGGCCAGGTCCTCCTCGTGTCGTCACTTGCTACAAGTGCAAGGAGACTGGACACTACGCTGATAAGTGCACCCAGAGGCAGCTACCTCCACCTCCTCGTCCCAACACCAACCAGGCAATGGTTCATGCTCCCCCGGCTAAAGCCTTCAACTCCAACAACAGGCATGTTGGGAGGACCGCGAGGGTGAATCATATCAAGGCCGACAAAGCTGAGGAAGCTGCTGACGTCGTTCTCGGTATATTACCCGTAAACTCTATTCCAGCTAAAGTGTTGTTTGATACCGGAGCATCACATTCTGTTGTGTCAAAGATCTTTGCAAAAGCATACAACCTAGTTCTGGTTCCACTAAGCAATCAAATGAATGTTCACTCTCCGGGACCGCAAATGTTGACTTCCAAGATAAGTATGGACAATCAGATCCTAATTGGAAGCCGCATATTCCTTGCTTCACTCATGTTGCTGGGAAATTCTGACATTGATGTCATTCTGGGCATGGATTGGTTGAAGACCCACGAAGCTAAAATTGACTATGCTCAAAAGTCAATAACTCTCTCTCACCCTTCTGGCCAGATAGTCTATTCTCCATATGGATCAAGTTCTGTTTAGCTGTTCAACCTCGATGCAAAACCCCTTCCTGCAATTGAGAATGTTCCGGTGGTTTGTGAATTCCCTGACGTCTTTCCAGAAGAGTTGCCAGGGATGCCTCCGGACAGAGCAGTTGAGTTCGTGATCGAGCTTGAGCCAGGTACTGCTCCAATCTCTAAGCATCCATACAAGATAGCTCCTCCTGAACTAAAATTGTTGAAGGAGCAAATCGATATGTACATGGAGAAAGGTTACATTCAACCTAGTTCCTCCGCTTGGGGTTGCCCAACTCTGTTTGTTGCCAAGAAGGATCAAACAAAAAGACTCGTGGTTGACTATCGTCCTCTCAACGGGAAAACAATAAAAAACAAGTATCCAATTCCTCGTATCGATGATCTTTTTGATCAACTTGCTGGAGCCTCAATATTCTCAAAGTTGGACTTGAGGATGGGTTACCATCAAATAAAGATCAGAAAGGAAGATATTCCTAAGACAGCTTTCACCACTCGGTACGGTCTATATGAATACACCGTCATGTCCTTTGGTCTCACCAATGCACCGGCAACGTTCTCAAGACTCATGAATTCTGTCTTCCATGAATACCTCGACAAGTTCGTTGTGGTATATCTCGATGACATTCTGGTCTACTCAAAATCCGAGGAAGAACATGGAGAACACCTTCGTCTCACTCTCATGAAACTTCGCGAGCATCGTCTGTATGCCAAGTTCTCCAAATGTGAGTTCTGGATTCCAGAAGTTGCTTACCTTGGTCATATCATCTCTGCCAAAGGCATAGCCATTGACCCGGAAAAGGTTAAGGCAATTGTTGATTGGAAACCCCCTAAGACGGTGAAGCAAGTCAGAAGTTTTCTTGGCTTGGCTAGCTATTGCCGTCGTTTCGTCCAAAACTTCTCCAAGATTGCCAAACCTCTCACTGATCTCACAAAGAAGGACAAGAAGTTCGTTTGGTCTCCACAATGTGATGAGAGTTTCAATCTCCTGAAGGCTAAACTCACTTCTACTCTAGTTCTGGTTGGCCCAGATACTACCAAACCTTTCCAGATATTCTGCGATGCATCTCTCCAAGGTCTAGGTGCAGTTCTTATGCAAGAACGTCAAGTTGTGGCTTATGCTTCACGTCAGTTGAACCCACATGAGCAAAACTATCCCACTCATGATCTTGAACTTGCAGCAGTTGTGTTTGCCCTCAAGAAATGGAGACAATACTTGTTGGGTAACAAAACTGAAATCTTTTCTGATCATAAGAGTCTGAAATACATCTTCACTCAACCAGATCTAAACCTCAGGCAAAGGAGATGGATTGAAAAGATTAAAGACTTTGATCTCACCATTTCTTACACTCCAGGCAAGGCTAATGTTATGGCCGATGCTCTCAGTCGCAAGTCCTATTGCAATAATCTCATGATCACGGAAAGCCAACCTCCACTTCATGAAGATTTCCAGAAGCTGAACCTTGGTCTTGTTCCTCAAGGTTACCTTGCTAGCTTGACAGCCAGTCCAACTCTCGAGGACAAGATTCGTTCTGAACAACTTCGTGATACTGAAATCAAGAAGATTGTAGAGCACATCAAAGAAGGCAATGATAAATTCAAGTCCTTCTCAATTGATGACAAGGGAACTGTGTTCTTCGAAGGACGCATTGCAGTTCCTCAGATTCAAAGTCTCAAAGATATCATTCTCGAGGAGGCTCATGAAACTCCTCTCTCAATTCACCCTGGAAGTACAAAGATGTACTAGGATCTCAAGACTCTGTATTGGTGGTCTGGCATGAAACGTGAAATTTCTCAATACGTTTCTGAATGCGACGTTTGTCAACGTGTTAAGGCAGTCCATCAGAAAACAACAGGTCTACTCCAACCTCTGAAAATTCCTGAGTGGAAGTGGGACATGATTGAAATGGACTTCGTTACTGGGTTTCCAAAGTCCAAGAAGGGCAACGATGTAATCTTCGTTGTTATTGATCGTCTCACTAAAGTAGCTCACTTCTTTGCTGTCAAAGAAACTATCTCAGCTAGCCAGTTAGCAGAGCTCTACACAGCAAGGATCGTTCCTCTTCATGGTGTTCCATTGGAAATAAGCTCAGACCGTGGAAGCATATTCACTTCTCATTTCTGGAAAAGCTTTCAAGATGCATTGGGCACCAAACTTCTGTTCAGCACAGCTTATCACCCTCAGTCTCAGGGGCAAGTCGAAAGAGTCAATCAGATTCTCGAGGATATGCTCAGAGCATGTGGTCTCTCCTTTGGCATGAAATGGGAGGATTGCCTTCCATATGCTGAATTCTCCTACAACAACAGCTACCAGGCAAGCCTAGGCATGGCACCATTTGAGGCATTGTATGGCCGCAGATGCAGGAGTCCAATCAATTGGTCTGGAGCTGGTGAACGTTCACTCTTAGGCCCTGACATTGTTAAGGAAGCCGAGGAGAAAGTTCGTATCATTCGTGACAATCTCAAGATTGCTCAGTCTCGTCAGAAGAGCTACTATGACAGCAAGCACAGGGATATGATCTATGCACCTGGTGACAAGGCATATCTCCGTGTAACTCCCCTCAGAGGCACTCATCGTTTTAGTGTGAAAGGAAAGCTTGCACCAAGATACATTGGTCCTTTCAACATTCTCTCAAGGCGGGCAGAAAATGCCTATCGTCTTGAACTTCCAGAAAAACTATCCAAGGTGCACGATGTGTTCCACGTGTCACAGCTAAAGAAGTGTTTCAAAGATTCAGATCGTGCAGTTGATCATGATTCCATTGAACTACAAGATGATCTATCTTATGAGGAGCACCCTGTTCGTATTCTCGATGAGACCGAGCGTAAGACTCGCAACAAGAGCACCAAGTTCTTGAAAGTGCAGTGGTCTCATCATTCCGAGAAAGAGGCAACGTGGGAGACCGAAGAGGATCTTCGCAAGAAGTATCCGGACCTTTTCGTTTCCCAGTAAGGAATCTCGGGGCGCGATTCCTTCAAGGGGGGGCGTTTTGTAACATCCCAAGTATGAAAACCTACCATTTAGAATGTTTGATTTCTTGTTATTAAAGTATTGCATCATGTCATCATATTTGTTTCATTGTTTGCATTTGTTTACTATTTTGTTTGGCATCTGTTCTTATTTGCTTTCACAGTTGAAATCCAAACATTATTCAAACAATTGTTTCATACTTGCTCTGTTACAACATTTGAAATAAAAATCACAAATAAAAACAACTAATTTGTTTTCATTTTATTCCATAATGATCATTTATTAAATTGATGGTTTTAATCAAACAATTAAATCCAAATCACATTTCAAACTCAAATCAAATCTTCAAATCAGCACCCAACTTGAGTTATGAAAATCTCCAAATCAAATCAACAAATTTAATCAAATTAACCCTAGGGTTCACCCTATTAAAACTTTGTTTTCAATAATGTTTACTTAATATTAAAAATTCATTCAAAGTTGGTTTAATTAACAAACAGCAAATAAACTTGAAAACTTTGGAAAATAAAAGTTAGTTTTTAGTGGCTATTTGAAAAACTAAACTAACCATATTTTTTTCCAAATTTTTACTAACTTGAAAACCTACCTTTTCTTCCATTTTGTTTCTGCAAAAAAAAGGTAAAACAAAACAGAAAAGAGAAAAAAAAAAGGAAAACAAACCTGCTAGGGGGGGGGGGGCCTTTTGGCCCAGCCCATCTTACCTGCGCGCACGGCCCGAAAACGGTTCATCGCCGCCCCCGTCGTCTATCTTCTGTACGGCAGGGCATCGGAGCGTGCCACTGCGGCAGCCATCGCCACCGACGGCCATCCTCGTTTTCCTGGCCCTATAAGACCCCTACGGAACCCCTAGACCTAACCCTAGCCCCTAGGTCCCTATTCCCCCGAGCTCCGCCGCCGATCGCCACCTCACCGTCCACCTCCACTTCTCTGTACCTCACCGGCGTTTCCATCTCTGAACTTCCGATGGCATCCGCCGTTCCCGTCCACCAACTACCCACCTAGCTACCAAGATCGACCACCCACCTCGTCTTCTTCCGTTTGGACACCGGAGACGCCCCGGAGATCTACTGGAGGCGCGCCACCGTCCTCGTCCACGCCGCTGTCGCCGCCGGCAAGCCGTCGTCCCCGAGCCTCTGCAACGACGACTCCGTTGGTGAGCTCACGTGGCATCCATCCCCTCTCTCTGTTGCATCCGCACGCATCCATCTCTGCACACGCACGCATCCAGCAGCAGCCACGGCGCAGCAGCCCCCAGCTCGTCGCCGGCGATCTCATCTCTGTCAGGTTCAGTCGCAAGCGCGCGTCAGCAAAGTTCAGATAACGAGTTTGGAAGGTTAACCTCACCGCGTCGCTGTTGCTGTCACCAAACTGAATCCACCGCAGTGGTAGCACTGTTCTGAATCTTGCGCGCGGTCCTGAGTTCTATCCCTCGCGGCCGCGCGATAAAACCACATTTTTTTGCAAGCGCACCTGACGAGCAGGCCCCACCCGTCAGTGGGCTGCGCTGCCACGCGCGCGCACGCTGCCACGCTGGCCCCCAGGCCCACGTGCAGTGTCTGTGGCTAGTTCACAACGCTGTAACAAAAGTTCCTGCACGTTTCTGTTTTCAAAACTAACCCTTTTAAAATTGCAGATTAGTCCTAAAACTTAAATTGCTAATAACTTTTAAAATATAACTCCAAATAATAAAAGTTAAACATGTTTGTTATCCTAAATTAAATTGTATATCCAATTAATCCATTAGTGTACTGTTTTGAAATTTCCACATGCATTTAAATTTCAAATTCAAATAATTCAAATGCAATTTTCTAAATTCCATAACTAATTCATTCTTAATCCAATAAATGCAAATAAAATATGTTTTCCATGCTATTTCAAATAACCTTTTCAAATATAAATTTTGTTTCATGGTTTGAATAATTTAAATTGCCTAAATAATTTAATCCTTGTTTAATTCATTTAAATTTTGCTAAAATCATAACTTGCTCAAAATAAATTATTTATGAACATGCACAATATGTTTTCAAACTAGAAAAGTATGAACTTTTCAAATGTGAGTTTGAATTTATGTTTTGAACAAATAAAAATTCAATTAAATTCAAACTTGTTTTAAACTCAACTAAAACTTGTTTAATCTTGCTTAATTCATAACTAAATTATTGTAATTCCTTTTTCAATATTTGAAACATGTAATCCAACTAAAATTTGATGTTCTTTTCAAATATAAATTTTGTTATTTGTTTTGAACATTTTAAGTTGATGAAAACAATAAATGCTTGTGTGACATCTTTAAGTAACCAAAAATTTCCCAACTTAATAAATGATTTCCAAACTTGTTAAATTCCTTTTCCACTTGCATCTATTGTTGTTATTTTGTTGTTATCATCATGCATGCATCATGGTAATAAACTTTCACATGGTACTAAGTTGTAGATCATTTGTTCCCACTTAATTCATGGACCTTTTTCCATATGCACTCCCATGGCATATGTGTCCATTTAAATTGTGTTACCAAGTCCACTAGTTTATTTTGATGCATCCATTTAACTTGACATGCATCATCCCATGATTGTGCACTATGCAATGATATTGATTGTTTACATTCCTGTCTTGTTTGTTTGCTTCTTCTCGGATAGACGACGACGTTGAGACAGACGATCTTTACAGCACCCCTTCTGAGGATCTAGCTCAGTACCAGGCTGCTGAGTTTGCAGGAAAGTTATCATCACTGTGTTCCTTTCAACATTGGTTACCGATACTTTCCGTTGTCTATTTTGCTAGCCCTATGTGTAGTTGTTTCTGTTACGAACCTATCACATGAATTCCTTAACCCTGATATTGCCTCACCTCCACTCCTACAAACCTATTGTTTGAGCCAGTGTCTTACTAGCATGCTCAGGTTGTTTTGCTCGAGTCTGTTACCCGTTACTTTCAGTTACTATTTTTTATTATGTTCTGGGGGCTCGATGTTTAATCAATCAATCATGCTAATGTTATTGTTAAATAATAATTTGATGATAAGGCACCGGCAGGAGGCCCTGTGTGGTTTTGAGGCCTGCTAGTGTCGACCCTAATAGGAAAAGGGTCTTGTCTACTGATCCATGATGAGCGCACTACCCGCATGTGGGAAGCGAGTATGGGCGCCCCCCTCAATTTGATTCGATTCGCATCTCGTCCAAATCGCCTCATTTAGTTCGTGTTTTCCATTTGCCGCATGCATGTTTTTGCGAGCCCAGCGCAGGGTGGAACTTTCGTAGTCGGCATATAGGGGGACACGTTCTTAGAGTGCTATGAGGGTCCATTTTCTTCTGGGCTCGATTAGCCGTGCGCCCAAGGTGCTTTGGGCTTGATGCGAAGAAGAGTTGAGTTGTGTTGAGTGCCCCGCTTGGTGGAAGGGCCTTTCCATCTGGCGGGTTATTCATACGTGTACGGCCAAATTGGTGCAACCATGCAGGGATAATCTTCTCGAGAAGCCGTGTTTTCCGCGGTTATGGTTAACTTGGTGAAAGTACTGGTTAACAAGTACTCAGGACAACTTAAACCTAATGATTCACAATCTCACACCCCATGATTAACAACTTGACTAGTAATAGGATTATTGACACAATAACTTGATTCATCATTAATCCAACTGTGTGAGTTATCCTCGGATTGCTTCTTTGGATAAGGGGCAAGATCCAGGATGGGTTTGTTTGAAGTTATCTTTCAGTTGGTTACAATACTCGATCTTATCTTCTTTCTGTTAGCCGGAGGTGGTAGAATCTCTGTAGTTGGTTAGCGTAGCCAGTTGCAGCATCTTTTATATCCCTTTCCTTCCGTTGCACCCAAGGCATCTGTGCTTGGTGTTGACGGGCTACATTTTGGTGAACTGTGAGTCTTGCTTGCCAGTACGTCTATGTACTGACCCCTTTGGGGCTGTGGTTTCCGCAGACTACGCTTACGAGGATCCCAGCGACGGCTACTACGTGAAGTTTGACGAGGCTGCTGACGAGTAGTTAGCGGACCCGGGCAGGATCCGAGGCTACGTGGATGGGCTCCGTGTTTCTTTCATTCCCGGCTTCTTAAGCCTATTTGGATTCGTCTGTACTCAGACCCTTTGAATGCTTCCGCTGAGATGTAATGATGTTATGTTGGGACATGTGTCCTCTGGATGATTGTATTTGCTATCTCTGCTCTAGTGAGAGCTATTTGCAACTTATTTCAATCTTTTGTGTCTTAGAGATATGTTGTGCTATCATTCTGTTACAAGCCGTTGACGTACCATGTGTGTATGGTATGAAGTACGTCAATGGTAGTGTCCTGATTTCTATGGGATAGTTTACGTCGACGCTGAACAGATAGGGGTTGGTTGTCACACATACGTGTGTTGGCCTACTCGTAAGAGGACGCGGGTGCCGGTAAGCCCCGTAATCCAATCTGCTACTGTTCAACGGAACGGCGAGTATCCTTTAGAAGTCCGGGTGCGACAGAGAGTTTCAAAATGATTATAGAAATGCCCTCCGCGATAAAGTTTGACTGTTGTGTGTGGGAGGGCTGAGAAGTAATATTCTTGCGCGAAATTTTTTGAGTGGGTTGTCCTGGCGCCAAATTTTCGGAGGGACGCAAAATTTTGGCGGAAGTGCGGGGAACTGTGCTAGCCGTCGGATGCTGATGGATGGCTCAAACAAATTGACAATTTATGCAATAATTTACTAAAGGACCTGATGGGTGGCTTAAACAAATTGACCATTTATGCAATAATTTACTAAAGGGACCTTGTGAGGTAATAAAGAAGTATTATGAAATAATTTTGGAGTTGAGGTCGTCGGGCATAAAACGCGTTAGGATATGCAGAACGGTTCTATGTGAAATCAACGATAACTAAAAAACTACAGATAACTGAGTACTTGCAACACAACACATACTATTAACTTAATTATAGAGTAGCAAAACACAATCACAACACACATAGACGTGTCGACAAGTAAAACACGACGAGTTGACGACGTAGCAGGTTACACATATGCTCTATAAGCACACTAGTTGCCGCGATGAAGGACACGAACAACCGGACGCACCAGTTGGACGGACTCGTTCCAGAGGAGCAAAGGGTTGACCTGGACGCAGCACACCAGGGTGTCGTTCAGCCAGTAGAGGCCGCTGTGCAGATTTGCTCCCGAGCCATGCTCCCAAAGCCCTGCGTAGACCCTTCAGCCATCCTTGTTGTGGTCGATGATGAACATCCGTCGATCGGTGTACTTTGCGCCAAGCACGATGTGCGCTGCGCTCCAAGCAGAGATATTTCCACCAGCGGTGAAGAACTGCACCACGTCAGAGAGGTCATAGCCATCGGGGCGGACGTACTCCACTTGGTGTGAGTCCTTGAGCGGTTCCTCCCCGACCAGCTCGATGGTCGTCCAGGCCATGGCGCGCGCAGAGAGCACAAAGCTGACCTACCTCTTATGTGTTGCAGAAGCTATCTATTCGAGACGTGTTGATGAAGGGGGTGCGTTTTGCAGAGGCCCTCCAAATGCACCGATCGGGTAATATAGCGGCGGGGAGAGGCCGGCCGACGTATCACCAAATAACATTAATTGGTGCCGAGGCTGGCCTTTACCATTGAATTTGCTGTCCAGGCACAGCGATGACAACAAGCACACACAAACGGCCGGCGCCGACTTCGACCCAGTATTTCACAGCTAGCCGTTTGTGTGTGCAACAGTAGAAGCGAGGCATGGGCATGCATGCACATGGCCGGGCACGCGCACAGGCACGCATTAAGATCAAGACGCGAGGTTTACGCAGGCACAACACGCAGCGCACGGAGGCAAAGAGTGCACGTCTCGCGCAGCATGCAGCTAGCTCGCCGAAAGTTTGCAGACATGGCGTGCAACACCTAGCTAGCCCCAAAGCAGGCTCAGCACGCATGTAGACAGAACTGTGGCGATGTCCCGTCTTTCCCATGCACTGAGACATGAAATTTTAAGGGGCCGAGCATCTCTCCTCCTGCACTCCTAAAGTCCACTCCTCCATTAGCTTCTCTCCTCCTCCACTCCTAAAGTCCACTCATCCATTAGCTTCTCTCGGCCTCCACTATGCACCAACGCCGACGCAACACGACCGGACAACGAGCTACGGGTGCCCACTCGCCTCCATGTGACGATAATCTGTTGACGGAGGAGGACGCGTGCGCACTTATCAGCACGAACACTCCCGTGCCGGCTGCTTTACGCCTCCCGGAAGGTTGGACGACCAACACCATCTTCGTCCCGGTGGTGCCGCGTCTCTCCGGCCAGGCACGGGTCGACTACATCAACCAGTGCTACGATAACATGCCGTGGCAGGCGAGGCATCATGACCCCCAGGACACCATGTCTTCATTGTACTAGGACGAGCAAGTGGAGCTGGAGTACTTAGGGCAGCTCCACTCCTACATCATCGACAGCAGCGTGCATTCCAGCGACACGGAGTGTTACAACGAGGAGGAGGAGGAAGAGGACACACCCGAGACAGAGTGGCGCCCCTTGGCACCGCTGGAACCTTCCGCCCCGCCAGCAAACGCCTTCTTCCTCCCATGTAACTGCCCCATTTGCAGCTGGGCACTTGCACAGCCGGGAACCTGCCCGAACTGCGGGTCCGAGGAGTGCCACCACCTAGTTTAGACTTTTATTGACTGTAATTATTATTATCTTAATTAAGCTCCCTTCAGTGTGAATGTATTATCTTTATTTTGACTCAAGTTTGATTTAAACTCCCTAAATTTCAGATCCGAAGGGGGTGTCCCAATTGTATATTTAGTTTTCCTGTGATAGGCTTCTCATGCTCAAAGTCAACTTTTTTTTCTACCCATTCCACCGGCGTCGGAAGGGGGTGTCCCAATGGGATATTTTGTTTGGTTGTGTTAGGGTAGGCCATAGGTACATGGAGAACTAATATATACCACTAGTTCTGATAAGACATTCTCTCAGGTTCGTCTGAAGGGGGAGTTTCGAGATGTAGTGGAAGAACCCTTCCTTTGTACAAGTGATGTCCGTGAAACCTGTCACACCTCTTATTAGGATCTTGGATCTCTCTCCGCCTCCAAACACACTTGTATAGACATGATTGGACCCCATCTAGGTTTTGTAGGGATTCCTATGCTCCGGAGCCCCCGCTTCAGCGAAACTCTGGCATGTTGACCGAAAAGTCAATTTGTTCGTCTACCCTTTCCACCAGTGTCGGAAGGGGGTTTCCTAATGGAATATTTTGTTTGGTCGTGTGAGGGTAGGCTATAGGTAGATGGAAAACTAATATCAACCACATGTTCTCATAGTATTCCCTCGGGTTCGTCCGAAGGCGGAGTTTCAAGCTCTAAGTAGTCCTGGAACCTGCGAGAGAGAATTTGACGCCGGTGAAGCCCTAACACAAAGAGTGAGGGAAACTTTGGAATCCAAGGCCCATTCCACACTCTAACACACATGGTATGCCAAACCCTTGGTTTGGGTGGGATTCAGACGCTCTGGAATCCCTCTCCGGAAAAACCCTAGGCCCGCTGGAGAAAAAGATGAATATGTCGTTCTGGCCCCTCTACGTGAGCCGGAAGGGGATAGCAAAGTGGAACTGATTGCTTGGTTGTGGTAGGTTAGGCCCAAGGAACACCCAAGAAAATGATAGGGCCCACCTCTTGGCAAGATTCCCCCCGTTCCGTCGGATCCAGGAGTTTCGGGCTCTGAGTAGTCCTAGAACCCGAGAGAGAGAATATGATGCCGGTGAAGCCCTAACACAAAGAGTGAGGGAATCTTGTGCATCCAAGACCCATGCAACACTCTAACAAACATGTTATGAGATACCATAGGTTTGGGTGGGATTAACACACTCCGGAGCTCCTCTCCGGAGAAACCCTAGGCCCGTTGGAGAAAAGCACGGAACTGCCGATTTAGCCCCTCTACGTGAGCCAGATGGGGGTAGCAAAGCGGAACTAATTGTTTGGTTATGTTAGGTTAATTAGGCCCAAGGAACACCCAATACAATGGTAGGGCCCACCTCTTGGCAAGATTCCCCCGTTCCGTCACATCTAGGAGTTCCGGGCTATGAGTAGTAGCCCCTAGAACCCGCGAGAGAATCTGACGCCGGTGAAGCCCTAACACAAAGAGTGAGGGAATCTTGGGCATCCAAGACCCATGCCACACTCTAACAGACATGTTATGTGATACTCTAGGCTTTGGTTGGATTAAGACGCTCTGTAGATCATCTCTAGAGAAACCCTACGCCCGTTGGAGAAAATGACGAAACTGCCGATCTAGGTCGGCCCCTCTACGTGAGCCGGAAGGGGGTATAAAAGTGGAACTAATTGCTTGGTTGTGTTAGGTTAGGCCCGAGGAACACCCAAGACAATGTAGGGCCTACCTCTTGGCAACATTCCCCCCGTTCCTTCAGATCCAGGAGTTTCGGGCTCTGAGTAGTCCTCGAACCCATTAGAGAGAATCTGACGTCGGTGAAGCCCTAACACAAAGAGTGAGGGGATATTAGGAATCCAAGGCACGTTCCACAATATAACACACGTGGTATGGAAAACCCTTGGTTTGGGTGGTATTCAGACGCTCCGGAACCCCTCTCCGGAGAAACCCTAGCCCCTCTATGACTTGTTACAATTGATTGAGCCACTGGTTTGTTTGGTTATATATATGAATGAGTGACTCCTTTGATTTTGTGTAGACATAAGCATAGTCAGTAACTAGCTTATTCATTTGTGGTTTGTTTGCTTTGCTGTTTGGAATTATCTGAGTCATTACTTAGCATAAGTATTGTACTAGTGTTATTATTGTATTTAGTAACATCTTGTTATCTATGCTTAAGGTTAGTGGTAAACTTGTTTGGTGATGATTGCCTGTGTTGTTGTTAATACCCACTGCCATGGGTATTTCTTTGAGTGATCGATGTTACTTTAGTAGTCTCACATTTGTGACCACAAGCTAATTTTAGTTTCTTAAATATGTTGGTATGAGGGTGGTGCACCCACTCCATCTTTGATATTTAAGATGTGGAATATGGTTTCTCAACCATATGTTCTTCTAGCGATAGTTTTGTACCCTGAGAGTTTGTGAGATAGTTTCTCGATAATTTTTTAGTGATTGCGCTAGTATAAGATTGCTTGCTGTATGTGTTGCCTTGTTATATTGTTTGCCTTCCTTAGTTCTGAGTATGTTTCTTTATTTTCTTTTACGATGTTTGAAAACGAAGAAGAAGAAGAAGGAGTTGTAGAGCTGGGTGTCAAGTTCAAGCTACTTTAAGGCCAGGGACACAAAGAGTTTTAAGGCAAGCCATCCTGATGCTTGCTGTTACTACACTTATCATTTATCTATCATGCATGTTTTACTTCTGAAACTTTTACAAAAACTTTGATTACCAAAAACTAATTTTGAGTGACTATTACTACTGTTAACATTATATATACTATTACTATGACAGTAGTTGATACTTGGTGTTACCAAGCCCATAGCCACCATATGGTATTTATTACCAAAAGTATTAGTCCCTAAGTGGACACCTTAAAAATATGTTTTTTGCAAAACAAAGGATTTATGAAAAAAAAACCCGGTAGAAACACGAAGCCTTATCCACCAGAGGAATGTTGAAGTGGTCATTTTTGGGAAAAAGGTGTTTTACAAAAATGACACATAACCTAGTCTTTGTCGGACAACCTTTACCGTACTGCCACTCTACCCCAACATGGGCATGGGGATTAACTCGAAGTTTGTTTTTGTTAGTGTGTGTTCTATCTCAATTAGCTATAAGGGTCGCCGTGCACTCGAACCGGTTGTCGCCAGTAGGGGAATACGGGACATAAAAAGTGTGGGATTAATTTCTCCTCCGGTTGTAACAGTTGGGTCCCCTACCGTGGCACTGGCAGACAGGATGCTGGGGGAATCAGGCCAAACTAAAGAGATATGCATATTCTAGCTTAAACATAGTGGATGGTTATTTACATATTGTTGTTACAGTCCGTGGTTGTTCACGGCGAGTGTACTTAATCTGGTGGTGTGTACACCTCTGCAGAGTCAAACTATTCTGAATAGCCGCGTCCTCGGATATGGACAGTTGAATGGCCATGTAGCTAGCATTGTGTCAATGTTTTTGAAAAGGAGTTTTCAAAAGGAGTTCGAACTAGAAGAGTGCCGAAAAGAGAAACTTTGTACCGTGGAGGTACTATTGAAGAAAATCCAGAAGTTGTTTTACAAGAAGTTTTGCAAAGATAATCTTTCTTTTCTAAACAAAATATGGAAGTTGTTTCCAAGAAGTTTTGCAAAGAGAAAAAATTCCTTTTTAACAAAAGTTTTACAAAACCTCTTGTACATGTGATATCTACAATAGAAATAAAACTATATTATTTTCTTTTGAAGTATCTTCTTCAACAAAGATACAGAGATTTGAAAACCAACTATGATGTATTCTTCATATATCATGGATAGAGAACCCTATGTATAGCCTACCTATTCCACCATATAGGCATACTTGCATTCTGTAAGGTACATGATTGGTGTCTTGATGAGTACATTCAAACATACTCACATTGGTTTCTTCCCTGGTATTTACTTGCCAGACTTCGAGGAGGAGCCTCAGGAGAAATTCTACAAGAAGGAGTACTGTGCTGATAGACTTGCGAACTAGGACCGTCTCCTGGTCAGCAGCCTGTAGGTTAAGGCGTGACTTGGGCTCTACTAAGTTGTGTGTGTTTTGTCTTCTGCTATGTGTGTTATGTGTTTTCCTTGCGTGGCAGTTGTGTTAGACTTGGTCATGTGACCATGTTCCTTGTGTAAGACTTGTTGTAAATGTGTAATGTATGTTGTATCTGAATACCAACTTGATATGTTGTTCACAACTGGTGCGATCTGGGATCGTAAATGTATGCATATCGGAGGTCCTTGAACTGTGGTTCAGGAGTCCTTACAGAGTTGGTATCAAAGCTACCCTGACCTTAGGAGACCTTAGTTAGCATGGATGTTTGCTAGTACTCTGAGAATTTAGTCTATAAAACTAAGTACTAAGATAAATATTTACCAAAATATTCTACCTATTCCATCCCCTCAATGTTTTTGAAAACTCTACTTATACTAAGTTACCTTTGAGAACCTTAAAATTTTGCACACTATTACCTAACTTAAACTATACCTAAACATTTGGTATAGATGGCAGTTGTCTTCACCGTCGACCCCGGAGATCACTTATGAAGTAGTGGAGAACAGTTGGGAAGACTGGATCCTTAGAGTGATGCAGGTGACTATCGTGAAGCTTGCGAACTTATTTCGCAGCAAGTTTGAAGGCACCCCCTATAGATACTATGGGAGGCGCGATGAGGATGACAACCTGGTAGATGCCCCATAAGACTTTTTGTTTGCTTGTCACTACCAGCACATGGAGGGACAACTGTACAACACGCAATTTGCCCTTGATAGACTTAGAGGAGAGCTTGACCTCCGAGGAAGGGAGATAGACCAGCTGGAGAAAGACCTAAGAGTTTCCTATGCTACTTAGCGTCGTCTCTGGGCACAAAGGAAGACCATGAATTACGTTGACTCCCACCTCCATGCACAAGTGAGAAGCCTTGAATTCCAGCTTGCAACCAGCCAAGATAGAGTTGAAGAGTTGGAGGAACAGCTACGCGCATCGTCGAGCACTTAGGATGCCGCAGGATATTAGGAGTTGTGTTGCTCCCACCCAAGACGCTTGTTTGTGTTTGTGTTGTGTGAACTCTGCTAAGAGCTATGTGTGTGCTAGATGTGTTGTAAGCCTTATGCTTTTGAAATGTGAACTTTAAGGTTATGTTATGCTTGTTGAGACTCTGTTTCATGTGTAAGTTAGTCTATGTTTGCGATTGTGATTTTTTCTTAGATGAATGTTTGTTGTTGTGTTCTCAACCGTTCTTATTTCCGTTATGAGCCGGTTTGTTTCACAAGTTTTTCAAAACAAAACCACCCTTTTATCTGCTCTAGTCTTATACTGTTCTTTTCTTCAGTATGGCCAGCGAGCTGCCTCCACCATATGAGACGATGGTTGCCCAATTGTTTTCTCTGATAATGGAAGAACGTGAAGCCGCTCGTGCAAACCACATTGCCACCCTTGCTACCCTGGAGCATTTGACTCAGCTTGCCACCACCAATTCTGAGAATAATGCTATCCTTATGAGAGAATACCAGTGCCTACTTGCTGGAGATAGTCGCAAAAGGAAGGTGGTGACACCAGGAGAACCTAGTTCATATGTGACTCAAAGTGACTTGCCTGTGATGCCACAACCTCCAATGAAGCGTGTGAATGTCAGGCCTAATACCACATGTTGCTATACTTGTGGAAAGGAAGGACATTACGCTCGTGATTGTCCCAGAGGAACTATAATCTAGCTTGTCCTGATGAAACCCAAGAGACCCTGACTCCAACCCAGAAGAAGCGCAAGAGTTTTATGAGTGGACCTCGAGACCAAGATGACGTTGCGGAAGCATCTGCGACCCATGCCATAGTTGTTGGTACGTTTTTGAACCAGATCTGTGACTACCCTAGTGCTTGTTTGACTTCGTACCTTGAGAAATCTGACGTATGGAACACTAGTAGTATCTCGTCGGACTAGTAAAAAGTATCTTTAAAAATTAACAACACTAACGTAATTTATCTAACTCTAGATTAACATCTAACTCAGTTTTAAAATTACTAACAAAATTTTCAAAACCAAGGAGAAAGGTGCCTTAGGATGTTTTATAGTTGTTTGACAGAAAGAGGAAGTTGAAGAGAATATTGGATTTTGGGCTATGATTTTTACTAGGCAATCAGATCTCTTGTGTATCTATTTTGGAGGAATCATATTTTAGGATATGAGATTGGGGAGATTCATTTGAGTTTTAGCTTAGGAGTGAAAGTTTGAGGAGATTATGGAAGTTTTTTAAGTTGGATTATAGTAGATATACACTAGGGCTAACCAGTTGTGGACCCCAAAACTTTGGAAGTTATCTAGAACTAAAATTAGTAGCATACAAGAAATGATTTGAGGTTTCGAAATATTGGTGGAAAACTATTAGATTTTTTGGAAGCACTTGCAAAATGATGAAGATTGGATTGGTATAGACATTTCGATTTTTGGTTGGATTAATACTGGATTGTCGTGCAGGGGAAAGCTAATTGGTGGACATGAAAGAATGATTTTTGTATTTTAGGAAAAATCAATATGGCTTGGAGATAGTAGATGATTATTCTTGGCGATATGTTTTCGGAGCTTGTCACGCTCTGTTAAGATTGTTTCGGGAAAAATGATTTAGCATTGATGATGAGATAAGAGTTTGGAGAGTTTGAAGAGATTTATATATGCAGTCAGAAAGTGAATCAGATCCCTAAGTTATGGGTATATGATTATTGGATTTGTTAGTTTAGCCTTGACAATATGATCGTGGAGAAAATAACCCTTGAGGGAGACAAATGATTTTAGACTTGCCTTTCTAAGTATAGATTAGATTAAGGGAAGGATAGTGAGTTTCCTAGATTTTGGGAAAGGAGCAATGGAAAGCTCTTGTTTAAGAGAGATTGGTGGATATCCGATAAATTGAACTATATGATGATGAGAGAATTTTATGCCCGAAAGGATATGATTGTGGAACGATAATCTAGATCGAGATCTAGTGATTATTTTGATAACTAGTTGATAGTGGCAGCCCTATCAAAGATTATGGATTGGAAACTAGTAGGTCAATATTTAAAAGAGTAACCCCTGGATAACCATTATTGTTTTGAGGAACAATAAGTTCGAGATTTAGAACACGACACCCAGAACCTTTGGAAAATTAACCTACTGGTGGACTTTGGTAAGATTAATCAAAGGGGGAAAGCACCTGTGTTTAATGTTACCAACCACCTAATCCCTGTTTTTGTAGAATAAGGTTCTAACATTGTTGTTTTGACCACACCCTCTTTTCGATTGTTTTTTCTTGTTTTAGACATGCATTTGTTTCACTTTTATTTATCAAATCAATTGTTATCATGTTTAAGTAAAAGTGTTATCACAGGGTTAGGTAATAAGACAACAACACATGGAAAACAACTATTGAAAAGATAACAGACACATTTTATTTTATGTTCAAAAGTGTAGAGCTGATGACAAAGAGTTTAATTGAAAATGAGGACTAACACGGGTAACTCTATCATCACATAACTAGCTAATGACTTGTGATGATAGGTTTAGTAGATGTGAAAACATGAGGGTTTTATTAATAAGGAAAATAATGTTGTGGCAGTTATTTCTAGTTATAATGGAATATTATAGAATTTCATTATGCCTTTAGAAACAAGTTTATAAGTTAAAAGAATGTTTTATGTTTGACATATTTGAATTAGAAATGCTTTTCTCTTTAATTTGATATAACATTTTATGCTTTCTAAAAATATTTGAATAAGTTATTAATTTATTAAATTTAAATGAATTAAATGACAAGGCAAAATATTGCACACATGAAAACTTGGTAAAACGACTATGAAAACATCGTAGAGGATTTACATTTGTCATTTGACGCATTGTGGTATATGACTTTTATTTTTATGATTTTATGAATTATTTATTATTTTTCTCAATTTTAAATGATTTAATTTAATTAAAGAAAATACTAAATTTTAAATTTTATCAAACATTTTTGAAAAGTTGATAAACATTTATTATATTTTTCTAAACATTTCCATATGTTTTCATGTTTTTCTGATAAACAGAATTAAAGCTACTGATTTAATAAGCTTTAATTCTTTGCTGCCCTATTTTAAATTGACAGGTGGGTCCCACCTGTCAGTTTCATTTTAATTAAAAATAAATCAAAAGAAAAATAAAAATACTCACGACGTCATGATTGCGTCAGCAGTGGAGACGATTTCTCCAATTCGTTCGCAATCGACCGATTTAGTTCGAATTGGTGCGATTGAGTGCTGCTACTAGCTAGAGGATTTGAGACGAGTCGATTGGGCGGCGCTAGTGATGGTAGCTGGAGTTGCCGGCGACAAGCAATGGCGCGGCAGCGGTGATAGCTCACACCTGTCGGGGCTAATTTGTCGACCCAATTCTGAATGGAAGGCACCTGGAGGTGCAGAGACTCACCCTGAGCGCGGTGATGAGGTCGAGGCAGTGGGGAAAGCTCGGTCTTGCTGGCAATGTCACGGCGGCGCCCAAGACTAGAGCAAAGGGAACGGAGAAATTCTCCGGCCTCTGATCTTCCTGGCATGCGAGACTCATCGTGGAGGTAGAGGAGGACACCACGCACTCGATGGTGGCCTCAGTTCATCCCGACGTGACCGGAGACGACAACGACGAGCGGCGGTAGTAGAGCTAGGGTTTCGGTTCGGTAGTTCTTCTTAAAGAGAGAGAGAGAAGTGAGCGAGGGTAAGTGTGAAAGATGCAGACGACACGTCGAGCTCGGCCCTTCTTATCCGCGAGAGGACGCAAGCTAGCAGGAGAAGGCAAGCACCATGCCACGGTGTCGCTTCTCCTCTGCCTTCTGGCAGAGGAAGAAGAAACAGAAAATAAACGTCGATTTTCAATAACCCCCTGATGTTTGGAAGATTTACAATGAGGTCCTTCTGTTGATGAAAACTGAGACGAAACATTGTTTTTAGGGCTTATTTGTAATCCTTAAATTTAATAAAAATCATATTTGTAATCTTTATTAAATTCTCATCCCCACCATGTTTTACTTTAGTGAATTTGAACAAGGTTTGATTTTTCATTTGAGGGATTAAATTTTAGTGATTTTGTGATTTTCTCTCCATTTAATTTACTAAATGGCTTTAAAACTACTATAGGCATGATTGTCATGAGCACACAATAAACATGTGGTTTAAAGAAGTGATATAACTTAATTGGACAATTTTAGATACAACACTTTTTAGAGAATAATTTGGTAACATTACTTGATAATGTTTCTATGCATTGGAATGAAAACAACCTAATAGGGAATTTTATTCTATGTTAAACCAAATGATTTAAATGGGTGAAGGAACTTGTTTTCTGTTATGTGGCTTTGTTATTTTCCTAATTGAAACTCTTAGCAAGTTTGGTTGACATTTTAATTAAGTGTGTGTAAGCCAGGGTTGCTGTTTTTAGTACTTTGTTAAATGGAAACATGTGTGGCTTTGGTATCTTGTTGGTTTGTTTTCCACACAGGTTTCAAGTATGGCTATTATGTCATGTTGGTTTTATAACATGTAATCAGTTGCATGATTATGTATAGATGAATTTTTGTTATTATAAATTTGTCTTATGGATGAGAATGATCTGGAAAACAAGGTGTTAAGCTTGTTACCATTAACCTCCACATATCACAGACATGTAGATGCTAGGGCTTGTTATTGTTTCATACTTGATAAGTGTTTCCATTAAAGAGGTTATCATGTATTCCCTATCTTTGATGATCTTGACAATGAATAGAGCTTATAGATTTCTAACATTACCTAATGATTAAATGGATAATTTCTTATGCTTCCTTACTAAGGCAGTGTTGCTTCTTGTGGTCTCCTGTTGCTTGATGTTGTTGTCTCTAGTTGCTACTAGTCTTTAGGTACTGTCTTTGTCACTTGCAAGCAAGATCCGCTATTGGATTCCATCTTCAACTATCTCACCCTTGTGGTGAAAACAACCAGTTATTCCAAGCAAAGATTTTACTTAGATGATTATAAAAGTATGTAAGTTTGTTTTATGACATCAATTTTCCATATGCATAAAAGAAGAATTTGTTAGCAAGTGGATCCGACTTGCCTCCAAATTACTAATCATTTACAATAGTAAAAGATGTACTAGGTTATTCAACCTTCTGTTTGTTTCTGTATGACACTCAATTGTTTGAGTATACCAAAGTGATCTGTTAACAAGGTCTAGAAACTTGTTACCAAACTACTTCTATATAACACTAACATTGGACTATCACACTATTTCAAGAGAGTTAATAAGATCAGATCAAGATATAAGAGTTTCCAAATACTCTTATAATAGATTGGAGAAGCACTTCTAGAACACTCTAAATAATCTTCTTAAAGATCTTCCTGTGGTAGTTCTCTCTTTCTTGTGGGTTGCTTCTCTTGCATAATGACTTAGAGAAGATTGGAAAACAAGATATAATGGTCTAGCCAGAATAACAAGATCTAGATTAAGAGTTAGTTCATGCTTTTATTATCCTCCCATATACTTCTTATTTTAGTTCCTATAAGATATTTACTTATTTCATATATGATTGTTTTACTTAGTTATCAATTCAATTCCTCTAATAGAGGTTATAACTAGTTGTTATGCATCACTTGTATCTAGAGATACTTTAGTTTGGAATGTTGATTTGGGTAGAAATGTCGAATGTTGGTGGAATGGGAACTTAAGATAGTAAGTTGATCAAATAGTTCATTGATGTGTTGAGATCTCATATGCTCACTTGTATAAGATGAATAAGACAATGAGCATGAGAATATTATTGGGGTTTAACGACTTATGTCATACTTGTAAGTTGTTTTTCTCAGGTGTCATGTTGTTACTTTATATTCTTCTCTTTATTACCTTTGCCAGTCATAATGCAGATATGGAGGTTTGGGAATATCATATGTAATGATCAAGTTTTAACAGTAGTTTAAGAAGATTTATTTCTTCTTTTAGGTACTTTTTAATGGTTGATGAGATATGTACATATTCGATAGATATGTTAATACAATTATTATGTCATTTCCCACTTGTGGGTTTTGAGTTAACACTTGTGGGTATCAGTTATGTCCTATTGAACTTTGTTATTTACTTGTGAAGGTTTACTTAATAATTATTAGATAATTTAGAAACATGTTGTGTGACTATTTGATAACTTAAAGAGTTCATGTTAGAGGATATAATATATCTATTGATGTGATGGTTCAATTGTGCATTAATATCTTGTGGAAGTGTGATCATCAGCTATTTGATTTGGATACTCACCCCTCTTTGAGTTCTAGATACCTAGTGAATTATCCCAAGTCACTTATAGACTTGTGTTAAGGTTGTTGAGAGTTTGTGCTTGGTCATAACCAACTATGGTTTGTTCTAATCAAATGATTAGATTTGTAAGATACATCTTATAAAGATCACTCTAAATGTACTCTTGGTCAGATGATCTAAACCTATTTCATCCTGTCATGTGAAACATTGGTCACTCTGCTTCATTTAAACTTTCGTGCCAAAATTTCCCGTATGTTAGATGCATGCTTTGCAAATGCACATATTATATTTAGATCCTTATAACCTCCCACACACTCGGAAGTTACAATATCTCCCCCTTAACAAGAACTTCGTCCCGAAGTTCAACCTCTCTCACGTAAAGTTAGGTAGAGATATCTTTTGTAGAGCGTTAATTCTTCACAAATGTTTTCTTGTGTTGTACTTGGCATATGTAGCCTCTTGTCTTGATTGTTCACTTTCCACTGTCTTGCATGATGATCTAATACTATGCATGTTTTTATGACAACTCTGTTTTGTTACTATACCTTCCTAATGGTCTCACGAAGAACATGTGGTATTTTCACCATGTTGTGGGTACCAAGTTTCGTTCTACAATCAATAGGTATGGTTTCCTATCTCTCACAACTCCTCGAAGAACATTTAGTATATCCATCGGGTGATGAATATCCAATAAGAATCTTCCAGTACACTGGATATTGTCTATGGTTTGGATTCCATTTGGTTCGATCTAATGGTCTCAAGAGAAAGATTTCTTAAAGAAACTTGTACAACATAGTGTGCATTGATTTAGGCTCATCTATTTCGTGAAAATATCTTCGAGTTTCCTCGAGTTTTAACTTTTTCCTACAGGTGACTATAACCTGTTCCACTAGTGACTACCTATGGTCCTTCTATATCTTTGGGTTTCAACTTCTATGGGATCACTCCATGAGTTGACTTACCAATCTTCTACATATTTCCTTCTAGGATATAACTACTCATATGATTTTCTTAGCATCGCTTGTGGTAGATATCTATGTGTTGATGAAGTATGTAACCAAATCCAAGCAAGATGTGGAATGTGGTACATTCCGATTATTGACTTCATTGACTTATGCCTTCTTGTCTTTTTGGTCTTCCAGAACTTTGGTGGTTACTTCCATCAGCTGATCTTTCAGACCGCTCTCATACTGATCCTATACCGTCTAGACCAGTAACATCAAGAAAGAACTCAGTGTTTGCACATCAAGTTCAATCTTCATGTATAGATCTAGTCAATCAAAGATCCAAA
The DNA here is from genome assembly GCA_028641055.1 of Alopecurus myosuroides. Lineage (NCBI taxonomy): Eukaryota > Viridiplantae > Streptophyta > Magnoliopsida > Poales > Poaceae > Alopecurus > Alopecurus myosuroides. The sequence goes on from CM054062.1 coordinate 121,918,696, forward strand.
TAAAATCCAATAAATCCCAAATGCAGTTATCACTCATGCATCAAAAGCCCGTGGGATAAAACTACTTAGAGTAAAACATCTCAAGTACCAAGGCTCTTAAATGGTATACCCTACAAGTAGGTATATAGTACCATATAATCCCATTCTACACAACCATTCTTTGAATTGGTAATTACTCCAATTGCATGCCTTATTGCAATGGAATAAACCAAGACAGGATGATCCTAGAGTAGTTGTTGTCTAACTTGGTTCCATATAGAACTAAGTACCATGTAAATTGAAGTATTTCATCTTGATTATGATAAGCTTCTCCTGGCATCTGTTGATCCTTCATGTTGTTGATCACGCCTTAGTAATAGTAATGTAGCTTCCATGATTGCTTATGCCTTCTCCTAATTCTATACTATACTATAATAATTCACCTCTAGTCTTGATAACTAAAGATTTGGTATATACCCCATAGTTACCATAGTTTTGATAACTCTTAATGATTCTCAGCATCCCTTCTTGATGAATCCTATACTAACTCAATACCATGTTCTACTCTATCCTATTCATTCATAGAATGGGGTAATCATCACTTTAACTTAATCATCTCTGACTACGTCAGAACTCTTTTTCTCAATAAAACTGATAGATGCTAGACTTCTAACAATTCATACCTAGGTATAAATAAAATAGATAAGTTTATTTACTCAAGTTGAGTAAGAAATTCTATACAAGTATGATCATATCATTCTCAAGTGAATTATCATCATAGTTGTAGGAAATGTGGTTTAGATAAGATGGCTTCCTATAGTCTTTACCAACCTATAGATCTCCTAAAAGGTTTTAAACGTAAGGTCGATTGGCTCTGATACCATATGTGGTGACCCAGCACACCACTGCATGTGTAGTGCGCACGTCGATGACATAATACTCATAGAAAGACTTATCCGTGAATATTATATCTATCAGAGTGGTACAACAGAAACATAGCAGGTCCAAGCAAAACGATAGGATACAAACTTTCATTACAATATATTGAAAATCTTTTTGAAGAATAAAAGAAGATCTCATGCAAATGAAACATCAGGAGAAGCAATTCGATGCTCCAAGCTAGAGAATAACTCTAGCTCAGAACCTAATCCACTACGGCTGATGTCAGCCCTAATCTATGGTTGTAACAGCTAAGTCCAAGAATGGTCTTTTCCTACATCTTCATAGCTTCTCATCCACCTTCGTTGTTGATGACGATGCTTTACTGGCTAAGTAAGAGATGACTCCACCTAGCTTCATGAGGTAGCGATGGCTTCACGATGACGACTTCCATTAGGCTTCAACTCTAAGCAGGGGGGTCAAACGGGAATGAATGAGTAACAAGCGTACTCAACAAGTTCATACAGTGGGTAGTTTGATGCACTATCTACAGCTTCAGAATCAAAAGAGTCATAAGATAATGCAAGGTATTTGTAGATCTTTCTTCAAGAGGTTTCTTTTAATTCTGAAAACTATGCCCGCCAGACCATCACATGAGCTAGAAATTCATGGAGTTGCCTTTCCTGTAGCGTTCGTAGTTCCTTCCTGGAACATGGGGTAACATGCCACATCCTTTTACACTCTGCAGAGGTGCGTTACTTTACCCATGGGCGATCAAGACCATGTTGCACAACCAGGCTTAAGTTCCTGTCCACGCCCACTTAGGTGTGGGGCTCGGTTGTTGATCTAAGCCAGACCATGCTTCTCCGCAACACATGCCCACCCATTTCTTCCAGCAGGTTGAACCCCTGATTCCACCCCTCACGATGGATATCTAGGAGCCCCTGGCAGACACTCATAGACCCCGGAGTCCGTGGAATTAAGGGATCCCGCCCATGTGCATGTAGTCCCGCATGACCTACATCGTACATCTCTGGCAGCCCGTTGACATGCGAACGCGAAAAGATCACAGCTGACTTACTCGCCCCATACAAGACCCATGGTTAACGTGGTATTTACGGTGCACCGAGTTCTGACGGCATTTGTGATTAATTCCTAGGTAATACTTTCCCATGCAGATGGAACCTTCCTTTGACCTATTGATCTTACCATGGTCCCATCCGCCCACCAAACAGAACACTACCAATCGGGTAGTCATTCAAGTAGTCATATTATTATAAAAATAGGATCATGCATTATTTTGAGAGTAGGTGGTAATATGATAGGGTTTTTGCAAATAGTTCGTTAGGAAATACTGCAAAGGATATGAGCAAGTGATGAACTTGCCTGAAATAACAATAATAATTCATGTCTTCGGGGTTCGAGGGTCGCGTAGAATATCCTGACATATGAAAGATAGCAAAGTAGTCCCGGTAAGGACTACAAAAAACACTGGCAAAATGATGTAATGCATAGTAATTAGATGCACCATGAAATACCCCAGAAAATACCCCCAGCTTACAAGTGTAAGCTATGTTTGATACGATAACTTAATCACACATGTTTTAGGTGAGTTGTTTCATTACTTGTGGTGATGTTGTTATTTCTATTTTTAGACTTACATGTCTTTCATTTTTATTTATCAAATCAATTGTTATCATGTTTAAGTAAAAGTGTTATCACAGGGTTAGGTAATAAGACAAAAACACATGGAAAATAACTATTGAAAAGATAACAGACACATTTTATTTTATGTACAGAAGTGTAGAGCTAATGACAAAGAGTTTAATTGAAAATGAGGACTAACACAGGTAACTCTATCATCACATAACTAGCTAATGAATTGTGATGACAGGTTAGTAGATGTGAAAACATGAGGGTTTTATTAATAAGAAAAATAATGTTGTGGCAGTTATTTCTAGTTATAATGGAATATTATAGAATTTCGTTATACCTTGAGAAACAAGTTTATAAGTTACAAAAAATGTTTTATGTTTGACATAGTTGAATTGGAAATGCTTTTCTCTTTAATTTGATCTAACATTTTAAGCTTTATGAAAATATTTGAATAAGTTATTAATTTGTTAATTTTAAATGAATTAAATGAATAGGCAAAATATTGCACACATGAAAACTTGGTCAAATGACTATGAAAACATCATAGAGGAGTTGCATTTGTCATTTGGAGCATTTTGGTACATAACTTGTATTTTTTCTGATTTTATGAATTATTTATTATTTTTCTCAATTTTAAATGATTTGATTTAGTTAAAGAAAATATTAAATTTAAAGTTTTATCAAACATTTTTGAAAAGTTGATAGACATTTAGATTATATTTTTCTAAACATTTCCATATTTGTTTTCATGTTTTTCTGATTAACAGAAATAAAGTTATTGATTTAATAAGCTTTAATTCTTTTCTGCCCTATTTTAAATTGACAGGTGGGTCATGATTGTCATGATGACGTCATAAAGAAAAAGAAAAATACTCACGACGTCATGATGACGTCATGATTGTGTCAGCAGTGGATAGGATTTCCCCACTTCGTTTGCAATCGACCGATTTAGTTCGAATTCGTGCGATTGAGTGGCGCTACCAGCTAGAGGAGTCGATTGGGCGGCGCTAGTGACCATATGTTCGCCGGAGTTGCCGGCGGCAAGCAATGGCGCGGCGGCGGTGACAGCTCATGCCGACCGGGGCTAATTTGTCGACCCAGTTCTGAATGGAAGGCACCTGGAGGTGCAGAGACTCACCCTAAGCGCGGTGATGAGGTCGGGGCAGTGGGGAAAGCTTGGTCTTGCCGGCAATGTCACGGCGGCCCCCAAGACCGGAGAAAAGGTAACGGAGAAATTCTCCGGCCTTCGATCTTCCCGGCATGCGAGACTCATCGTGGAGGTAGCGGAGGAAACGACGCACTCGATGGTGGTCTCAGTTCATCCCGACGTGACGGGAGACGACGGCGACGAGCGGCAGCAGTAGAGCTAGGGTTTCGGTTCCGGTAGTTCTTACAGAGAGAGAGAATTGAGCGAGGGCAAGTGATAGAGATGCAGATGGCACGTCGACCTCGGCCGTCCTTATCCGCGATAGGACGCAAGCTAGCAGGAGGTGGCAAGCGCCACGCCACGACGTCGCTTCTCCTCTGCCTTCTGGCAGAGGAAGAGGAAAGAGAAAAGAAACGTGGATTTTCAATAACCCCCTGATTTTTGGAAGATTTACAATGTGGTCCTTCTGTTGATGAAAACTGAGAAGAAACATTTTTTCATGGCTTATTTGTAATCCTAAAATTTAATAAAAATCAGATTTGTAATCTTTATTAGATTCTCATCCCCACCATGTTTTACTTTAGTGAATTTGAACAAGGTTTTATTTTTCATTTGAGGGTGATGAGGACATCACTAGTACATTGCCACTTAAACAAGATGAAGTGAGACTAGGACCTATACCAAGGTCAAGGTCCAAGCTAATACAACAACAAGTGAATTCACTCCTTATTGATTATGATGTTTGTGATATTAGGAATTTTATACTGCCTAAGTCTATGCATTTATGTATGATCGGGGTTGTTGATAACATAAACATGATGGTCGAAAAAAACCAAGAGGAGCTAGGAAACAAGATAGAGATGCTGGAAAACAAGACTACAAGTGGTGAAAACAAGAGTACAATGATGAAAACAACAATACAAGAAGGTGAAAACAATAGTACAAGTGTGGAAAACAATTACAAGAATGTTATTCCACACTATCCAAGAGTGAAAACAAGAGGAGGGCTCCCCACTGAAGATCAATGCTCCATAGTAAAGTCCTAGTTATTTTAGGCATGGCTTGTATGCCATATTTGGCTGAATCCCTTAATGTGGTCGGTATGTATCCTCTCTTAGAGTCCAAGTAGGAGTCCTAGTCCAAGTGGGAGTCCAAGTAGGAGTCCTAGTCCTAGGAGGAGTTGGTGCTTGCGCAAGCCCCCTTGTGGCCGCACCCCTCCCCCTTAAATAGCTACCACCTGCATGTGGAAGAGTAGAACAAGTTTAAACCAAAAACCACTAGCCTCTAGATTTTATTGCTGCTAAGCATTCATCTTTAAGTATACCTACAAAGTTGTGTGATATCTTGTTATTCCATTGGGAATAGGGGCATATAGGACCACTCGTCATCTTTGATTGTGTGTGCAAGAGTGTGTAGTTGAGAATATCCAAAGGGATTGATTGGTGTTGTATTGGCAGCATGGGTCATCCAAGTGAGAGGTCTCAGTGTAGCACTAGTTATCACCAAATCCAGAAATTACCCACAAAGAGAGAGAGAGAGAGAGATTATTGATAAGATTGGGCCACCCCTATCATCTTGGTATCAGATTCTCAGGTTTCCTTGGTGAGCAAAGGTATCCCTAGTTTAGTTGTTTTTTATTTCCTATCTAGAAAAAGCCATACAAAAATATTAGGTTTAGATTATGCCAGAGCCTAGATCAACACCAAATTGCTACTCTAGTTGATGTTTCTTGTTGATTTGTGTTCCTATTTTGTTGTTTTAAGTTTTTATCTATTAGGGTTAGGTTCCTCGTGTTCATCTTTTGTTTAGATCTATACCGAAAAATCTCACCAAAAAGAGTAGTGCTGCGAGTTTCTTTTTGTTTCCTCAATTTTAGGTTTGATTCTACCATGGTCCTTGAGCCCTAAAATCTCTCACGTGGATCGCCTAGCTTGTTTCTCCAAGTTCCACTCGAGTTCCTAGTTGCAATCGGATTCCATCAATTTCCTGCCGTGGCACGTGTTTGCGCCAAATCGATGTTACGTGCGTCCGTTCCTTGCTCTGCTCGGAGAATGTTACGTGCTTACCAAAACTCGCGTTTGTAACGCGTTTTCGTTACCGCGCGCACACTGGCTCCTACCCGCGCTCGGACTCCGTAATCTGCCCTGGCACAAAAACGCACAAAAGCGCTGCCGCCACCCGCGCGCTCCTAGCTGCCCTCGGACTCGCCCCACACGCTCAAATACCACACCGTGCGCCCCATCGCAGCACAACCGCAACACACCCGCAACACACACACGCGCGCTGCCGCGACATCAAAACTCGCTGTTTCTCTACCGTGACCCAAAATTCCTGCCGTGAGTCGTTTTAGCTCGTTTTTTTTCTTTCTTATTTCCCTGTTTTATCCCTAGGTTTCTTGCTGATCTTTGTTTAGCCTTAGCCACAACCATTCTACAACAAATTTTAGGTACCACAACCCAAATACTAGTTGTTTTATTGCTCTAACAGGCTGCCTAATTTGATCAATTCCTGTCCACATTTTCTGTTTTCCATTACTTATTGCTCCTAGTTGATTCAAAGGCCCTGAAAAAATAAAAAAAAATAGAGAAAAGAGGAAAGGTAAAAAAAATAGAAAGAGAGAAAAAGCAAAAAGAGGCCGAGCCATAATTATATCACTAGTGGAGCTTGATAGATCATATATTGGATATTTTTGTGGACATTTGAGCAATCTTGTGCCTGTTTTCATAGAGAATCTGCTAGTGTCTTTCTAGTGCTTGCAATAACTCTTCCATATAATTGCTAAGCCACATTTTTCTCCAAGAGTGAGTGTGCTCCTTTAGTGATTTCATCACATTAGACACTGCATTGGAGTTGTTATTTTGGTGTTGTTAGGATTCCCAACCAATCCCCACCAACTACCATGTTTTGTGTAACATCCCAAGTATGAAAACTACCCCCTAGAATGTTTTGTTTCTTGTTTAATTCAAGTATTGCATCATGTCATCATTTTACTCCCTTGTTTGCATTTGTTTACTATTTGTTTTGCATCTGTTTTACTCTGTTTTCATAATAGAAATCCAAACAAAATTCAACTTTGTTTTCATACTTGCTCTGTTACAACCTTTTAAATAAAAATCTCAAATAAAAAAAACAACCAATTTGCTTTCATATTATTTTCCACATTGATCAACTAATAAAATGGTGTTTTTATTTCAATTAATTAATTCCAAGGTGGTTTCAAATTCAAAGCAAATCATCAACAGCACCTAATTGGAACATTTTGGAATTACCAAACAAATCAACCATTTGTTCTATTTTAATCAATAGGGTTCACCCTATTAAAAACCTTGTTTTCAATATTGAACAATTAATTCCCAAATTGCTTTCAAATCCAAACCAAATCACTAAACAGCACCTCTTTTGAAATTATAAAAATAACCAAAACATTGTTGTACTCTTTGTTTCCAATTAAACTCATTGGTTTTCCATAATTAAAATTCTTGTTTTAAATAACCAATTATTAACCAAAATTTCATTCAAATGCAAGCCATTACAAAAACAACAAATAAATTTAAATTCTCAAAAACCTAAGTGGCCAAGTGGTGGTTGTTGAGCCAACAAACTCACAGGAATTTTTCTCAAATTTTTTTTGCAACTCAAAACCCTCCAATCTCTTCCCTATTCTAATTGTTACAAAAAAAAAATTGGAACAAATAATTAAAAGGGAGAGAGAGAGCACAGCAGCCAGCCCATCTATTTTCCCCAGCCCGTTTCTTTTTCTGGCCCGATACCCTCCTCCTCTCTGGCGTCTTCCTCCCCCCCTACGTCACCTCTGTACGTATGCATCTCGACCACCCAATCCCTCCTCCTCCACCCGATGCCATGTCGTACCTTGCTCCTCTGCTCCATAAAAATGGCCACCCCTCTGCTTGCAAAACCCTAGTCCCCTTCCCCATCGCCGCCATCTTCCATCTCCTCCAACTCCCTCTCTCTCTGAACATCTCTGCACTCACTGAACGTTCCATGGCCGGAGGAGGAAACACCATGGCGGCGGGGAAAGGGGAGGTGCCGCGGGTTGCCGACCGCGGGAATGGAACCGCCACCTCAAGCACGTCATCTTTGGTGAAGGCGCCATGGGCCGAGGAGCCTCCCCTCGCCGGCGCCATTCCGTCCGTCGCCGGCCTTCCCTGCCTCCTCCGCCTGCTGTCCGCCCTGACCGACCTCCTCCTGCTCTGTCCGATCGCCAAGGTGAGCGCACCACATCGGTCTCCTCCCCCTCGACCCCATCTCCCTCCGATCGCACGCACCACACCACCCCTCGACCACCCGCAGCAACCACCGCCCCGGCCGCTTGCCGCCAACCGCCGGTCGCTGACCACCATCGATCCCTGTCCGCTCGGGTTCAGTTAGGCTGCAGCAAAAAAATTCAGTTAACCCCGAACTGAAGCCTTTACCCCCTGCTGCCCCCTGTATGTCACAAGCCGCGGCTCACCCCACTGGTTCTGTCCCAGCGCTCACAGCAGGAGATGGGGGGTTCGAATTCCCCATCCCTCAATAAAAACCAACATTTTATTTTCAATTGTTTTGGTACTGTACTTCCTAGAAATCACAACCAAGCCCCTGTATCTTTAATTCTAGCCCCTGTAACAATTATTTCTAAGTCCCTAATGGATTAAAAATGGCAGAATTGCACCCAATTTTGTAAATTGCATAAGAAATTCATCCCAACTCCAATTTTAACTTTTTAAATATGTTTTCTGTACCAAATTAAATGTTCTATCCAAATATAAAATTTGTTTACTGTTTTGAATATTTTAAATTGGTGCAATATTTGAAAACTTGTCAAATTCACTTAAACTTGCAAAATTCATAACTTGGGCATAAAAATTCCAAATTCCACAAACTAAATATGTTTTCCAATCAATTTTTCATGTACTTTCCAAATATAAATTTTGTTTGCTGTTTTGAATAATTTAAATTGCTGAAAACAACTGTTTCTTAATTATTGCATTTAAAATTGCCAAAATAATAACTTGCTCATTTTAAATCCAATTTCAACAAATGAAATATGTTTTCCATGCAAAATTAAACCACCTTTCCAAATATAAACTTTGTTTCATGTTTTGAACAATTAAAATTGGTTAAATGATTTAACCCTTGTTTAAATCATTTAATATTGTTAAATTCATAACTTGATCAAAACAAATTCTTTTGGGACATATAAAATATGTTTTCAAACCCTAAAAGTATAAACTTTTGAAATATGAATTTGGTTTAATGCTTTGGACAAATAAAAATTCAAATAAGTTCATGTTTGAATTAAATTCATTTACTTCTTGCTTAAACTTGTTTAATTCATAAATAATTTATTTGAAATCCTTTTTCAACAAGTGAAACATGTAATCCACCTAAAATTTGGTGCTCTTTTCAAATATGAATTTTGTTATCTATTTTGAACACTTAAAAGTGGTAAAAACAACAAATGCTTGTGTGACACCTTTAAGTAACCAAAATTCCAAAACTTAATAAATGAATTTCCAAACTTGGTAAACCTTATTTCCATTTGGTTCTATTGTTGTTATTTGTCTGTTTTCCTCATCCATGCATCATGCTAATCCACTTCCACATGTTGCTTAGTTGTAAAACAATTAATTCAACCATAATTCATGGGCTTTTCATATGCAATCCCAAATTGCATGTGGGTCCATTTAATCCTGTTGTTATCTTGTCCACTAGTTTATTTCTATGCATCAATTAAATGGTCATGCATCATCCCATGTTTGTGCACTATGCCATGTTATTGATTGTTTATCTTTCTGCATTGTTTGTTTGCTTCTTCTCGGATAAACGACGACGTTGAGACCGACGATACTTACGACACCCCTTCTAAGGATCTAGCTCAGTACCAGGCTACTGGGTTTTGCAGGCAAGTTATCACTCACATGAACCATTGTGTTCCTTTCAACATTGGTTACCGATACTTTCCGTTGTCTATTTCTGCTAAGCCATAGTAGTAGTTGTTTCTGTTGCGAACCTATCACATGAATCCCTTAACCCTGATATTGCCTCACCACCCCTCCTACAACCCTATTGATTGAGCCAGTGTCTTACTAGCATGCTTAGGTTGTTTTGCTCGAGTCTGTTACCCGTTATTTTCTGTTACTATTTCTATTATGTTCTGGGGGCTCGATGTTTAATCAATCAATCATGCTAATGTTATTGTTAAAAAATAAATTTGATGATAAGGCACCGGCAGGAGGCCCTTTGTGGTTTTGAGGCCTGCTAGTGTCGACCCTAATAGGAAAAGGGTCTTGTCTACTGATCCATGATGAGCGCACTAACCGCATGTGGGAAGCGAGTATGGGCGCCCCCCTCAATTTGATTCGATTTGCATCTCGTCCAAATCGCCTCATTTAGTTCGTGTTTTCCATTTGCCGCATGCATGTTTTTGCGAGCCCAGGCCAGGGTGGAACTTTTGTAGTCGGCATATAGGGGGACACGTTCTTAGAGTGCTATGAGGGTCCGTTTTCTTCTGGGCTCGATTAGCCGTGCGCCCAAGGTGCTTTGGGCTTGATGCGAAGAAGAGTTGAGTTGTGTTGAGTGCCCCGCTTGGTGGAAGGGCCTTTCCATCTGGCGGGTTATTCATGCGTGTACGGCCAAATTGGTGCAACCCTGCAGGGATAAATCTTCTCGAGAAGCCGTGTTTTCCGCGGTTATGGACTACTTGGTGAAAGTACTGGCTAACAAGTACTCAGGACAACTTAAACCTAATGATTAACAACCTTACACCCAATGATTAACAACTTGACTAGTAATAGGCTTATTGACACAATAATTTGAACCATCATTAATCCAACTGCGTGAGTTATCCTCGGACTGCTTCTTTGGATAAGGGGCGAGATCCAGGATGGGTTTGTTTGAAGTTATCTTTCAGTTGGTTACGATACTCGATCTTATCCCCTCTCTGATATCCAGAAGTGGTAGTAACTCTGTAGTTGGTTAGAGCAGCCAGTTGCAGCATCTTTTATATCCCCTTCCTTCCGTTGAACCCAAAGCATCTGTGCTTGGTGTTGACGGGCTACACTTTGGTGAACTGTGAGTCTTGCTTGCCAGTACGTTTATGTACTGACCCCTTTGGGGCTGTGGTTTACGCAGACGACGATCCCGAGGATCCCCATGGTGGCTACTACGTGGAGTATGACGAGACTGCTGACGAGTAGATAGCGGACCCGGGCAGGATCCGAGACTTCGTGGATGGGCTCCGTCTTTTCGTTTCCGGCCTCTTAGGCCTATTTGGATCTTGTCTCTACTCAGACATGTTGAATGCTTCCGCTGTGATGCAATGATGTATTGTTGGGACATGTGTCCTCTGGATGATTGTATTTGCTATCTCTGCTCTAATGAGCGCCATTTGCCGTAGATATCTGTTGTGATATCACTTATTGAAACGCCGTTGACGTACCATGTGTGTATGTTTTGAAGTACGTCAATGGAAGCATCCTGATTTCTATGGGATAGTTTACGTCGACGCTGAACAGATAGGGGTTGGTTGTCACACATACGTGTGTTGGCCTACTCGTAAGAGGACGCGGGTGCCGGTAAGCCCCGTAATCCAATCTACTACTGTTCAACAGAACGGCGAGTATCCTTTAGAAGTCCGGGTGCGACAAATGGTATCAGAGCCTGTCTGCCTGTAGGATCCCTTTTTACTGGTCGCAGTTGAGTCTAGAAACTATTTTGTAGCTATATAGGAAAAAATGAAACGTGAGAGTAGGAATTTTGTTCTTTTTCTTCTTTCCCCACCCACCCTCCCTTTTCTGGTAAGGAAGTGCAACGTTGTTTTCTCTTCTCATCTAAACTTTCAAGTTAGGATTTCACGAATTCTGGTTTCTCTAGGATGGTTATATCTACTAGACCATAGGAATGGAGGTGGTTGTGACATGATTTATCATGTTGCCTACTCACGATTGAGAACGGAGGCGCGTAAGCCCCGGAAGCAGATCCTCTATTCCTTAAGCAGTAGATATTGATCCTTTAGAAGCCCAGATGGGTTTTCCGTAGTACCTCAGGAGTTTTGTTCTCGTTTTCCCCGATGTTGATATCCTGTTCTTCTCAACATCCTTTTCGTCCGTTGAAATCTTGTTGTTGTTTTCCACTTCAATTCTTCTACCGGCGTCCAACCAAAACTTCCCAAATATCAAGTCTATCTGGCCAGAAAGGTTGTTGTTGTTGATTCCAGGCTATGAGAGCTGGCATTCCTATCACCTGGGGTTGTTTCGAGGAAGCATTCCTGAATCACCACATTCCAGATGGTCTATTCTCCAAATGAATCAAATTCTATCCAGCTATACACCCTCGATGCAAAACCTCTCCCTTTACTCAAAAATGTTCCGGAGGTTTCCAAATTCCCTGACATCTTTCCAGAAGAGTTGCCAGGAATGCCTGTCATCTTGAACTTCCAGAAAAACTATCCAAGGTGCACTATGTGTTTCACGTGTCACAGCTCAAGAGGATCTTCCCAAGAAGTATCCGGACCTTTTCTTTTCTCAGTAGGAATCTCGGGGCGCGATTCCTTCAAGGGGGGGCGTTTTGTAACATCCCAAGTATGAAAACTACCCCCTAGAATGTTTTGTTTTTTGTTTAATTCAAGTATTGCATCATGTCATCATTTTACTCCCTTGTTTGCATTTGTTTACTATTTGTTTTGCATCTGTTTTACTCTGTTTTCATAATAGAAATCCAAACAAAATTCAACTTTGTTTTCATACTTGCTCTGTTACAACCTTTTAAATAAAAATCTCAAATAAAAAAAACAACCAATTTGCTTTCATATTATTTTCCACATTGATCAACTAATAAAATGGTGTTTTTATTTCAATTAATTAATTCCAAGGTGGTTTCAAATTCAAAGCAAATCATCAACATCACCTAATTGGAACATTTTGGAATTACCAAACAAATCAACCATTTGTTCTATTTTAATCAATAGGGTTCACCCTATTAAAATCCTTGTTTTCAATATTGAACAATTAATTCCCAAATTGCTTTCAAATCCAAACCAAATCACTAAACATCACCTCTTTTGAAATTATAAAAATAACCAAAACATTGTTGTACTCTTTGTTTCCAATTAAACTCATTGGTTTTCCATAATTAAAATTCTTGTTTTAAATAACCAATTATTAACCAAAATTTCATTCAAATGCAAGCCATTACAAAAACAACAAATAAATTTAAATTCTCAAAAACCTAAGTGGCCAAGTGGTGGTTGTTGAGCCAACAAACTCACAGGAATTTTTCTCAAATTTTTTTTGCAACTCAAAACCCTCCAATCTCTTCCCTATTCTAATTGTTACAAAAAAAAATTGGAACAAATAATTAAAAGGGAGAGAGAGAGCACAGCAGCCAGCCCATCTATTTTCCCCAGCCCGTTTCTTTTTCTGGCCCGATACCCTCCTCCTCTCTGTCGTCTTCCTCCCCCCCTACGTCACCTCTGTACGTATGCATCTCGACCACCCGATCCCTCCTCCTCCACCCGATGCCATGCCGTACCTTGCTCCTCTGCTCCATAAAACGGCCACCCCTCTGCTTGCAAAACCCTAGTCCCCTTCCCCATCGCCGCCATCTTCCATCTCCTCCAACTCCCTCTCTCTCTGAACATCTCTGCACTCACTGAACCTTCCATGGCCGGAGGAGGAAACACCATGGCGGCGGGGAAAGGGGAGGTGCCGCGGGTTGCCGACCACGGGAATGGAACCGCCACCTCAAGCACGTCATCTTTGGTGAAGGCGCCACGGGCCGAGGAGCCTCCCCTCGCCGGCGCCATCCCCTCCGTCGCCGGCCTTCCCTGCCTCCTCCGCCTGCTGTCCGCCCCGACCGACCTCCTCCTGCTCTGTCCGATTGCCAAGGTGAGCGCACCACATCGTTCTCCTCCCCCTCGACCCCATCTCCCTCCGATCGCACGCACCACACCACCCCTCGACCACCCGCAGCAACCACCGCCCCGGCCGCTCGCCGCCAACCGCCGGTCGCTGACCACCATCGATCCCTGTCCGCTCGGGTTCAGTTAGGCTGCAGCAAAAAAATTCAGTTAACCCCGAACTGAAGCCTTTACCCCCTGCTGCCCCCTGTATGTCACAAGCCGCGGCTCACCCCGCTGGTTCTGTCCCAGCGCTCACAGCAGGAGATGGGGGGTTCGAATTCCCCATCCCTCAATAAAAACCAACATTTTATTTTCAATTTTTTGGTACTGTACTTCCTAGAAATCACAACCAAGCCCCTGTATCTTTAATTCTAGCCCCTGTAACAATTATTTCTAAGTCCCTAATGGATTAAAAATGGCAGAATTGCACCCAATTTTGTAAATTGCATAAGAAATTCATCCCAACTCCAATTTTAACTTTTTAAATATGTTTTCTGTCCCAAATTAAATGTTCTATCCAAATATAATTTTTTTTTACTGTTTTGAATATTTTAAATTGGTGCAATATTTGAAAACTTGTCAAATTCACTTAAACTTGCAAAATTCATAACTTGGGCATAAAAATTCCAAATTCCACAAACTAAATATGTTTTCCAATCAATTTTTCATGTACTTTCCAAATATAAATTTTATTTGCTGTTTTGAATAATTTAAATTGCTGAAAACAACTGTTTCTTAATTATTGCATTTAAAATTGCCAAAATAATAACTTGCTCATTTTAAATCCAATTTCAACAAATGATATATGTTTTCCATGCAAAATTAAACCACCTTTCCAAATATAAACTTTGTTTCATGTTTTGAACAATTAAAATTGGTTAAATGATTTAACCCTTGTTTAAATCATTTAATATTGTTAAATTCATAACTTGATCAAAACAAATTCTTTTGGGACATATAAAATATGTTTTCAAACCCTAAAAGTATAAACTTTTGAAATATGAATTTGGTTTAATGCTTTGGAGAAATAAAAATTCAAATAAGTTCATGTTTGAATTAAATTCATTTACTTCTTGCTTAAACTTGTTTAATTCATAAATAATTTATTTGAAATCCTTTTTCAACAAGTGAAACATGTAATCCACCTAAAATTTGGTGTTCTTTTCAAATATGAATTTTGTTATCTATTTTGAACACTTAAAAGTGGTAAAAACAACAAATGCTTGTGTGACACCTTTAAGTAACCAAAATTCCAAAACTTAATAAATGAATTTCCAAACTTGGTAAACCTTATTTCCATTTGGTTCTATTTTTGTTATTTTTCTGTTTTCCTCATCCATGCATCATGCTAATCCACTTCCACATGTTGCTTAGTTGTAAAACAATTAATTCAACCATAATTCATGGGCTTTTCATATGCAATCCCAAATTGCATGTGGGTCCATTTAATCCTGTTGTTATCTTGTCCACTAGTTTATTTCTATGTATCAATTAAATGGTCATGCATCATCCCATGTTTGTGCACTATGCCATGTTATTGATTGTTTATCTTTCTGCATTGTTTGTTTGCTTCTTCTCGGATAAACGACGACGTTGAGACCGACGATACTTACGACACCCCTTCTAAGGATCTAGCTCAGTACCAGGCTACTGGGTTTTGCAGGCAAGTTATCACTCACATGAACCATTGTGTTCCTTTCAACATTGGTTACCGATACTTTCCGTTGTCTATTTTTGCTAAGACATAGTAGTAGTTGTTTCTGTTGCGAACCTATCACATGAATCCCTTAACCCTGATATTGCCTCACCACCCCTCCTACAACCCTATTGATTGAGCCAGTGTCTTACTAGCATGCTTAGGTTGTTTTGCTCGAGTCTGTTACCCGTTATTTTCTGTTACTATTTCTATTATGTTCTGGGGGCTCGATGTTGAATCAATCAATCATGCTAATGTTATTGTTAAATAATAAATTTGATGATAAGGCACCGGCAGGAGGCCCTTTGTGGTTTTGAGGCCTGCTAGTGTCGACCCTAATAGGAAAAGTGTCTTGTCTACTGATCCATGATGAGCGCACTAACCGCATGTGGGAAGCGAGTATGGGCGCCCCCCTCAATTTGATTCGATTCGCATCTCGTCCAAATCGCCTCATTTAGTTCGTGTTTTCCATTTGCCGCATGCATGTTTTTGCGAGCCCAGGCCAGGGTGGAACTTTTGTAGTCGGCATATAGGGGGACACGTTCTTAGAGTGCTATGAGGGTCCATTTTCTTCTGGGCTCGATTAGCCGTGCGCCCAAGGTGCTTTGGGCTTGATGCGAAGAAGAGTTGAGTTGTGTTGAGTGCCCCGCTTGGTGGAAGGGCCTTTCCATCTGGCGGGTTATTCA
This sequence comes from Alopecurus myosuroides, assembly GCA_028641055.1. Taxonomy (NCBI): domain Eukaryota; kingdom Viridiplantae; phylum Streptophyta; class Magnoliopsida; order Poales; family Poaceae; genus Alopecurus; species Alopecurus myosuroides. The sequence goes on from CM054062.1 coordinate 121,934,640, forward strand.
TGCGTGTACGGCCAAATTGGTGCAACCCTGCAGGGATAAATCTTCTCGAGAAGCCGTGTTTTCCGCGGTTATGGACTACTTGGTGAAAGTACTGGCTAACAAGTACTCAGGACAACTTAAACCTAATGATTAACAACCTTACACCCAATGATTAACAACTTGACTAGTAATAGGCTTATTGACACAATAATTTGAACCATCATTAATCAAACTGTGTGAGTTATCCTCGGACTGCTTCTTTGGATAAGGGGCGAGATCCAGGATGGGTTTGTTTGAAGTTATCTTTCAGTTGGTTACGATACTCGATCTTATCCCCTCTCTGATAGCCGGAAGTGGTAGTAACTCTGTAGTTGGTTAGAGCAGCCAGTTGCAGCATCTTTTAGATCCCCTTCCTTCCGTTGAACCCAAAGCATCTGTGCTTGGTGTTGACGGGCTACACTTTGGTGAACTGTGAGTCTTGCTTGCCAGTACGTTTATGTACTGACCCCTTTGGGGCTGTGGTTTACGCAGACGACGATTCCGAGGATCCCCATGGTGGCTACTACGTGGAGTATGACGAGACTGCTGACGAGTAGATAGCGGACCCGGGCAGGATCCGAGACTTCGTGGATGGGCTCCGTCTTTTCGTTTCCGGCCTCTTAGGCCTATTTGGATCTTGTCTGTACTCAGACATGTTGAATGCTTCCGCTGTGATGTAATGATGTATTGTTGGGACATGTGTCCTCTGAATGATTGTATTTGCTATCTCTGCTCTAATGAGAGCCATTTGCCGTAGAGATCTATTGTGATATCACTTGTTCAAACGCCGTTGACGTACCATGTGTGTATGTTTTGAAGTACGTCAATGGAAGCATCCTGATTTCTATGGGATAGTTTACGTCGACGCTGAACAGATAGGGGTTGGTTGTCACACATACGTGTGTTGGCCTACTCGTAAGAGGACGCGGGTGCCGGTAAGCCCCGTAATCCAATCTACTACTGTTCAACAGAACGGCGAGTATCCTTTAGAAGTCCGGGTGCGACAAATGGTATCAGAGCCTGTCTGCCTGTAGGATCCCTTTTTACTGGTCGCAGTTGAGTCTAGAAACTATTTTGTAGCTATATAGGAAAAAATGAAACGTGAGAGTAGGAATTCTGTTCTTTTTCTTCTTTCCCCACCCACCCTCCCTTTTCTGGTAAGGAAGTGCAACGTTGTTTTCTCTTCTCATCTTAACTTTCAAGTTAGGATTTCACGAATTCTGGTTTCTCTAGGATGGTTATATCTACTAGACCATAGGAATGGAGGTGGTTGTGACATGATTTATCATGTTGCCTACTCACGATTGAGAACGGAGGCGCGTAAGCCCCGGAAGCAGATCCTCCATTCCTTAAGCAGTAGATATTGATCCTTTAGAAGCCCGGATGGGTTTTCCGTAGTACCTCAGGAGTTTTGTTCTCGTTTTCCCCGATGTTGATATCCTGTTCTTCTCAACATCCTTTTCGTCCGTTGAAATCTTGTTGTTGTTTTCCACTTCAATTCTTCTACCGGCGTCCAACCAAAACTTCCCAAATATCAAGTCTATCTGGCCAGAAAGGTTGTTGTTGTTGTTGTTGTTGTTGTTGATTCCAGGCTATGAGAGCTGGCATTCCTATCACCTGGGGTTGTTTCGAGGAAGCATTCCTGAATCACCACATTCCAGATAGTCTATTCTCCAAATGAATCAAATTCTATCCAGCTATACACCCTCGATGCAAAACCTCTCCCTTTACTCAAACATGTTCCGGAGGTTTCCAAATTCCCTGACATCTTTCCAGAAGAGTTGCCAGGAATGCCTGTCATCTTGAACTTCCAGAAAAACTATCCAAGGTGCACGATGTGTTTCACGTGTCACAGCTCAAGAGGATCTTCCCAAGAAGTATCCGGACCTTTTCTTTTTTCAGTAGGAATCTCGGGGCGCGATTCCTTCAAGGGGGGGCGTTTTGTAACATCCCAAGTATGAAAACTACCCCCTAGAATGTTTTGTTTCTTGTTTAATTCAAGTATTGCATCATGTCATCATTTTACTCCCTTGTTTGCATTTGTTTACTATTTGTTTTGCATCTGTTTTACTCTGTTTTCATAATAGAAATCCAAACAAAATTCAACTTTGTTTTCATACTTGCTCTGTTACAACCTTTTAAATAAAAATCTCAAATAAAAAAAACAACCAATTTGCTTTCATATTATTTTCCACATTGATCAACTAATAAAATGGTGTTTTTATTTCAATTAATTAATTCCAAGGTGGTTTCAAATTCACAGCAAATCATCAACAGCACCTAATTGGAACATTTTGGAATTACCAAACAAATCAACCATTTGTTCTATTTTAATCAATAGGGTTCACCCTATTAAAAACCTTGTTTTCAATATTGAACAATTAATTCCCAAATTGCTTTCAAATCCAAACCAAATCACTAAACAGCACCTCTTTTGAAATTATAAAAATAACCAAAACATTGTTGTACTCTTTGTTTCCAATTAAACTCATTGGTTTTCCATAATTAAAATTCTTGTTTTAAATAACGAATTATTAACCAAAATTTCATTCAAATGCAAGCCATTACAAAAACAACAAATAAATTTAAATTCTCAAAAACCTAAGTGGCCAAGTGGTGGTTGTTGAGCCAACAAACTCACAGGAATTTTTCTCAAATTTTTTTTGCAACTCAAAACCCTCCAATCTCTTCCCTATTCTAATTGTTACAAAAAAAAATTTGGAACAAATAATTAAAAGGGAGAGAGAGAGCACAGCAGCCATCCCATCTATTTTCCCCAGCCCGTTTCTTTTTCTGGCCCGATACCCTCCTCCTCTCTGTCGTCTTCCTCCCCCCTACGTCACCTCTGTACGTATGCATCTCGACCACCCGATCCGTCCTCCTCCACCCGATGCCATGCCGTACCTTGCTCCTCTGCTCCATAAAAACGGCCACCCCTCTGCTTTCAAAACCCTAGTCCCCTTCCCCATCGCCGCCATCTTCCATCTCCTCCAACCCCCTCTCTCTCTGAACATCTCTGCACTCACTGAACCTTCCATGGCCGGAGGAGGAAACACCATGGCGGCGGGGAAAGGGGAGGTGCCGCGGGTTGCCGACCGCGGGAATGGAACCGCCACCTCAAGCACGTCATCTTTGGTGAAGGTGCCATGGGCCGAGGAGCCTCCCCTCGCCGGCGCCATCCCCTCCGTCGCCGGCCTTCCCTGCCTCCTCCGCCTGCTGTCCGCCCCGACCGACCTCCTCCTGCTCTGTCCGATCGCCAAGGTGAGCGCACCACATCGGTCTCCTCCCCCTCGACCCCATCTCCCTCCGATCGCACGCACCACACCACCCCTCGACCACCCGCAGCAACCACCGCCCCGGCCGCTCGCCGCCAACCGCCGGTCGCTGACCACCATCGATCCCTGTCCGCTCGGGTTCAGTTAGGCTGCAGCAAAAAAATTCAGTTAACCCCGAACTGAAGCCTTTACCCCCTGCTGCCCCCTCTATGTCACAAGCCGCGGCTCACCCCACTGGTTCTGTCCCAGCGCTCACAGCAGGAGATGGGGGGTTCGAATTCCCCATCCCTCAATAAAAACCAACATTTTATTTTCAATTGTTTTGGTACTGTACTTCCTAGAAATCACAACCAAGCCCCCGTATCTTTAATTCTAGCCCCTGTAACAATTATTTCTAAGTCCCTAATGGATTAAAAATGGCAGAATTGCACCCAATTTTGTAAATTGCATAAGAAATTCATCCCAACTCCAATTTTAACTTTTTAAATATGTTTTCTGTCCCAAATTAAATGTTCTATCCAAATATAAAATTTGTTTACTGTTTTGAATATTTTAAATTGGTGCAATATTTGAAAACTTGTCAAATTCACTTAAACTTGCAAAATTCATAACTTGGGCATAAAAATTCCAAATTCCACAAACTAAATATGTTTTCCAATCAATTTTTCATGTACTTTCCAAATATGAATTTTGTTTGCTGTTTTGAATAATTTAAATTGCTGAAAACAACTGTTTCTTAATTATTGCATTTAAAATTGCCAAAATAATAACTTGCTCATTTTAAATCCAATTTCAAAAAATGAAATATGTTTTCCATGCAAAATTAAACCACCTTTCCAAATATAAACTTTGTTTCATGTTTTGAACAATTAAAATTGGTTAAATGATTTAACCCTTGTTTAAATCATTTAATATTGTTAAATTCATAACTTGATCAAAACAAATTCTTTTGGGACATATAAAATATGTTTTCAAACCCTAAAAGTATAAACTTTTGAAATATGAATTTGGTTTAATGCTTTGGACAAATAAAAATTCAAATAAGTTCATGTTTGAATTAAATTCATTTACTTCTTGCTTAAACTTGTTTAATTCATAAATAATTTATTTGAAATCCTTTTTCAACAAGTGAAACATGTAATCCACCTAAAATTTGGTGTTCTTTTCAAATATGAATTTTGTTATCTATTTTGAACACTTAAAAGTGGTAAAAACAACAAATGCTTGTGTGACACCTTTAAGTAACCAAAATTCCAAAACTTAATAAATGAATTTCCAAACTTGGTAAACCTTATTTCCATTTGGTTCTATTGTTGTTATTTTTCTGTTTTCCTCATCCATGCATCATGCTAATCCACTTCCACATGTTGCTTAGTTGTAAAACAATTAATTCAACCATAATTCATGGGCTTTTCATATGCAATCCCAAATTGCATGTGGGTCCATTTAATCCTGTTGTTATCTTGTCCACTAGTTTATTTCTATGCATCAATTAAATGGTCATGCATCATCCCATGTTTGTGCACTATGCCATGTTATTGATTGTTTATCTTTCTGCATTGTTTGTTTGCTTCTTCTCGGATAAACGACGACGTTGAGACCGACGATACTTACGACACCCCTTCTAAGGATCTAGCTCAGTACCAGGCTACTGGGTTTTGCAGGCAAGTTATCACTCACATGAACCATTGTGTTCCTTTCAACATTGGTTACCGATACTTTCCGTTGTCTATTTCTGCTAAGCCATAGTAGTAGTTGTTTCTGTTGCGAACCTATCACATGAATCCCTTAACCCTGATATTGCCTCACCACCCCTCCTACAACCCTATTGATTGAGCCAGTGTCTTACGAGCATGCTTAGGTTGTTTTGCTCGAGTCTGTTACCCGTTATTTTCTGTTACTATTTCTATTATGTTCTGGGGGCTCGATGTTTAATCAATCAATCATGCTAATGTTATTGTTAAATAATAAATTTGATGATAAGGCACCGGCAGGAGGCCCTTTGTGGTTTTGAGGCCTGCTAGTGTCGACCCTAATAGGAAAAGTGTCTTGTCTACTGATCCATGATGAGCGCACTAACCGCATGTGGGAAGCGAGTATGGGCGCCCCCCTCAATTTGATTCGATTCGCATCTCGTCCAAATCGCCTCATTTAGTTCGTGTTTTCCATTTGACGCATGCATGTTTTTGCGAGCCCAGGCCAGGGTGGAACTTTTGTAGTCGGCATATAGGGGGACACGTTCTTAGAGTGCTATGAGGGTCCATTTTCTTCTGGGCTCGATTAGCCGTGCGCCCAAGGTGCTTTGGGCTTGATGCGAAGAAGAGTTGAGTTGTGTTGAGTGCCCCGCTTGGTGGAAGGGCCTTTCCATCTGGCGGGTTATTCATGCGTGTACGGCCAAATTGGTGCAACCCTGCAGGGATAAATCTTCTCGAGAAGCCGTGTTTTCCGCGGTTATGGACTACTTGGTGAAAGTACTGGCTAACAAGTACTCAGGACAACTTAAACCTAATGATTAACAACCTTACACCCAATGATTAACAACTTGACTAGTAATAGGCTTATTGACACAATAATTTGAACCATCATTAATCCAACTGTGTGAGTTATCCTCGGACTGCTTCTTTGGATAAGGGGCGAGATCCAGGATGGGTTTGTTTGAAGTTATCTTTCAGTTGGTTACGATACTCGATCTTATCCCCTCTCTGATAGCCGGAAGTGGTAGTAACTCTGTAGTTGGTTAGAGCAGCCAGTTGCAACATCTTTTATATCCCCTTCCTTCTGTTGAACCCAAAGCATCTGTGCTTGGTGTTGACGGGCTACACTTTGGTGAACTGTGAGTCTTGCTTGCCAGTACGTTTATGTACTGACCCCTTTGGGGCTGTGGTTTACGCAGACGACGATTCCGAGGATCCCCATGGTGGCTACTACGTGGAGTATAACGAGACTGCTGACGAGTAGATAGCGGACCCGGGCAGGATCCGAGACTTCGTGGATGGGCTCCGTCTTTTTGTTTCCGGCCTCTTAGGCCTATTTGGATCTTGTCTGTACTCAGACATGTTGAATGCTTCCGCTGTGATGTAATGATGTATTGTTGGGACATGTGTCCTCTGAATGATTGTATTTGCTATCTCTGCTCTAATGAGAGCCATTTGCCGTAGAGATCTGTTGTGATATCACTTGTTCAAACGCCGTTGACGTACCATGTGTGTATGTTTTGAAGTACGTCAATGGAAGTATCCTGATTTCTATGGGATAGTTTACGTCGACGCTGAACAGATAGGGGTTGGTTGTCACACATACGTGTGTTGGCCTACTCGTAAGAGGACACGGGTGCCGGTAAGCCCCGTAATCCAATCTACTACTGTTCAACAGAACGGCGAGTATCCTTTAGAAGTTCGGGTGCGACATTTTGCATTGTGACACTTGATATCCTGGTTATTCTCTTCTCACACTTGGTACACTTTTCATTGGTCCTAGTTGGTAAGTCAATCCTATTCACTTTGGAACAGTAAGTGAGCACTTGTTTGCTGGTTTTGAGTGAGTTGAGAGAGAGCACCACAACCCATTGATTTTTTTTTTCACTAACATATTAATCATGAGTTTTGCTAGTGAAATTGATCCTATGAAAGATAACAAGGAAGAAGTAGACCTTATGCCTAAGACCAAGACAGGTGATGATATGTGCACATGGGCAGATGTCAATAAATTTCAAGGTGGAGTTGCTAGTAGAATTGAGCAATGAATTGAGCAAAGAGTTGAAGAATATGATGATGTAATCATAGATGACTTGAAGAAAGTGAAGGAGAAATTCTTTATTCCTACTCTCACATGTGATACTGAGGATGTTGAGCAGTACTTAATGTGGGAATTGAAGATTGAGAAGCTGTGGAGATTGCATAATTACACCGATGAGAGGAAAATAAAGCTTGCATCTTCTTAATTTGATGGTTATGCTCTATTGTGGTGGGATGGAATCATACAAATGAGAGAAAGATAAAACCAACGAGAAAATACTACTAGGGCTGAGATGAAGCAAATCATGACAGATAGGTTTGTTCCAACAAATTATATGAGAACTCTCTATGATAAATTGCAGCACTTGAAACAAGGCACAAATTTTGTGGATCAATATTACAAGGAGATGGAACTGATATTATCATGGGAACCATGGCAATTCGACATGAAGGTTATACACAATGGGAGAGAAAACACATACGAATTGAATTGGAATAATAAGGATATTATCTTGAGGCCTATGACACCACAACAGATTGTAAATGAGTCTAGATAGAAAACTGAAGTAAATCTAGAAAAGCAGAGCGAGAGGGATGAGAAGAGTGAAAACACTACTTCTGTGGGTGAAAACAAGCCTAGGCCGAGTGGTAAAAGTAAGGGAGTGAGCATTTTGATAATGTTAACCACCAAAGAAGATTTGAGAGAATTTAGAGAGGATCCTAGCTTAGTACCTATAGTGCTCATGCATAAGGGGGAAATTTTAGTTTCTAGTGACATGACTACTCTTTCTATTGGTGTTTCTAATGTTTTGCAGGAGTTTGATGATGTGTTTCCAGAAGAAGTACCATCGGGGCTGCCACCATTGAGAGGGATTGAGCATCAAATTGATTTAATTCCTGGATCATCATTACCAAACCGATCTCCCTATAGGACAAATCCCTAAGAGACAAAGGAAATTCAGAAACAAGTACAAGATATTCTTGATAAAGGTTATATTTGAATAAGCCTATCTCCTTGTGTTGTTCCTGTTATTTTAGTTCCTAAGAAAGATGGTACTTGGCGCATGTGTGTAGATTGTAGAGCAATCAACAATATCACTATTCTGATAAGGGGTGGCCCAATCTTCTCAGTGAACTCACAGATAACTCCAGTATGATAACTAGTGCGCCACTAAGAACTCTCCCGGCTGATCCCTGATGCCAATGCAAAAGATAGCAACCCCAAGGATATTCTCAACTCCACACTCTTGCACAAGTAATCCACCGACTACAAGTGGTACTGTACCGTCTTATTCCCAGTGGAACAGCAGGTATCACGTAAAGTTTGCAGATGAACTTCCAGATGAAAGGCTTACAAGCAGTTTCAATCTAGAGGTCTAGGGTTTTTGGTTTTAACGTAGTCTACCCTCTCCTATGCACCCCAAGGGGTATATATGAGAGGGGGTGAGGCCACAAGGCTCCTCCTTGCACAAGCACTACTCCTAATTGGACTAGGAATCCTAACACAACTACTATAGGATACAAACCGACCCCACACACAAAGGGGTGCGGCCAATATTGGTATACAAACCAATTCTACTTCTACTAGGACATATATGGCGCATTGATGCTTCCTTGTGGGCGCCCTCCTCTTGCCTTGTCCATCCACGAGTGTGAAATAACAATATGGCATTGTTTTCCACACTTAGTGCATTTGATCTTGTGGAGGCACCATCCCCTTATCATGATAACATTTGTTATTTATTGTTTTCCATATCCTCTTGTAGTCCATGCTCATCCTTGTGTATCTCCTCTCCATGATCTTCATTCATGCTTGTGTTATCAACAAACATAAGGACACACAAATGCAAGGACTTAGGTAGTATAAAATTCTCACAATTATAAATATTATACTCAAGTAGGAGTGAATTCACCTGTTGTTGTAATAGCTTGGTCCTTGATCTTGTCATTGGACCAATTCTCACTTCATTAGCTTTTATAGGAGCATCCTCATGTGTAACAATAGGCGAAGAGCTAGGGATGTCCTCATCATCCTCCCCCTCTTGAAAAGGCATCGACCTCGATGCTAAATCATCTCCATGGTAAGGTGTCAAATCAGCCACATTAAAAGAATTACTAACACCAAACTCATCAATTGGGAGGTCAATCTTGTATGCATTATCATTGATCCTTGAAATAACTTTGTAAGGACCAGCTCCTCTAGGCATCAACTTGGACTTTCTCAATGTGGGAAATGTATATTTTCTAAAGTGTACCCACACCATATCTCCTGGCCGAAATATAAGCTCCTTCCTCTTCTTGTTTACTCTTTCAGCCACATGTTTTCCTTTCTTCTCAATTGCTTCTTTTGTTTTCTCATGAATCTTCTTCACAAAATCAGCCCTCTTTGATGCCTCCATATTAACTCTCTCATGTAATGGAAGTGGTAATAAACCAAGAGGAGTAATAGGCTTGAAACCATAGACCACCTCAAAAGGACATAATTGAGTAGTTGAATGCACAGCTCTATTGTATGCAAATTCCACATGGGGCAAACACTCCTCCCACTCCTTCAAATTCTTCTTGATCATACCTCTTAGCAATGTGGACAATGTTCTATTAACCACCTCGGTTTGTCCATCAGTTTGGGGGTGGCAAGTAGTAGAAAATAATAGCTTAGTGCCAAGCTTACCCCAAAGTGTCTTCCAAAAGTAACTCATGAACTTCACATCTCTATCTGAAACTATAGTCCTTGGAACTCCATGCAATCTCACAATCTCTCTAAAGAACAAATTGGCAATGTGAGAAGCATCATCACTCTTGTGGCATGGAATAAAATGAGCCATCTTTGAAAATCTATCCACAACCACAAAGATAGAATCATGTCCTCTTTTTGTTCTTGGTAATCCCAACACAAAATCCATACTAATATCCTCCCATGGTGTACTTGGTGATGGCAATGGTGTATATAATCCATGGGGCTTCAATTTTGATTTGGATCTGTTGCAAGTAATGCATCTTTGTACCAATCTATACACATCTCTTCTCATATGTGCCCAATAGAAATTTTCAGCCAACATTAACAAAGTCTTCTCTCTTCCAAAGTGTCCCATCAATCCTCCACTATGAGATTCCTGGATCAAAAACAAACGCAAGGAACACTCGGGAATACACAATTTGTTAGCTCTAAACAAGTACCCATCATGTATATGAAATTTTTCCCATGCTTTAGTATTAACACATTTATTAAATGGCATAGAAAACTCATTATCTTCATCATATAAATCTCTAATACCCTCCAAACCCGAAACCTTGATTTCTAAATTAGAGAGTAACATATTTTTCCTTGACAAAGCATCAGCAACTACATTATCCAATCCCATTTTATGTTTTATAATGTATGGAAAAGATTCAATGAACTCAACCCACTTAGCATGTCTCTTATTCAAATTATTTTGGCACTTTAAAATTTTTAATGCTTCATGATCACTACGTATAATAAATTCTTTAGGCCACAAATAATGTTTCCATATTTCTAAAACTCTCACAAGTGCATATAATTCTTTATCATAAACAGAATAATTCAATTGTGCACCATTCAATTTTTCAGAAAAATAGGCAATAGGTTTCTTTTCTTGCATGAGCACACCTCCAATACCTATGCCACTAGCATCACACTCAATCTCAAATTGTTATTCAAAATTTGGAAGCATAAGTAATGGGGCCGAAATCAACTTCTGTTTCAAAGTATCAAAAGCAATGTATTGAGAAACACCCCATTCAAAATTAACACCCTTTTTAGTTAGATCATTTAAAGGGGCAGCAATTGTACTAAAATTAGGCACAAATCTTCTATAGAAACTAGCAAGCCCATTAAAACTTCTAACTTGACTCACATTAGTGGGAATTGGCCAATTTCGAATAGCTTCAATTTTAGATTGATCAACCTCAATTCCATGCTTAGAAACAACATAACCAAGAAATATAACCTTATCTTTGCAAAAAGTGCACTTCTCAAGATTACCATACAATTTATTAGTTCTTAGCACTTGCAAAACTTGTCTAATATGATCCATGTGGTCATGTTCATTGTGGCTATATATGAGAATATCATCAAAATAAACTACCACAAATCTACCAATAAAGTCTCTCAAAATATGGTTCATTAATCTCATGAAAGTACTAGGTGCATTAGTTAAACCAAAGGGCATTACTAACCACTCATATAAACCAAATTTTGTCTTAAAAGCAGTTTTCCATTCATCTCCCTCTTTCATTCTTATTTGATGGTATCCACTACGCAAATCAATTTTAGAGAAAAGAGTAGCACCACTTAATTCATCTAACATGTCATCTAAACGTGGTATAGGATGACGATAACGAATAGTGATGTTATTAATTGCTCTACAATCTACACACATGCGCCAAGTACCATCTTTCTTAGGAACCAAAATAACGGGAACGGCACAAGGAGAAAGACTAACCCGAATATAACCTTTGTCCAATAGTTCTTGTACTTGCTTTTGGATCTCCTTTGTTTCTTGTAGATTGGTTCTATAAGGGGCTCGGTTTGGGAGAGATGCTCCCGGGATCAAATCAGTTTGATGTTCAATTCCTCTCAATGGTGGCAATCCCGAGGGCACATCTTGAGGAAAAACATCCTCAAAGTCCTGCAAAACATTAGAAACACCAAGAGGAATAGGGGTCATGTCATTAGAAACCAAAATCTCTCCCTTGTGAATAAGCACAATAGGGACTAGTGAAGGATCATCCTTAAATTCCCTCAAATCCTCTTTAGTGGCTAACATGCATAATAGGTTCTCTCCCTTTTTATCACTCGAATTGGTTTTGCTATCACTCCCCATGGCTTGTATTTTTGGTGTTCCCTCATCCCTCTCTCTCTCTTTTTCCACTTTCATAGCAATTTTGGATTGGGACTCATTGACAATTTGTTGTGGATTCATAGGCCTCAAAATAATAGTCTTCCCATGATGATATAGCTCATAAGTATTTGCTCTTCCTTCATGCTTCACACTTCTATCAAATTGCCAAGGTCTTCCCAATAATAAGTGGCAAACTGTCATGGGTACCACATCAAACTCAATGATATCCTTATAAGGTCCAATTTGAAACTCCACTCTCACCATATGAGAAACCTTCATTTTTCCCGTGCTACTCAACCATTGGATGTGATAAGGAGAAGGGTGTGGCATATATTTCAAATTGAGTTTTGCACATAGATCTTTGCTAGCCAAATTTCTGCAACTTCCTCCATCAATGATGACTTTGCAAGCCATGTTGGGACCAATAACAGCCTTTGTTTGGAATCGGTTGCACCTTTGATTTTCAGGACTAGGCACCACACTCAATGAATTTTGGGTGCAAATAATAGAAGGCATAGTAGTAGCATAAGCATCCAATGGAGAATCACTCAAATATCCATCATCATCATCATCAAGATCATTGGGATCAACATCATCACCTGTCTCATACTCATTGTTCTCATTGATAATCATCACTTTTGAATTTGGACAATCCCTCTTGAAGTGTCCTTTTCCTCCACATGTGTGGCATGTAATATCTCTATTCCTTGTAGTAGGAGCACTAGAACCCGAGGCACTTGCTGCTGGTTGTGATGTTTTCCTTGTATTAGCCACACTAGGCTCGGTTTTGGATGATGGAGCACCTCGAAAACTTGATGATGGAGGTGGTGGTGGTGGCACACTAGGAGTAGTAGATGATCTCAATGGGAATCTACTCCTTGTTCTAGCTGAATTTTGTGCTTCTTCAAGTAGATGTGATTCGGCCTCCCTAGCATGATGGAGTAGATCATGCATATTAGCATATTGATAATGCCTCACAATGCCCTTTATCCTATAATGTAATCCTGAAAGAAATCTTTGCATTGTTTGCTCTTCTTGCTCTACCACACGGCCTCTTTGCATAATTAATTCCATCTCTTGATAATAAGCATCAACTGTCTTGAGACCTTGCTTCAATTGTTGTAATTTGTCAAATTGTTGCCTTATGTAATTGGGTGGTACAAATCTTTCCCTCATGAGCCTCTTCATGGTGTTCCAAGTAGCAATGGGTAACTCACCATCATTATGTCTCTTTCTCACTAAATTGTCCCACCATCGAAGAGCATATCCATCAAACTCAGAAGATGCCAACTTGATCTTTCTATCCTCATTATAATCATGCAATCTCCATAGCTTCTCAATTTTCAACTCCCATAGCAAGAATTCTTCCACATCCATAGTATCAAAGCTGAAAGATGGAATAGAAAATTTGGGTTTACCCAATATATCTTCTCTATTGTCATTAGCATTGGGCAAAGGCACACGCCTAGCTCGGCCTTGAAAACCTCCTCTTCCTCTTTCTCCTCTAGCTCCACGGCCAAAATTAGGTTCCTCCTCATTATTTGCATCACTATGGACACTAGCATTGTCATCATCAATAGGTGGCAACCGAGCTTGAATTAATCTTTGAAGATTAGTCATGGTATTGTTGATGGCATCAATAGAATCTTGCATTGTTCTGAATTGAGCACTATTGGTCTCGGCCACTTTGTTGGTTTCCTCCACTTTTTTGTCCATGGTATTAACCATCTCATAGAGGGGATCACAAGCTTCATTAACATTTTTCTTGTAGTGTTCCTCATTGTCATCCAATTTTTGTTTCAACACATCCCTTAATGCCTCATACTCCCTCCAATTCACTCCCTCGGATTGGTCCTTCTTTTGCTGCACAAGATCACCACTAGAAAGATCCATTAGAAGGTTAGTGAAAATAAAACAAGTATAGGTTGTGGTGCCTCTCTCAACTCACTCAAAAATCTAGCAAAACAATAGGATATCTTACCACTCCAAAGTGAATAGAGATAATTACCACAAGTAGAGGCAATTAAAGTGCTTTGGTGTGAAAGAGAGAATACCCAGGTTTTTAACTCTCACAAAGGCAAACAAGGTTATTTAGTGGGGCTTGGTATGGATACCTAACAATCACCAAAGTAACAATCCTATTTGCTGTCTTAGTGAAGATATAAAAATACCCAAGGAAACTCACACAATGGAGACAAATGTGGCAAAGCAATATGTGGATGAATTTTGCAAAGCACTAGAAAGTCACTATCTAGGCTCTTAATTGACAGGCACAAGATTGCTCAATGAAAAACCAAGTGTTACAATGGCAAGCTCAACTAGTAAACAATAGCAATGATATGGCCTTTTGCACTTTGTTCTTTTTCTCTTTTCTCTTTTTTTTTATACTTTTTGCTTTTTCTATTTTTTTTGAATTTTTCAATGGCCTTACACTAAGCTAGGAGCAACAATTAACCAAACACAAGTGAACACAATGGTGGTGATGAAAATTGAGCAACCTGTCAGAGCACAAAATAGCTATACTTGTGGGCAAGTTCCTATTTGAATGCTGTAGAAAGGCTGTGGCTAAGGTTCACAAAGTTTGGATGGATGGGTCCTAGTGATGAAACAGGAAATAAACAAAGAAAACAGAAAAAATCTAGGTGAAATTGGAGCTTGAACACACTCACGGCAGCAAACTGGCCTCACGGCAGCAAAACAGCACAAAATCCTACCACGGCAGACGATCACGGCAGCAAAACTGCTTATTTTCGTACCGCGGCAGAGACAGCAGCTAGCAGGCGCGCACGGCAGAAAAAACGACAATTTCTGTGCCGCGGCAGAGCGCGCACGCGCGATTTGGCTTTTGGTAAGCGCGTTACGGGGAAAACTGCGATGCGCGGCTGATACGTGGGCGCGGCAGCGACGGCAGAGTTTCTCTGCCGTGGGAGGGTGTGCGCGCGGGTGGGAATTGGTGTGGTGTGCTGCGGGGTTCGGGGGGGTTTTGTAACCGTGATATGGTGGGAGTCCGAGAGCGAGTAGGAAGGTGGCAGCGGGGTGGTTTTTGCGGGTGGTGGTGGGAATCCGATCAACACAAGGAAAAGGGGCGCGGCAGCGTTTTGGTATGTTTTGGTACCGCGGCAGGAACCCTAGGTGGAATCGGATTGGGAGGTATATGGTGGATCGAAAGCTAATTTTTTTGGAGTTTTTGATATGGTTTCGGCTAGATAGAACAAGAACCCTAAACCTAGCCAAAAAATATGAAATCTAAAAAGAGAAAAAGCAACACAAATCTAACACAAAGACAACACTAGTAATTGAAAACTAAGATGATATCTAGGCTATGGCAAAAACTAAAACTATTTTTGTGGGGCAATTTTCTGGATAGGAAATAAAAACACTCAAACTAAAGGGAAATTATGATAGCTCACCGAGGCAACCTGTAAATCTGATACCAAGATGATAAGGGGTGGCCCAATCTTCTCAGTGAACTCACAGATAACTCCAGTATGATAACTAGTGCGCCACTAAGAACTCTCCCGGCTGATCCCTGATGCCAATGCAAAAGATAGCAACCCCAAGGATATTCTCAACTCCACACTCTTGCACAAGTAATCCACCGACTACAAGTGGTATTGTACCGTCTTATTCCCAGTGGAACAGCAGGTATCACGTAAAGTTTGCAGATGAACTTCCAGATGAAAGGCTTACAAGCAGTTTCAATCTAGAGGTCTAGGGTTTTTGGTTTTAACGTAGTCTACCCTCTCCTTTGCGCCCCAAGGGGTATATATGAGAGGGGGCGCGGCCACAAGGCTCCTCCTTGCGCAAGCACTACTCCTAATTGGACTAGGACTCCTAACACAACTACTATAGGATACAAACCGACCCCACACACAAAGGGGTGTGGCCAATATTTGTATACAAACCAATTCTACTTCTACTAGGACATATATGGCGCATTGATGCTTCCTTGTGGGCGCCCTCCTCTTGCCTTGTCCATCCATGAGTGTGAAATAACAATATGGCATTGTTTTCCACACTTAGTGCATTTGATCTTGTGGAGGCACCATCCCCTTATCATGATAACATTTGTTATTTATTGTTTTCCATCTCCTCTTGTAGTCCATGCTCCTCCTTGTGTATCTCCTCTCCATGATCTTCATTCATGCTTGTGTTATCAACAAACCTAAGGACACACAAATGCAAGGACTTAGGTAGTATAAAATTCTCACAATTATAAATATTATACTCAAGTAGGAGTGAATTCACCTGTTGTTGTAATAGCTTGGTCCTTGATCTTGTCATTGGACCAATTCTCACTTCATTAGCTTTTATAGGAGCATCCTCATGTGTAACAATAGGTGAAGAGCTAGGGATGTCCTCATCATATTCTTTATCTTCATCCTATACCACGTTTGGAAGACATGTTAGATGAATTAAGTGGTGTTGTTGTTTTCTCTAAAATTGATTTGCATAGTGGTTATCATCAAATTTGGATGAAAGAGGGGGATGGGTGGAAAACAGCCTTAAAACAAAATTTGGTTTATATGAGTGGTTAGTAATGCCTTTTGGATTAACTAATGCACCTAGTACTTTCATGAGAATAATGAACCATGTTTTGAGAGATTTTATTGGCAAATTTGTGGTTGTTTACTTTCATGATATTCTCATATATAGCCACAATGAACATGAACACATTGATCATATTAGACAAGTCTTGCATGTGCTAAGAGAAAATAAATTGTACGGAAATTTAGAGAAGTGCACTTTTTGCAAAGATAAGGTAATATTTCTTCGATATGTTGTTTCTAAACATGGGATTGAAGTAGATGAATCTAAAATTAAAGCAATTAAAAATTGGCCAATTCCCATGAATGTGAGTCAAGTAAGAAGTTTTATTGGACTTGCTGGATTTTATAGAAGATTTGTGAAAGATTTTAGTACTATTGTCGTCCATTTGAATGATTTAACAAAGAAACGTGTAAATTTCGAGTGGGGGTTGCTCGAGATATTGCTTTTGATACCTTGAAAAATAAGTTGATTTCGGCCCCATTATTGATGCTACCAAATTTTAATAGACAATTTGAAATTGAATGTGATGCTAGTGGCATCGATATTGCAGGTGTGCTAATGCAAGATAAGAAAACTATTGCTTATTTTTCAGAGAAGTTACATGGAGCTCAATTGAATTATTTTGTCTATGATAAAGAATTGTATGCACTTGTCAGAGTTCTTGAAATTTGGAAACATTATTTGTGGCCAAAAGAATTTATTATACATTCTGATCATGAGGCATTGAGATTTTTAAAGAGTCAACCCAATCTTAATAAGAGACATGATAAATGGGTAGAATTCATTGAATCTTTCCCATACATTATGAAACACAAGAAATGATTAGATAATGTGGTTGCTGATTCTTTATCTAGGAAAAAACATGTTACTCACTAAATTATGTTGAAGATAAAGAAATTTCTACACCATATGCTAAATGTTCTAATGTGAATGCTTGGGATAAATATCATATACATGATGGATTTCTGTTTAGAGCTAACAAATTATGTATTCCCGAGTGTTATTTGCATTTGATGTTATTGCAGGAAACTCATAGTGGTGGATTAATGGGACACTTTGGACATGAGAAAACATTACTTATGTTGGCTGACAATTTTTATTGGGCACATATGAGACGTGATGTTTACAGGTCTGTGCAACGTTGCATCACTTGCAATAAGGCCAAATCGAAATTGAAGCCCCACGGTTTGTATACTCATCTACCTGCACCCACTACACCATGGGAAGGTATTAGTACGTATTTTGTGCTAGGTTTACCGAGGACTAAAAGAGGACATGATTCTATATTTGTGGTAGTGGATAGATTCTCTAAAATGTCACACTTTATTGCTTGCCACAAAAGCGACGATGCATCGCATATTGCTAATCTGTTTTTCAGGGACATAGTGAGATTACATGGAGTACCACGGACTATTGTTTCTGATCGTGATGTGAAGTTTATGAGCTACTTTTGGAAGACACTATGGGGGAAACTAGGAACAAAGCTGCTGTTTTCAACAACATGTCACCCCCTAACCGATGGGAAAACGGAGGTGGTTAACCGCACATTATCAACATTATTGTGAACCATGATCAAGAAAAATCTGCGGGAGTGGGAGGAGTGTTTGCCACATGTGGAATTCGCATATAACAGAGCTGTGCACTCTACTACCCAGCTTTGCCCGTTTGAAGTGGTCTATGGATTCAAACCCATTACACCAGTTGATTTGCTACCACTTCCCATACAAGAGAGAATAAACTTGGAGGCATCAAAGAGAGCTGATTTTGTAAAGAAGATACATGATAAGACCAAGGATGCTATAGAGAAGAAAGGGAAGTATGTGGCTGAAAGAGTAAACAAGAAGAGCAAGGAGGTTCTATTCTAACTAGGAGACTTAGTATGGGTACACTTTCGAAAGGACATATTTCCAAATCTAAGAAAGTCCATATTGTTATCTCGAGGTACTGGTCCCTACAAAGTACTTGCAAAGATCAATGACAATGCTTACAAGATATACCTTCTAGTTGATGAGTTTGGTGTGAGTAATACATTCAATGTTGCTGATTTGACACCATACCATGGAGATGACATTGATGCATCGAGGTCGGCGCCTTTTCAAGAGGGGGAGGATGATGCGGACATACCTAGTACATTGCCACTTAAACAATATGAAGTGAGACTTGGACCTATACCAAGGTCAAGGTCCAAGCTAATACAACAACAGGTGAATTCACTCCTTATTGATCATGATGTTTCTGATATTGAGAATTATATACTGCCTAAGTATATGCATTTATGTATGATGAGGGTTGTTGATAACACAAACATGGTGGTGGAAGAAAACCAAGAGGAGATGGAAAACAAGATGGAGATGCTGGAAAACAAGACTACAAGTGGTGAAGACAAGAGTACAATGGTGAAAACAACAATACAAAAAGGTGAAAAAAATAGTACAAGTATGGAAAACAACTACAATAATGTTATTCCACACTAAGCAAGAGTGAAGACAAGAGGAGGGCTCCCCATTGAAGATCAATGCGCCATAGTAAAGTCCTAATTATTTTAGGCATGGCTTGTATGCCATATTTGGACGAATCCCTTAATGTGGTTGGTTTGTATCGTCTCTTAGAGTCCAAGTAGGAATCCTAGTCCAAGTGGGAGTCCAAGTAGGAGTCCTAGTCCAAGGAGGAGTTGGTTCTTGCGCAAGCCCCCTTGTGGCCGCACCCCTCCCCCTTAAATATCTACCACCTGCGTCTGGAAGACTAGAACAAGTTTAAAAAAAACCCACTAGCCTCTAGATTGTATTGATGCTAAGCATTCATCTTGAAGTATACCTTCAAAGTTGTGTGATATCTTGTTATTCCATTGGGAATAGGGGTATACAGGACAACTCGTGATCTTTGATTGCGTGTGCAAGAGTGTGTAGTTGAGAATATCCAAAGGGATTGATTGTTGTTCCATTGGCAGCAAGTGCCATCCAAGTGAGAGGTCTCAGTGTAGAACTAGTTATCACAAAATCAAGAAAATACCCACAAAAAGAGAGAGAGATCATTGAGAAGATCGGGCCACCCCATACCAGAAGGATTCAATTTAAGTGATTTTGTGCTTTTCTCTCCATTTAATTTATTAAATGGCTTTAAATTACCATAGGCATGATTATCATGAGAACACAACAAACATGTGGTTTAAACAAGTGACATAACTTAATTGAACAATTTTAGATACAACTCTTTTTAGAAAATAATTTGGTAACATTACTTGGTAATGTTTCTATGCATTGAAATGAAAATCACCTAATAGCGAATTTTATTCTATGTCAAACCAAATGATTTTAATGGGTGAAGGAACTTGATTTCTGTTATGTGGCTTTGTTATTTTCCTAATTGAAACCCTTAGCAAGTTTGGTTGACATTTTAATTAAGTGTGTGTAAGCCAGGGTTGTTGTTTTTAGTACTTGATTAAATAGAAACATTTGTGGCTTTGGAATCATGTTGGTTTGTTTTCCACACAGGTTTCAAGTATGGCTATTATGACCTGTTGGTTTTATAACATGTAATCAGTTTCATGATTATGTATAGATGAATTTTTGTTATTATACATTTTTCTTATGGATGAGAATGATTTGGAAAACAAGGTGTTAATCTTGTTACCATTAACCTCCACATATCATAGACATGTACATGCTAGGGCTTTTTATTATTTGATACTTGATAAGTGTTTACATTAAAGTGGTTATCATGTATTCCTTATCTTTGATGAGCTTGACAATGAATAGAGATTATAGGTCTCTAACATTACCTAATGATTCACTGGATAATTTCTTATGCTTCCTTACTGAGGCAGTGTTGCTTCTTGTGGTCTTCTGTTGCTTGATGTTCTTGCCTCTAGTTGCTACTAGTCTTTAGGTACTGCCTTTGTCCCTTGCAAGCAAGATCAGCTATTTGATCCCATGTTCAACTATCTCACCCTTGTGGTGAAAACAACCAGTTATTCCAAGCAAAGATTTTACTTATATGATTATAAAAGTATGTAAGTTTGTTTTATGACATCAAGTTGCCATATGCATATAAGAAGAATTTGTTAACAATCCTCCAAATTACTAATAATTTACAATAGGCAAAGATGTACTAGGTTATTCAATGTTCTGTTTGTTTGTGTATGACACTCAATTGTTTGAGTATACAAATATGATCTATTAACAAGGTCTAGAAACTTGTTACCAAACTACTTCTATATAACTCTAACATTGGAGTATCACACTATTTTAAGAGAGTTAATAAGATCAGATCAAGATATAAGAGTTTCCAAATACTCTTATTGTAGATTGGAGTAGCACTTCTAGAACACTCTAAATAATGTTCTTAAAGATCTTCTCGTGGTAGTTCCTTCTTTCTTGTGGGTTGATTCTCTTTCATAATAACTTAGAGAAGATTGGAAAAAAAGATATAATGGTCTAGCCAGAATAACAAGATCTAGAATAAGAGTTAGTTCATGCTTTTATTATCCTGCCACATACTTCTTATTTTATTTCCCATAAGATATTTACTTATTTCGTATATGATTGTTTTACTTAGTTATCAGTTCAGTTCCTCTAATAGAGGTTATAACTAGTTGTTATTCATCACTTGTATCTAGACATACTTTAGTCGTGGAATGTTGATTTGGATAGAAATGTGGAATATTGGTGGAATGGGAACTTAAGATAGTAAGTTGATCAAATGGTTCATTGATGTGTTGAGATCTCATATGCTCACCTATGTAAGATGAATAAGACAATGAGCATGAGAAGATTATTGGGGTTTAATGACTTATGTCATAGTGGTTAGTTGTTTTTCTCAAGTGTCATGTTGTTACTTTATATTCTTCTCTTTATTACCTTTGTCATTCATAAAGCAGATATAGAGGTTTGGGAATATCAGATGTAATGATCAAGGTTTAATAGTAGTTTAAGAAGATTTATTTCTTCTTTTAGGTACTTCTTTTATGGTCGATGAGATATGTACATATTCAATAGATATGTTAATACAATTATTATGTCATTTCCCACTTGTGGGTTTTGAGTTAACACTTGTGGGTATCAGTTATGTTCTATTGAACCTTTGTTATTTACTTGTGAAGGTTTACTTAATAGTTATTGGATAATTTAGAAAGATGTTGTGTGACTAGTTTATAACTTAAAGAGTTCATTATTAGAGAATACAATGTCTCTACCGATGTGATGGTTCAATTCTGCATTAATATCTTGTGGAAGTGTGATCATCAGCTATTTGATTTGGATACTCACCCCTCTTTGAGTTCTAGATACCTAGTGAATTATCCCAAGTCACTTATAGACTTGTGGTTAAGGTTGTTGAGATTTTGTGCTTGGTCATAACCAACTATGGTTTGTTCTAATCAAATGATTAGATTTGTAAGATACATCTTATAAAGATCACTCCACATGTACTCTTGGTCAGATGATCAAACTTATTTCATCCTGTCAAGTGAAACATTGGTCACTTTGCTTCATTTAAACTTTCACGTCAAATTTTCCCGTATTTTTAGATGCCTGCTTTGCAAATGCACATATTATATTTAGATCCTTATAACCTCCCAAACAATGGGACGTTACAATGGAGCACTCATGTGATGGCCGCCTTCCCATGGGCACGGTCTCCTGGAATATTCGATGTATGTGCATGGCCTCTATGCATGCATCAGGTGCATTTCTTGGACTCATGATTTTTGGGCCTTGGAGCCACACGCCACATGCACCAGGGCCCACTCCATTATCAGAATAATTACATGGATTAGCTCCAGGTTGAAACGCCCATATACATGGAGATGCATGCACACTTAATTTGGTGTTCGCTTCCACAAAATCATCATTCTTTGAAGCTGTTTGTCCTATTGGCACCATACTTGATGCAGGCATATGTTATAGTGTCTTGTTGTAATCGGCGTCACATATGCATGTATCCAAGGTGGCGATGTCCTCATGAATATACTTGGGTCGGTTAAGTACTATTGTTACCCTAACAATAAACTGTAATGTTTTGCTAGACTTTTAATCAAGTCCATGATTAGGAAAATGTCTCACAAACCACAAGATAATCTTAGAGACAAGATTACGAACCTCTTGTTCGGTTATTTCTTCACACTCGCACAAAGCTTTTATTTTTAAAACTCACTTTTGAAGTGCTATAACGGTTGTATCCTGATGACATAAACTTAATTCTGAACTTGGAGATAGAATAATAAATTAATATTAATGTCACTAGGGCATATCACCAACAATCTCTTGTTTACTTTGCAACATTAGATAAACCCTAGTGTGTATGAGCTTCCACCTTGTTTCAAGAAGCTTCAGATTCATTGAGACTCGCCAATTAAGTTGGGGAGAAAGCCTCAAACTTTTATAAGGTTAGGTCACCGCCTTCAACAGAACCTCATAGTTGAAAGGAACATCTCCCTCACTTGAGAAGCTCAAAGGGAATAGGGTGTGCACCTTCGTGCTATTGGAGTGCCTAGGTGGCTCCTCACCCCTCCTACGTAGACGTACTTCCCTTAGAAATGAACTACGGGAAACATATCCCTCTCTCCGTGTTTACACTTATTGTTTATCTTGTACCTTACTATTAGTTCCGTTGCGTGGCTTGTTTCCTATCACATAGGTTTTTCAGCTAGTTGCACATCTAGACAAGCTTGTGTTTTATCTTGTTTAGCCCAAAATTAAAATAAAATAAGAAAAATTGTTAGTCACCTATTCACCGCCTTCCCTATAGAGGCCATACTTGTACTTTAAATTGGTACCAAAGCCTCAAATCTTATCTAAGGCTTTACCTACTAAGAGAGTATGGTCATTTCGGATCCTACCCCTCATTAGGAGGTTTTGGCGAAAACTATAGGTAACCTTTATTCAACGGTTGGATCTATCCAAACCGAAATTGCCAATGTTACCTCTAGTTTCAAATTAGACATCTCCGAGTTGAAGGAGATACTCCAAGCTTTTATGGGTAAGCCTACGGATTGAGAGACACCTCCCACCGCCGCTCCCATAGTTATAAACACCACGGATATCCCCAGTGCCTCCAACTTTGTTAAGGAAATCATTCGCCAAGCCAAAGCGCAAGCCAAGGTTAAGGCGAGTGAAGCAGATGGTGCCTTGGAATCCAAGTCTTCCTAGGCTAATGGCCCAAGGTCTAATTCAAAAGTTCCACCACCTTCCAATTATGACTCGGTTGATCCTGTTTCTCCAATGCCACAAATTCTCAAGTTTGTACCACCTCCCGTGCTTTGAAATGGCATCTCATATATCAAGATCGTGCAATGACTTGTGGATAAGTATACTTGGTGGCTTCCATTCCCATGATCCAAGCAATTTGACTCAAAGAGAAGATATAAAGTCTCAACTCAACAACACCGCCTTTCACATCATTCAAATGGCTCTCCCTCAGAGCACCTAGCTCACATTTGTTTATACAATATGGAAAGGGAGGCTTGGGATAGCCTCAACACTTTGTTTCAAGGCAATGAGACCATCCAATCCTCAAACTATGATATTGCTCTTGATCAGGCTGAGACATTTGTTATGCATCAAGATGAGTCTTCCGAAGAGCTATATAAAATACTCGTGACCACTTCCACTAAATCGAGAAACTTTGGAGAAGATGAGATTAGTGATGAGTGGATCAAAAGGAAGTTTATTAAGGCTATCACTCTGTCAGGGGGGCTACCCCCGAGTAGGGGTAAGGCAGGTGAGAAATAGAGTTCAAGGTATTGTTTACCGAGTTCGGCCGTGCCGAGTTGGTACGTGTCGGGTAGGCGGGTATCCGGATAGGCTCGTATCCGGTTGGCGCTATCCGGCAGGAAGAACAAGGGACCAAGGGAAGATTCACGTATCAGTCTGGGTCAGCTGGGTAGCACTCGGGTGATCCGGATAGAGAAGTAGTTGTCCTACTCGGAGGAAAAGTCAATGGAGCCGTTGAGGTGAATCCCGCGTATCCAGGGGCCATACCGACGTGCGGTTCAATCTACTAGGTACGTGGTAATCTGTATCCAGATGTGGGTGCAGGACGGTATGGGTGCTGTCAAGTCCTGTCTCTGACAAGGGGGACATGACATGTCAGTGGCCTACCGTGGAGACTGATAAGGGGGACAAGACATGTCAGCGACCGACCGCGGAGACATTCGGCAACGCTGTCAGCGAAGACACGCAGGCGTGCGCTGCTACACAGTGGAGTTGTCTAATCAGTACTTCTACTCGTAGAATAGTGGGTAGGCACCAGTATATAAGCTGGCCTTCCCCCTTCTGCGGGGGGGGGGGGGGGTCGATCACTTAGTCACGTACTCGGTGGATTGAATCCAGAGGTACTGCTAGTCTCAGAGAGAGAAAGAGAGAGAGAAGAACTCTTGTACTCGTCTTACCATTATACACCGAGAGAGGCAGGAGTAGGGGTGTTACCTCCACACGAGGGCCCCGAACCTGGGTAGATTGTTGTGTTTGCAGTGATTCTGAGCACGCCATTTAGGCGTGCGATCCCTCCCCGGATACCTACAGCGTCCATCGGCCCCAAACTTAAGCCATCCTATGGCATCAGTCTTCTCCACACCACGACAGTTGGCACCCATCGTGGGGCCAGCAGCGGCGCTGGCTGGGGTTCATATCCATACGGGACCCGTTTCTCGTTCGGGGTAGCGCGTGGTTTGTGACCTTGTCCATAGATTTGGCTCCCTTGACTTTGTCACCGACAACGCAGGTGATTCCAGCGGCAGGCCCGTGCCTGAAGGCGGCTTCGTCCTCTCCTTCGGCACGCATATGGTGTATGTCGGCACCACCGTCATCCGCGAGTACCCCGAGGTGGTACTCGTTGTTGCCGACCCTCCTTCCATTCTCTCCGTCCGCGGGCGGGCTAGAGCTGGCTCTGCGGGCAGCGTGGCGGTGATGATGACTGGCCCGGCTATCCCTGCCGGGAAAGGCACGCTCACTGTGCCCGAAGTCGTCGACGAGCCGGCTGCTCGCCAGAGCCACAAGCCCTACGACAAGACCCAGAACCAACCAGGCTACAAGGATCCTTCTACCTCAACCACGAGACCGGTTCCACGTGGCGGCGTCGTCGAGCATCTGGACATGCCTCTCGCCACGATGCGGATCCAGTGGTGGTGAGGGCGCAACTCGAGCAGCAGCGCTAGGCATTGCTCCTGGAGGCCCAGGAACAAGAAAAGGTTAGGCTTGAGCTCAACCTTGATCAAAATGAGTAGAATAGAGCCCATGGTTTTACTCCTGTTGCTAGAAATCCTAGCAAGATAGGGATTATTCGTTGCAACCTAGGTGCCAAACTGGCTAAAGATGGTAGAGCTGCTAGCAAATCTGGTAGCATGACCTCAGCTGGTAGGCCAAAATATAGCTCTCCTGCCAAAACAATTGGAGCCGCAGAGGCAGTTGCAGCCGAGTTGCCGCACTTATCTGGTGAGGCTCGCGCTAGGCAACAGGACCGGCTCAATGAGCTAGTTCTTGAAGCTGGCAGGCAGAATGAGGCTTTCCGGCAAGCAAATCAGGGATCTGGTACGTCCCATATTGTTCATTCGCATGGGGCAAGATCCGGAGGACAGGCCTCATCACCGCTTCCTAGTGGTGAGAGGGCTCGGAGTGTGAACTCCGGGAAGGACAAGCAGATGCAGGTGTACGATCCGACTGTCGCTGGAAAACAGCACGCTGTAGAGTGGCAGCCCGGTCACAAACACATTGCTGCAGGACTGGCCATCAGGCTGCCCGAGTTCATCAAGAAGGGCAAGGAGGAAACCGAGATGGCCCATCTCGGCGTCATGTTGCCAACCCGGTTCAGCATGTTGTTCAGCCACAAGCAGTTGCTGCAGTGGCCAACCCGGTTGCTCGGCCCGGTCCTGTGCACCAGGATCGCTATAATGACGGGTACTCGGCAATGGAGCAAGCCGGGTACGCCAACCCAAGAGATGTTGTAGCTTGGTTAGGATCGAGCATGTTGCAGCCAAGTGATGCAAGATACAAGCTGGACAAGATCTACCTGTCCGAGGAGATAGAAGCCCGGGGACCACCCGGACAAAATTGCTTTGGCCCCAGAATCATGGGACAGCCTGCTGTGCCCAAGTTCCAGTTGGCCAGGGGGACCAGGACTTATGATGGAAGCCCCAAGCGATATGACTGGCTGAATGACTATGTTACTGATGTGTACGTTGCCGACAGTAACCGAAGATGGGCTGAGGTATGTGCCTCAAATGTTGGAAGGCCTAGCCCGGCTCTGGCTCAACAATCTGCTGAGAGGCAGTGTCAACTGCTGGCTCGACTTCTCGGAAGCTTTCATTAGCAACTTCACCAGCACTTACAAGAGGCCGAATCGGCCGCAGCATCTCTCTGCGTGCAAGTAGAGGGAAGAAGAAACTGATAGGGAGTACCTTACTCGGTGGAGCACACTGAGGAACACTTGTGAGGGTGTGAATGAGTCGCAAGCCATTGCCTAGTTTGCTCAAGGCTGTCGGCATGGCAACATGTTGTGGCAGAAACTGCAGAGGGAGATGCCGAGTACGCTCGCCGAGACAATCAAGATTGCAGACATGTATGCTCTCGGTGACCCTACTCAGCCTCTGCTCGATTCCTTCGAGCCAAGAAGAAGAAACAATGATGGTACCCGGCACAATGACCGCCAAGATTTCCGCAACAAGAGAAGGAATGATTTTCCAGACGCCTGATATGGATCGGAGCATGTGGCTGCTGTCAAATAAGATCAAGCTGCTACCGGGAGCAGCCAAAGGCAAAAAACTGCTGGGCCCCAATACGGGCAAAACCAGAATCAAGGCCAGAACTTCAAGAAGCAGTACAATACTACTCAGCAGAACAATGCCCGAGGAGTCCGGTGATGATGCTCAGATATTTATCTTTGAGACCATGAAGGATGGGCCTTGCAGCTTTCATACTCGGCATCCGAGCAGGCCGGCCAATCACACTACTCGGCAGTGCAGCTGGTGGGACCGGATCAAGAGTGAGGGCTTTGGCCAACTGCCTCCCACTCCTCCTCTGCCAGCTCCAGGATCCAATGTTCAGCCTATTCGGGCAGAGGCTCCCAGGCCAGCCGAGAACCGACGAAGAGAGAATGTGAACCAAGTGGCGCAGGGGGACAACCGCAACAACAACCGCGACTACTACACCTTCAACAACAACCGCAACAAAAACAACAACAACGACAGCAACGGCAATGATGGTGGTGGAGACCGGAACCAGTACCAAGACCATCATGAGAGCTACATGGTGTTCACCACTGAGCCGGATGACAAGTAATTCCAGCGCAGGCGCGAGATGGAGGTGAACGCTGTGATACCGGCCGTGCCGGATTACATGCACTGGTGTGACCAAGACATTGTCTGGTCCCGAGCTGATCATCCCAAGGTCATGCCTAATCCGGGTACTTATGCTCTGGTGGTGGACCCTACCTTCCTGGGGTCCAAGAAGAATGTGAAGTTCAGCAAGGTGTTGATTGAGAACGGGAGCAGCATCAACATCATGTACCGGGATACTATGGAGAAACTTGGTGTTGCCGAGAACATTCTACGGCATTGTGTCGGCAGTGTCTTGTGCTCCTATCGGTAGAATTTGGATCGATGTGCTGTTTGGCACCAGGGAGAACTGCCGGACCAAGTGTCTGCAGTTTGAGGTGGTTGATCTCCAGAGCCCCTACCATGCTCTACTCGGCAGGACGGCTCTAACCAAGTTCATGGCCTCAACTCATGCGGCCTACCTAAAGATGAAGCTTCCCGGTCCCAATGGCATGATCATCATCTCGGGTGATTACAAGCGCTCTCTGGACTCTGCATCTGCTGGATCTCGGCTAGCCGAGTCCATGGTCATTGCGGTCGAGAAGAAGAAGATACACGAGGTGGTGGCACTGGCACAGGATGGTCAACTCGGTATGCCTGGAATGCCGAGCTCTCAGCATGGAGCCACATTCCAGGCCTCACAGGAGACAAAGAAGGTGCAGATTGACCCGGAGTTCCCGGAGCGTGTAGCCATCATTGGCGCCGGATTGGAGGAGAAATAGGAAAGCGTGCACATCCACTTCCTCCGTGAGATTCGGGACGTCTTTGCATGGTCCAATCAGGATCTGCCGGGTGTCCCGAGGGAGTTGGTTGAGCACTATTTACATGTGCGGCCTGATGCCAAGCCGGTTAAGCAGGCGATGCGCCGCTTTGCGGCAGAAAGAAGGAAAGCCATCGGTGACGAGATCACACGTCTGCTAGCAAGTGGATTTATCATGGAGGTGCTGCACCCGGATTGGCTGGCCAATCCGGTCATGGTGGAGAAGAAGAAGGACAATCACATGGTTCTTGTGGTGTGGCGCATGTGCGTTGACTACACCGACCTGAACAAGGCCTTCCCCAAGGACCCGTTCCCACTGCCCCGGATAGATCAGGTGATTGATTCCACTGCCGGGTGCGAGCTTTTGTCTTTTATTGATGCCTACTCTGGTTTTCACCAGATTCCTCTTAATTCGGCTGATCAAATAAAGACTGCTTTTATTGCCCCGTACGGGGCTTATTGCTACCGTGTTATGTGCTTTGGTTTGAGGAATGCTGGGGCCACGTACTAGAGGTGCATGCAGAAATGCCTGCATGACCAGATCAGCAAGAATGTGCGGGTGTATGTGGATGAAATTGTCATCAAAACCAAAGAAAAACACACACTTCTGAGTGACATTGAAGATACTTTCGCAAGCTTGCAGAAGTACCCGATGAAATTAAATTCAACCAAGTGCACCTTTGGCGTCCCGGCTGGAAAGCTACTCGGTTTTCTTGTGTCTAGCCGGGGCATTGAAGCCAATCCTTCCAAGATAAAAGCTATTGAGAGCATGTCTTTGCCAAGGTCACCGAAGGATGTGCAGAAGTTTACCGGGTGCCTGGCTTCCCTTAGCCGGTTCCTGTGAAGAATGGGTGAGAAGGCCTTGCCTATCTATCAGCTCATGAAGAAAAGTGACAAATTTGTCTGGACCCCACAACCTGATGTGGCATTCAAGGAGCTCAAGACCATGATGGTAACTGCTCCTATTCTGGCATGTCCATTGCCTATAGAGCCGATGCTGCTCTATATTGTGGCTACCAACTGGGTAGTGAGTGTGGTGGTGGTAGTGGAGCAAGAAGAAGGCAAATCCGTGCAGGGGCCTGTTTATTATCTCAGTGAAGTGTTATCTAGCTCCAAGCAAAACTACCCCAACTATCAGAAGATGACTTATGGGGTTTACCTGGGTGCCAAGAAGCTCAAGCACTATTTCCAGGAGCATCCAATTACAGTGGTGAACACTGCTCCCATCTTGGAGATGATGGGAAACAAGGATGCAAGTGGCCTGGTGGCCAAGTGGGCAATTGAGCTAGCCGCTTACACCCCGTTGTATGCGAGAAGAGAAGCCCTCAAATCCCAGGCCCTGGCGGATTTCATTGTTGATTGGGCCGAAATGCAGTATGAGCCTCCCTTGCCGGAAACAAACTTTTGGAGGATGCAGTTCGATGGCTCTAAAGTGAAACAAGGGCTCGGTGCCGATGTTGTAGTCACCTCACCCAAGTGGGACCAACTCAAGTATGTGCTTCAGATTCATTTTTCGGCATCCAATAATGTAGCCGAGTATGAAGCCCTCGTCCATGGCCTGAGAGTGTCCAAGGAGTTTGGGATCCGGCGGATTGTATGCTATGGCGACTCGGACCTCGTAGTCCAACAAGTCTCGGGGACTTGGGACGTGTTGGATGCCAACATGGTGTAACATCCCAAGTATGAAAAACACCTTTAGAATGTTTGCTTTTTGTTAAATTATGTTTTGCATCATGTCATCATAAGTTTGGCATTTGTTTTCCATTTGTTTTCCCTTGTTTTCCATTTAAATTTCAAACCAAATTTCAAAATCCTTGTTCATACTTGTTCTGTTACAATTTTCAAATGAAAATTTCAAATCAAAACATCAATTTGTTTCCATTAAACTTGAGAGATCAAACCATTAACTTGCTTAAGTTTAAATAATTCAATTAATATCAAAATTGCTCAAATTCATTTGAATTTACAAACAGCAACCAAAATTCAAATTTTTGAAAACAAACACTTGCACAGCTGGGCTTTTGAAATAATCAACCTATAAAAATTTATCCAAATTTTTAAAACCCCAAGAGCCCTTCTATTTCCTCTCCTTTCTTTCCTTTTCTTTTTTTGCAAAAAAAAAGAGAGAAACAGAAACAGGAAAAACAAAAAAAATAACAGAGAGGGGAGATGGCAGGCCAGTGGGCTGAGCCCAGCCCACCAGCCACGGCCTGCGTACCCCCCCTTTCCCTTACCTCTGTACGGCGTCCATCGACGCTGTCCACGTCGAGCAGCAGAGGGGGGGAACGGCCAGCAGGGCTCCTCCTCCTCCTTTTAACCACACCCCCGAGCTCCACCCTCTGCCCTAAACCCTCCTCCTCCATCTCTCCCTCACGCCGCCGCCGTTTCCCTTCTCCTCCTCCCTCTGCTTCCCTCTCTGTCTCTGTACCTCACCATCGCAGCGAGCACCTCCGGCGATCGCCGCGCCCATGGCCCTCCTCAGCGCAGGTTGAGCACGGGAACGAGCTCCCCGTACGTCCACCTCCCTCCTCGACACCGCCGCTGAGTCCGAGAGGGCCGGGAACGACGCCGCCGTCCACCTCTCTGTCGCCGTCGTCCACCACCTCCATCACCGAGCACGATCACCTTCTACCCCCTCCTGGTGAGCACGTCGCCCTCCTCTCTCCTCTGTTTCCCCTCCGCACCAGCACGCATCCCTTGTACGCCCACGAGCACACACGCATCCCAGCAGCAGCACAGCGCGCCGCTCGTCGCCGGCGTCCGCCGCGCCGTCGCTGTCGCAAGTTTCAGAAAGACTGAAACTTTCAGTTTCAGTTAAACTAACTGAATCTGAACCTTATACCCCCCAAGCCCCCTAACCTGTCAACACACAGCAGCTCACCACACTGGCCAGCGCGCTGCGCGCACACACACGAGGGCGTGGGTTCGATCCCCCACCCCGCGGGATTGATCCCAACATTTTACCAGCGAGCGCTGACAGGTGGGGCCCCTGTCAGCGACCCCGCACGCCACCTAAGCGCCACGGTGGCCAGGGCCCCCTTGTCAGTGGCCTAGGCTGGGCCATTGCGAGGTGAATATCATTTTTCTGGCTTTTTCTTTTACCACCAAGCCCCTGGTTATTTACAAATTAGTCCCTGATTTTCAAATACAAATAGCTTGGGCATTTTAAATCCAAACTTAATAAATAAAATATGTTTTCTGTACCAAATTTAATCCTCTACATGTTTAATTCATTTGTTTACTGTTTTGAACAATTCAAATAGTTTCAAAATTTCAAATTCAAACAACTCTTTTGGATTTGATTAAATTCATAACTAATTCAAATTTAATTCAAATGGCACGTATGAAATATGTTTTCCATGCAAAATTGAACCACCTTTCCAAATATAAACTTTGTTTCCTGTTTTGAATAATTAAAATTTGTTAAATAATTTAAACCTTGTTTAAATCATTTAAAATTGCTAAATTCATAACTTGGTCAACCTAAATTCTTTTTGAACATATAAAATATGTTTTCAAACCAGAAAATTATAATCTCTTCAAATATGAATTTTATTTAATGT
Organism: Alopecurus myosuroides; assembly: GCA_028641055.1. NCBI lineage: Eukaryota > Viridiplantae > Streptophyta > Magnoliopsida > Poales > Poaceae > Alopecurus > Alopecurus myosuroides. The sequence goes on from CM054062.1 coordinate 121,966,708, forward strand.
TTTGAACAAATAAAATTCAAATAATTTTCATACTTGAATTAAATTCATTTAAATCTGGTTTAAACTTGTTTAATTCATAATTAATTCATTTTAAATCCTTTGTCAACAAATGAAACATGTATTCCACCTAAAATTTTGTGTTCTATCCAATTATGAAGTTTGTTATTTATTTTGAACAATTAAAATTGGTAGAAACAACAAATGCTTGTGTAACTCCTTTAAGAAGCCAAAATTTCATAACTTAATAAATAAAATTTCAAACTTGGTAAACACCTTTTCAAATTGAATCTATTGTTGTTTTCTCTTTGTTTTCCTCATCCATGCATCATCCTAATAAACTTTCACATGTTGGTTATTCATAGATCATTTAATTCAACCTTAATTCATGGGCATTTTCATATGCAATCCCAATTGCATATAGGCCCATGTAATTATGTTACCATGTCAACTAGCTTATTTTGATGCATCAATTAAATTGTCATGCATCATCCCATGATTGTGCATTATGCCATGTTATTGATTGTTTGTCTCTCTGCGTTGTTTGTTTGCTTCTTCCCGAATAGACGACGACGCTGAGACAGACGAGGTTTACGACACTACTTCTGAGGAGTTAGCCCAGTACAAGGCTACTGAGTTTGCAGGCAAGTATTCACTCACATGAACCATTGTGTCCTTTCCACACTTGATATCGATCCTTTTCGTTGTCTATTCTGCTAGCCTTAAGATTCGTTGCTTGTGTTCCGATCCTATCACATGTTATCCTGTAACCCTGATATAGCCTATCCTCCACACCTATAACCCTGTTGCTTGTTGCCTGTGTCCTACTAGCATGCTTAGGGTTGTTTATGCTCGAGTCTGATGTCCGTTATTTCTGTTATCTTATTTATTATGCTCTGGGGGCTCGATGTTAAACAACAACCTGTTAATGTTTGAGGTAATGCTAATTTGATGATAAGGCACCGGCAGGAGGCCGGGTATGCTTTTGAGGCCTGCTAGTGTCGAACTCAGGAAAAGTTCTTGTCCTCTAGATCCATGATGAGCGCGCTAACCGCATGTGGGAAGCGTGTATGGGCGCCCCCCTCAATTTGATTCGATTCACATCTCGTCCAAATCGCCTCATGTAGTTCGGGTTTTCCATTTGCCGCATGAATATGTAGGTGCGAACCCGAGGCCAGGGTGGAGCTTTTGTAGTCGGCATTTAGGGAGACACGTTCTTAGAGTGCTATGAGGGTCCCCTTTTCTTCGTGGGGCTTGATTAGCCGTGCGCTCAATTGCACGGGGTTCTTTGGGCTTGATGCGAAGAAGAGTTGGGTTGTGTTGAGTGTTTCACTTGGTGGGTTTGTTCCCCGTCTGGCGGGATATTCTTACGTGTACGGCCAAATTGGTGCATCCCTGCAGGGTTAAATCTTCTCGAGAAGCCGTGTTGTCCGCGGTTATGGATGATTTGGTGATAGGGCTGGCTAACAAGGATTAGACAACTTACACCTAATTACTAATAATTTGTCTAGTAATAGGCTTATTGACACAATAACTTGAACCATCATTAATCCAACTGTGTGAGTTATCCTCGGATTGCTTCTTTGGATAAGGGGCGAGATCCAGGATGGGTTTGTGTGAGGTTGTTGGTAGCTGGTTCCGATACGCTATCTTATCCCCTTCTGTTAGCCGGATGTTGTAGCGTGTCTCTGTAGTTGGTTAGGCAGCCCGCTGCCGCATCTTTTGTATCACCTATTCTTCCGTTGAACCCAAAGCATCTGTACTTGGTGTTGCCGGGTACACTTTGGTATCTTGTGAGTCTTGCTTGCCAGTACTTGTCTGTACTGACCCCTTTGGGGCTGTGGTTTCCGCAGACTACGTTTCCGAGGATCCCCATGGTGGCTACTACGTGGAGTATGACGAGGCTGCTGACGAGTAGATAGCGGACCCGGGCAGGATCCGAGACATCGTGGATGGGCTCCGTCTTTTCGTTTCCGGCTTCTTAGGCCTATTTGGATCTTGTCTGTACTCAGACACTTTGGATGCTTCCGCTGTGATGTAATGATGACTTGTTGGGACATGTGTCCTCTGGATGATTGTATTTGCTATCTCTGCTCTAGTGAGAGCTATTTGCAACTTATTTCTATTTCTTTGTGTCTTAGAGATTTGTTGTGATATCACTTGTTCAAATGCCGTTGACGTACCATGTGTGTATGTTATGAAGTACGTCAATGGAAGTAGTCGGATTTCTATGGGATGGTTTACACAGACGATGGATAGTAGAGACTGGTTGTCACGCGGTTACGTGTTGGCCTGCTCATATTGAGATGCGGGTGCCGGTATGCCACGTAAGCCATTTATCTACTGTTTAGCGGGCTGTGAGTATCCTCTAGAAGTCCGGGTGCGACACATGGCATCTTACCGGCTCCTGGTCCAAAATATGACTGGATTCTTCGATGGGTGTGAGTTCCATCACATCCACCGAGCTGAAAATGATGTAGCGGATGCTCTATCCAAGTTGGGGTCTTCTCGGCAATTCATCCCACCTGGGATTGCCCTGGAGCATTTGAGGAATCCCTCTATCAAGCCATCACCCAACTTGGAGTCCATATTCATACCGGTTGTGCGAGATTCGAAGGTTGTTCCCATGGAAATTCACTGGGAGAGCGCAAAGAAGAACCCGGGGACTGCCGTCTCCAACCCGGGGACTGCTACTCCTAATCCGGGGACTGTCGCATACATCGAGGGGATCATTTCTCAGTACTTGGGGACTCGGGGACTCGTGTCCGACTCAGAGTAGGTCATGGTGGCTGATCCAATGGAAGTGGATGAACCCATATTTCCTACTCGGCCCACGCCGAGTTGGGCTATGCCTATACTATCCTTCCTGATGGATGATGTTCTGCCAGATGACGAGGTCACAGCTAGGCAGATACAAAGAAGATCCAAGGCCTACACCATCATCAACAAAGAGCTGCACAAGAGAAGTCCTACTGGAATGCTCTAACGCTGTGTTGAGCCAGAAGAGGGAGAAGAAATTCTCAGAGAAATACACCAAGGAGAATGCGGACACCATGCCTCTTCTCGTGCTCTAGTCAATAAAGCTTTCCGGCATGGATTCTTTTGGCTTACTGCCTTGCAACAAGCAGAAGATCTAGTGAGGAAGTGCAATGGGTGTCAGAGATATGCAAGCAGGATACACAAACCAGCATCCAAGTTGAAGACCATCCCCATCACTTGGCCATTTTCCGTGTGGTGCCTGGATATGGTGGGTCCTTTCAAGCCAGCTCGGGGCAATATGACTCACTTCTTGGTCATGGTTGATAAGTTCACCAAATGGATTGAAGTGAAGCCAATCCGGAAATGTGATGGAAACACAGTAGTAAGCTTCTTGAAAGATATCATCCCTAGAAATGGATAGCCGCATGGGATCATCACAGACAATGGACCAAATTGCGCTGAGGGAGCTTTTTCTCGATTATGCAAAGAAAAGCGGATCCGGCTGGACGTTGCGTCAGTCGCCCATTCGGCTTCAAATGGGCAAGTAGAAAGAGCTAACGGCATGGTCCTATCCGGAATAAAGCCAAGGCTAATTGATCCATTACAGCAAACCCCTGGTTGTTGGCTGGACGAGTTGCTGGCAGTGTTGTGGAGTCTAAGGACTACCCTAACCGATCAACCAGATACACACCATTCTTCCTGGTATATGGAGCTGAGGCTGTGTTGCCCGCTAACCTTGAGCATGACTCACCCAGAGTAACCCTCTATACTGAGGCGGAGGCAAGATAAGCCCGAGAAAATGATGTTGATTTGCTCGAAGAAGCAAGAGAATTAACTCTATCGCGTTCAGCTGTATATCAACAGAATCTGGGACGCTATCATAGCCGGAAAGTAAGCCCATGGGTTTTTCGAGAAGGAAACATGGTCCTTAGGCTTGTGCAACACACAGCCGGGATGCACAAAATTTCCCCTCCGTGGGAAGGGCCTTTCATTGTGAGCAAGGCTCTACACAATGATGCGTACTACCTCATTGCCGCACAGGCACCACAGAAGAACAGGGCGGATAAATCTGGAGAGGAATCCAAGCGTCCCTGGAATGTAGCTCTTTCTGCCGTTTTCATTCCTGAACAAACATTGCATGTATCCCTTACCGAGTTAAATTCCAAGTCGGCACTCCGAATTCGAACTCGGGGACTGCCTCTGCCAAACTTGCTCTGTGTTAGTTACTTTCTTTACTTTGTCTACTAGGTTTGTCTACTCGGGATTTCATACGCATGTCTAGTAATGTGTTTAAACCTAAGGGCCAACTCTTCGACTCTGCTGTTGTCCGCAACCCGGCTTCATGGAAAGCAAGAGAACAAGCCAAATGTCAATGAACACACGAAAAACTACAAAGGAAAGAAGGAGTGAATAACCGAGTAGGGTGTTTTTTCTTTTTGTTTTTGCGGCTAAGTACTGGGCAGTGTCAATTTCAAATCTCAAAGTTGTTAAGTATTATAAACTCGTTTTTTGAAATCTTGTGACTCGACTACCAAAAAGCCACAAGTGGAAGGTTAGAGCAAAGACAAAGGAACCGGGCTGATAAGAAAAGAAACTCGGGGACTCAGAATTAGCGCAATCCGGCATTGAGCCAGTCTTGCTAAGAAACTTAATAAAACTGAGTAGCACTTGAAACAATAAACTGTTGGATACATCTACACCCGACATACCAGGGATCTGATAAAAAGTTTGAAGTTAAGATCGAATAGAAACTTAGGCCGATGTCGAGGGAGTGGAATTGGCTTCTGCGCTGGATAGGTCCGAGGACTCGGAGATGAGTGCGGAGACGAGCTCGGAAGAAGCAGTAGAGGCTGGAGTCGCGGAGTCGCCGGTTGGAGGAGCGGGCCCGGATGCGGAGTTCTCGGTTGCGGATTCCGTTGCGCCCAACTCGGGAGCAGGAATGTCAATCACCATCTCGGTGGTAACAACTCCAGAGGGGGCAGTGGGCTGCGGGTCAGTCTGGACCTCTTCGGAGCCAGCTCCCTGCTCGGTCGCTTCCTGACCTCCACCCATCTCGGCCTCCTCCCCAGCATCATTCTGCTCGGCTCCTTTGTCGCCTGTTTCATCCTACTCCTCCTCCTCGTCGCCTATGCTCCCATCCTCGCCGTTCTCATCATCATCATCTTCGTCATCATCACCTTCGACATCAGTATCCGGCTCAGGGAGGCCGTCAATGTATTCCTTGGTGTCGACGTATGATGTCACCCGGTATGCTGTCTCCTTCCAGCGCTGGAAAAAGTCCTCCCTCTCGGTCCACTTGGAGTTGTTCCGAAGGTCCTTGAGCCAGTCGAGGTCCAAGTTCTCGTACCAGGATAGCACAAAGTGGAGGGCTTCATCTGCACCAGCTCGGGCCGCTGAGGCGCGCCATTTCTTCATTTCCTCCTTGACGTAATCCAGGTTAAGCAATCTGAGTGATTGTTTCCGGGACCTCCTTCTCCGGCCAGAAGAGTTTGTGCAGGCGCACAGCAGTGGACACCATTGTGGTGCCCATGCCCTTGAGGGAGATTGCCCGGGCCCTGATATTCTCAATCAGATCGTCGATTGTGGCCGAGTCCTTGACGTTAAGACCTGCATCTTTCCTTAGCTTCCTGGCCTTCTCCACGGCGCTCTCGACAACAAGATTGAAGTCCGGAAAGGTCCCTAGGATAGGAGATGCTGGGTAGAGTCAAAAGAGGAGACCAAAAAGAAAAAAAGACCGGATAGAAAAGACGGGAAAGAAGAAACCAGATAGGAGAAAGGTTTGCAGTAACTCACAGCGCAAGTCCAAAACAAGAGCCCCTAGCCGGCGGGTCCAGTCGTCAACAAGCTTTAAGTGTTTCTCCTAAAGACGGCGGGAGTCGACCACCATGGTGTCAAGTGCTTTGTTTCTGGTTCTGAGGGATTCGATCTCCCTCTCCAGTGCCAGCTACTCGACAGGTGCCTCGTTTAGCGCCTCGGCCTTCTCGTTGCCGGCTTTCAGCGCCGACTTGAGAGCATAAGCCAACTCCCGTTTCAGCTTGCGTACCTCCTTCTTCTCGGCAGCCAAATCTGCCTCCAGCTTGGCCTCCCTAGCCTGCACTTGCTGCTGCACCTCGGCTGGGGTAACGCACCCTTGGTGATACTCGAGGAATGCTTTGCGCTCATCTGTGAAGAAGCTAACCCGGTTAGCAAGGAAGAAAAAAGGCAGAAGCCGGAAAAGAAAATATAGAAGGTAACTTACTCTCCAGAGACGTGATCCTTCTCTACACTGACTCGGCCAGCACACTGCAGTCCTGGTGCGTGTCAGCAAGGGCCTTATATTCCCCTACAGAGAAACAAAAGTTGAGTAGAGATAAAAAGATGGACGTAGACACAAAATGCACAAACCAAAGTACTTGCACTTACTCTCTAAAGAGGAGATCTTGGTGATGGCATCAGTAACACCCTGCTCCAAGACAGCTGCGAGTTGGGAAATATGAACCGAGATAGAAAACTGATACCGGTAAAGAATAAGCAGTAACTCGGCAAGAATGAAAGTTACCTCTTCCGCCTTTCTCCTCCTCCAGCTTCCGGTTCTTTGCCTTGACGGCCCGGTGGGACCAAAGCAGTTGGCGGAAGATCTTGGTGCGGGCTTTGGTGGATTCCTGAAGAGAAAACAGAGACAATATGAGTGGGAAGATTCGGCCCAAGTAGACGGCAACTCGGTCGAGTCTTTCCTACTCGGCCCAAATCTCGGGGACTGGATGGTGTATAAAAAAGACATAGAAAAAAGGTGGAGAAAGTTGCAACTCGGAAAACTAGATAAAAGATAAAGTTTTTACCCGGCTAGTGTTCTAGGCATCCTCAGCAGCTTTGCACAGACAGTACATCTTGTGCGCTAGGGTGTTGCTGGATGCGGCTACGACCATTGAAATAGGGCCGACATCGGCTTTGTTCCAAGCCTGTCGATAGTTGTCCAGGCCGCCAAGCCTCTTACTGTCCCACTCCAAGACAATGTGGCCTAGCCGGTCCAACACGGCCTCCATGTCTTCTCGGAGCTCATCGGCAAGCTTCGTCAATGGGGCAGCGGACTGGATGGTCAGAGCGCCGACTTTGCCCTTGGATCCGGCGGCGGCTACTTTCCTCCTCCTCTTCAGCTCCGCTCGCTGCTCGGCCTCGCGCTCCTACCGCTTCTGGTGCTCCTCCTGTAGCTCGCGCCAGTGGTCCGGGAAGCTCATAGGGGCAGCGATTCCACTAATACCCGCTCTTGTAGCCTGCTTGTCCTTGGGACCAAACTGGATATTCGTCTGCACGAGCTTGGAGCTTCGAGTGACAGGACCACTCTTGGCGGGCACTAGTGTGTTGCTTGGCGTTGGAGGGCTTGGAGCAGTTGCGGTAGTGGCTGCCGGAATCCGGTAGGTGGGACTCGCAGTTTTGTTGGCGTCAGACTTGGCGGGCTTGGTGGTCTTGGTAGCGGTCTTCTCGGCTATGGCCGCGGCTTCCAAGGGTTTGGGATGCTTTGGCGTGAGTGGTGGCTTGGCCGCTCCGGGTGCTGCTGAAGCGGATTTCGGCTGCGGGGGCGGTGCCTGCGATCTTTGCTGCGGCTTCTCGGGCTGCCGCTGTCCAGCCTACCCACTGCCGGGCTGGACTTGTTCCTTGGGTGGTTGCTGCTCCTTAGCCTGGCCCTGCGTGGACGGAGTCTCCTGCTGCTTCTCGGTGGGGATCTCCTGCTGCTTCTCGGTGGGGATCTCCTGCGGATTCTCGATGGGGGTCTCCGGTGGTGGCTGCTGCTTCTCGAAAGCGGGCTCAGACGCTGGTTGCTCAGAGGCGGGCTCCGGCTGCACCGAAACCCGCTCAGTGTCCATCTCGGCGCCAGTGTTGTCGGCACCGAGGTCTTGCTCTTCTGTAACGGGAGATGGCGTCTTGGTCCTCTCCTCTGGCTCGTATTCTCCCTCATCGGGATCAAGATCCACAACATCCAGGGGTGCACTCGTCCTGGGTGGTGCGTTGGTAGCATCAGTGTCAAGTGCGTCGCTGAAGAGAAGAAAGAAGGAAAGAAACAATCAAAACAGTGCAAGGACACGAATAGAAAAAGACAAAAAAGACTTCAAAGTGCGAACACAAAGCACAGGGCATCTCGGATGGACTTATCCGTCCGCGGTGGGGCGTACTGGTTTCTTGCGCCCAGAAGTGCGCTTCGTGGTTTTCTTCGGCTTCTTCGCAGCAGGGGGATCAACGGTGCCGCTGCCAGGTCTCTTCTTCGATCCGGCGGGGGTGGCAATTGACACGGGCTGCGCGTCAATTGGCTCTTCCTCCTCCACATCATCTACGAGCGAGAAAAGGAAATTCAAACATAAGTAAGGAAAGAAGCCGGATTGTGTTAGAGTGTGTGCATTGGTGGTCTCCGTCACCTTGATCATCCTCTGAGCAGTCCTGGATTGAGGATGAAACTCGGGACTTACCATCTTGGCCGGCAAGTGGGATGCAGAGCGTGTCCTGGACATCAAATTGCTCAGCATCGTCCTCTGTCCGGTCCGCCTCCTAGTTCTGCTTGAGGATAGCTTTGTCCTCTATATTCTGGCGAGGAATAACCTAAAGATGCAAACAAAAAGCATAAGAGACAGACTAGACTCAAGGTAACTGGGTTGAGCCTCTACTCGGTACAACATGCAAGCATAAAGCATATAAAGCTAAGTCCTGCCAGAGGGAACCGAGTTGAGCCTCTACTTGGTAGGGCATGCAAGCATAGAGCATACAAGGCTAAGTCCTAACAGAGGGAACCAGGTTGAGATCCTACTCGGTATAGCATGCAAACACAAAGCATAAATAGCTAAGCCTATTCAAGAGGAACTAGGATGAGTTCTACTCGGTGAAGTATGAGAGGCAGGAAGAAAAATCAACTAAGTGCATACAGAAGGGAACTCACTTTGGGGGCTGGCCGATTTCGGCTGTATGGCGCAAGACCATAGAACCAGGTGTCCGAGAGCGTGGCCTTGAGGATGGACCGGGTCCAGATCGCCACTTCCTCCTTGGTGAGCTCGAAGGTAGTTGTCCGGGTAAAGTCACGGGCTCCGCCCCTGAAACACATCTTGTGCGCTCCATGTTGGAGAGGAAGAACCCGGCGCTCCACCCAGGTAGCGATCAGATCATCCTTGCGGAGTCCCAGCTCGATCAACTGTTTTAGCCGGTCGTCGGTGTGGTTGGCATCCGTCACTGTCTTCCTGGGGTGATATCCCCAATTCCTCATCTCGGCTGGGGGCGCATTCTTGAAGGCTGGCAGGTTGATGAGATCGACCTGTTGCTCGCCTTCCGCTGGAGTGGGGTTCTTCACGTATAGGAAACCTCTCTGCCATTTCCGACAAGTGTCCAATCCCAGAACCCGGGGATAGGTGCAGGTAGTCCGGCAGATGATCATGGCCGCCCCGGTTTGATTCATCACTTTGGGGGCATTCTGGTTAGCCTTGTTGGGATGGACTTGCTGGCAGAAGAAGAAATACTTGGCCCAGATGTCTACCGTGGGGTAGATTCCAAGATATGCCTCGCAGCAAGTAACAAAAGTAGATAACATGGCCATGGCGTTGGCCGGAAAATGGTGGGTTGGAGGCTGAAATGGTCGAGGAAATCTTGCATAAACTTGGAAAGGGGAAGGCCGAAGCCGCGTTTGAAGTGGCTTAGAAACACAACATACTCACCGGGGCTAGGAGTTGGTTCCAGCTCATTGTCGGGCGGCCTGCAGATAACCCCGGGCGGCACCCGGTGAGTGTTGACCAGCCACTAGCAGTCGCTGGCCGTGACATCGGAGCCTTCCTATTTGGCACGGGTCGAGGTAGGGCCCTCTAGATCGAGATTAGCGACAGGCTTGAGCGCCATTGGAGCGTCTCCGATGAAGAAGAACTTGAAGAAGGAGACGGGGATGAAGCGGAGTAGTCGAGTGGCGACGGCAGCACGAGATCGAGGAAGGGCGTGTCGCGCAGTGAAGATCTTGAAGCCCTCGGGCGCTCTCCGGCGAGCGATGGCGCGCGGGAATGGATCTGTCTCCTCTCTGCGCGCGGCGCGGCGGAGTATGGTGGTTCGTAGGGGGGTGGTGTGCTCTCCGCGAGTTTTGCGAGAGAAAGTAGAAGGCGACGGGGGAGAATGACGAGGAAGTTCAGACGATTGGCGGGGCGGGGGTACTGAAACCCCCCGAAGCGCAGTTATTGCTTGTGATTAACTGTGAAGGAGATCGTGCAACGTGGGGGGTTACCACGCCCGTTAGAAACGCACGAAGTGAATAATTCGCGCGTAATGAGCGTTGTTAATCCCATGTCTCGCGGACGGCATACTCAATTACCCTGTGCAAAGTGACGCAACGGCTCGTGGGCCCAGCGTGTAGTGGCAGGCGTGTGCCGTGCAACCGCATTAGACCCGAGGCATCGTGGGCTGCGGTTGTGTGACACGTGTAGAACCTTACACGCGAAGATAGGGATGCTCTGGTTCGAGCGGCAAAGATTTGGAAATTTGGCTAAGTGCTGGGATCTCGGCAAAATCCGAAGTGGCTTGTTCTATCCGGATCGAGGAGAAAAACCACACAGGCAACCATGGAGTTGATCCGAGTACAGACTGTGCTCAACCGAGTTGAGGTGCAACTCGGCTCCAAGTTCCAAGGAAGATTATTTGGTTTAAAGCTGGCAGGGCCCAGCGTCCAAATCCACTGGACTATACCAGCTTTGGGGATTAATGTCGGGGGGCTACCCCCGAGTAGGGGTAAGGCAGGTGAGAAATAGAGTTCAAGGTATTGTTTACCGAGTTCGGCCGTACTGAGTTGGTACGTGCCGGGTAGGCGGGTATCCGGATAGGCTGGTATCCGGTTGGCGCTATCCGGCAGGAAGAACAAGAGACCAAGGGAAGATTAACGTATCAGTCTGGGTCAGCCGGGTAGCACTCGGGTGATCCGGATAGAGAAGCAGATGTCCTACTCGGAGGCAAAGTGAATGGAGCCATTGAGGTGAATCTCGCGTATCCAGGGGCTGTACCGGCGTGCGGTTAAACTTACTAGGTACATGGTAATCTATATCCAAACGTGGGTGCAGTATGATATGGGCGTTGTCAAGTCCTGTCTCTGACAAGAGGGACATGACATGTCAGTGGCCTACCGTGGAGACTGACAAGGGGGACAAGACATGTCAGCGACCTACCGCGGAGACTTTCGGCGATGCTGTCAGCGAAGACACAGAGGCGTGCGCTGCTACACAGTGGAGTTGTCTAATCAGTACTTCTATTCGTAGAATAGTGGGTTGGCACCAGTATATAAGGTGGCCTTCCCCCTCCTGCGCGGGGGTCGATCACTTAGTCACGTACTCGATGGATTGAATCCAGAGGTACTTCTAGTCTCAGAGAGAGAAAGAGAGAGAGAGAGAGAAGAACTCTTGTACTCGGCTTACCATTATATACAGAGAGAGGCAGGAGTAGGGGTGTTACCCCCACACGAGGGCCCCGAACCTGGGTAGATTGTTGTGTTTGCAGTGATTCTGAGCGCGCCATCTCGGCGTGCGATCCCTCCCCGGATACCTACAGCGTCCATCATGCGACAAGAATGCCTCCACTGACACCACGGAAGAGGATATCGAGGAAAAGAAAGGAAAGGCTAATGTGAACAGTAACAGAAGACCCGGCAATGGGGCAGCGCCGGGTAACAATGGAGGTGGTAATGGAAACAACCAGCATAAACGTCCGTATGAGGGGAACTCCAAGTTAGTCGCCAATACCGAGGCCGGGTTTCCAAGGCCTAGAGCAGAGGGAAACTTTAACGGAGGAAATTTCAACGGAGGAGGTAATTACCAAGGACCGCCACGGCCGGCTAACTACATAGAAGCATTCAAGATGCCTTTCCCACGTCATAGTAGGAATGGCAAGCCGGCTAATCATTCGTTGGAGCAATGCGTTGACTTATACAGATGGAAGAACGAGGAAATACAGAAGGCCCTGCGAGGTGCAGGCCGGGGAGGAGGACCGGGTCTGGGTGGAAACCCGGGCAACGGACCGCCCCCCGCAGGCAACGCAGGAGGTGGCAATCCGGGTAATAACCAAGGAGGCGCAGGTGGTTTTCAAGCTAACCCAAAGCAGTTAGGACAATATCATGTCCACACCACCAGTACCTCCAAAAGACGGAGAAAGGTACTCAAAAGAGCGGTAAACTCGGTTTCCTCGGGTGTTCCATGATACCTGAGATGGTCGGACCAGGAAGTAACATGGAGCAGGAGGGATCACCCCGAAGCAATAGAACACCCGGGTGTTTTAGCCTTGGTGGTAGCGCCGCAGGTCAATGGCTATGAGTTGAAGAAGGTTCTTATGGTCAAGTAGCATCAACATCCTGTACTGGGAGACCTTTTTACGTATGGGGCTCAAGGAGTCTCAGCTACAGAAAAGTTCCACAGTTTTCCACGGAATTGTGCCAGGACACTTGTCGGGGGGTTACCCCCGAGTAGGGTAAAGGAAAGTGCCAAGGGCAAGATCAGAAGAGACGTTCGGCAGAGTAGCTGGCTACCCGGTACTCGCTACCTGGTCGACTGCTATTCGGCCGTACACACTGATGGCCAGGAGAAAGAATCAAGGAAGTTATTCTCCCCCGAGTAGAGGAAGTGGTCCGAGTAGAAATGGCGGTATCCTACTCGGGCCAGAAGTCAAAGGAGCCATTCTGACACAGGATCCCGCGTATCCTGGGTCCGTACTGGGGCACTGTTCATCTGCAGAGCGCGTGCTTATCCGCGCCAGGGTGTCAGCAGGGCGTCGCAGGTTAGGGGGCCCTACCCCGTGACAGTGTCAGTGATAATAGATCAGCTTCTTGGTTTTGCACGACGACTTTCCACACGGAGACAAACTTGGAAGCCAAAGCTGTCAGCGGGAAGCTGGAAGTGTACAGTGTGCACACTATGTCGACATCTTGGCTGTAACCGGCTGGGCACCAGTATATAAGGTGCCCTGCCTCCTCCTGCGCGAGGGACGACACTACTAGAGGCTACAGTTGCATAGAGAGAAGAGTGGCTACTCGGTTGTAAGCAAAACTTGTACTGTGGCTACTCGGTGAGACACGAATACAAAGAGAGAAAGGCAGGAGTAGGGGTTTTACCTCCACACGAGGGCCCTGAACCTGGGTAGATCCTGTTGTTTGTAGTGTTAGTTTCACCCTCACGCGGCTACTCGCTGCGTGATCCCTCCCCGAGCGCCTCCAGCGTCCATCGTCCCCACATCTTTAGCCATCCTATGGCATCTGCCGTGACACCACCACGACAACACTCGGCCTGCCCTGAGGGAAAGATAACACTGGAGGTCGCTTTTGGAGAATCGAAGAACAATTACATAGTAGAGTGGCTCACATTCGAGGTGGTGAAGTTGCATAGTCCTTATCATGCGCTGTTTGGAAGGCCGGCTTACGCCAAATTCATGGCAAGGCCGTGTTATGTTTACCTGCAGCTAAAGATCCCGAGTCCTAAACAAACCATCATTATACATGGGAACATGACTGTGGCAGCAGAGTGTGATGAGGGAGATGCGGCACTTGCAGAACAAGCTTGTGCCAAGGAAGAACTCAGGTATTACCGGTCTCAGATAGACCCGGAAGATCGAACAACTTTGAAGAAACCGAACACGGATGATGAGAGAGCTAAGTTTAGAGCAGCCCAAGACACGAAGATGGTGGCTTTTATCGAGGGCGACTCTTCCAAACAGTTTGCTATAGGTTCTAACCTGGATAACAAGGAGGAAGAGGCACTCATAAAGTTCATTCGCGAGAATCATGATGTGTTCGCTTGGACACCTAGTGACATGCCGGGTATCCCTACTGAGCTTGCTGAGCATAGTTTGCATGTCGATCCCAAGTCCCGGCCAGTGAAGCAGGGTTTGAGAAAAATGAACGAAGAAAGGAGAAAGGCTATAGGAGAAGAGGTAGCTCGGCTCCTAGCAGCCGGCTTTATCATGGAGGTTTTTCACCCCGACTGGTTGGAAAACCCGGTTTTAGTGCTGAAAAAGAATAATGAGTGGAGAATGTGTATAGATTACACGAGTCTCAACAAGCATTGCCCTAAGGATCCGTTTGCCCTTCCAAGGATAGACCAGATCATAGACGCAGTAGCAGGAAGTGACCTGTTATGCTTCCTGGATGCTTATTCCGGGTATCACCAGATAAAACTCAAAAAGGAGGATTGAGAGAAAACGTCATTCATAACCCCTTTTGGAGCCTTTTGTTACAAAACCATGACCTTTGGATTGAAGAATGCAGGTGCAACATACCAATGGTGTATTCAGAAGTGCTTTGAGGATCAGATTGGACGCAACGTCCACGCTTATGTTGATGATGTAGTGATCAAAACAAGGAAGGCAGGAACATTCATTGATGACCTGAAAGAGACATTCAAGAAACTAAGGAGATACCAGATGAAGCTCAACCCAACAAACTGCGTATTTGGGGTTCCTGCAGGGAAGTTACTCGGTTTCATCGTTTCTGAGCGGTGGATCGAGGCTAACCCGGAAAAGATCAAAGCCATCCAGACCTTGAAAAAGCCGGAAGAGCTTAAACATGTTCAGAAACTTACAGGATGCATGGCAGCGTTAAGCCGGTTCATATCTCGGCTCGGAGAAAAAGTGATACCCTTATACCGACTCTTGAAGAAAACAGACAAGTTCATATGGGATCAAGAGGCGGACGAGGCATTTGAGACTCTAAAGAAGCAGCTATCTGAGGCGCCGGTTTTGGCTGCGCCGGGCCCCAAGGAGCCTATGTTGCTGTATGTTGCAGCTGGGCCTCGGGCAGTTAGCGCAGTAGTTGTGGTTGAGCGCAAGGAGGATGGAAAGGATCACCCGGTGCAACGGCCGGTTTACTATGTGAGCGAGGTCTTATCAGAAGCCAAGCAACGATACCCTCATTGGCAAAAGCTAGTTTTTGGGGTATTCATGGCCAGTCGGAAATTGAAGCTTTACTTTCAAGAACATCCCATCACGTTGGTAAGTTCAATAACCATGGAAAAAATAATAAGAAATTCGGACGCAACAGGCAGGGTGGCCAAGTGGGCCATCGAGATGGGACATTATCACATCAACTACGAGCCCCAGTCGGCGATCAAATCTCAGGCCTTGGTTGTTTTCGTTAATGATTGGACTCAAACAGGTATGCCCTTGGTGGTACCAAGTTCAGAATCTTGGGTTATGCATTTTGATGGTTCAAAGCAGTACGAAGGGTCAGGAGCCGGTGTTGTGCTCACATCGCCAAAAGGAGA
The DNA here is from genome assembly GCA_028641055.1 of Alopecurus myosuroides. Classification (NCBI taxonomy): domain Eukaryota; kingdom Viridiplantae; phylum Streptophyta; class Magnoliopsida; order Poales; family Poaceae; genus Alopecurus; species Alopecurus myosuroides. The sequence goes on from CM054062.1 coordinate 121,981,908, forward strand.
TAAGTTGAGTTACGTATTGCAAATTCACTTCGATTGCTCTAACAACGTAGCCGAGTATGAAGCCCTGTTGCATGGACTGCGAATAGCAAAGGACATGAACATCAAGCGTATAAGGTGCTACGGAGACTCGGATCTCGTGGTACATCAGGTCTCAGTAACGTGGAACAGAAAGGATGCAACAATGGCAGCATACCGCAGAGAGGTGGACAAGGTAGCCGGGTCTTTTTATGGGTATCAGGTGGACCACATTGATCGGCGAAAGAACGAGGCCGCGGACACACTTTCGAGACTCGGCTCCCGTCGAGAGCCGGTTCTGCCTAACGTATTCTTGGATGAGTTATGGCGGCCTTCTGTTAAAACCGAGTCAGAGGAAGAAATAGCTCACCAAGACCCGGATTTGGAGTTCGTGGCCGCGGTGCGTGCTATTCCTGATGAGGACATCCCTAGTTCTTCGCCTATTGTTACACATGATGATATTGCTACAAAGAATGCTGAAGTGAGGATTGGTCCTATGACAAGATAAAGAACTAAATTATTACAACAACAGGTGAATTCACTCCTACTTGAGTATAACATTTATAATTATGAGAATTTTATACTACCTAAATCCATGAATATTTGTATTCTCAATTTTGTTCATAACACAATCATGAGGAGGGGAGATCATGAAGAGGAGATGCACATGTATGAAGATGGACTTCAAGAGGAGCTGGAAAACAAGATCACTATGGTGAAAACAAATATGGAAGATGTTGAAAACAATTCTACAAGTGTGGAAAACAATTGCTAGTTTGTTATTCCACACTCATGGAGGGAGAGAACAAGAGGAGGGCGCCCACAAAGAATATCAATGCGCCATATAGAGTCCTAATAGGTGTATACATGGTTTGTATACCATTATGGCCGCACCCCCTAGCTTGGGTCGGTTTGTATCTATTTGTGGTTGAGTCCAAGTCCAAAACAAAGCCCAAGTTGGGTCCTATTCGGGTTGGGTGGAAATTGCTTGCGCAAGCCTCCTTGTGGCCGCACCACACCCCTCATATATACCCCTTGGGGTGCCTAGAATAGAGGAGACTACGTTAAAACAAAAACCCTGGACTTCTAGATTGTATTGCTTGAAGCATTCATCTTGAATCATATACCTTTGCAAATCTGAGTGTATTCTGTTGTTCCACTGGGAATAAGGAGAAACAGGACCACTTGTAGTCGGTGGCTACTTGTGCAAGAGTGTGGAGTCTCGAATATCCGAAGGGGTTAAGTGTTGTTGCAATTAGTGACAGGGTTTAGCCAAAGGAGAGAGCGAGGTATCACATTGGTTATCAAGTTATCAAAGAGTTCACTGAGAAGATCGGGCTACCCTTATCATCTTGGTATCAGATTACTGGTTTTACTCGGTTAGCTGTATCTAGCCCTTAGATTCGAGTTATTTTTATACCTATCTAGAAAAAGCCACAAAAAATAGTGTTAGTTGATTGACATAGCTTTAGGTAATTACTAGTTTTGAAGTTTTAGTGTTGTTTGTGTTTTGATTTTGTGTTTCTTTTCTCTTTTTGAGTCATTAGGGTTCGGTTAGGGTTAGGGTTCTTAGTTGTTTCTTCTTTCATAATCGAGTCCATATACAAAAAATCCCAAAAAAATTAGTTACCCGAGAGGATTCTTGGTTCCAATCCGAGTTGATTCTATTTTTCTACCGTGGCACGAAATCCTTGTGTTCTCTGCCATGGTGGTCTTCTATTTGTCATCGGGATCAAGTGGTTCTAGTCCTACTCGGAATCGAGTTGCTGCCGTGGTTCAAAATCATTACAAAACCGCTGCCGTGGGTTGTTTTCGCGCACCGATCGCTGCCGCCGCTGCCGTGGGTGTTCGGGTTCCACTCGGAATCGGTCTGCCGTGGGTCACTTTCGCGATAAAATCGCTGCCGCCGCTGCCGTCCGCTCGCACCAAACCACAGCCATCTTCTACCATTTTGCGCGCGCTCGCAGCTGCTGCCGTACGGCACGAAAACACACGGTTTTCTGCCGTGACCGCCTACCGCGCGCTCAAAACGCGTTGTTTCGCTGCCGCCGGCATGAATTCGGGCAGTTCTCTGCCGTGTGCTTCCTAGTTAGTTTTAGGTTGTTTTCTTTTGTTTTTCGTTGCAGTTTTCTTTAGGAATTCCAGTCCAATCATTGTGAACCTTAGACAAAGCCTTTCTAGAGCAATTAACTAGGTATCTTGCCCACCAGACTAGATATTTTCTTGCTCATTTTCAGGCTTCTCACTATTATATTGTGTCACATTGATTTAGCTGTTATTTTCATTTGCTCCTTTAGTTCTTTTCGGCCATAAAAAGTATATAAAAAGAGAAAAACAGAAAATAGAAAAACAGAAGAACAGAAAAAGCAAAAAGAAAGGCCATTGAGATATATTGTGATTGCTATCATTTGGAGTTGTTTTCATTGCTATCATTGACACTACACATTGAGCAATCTTGTGCCTGATTATCATTAAGCTTGGCTAGTGTCTTTCTAGAGCATTGCAAAATTTCCTACATATATTTGCATTGCCACATTTGTCTCCAATTTTGGCGTGTGTTTCCTAGGTGTATTTTTGTATCATTGACAAACAGCAATAGGACTTGTTAATTGGTGATTGTTAGGTATCCATACCAAGCCCCACCATATAACCTGTTTTACCTTTGTGAGAGCAAAAACCCCTGGGTATTGTATTCTTCACACCAAGTCACATTAGTTGCTATTACTTGTGGTAAGATTTCCTATTCACTTTGGAGCAGTAAGGATCACCTCTTTTGCTGGTTTTGAGTGAGTTGGGAGAGAGCACCACAACCCATAGAAATTTGTTTATTTCACTAACCTATTAATCATGGTTGCTCCTAGTGATGTTTCTACACAGGCTAAGAAGAATCATGGTGATGAACAAGTGAAGTGGACAGATTTGGAGGAGATGCAAGAACAATTGAACACAACTATTGCTGCAAAAAATTCAGAATTGCATTCTCTCATTGATAAGCATGGAGTGGACATGGATACACATGTTCAGGGTCTTCAAATTGATACTGTGACTGAAACAGCTGCTGTTACACAAGAGCAAGTTACAACATTACAAACTTCCCTTGATGCTTTGACTACTAGAATTACTGCCTTGGCTACTTTGTTGGATCAAAGGCTACCTGCCCAAGAGGATGGTGATATTGCTTTTGGTGATGCTGATTATGATGAGGACAATTTTATTCCTCATGGCCGTGGAGGTGGTAGAGGTAATCATGGTGCTGGTCGTGGCTTTCAAGCAAGGAGGATTCCTGTTCATGAACCAAACCGAGAAGATGATGAGCTTGGTAAACCCAAATTCATGTTACCTACCTTCAACTTTCATACTGATGATGTTGAAGAGTACCTCATGTGGGAGCTGAAAATAGAAAAATTATGGAGGATGCATGAGTATAATGAGGAGAGAAAAATCAAGCTTGCTTCTTCAAGTTTTGATGGCTATGCCTTGCTATGGTGGGATAATATTACAACAACAAGAGCAAGAAATAGAGAACCTGATATTCTTACTTGGAGGGAGATGAAGCAAGTTATGAGAGATAGATTTGTGCCCAAAAATTATTTGAGATCTTTGTATGAAAAATTGGAACATTTGAAGCAAGGCACAAAATCAGTGGATGCTTATTTTAGAGAGATGGAGTTGATATTGCAAAGAGCTAGAGTGAAAGAGGATATTGAGCACACTATGCAAAGATTTCTTTCAGGTTTGCAATTCAAAATCAAGAGCATTGTGAGGCATACACAATATAATGATATGAATGAGTTGTTGCATCAAGCAAGGGAGACTGAGAAGCAATTGGCCGAGGAAGCTCTTATGGCTCCAAGGAGACCTTTCACTAACAGATCTTCCTTTTCTTCACCACCTATGCCACAACCTGCCCCTAGCCGTCGGGTATCCACTACCAAACCCGAGAGCAATTCCTCTAGTTCTAAGAGGCAAGTACAGCCAACAGCTAGTGCAAGTGGATCCACATCTTCTACAGCTAGAAATAGGGATATGAGCTGCCATACATGTGGAGGTAAAGGGCTCTTCAAGAGGGATTGTCCAAATAAAAAGGTTATGCTTATTAATGAGGATAATGAATATGAAACTGGTTATGATGCTGATCCAACTCGAGAGGATGATTATGATGATGATGATGGGCCTCTTGATGCATATCCTTCCACCTATCCTACCTTTGTTTGCACACCAAGAATTTTGAGTATTCTTCCTAGTCCTGAAAGTCAAAGATGCAACTTATTTCAAACAAGAGCAATTGTTGGTCCCCAATTGGCTTGCAAGGTTATTATTGATGGAGGTAGTTGCAGAAATTTGGCAAGCAAAGAATTGTGTGCAAATCTCAAATTGAGATATATTCCACATCCTCATCCTTATCATATACAATGGCTTAGTGATAAAGGAGAGATGAAGGTTGCCCACATGGTGAGAGTTGAATTTCAAATTGGGCTTTACAAAGATACCATTGAGTGTGTTGTGGTGCCCATGTCAATTTGTCACATGTTGCTTGGGAGACCTTGGCAGTTTGATAGGAGTGTTATACATGATGGGAGAGCAAATACCTATCAACTCAAGTGGAATGAGAAGGACATATTATTGAGACCTATGACACCACAAAAAATTGTAAATGAGTCTAGACAAAAAATTCCTGAGAGTGCTGAAAAGATTGAGAATGAAAACAAGAGTGTTGTGAGCGAAAATAGGAAAACCAATTCGAGTGGTAAAAATAAAAGTGAGGGAGTGAACCTATTATGCATGTTAGCCACTAGAGAGGACTTGAGAGAATTTAGAGAGGCTCCCACTATACTTCCTATAGTGCTTATGCACAAGGGAGAAATTTTGGTTTCTAATGACATGCCCCTATTCCTCTTGGTGTTTCTAATATTTTGCAGGAGTTTGATGATGTTTTTCCAGAAGAGGTGCCTTCGGGTTTGCCACCATTGAGAGGTATTGAGCACCAAATTTATTTGATTCCTGGATCTTCATTGCAAAACCGAGCTCCCTATAGGACTAATCCTCAAGAAACAAAAGAAATTCAGAAACAAGTACAAGAGCTTATTGACAAAGGTTACATTCGAATAAGCCTTTCTCCTTGTGTTGTTCCTGTTATTTTACTGCCTAAGAAAGATGGTACATGGCGCATGTGTGTAGATTGTAGAGCAATTAACAATATCACTATTCGTTATCGTCATCCTATACCACGTTTGGAAGACATGTTAGATGAATTAAGTGGTAGTGCTATTTTCTCTAAAATTGATTTGCGTAGTGGTTATCATCAAATTAGGATGAAAGAGGGGGATGAGTGGAAAACAGCCTTTAAAACAAAATTTGGTTTATATGAGTGGTTAGTAATGCCCTTTGGATTAACTAATGCACCTAGTACTTTCATGAGATTAATGAACCATGTTTTGAGAGATTTTATTGGCAAATTTGTGGTGGTTTATTTTGATGATATTCTTATTTATAGCCACACTGAACATGAACATATTGATCATATTAGACAAGTCTTGCATGTGCTAAGAGAAAATAAATTGTATGGAAATTTAGAGAAGTGCACTTTTGGCAAAGATAAGGTCATATTTCTTTGTTATGTTGTTTCTAAACATGGGATTGAAGTAGATGAATCAAAAATTGAAGCTATTAAAAATTGGCCTATTCCTATTAATGTGAGTCAAGTGAGAAGTTTTAATGGATTAGCTGGTTTTTATAGAAGATTTTGTCAAATATTTTAGTACACTTGCTGCACCTTTGAATGAACTCACTAAAAAGGGTGTAGATTTTGTGTGGGGAGCTAAACAAAATATTGCCTTTGATGCTATTAAAGAAAAGTTGATTTCGGCCCCTTTATTAATTCTTCTAATTTTGACAAACAATTTGAGATTGAGTGTGATGCTAGTGGCATAGGTATAGGAGGAGTACTAATGCAAGAAAAGAAACCTATTGCCTATTTTTCTGAAAAATTACATGGTGCACAATTGAATTATTCTGTTTATGATAAAGAACTATATGCACTTGTGAGAGTTTTAGAAGTATGGAAACATTATTTATGGCCCAAAGAGTTTATTATACATTCTGATCATGAGGCATTAAATTTTTTAAAGAACCAATCCAATTTCAATAAAATACATTCTAAATGGGTAGAATTTATAGAATCTTTTCCATACATTATAAAACATCAGAACGGATTGAACAATGTAGTTGCTGATGCTTTATCAAGAAAAAATATGTTACTCTCAAATTTAGAGATCAAGGTTTCGGGTTTGGAGGGTATTAGAGAGCTATGTGCTAATGATAATGAATTTGCTATGCCATTTAATAAATGTACTAATGTTAAGGCATGGGACAAATTTGATATACATGATGGATACTTGTTTAGAGCTAACAAATTATGTATTCCCGAGTGTTCTTTGCGTTTATTCTTATTACAAGAATCTCATAGTGGAGGATTAATGGGACACTTTGGAAGAGAGAAGACATTGCTTATGTTAGCTGAAAAATTTTATTGGGCACATATGAGAAGAGATGTGTATAGATTGGTGCAAAGATGCATTACTTGCAATAAGGCAAATTCCAAATTAAAACCCCACGGGTTGTACACACCATTGCCATCACCTAGTACACCATGGGAGGATATAAGTATGGATTTCGTGTTGGGCTTGCCGAGGACAAAAAGAGGACATGACTCTATCTTTGTGGTTGTGGACAGATTCTCCAAGATGGCTCACTTCATTGCTTGCCACAAGAGTGATGCTGCTTTCACATTGCAAATTTATTCTTTAGAGAAATTGTGAGATTACGTGGAGTGCCAAGAACTATTGTTTGAGATAGAGATGTCAAATTCATGAGCTAATTTTGGAAGACACTATGGGGGAAGCTTGGAACCAAGTTGTTATTTTCCACTACTTGCCACCCCCAAACGGATGGGCAAACCGAAGTGGTAAATATGACATTGTCAACATTGTTGAGAAGCATGATCAAGAAAAATTTGAAGGAGTGGGAAGAGTGCTTGCCACATGTGGAATTTGCATATAATAGGGATGTGCATTCAACTACTAATCTTTGTCCTTTCGAGGTGGTCTATGGGTTTAAGCCAATTACCCCATTGGACTTGTTGCCACTTCCTACACAAGAAAGAATTAATATGGAGGCATCCAAGAGAGCAGATTTTGTGAAGAAGATTCATGAGAGAACAAAAGAGGCAATTGAGCAAAAAGGACAACATGTGGCCGAGAGGGTTAATAAGAAGAGGAAGGAGGTAATATTTTGGCCAGGTGACATGGTGTGGGTTCACTTTCGTAAGGACAGATTTCCCACATTGCGCAAATCAAAATTAATGCCTAGAGGTGCTGGTCCTTATAGAGTTATTTCAAGGATCAATGACAATGCATACAAGATAGACCTCCCAATTGATGAGTTTGGTGTGAGTAATTCTTTTAATGTGGCTGATTTGACACCATACTATGGAGATGATCTTGCATCGAGGACGATGCCTTTTCAAGGGGGGCGGATGATGAGGACATCCCTAGTTCTTCACCTATTGTTACACATGATGATATTGCTACAAAGAATGCTGAAGTGAGGATTGGTCCTATGACAATATCAAGAACTAAATTATTACAACAACAGGTGAATTCACTCCTACATGAGTATAACATTTATAATTATGAGAATTTTATACTACCTAAATCCATGCATATTTGTATTCTCAGGTTTGTCGATAACACAAGCATGAGGAGGGGAGATCACGAAGAGGAGATGCCCATGGCTGAAGATGAACTTCAAGAGGAGCTGGAAAACAAGATCACTATGGTGAAAACAAATATGGAAGATGTTGAAAACAATTCTACAAGTGTGGAAAACAATTGCTAGTTTCTTATTCCACACTCATGGAGGGAGAGAACAAGAGGAGGGCGCCCACAAAGAATATCAATGCGCCATATAGAGTCCTAATATGTGTATACATGGTTTGTATACCATTATGGCCGCACCCCCTAGCTTGGGTCGGTTTGTATCTATTTGTGGTTGAGTCCAAGTCCAAAACAAAGCCCAAGTTGGGTCCTATTCGGGTTGGGTGGGAATTGCTTGCGCAAGCCTCCTTGTGGCCGCACCCCACCCCTCATATATACCCCTTGGTGCGCCTAGAATAGAGGAGACTACGTTAAAACAAAAACCCTAGACTCTAGATTGTATTGCTTGAAGCATTCATCTTGAATCATATACCTTTGCAAATCTGAGTGTATTCTGCTGTTCCACTGGGAATAAGGAGAAACAGGACCACTTGTAGTCGGTGGCTACTTGTGCAAGAGTGTGGAGTCTCGAATATCCGAAGGGGTTAAGTGTTGTTGCAATTGGTGACAGGGTTTAGCCAAAGGAGAGAGCGAGGTATCACATTGGTTATCAAGTTTTCAAAGAGTTCTCTGAGAAGATCGGGCTACCCCTTATCAATTCCGGAGCGGACCGAGCCGTTCCTATTACGGGGTGAGTTACCACAGCAGGAAGTACTAGCCCGGCAAATCCTGAGACGAGCAAAGGGATATTCTATCGTTAATGGCGAACTTTACAAGAGACGTGCTACTGGTGTCTTTTTACGCTGCGTAACCCCAGAAGAAGGCCGTCAAATATTGAAGGAAATTCATGAAGGTGATTGTGGGCACCACGCCTCCACAAGATCACTCGTGGCTAAGGCTTACCGGCATGGTTTCTTCTGGCTTACGGCTTTAGCAGACGCGGAGCGCTTGGTGGCATGATGTGATGGATGTCAAAGGTACGCCCCGCAAACTCATGTGCCGGCTATGGAGTTACGGACAATCCCATTGACTTGGCCATTTGCTGTATTGGGTATGGACATGGTAGGCCCTTTCCACATGTCTCCATGCAAAAAGACTCATTTATTGGTGGCTATCGACAAGTTTACAAAGTGGGTTGAGGTCATGCTTGTCACAAACTGTGAGGCGGCTACAGCTTCAAATTCTTGAAGAAAATTATATATCGATTCGGATACCCTCACAGCATAATCACAGACAATGGAACCAACATGTCCTTAGGAGAGATGGAGAAGTTTTGTGGAAAAAATGGTATTCGGCTAGATGTAGCCTCTGTGGCTCATCCGCAAGCCAATGGGCAGGTGGAGAGAGCAAACCAGGAGTTACTTCGGGGATTGAAACCATGATTACGAGTCCCGTGTCTCCGAGCCGCTGGAGCATGGGTTGAGGAGTTACCCTCTGTGGTTTGGGGAATCAACACTACACCTAACAGATCTACTCATATTACCCCGTTTTTTATGGTTTATGGTGCAGAGGTGGTCCTTCCGAGTGATATCATCCATGACTCGCCACGAGTGGCGGCTTATGTTGAGGTGGAAAACGAGAAGACACGGCAAGACACTGTGGACATGTTAGAAGAGCACAGGGAGCAGGCATTGGAACGATCCGCCATATATCAGCAAGATTTGAGGCGGTATCACAGTCGCCGAGTCAAGACCCGTGTTTTCCAGGAAGGGGACCTGGTGCTACGCTTGGTACAATCCAAGGAAGGAAAGCACAAGCTATCTCCCCCAAGAGAGGGTCCGTTCATCATAAGGCAGAATCTGCACAATGGATCGTACTACTTGATAGATGCAAGAGAAGAGTCGGATTCCACCAATGATACTGCTCATTCCACTTCATCTATGCAAGAGCGTGAAAGGCCGTGGAACGTGGCTCAGCTGCGTCCCTACTACACTTAGTATAGACTCGGTTTGCAAATTCTATTACATGATGTAACAGGCAGCAGGTTTCAGACGCACTCTTTTCCTATCCAGGGTACCTAAGGGGACTGGAGGGTTTTTAATGAGGCGTCTTGCTGACCTAACCTTTTCATATCAATGAAGAAATGGTTAAATCATGATAATTGTTGCTTTTCCTAAGCTTTTTTAACTTTTTACATGTTTTTTCAATGTTTTTATCCTGCTTTATATTAGGTAAGTGTATTATGTTTAGTTAGCTATGTTTATCCAATTGTATAAAATATACATTAGTAGGCTTAAAATTTACAAATCTTCTCCTTTTATTACATTCAACTTATCTGTAAGCCAGGTAGAGCTGAAAGCCTACTGCTGCATAGCATATATATCTAGGTCCTGGGGGCTGATTGCTTGAATAGCACAGTTACAATCTCAGGCCCGGCCATGATGCCATTAAGTTGTGAGGACTGATTACTTGCAATAAGTACAGCTGCAATCTCATAACCCGGACAATAGAGCCAATTTTTCCTTGGCCTTTCTTGTTTAAGCCTTATGTGACTCGCAACAAAGGGGCATGATTTGCTAACCTGTAAATTCAATCAATCCACGCGAAAGCCGGCTTACAACAAAGAGGGTCAAAAGGGTCATCTAAACCAGAAGTTATGCAGAGTGAAGGCAACAGCCGGAAACTCATAATACATCGAGCATAACTTCAAAGTGTATAAATATAATATTATGGTTGGGGACTTGGAAAAACAAAAAAAAATTCTTAAGCCATCAATCCTCAGACCTAGAATCCGGGTCTTGGGGACTTGGGGACTTGAGAAAGCAAAAAGTTTTCCTAAACCAATAATCCCCACACTCAAAATCCGGGTCTTGGGGACTTGGAAGAAAATTTTCACCGTCCCATATCCAAGACTTGGCATCTATCGCGAAAAGCATATAAAAAGCAAAGTTGTGCCAACATAAGGTTGTAAAGTGCATATCAAATCAATGACCAGAAGGGTCATCAAAACCACAGGAGTTTAAACGTATTACAAACCAGAGGAATAGTATAAAAAATGCACAGGCGCACTATGAAATAACAAGTGTAAAAGGCATATTACAATGCCTATTGGCCGAATGATTGTTTGCTAGTAAAAACGAGAACATTACTCGGCTGCTGTAGCCGAGTCATCACGAGTGGTCTTGGCGGTCGGGTCTTCGGTGTTTCCTTCCGTTGCCTTCTCCTTCTCAATGTTCGGGTTATCCCCGGAGGCAGCACGTGATGGAGGAGGAACAACCGGAGTTGAGGAAGATGGCACAAAGTCGGGGTCTGCCGCAACCTTTTTCTTCGCAAGCTCCGCCTTGAAACGAGTCAAGAAGTCAAAGGGCTCAGGGTCTTCGATAGGCACAGGTTTGTCCTCAACATCATAGGCGGGACTAAGCTTGTTCACGTCAAGGGTCTCCGCGATCAGGCTAGCCGAGTGACGGATCTGGACGTTGATGGCCTTGAGGTCTTTCCTAGTGAACTTAGAGCCGTCAGTTTTGAACTCGGGAAACCCGTTCACAAGCATTGTCGGCTCGATCTTGGGATAATAGGCTTTGGCCAGTGCAAGAGCACGTACCTCTCCAACCCGGCTTGCTGAGCGCTTCCAAGTCTCGACCTAGGTAGGGACCGTCGAGTATGCCTCGAGCATTTTGGTAACACCCGAGAACTCACCCGGTAGCTTCAGAGATTCAAGAGCCCACTTTGTCCCTGCTGAGAATTGCCGGATAACAGTTTTGAGTATTCTCAGCCGGTGGTGGTCATCTTTCACCTCAGCAGCATCAGTCGGACCTGTGGTACAAAAAGAGAAATAAGACACCCGGATACCGAGTCAAAAACACTACTGGAAAGGGAAATCCGGGTAACACAAATCGACAGACAGAGCCTAGACTCACCAATGAGGGAGTTATAAGTATTGCCGATGAAGGTTGAGTATTCCTTGATAAGCTCATCAGCGGTCCTCAATTTCTTCTTCTTCTTGTTGTGCCTCTTGATGAGATCCTTGAGGCTAGCTTCCAGCTCTTCACGGAGTTTAACCTCCACTTTCTGCAGTTCATTGGTCTTAGCCAAAATTTCATCAGTACGGGCAACATAAGCCAGAAATTGACAGATAAGTATTAGTCGACATATTAGCGAGTACCGAGTGACTGTATACTGAACGCTCGGAACTTGGGGACTAGGATGAGTGTATGAGTAATGTTAGTAAGATTAACCTGGTGCTCAGCCGCCAGAGACTCGATTATCTCCTCCTCAGTGGTCTTCAAGGACCGATACTCCTCCAGCAGCTTTTCAAAATTTTGGCTCCTGAGAGCCGGCCTGGAAGAGCTAGCGCCGTGGCCAGTTGGTTGGGTTGCTGCCTTTTTTTCCTCCGGTTCATATATGGCAGTAGCGGTTCTTGGAGTAGCAGCACTCTTCTAGGTCCCAATGTATTCGACATCGGGATCATCCGGCTGGGGCATGGGAGGAGGAGACTCAGTTCTTGGGCTGGTGGCGTTAGTCGGCCCTTGTTCTTCAGTAGGAGGAGGATTGGCAGTGCTAACCGGCTCTTCCGCCATTGGGTCATCAAAGGGGGTTTCCACCGGGTCGCTAAGCGTAACCTTGGCTCTGGGAAAGAAAAATGAGAAGTTAGTGTACTATAGAGGAAAAACGCACAAAGTATAAAAGTATTTACAAGCAAGGTATGAAAATTACCCGGTAGTCACGACAAAGTCGCTAGGAAGATCATTGCTAGACCCGGAGGACACTGATAAAGAATCGGAAAGTGAGACTCGAAGTTGTCCGGCTAATGGATGATTTGGAGATGGATATTTTTGAGGAGTATAGTTAGGGTAAGTTGAAGGAGTACCGGCTCGGCGAGCAGGCGACATAGGGATCCCGGGGTTGAGGGGATCGTCACCCGGAGAAGTCCGGGTTGCCCGTCGCTTGGGTCGATGTCAGACCCCGGACCCAGAGATATACATATTGTTATGTGCTCCTAGGCATGGACTCACAAGGGCTTCAGGGTTACCAGCCCCGGCTGCAACAAACAACGGCAGGCAGACCGGATTCATCTGCACGTAGTCCGGATCCCCGGTCTACTACTCCTTGTATCCATGCTAGTCATAACCAATTATGCATACCCAAGCGTCCACGAGTCGGATGAAACTGAAGGAACGGGACCAAAGTTATGCAGAGCTGCTATGTGTCCAGAAAGTGGAACAACAATCGAGGGTTACTGGGGTTACCTCGCCCCAGGCCGATCAAATCGACAGGCGGGCTCGGACATGGATCATTGGCTCCACAAACCCTCGACTGCGACAACTATGCAGGCATAGCCAAAACTGTATAACAATGAGCTCAAAACCAACAACCGATCAAAGCAACACTCTAGACATTGAAGTTGTATTAAACAGGTGTTACTAGAGTATAGCTTTACAAACAGAGGTCACCCGACCCAACATTACATCAGACAACGAAAGGAAAAATATGTTGATAATCAACAAGAACCAAAAAGGCCTAAGAGGCCGCAACATAAGGCGACATCCCAGCCCATAGATACCAGGCTGCTACCTGGGAACCCCGAACCACTCGTCGATGTCCACGTTGAATTACCACCGATGTGAGATCTTCTCCTGAACCAAAATTAAGCAAACCTGAGTACGGGAGGTACTCAACAAGGCTTAGTTAACCTATTATATATCTGCTATCTTCAGAAAGGTTTTATGAAGGTTATTTGCGTAAAGCCATCTTTGTTTTCGAAGTTGAGGAAGAAACAACACGTTTCATAGAGTATTTTGAAAACAGATGAGAAAGCTACTCAACTACTGATATCATCATCTTTTAATCCACCAAAACATTTCAGCACCTCGTGCTTCAAAGATCACCTCCTCCAATTGTTCCACACTATCTCATGCTACAAGGTAACCCCTCTCGGCATCTCCGAGGAGGCATCCTTCATTCGTTATCAACAAGTTTTAGTCATTCCGTTCAAGTTACCTATGATCACAGAATCCGTCACCAAGTCGTCTTTAACCGCAGACACGGCTTTTCGAAAATATTTAACCCTGCAGGGGTGTACAAATTTACCCACACGTACCAACCGACTCTTAGTGCCACCAGGGTTAGCACTAGTCCGGGAAGTGCCGGCAGAGGGTGGTCTATTCCCGGCCTTTACCTTGTCGAACTATATCCATGAGTCAACCCAAACATGGCTACCCCGTCAACAGGGAGTTGGCCACCTCCTGACGGCACATGTTCTGTGAGTCGGGAACAAGATCCGTGTACGTCCATCACTTGTCCCGGTCACGACCTAATTTTCTCCAAAACATTTTCCAACTCACACGCAGATGGAAATCTCAAACTACGTGGCTCATGGATAAGGTTAAACAAGTTAGTTAGCCGGGCGGGGTTCATCGGCCCACGTGTGGCTGTACGCTCAGTCTTGGCTCGAAGGCGAGAACTCGCTCCTAGGGGCATGAACAGGACAAAACGCCACAACCCATTGTGGCCTCACATCCATGCCGTGATTAGTCAAGTTATCAAAGGTAATTCAAATCATAAACACCTGACATAGTAGATTCACGCATTGACAAGATTCATCAACTAGGCATGGATAAGCAAGACTCACAAGGTTTAGCGAAGCGCGCACAAACAAACCTATAGCTGCTAGGAGCAGTGGATCAGGATATGTTGGATATGCAGTATATAGGAGAACTCTATCTACTGACATCAAATAGTTTGGAACCGAATGCAAAGTACGAGATTCAAATCACTTTGAAGTCATATATGAGAAGATAAGAGGTTATGCTTGCCTTGGTTATAAGAAAACCAGATAAAGTCTTCAGGAATAAGTGCTTGACTTGTCGGTTAAGATCAAGTATTCACCATTGGACTGCTGGCCTTCTCTTCGGAGTCACGTTCTACCGAGGGGGAAACAACACCGAAAAGGAGAACAATCAACCATGGAATCGATGCAATGCGCAATATGTATGCATGAGCAAGTTAATGCATTGAAATAAATCACTAGACATGTTCGTTGGGTTGCTAGGGTTCGTATGGCAATTATGCAGTTTTTCTGGAATTAGCCCGAAATAGACCCCGGAGGGGGTTTCGGGCGGTTATGAAAGTGAGTGCAATTTTAAAAGCCCAAATGGGTTTGAAAACATCATAAATAGGTTCCAAATGTCATTTTGAGCAATTTGGTATATTACTTTTAATTTTCTAATTTTAGTGAACAAAAACTTATTTTCTATTTTTATAATGATTAAACAACATTAAAATAATACTCATTTTTTAACTTTCTCAAACATAATTGAAAATGACATATTTGGGTAGCTTACATTTTTATGATCATTTTAGTACCTCACTTTTATTTTTCTGATTTATAAAACATTAATTATTGATTTTACAAATTTTAAACATTTCTGTAATAATAACCATTTTCTGAAAAAAAAACAAAAGCAGGATTATGACGTCATGATGACGTATGGGTGACGTCATCAATGGCCACAGAGAGGCTGCCCTGGAAGGAATCGGTTGATCGACGATCGATTCTCTACAATTGGTTGGGGCGTTCGGTAGAGCTAGTGGTGGGGAACCTAGGGGAGGCGGCGCCGCCCGGAAAAGGACGTCGACGGCGAGCCGCCATGCTCGAGAAGCGGCGGCGGCCACGGGTCTCCGGCGAAACGGCGATCCCGGCCACGGGAGGAAGCGGGGAAGGTGCGGGAAGGAGTTAGAGCTCACCGTGAGCTTGATGGTGCCGTCGATGGAGCGAATGGAGGCCGGACGGCAACGAATCGGAACGGCGGAACCTCGCCGACCTCGGGGAAGACGGCGGTGCAATCAGTTCCTCTCGGGCCACCCGGCAAACATAGATCGTCAGGGAGGAAGAGGAGACCACGATGGAGCTAAAGGTGTGCACGGAGTGGCGCGGGGGTGGCCGGAACGACGTCGATTCGACTGCGGCCATCGGTACAGTAAGGCTAGGGTTTGGTCTTTCGGGACGGTACAGAGAGCGAGAGAGGATAGGGAGGGAGAGGAGAAGAAAGGCACGACATCCTGCCGAGGTCATCCATGCGTGGGCGCACATCAGTAGGCGGGAGGTGGCCACGGCGGCCACGGACCTGTGTGCATTCTTTCTGGCCAGAGCTAGAAGAAAGGAGAAAATAAAAAGGAATTACAATAACCCCCTGAAATTTTGGGAAAATTACAAGAAGGTCCTTTTCACTTTAAAACAGAGCAGAAAACAGAGGTTTTGGGGGCCTTTTTGTAAACAGAAAAATTGGCAAAAATACTTTTTGGAAATCTTATAAAATTTCCAACAAAACCATAACTTGGTTTGCCCAATTTGAAAATGTTTTTAAATCAAATTTTGGGTGACCACTTTAAGTGGTTTTTGGTCAAATCTTATTGAATTCAAATTCAAACTTGATTTAAATTTTACATGCATGATATGCCATGAACACAACACCACAACCCTTTTGTTAGCAAAGTTTGGGATGTTCCAAATCTACCCCCCTTACGAGAATCTCGTCCCGAGATTCCCGAAGGAGAAGAAAGAAGGAACATCGGTTTTGAACGATCTTCTTGAACTTTACAGTTCTTTTCTCGAGGAGATTGATCCGTAGCACTTGCGAAGATTTCCAGAGGCTACACCTTAGGTAAGAGGGAAACTCTTAGGAAATGATATTCACGAAGATCGAGTATCTCATGGCTAACTCATGACAGGAATGTTCATAAAGAACTTTTTGAGTTAACAGGCATGAAACACATCAAGATAACAGAGGGAGTAAAAGATGGTTTCAAGTTTATGGATGATGGTTCTTGAAAGGATTTGGAATATGAGCTTTGCACAAGACTTTAAATCCTTTTGAAAAAGAATGGTTGAACCACTTGTGAAACCGAGGTGTCTTCGAACAGATAACCAAGATGGAGAGGATGGTCTTGGATACCACAAAGTAATATCCGTAGACGAGGGAGAACACGAGAAAACACTGTAATCGTGCGTCGAACAGAATTTGATACATGATCATGTTCACTCTTCGGGGTGGACACAGAAGATGAAGGAACTTCCATTCCGTCAAACTTTGTCGAAAACTTTGTCAAAAAGTAGGAATGTTACTTCACTGCAGAGAATGAGTAACCAAAAGAGGTTGAGGCACCGTAATTAGGGAGGAATTCTTGGTCACATCACAAAGATGGGTAACCAGCGAGGATTGAAACACCAGAAGGAATAGGGAATCTCTTTCCTATTGTGTATTTGACGTAGCGGTACGTTTATCACATGGTTAGGATCGCAAGGCTGAAGTAACTGACAAATTCACAGAATGTGTGAGATGAACAGAACTTCAGGTACTAACAACTTGAAAACGGGAACTGATCATTGGTGGTTACAAAACACCAAGAGATGTTTTCCTGATGAACTTGTTTCCACTGAAACAAACGTTTTGGAGGTTCAACGGAGAGATATTGGAAAGATCAACTTCCAACTTATCCTTGATGTTTTAGATACCAACAGCAGGCTCATGACAAGCCTTCTATAGTTCATCAAGTCAATTTAAAACTCCGGTTTGGAAGAACGGGGAGGAAACTTGTTAGAATAAGCTAGACAAGAATTCTCACGGAGAGTGGTTGTTCTTACGGATTCAAAGGGATATGACATTAGGCCTTCCAGCTAGTTGTGTCAACCACAACATCAACCATGCCGTATTTTAGAATAGACCTAATTCAATACCCTTGAGGAAACACCAACCATCGTTGCTGCTTGAGATTCAGCTCTGGTTAGTGGGAGGATGATAACTCAACTCAGTATGTCTGATCAAAGAGGTTGCTCCGGTTACCAACGAGACACATATGCTAGATTTTCAAGATATGGACTACGATTCCACGCTCAAGAAGATGAGCGAGATTGCAGAACTCATGTATTAGCAACTTGTGGAAGATGGTTGCACCTACATGGATTACTTGCAACAAAACACATCGGAGTCCTTGTTGGGAAGATGATAGCAAAGATCACCAAGATCTTGGAATTCTTCTCTCAAGGAAAATCAGTCACTAGCTTAGCGTGGATGCAAACTTCTTTAAAGAATGGAGGTAACAACCTACCATCTCAAGAATATTCCACACATGCATGACCGACTTGGGATTATTCCCGAAGGCAGCAAAATAAATCTACTCGCATCCACGGCGACAACTTTCACCATAACCACATGAACCAGAGTAGGTTACTTCGAACATTTAGAACCCAACTTCGCGATGACACAAACATGGTTCTCGAGAGTTTCCAACATTAGTGCCGATTGTTCAAAATAAACCTCTTGCAACTTGGGTAAGTAGGAATGTCATCGATGGGCTCGACAACACGCTTATCAAAACACTCCAAGAAGAGGGATTCATATGATATATGAACAAGGCAGAACATTGGTCAGACCAAAGGACATGAAGGTGTACTCGGGCAAAACACCATGAGTGAAAACACTATAAAGATAGTCCTTGGATCTTTTCTCGATTTGACGATAGCCCAAATCAAATCAAGATTAGAATGATAGCATGTCCATTGAAGAGATACTATCATGCTTCCATGCCAAATAATTAGACATCCCTTATCGAAGGATCAAGTTGGGCAGAGCTTTTGCCTTTCAACTCTCCAAGTTGTGGTTTAAGCTCAACCAACTAGTCCAGGGTATCCAGCAAGGTTTAAAGGAGAAAGGAGTAATTCAAATTACCCCTTTCTTAGACGTTACAGTCAGGTAACAACCTGGTGATACTTCTAGTAAGACATCTACAATATCACAACCCACCGATATGTCTTGGAGTTCGAAAAGAATCTTGCTTTTCAAAGCAATCAATATGGCCTTGAGAGCTTTGGTATGAACCTAACTCTCTAACCAAGAATTTGCACCGGGTCGAACGGATTTGGTAACGCAGTCAACTTTAAGCAGAGGCTGGGTGACCAGTAGTGCTAAAAAGGATACAGATGTTTCTTAGATTTTTCAGAGCAATAGGAATTGCTAAGATTGTCTGATGCACACATCGGTACACACCCAACCTTCTCAAGCATTTCAGGCTTGGAGGAAGGGTGGGTGAAAACGTGTAAGAGTATCACTTCATCAATAAGGCCATGAATTTAAACATAGCCTCTTGATATGTAAGAGTGTGATTCTCGAAGGTGGAACATAACAGAACCTATTGAAACTTCTTTAATCTGTGGATTACAAAACTTTGACCTAGTCCTAGAGATGAACGAGGTACTGGAGTTTGTTTCTCCTGACATTCCAAAGTGGAATGTTTGAACGGAACACAAGATAAATGCATTGGAAAACTCCAACACACATATGCAACACGTATTCCAAACAGTAGATGAGTTTTGGAAGAAAGCAAAGTGTAGGAACGTGCTCTTGGAAAATCCTGAGATCACATTGGATGCACGGGTAATACTCATGTGTAGAACCCAGGCCAAAAGGGTGGTATAGCTGAACCAAGAACAAAGATATGAGAATCATAAGAACACTTTTGTCGTGATCCTTTTGGATTCCTAGAGAAAACCTATGGCTATTAGAGCTGAGATTACCTAGCCATCTTGAGGTAGAACGGATTCTTCAGCATCCAAAGAATCAGAACTTGGGTTAAAGGTCAGCATCCTGTACTGATAGAGTGAGCATCGGATAGCTGAGGACCCACACAATTCAACCCACCGAAATTCAGCACATTCCGAGACCTTCGGTTCAAGTCCAAGGTTATAAACATAGAGAAAGGAGTAACTACTATCTTAGTGCCTTGGAGAACACTACGAATAGCAATCACGGAGTATCTTTCCAAGAGGACAAACTTAGCTCCGGAAGTATTTGAGCAAAAGAGGAAGAATACATTCGAGATGAAAAGCAGATCTCGAGATTCAGGATTTCAGACGTTGGAACATGTAAGAATGTGGAATCCACACAACTTTGAGAGATTAGAATTGAAAGGAAATCTCCCAGTTGAATCAGGAGATAACTGAATAAGTAACACACACGACTCTAGAAACTTATAACTAGGTAAACTTGGGTAAAAGACGTCCTTGCCAGAGAAGGCACCTAGGTTTTGAATGACTAGAAGAGATAGCAAAACCTTTTCAGATCAAAACGGGTAAGATGACCCAGAATTAGAGCGATACCAGGTAAGGAGTAAAAAGAATCCTAAGAAGGTTTGCACAACTCATTTGGAGTTTCAAAATAGTTTTCATAAACTTTAGACTCAACATCGACCAAGCAGTAAGGTTTTCCTACAGGCAGTCCTGCTCTGATACCAAGACTTGTCAGACCCCGGACCCAGAGATATACATACTGTTATGTGCTCCTAGCCATGGACTCACAAGGGCTTCAGGGATACCAGCCCCGGCCGCAACAAACAACGGCAGGCAGACCGGATTCATCGGCACGTAGTCCGGATCCCTGGTCTACTACTCCTTGTATACATGCTAGTCATAACCAATTATGCATACCCAAGCGTCCACGAGTCGGATGAAACTGAAGGAACGGGACCAAAGTTATGCAGAGCTGCTATGTGTCCAGAAAGTGCAACAACAATCGAGGGTTACTGGGGTTACCACACCCCAGGCCGATCAAATCGACAGGCGGGCTCGGACATGGATCATCGGCTCCACAACCCCTCGACTGCGACAACTATGCAGGCATAGCCAAAACTGTATAACAATGAGCTCGAAACCAACAACCGATCAAAGCAACACTCTAGACATTGAAGTTGTATTAAACAGGTGTTACTAGAGTATAGCTTTACAAACAGAGGTCACCCGACCCAACATTACATCAGACAACGGAAGGCAAAATATGTTGCTAATCAACAAGAACCAAAAAGGGCTAAGAGGCCGCAACATAAGGCGACGTCCTAGCCCATATATACCAGGCTGGTACCTGGGAACCCCGAACCACTCGTCGCTGTCCACGTTGAATCACCACCGATGTGAGATCTTCTCCTGAACCAAATTAAGCAAACCTGAGTACGGGAGGTACCTAACAAGGCTTAGTTAACCTATTATATATCTGCTATCTTCAGAAAGGTTTTATGAAGGTTATTTGCGTAAAGCCATCTTTGTTTTCCAAGTTGAGGAAGAAACAACACGTCTCATAGAGTATTTTGAAAACATATGAGAAAGCTACTCAACTACTGATATCATCATCTTTTAATCCACCAAAACATTTCAGCACCTCGTGCTTCAAAGATCACCTGCTCCAATTGTTCCACACTATCTCATGCTACAAGGTAACCCCTCTCGGCATCTCCGAGGAGGCATCCTTCATTCGTCATCAACAAGTTTTAGTTATTCCGTTCAAGTTATCTATAATCACAGAATCCGTCACCAAGTCGTCTTTAACCGCAGACACGGCTTTTCGAAAAGATTTTGTAGCATCCCAACTTTTAATAAAGATGGAATACCTGTGTTATTGTGCTAGTCCCTGGATCAATTGCTAGCACCACAGTACAAAATGAAATATCATGCAAATGCATCAAATTCTATTACATCGCATGATCCAGTCTTTACAAAATAGAATTACAACTTGCATAGTCTTAGATGACTAGCAGAAAACAAAGAAATACAGCGGAAAACATAGTACAACATTGAGCCCATCTTCTTCATGTGCCACAGGCAAAACATGTTGGCGATAGTCTCGAGATCCTAAACGAAATCCTCACTCGTCTTCAGAGATATCTGCAATATGGAATATGCAGCCACAAGGGAGTCAATACAATTTAATGTATTGGCAAGTAACACTATGGTGGATATAAATGGCAAGACTAATACTACATGCTTATTTGGCTGAGTGGAGTTTTGGCTAAGTTTGCATAAAGCCAGTTTTCTCCTATCACTTTTGTAAAACCAGTTTTTCTTTTCAAAAGGGTGGCAACCTTGGATTAAGATCCAAGCACCACAATACTATTCACTTGGTCAAATTTTACTTATTGAAATTGGTGATGAGATTCTTCTGTCAATCCTTGTCCAGCTGCTCATAGTTGTCCATAACCGGGGACACGGCTAAGATCTTAGTTTGTTGACTCTGCAGAGTTTGTGCACTTTCACCCTTTGTCTTCAATTAGCCCAAACATCCTGTACACCCGGAGTGCATCATGGAAAGGAGAGAATTGAGACGAGATCTTTCAGAAGAAGAATTCAAACCCACCGGCAAGACCCGTTCCACCTATAATTTTGCTACATCTGCTTGTCAAGCCTGGGCTGAACTCTCACAACTTAGTTGATCAAGACAGAGCCCATAATGTCAAAAGGCTGCACGGGAAGCTACTAGATTTAGAGGGACATAGTAATCTCTTTGTTCCTGGGTGGCCATCCTCAAGTGACAACCTCAAGTGGAATAACCCTTAGACAAGGGCCCTGAGGCAACACTCAACATAAACCAGTCTTACCACTTCCACCCAGGTGGTTCATTCATTAGTTATACTTAAAAATTTTCCTCAACATCTAGTAAAACAATTTGTAACATTGCATAGCACCTAGTAAATTCTAAGGCTATCAAAATAACAAGGTAAAAGGGATGGCTACACACTACTGGGATAATAGCATAGCATAGTATAACTTAGTAAAATTTCCTATCATGCATACTACTCAAAATCAACTAATGCATATAGAAAATAATGGGTAGTTGATGGTGTGTTACTTGCCTTGTTGAAGTTGGTGAAGATATCACACTCTCTTCACAAAAGATCGTTGCTCTCCGTACAATCTATTCATTGAAAACACAATAACAAAATAAACAAACATTCTACCAAACAATCATACAAGTGAAGAACATACAAAGCAACAACCATGGAAAAAGGGATGTAACCAAGTTGGCTAGGACAAGGTCAAGGTTTGAGTTGAAAGATTCATTCTTTCTTGGTTTCATATGTTAAGTAATTTCCAAGGGTTTACTTGAGATGGGCTAGGTTGAGTTTGTAGAAAACTAACTTTATTATAACCATACTTGTCGAGGAAGTTCCAAGAGTTCACTAAGAATAAACATATTACTTCTTCACTAAAGTAATACATGCAAACACTTGGTCATATTCACCTTCAAAATATTTGAGTGATTATGTTAGTATTTTCCATTGTGGTTAGGGTAGACCTACTAACTTCATCATCAAAGGGAAAAATATTACTAAGTCTTGGGTTTTCCATTTGGGTCAATGTTTGGACAAAATAACTTGTTATTCTTCAACTTGTATGGATTGCTTCTAGACCTCATGTGATTGCCTTCTTGAAGATCATCTTCATGCTTCTATTGTAGTCTTTTTCCTTGGATGGATTCTTCTCTTGGTCTTGATAAATTCTTCATGGATTTGAATTCACTAATTGGTTTTGGTATGGGATGGACACAAATACCACTAAGTCATTTGGAAAGAATATAAGAAGAAGGATAGAAAGAGAGAGGGAGATGTTTTCTTCTGGGTTTCTTCACACTTGTATTTCCTTGGGTTGCTTCTAGTGGCTATGGAGTCTAAGTCTTCTCTTCAAAACTTCTTCTTTGATCTTCCTTGTAGCTCTTCATGTTGCCACCAGGTTGAAAGTGAATAACCTTTTATTTCTTGAGTCTTGTTTTCCATTTGCTAACTTGATGGATTTCTTGAAGCAAGAATAGGGGGATGGAGGAGTAGATATAACACTATAGTACTAGTGTTTGAGGTTCACTACTTGGTACTATATGTGATTGGCACATTCTAAGGACATGGCTTGGATCCAAATAGACATAACATCAAGGAATAACAGTTGAAAACAATTTCTAAGACATGGTGAAAATGGATGTATCACTATGTTGGGTTTTTGGTCAAATAAATCATGGCTATGGTCCAAGGGTGTCCAAGATGGTTGGTAAATGACGTCTCTGGTTCAAGGTTGTCAAATGAAACAATTTTGCAAAAGGAACTATATTGAAAATATTTATAGAAATTAATCTATGTCAAAAATACTCAAATAGACAACTAAATTCTAAATTCAATTTTAATTTGTTCAATTATTATTTTGGGACAGAGGATATGAAAGTACACATCCTAAGGTTTCCAAATATATTTTATTTACAATTTTTGGATTTGTAGAATTTGAATTATGCCAAATTTCATCAAACAGGCATATTTGAATTTGAACAAATTTAAGTTTGTCAAATTTGAATTTGGCCAGTGCCAAAAGTTTCTAATTGTCAAGGGCTTTTCAAAAAGTCCAAGATTGCTAAATTTGGCCAAGTGGTTAAAAAGTTATGATGGTTGCAAGATACAGGGACTATTTTGTAAATCTGCCAATTAAATTCTATTCGGAAAAATAAACAGAAACCCTGTGGATAAGGTTGGCCACGTGGGGCTCTGTGATTGGATGGGTGTGCTGACTGGGTGCTGACTGGGACGATGACGTGGATAAGTGGATCCAGATCTGGGCCGTCAGATCCAGATCTGAGGGTTGCATACCCCTTCAGTTAAGTGATCTAATTTAGACCACCGGATCTAGATCTAACGGTGCAAAAACAAAACAGAGGTTAGGGTTCCTCACCTCGCCGGAAAGTCGCCGGAAAATGGCTCCGCGGTGGCGCGGTGGTCGGAATTTTACGGAGGTGGCGTTCCGGTGGCCTTCGTGCTCGATGGCGACCACGACGGGACTCCTCACGACACGGTGAACCCGCGGATGAGGATGATGGCGCCTGCGGGGTCCTCTGTCGACGGTGAGGAGAGGATGGAGGGGCTCGGGTACCGGCGAGTCTCGGTGTGCATGGCGCCACCGTTCTGCTGCGAAAAAAAATCGGGGAAGGGGTCAAGCACGCGCGCACGGTCATGGGTAAACGAAGGAACCTAAAAGGGACGGTGGGGAAGTGCTACCGTAGCCGGAGATGAAGAATTTCCACACCGGAAAAGCATAACTCCGGCGAGCAAAAACTTCCGTGTGGGGGCGTAATCCTACAAGGTTCCAGAGGGCTTTTGTGGAGGAGGAGGAGGGGATTTAAGGGGAAGAAACGCACCAATCAATCGGGGATTAAATCAGGCGCAATTAGAGGGATTAAAATCCGGATGAAACGGACACAGGATTGAAGAGGGAGGTTGATAGTGACATGACGTCATCATGACGTCATTCCTTTTTTTTCTGTTTTCTCTTTTCTTTAATAACTTCTGTTTAATAATTCTAATTGACCTCATTCAAAATTCTAAAATCTTTTAATTTCAATACCTTTCCAACAATATCATTTTTTTAAACATTTCCACATATTTTATTTTAGAATTTTGAAAATTGAAATAATTCATTAATAGTGATTAATGTGATTTTTAATTTAGAAAATTATAAAATATAAATATTTGTCAAATAAAATTTCAGTATCTTTATAATGATCAAAAACTATTTTACAAAACCAAATCAAAGTGTTTTCATCTTTTATAATTTTTAAAATATGATGAAAACATGAATAGTTACTTAATAGAAAAAGAGGGTTAATTATAGAAATATGATTTAAAAGATTTTAGAAAATATTTCTATGATTCAAATTATTGTTTTCAAGGCCCTTTTAAAATGTTTTTCAATATGAGAAATTCACTCATGGTATCTTATTAGTATAATCAAAATAGAGAAATTATTAATAAATTTTAATTTGAGGGTGAGTAAGAACAGAGAAATTTTCTCTAATGAAGATATTGTTTTCCCAATTTAAAACATTGTTTTTCCAAGGCATTTTACTTGTTTTCATAAGTCAATAATATATATAACACCTTATTGTTTTGTTGATTGATATAATACTTGGAAAACAAATATCCAACTTTTAACCATTTGAGCTTGATAATAATAGTGACACAATTTCTTGAAGACAAGGAGAAAATATTATAAATAGTAACTCTCTGGTTTTTAATTATCATAATCATTTTCAAAATGGTAGTTGAGTTGAAAACATGTTTGGTGTAAGGGTTTGCTTAAGAAGAAATATTTTCTTTATGTAGAAATATTTATTTTGAAATGACTTTAGGGTTTATGGAATAGAGGTATAATTGGATTGGTAAAATTCAATTTCATTGAATATGTATTGTTTCCTTTTGTTTCTTGCTTCTCATTTGGTTTTTTGGTGACTTGCATAACATGAAAACAAAAAGTTTCAAATTTTTGTGATTTTTGAGTTTTCCAAAAATCAGGGATGTTACAGATTTAATCCTGCAGGGGTGTACAACTTTACCCACACGTACCAACCGACTCTTAGTGCCACCAGGGTTAGCACTAGTCCGGGAAGTGCTGGCAGAGGGTGGTCGATTCCCGGCCTTTACCTTGTCGAACTATATCCATGAGTCAACCCAAATAGGGCCACCCCGTCAACAGGGAGTTGGCCTCCTCCTGACGGCACGTGTTCTGTGAGTCGGGAACAAGATCCGTGTACGTCCATCACTTGTCCCGGTCACGACCTAATTTTCTTCAAAACATTTTCCAACTCACACGCAGATGGAAATCTCAAACTACGTGGCTCATGGATAAGGTTAAACAAGTTAGTTAGCCGGGCGGGGTTCATCGGCCCACGTGTGGTTGTACACTCAGTCTTGGCTCGAAGGCGAGAACTCGCTCCTAGGGGCATGAACAGGACAAAACGCCACAACCCATTGTGGCCTCACATCCATGCCGTGATTAGTCAAGTTATCAAAGGTAATTCAAATCATAAACACCTGACATAGTAGATTCACGCATTGACCAGATTCATCAACTAGGCATGGCTAAGCAAGACTCACAAGGTTTAGCGAAGCGCGCACAAACAAACCTATAGCTGCTAGGAGCAGTGGATCAGGATATGTTGGATATGCATTATATAGGAGAACTCTATCTACTGACATCAAATAGTTTGGAACCGAATGCAAAGTACGAGATTGAAATCACTTTGAAGTCATATATGAGAAGATAAGAGGTTATGCTTGCCTTGGTTATAAGAAAACCAGATAAAGTCTTCAGGAATAAGTGCTTGACTTGTCGGTTAAGATCAAGTATTCGCCATTGGACTGCTGGCCTTCTCTTCGGAGTCACGTTCTACCGAGGGGGGAAAACACCGAAAAGGAGAACAATCAACCATGGCATCGATGCAATGCGCAATATGTATGCATGAGCAAGTTAATGCATTGAAATAAATCGCTAGACATGTTCGTTGGGTTGCTAGGGTTCGTATGTCAATTATGCAGTTTTTCTGGAATTAGCCCGAAATAGACCCCGGAGGGGGTTTCGGGCGGTTATGAAAGTGAGTGCAATTTTAAAATCCCAAATGGGTTTGAAAACATCATAAATAGGTTCCAAATGTCATTTTGAGCAATTTGGTATATGACTTTTAATTTTCTAATTTTAGTGAATAAAAACTTATTTTCTATTTTTAAAATGATTAAACAACATTAAAATAATAGTCATTTTTCAACTTTGTCAAACATAATTGAAAATGACATATTTGGGTAGCTTACATTTTTATGATCATTTTAGTACCTCACTTTTATTTTTCTGATTTTTGAAACATTAATTATTGATTTTACAAATTTTAAACATTTTCTGTAATAATAACCATTTTCTGAAAAAAAAAAACAAAAACAGGATTATGACGTCATGATGACGTCTAGGTGACGTCATCAATGGCCAAAGAGAGGCTGCCGTGGAAGGAATCGGTTGATCGACGATCGATTCTCTACAATTGGATGGGGCGTCCGGTAGAGCTAGTGGTGGGGAACCTAGGGGAGGCGGCGCCGCCCGGAAAAGGACGTCGAGGGCGAGCCGCCATGCTCGAGAAGCGGCGGCGGCCACGGGTCTCCGGCGAAACGGCAATCCTGGCCACGGGAGGAAGCGGGGAAGGTGCCGGAAGGAGGTAGAGCTCACCGTGAGCTTGATGGTGCCGTCGGTAGAGCGAATGGAGGCCGGACGGCGACGAATCGGAACGGCGGAACCTCGCCGGCCTCGGGGAAGACGGCGGTGCAATCAGCTCCTCCCGGGCCTCCCGGCAAACGTAGATCGTCGAGGAAGAGGATACCACGACGGAGCTAAAGGTGTGCACGGTGTGGCGCGGGGGTGGCCAGAACGACGGCGATTCGACGGCGGCCATCGGTACAGGAAGGCTAGGGTTTGGTCTTTCGGGACGGTACAGAGAGCGAGAGAGGATAGGGAGGGAGAGGAGAACAAAGGCACGACATCCTGCCGAGGTCATCCACGCGCAGGCGCACATCCGTAGGCGGGAGGTGGCCACGGCGGCCACGGACCTGTGTGCGTTCTTTCTGGCCAGACCTAGAAGAAAGGAGAAAAGAAAAAAAGGAATTACAATAACCCCCTGAAATTTTGGGAAAATTACAAGAAGGTCCTTTTCTCTTTAAAACATAACAGAAAACAGAGGTTTTGGGGGCCTTTTTGTAAACAGAAAAATTGGCAAAAATACTTTTTGGAAAGCTTATAAAATTTCAAACAAAACCATAACTTGGTTTGCCAAATTTGAAAATGTTTTTAAATCAAATTTTGGGTGACCACTTTAAGTGGTTTTTGGTCAAATCTTATTAAATTCAAATTCAAACTTGATTTAAATTTTACATGCATGATATGCCATGAACACAACACCACAACCCTTTTGTTAGCAAAGTTTGGGATGTTACAGTGGAGGAGTCGTGTCCTTCACAGATGATATAGTGGTTAGATATTCCTTAAGTTTGCACATACCGGCATATGAGTACGACTCTGTGGTCATGGAGGAATATGGCACCTTGAATGTGACCCCCCTGGGCTTCCTTTTCCTACCTAACTCGGCATTCGGCTCTGCCTCACTCTCCTCCGACTGAGAGCCGTCCTTGTCAGCCGGCGCTGGTAATTGTGGTGTATTGTTGGTAAGTGGATAATTTAGATCTAGTAGATTAACAAAGTACTAGTTCAGTGTGACGCCCCGAGATCGGGCACTATGCAGATTTCAGCATTCCCGCCAAAATCCACATAATAACCGATTCCAGGTTGCCACTTGTGATAACATTACAACAGTTCACGAATAATCCACAGCAACAGAAAAGATATATACAAGAGGACTCAAACGAGTCAATGATACAACTGATACAAAACAAAGATCCAAATAACAGCGGAAGAAACAACATAGCGTCCGTCTATGGACAAGATACAAATTGGACTAAGAGTCCTGAAGATAACCGAGAGCGTCCAATCCCTGCCCAGGCCAAGCTGGAGGGATTCCCAAGCTAACGTCGTCAGACTTCAAACCTGTTGACTGCAATGTTGAATATGCAGCCACGAAAAAAAAGGATTCGTGGGTCAGTACGGTTAAGTACTGGCAAGTGGATAAACCATACTCACAAGATTAGATGGATTCTTCTCTTGGTCTTGATAAATTCTTCATGGATTTGAATTCACTAATTGGTTTTGGTATGGGATGGACACAAATACCACTAAGTCATTTGGAAAGAATATAAGAAGAAGGATAGAAAGAGAGAGGGAGATGTTTTCTTCTGGGTTTCTTCACACTTGTATTTCCTTGGGTTGCTTCTAGTGGCTATGGAGTCTAAGTCTTCTCTTCAAAACTTCTTCTTTGATCTTCCTTGTAGCTCTTCATGTTGCCACCAGGTTGAAAGTGAATAACCTTTTATTTCTTGAGTCTTGTTTTCCATTTGCTAACTTGATGGATTTCTTGAAGCAAGAATAGGGGGATGGAGGAGTAGATATAACACTATAGTACTAGTGTTTGAGGTTCACTACTTGGTACTATATGTGATTGGCACATTCTAAGGACATGGCTTGGATCCAAATAGACATAACATCAAGGAATAACAGTTGAAAACAATTTCTAAGACATGGTGAAAATGGATGTATCACTATGTTGGGTTTTTGGTCAAATAAATCATGGCTATGGTCCAAGGGTGTCCAAGATGGTTGGTAAATGACGTCTCTGGTTCAAGGTTGTCAAATGAAACAATTTTGCAAAAGGAACTATATTGAAAATATTTATAGAAATTAATCTATGTCAAAAATACTCAAATAGACAACTAAATTCTAAATTCAATTTTAATTTGTTCAATTATTATTTTGGGACAGAGGATATGAAAGTACACATCCTAAGGTTTCCAAATATATTTTATTTACAATTTTTGGATTTGTAGAATTTGAATAATGCCAAATTTCATCAAACAGGCATATTTGAATTTGAACAAATTTAAGTTTGTCAAATTTGAATTTGGCCAGTGCCAAAAGTTTCTAATTGTCAAGGGCTTTTCAAAAAGTCCAAGATTGCTAAATTTGGCCAAGTGGTTAAAAAGTTATGATGGTTGCAAGATACAGGGACTATTTTGTAAATCTGCCAATTAAATTCTATTCGGAAAAATAAACAGAAACCCTGTGGATAAGGTTGGCCACGTGGGGCTCTGTGATTGGATGGGTGTGCTGACTAGGTGCTGACTGGGACGATGACGTGGATAAGTGGATCCAGATCTGGGCCGTCAGATCCAGATCTGAGGGTTGCATACCCCTTCAGTTAAGTGATCTAATTTAGACCACCGGATCTAGATCTAACGGTGCAAAAACAAAACAGAGGTTAGGGTTCCTCACCTCGCCGGAAAGTCGCCGGAAAATGGCTCCGCGGTGGCGCGGTGGTCGGAATTTTACGGAGGTGGCGTTCCGGTGGCCTTCGTGCTCGATGGCGACCACGACGGGACTCCTCACGACACGGTGAACCCGCGGATGAGGATGATGGCGCCTGCGGGGTCCTCTGTCGACGGTGAGGAGAGGATGGAGGGGCTCGGGTACCGGCGAGTCTCGGTGTGCATGGCGCCACCGTTCTGCTGCGAAAAAAAATCGGGGAAGGGGTCAAGCACGCGCGCACGGTCATGGGTAAACGAAGGAACCTAAAAGGGACGGTGGGGAAGTGCTACCGTAGCCGGAGATGAAGAATTTCCACACCGGAAAAGCATAACTCCGGCGAGCAAAAACTTCCGTGTGGGGGCGTAATCCTACAAGGTTCTAGAGGGCTTTTGTGGAGGAGGAGGAGGGGATTTAAGGGGAAGAAACGCACCAATCAATCGGGGATTAAATCAGGCGCAATTAGAGGGATTAAAATCCGGATGAAACGGACACAGGATTGAAGAGGGAGGTTGATGGTGACATGACGTCATCATGACGTCATTCCTTTTTTTCTGTTTTCTCTTTTCTTTAATAACTTCTGTTTAATAATTCTAATTGACCTCATTCAAAATTCTAAAATCTTTTAATTTCAATACCTTTCCAACAATATCATTTTTTTAAACATTTCCACATATTTTATTTTTGAATTTTGAAAATTGAAATAATTCATTAATAGTGATTAATGTGATTTTTAATTTAGAAAATTATAAAATATAAATATTTGTCAAATAAAATTTCAGTATCTTTATAATGATCAAAAACTATTTTACAAAACCAAATCAAAGTGTTTTCATCTTTTAAAATTTTTAAAATATGATGAAAACATGAATAGTTACTTAATAGAAAAAGAGGGTTAATTATAGAAATATGATTTAAAAGATTTTAGAAAATATTTCTATGATTCAAATTATTGTTTTCAAGGCCCTTTTAAAATGTTTTTCAATATGAGAAATTCACTCATGGTATCTTATTAGTATAATCAAAATAGAGAAATTATTAATAAATTTTAATTTGAGGGTGAGTAAGAACAGAGAAATTTTCTCTAATGAAGATATTGTTTTCCCAATTTAAAACATTGTTTTTCCAAGGCATTTTACTTGTTTTCATAAGTCAATAATATATATAACACCTTATTGTTTTGTTGATTGATATAATACTTGGAAAACAAATATCCAACTTTTAACCATTTGAGCTTGATAATAATAGTGACACAATTTCTTGAAGACAAGGAGAAAATATTATAAATAGTAACTCTCTGGTTTTTAATTATCATAATCATTTTCAAAATGGTAGTTGAGTTGAAAACATGTTTGGTGTAAGGGTTTGCTTAAGAAGAAATATTTTCTTTATGTAGAAATATTTATTTTGAAATGACTTTAGGGTTTATGGAATAGAGGTATAATTGGATTGGTAAAATTCAATTTCATTGAATATGTATTGTTTCCTTTTGTTTCTTGCTTCTCATTTGGTTTTTTGGTGACTTGCATAACATGAAAACAAAAAGTTTCAAATTTTTGTGATTTTTGAGTTTTCCAAAAATCAGGGATGTTACAGATTTAATCCTGCAGGGGTGTACAACTTTACCCACACGTACCAACCGACTCTTAGTGCCACCAGGGTTAGCACTAGTCCGGGAAGTGCTGGCAGAGGGTGGTCGATTCCCGGCCTTTACCTTGTCGAACTATATCCATGAGTCAACCCAAACAGGGCCACCCCGTCAACAGGGAGTTGGCCTCCTCCTGACGGCACGTGTTCTGTGAGTCGGGAACAAGATCCGTGTACGTCCATCACTTGTCCCGGTCACGACCTAATTTTCTTCAAAACATTTTCCAACTCACACGCAGATGGAAATCTCAAACTACGTGGCTCATGGATAAGGTTAAACAAGTTAGTTAGCCGGGCGGGGTTCATCGGCCCACGTGTGGTTGTACACTCAGTCTTGGCTCGAAGGCGAGAACTCGCTCCTAGGGGCATGAACAGGACAAAACGCCACAACCCATTGTGGCCTCACATCCATGCCGTGATTAGTCAAGTTATCAAAGGTAATTCAAATCATAAACACCTGACATAGTAGATTCACGCATTGACCAGATTCATCAACTAGGCATGGCTAAGCAAGACTCACAAGGTTTAGCGAAGCGCGCACAAACAAACCTATAGCTGCTAGGAGCAGTGGATCAGGATATGTTGGATATGCATTATATAGGAGAACTCTATCTACTGACATCAAATAGTTTGGAACCGAATGCAAAGTACGAGATTGAAATCACTTTGAAGTCATATATGAGAAGATAAGAGGTTATGCTTGCCTTGGTTATAAGAAAACCAGATAAAGTCTTCAGGAATAAGTGCTTGACTTGTCGGTTAAGATCAAGTATTCGCCATTGGACTGCTGGCCTTCTCTTCGGAGTCACGTTCTACCGAGGGGGGAAAACACCGAAAAGGAGAACAATCAACCATGGCATCGATGCAATGCGCAATATGTATGCATGAGCAAGTTAATGCATTGAAATAAATCGCTAGACATGTTCGTTGGGTTGCTAGGGTTCGTATGTCAATTATGCAGTTTTTCTGGAATTAGCCCGAAATAGACCCCGGAGGGGGTTTCGGGCGGTTATGAAAGTGAGTGCAATTTTAAAATCCCAAATGGGTTTGAAAACATCATAAATAGGTTCCAAATGTCATTTTGAGCAATTTGGTATATGACTTTTAATTTTCTAATTTTAGTGAATAAAAACTTATTTTCTATTTTTAAAATGATTAAACAACATTAAAATAATAGTCATTTTTCAACTTTGTCAAACATAATTGAAAATGACATATTTGGGTAGCTTACATTTTTATGATCATTTTAGTACCTCACTTTTATTTTTCTGATTTTTGAAACATTAATTATTGATTTTACAAATTTTAAACATTTTCTGTAATAATAACCATTTTCTGAAAAAAAAAAACAAAAACAGGATTATGACGTCATGATGACGTCTAGGTGACGTCATCAATGGCCAAAGAGAGGCTGCCGTGGAAGGAATCGGTTGATCGACGATCGATTCTCTACAATTGGATGGGGCGTCCGGTAGAGCTAGTGGTGGGGAACCTAGGGGAGGCGGCGCCGCCCGGAAAAGGACGTCGAGGGCGAGCCGCCATGCTCGAGAAGCGGCGGCGGCCACGGGTCTCCGGCGAAACGGCAATCCTGGCCACGGGAGGAAGCGGGGAAGGTGCCGGAAGGAGGTAGAGCTCACCGTGAGCTTGATGGTGCCGTCGGTAGAGCGAATGGAGGCCGGACGGCGACGAATCGGAACGGCGGAACCTCGCCGGCCTCGGGGAAGACGGCGGTGCAATCAGCTCCTCCCGGGCCTCCCGGCAAACGTAGATCGTCGAGGAAGAGGATACCACGACGGAGCTAAAGGTGTGCACGGTGTGGCGCGGGGGTGGCCAGAACGACGGCGATTCGACGGCGGCCATCGGTACAGGAAGGCTAGGGTTTGGTCTTTCGGGACGGTACAGAGAGCGAGAGAGGATAGGGAGGGAGAGGAGAACAAAGGCACGACATCCTGCCGAGGTCATCCACGCGCAGGCGCACATCCGTAGGCGGGAGGTGGCCACGGCGGCCACGGACCTGTGTGCGTTCTTTCTGGCCAGACCTAGAAGAAAGGAGAAAAGAAAAAAAGGAATTACAATAACCCCCTGAAATTTTGGGAAAATTACAAGAAGGTCCTTTTCTCTTTAAAACATAACAGAAAACAGAGGTTTTGGGGGCCTTTTTGTAAACAGAAAAATTGGCAAAAATACTTTTTGGAAAGCTTATAAAATTTCAAACAAAACCATAACTTGGTTTGCCAAATTTGAAAATGTTTTTAAATCAAATTTTGGGTGACCACTTTAAGTGGTTTTTGGTCAAATCTTATTAAATTCAAATTCAAACTTGATTTAAATTTTACATGCATGATATGCCATGAACACAACACCACAACCCTTTTGTTAGCAAAGTTTGGGATGTTACAGTGGAGGAGTCGTGTCCTTCACAGATGATATAGTGGTTAGATATTCCTTAAGTTTGCACATACCGGCATATGAGTACGACTCTGTGGTCATGGAGGAATATGGCACCTTGAATGTGACCCCCCTGGGCTTCCTTTTCCTACCTAACTCGGCATTCGGCTCTGCCTCACTCTCCTCCGACTGAGAGCCGTCCTTGTCAGCCGGCGCTGGTAATTGTGGTGTATTGTTGGTAAGAGGATAATTTAGATCTAGTAGATTAACAAAGTACTAGTTCAGTGTGACGCCCCGAGATCGGGCACTATGCAGATTTCAGCATTCCCGCCAAAATCCACATAATAACCGATTCCAGGTTGCCACTTGTGATAACATTACAACAGTTCACGAATAATCCACAGCAACAGAAAAGATATATACAAGAGGACTCAAACGAGTCAATGATACAACTGATACAAAACAAAGATCCAAATAACAGCGGAAGAAACAACATAGCGTCCGTCTATGGACAAGATACAAATTGGACTAAGAGTCCTGAAGATAACCGAGAGCGTCCAATCCC
The DNA here is from genome assembly GCA_028641055.1 of Alopecurus myosuroides. Classification (NCBI taxonomy): domain Eukaryota; kingdom Viridiplantae; phylum Streptophyta; class Magnoliopsida; order Poales; family Poaceae; genus Alopecurus; species Alopecurus myosuroides. The sequence goes on from CM054062.1 coordinate 122,016,853, forward strand.
TGCCCAGGCCAAGCTGGAGGGATTCCCAAGCTAACGTCGTCAGACTTCAAACCTGTTGACTGCAATGTTGAATATGCAGCCACGAAAAAAAAGGATTCGTGGGTCAGTACGGTTAAGTACTGGCAAGTGGATAAACCATACTCACAAGATACCGGCGTAACCAGTCATCACAAGATACAAATACTTTGGGATCAACGGAAAAGGAAGGGATTATTGCAAATAAGCGGCAGCGGGCTGCACTAACCAACTACAGAGACTCGATACAACTTCCGGCTAAAAGAGGGGGATAAGATAGCGTATCGTAACCAACTACAACTAACCACCAAACAATAAACATCCAATGGCACCCCCTACTAAGGAAGCAACCCAAGGTTAACTCACACTGTTGGATTAATGATGGATCAAGTTATTGTGTCAATAAGACTATTACTAGTCAAAATTAGAATTAGTTAGGTGTAAGTTGTTCTGAGTACTTGTTAGCCAGTACTTTCACCAAGTCGTCACATAACCGCGGACAACACGGCTTCTCGAGAAGATTTATCCCTGCAGGGTGTGTACCAGTACCCGTACATACTCAAGCCACCAACTAAAACTCAGGTTGGCTTGACACGACCCAAACCATCTCTACAACCCATCCTAGGAGCCACGGAGCTATGAGGTCCCAGCCACGCAGCCGAATACTCAGCGCAGGTGTGCAAAACTCCCGCAGGACACAACACCCCGGCAATACAGGCCTCGCCCTATATGCATCATCATCATCATCAGTAACCATGGGTGATCAACCCATTATGCAAGGAGCAAATGGAACACCCGAACTAAGTGTGGCTCTTCAGACAAGCTGCAGATCAGCTCTAAGTCGAGGGGGGTCCCATACTACCACCCGGATGCGGTGAGCACGCTCATGATGGATCAGTAGACAAGACCCTTTTCCTAATTAGGGTCGACACTAGCAGGCTTCAAAACCCTAACCCGGGCCTCCTGCCGGTGCCTTATCATCAAATTATTATTACCCAAAACATTAACAGGTTGTTGATTGAATTGAAACCCAGCTATCAACTAAACAGGTGCTAAGACGGACAACAAGACTTGAGCGCAAACAACACTAAGCATGCAACTACGACACGGGGGCCAACAAGGTAACCAAACAACAGTTGATAGGAAGTGGAAGGAAAGGCTATATCATGGCTGCAAGGTAAACATATGATAGGATCGAGACACAAGCATCGAATCAACAAGCTAGAATAAGAACAACGGAAAGAACCGGTAACAAGTGATGAAAGGCAGCCATTTGGCAGCAAGTGAGTATACTTGCCTGAGATCCAGCAAGTAGAGGTACATTCGAAGAACTTGTCGTTGCTCACATCATCTCAACGTCCTATCCGTGAAGAAGCACGAACCTCGAACAGACACCGGATGCAACAATTACTACTACGGCAAAAGATCCAGCATGATCCTATTTTATATGCATGGCATGGCAAGATGCAACGGGGAAAACAACTTAAGCAATTTAATCGGAACCGGAGTCCGAAGAAATAGGGATTGGTTCAAGTTGTTTAGGTAACCATCAATTTAATTGTTATTTAGCATGGCAAACAATAAATAGGTGAGTTAAGCAATATTAAATGGAATAGGGCAACAATTGAATTAAATACCCCAACACATTCCATATTTATTTAATAGGTGAACATACATAACACTACTACAAATGCAACATGCAAGGTGCAAACATGAACATGGATGGCATGAACAGATTAAGTGCATTTTCCTGGTATGAAAACATATTTTATTTGTTGGATTTGGAATTAAAATGAGCTAGTTATCAAATTAGCAATTTTAATGCATTAATTAAGAAATAGTTGTTTTCAGCAATTTAATTTATTGAAAATAGAAAACAAAGTTTATATTTGCAAAGGTTAGAGAATTTTGATTGGAAAACATATTTTACTTTTCAAATTTGGAGTTAAAATGAATTAGTTATGATTTATGCAATTTTAAATGGAACCGGAACAATATTTAATTATTCCAACTCATTCCATATTTAATTATTAGGTGATATTATTATTGCCCGCACCCACAAAATGCGATGCAACAAGATGAATGAGATGACATTTATAAAAAAAGATTGTATTTAGAAAATACGCATATAGGTATAGGGTTGGGGTTTGGGATCGCACGTTGGAAAGAGGATCGCCGGGGTCAACGCCGGAAACTTCACGACGTGGAGGAAGTAGACGTGGTAGTGGAAGTAGTCGACGTAGGGGAAGTAGCCATTCGTTCTCATGTAGTCGAGGAAGTAGTTGTTCCGGGGTCGTAGTTGTGGTGGAATCGCAACATCATATCCGTTGTTCTCGAGTCGTCGTGGTAGTTGTCGTAGTAGAGGAAGTAGTCGTTGTAGGCATTCTCGTTCCGTATTGGAAGTAGTCGTGGACGAACCTTACATCGGCATCTCCGGGGTTGGTGGCGAACTTGACAGTTTCGGTCTTCGGGCGCGCACGAAGGCGGCCGACGCAAAACGGACCCTGCGAAGATCATGTCAAGGTTCCGAACTTCACGTCGCGCACGATGGTGGCATAGACGCATGGGGACGGCACGGCCACGGACGAAGAGGTGTCGTGCCTGTTGCGAGACAAACTTCGAACACCCTGAGGGCATGCACCTGCGGACGTCTCTAGTGTCTCGAGCTGTAGGGAGGCGCGCCCGTAAACGAAGAGGCTGGGGAGGTCGACTGCAGCTCGGTGCACAGAGGAGAGGCGGTGTAGGACCTCGTCTGGGCAGTACCAAGGAGTGGAGGACGTCCCGGAGGACTCGTCGACATGGCGCAGTACCTAGAGGAGCAGCAGCTCGGGCAGCGGCCGCCAGGGAGCAGCGCCGGCGACGCGGCCGCGTGGCGGCCGGCCGGAGCAGAGGGGGCCGCAGCGGCGGGGCAGTACACCACGAGAGGGAGGCGGAGAGAGGCGGAGCGACGGGAGGTTGGGGACGAGCTGGGCTCTGGATCGAGGCAGAGGAGGGGATGGAGGTGCGCCATCCGTTCCCCGGCGGGCAGGCGTGGAGCTCGCCGGAGGGCCCCTCGTTGGAGCAAGAGAAGGCACGCGGCGGCGGGGCTGGCGGCGCTTGGGGTTGGGAGAAGGCGGCGGAGCTTGGCGAGGAGAGGACGCCGGCGACGGGGCGCGTAGTTGTCCTCGTTGGAGGCCGTCCTGGACAGGGAGGACGACGCGAGGGGAGGCCGGCGGCGGTCGATGGGAGGAGCGAGGGGAAGGCAGACGACGAGGGGATCGCGGGCAGGGGATCGAGGGGATCGATCGATCCCCTCCCTGGCGGCGCGTGCGTGTGGGTGTGTGCGATGTGTGCGTTCGGTGTTGCGTGCGTGGGTGCGTTGGGTCTGTGTGGTGTGCGTGCGTGTGGTGTTGTGTTAGGTTTAGGTGGGGTGGCCGGCTGGGCCTTGTTGGCCTGGTTTGGCCACACCAAAACATTTTTTTTTGTTATTATTTTCAGAAATTGTTTAGACAATGTGAAAAAAAATAGTTTTATACATCAAACAATTTCTAGAAAAAAAAGTAGTTGATGAATTTGAAATAGTTTGCAAGTTTTACATGCATGATTATGAGTTATGCCATGTGATGCAAAAAATGAAAAACAAGCAACAAATTCCAGTTGGGAAAAATTCCCGGTCGTTACATTCAGTAACCCGGAAATTACCTTCCTCGCTGTCACTCGGCTCTTCATCCTCCGAGTTTTCAGAAGGGCGAGGGGTGACAATCTTCGAAAACTCGTCAGTTTCCTGCGTAAAGAGCAATAAGGTTAAAAGTTAGTACGTATGCATTTGGAAAATTAATCTGTATAGAGAGCTTTAGCCGGTTCTTACTGGTGGAGCCGGGTTAGAGCGAGAGAAAGGGGAGAGCCCAGAAACGCTCTTTATGGTATCCATCTTCTCAGCCAGGAAAATTTTCATGACCTTGTTGATGTCCGCGGCTGGGTATGACTTCTCCGAGTATCGGAGAGAGTCGGTTAGATGGCCCGAGTAATCGCAGATGAGTTTGGGTCGGATACTATTTGGCTGGATCCTACAACTGATCTAGGTCTTGATCAAGTTTAGCCAGCAAAGACCATGGGCTGCTAAGACGGCTAATTTGTGGAGGAGAGGTTGTATAGATTGTCTGTCGACTTCTGGAGCGAAACCACTTAGGTTATCGCTAAGAGAGAGGGTCTCGGTGTAAAAACCCGGCAAAGGCTTTTCGCCGGGTGTAGATGTGTCCTTGCAGTAAAAGAATGTTTTCTGCCAGTGCTTCACGTGGGAATGAAGACTGAGAGTCAGCATCAATGACTTCTTGCGCCTCTGGGTGGACACACCCCCACAGACGAGGAGGGGCCCATCCGTGTTCTCACGGCAAGGCTTGCATTGAAAGAGCTCAAGAAATAAAGCAAGATTGGGGGCTATGCAAAGATAAGCCTCGCAGAGAACAATGAAATGGCAGATGTTTAAAATCGAGTTAGGACCAATATCGAAAACCCGGAGTTTATAGTGGTGGAGGACCTCGCGAAAGAAAGGATGACCCGGGGGGCGAAAACCCCGGGTCACGTGCTCGAGAAAAACGACAACTTCATCTGACTGGGGTGAAGGCCGGGTCTCCTCCTCCGGTGCTCTCCAGGAAATGTCCGTCTGTGCTGGGAGGACCCCAGACTCGGCCAGCTCTTCCAGTTTTGCGAGCGTCACAGTCGACTTATCCCAATTTGCTGAAATGGACTGACCCGGCTTTTGCTTTAAAGCCGGGGTCTTGCCCTTGTACTTGGGAGCGGCTTTGGGTGCCATTGAAACGGATCTAAATGAAATAAAAAAACTAAGAACAAAGCAAGGAAAAAATGGAGGCTAAAGGCATGACAAACACAAACTCAAGATCTAAAAAAGGAAACCTAGATCCACTAGTACTTACCAGAGAACGGCGGCGGAGTGAGGTACGGCGAGCGCGGTGCGGTGCGGTGGCCTGGTTCTCGAGGGCGGCGTCCTGCGCGCATATAGACTGGTGCTTGGACTTCAAGCTTGGATCTCGGGCTCCAATGGCGTGATTAGATCTTGAGGGAGAAGGCCGGCGAGGGCAACAGTGCGGTGCGGCGGCGCGAGGCGGCGACCGAATGTCGAAGTCAACGGCGGGCGCGCAGGAATCCGGTGGCTTGTGTTTGGGCTCGGGTCCTTGGGCGCAGGTGAAGGGCTGGAGGAAGAAGAAGAAGAACAACACGGTGGCGTTTGGGTTTAGGGTTTTCCCTTGGGGCCTATTTATAGGCGCAGAGAAAACCTAGGAGGCCAAACGGTAAAGTGGAGTGATTTGCGGGAGGATATGAACCGGCCCGTTAATGATGGGATAAGATCTTGGGAAGTTATTGCGAAGTGGCCGAGTCACTAATGACCGCCAAAAGAGCCAGACTTGAAACTATCACTTGGACCAATTTGTGGGGAAAATGAAAGACGGGTTATAGAACGTATGTCTGGGAAATTGATCCAAGGAATGATAGTCGGATCAGTATGGTAATAAGGTTATTATATGGCCGCCGAAAGAGCCGGCCTGGCTGTAAGAAAAGCAATTTAACCTGTGACATTGTATGTATCAGTGTTTGTTGTTTTGCTGGGAATAACGTGCGCTTCATGGTTGACTCAATGGTTTAAAGCTACAAGGAAAGCACGTCAACCAAGATGCCCAAGCTATTCTGGGGACTAATGTTGGGGGGATGATAACCCGGTAGGACCATGCCTGGGATGAGATCCGGCCAAAGGGAGACTGCACGAGATCCAGCGCTGTGAAATTGGGCCAGGTGTCAACAATGGGCTAGAGATGACCCGGTCCAAGGGAAAAGAAGCTCTGGAAGACCCAAGAAGCAGCGCATACCCTGTAACCCGTGACTTGGGGGTCATGGTAGGAAACTTAGGGTTACGTATGGATCCCGAATAGGATTCCGGAGATACTTGGTAAGGAAAGCTAGGAAGCCGGGTATTATATAAACCGGCTTCTAGGGCATAGAGAGAGGAGTTTTTTGAGGGATTGAGAGAGACAGAAAGATTCGAGTATTCTGGGTATACGAGAGCAAGTCTTCGTAACCCTAGATTGGAGTCGCGGCGACATTGCAGCCTGATCCTCTAGATCAACAGTTAATATGATTGCATCTGTCGAATCTCTGACTCCACAAATCCCTCAGGTGACCCTATCGGGTTTCGACTAGGGGAAGTCATGAGCGCTGGTGAAATCGTCGGCTTGACAGGGGGCGAGATTTACCCAGGTTCGGGGCCCTCGAAGAGGTAAAACCCTTACTCCTGCCTTCTGTTGATCTGTATTGGATGATTAGATCGGTTACAGGTTGCTCGAATCGAGAGTAGATCTCGAGTTCCGAGGCTTTTTGGGCGTGCGGTATTACTTGGTCCTCTCCTTGGGGGCTCTCCTGGCCTTATATAGATGGCCAGGTCTCGAGTTCTACCCGGAGAGGACTCAAACCCTAGCTGGGTCGGTTACAAATTTCCTAACTTAACCCGCAAGCTGATGCGGGTGGGCTTCACATGGGCCTTCTAGAGTACTCGAAGGGCGCTTCCTTTTGGGCCTTGACCTTGGGCCTGAGAGGGGGTGTCCTTACCCGCAGGGTCCAGGATCCATATCTTCGTCAGTAGCCCCCGAGCGTGTGCTTGACTGGGACCTTTCCAGTCGAGTAGACGGTCAAACCCTCCTTATTTTTATGGAGGATTGCCCTGACAGTCATTGTTTTCCAAAGGGTGTGTTCCCTGTATCATGGGTCATCACGCTCGAGCATCGAGCAATATAAGTGCCTGTTTTTACGGCTTTTTTCACAGAAGGATGTGGCACAGTAGCTTGGCTCTCCCGAGAGATCAGGGCCAATTAATTGCGACTAGGGCAAAAACATTCCTGGCCTACTCAGATTCGAGACCTCCGACTCGAACCCGATAAGGTGATTGTTGCGACTGGGCCGTTGTGGACTTATCGAATCGAACTTAACCTATGGGGGTACACTGCGCGTCTGCTAGGATTTTTCTTCGTGTTGTTGACACGGAATTATACCGGAGGACGCAGCTTTCGAGTGCGATTCCAGGCCCAAAAGAGAGATCTTTTCGGGTCTTACCTTCATATTCGAAGAATATGGCATCCGGATGTGCCTAGTCGGCTGAACAATCCAGGTTCTTATGATGTAAAATTATCATGTGTAGGAGAGGTAGGTTTTTTCTACCCGATTGATTCGTTTGAGCTCCATACGAAAGAAATTTCGTGCTGGAAGAAAAACTAAGCCCATATGAAAGAGTTTTCATGTTCGGGATGTTGTGCCCATACGAAAGAGTTTTCGTGCATAGGGTATTTTTCTCTTGTTCGAAGAGGTCTTGCTTTATGAACTGTTCATGGAAAAGTTGCTTATATCCGAAGGAATTGATATTCATACGAAGATACTTTCGCGTTTGAACTTCCAATCGAAAAGATCTTGGTTTTGAATGACGAATGCCATGACGTCATGGCGCACTCCTCTTCTCCCGATGGGACGTGACGGAGTGGCAGTAGATGGTGGCCCACCTTGTCAGCTTTTTGACCGGGAAACGAGACGTCGTTCCCGGTTTTTACGCGAGACGCGCAGTAAATGTGCACGATCTTCTGTTAAGATCGTGGCACGAAACAGCGCTGGCCGCCGCTTCGTTTCATCTTCACGCGTGGCGGCCGTGATAGGCGCCACGTAGCGCATCGTACGGCTGAGATCGTCTTGCTGCATGTATAAATACGGGTGTTAGCGCTGCGGTAAAACTTTCCCAGCTCTCTGTCTTCATCTCCTTCCTTGCACCCACCTTCGTCTTCCTCGCGCTCGAGCTCGTGCTGCAAGCAATGGCTGGTGGAAAGAGACGCGGTGTTGCCGGCTCTGCATCCGGCGAACCTTCCGCGCAACCCGCGCCCCGCGCCGGCGACTGGCGCTCCCCCAACACCACCGCGAAAAGCATCAAGGAGATGCAGCGGGAGGGGTTGCTGCCGGCGGAGACGGAGAAGCGAGTCCGTCTCGGAAAAAAGGAAGAGGTACCCAATCCTCAATCGAACGAGCGCGTGGTCTTTGTGGACCACGTGACTCGAGCCCTTTCTTTTCCCCTTCATCCCTTCTTCCTCGGGTTGCTGTGTGTCTATGGCATACAGCTTCACGATCTTCCCCCGAACGCGGTGCAGCACATTTCGTGCTTCATCGTGTTCTGCGAATGCTATCTCGGCATTCGCCCGCACTGGGCGCTTTGGAAGGCGCTCTTCAAAGTCCAGATCTTCCGCGAGAGATCGCGGGTGGAGTCCGAGCTCGGCGAACCGCTTCGTACGGGCGGCTTCGGGATCCAAGCTCGACAAGAAGGCAGCTACTTCAACATGCATTTCGTCGAATCCGCTCAAAGCTGGCGGAAGAGGTGGTTCTACGTCACCGACAACAGCTCGGGTGGGATTGTGGAATTCCACCCGTTCGCTGTTCTGACAAGGCGGAAGTCCTGGGGGCACAAGATGTCAGCCGAAGAGACTCAGACCGTTGCACCTTTACTCGCAAGAGTAGCTGCTCTCCGGGACCAGACCGCGGGAATCATGCTCAACGGGATGCATTTGGCGAGCATCTTTTTGAAGCGCAGGATCCAGCCACTTCAACAAAGGCCCTCCGCTATGTGGGAGTATCAAGTCTCAGAGGACCCCAGCCGAGTAAGCCGCGAGGATCTTTCGAATGTAGAATTCGAGAAGAAAATCGCGGGTATCACTCGACTGAAGGTGGGGGAGAAATTCCCCGATTGCTCTGTTGAAGCCTTCGCCGCTTCAAACCCTCCCCCAGCCGAGGTTAGTTTCTTCCTTTTCGTCTTTGAGTTGTTTCCCTTTTTGTTCTGAATCCTAGTCGATAAGGTTTTTCTCGTCTTCTTCTTGCCTTTGCAGAGCCTAGCTATGGCGGACTGCTACCCGCCAGCTGCGGGGGAGGCTGCCTCAGAGCAAGTGTCGAGTCATCAAGACGGCGCGATTGACACCAGCGTCGCCAACGCCTCTTCGAGTTCAGAACACGATTCCTCGGATGACGTTGAAGACTCGAATGGCGCTCCGACGAAACGCCGTCGGGTAGATGAGGACGAAGCTACTTCCAAGGATAAATCCTTGGAAGCATCGCCCAATCAAGCTCCTGTCCATGCGACTCCACTTCGCTCCCTTGCTCCTTCGGCTTCGTTCCCAGTGATGACGCCCGCTTGGAACGCGGACTTGCTGGATGACGACGAGGATGACGAGTAAGTGCTTCTTCCTCAATCTTGGTCGAACATTTTCCGTGCTTCAATATCGATTGTTTCTATCTTTCGGTGCAGTCTGCAGACGATCAGTCCTCGCAGGTACGCCGCTGCCGTTCCTCCCGAAAAGAGGAATAAGGCAAAGGATGCGGGTGAAACTCCTACCGCGGGCACCGTCCAAAATTCCCCCAGAGCAGCCCCCAAAGCCGCGACGGTGGTACGTGAAGCCCCCAGCTTTGCCGCCAGGACTTCTGCTTCTAAGGAAGTGACGGATAGCTCCGCGGATCCGCTCTCTCGTGCCACCGGCCAGGTAAACTTCATCTTCCATCTTCAAAAGATTTTTTATCGGGTGCACGACAGTGCTCCCGATGGGAGTAGCCCCCGAGGTTGTAGTCGATCACATGCGATCGGCCACAGGCTCAAAGTCTAGTTTAATTCTTCTTCATGATTTCATTTTTATCGGGTGCACGACAGTGCTCCCGATGGGAGTAGCCCCCGAGGCTGTAGTCGATTGTAAATAATCGGGTACAGACTCTAATTTAATCCTCTTAACTCTATTGTCTTCGTGCTTTTCCAGTCGCTTATTGATTCTCTTGCGGCGATTGGTCACCGCGTCGTGCTCGCCGAGTAGGACTGCGAGTCGCTTCGAGCGGACCGTAGCCGACTTCAGACTGAAAACGTCCTTCGCAAGGGTAAGCTTTATCATCTCCCTGTCTTCCGTACTCCGTACACTCTTGAGTTTTGACAAGCATCTCTTTGCAGCTCGACTTGAATTTGCAGAATCCTAAAAGGTCAAACTCTCTGAGCAGGTAACTGCTCGGGAGGCTGACCTGACGGCCATTCGACAAGAGCTAGAGGCTTCCCGCATGCAATCAGAAGATTTTGGTCGACAGCTTGCGGATGCGCGGAAGTCCTTGAAGGAGTTAGAGAAAGCTGGCAGTAAGGCCGACAACGACATTGTCGGGTTCCTCCGTCCCCTTGCTGAGCGTTTCGCGGGTAAGTGTGTTGGGCTTTTGCGACTTTGATTCCTCATTTCGCTGTACTTTGCTAAGTATTTTTTTCTTCCTTTGCAGGTCTTCTGGATGTTCCTCTAGAGATCCCTGGACTCCAGCGGGTGGATGTGGTAACCGACACACTTGCCCAGCTTAAAAGGCACGCTGATGGAGTTCTCTCCATGATCAATGATGCTACTCAAGTGCTGGGGCAACTGCACGGTCGCCTCCTCGCCAACGCCACTCCTGCACCCGCGCTAGATGATCTGTTGAAGGTCTTCTCAGAAGGCAAACTTCTGGATGCCTTCGCGGTCGCACAGGCGGAGTCTGGTGCGAAGACCGCGATACAATTTGCTTTGGCGCATGGAGTCGAAGGTTTGGAGGAGGCGTACACATCTCTTCCAGTCGACCCCTCCACGGGCAAAAAGGTACGGCTCTCTCGTTTTGGCGAGCAAGCCGCTATTCTTGCTCGGAAGCTGTCTGAGATTTTTGCTCGGCTGCGGGCAGGGGCGACTGCTGCCAGCGGGAGCACCAATGTAGCTTCATAGTTTTTATTTTTTCTCCTTGAATGTAATGAACCTTGGGATGTATTCCCGTACCTTTGTTGTCTTTAATCAAAGAGTTCATCTTGCAATCCATTCCCCTTGTTTGTGCATTGTCTCCCGATGGGAGTAGCCCCCGAGCGTTTGTCAGATATACGACTAGAATTGACTCGAGTAGGGCATCTTACTTCTTTCGTTTTATGCTTCCAGGCTACTGGGTTTGCCGCGGAAACGTCGGGTGGATGTGGTACTCCAGTAAATCCACTTGTTGTCGCTGTTGGCACTTTTGCGGGCCTTCGTGATAAGGTCCAGGAGGGTGAGCGCAAGCTAAAAGCTATGCGCGGGATAGCCGATGTGGCGAAGTCCAAGCAGAAATTGGCAGCTGAACGCGAACAATTTCTGATGGATGAGTTCGCTGTAGTCGCAAGGGACTTGCTTTGTAAGTAGTGCAGCCCCCGTGCCTTTTTCTTCCTTGTTTCCTTATCTGACTGAGTGTGTTTTTGCTCTTCAGTCGTTAATCCAGATGACAGGGAAGAAAAGCAGTGGGTAGAGAATCACATCCTTCAAGGGGCTAGTAGCTCGAAACCTCATGCATACAATTTTTGGTCTGATCGCAGTCGGGGTTTTGTGATGGCCACCTTGAAATTTTGAGTCCTCCAGGCGAGAATTCTCGTGAGTTCTTTTCACGAGGTCTTGGTTGCGATGAACGCTGCATTTTACCCACTTGAAAAAGGTCCCGAAGATTGGGGTTATCTTCTCAGTTTGTTTGGACGTGAAGGAGAAGTTCGCGCGTGTGTGCGCAATCAGATGACGTGCGGCGCGGTTGTAGCTCTCTCTTTTGTCCGCATATGGCATCCTGAGATAGATGTTAACTATGTTGCTCGGCGCCCAGATTATGCAATCGAGGATATCTCGCCGTACTATGATGTTGTACGTCCTGCGGCGGAGAAGATTATCCGAACGACCTCTGAAGAGGTAAATAGAGTTTTGGCGACTGAGAATGCTCAGCGCTTTGACTGATTTTCGGATGTAAATATCCTGTAATCTGTTTATAGTTTGTAAAAAACTGTTGTAAGGTGTATAACCTTGTATTTGATGTTGTTTCTTTGTGATGCTTAGTTGTAGGGTAGCCCCCGTGTGTTTTAAGGGGTGTGTACCTGTAACTTGTAGCATGTAAAGAACGAGAAGCTTCGAGTGAATATGATGAAGGAATCATGTCTTTATTGCAATGACTGAGAAGCCATGTATTCGAACTACAGGACTCGCTAGTATAGCCTTATTTTTGTTGTGATAACAAGTAAACCTAAGGATAAAATTTGCGGAGGTGTGCAATGTTCCACGGATTGGAGTAGACCCCTCCGGTCGCCGGATTCTTTAGCCTGTAGGCTCCGCCTGGGATGACTTCGTGTATGATGAAGGGTCCTTCCCAAGGTGGCTCGAGCTTGTGTCCTTCCTTCTGTTTGAGCCGCAGCACCAGATCCCCAACCGCGAATGCTCTGTGGCGTATGCGGCGACTGTGATAGTTGCGCAAGGATTGCTGATATACCGCGGACCTTGCGAGTGCGATGTCTCGCATTTCGTCGAGTGCATCCATATCTTCTGCGAGCGCCTTGTTGGAAGTTTCTTCGCTGTAGGCTACAACTCGTGGGGCGCTGAATCGAACGTCCTCTGGAAGGACTGCTTCTGCCCCGTATACCATGAAGAATGGCATGTACTTCGTTGACCGATTAGGAGTTGTGCGCAAGCTCCAGAGTACGGAAGGTAGCTCTTCCGCCCAATGTCCTGCGGCGGGGTGTAGACGGTCGAGTAGTCGCTTCTTGATGCCTGCCGAAACTAAGCCGTTGGATCTTTCGACTTGTCCGTTCGTTTGCGGGTGAGCGACTGAGGCAAACTTGAAATTGATGCCTTTTTCCTCGCAGAACGGTTGTGTCTCCTTTGCTGTGAAATTTGTACCGTTATCTGTAATGATGTCGTGTGGCACACCAAATCTACATACAATGGAGTCGAGAAACTTGACGGCGCATTGGGTTCTTGCTGAGGTTACTGGCATAGCCTCGATCCATTTGGTGAACTTGTCGACTGCGACCAGCAAGTGTGTGTATCCGCCTGGCGTGGACTTGCGTAGTGGCCCAACCATATCTAGCCCCCATTGTGCAAAGGGCCAAGCTATTGGTATCATGTGTAATTCCGTAGCAGGGGCGTGTGGCCTTGGTGCGAATCGCTGGCAGGCGTCGCATCGTTCGACCAGGCGTTTTGCATCGTTGGCTGTTGTTAGCCAGTAAAATCCTGCTCGGAAAGCTTTTCCCATTATTGTTTTCCAGCTAGCATGATGTCCGCAATCTCCTTGGTGTATGTCTTGGAGCAATTCCTTGCCGTCTTCGGGTGCGATGCAACGCTGAAGTATTCCCGAGATACTTTGCTTGTATAATTCTCCATTGACTACTCGAAAGGACTTGCTACGCCTGATTATCTGTCGAGCCTCACGTGGATCGGCCGGGAGCTGTCTGTTGAGTAGGTAGTCGAGATATTTCTGCATCCAGACTAGCTCGACCAGGAAAACCTGTCGTGATATATTATGAATAAGCTCGATAAGCGCGACCTGCGGGCTGACCTCTGTTTCTGGCGCTGCTGCAGCTTTCTTCACTTTGACCGATCGCTTGATCATCCGTTCGAAGTATATTCCTGGCGGTATGGGTGCATTGGTGGAACCCATGTTTGCCAGTCTATCTGCTTCTTCGTTGCTAGATCTTGCAATGTGTTTCAGCTCGCAGCCTTTAAAGCTTCCTTCGAGTAGTTTGTACATGTCACGATATGCGACCATGTTTTCAGCAATGGCGTCGCATTCTTTCATCGTCTGCTGCACTATGAGATTGGAATCACCGTAGATCATTAATCGGGTAGCTCCACAGGCGATTGCCATCTTCATCCCGTGCAACAGGGCTTCATATTCTGCGTCGTTTGTTCGAGGCTGGATCGTCTGGTGGAAAGTCCAGTCGCAGGACGTATTGCAGATTGTCTCCCCGAGGTGAAATAAGAACGGTTCCAGCCCCTGCTCCTTCGTTTCTCTTGGATCCATCGAAGTACATTATCCAATTGCTCGTGTACTCGGGCGGTCCGGGTGTTTGTAGCTCTGTCCATTCGCTGAGGAATTCCATGAGTACTTGAGATTTGACTGCTTTCCGTTCTGTATAGGTGATGTCCCAGGCGCCCAACTCGATGCTCCATTTTGCTATTCTTCCAGATGCCATAGGGTTGTTCATGATTGTCCCGAGTGACGCATCATTAACCACTGTAATGGTGTGTTCCTGGAAATAATGTTTGAGCTTTCGGGCTGTGAGAACAACTCCATACGCCAGCTTCTGATAATGAGGGTATCGTTGCTTGCATGGCGAGAGCACTTCGCTGATGTAATATATTGGTCGTTAGACTCCGTACGCTTTGCCGTCTTCAGGTCGTTCGACCACGATTGCTGTGCTGATGACCTGGTTTGTAGCGGCTAGGTATAGTAGTAGCGGCTCCCTTTCTTGCGATGTTGCAAGGACGCGCCTGCTTTGCAACGATCGCTTCAGGTCTGCGAACGCTTGTTTAGCTTCGGGTGTCCACTCGAATTTGTCCGTCTTCTTTAATAATTTGTAGAAGGGTAACGCTTGCTCTCCCAATCGTGCGATGAACCTGCTTAGGGCGGCTAGTCGTCCTGCGAGCTGCTGGACTCCGCGTAGATTGGTTGGCTCCTTCATAGTCAGGATGGCTTGTATTTTCTCCGGGTTGGCTTCAATGCCTCTGGCGGATACCAGGTACCCGAGGAGTTTTCCTGCGGGGACGCCGAAAACGCATTTAGTCGGATTGAGCTTGATCCGATATGCATTAAGGGCGTCGAACGTTTCTCTGATGTCCTCGAGGAGTGTGTCCTCGACTCGAGTTTTGATGACGATGTCGTCGACGTACACTTGTACATTTTTGCCAATGAGATTGGCGAGGCATCTTTGCATGCAGCGCTGATATGTTGCGCCTGCGTTCTTCAGCCCGAAGGGCATTGTCGTGTAGCAGTAGACACCGTGGGGTGTGATGAATGCCGTCTTCTCTTCGTCTTCCTTTTTCATTCGGATCTGATTGTATCCCGAATAGGCGTCCAAGAAGGAGAGGCGTTGGCAGCCTGCCGTAGAGTTCACGATCTTGTCGATTCGTGGTAGAGGAAAATTGTCCTTGGGGCAGTGCTTATTCAGCGATGTGTAGTCGATGCACACCCGAAGGATATCCGTGTTCTTCTTGGGGACCAGCACCGGGTTTGCCAACCAGGTGGATATCTTGATCTCCCTAATAAAGTTGGCGGCTAGCAGTCTGTTTATTTCTTCTCCAAGCGCCTTCTGCTTGGGTTCTGAAAATCGTCGAGTCGTCTGTTTGATGGGTTTGGCATTAGGAAAGACTTCGAGTGAGTGCTCGGCAAACTCCCTGGGTATTCCTGGCATATCTGAGGGCTGCCAGGCGAAAATTTCCCAGTACTCACGGAGGAGTTTGACGAGCGCGCCTTCCTATGCT
Source organism: Alopecurus myosuroides (assembly GCA_028641055.1). NCBI lineage: Eukaryota > Viridiplantae > Streptophyta > Magnoliopsida > Poales > Poaceae > Alopecurus > Alopecurus myosuroides. Next base: position 122,032,176 of record CM054062.1, read on the forward strand.
GGCGAGAGGGTTGTGGAAACCATCGCGGTCTTGGCAGAATCCGTCGGGTGCACTTGGTGCTTGCGGGTGTCGCTGTTGGCGCTGAATTCCAGTTCGGGCGCGTTTTTCTTCGTGAGGGGCATGACGGAGTGGTCCGTGGTTTTTGCCAGCTCTTGAAGTTCTTCTTGCATCCCGAAAGATTTCGCGATCTCATTGAATTCTATGTCACACTTGTCTGACTTCTGGAAGTCTCCGTCGATGGTGATCACACCGTATTCGCCGGGTAGCTTGAGTTTCAGGTACGCGTAATGTGGTACTGCCATGAATCTGGCGAACGCTGTTCGGCCAAGGATGGCGTGGTACTGTGAGGGCCAGTCGACGACTTCGAAGTCCAGGAATTCCCTTCTGTAGTTGCTTGGAGAGCCCAGTACAACTTCTAAGTTGATTGTTCCGAGTGGACGGATTGCCTTGCCCGAACTATCCCGTGGAAGGATGTTTCTGATTCCATTAGGCCGTCCAGGTTCTTGTTCATTCGACGGAGTGTATCCGCGTAGATGATGTTGATGCCACTGCCGCCATCCATGAACAGGCGGGCCAGGTCGTAGTTTCCGATTTGAGCCTGGATGACGAGGGCGGCGTGTCCTGGTCGATAGACTTGTGGTGGATGGTCTTTTTTCGAGAACGTGATGGGCTGATCTGCCATCTTCAGGTACTCGGTCTTTGTTGGCGGTGTCTGCACTGCCATGCATAGTTTCCTCGTGTTAGTCTTTTGAGCTCTGCGAGAGGGGCATACCTTCTGTATCATCGCGAGTTGTCCTGCCGGGTTCGGGTATGCGTTGGCTCCATTGTTTTGCGGTGGTGGCGCAGGTAGTGCGGCTAGCGCCATGTTTGGATTTGCTGGTGGAGGTGGTGGTGGAGGCGGCTGAAATTGTTGTCCTACTCCTGGCAACGGCGGGTAGTTTTGGGTGGATGCAAATCATTTCCTCGCGAGAGCATCTGAGATGTCAAGAAACTTTCGGCAATCCTTGAGAAGGTGTGTTGCCTTAGTTTTGCTCATGCGCTTATCTGTAAACAGGTGTAGCGAGCAGTATGCATCGAGATCCTCTTCGGGGGATTTTTCTTCTTCCTTTGGTTTCCACTCGCGACTTCCACGGCGACCAGAGTCGCGATTTCGCGTGAATTCTGCCGCCACTATTTCCTCCCTGTCCTCGTGGTCGTAGTATTTCCTTCTCTTTCTTCGTCCATGGCGGTCCTCCTCGTGTGCGGGCGACGATGCTCTTTCATTGCGCACTGTGTCTTCTCCGTTAGCCCATTTTTCGGCTATGATCATTAGCTCCCCAATGGTTTTGGGCGCAGCTCTGCCTAGCTCTTCTCGAAACGCGGTTCTTCTCGCTCCTTTGGCGAAGGCCTCAATCGCCACCACTTCGGAGATGGTTCCTGCGGTGTTCCTGAGTGTGGTCCACCGCTGGATATATTCTCGTGTGGATTCGCCACTCTTCTGTTTGCACGCTCGTAATTCTTCGATTGTGGCTGGCCTCTTGTACGTCGACTGGAAATTTTTGCAGAAATCACGGTGCAGGTCGTCCCATGATGCGTAGCAAGATTTAGGCCTTCTCTCCAGCCAACTACGGGCCGCGCCTGTAAGATGCAAATTGAGGTATTGCATGGCTGTGTTCTTGTTCCCACGTTGGCATTTTACTGCCGTGAGGTAGTCGCTTAACCATTGGGAGGGCTCGAGTGAGCCGTCGTATTTTGTCACCTCCGTGCTGAGGTTGAACCTCTTGGGTAGAGGTGCTTCTCGGATGCTGCGAGCGAAACAGAGTGCTCCACAGGTTTCGTCGTCTGAGGACCTGGATGAGGAGCGCTCGCGATACCGTGAAGCTCTCGCCCTATCCACCTTCTTTTGGGCGAGATCTGATCGCGCGTCGTATTTGGACCGGTCGCGGTCGTTGTCTTTTCTTGGTTCTTGGCTTCGCTTTCTCGAGCGGCTGCTGTGGCGCCGCGAGCTTTTGTCTCTCGGGCTGTCGTCGCTGCTGCTTCGACTATCGCCGCGGCGGCGGGCTTCTTTTCCCCGACCGTGTCGTGGCGATTTGTCTTTTCTCGGGGATGAACTTCTATGCCTGCGGGGCGTTTCTTTATCCTTGTTCTTCTCCTGTCGCTCCTTTTCCAATTCTTCTTCGGTCTTCTTGCGATCGTGAGAAGCGAGCCTTGCGGCCGCCAATCCTAGTCCTTTGCGAATTTGTTTGTACTGTTCCACCCGAGGGTCGCTTTCCGTCGGTTGGTTCATCTGCATGTAAGTTGCTGCGGCTAGGATCGCGGCAGCTGGGGTTTGCGGGTAGACGTTGCCGTCATCGTCGACCCTCATGAAGGAAGACGTGGTCGAACTGTCGGTCGCAGTCACGGATTCGTGGCCCCTTGACGATGTTGCGTGTCCCTTCCTCGCGGGTCGGGTACCGACTGAGGGTGCGAGGGACTGTTCGACTCGCCGCAGGCTTGATTCGTCCGCCGCTCTTCTGCGACGGGCTAGATCTGCCCGGGCTTCTTTGATATTTGAGGCCGCTCTTACTAGGTGGTAGTGGTAGGCGGTTAGGTCTTCTTGTGAGGCTCCAGCCGCGGGTGGCTGACTCCGCCGCATGGCCTCCTTGGCCCTTTTCCAGGCCTCCCGCGAAAAGCCGATTATATCGCGCTCGGTTGCGCTGAATTCGGTTTCTGATGGCTGTTCCGATCCTGCCATGCAGACTTGGGCCAGTCGTGGCTCGTGTGTCCTAGGCGTAGATCGGAAAGCTTCCCGTACCCGAGATGGTTCTTCTGTCGAGAGGGAGTGATAGTCGACGGTGTTGAAGCGGATGGACTCGCCACTTCTCTCCATAGGGAAGCGCGAGTTGACGGCTCCAGACTCAGGTTCAGATTCATCCGAAAAGTGGAGGATCCCGTCTCTGTTTGCCATGAAGTTGAAGCTCCCGAACATCAGGGTGACGCTCTTCTCCAGGTCCTCGAACACCGGGCGTGATTCCGGCGAGTGAGGCGTGACTATGACGGATCCGATCCGTACAGGATTGTTCGGAGCCGTAGTCGATGGTTTCCAACGGGAGTTGGATGTCGATGAAGCCGAAGATGCCGGTGATCCAGCGCCTGCGTTCCCCACGGTCGGCGCCAATTGTCGAATCTCTGACTCCACAAATCCCTCAGGTGACCCTATCGGGTTTCGACTAGGGGAAGTCATGAGCGCTGGTGAAATCGTCGGCTTGACAGGGGGCGAGATTTACCCAGGTTCGGGGCCCTCGAAGAGGTAAAACCCTTACTCCTGCCTTCTGTTGATCTGTATTGGATGATTAGATCGGTTACAGGTTGCTCGAATCGAGAGTAGATCTCGAGTTCCGAGGCTTTTTGGTCGTGCGGTATTACTTGGTCCTCTCCTTGGGGGCTCTCCTGGCCTTATATAGATGGCCATGTCTCGAGTTCTACCCGGAGAGGACTCAAACCCTAGCTGGGTCGGTTACAAATTTCCTAACTTAACCCGCAAGCTGATGCGGGTGGGCTTCACATGGGCCTTCTAGAGTACTCGAAGGGCGCTTCCTTTTGGGCCTTGAACTTGGGCCTGAGAGGGGGTGTCCTTACCCGCAGGGTCCAGGATCCATATCTTCGTCAGCATCCGAGCTAAACCCTCTCCCAAACACCAGAGTCAATTTGCCCCAAACTAAGTTACCCCCAGTAACGTCTGTCGTGACTATCCCACGACATATGTGTTAGGGTGGACACTAGGAAGTACCAAGACAATTGTATGACCCAACTCTTTACAATATTCCCTCCCGTTTCTCTGTTCCGGAAGTCTCGGGCCAGTAGTGCATGTAAACTCGAGAGAGAAACAAAGAGAGGGAGACAAGTCGATGCCCGTGAAGCCCCAAGCAGAAAGAGTGGGGGAATCTTTGGAATCTACAACCCTTATAACACCTATGCACACATGGTATGGCCTCCCCTTCCTTTTGGTGTCGTTCCGACGCTCCGGAGCCCCTCTGCAGCGAAACCATTGCCCCACTGGAGCAATGCCAAACTTATCACACACATCGTTGACCGGAGCCCCGAAGTGGGTAGAAATGTGCAACTCGTTGCTTGGATGTGTTAGGGTGGACACTAGGAAGTCCCAAGCCAATGTTATGACCCAACTCTTCATAAGATTCCCTCATGTTTCTCCGTTCCGAGAGTCTTGGGCCAGTAGTGCATGTAAACTCGAGAGAGAAACACAGAGAGAGAGAAGTCGATGCCCGCGAAGCCTCGAACAGAGACAGTGGGGGAATCTTTGGCATCTATCACACTTATCACACCTGTGCACACATGGTATGGCCTCCCCTCCATGGCGAAACCCTAGCCCCGATGGATCAGAGCCAAACTTATCGCACACTGATGGTGCAGATCGTGGAAACCCCAAGAGGAAGGTATGATGAGCACAGCAGCAGTTTTCCCTTAGTAAGAAACTAAGGTTTAATCGACCAGTAGGAGGAACGAGTAACTTCAGAAGGTTGATGCAGCTAAGATGGCAGGGCGCACTATCGTTTCAGCAGCAACGTGGAGCCATCACAACACAATCAAATCACTTTGCCCCCAACGAAGAAGTGAGGTTGTCAATCTCACCGGTTTAGCTGAACACAAAGAGGTTAAACGTACGGTATGGAAAACAGTATGAGAACAATATGAAAGCAGTAGCAACAGTATGAAAACAATGGAACAATGTGAAAGAAGTGGAAGCAGTGTGTGTATTATTAGAATGAGAAAATGGACCATGGTCCATAGTTCACTAGTGGTGTCTCTCCATGAAAGATAAATATCTTGTGTGGTGAACACATTACAGCTGGGCAATTGACAGAAATGAAGGCTGCACCGTGGTGCATATGTAATACATAAAGATTACTATGTGATTCATGCGGGCATTAATAAAAAAATACATAGACCGTCATCCAACTGCATCTATGACTAATAATCCACCCTCCAAATATCATCCGAACAAACGTTGGGTATTAAGTTGCAAGCAACAGATTATCGCAGTAAGCAAAGTGTGTAATGTAAACAATGTAAACTAAGTAAATACCGTTGTTTTCTCCCTAATGGAAACAACATGTCCTCCATCTGTCACGTTTCTGTCACTCGAGCACAGATGAAAAGGAGGCATGAAACCACTATCGAGCATAAATACTCCCACTTGGAGTTACTAGCATATACTTGGCCAGCACATCTACTAATAACGGAGAGCATGCAAGATCATAAATAACTTACGCATGAAGATAACACGATAGATTGATAATCAGAAGACATAGCATTCAACATTCATCAAATCCCATCAAACACAACATGTAGCATTACATAAAGATGATCTCGATCATGTAGGGCAGCTCACGAGATCTAAACATGAGGTACAAACAGGAGAAGACAACCATCTAGCTACTTCTATGGACCCGTAGTCCAAGGATGAACTACTCACGCATCACTTCGGAGGAGGGCATGGTTGTGTAGACCCCTCCGGTCATGAATTCCCCTCCCAGTGGGGTGCCGGGGAGAGCTCCAGAACCCTCCCGATCTCGGGATGACGATGACGGCGGCCTCGGGTGTTTCTCGGGACGAAGTGGTATATTTTTAAGGTTGATGTATCGGGGGGTATAAATAGGCGAAAGGGCGATGGCAGTGGACGACCGAGGGGCCCACATGACCCCGAGGCGCGGCCAGAAGGGGTCGTGCGGACCTATGTTGTGGCCCCCCTATGGCCCCCCTCCGGGCCTCTTCGAGACTCCTTCGAACCTTCGGGAATTCTAAGACTTCCGTGCTTCGAATTTGCCAATTCTGAGAATATTTCCAAAACAACTTTTTTGAAACTAAAAACAGGAGAAAACAGGGAACTGGCTCTGTGGCATCTTGTCAATAGGTTAGTCCGGAAAATCGATCAAAATGACATAAAGTGTATAGAAAACATGTAGGAAACAACATGAAAACAACATGGAACATCAGAAATTAAGGATACGTTTAGGATGTATCACACACATCGTTGACTAGAGCCCCAAAGAGGGTAGCAATATGCAACTCTTTGCTTGGATGTGTTTGGGTGGACACTAGGAAGTCCCAAGACAATAGTATGACCCAACTCGTCACAAGATTCCCTACAGGTTCTCCGTTCCAGGAGTCTCAGGCCAGTAGTGCATGTAACTCAAGAGAGAAACAAAGAGGGAGAAGTCGATGCCCGTGAAGACCCGAACAGAAAGTGTGGGGGAATATTTGGCAACTAAAACCCTTATCACACCTTTGCATACCTGCCTTCTGGTGCCATTCCGACGCTCCAGATCCCCTCTATGGCGAAACGCTTGCCCCGCTGGAGCACAACCCAAATTATCACACACATCTTTAGCCGGAGCCCCGAAGAGGGTAGAAATCTGAAAATATTTGCTTTGATGTGTTAGGGTGGACACTAGGAAGTCCCAAGACAATGTTATCACTCAACTCTTCCGTAGATTCCCTCTTGTTTCTCTGTTCATAGAGTCTCGGGCCAGTAGTGCATGTAAATTCGAGAGAGAAACATAGAGATAGAGAAGTCGATGCCCGTGAAGCCTCAAACCGAGAGAGTGGGGGAATCTTTGGCATCTACAACACTTATCAGACCAGTGCACACATGGTATGGCCTCCCCAACATTTTGGTGCCATTCCGTCGCTTCGGAGCCCCTCTACGCGAAACCCTAGCCCCAATGGAGCAGAGCCAAACTTATCGCACACATTGTTGACCAGAGCCCCGAAGAGGGTGGCAATATGCAACTCTTTGCTAGGATGTGTTAGGGTGGACACTAGGAAGTCCCAAGACAATAGTATGGCCCAACTCTTCACAATATTCCCTCCCGTTTCTTTGTTCCGTGAGTCTCAGGCCAGTAGTGCATCTAACTCAAGAGAGAAACAAAGAGTGAGAAGTCGGTGTCCGTGAAGCCCAGAATAGAAAGTGTGGTGGAATATTTGGCAGCTACAACCCTTATCACACCTTTGCATACCTGGTATGACCTCCCCTGCCTTTTCGTGCAGTTCCGACGCTCAGGATCCCCTCTATGGCAGTACCCTAGCACCACTGGAGCACAGCCAACCTTATCGCACACATCGTTGACTGGTGCCCCGAAGAGGGTAACAATTTGCAACTCTTTGATTGGATGTGTTAGTGTAGACACTAGGAAGTCCCAAGACAATGGTATGACCCAATTATTCACAAGATTCCTTCATGTCAGGCCATTAGTGCATGTAACTTGATAGAGAACCAGAGAGATAGAGAAGTCGATGCCCGTGAAGCCCCAAAAAGAAAGTGTGGGGGAATATTTTTCATGTACAACCCTTATCACACATGTGTAGACATGGTATGGCCTCCCCTGCCTTTTCGTGCAGTTCCGACACTCAGGAGCCCCTCTACGGTAGTACCCTAGCACCGCTGGAGCACAGCCAAACTTATCGCACACATCGTTGACCGGAGCCCCGAAGAGGGTAGCAATGTGAACCTCTTTGATTGGATGTGTTAGTGTGGACACTTGGAAGTCCCAAGACAATGGTATGACCCAATTATTCACAAGATTCCCTCATGTTTCTCCGTTCCGGGAGTCTCGATCCATTAGTGCATGTAACTTGAGAGAGAAACAGAGATAGAGAGAAGTCGATGCCCGTGAAGCCCCAAACGGAAAGAGTGGGGGAATATTTCACAAGTACAACCCTTATCACACCTGTGCGCACATGGTATGGCCTCCCAGCCTTTTGGTGCCATTCCGTCGCTCCGGAGCCCCTCTATGGTGAAACCCTAGCACCTGTGGAGCAGAACCAAAGTTATCGCACACATCGTTGACCGGAGCCCGAAAGAGGGTAGCAATGTGCAACTCTTTGCTTGGATGTGTTAGGGTGGACACTAGGAAGTCCGAAGACAATGGTATGACCAAAATTTTCACAAGATTCCCTCGTTTTTCTCCGTTCCGGGAGTCTCGGGCCAGTAGTGCATGTATCTCGAGAGAGAAACAGAGAGAGAGAAGTTGATTCCCATGAAGCCCCAAATAGAAAGAGTAGGGGAATATTTGGCATCTACAAGCCTTATCACACCTTTGCACATATGGTCGAGCCTCTCCTCCCTTTTGGTGTACTTCTGACACTTAGGAGCCCCTCTACTATGAAACCCTAGCACCACTGGAGCATAGCCGAACTTATCGCACACATCGTTCGTCAGAGCCCCGAAGAGGGTAGCAATGTATAACTCTTTGCTTGGATGTGTTAGGGTGGACACTAGGAAGTCCCAAGACAATGGTATGACCCAACTCTTCACAATATTTCTTCCCGTTTCTCCGTTCCGGGAATCTTGGGGCAGTAGTGCATGTAAACTCAATAGACAGATAGAGAGAGAGAGAGAAGTCGATACCCGTGAAGCCCCAAACAGAAATAGTGGTGGAATATTTGGCATCTACAACCCTTATTACACTTGTGCACACACGGTATGGCCTCCCCTGCCTTCTGGTGCCGTTCCGACGCTCCAGATCCCCTCTGTGGCGAAACCCTTGCCCCGCTGGAGCACAGCCCAAATTATCACACACATCATTAACCGGAGCCCCGAAGAGGGTAGAAATGTGCAAATCTTTGCTTTGATGTGTTAGGGTGGACACTAGGAAGTCCCAAGACAATGTTATCACTCAACTCTTCCGTAGATTCCCTCTTGTTTCTCTGTTCATAGAGTCTCGGGCCAGTAGTGCATGTAAATTCGAGAGAGAAACATAGAGATAGAGAAGTCGATGCCCGTGAAGCCTCAAACCAAGAGAGTGGGGGAATCTTTGGCATCTACAACACTTATCAGACCAGTGCACACATGGTATGGCCTCCCCAACATTTTGGTGCCATTCCATCGCTTCGGAGCCCCTCTACGCGAAACCCTAGCCCCAATGGAGCAGAGCCAAACTTATCGCACACATTGTTGACCAGAGCCCCGAAGAGGGTGGAAATATGCAACTCTTTGCTAGGATGTGTTAGGGTGGACACTAGGAAGTCCCAAGACAATAGTATTGATGAGGATGGACCTAAGGACTTTGTTATCACAAGCATGAGTGAAGAGTTGATAGAAGACATCAAGATCATGGTGAAAACAATTATTCAAGAAGTGGAAAACAAGAGAAGAAACAATTCATAACAATTGTTATTCAATAGAAACAATTGTTATTCATCAATATCAACAAGGGGATGAGTGCCTCCACAAGGTTAAATGCACTCAATGATGGACAACCAAGAAGGAGGGCCCACATTGAAGCCCAATGCGCCAAGATATGTCCTAGCTATATTAGAATTGGTTTGTATACCAATTGTGGCCGCACCCCTTTGTGTGTGGGGTCGGTTTGTATCCTATAGTAGTTGTGTTAGGTTTCCTAGTCCTAATAGGGTTGTGCTTGCGCAAGGATACCTCTTGTGGCCGCACCCCCCTATTATATATACCCCATGGGGCGCATAGCAATAGGGAGAACAAGTTTAAACCAAAAACCAGAAACCCTAGCCTCTAGATTGTATTGCTTGTAAAGCATTCATCTTGAAGTTTACCCATTGCAAAGCAGCGTGATATCTTGTTATTCCATCTGGGAATAAAGGGATACAGCACCACTTGTGATCATTGATCATTTGTGCAAGAGTGTGTAGTTGAGAATATCTAAGGAGCTTGATTGTTGTTGCATTGGCAACGGGGATTAGCTAAGAGAGGTCTCAGTGTAGCACTAGTTATCCAATTATCAGAAAATACCAAAAAGAGAGAGTTAGTTCATCGAGAAGATCGGGCCACCCCATATCATCTTGGTATCAGATTCTCAGGTTTACTCGGTGAGCAAAGTTATCCCTAGTTTTAGTTGTTTTTATTCCTATCCAGAAAAAGCCACACAAAAAAGTTATCCCTAGTTTTAGTCCCTGTTTTTCATCCCTAGGACTTTCCCCTCCATACTTTGTGAACCATAGACACAGCCTTTCTACAGCATCTTTATAGGAACTTGCCCACAAGTATAGCTATTTTGTGCTCTGACAGGTTGCTCTAAATTCATCACCATCATTGTGTTCACTTGTATTTGGTTCATTGTTGCTCCTAGCTTAGTGTAAGGCCATTGAAAAATTAAAAAAAAAATAGAAAAAGCAAAAAGTATAAAAAAAAAGAGAAAAGAGAAAAGAGAAAGTGCAAAGAGGCCATATTATTACTATTGTTTACTAGTTGAGCTTGCCATTGTGACACTTGGTTTTCCATTGAGCAATCTTGTGCCTGTCAATAAGAGCCTAGCTAGTGACTTTCTAGTGCATTGCAAAACTCCTCCATATATTGCATTGCCACATTTGTCTCCATATTGTGTGAGTTTCCGTGGATCTTTTATATCTTCACAAGAACAGCAAATAGGATTATTACTTTGGTGATTGTTAGGTATCCATACCAAGCCCCACCATAAGCCCTGTTTGCATTGTGATACTTGATAGCTCAGATATTCTCTTCTCACACCAAAGCACATTGATCATTGCTCCTTGTTGGTAAGTTAATCTTTTTCTCTCTTGGAACATCAAGTGAAGCCTCTTTGCTTGGTTTTGAGTGAGTTGAGAGAGGCACCACAAACCCATTGTTTATTTTGTTACTAACAAATTAATCATGAGTTCTTCTAGTGATGTTGATGTGCAGGCAAAGAAGAAACCTGAGGATACTGTCCATTGGAATGAGTATGAGGCATTGAGAGATCATTTGTCCAACAAAATTGCTAAAGATATTGAAAGAAGTGATGATCAATTGAGAGAAGATTTGAATGTCATTGATTTGAAGATAAGGGAGTGTGCAACTCAAGAGTCTGTCAATGAGATCAAGGAAGCTATAAGGACTATGCAATTACAAATGACTACAATTACAAATACATTGCAACAACTTCAACAAGCACCACAAGCCATTGCTCCAATTGATAATGTGAGAGGAAATTTCAATGATGGCCGTGGACAAATAGCAAGGAGAATGCCTTTGGAAAATAATAGAGAGAATGATGGCTTGGGAAAACCAAAATTCTCTATGCCTAATCTTTCTTGTGACTCTGAAGATGTGGAAGAGTACTTAATGTGGGAGCTCAAAATTGAAAAATTGTGGAGATTACATGAGTATCCCGAGGAGAGAAAGGTGAACCTTGCATCTTCTTCTTTTGATGGCTATGCTCTTTTGTGGTGGGATGGCATTACAAAGGATAGAGAAGAAAAAGAAGAGGAAGAGGTGAACACATGGAGAGAGATGAAGCAATTGTTAAGAGATAGATTTGTTCCCAAGAATTATATTAGAACTCTCTATGACAAATTGCAACAATTGAAGCAAGGATCAAAGACAGTTGATGCCTATTACAAGGAGATGGAGTTGATTATTCAAAGGGCTCGAATTAGAGAGGCTCCTGAACAAACAATGCAAAGATTCTTGAGTGGATTGCAATTCAAAATAAGAAGCATTGTGAGGCATGTTACTTACAACAATATGAGTGAATTACTACATCAAGCAAGGGAGGCCGAAAAGAGATTGCAAGAGGAGCTTCAAGTGAGTGCAAGGAGAAGTTTTTCTTCTCAACAATCCAATTTTGCAACCCCTACACCTCCAACCCGTGGACTTCCTAGTACCAAACCCGAGCCAATTTCATCAAATTCAAAGAAGCCCATTGCTTCTACTTCGGGTTCTAGTGGTGCTACACCTCCTACAAGGAATAGAGACATGACATGCCATACATGTGGAGGAAAAGGACACTTTAAGAAGGATTGCCCCAACAAGAAAGTTATGCTCCTTAATGCTAATGATGAGTATGAGACTGGAGATGATGTTGATCCTAATGATGAGGATGCATATGATGATAATGATGATGATGGTCCGATTGATGCCTTTGCTACAAATTATCCAACTATTGTGTGCACCAAAGCATTGACTATTGCTCCTAGCAAAGATGAGAGCCAAAGGTGCAATTTATTTCAAACCAAAGCAATTGTTGGACCTAGTATGGCTTGCAAGGTGATCATAGATGGAGGAAGTTGTAGAAATCTAGCAAGCAAAGAATTATGTGCAAAGCTAAGGTTGAAGTATATTCCACACCCCAATCCATATTATATTCAATGGATCACTGACAAAGAGGAGATGAAGGTATGTCATATGGTGAGAGTGGAATTTCAAATTGGACCATACAAGGATACAATTGAGTGTGATGTTGTTCCCATGTCGGTTTGCCACCTATTACTTGGAAGACCATGGCAATTTGATAGAAAGGTGCTACATGATGGGAGAGCAAACACCTACCACTTGAATTGGAACAATAAGGATATCATATTGAGGCCTATGTCACCCCAACAAATCATGCATGAATCAAGACAAAAGTTTGAAGTGAAAGAGAAGGGGAGTGAAAACACCAAATCCATGGAGGAAGACAAGCCTAGGCCGAGTGGAACAAGCCTTTTAACTAATGATAATATTTTTCCTAGTATTATTTCTTGTGTACAGGTTTCTCTTGAAGAAAGGGAGCACAAGGAAACATTACAATCATCACATAAATTGGAGGATTATGCCATGGATACAAGAAAGCTTGCTTGTGATATGAAGGTTATTTTTGAAGAAAGGGAGACACAACCTTCAAATTCACAAGATATTGAGGAGATCATACCTACTACACATGAGGAGGTTAGTATTGATAAGGGTATGGATTTCGGTTTGATAACTACAAGTAGTGAATTATGTGATAATTTTCAACCATATAAACCTATAAATTCGAAATTTAACAATGTGGTTTTTATTACACATAAAGAAGTACTTGCTATGATACCTTCTAGTGATATTATTTATGATGACATGCTTAAAGAACCAATTGATATACAATGTGCTATGGATAAATTTGGTTATGATAATTCTAGCACATATGATACTAGTTTCAAATTTTATTTGATTGGTGATTATAATTTGGATAAAATTTTCATGATACATCACATATGTGTTACTTATAATGAAGTGGCCGAATTACATAATGAGATATTTGGGATAAATATTGATAGATATGATGAAGTGGCCGAATTACATATGTTTAGTTCACCACATTATTGGTTGGATACATGTTCCATTAAATCAAACTATACTTATATTTGCAATTTTGATTGCTATGAGATGAAAGAATATGACTATTATGTGTTGTTTGCATACAAATTTCGTGATCATATGATATATTCACTATATTGTATTTTGCTAACAACTAATGAGTACCAATATATCTATATATATGGTGCATACACTTTGTTTTTCTTGTTTATTCCACTTTCAGATAAACACAAGACGAGGACGTCTTGTCTTGAAGAAAGGGAGGATGATGAGGATGGACCTAAGGACTTTGTTATCACAAGCATGAGTGAAGAGTTGATAGAAGACATCAAGATCATGGTGAAAACAATTATTCAAGAAGTGGAAAACAAGAGAAGAAACAATTCATAACAATTGTTATTCAATAGAAACAATTGTTATTCATCAATATCAACAAGGGGATGAGTGCCTCCACAAGGTTAAATGCACTCAATGATGGACAACCAAGAAGGAGGGCCCACATTGAAGCCCAATGCGCCAAGATATGTCCTAGCTATATTAGAATTGGTTTGTATACCAATTGTGGCCGCACCCCTTTGTGTGTGGGGTCGGTTTGTATCCTATAGTAGTTGTGTTAGGTTTCCTAGTCCTAATAGGGTTGTGCTTGCGCAAGGATACCTCTTGTGGCCGCACCCCCCTATTATATATACCCCATGGGGCGCATAGCAATAGGGAGAACAAGTTTAAACCAAAAACCAGAAACCCTAGCCTCTAGATTGTATTGCTTGTAAAGCATTCATCTTGAAGTTTACCCATTGCAAAGCAGCGTGATATCTTGTTATTCCATCTGGGAATAAAGGGATACAGCACCACTTGTGATCATTGATCATTTGTGCAAGAGTGTGTAGTTGAGAATATCTAAGGAGCTTGATTGTTGTTGCATTGGCAACGGGGATTAGCTAAGAGAGGTCTCAGTGTAGCACTAGTTATCCAATTATCAGAAAATACCAAAAAGAGAGAGTTAGTTCATCGAGAAGATCGGGCCACCCCATATCAAGTATGGCCCAACTCTTCACAATATTCCCTCCCGTTTCATTGTTCCGTGAGTCTCAGGCCAGTAGTGCATCTAACTCAAGAGAGAAACAAAGAGTGAGAAGTCGGTGCCCGTGAAGCCAGAATAGAAAGTGTGGTGGAATATTTGGCATCTACAACCCTTATCACACCTTTGCATACCTGGTATGACCTCCCCTACCTTTTCGTGTGGTTTCGACGCTCAGGATCCCCTCTACGGCAGTACCCTAGCACCACTGGAGCACAGCCAAACTTATCGCACACATCGTTGACTGGTGCCCCGAAGAGGGTAACAATTTGCAACTCTTTGATTCGATGTGTTAGTGTAGACACTAGGAAGTCCCAAGACAATGGTATGAACCAATTATTCACAAGATTCCTTCATGTCAGGCCATTAGTGCATGTAACTTGAGAGAGAAACAGAGAGATAGAGAAGTCGATGCCCGTGAAGCCCCAAAAAGAAAGTGTGGGGGAATATTTTTCATGTACAACCCTTATCACACATGTGTAGACATGGTATGGCCTCCCCTGCCTTTTCGTGCAGTTCCGACGCTCAGGAGCCCCTCTACGGTAGTACCCTAGCACCGCTGGAGCACATCCAAACTTATCGCACACATCGTTGACCGGAGCCCCGAAGAGGGTAGCAATGTGAACCTCTTTGATTGGATGTGTTAGTGTGGACACTTGGAAGTCCCAAGACAATGGTATGACCCAATTATTCACAAGATTCCCTCATGTTTCTCCGTTCCGGGAGTCTCGATCCATTAGTGCATGTAACTTGAGAGAGAAACAGAGATAGAGAGAAGTCGATGCCCGTGAAGCCCCGAACGGAAAGAGTGGGGGAATATTTCACATGTACAACCCTTATCACACCTGTGCGCACATGGTATGGCCTCCCAGCCTTTTGGTGCCATTCCGTCGCTCCGGAGCCCCTCTATGGTGAAACCCTAGCACCTGTGGAGCAGAACCAAAGTTATCGCACACATCGTTGACCGGAGCCCGAAAGAGGGTAGCAATGTGCAACTCTTTGCTTGGATGTGTTAGGGTGGACACTACGAAGTCCGAAGACAATGGTATGACCAAAATTTTCACAAGATTCCCTCGTTTTTCTCCGTTCCGGGAGTCTCGGGCCAGTAGTGCATGTATCTCGAGAGAGAAACAGAGAGAGAGAATTTGAATCCCATGAAGCCCCAAATAGAAAGAGTAGGGTAATATTTGGCATCTACAAACCTTATCACACCTTTGCACATATGGTCCAGCCTCTCCTCCCTTTTGGTGTACTTCTGACACTTAGGAGCCCCTCTACTATGAAACCCTAGCACCACTGGAGCATAGCCGAACTTATCGCACACATCGTTTGTCAGAGCCCCGAAGAGGGTAGCAATGTGTAACTCTTTGCTTGGATGTGTTAGGGTGGACACTAGGAAGTCCCAAGACAATGGTATGACCCAACTCTTCACAATATTTCTTCCCGTTTCTCCGTTCCGGGAATCTTGGGGCAGTAGTGCATGTAAACTCAATAGACAAATAGAGAGAGAGAAGTCGATACCCGTGAAGCCCCAAACAGAAATAGTGGTGGAATATTTGGCATCTACAACCCTTATTAGACTTGTGCACACACGGTATGGCCTCCCCTGCCTTCTGGTGCCGTTCCGACGCTCCAGATCCCATCTGTGGCGAAACCCTTGCCCCGCTGGAGCACAGCCCAAATTATCACACACATCATTAACCGGAGCCCCGAAGAGGGTAGAAATGTGCAAATCTTTGCTTTGATGTGTTAGGGTGGACACTAGGAAGTCCCAAGACAATGTTATCACTCAACTCTTCCGTAGATTCCCTCTTGTTTCTCTGTTCATAGAGTCTCGGGCCAGTAGTGCATGTAAATTCGAGAGAGAAACATAGAGATAGAGAAGTCGATGCCCGTGAAGCCTCAAACCAAGAGAGTGGGGGAATCTTTGGCATCTACAACACTTATCAGACCAGTGCACACATGGTATGGCCTCCCCAACATTTTGGTGCCATTCCATCGCTTCGGAGCCCCTCTACGCGAAACCCTAGCCCCAATGGAGCAGAGCCAAACTTATCGCACACATTGTTGACCAGAGTCCCGAAGAGGGTGGCAATATGCAACTCTTTGCTAGGATGTGTTAGGTTGGACACTAGGAAGTCCCAAGACAATAGTATGGCCGAACTATTCACAATATTCCCTCCCGTTTCTTTGTTCCGTGAGTCTCAGGCCTGTAGTGCATGTAACTCAAGAGAGAAACAAAGAGTGACAAGTCGGTGCCCGTGAAGCCCAGAATAGAAAGTGTGGTGGAATATTTGGCATCTACAACCCTTATCACACCTGTTCATACCTGGTATGACCTCCCCTGCCTTTTCGTGCGGTTCCGACGCTCAGGATCCCCTCTACGCAGTACCCTAGCACCACTGGAGCACAGCCAAACTTATCGCACACATCGTTGACTGGTGCCCCGAAGAGGGTAACAATTTGCAACTCTTTGATTGGATGTGTTAGTGTAGACACTAGGAAGTCCCAAGACAATGGTATGACCCAATTATTCACAAGATTCCTTCATGTCGGGCCATTAGTGCATGTAACTTTAGAGAGAAACAGAGAGATAGAGAAGTCGATGCCCGTGAAGCCCCAAAAAGAAAGAGTGGGGGAATATTTTGCATGTACAACCCTTATCACACCTATGCGCACATGGTATAGCCTCCCCGCCTTTTGGTGCCATTCCGTTGCTCCGGAGCCCATCTATGGCAAAACCCTAGCACATGTGGAGCATAACCAAACTTATCGGACACATCGTTGACCGGAGCCCCAAAGAGGGTAGAAATGTGCAACTCTTTGCTTGGATGTGTTAGGGTGGAAACTAGGAAGTCCCAAGACAATGGTATGACCAAACTCTTCACAAGATTCCCTGGTGTTTCTCCGTTCTGGGAGTCTCGGGCTAGTATTGCATGTAACTCGAGAGAGAAACAGAGAGAGAAGTTGATTCCCGAGAAGCCCCAAACAGAAAGAGTCGGGGCTTCTTTGGCATCTACAAACCTTATCACAACTTTGCATATAAGGTACAGCCTCCCCTCCCTTTTGGTGCAGTTCCGACAATTAGGAGCCCCTCTACGGTGAAACCCTAGCGACGCTGGAGCAGAGCCAAACTTATCGCACACATCGTTGACCGGAGCCCCGAAGAGGGTAGCACTGTGCAACTCTTTGCTTGGATGTGTTAGGGTGGACACTAGGAAGTCCCAAGACAATGGTATGACCCAACTCTTCACAATATTTTCTCCCGTTTATCCGTTCTGGAAGTCTCAGGGCAGTAGTGCATGTAAACTCAAGAGACAAATAGAGAGAGAGAGAGAAGTCGATACCCGTGAAGCCGCGAACAGAAATAGTGGTGGAATATTTGGCATCTAAAACCCTTATTACACCTGTGCACACATGGTATCGCCTCCCCTGCCTTTTGGTGCCATTCCGATGCTTCGGATCCCTTCTGCAGCTGAACCCTTGCCCCAGTGGAGCACAACCAAACTTATCACACACATCGTTGACCGAAGCCCCGAAGAGGGTAGAAACGTGAAAATCATTGCTTTTATGTGTTAGGGTGGACACTAGGAAGTCCCAAGACAATTTTATGACCCAACTATTCACAAGATTCCGTCTTGTTTCTCTGTTCCGGGTGTCTCGGGCGATTAGTGCATGTAAACTCGAAAGAGAAAGAGAGAGAGAGAGAATTTGATGCCCGCAAAGTCTCGAACAGAGGGAGTGGGGGAATGTTTATCATCTACAACCTTTGTCACACCTGTGTAGACATGGTATTGCCTCCCCTTCCTTTTCGCGCAATTCCGATGCTCAGGATCCCCTCTATGACGAAACCCTAGCACCGTTGGAGCAGAGCCAAACGTACCGCACACATTGTTGAATGGAGCCCCGAAAAGGGTAGAAATGTGAAACTCTTTGCTTGCATGTGTTAGTGTGGACACTAGGAAGTCCCAAGACAATGGTATGACCAAAATCTTCACAATATTCCCTCCCGTTTATCCGATCCGGGAGTCTTGGGCCAGTAGTGCATGTAAACTAGAGAGAGAAACAGAGAGAGTTAGAAGTCGATGCCCGTGAATTCCCGAAGAGAAAGAGTGGGGGAATATGTCGCATCTACAAACCTTATTACACCTGTTCACACATGGTATGGCCTACCCTATCTTTTGGTGCCGTTCAGACGCTTTGGAGCCCCTCTACGGTGAAATCGTAGCTCCGCTGGAGCAGAGCCAAATTATCACACACGTCATGGACCGGAGCCTCGAAGAGGGTACGAATGTGCAGCTCTTTGATTAGATATGTTAGGGTGGACACTAGTATATCCCAAGAAAATGGTATGACCCAACTCTTCACAACATTCCTTTCCGTTTTTCTGTTCAGGGAGTCTTGGGCCAGTAGTGCATGTAAACTCGAGAGACAAACATACAGAGAGAGAAGTCGATGCCCGTAAAGCCCCGAACGGAAAGAGTTGGGGAATATTTAAAACCTACAACCATTATCACACCTGTGCACACATGGTATGGCCTCCTCTGCCTTTCGCTCCACAGCCCCTCTGCGGCGAAACCCTTGCCACGCTGGAGCACAGTAAAACTTATCGGACACAACGTTGACCGGAGCCCCGAAGAGAGTAGAAATGTGCAACTCTTTTCTTGGATGTGTTAGGTTGGACACTAGGAAGTCTCAAGACAATGGTATGACGCAACTCTTTACAAGATTCCCTCCAGTTTCTCTGTTCCGGGAGTCTTTGGCAGTAGTGCATGTAAACTCGAGAGAGAAATAGAGAGAGAGAAGTCGATGCCCGTGAAGCCTCCAACAGAGAGTTTGGGGAAATATTTGGCATCTACAACACTTATCACACATGCGCACACTTGTTATGGACCCCCTAGCTTTTGGTGCCATTCTGACGCTCTGGAGCCCCTCTACGGCGAAACCCTAGCCCTGGTGGAGCAAAGCAAACTTATCGCACACGTCGTTGACCAGAGCCCCGAAGAGGGTAGCAGTGTGCAGATATTTTCTTGGATATGTTAGGGTGGACACTAGGAGGTCCCACGACAATGGTATGACCCAACTCTTCACAAGATTCCCTCCCTTTCTCCATTCCAGGAGTCTCGGGCAAGTAGTGCATGTAAACTCGAGAGAGAAACAAAGAGATAGAACTCTATGCCCGTGAAGCCCCAAACAGATGGAGTGGTGGAATCTTTAGCATCCACAACCCTTATCACACCTATGCACACATGGTTTAGCATCCCCTGCCTTATCGTGTGGTTCCAACGCTCAGGAGACCCTGTGCGGCGAAACCCTTGCCCCGTTGGAGCACATCCAAACTTATCGCACACATCGTTGATCAGAACCCCGAAGATGATAGAAATGTGCAACTATTTGCCTGGATGTGTTAGGGTGGACACTAGGAAGTCCCAAGAAAATGTTATGCCCCAACTCTTCAGAAGGTTCCCTCCCGTTTCACCGTTCCAGGAGTCTTAGTACAGTAGTGCACGTAATGTCGAGAGAGAAACAGAGAGAGAGAGAAGTCGATGCCCATGAAGCCTCGAACAGAGAGAGTGGGGGAATGTTTGACATCTATAAGACTTATCACACATATGCACACATTTTATGTACCCCTACCTTTTGACGCCATTCCGACGCTCCGGAGCCCCTCTACGGCGAAACACTAGCCCCGCTGGAGCAGAGCCAAAATTATCGCACACATCATTGACCCGAGCCCCGAAGAGGGTAGCAATGTGCAAATCTTTGCTTGGATGTGTTAGGTGGACACTAGGAAGTCCCAAGACAATGGTATGACCCAACTCTTCACCAGATTCCCTCCTATTTCTCTGTTCCGGGAGTCTCGGGCTAGTAGTGCATGTAACTCAAGAGAGAAGTTGATTCCGTGAAGGCCCAAACCGAAAGAGTGGGGGAATCTTTGGCATCTACAAAACTTATCACACCTTTGCACATATATTATGGCCTACCTTTCCTTTTGGTGACGTTCCGACGCTCTGGAGTCCCTTTTCGGCGAAACCCTAGCCTCGCTGGAGCAGAGCCAAACTTAACGCACACATCGTTGACCAGAGCCCCGAAAAGGGTAGCAATGTGCAACTCTTTGCTTGGAGGTGTTAGGGTGTACACTAGAAGTCCCAAGACAATGGTTTGACCCAACTCGTCACAATATTTCCTCCCGTGTCTCCGTTCCAGGATTCTCGGGCAAGTAGTGCATGTAACTCGAGAGAGAAATAGATAGAGAGAAGTCGATTCCCCTGAAGCCCAGAACCGAAAGAGTGGAGGAATATTTGGCATCTACAAACCTTATAACACCTTTGAACATATGGTATGGTCTCCCCTTCCTTTTGGTGTGGTTCCGATGCTTAGGAGCCCCTCTACGGCGAAACCCTAGCACCGCTGGAGCAGAGCCAAACTTACCGCACACATCATTGACCGAAGCCCCGAAGAGGGTAGCAATGTTCAACTCTTTGCTTGGATTTGTTAGGGTGGACACTAGGAAGTCCCAAGACAATGGTATGACCCAAATCTTCTCGGACCACGGACCCAGAGGTATACATACTGTTATGTGCTCCTAGTCATGGACCCACAAGGGCTTCTGGGTTACCAGCCCCGGTCGCAACAAACAACGGCAGACAGACCAGATTCATCGGCACGTAGGCCAGATAATCTTGATACTACTACTCCTTGTGTCCATGCTAGTCATAACCAATTATGCATATCAAAGCGTCCACGAGTCCGATGAAACCGAAGGAACCGTACCAAAGCTATACAGAGATGCTATATGTCTAGGAAGTGCAACAAAAATCGAGGGTTACTGGGTTACCAAGCCCAGGTCAAATCACATCGGCAAGCGTGCCAGGACATGAATCATCGGCTCCACAACCCCTCGACTGCGACAACTATGCAGGCATAGCCAAAACTGTATAATAATGAGCTCAAAACCAACAACCGATCAAAGCAACACTCTAGACACTAAAGTGTGTAATACAAGACTTACTAGAGTAAAACATTACACGCGGAGGCTACACGACCAACATAGGTCAGGTAACCCAACAGTCCACCAAACAGCAAAAGCAAATTATGTTTCTATACAACAAGTCTGCAAAAGGACTAAGAGTACAAACATAAGTAACATAGACAAACCCATACTACAGATACCAGGCTGCCACCTGAGAACCTCGAACTAGTCATCGACATCGAGGTAGAAACCTTCTTCAGCCGAGGCACCTGAGTCTGTAACAAAAACAACAACAAAAAAGGTACTAAGCAAGACATGGCTTCTAAGTTATTTTGTGTAAAGACACTTTTCTTTTCCAGAGTCGACGAAGAAGATGCACGTGCAATAGAGCATTTCCAAAACAAAGGAGAAAGCTAATCAACTACTGAGATCATCATCTTCTTTTGTTCCACCAATACTTTCTCGTTCCAAGACTAACTCATGCTAGAAGGTGCACCCCTCTCGAGTTAGTCGAGGAGGAATCATTCATTCGTTGTCAACAAATTTTAGTCACTCCGCTAAAGTTATATATGATCACAGAATCCATTGCCAAGTTTATGAGTATATAATAGGGGTCCATGGTGATTATACATGCTTAAGTTGGACGGAAATATTGAGCCTCACTCATGTTCATTATAAGGCGAATTCTTTCCTAGTAATAAATAGTGTTTGTGTTTATAAGAATGTTATACTACCTAAGGCTATGCATATGTATTGGCAGTGTTATTGATAACACAAACATAAATGGAGGAAGACCTCAAGGAATACTAGAAAACAAGATGGAGATGCTGGAAAACAAGAGTACAAATGGTGAAAACAATTATTCTAGTGCTGAAAACAAATGTGCAAGTGTGGAAAACAACTCCAGGAATATTCTTCCACAGTAAGGAATGGTGAAAACAAGAGGAGGGCGCCCCATTGAAGATCAATGTGTCATATAAAAATCCTAATTCAAATTAGGCATGGCCTCTATCGTATAATGGCCGAACCCCCTAAAGTTGGGTCGGTTTGTAGCCCTTCCTAGTCCAAGTAGGAGTCCTAGTTGAGTCCTATTACTAGTTGGGGAGGTGCTTGCGCAAGGATCCATCCACCTATATATACTCCCCACCTGCGTGTGGAAAGAGGAGAACAAGTTTAAACCAAAAACCAATGAAACCCTAGCCTCTAGATTGTATTTATGCTAAGCATTCATCTTGAAGTATACCTGCAAAGTAGCGTGATATCTTGTTATTCCACTGGGAATAGAGGGATAGAGGACCACTCGTGATCTTTTATTACGTGTGCAAGAGTGTGTTGTTGAGAATATCCAAAGGGATTGATTGATGTTGCATTGGCAACAGAGGTTATCCAAGTGAGAGGTCTCAGTGTAGCACTAGTTATCAAAAAAATCCACAAAACATCCACAAAAATAAAGAAAGCTCACTGAGAAGATCGGGCCACCCCAAATCATCTTGGTATCACATTCTCGGGTTTACTCGGTGAGAAAATTTATCCATAGTCTAGTTGTTTTTATTTTCTATCCAGAAAAGGCCCCACAAACATATTAGGTTTAGTTTGTGCCAGATCCTAGATCAATACCAAATTGCTACTCTCATTGTTGTTTTATGTTGATTTGTGTTCCTGTTTTTAGTTTTTGTCTATTAGGGTTAGGATTCATCGTGTTCATCTTTTGTTTCTATCTATACCGAAAATCCCATCAAATTTTTTGCCCAAAGTTGCTACGCATTGCCCTAGCCACCATCGGATTCCAGGATACATTCGGTTTCACTATTACCACCACGAGCGTACCTACCCGTGTTGGAGTCCGAGCGCTCCCAGGCGATACAAGCTTTCCAATTCACCTGCAGAAACCGCGTTGCGAAAACGCGTTACCTGGAAATCGCATCATCGCATCACCTTTGTCCTATTCGCGTTCCGCGTAACCGGCCAAACCGCGCGCTGTTTCTCTGGACAAAATGCGTCGCTCCTTTCCACCGTCCCGCGTTTAACACGTTGCGGGGCGGCACACACATCTGTCAAAACCGGCCGCAAACGCGCGCGCTAGCTCCACGCACATCCCTGTCCTATGTAGGAGTCGACCAGGCGCGCACCCATCGTTCGTTGTTGCTCGCAATAGAAATCACCTGCGCGCGCTGTTTCCCAGTGGACTCGGTCCATACGCAATAACCGCGTCGCACTTTGTACGTGCGCGCGCGTTTTCTCCACCGCACCCCTGATGGAGAAAGCGCCACCACGCGCTTCATGCCAAAAAAATTGACAAGCTCGAGCGTGTTGTTTACACCTGGACTCGATCGGTACCTGCCAAACCATGTCGCACCGATCGAAACGTGTTGCGGGCCGCACGCACCTATTCTGTATCGGAGTGAAATCCAAACGCCACAATCACTGCCATACGCGTCCAAGACAGGTTCGGACTCGTCACCTCACGTGTCATCGAAAGGTTTCAAGTATGATCTTTGATAAGCCTTAGCCACAGCCATTCTACAGCAAATTTTAGGTCCACAATCCAAAGACTAGCTGTTTTCATTACTCTTACAGGCTTGCTAATTTTTTTGTCCATATCTCTGTTTTCTTCTACTTGTTGCTCCTAGTTGATTCAAAGGCCATTGGAAAAGTAAAAAAAATAGAGAAAAAGAATAAAAAAATAGAAAGAGCGAAAACGAAAAAAGAGGCCAAGCCATTACTATATCACTAGTGGAGCTTGATACATCATATCTTGGATATTTTTGTGGGCATATTTGAGCAATCTTGTGCCTGTTTTCATAGAGTATTTGCTAGTGTCTTTCCAGTGCTTGCAATAAATATTCCATATAATTGCGAAGCCACATTTGTCTCCCAGAGTGAGTGTGTTCCTTTAGTAAATTTTATCACATTAGATAGTAAATAGGAGTTGCTATTTTGGTGTTGTTAGGAATCCCAACCACATACCCTGTTTTGTCTTGTGACACTTGATATCCTGGTTATTCTCTTCTCACACTTGGTACACTCTTCATAGATATGTGTTGGTAAGGATATCATATTCACTTTGGAACGGTGAGATGCATCTTCTTTGCTCGTTTTGAGTGAGTTGTGAGAGAACACCACAACCTATTGTTATTTTGTTTCACTAAGAAGTTAATCAATGGACTTTCCTCGTGTTGATTCTTGCAATTATACATTTTAGGAAGAGGATTCTAGTGGGATCCGTGCGTCAGATTTGTTCCACTTCATAGCACACGTCAAGGAAACCCAGGTTGCTATTACCATTGATAAAGGTACACGGTATAATTTTGTTAGTCTTGAGTTTGTCGAAAAATTGCATCTGGTTCCAAAGACACGTGATCCATTTACATTACCTACTCATGATGATGAACTTATTATAAATCACATGGTTTCTATTCCTTTAACTATTCATGGACATAATGAGAGAATTTGGTGTTATATAATTCCTAGAGCATTTACTTGTTGTCATCTTTCAGTAGGAAAGAATGGTACGATATACATGATGTTAATTTTGTTAGCCATTATCCTGATTTACAATTCTATTGGAACAAAAAGAAAAATTGGATAATACATACTCGTCTTAAAGAATTTCAAGAGGTTAGACATCAACCATTATTTTTGTCTCCTCAATTCCTTGAAAAGGAAAGACCTGCAATCCTTGCGATGCATTGGTTTGACAATATAGGTGTTAAGGAGACATTTGAGGCTGTTTCTACTAATGTAATCAGGTCTACTCCTAGTGTTGTTTCTTATGATGTGCAGGTTGCTTTTGAAGAAAGGGATCCTATAGTACAACCTGTACCACCACCACATATATTGGAGGAGCATGCCATTGTTCCTAGTGTTGTTGCTTGTGATATGCAGGTTGCTTTCGAAGAAGGGGATCCTTCTCAAGTACAACCTACATCACCACTAGAGGAAGATGAATCAGTACCTACTACATTCGTGGAGAATGTCATTGATATTGGTGCTGTTTTGAGCTACAAACTACAAGAGCTGAATTTTGCGAGTCTACTAATTTGCTAGTTAATTCTGAGTTGACAAGCATATATACTTCACCACCATGTGATAATTTGATAATTTTGAATTTTGACCATGTGGTATTGATTACACATAAATAAGTGCTTGCTAAAGTACCACCTTATAATATTGTGTATTCCATCATGTTACATTAACCAATTACTGTGCAATGTGCTATGAATAATATTGCTGAAAATTCATATGTGAATTCTAGCACCGATACTACTTGTTTCACTTTTAGTTTGGTTCCTGACTATAACATGAACGAAATTTTTATGGTGGATCAAATATGTATTACTTGTGATAGAATTTCTGAATTGAAAATTGTGTTGCCTCGGTTGGATGGTTTACAATTTTATAAATATGAGCATAATGTTACACGTCTGTTTGATTTGCCAAAAGCTTTGATAAATACATATGCTACTGATTTGTGTTTCGCTTACATTTGCAAATTCAGTTGCAATTTACATAATGAAGATAATAAACATGTTACAACAATTGAGTGTACTACTACAACCAAATTTGATCAAAGATCTTCTGTGAGAATACTTGACTTGATACTAAACAATAAGAATGTATACATAGATGTTTCTCCTTATGATCATTATTTTATGAGCATCACTTATACTTGCAACTGTGATTGCTATTTGATGAGATGATATTTGTTATCATATGACAATTATGTGATATTTAAATGTAAAATTCGTGGTCCCATGTCATGTGAGAATTTTTATCATGCGCACACAACTATTGAACCCCATTATAGATACATATATTGTGCATACACGTTGTTCTTTTTGTTTCTTCCACGTTCAGTTTACCACAAGCCTTGTCATTAATAAAGGGAGGATGATGAGGATATAATAGGGGTCCATGGTGATTATACATGCTTAAGTTGGAAGAAAATATTGAGCCTCACTGATGTTCATTATAAGGTGAATTCTTTCCTAGTAATAAATATTGTTTGTGTTTATAAGAATATTATACTACCTAAGACTATGGATATGTATTGGCAGGGTTACTGATAACACAAACATAAATGGAGGAAGACCTAATGGCATACCGGAAAACAAGATGGAGATGCTGGAAAACAAGAGTACAAATGGTGAAAACGATTATTCCAGTGCTGAAAACAAATGTGCAAGTGTGGAAAACAACTCCAGGAATGTTCTTCCACACTAAGGAATGGTGAAAACAAGAGGAGGGCGCCCCATT
The DNA here is from genome assembly GCA_028641055.1 of Alopecurus myosuroides. Taxonomy (NCBI): domain Eukaryota; kingdom Viridiplantae; phylum Streptophyta; class Magnoliopsida; order Poales; family Poaceae; genus Alopecurus; species Alopecurus myosuroides. Next base: position 122,058,546 of record CM054062.1, read on the forward strand.
GAAGATCAATACGTCATATGGAAGTCCTAATTCAAATTAGGCATGGCCTGTATGCCATAATGGCCGAACCCCCTAAAGTTGGGTCGGTTTGTATCCCTTCCTAGTCCAAGTAGGAGTCCTATTAGAGTCCTCCTAGTCCAAGTAGGAGTCCTTGTTGAGTCCTAGTCCTAGTAGGAGAGGTGCTTGCACAAGGATCCCTCCAGCTATATATACTCCCACCTGCGTGTGGAAAGAGGAGAACAAGTTTAAACCAAAAAACAATGAAACCGTAGCCTCTAGATTGTATTGATGCTAAGAATTTATCTTGAAGTATACCTGCAAAGTTGCGTGATATCTTGTTATTTCATTGGGAATAGGGGAGACAGGACCACTCGTGATCTTTGGTTACGTGTGCAAGAGTGTGTAGTTGTGAATATCCAAAGGGATTGATTGATGTTTCATTGGCAACAAGGGTTATCCAAGTGAGAGGTCTCAGTGTAGCACTAGTTATCAGAAAAATCCACAAAACATCCACAAAAATAGAGACAGCTCATTGAGAAGATCGGGACACCCCATATCACAAGTCGCCCGTAATCTTAATGCCACACGGTAATGCTCCTCTCTAAGAGCGCGGCAGAGTGTGGTCGACCACGCCCTTTACCTTGCTTAACCCTATCAATGAGTCAACCTAAACAGGGTCACCCCGTCAACAGGGATTTGACCACCTCCTTACGGCACCTGTTTTGTGAGTCTGAACAAGATCCGTGTACGTCCATCACTTGTCCCGGTCACGCCCTAAGTTTTCTCCAAAACGTTTTATAACACACCCGCAGATGGAAATCTCAAACGACGTGACCCATGGAAGTGGCTAGACAAGTTAGTTAGCCGAGCGGGGTTCATTAGCCCGCGTGTGGCTGCATGCTCAGTCTTGGCTTCGAAGGCGAGAAATCGCACCTAGGGGCATGAACGAGACAAAAACCACAACCCGAAGTGGCCTCAACATCCATGCCTTGTTAATCAGGTTATCCAATTCACATCAAAACATAATCACCTGTCATACTAGATTCACGCATGGACATCATTCATCAACCGGAAGAAGCAGATCATAAGACTAAGCATGTCTAAGCATATAACACACGAGGCTCTAGCGATACTCAAACAACCTAGTCATACTAGGAGGGAAAACAGGTATGAAGGCGACAAAAAGGGGATCATGCATTGGATAGGATGAATCTAACTAAGACCAAAAACTTAGTTGAATCGCATGCATGATTAAGAAGTTGAAAACACTCAAAACATGGGTGTTGCGATGAGGTTATGCTTGCCTTGCTCGTCGAAGGTGGAAGCGAGGTCGTCGTAGTAGGCTGGATCAACCTCCAGGTCACAGTCTATCGATAATGAGAAAACACCAGAAAGAGAACAAGCATTCAATACATGGTATCCGTGCAATGCAGAATATGTATGCATGATCAAAATAATGCAATGGATGGAAGCCCTAAGAAAGTAGAACATGTTGCTAGGGTTTTTTAGGTTATGAAAGAATGATCAAATGCAGCGAATTCCTTTCTTTAGAGGTGTGTCAAAAATAAGTTGCTCAAATGACTTTGAAAACCCCATAGTTGAGTTGCATTTGTCTTCCCAATCATTTTGGAGTATTACACTTAATTTTTTGAATTTATTGAAATAAAACTTTATTTCCGTGATTTTAAATGGATTTAATTTATAATTCAAATAATGTCTAATTTTGAACTTTGTCAAACATGCTTGAAATTGACAAAAACAGGTAGAGTTCATTTTTCTGAACATTTGGTTATATTTTCATAATTTTTGGAATAACAGATTAATGGTTTTTCAATTTATAAAATTAAATCATTTATGTAATTATATTAAAGTGGGGCCCACGTGTCAGTGTCTTTTCTTTTTATTAAACATTTTCTAAAAAGGATAAAAACTTTATGACGTCAGCAGATGACATCAGCAAGGCCAACCTCACGAATTGGAACTAAATTCGATGAATTCGTCGAATTAAACCTGAAATTGATAGGCTCGGGGGCTTCCTCTTGTCGCGGTGAATGTTATGGTGGCGGGGTTGGGACCAAATGGTCGCTGGAATTGCTTCGGCGAGCAAGTCCCGCGGTGGCGTATGGTAGCGCTTGACGGCAGTGATGGTTCCGGGCACTGAGAGATAATGGAGGGTACCAGGAGGAAGCTGGGCTCACCGTGAGCTCGACGGAGAGGACCACCGGGCCGGGGAAGGTGAGGAACGACGACATCGTGTGGCGGGATCCGGCGGCCGGAGGCGGAGAAGATGGCTGGATTCGTGATAGCTAGGCCATCACGCATCGTCTCCGTTGGCGTAGAGGTGCAGGGGGAGATGACGGTGCGGATGAGATGCTCGGGGAAGCTCGAGAGCGGCCGGAGCGGCGGGGTCGGGGCGATTTAGTCGGAGCTAGGGTTTTGGTCGGGTTCAGGGACAGAGAGGAATATAGAGCTCGAGGGGGGTTCTCGAGGGGGAGGCTCGATCGAGACGGCACCTATGTGTCCTAATCCCTCGCCCTACCACGCTGGAAGCAGGAGGTGGCAAGGCCACCTCGACTCCATCCTCTGTCCTTCTGCCAGAAGTTGAAGAAAGGGGGAAGTTAAAAAAATCCCCATAACCCCCTAAAACTTATGGAAATTTACCAGGAGCTCCTTCTAGGGTTAAAAACAAAACATATTTGAAAATTTGAGGTCCTTTTTGAAAAGTAAAAATTACACAAAAATAATCTTTGGAAAGCTCTTAAAAAACAAAATATTTCCATCCCTTGGTTTGTTAAATTTGAAAAACTTTTTACAACAACTTTGTGGGTTGCCATATTAAGTGATTTTTATCCATTTCATTTGTTATTTTGAAATGCTAATTGTTTACCCAGATTTTCATTCATGTATGCCATGTAAACAACACACATCATAATATTACACAAAAGTGGCATGTTACAACTCTTCACAATATTCCCTCCCGTTTCTCCGTTCCGGGAGTCTCGGGCCAGTAGTGCATGTACACTCGAGAGAGAAACAGAGAGAGAGAGAGAGAGACAAGTCGATGCCCGTGAAGCCCCGAACAGAAAGGGTGGGAGAATCTTTGGCATATACAACCCTTATCAAACCTGTGAAGACATGGTATGGCCTCCCCTGCCTTTTCGTGCAGTTCCGACGCTCACGAGCCCCTCTACGGCAAAACCCTAGCTCCGCTGGAGCAAAGCCAAACTTATCACACACATCGTTGACCGGAGCCCCGAAGAGGATAGCAATGTGCAACTCTTTGCTTGGATGTGTTAGGGTGGACACTAGGAAGTCCCAAGACAATTTTATGGCCCAACTCTTCACAAGATTCCCTCTCGTTTCTCCGTTCCAAGAGTCTCGGGCCAGTAGTGCATGTAACTCGAGAGAGAAACAGAGACAGAGAGAGAGAAGTCGATGTGCGTGAAGCCTCAAACTGAAAGACTGGGGGAATCTTCAGCATCTACAACACTTATCACACCTATGTGCACATGGTATGGCCTCCCCTTCTTTTCCGTGCCACTCCGACGCTCCGGAGCCCTTTCTACGACGAAAACCTAGCACCACTGGAGCAGAGCCAAACTTATCGCACACATCGTTGACCGGAGCCCCGAAGAGGGTAGAAATGTGCAACTTTTTGCTTGGATGTGTTAGGGTGGACACTAGGAAGTCCCAAGACAATGGTATGAACCAACTCTTCACAATATTCCCTCCCGTTTCTCCGTTCCAAGGGTCTCGGGCTAGTAGTGCATGTAACTCGAGAGAGAAACAGAGAGAGAGGAGTCGATGCGCGTGAAGCACCAAACTGAAAGAGTGGGGGATCTTTGGCACCTACAACCCTTATCACACATGTGTGCATATGTTATGGCCTTCCCTGACTTTTAGTGCCATTCCGACGCTCCGGATCCCCTCTATGGCGAAACCCTAGCCCCGCTGGCACAGAGCCAAACTTATCACACACATCGTAGTCCGGAGCCCCGACGAGGGTAGAAATATGAAACTCTTTGCTTGGATGTATTAGGGTGGACACTAGGAAGTCCCAAGACAATAATATGACCCAAATCTTCACAAGATTCCCTCCCGTTTCTCCGATCCGGGAGTCTCGGGCCAGTAGTGCATGTAACTCGAGAGAGAAACAGAGAGAGAAGTCGATGCCCATGAAGCCCCGAACAGAAAGAGTGGGGTAATCTTTGGAATATACAACCCTTATCACACATGTGCAGACATGGTATGGCCTCCCCTGCCTTTTAGTGTTGTTCGGATGCTGAGGAGCCCCTCTACAGCAAAACCCTAGCACTTGTACTAAACAAGGAAGAATTGTAACATCCCTGATTTTTGGAAAGTGCAAAAATCACAAAAAATTGAAACTTTTTGTTTTCATGTTTAGTAAGTCACTGAAAAACCAAATGATATGCAAGAAACAAAAGAAAACAATACATATTTCAATGATATTGAAATATGAATCCATTATACCTGTATCCCATAAACCCTAAGGCCCCTTTCAAATTAAATATTTCTACCTTAAAGAAAAATATTTATTCTGAGCAAACCTCCTAACAAATATGTTTTCAAACCATTTATAACTATGAAAATGTATTTGATAAACAAAAAAACGGATAATTACCATCTCTAAAAAATTCTCCTTGTCTCCAAAATTATTCCATATGAATAAAATGTTTCTTTTTGCCATTCAAAGATTTTATCAATCTATATCTATAAAGTGTCATATAAATTATGAAAACAAGTAAAGTAACTTGGAAAAATAATGTTTTCAATTGGGAAAACAACATCTTCATTTGAGAAAACCCTATTATTTTTATTAAACCCCAAGTCAAATAAATAAGGAAAAATTTCTATTAAGTGACTATGATGTTTTCATCATATTTAAAAATTATAAATCATGGAAACAAGTTGAAATGGTTTTGGAAAATAGTAATTAACCATATTATAGTCTCTGAAATTTTACCATACCCATTTTCCTATTTTATTATTATTTCTCATTTAATTGGAATAATAAGACAATTATGAATTCATTTGAATTTGTATTTTGAAAATTTCAAAAATGATGAAAACCCTACAAAAGTGGTACTGTTGGAAAGTATTTGAAATAATATGAATTGAGAATTTTGTTTCATGTTATTTGGATTAATTAAACAGAAGATATAAAATAAATAAGAAAACAGGAAAAACAAATGCTCACGTCAGCGATGATGTCATCATTGTCTTCAAGCCTGAGAAGAAACATTCGACCGTTTCTCCCCCGATTAAATCCCTTTCAATTCGTGCGTTAGTGGAAGAATTGAAGCCCCTTCCCAACCATCCTTATAGCCCTCATCCACCGCTCCATTTCCCCTCTGGAATGCCAAGGTATGGTGCCCCCGGGATGCTAAAATTTCTCGTCGGAGCTCCACCGTTGCTGCCGCCCGTTTTCTCCGATCCCGGCGTCAACACAGGTTCCCCGCCTCCCTTTTCTGGCCCTTTCGAACGTCCGTGACTATGCGCACCTCCCTGATGTTTTTGTTGTTGTTTTTCTCGCATCTGTACCGCTGCGCCAAGCACGCCAAGGTCCGCCGGAGCGGCCACCGTCCGTATCCACCACAATCTGCAGTTCCAAGGGGCTAGCGCCCACTCCATCGCCACCATAGGACTCAACTCATCACGGCGCACCTCCCTGTGGTCTTCGTCGAGCTCGAGCACCTTTGGAGAGCTGCCGCCGTCCATTCCGGAGCGCGGCGCCGCGGTCCCTCCATTTCCGGCGAGAAATTCCGGTGAAAGAGGTAAACCCTAGGCCCTAGCCGTTAGATCCAAATCGGACGCGTCCTGTTAAGCCACTTAACGAATCGGTATCAACGAATCAGTGCCAGCCACGTAGCCAGCCAAGTTGGCAGCGCCCAACTTGTTATTTGTCGCCCACGAAGGTGCATAGCAGGCCCAAGCCCACTTCCTATTCGTTGCGATGCGCGTCAGATAAGCCATTTTTTGGCCCAACTGTCTCTGGATTTTGTTTCCGAATAAATTAAAATGTAAATTTTGCAGTTTAGCCCCTAGAACTTTGAACCATCATAACTTTTTAACCACTTGGCCAAATTTGATAAACTTGGACTTTTTGAAATCCCCATAATGTGAAGAAGCTATTAGTGTTGTTCAAATTCAAATTTGAAAAACTTAAATTGGCTCAAATTTAAATATGCTTGTTTGAAGAATTTTAGCATAATTGAAATTCTACAAATCCAAAAATTGCAAATAAAATATATTTGGAAACCTTAGGATGTGTAATTTCATATCCTCTGTTCCAACATAATTTTTGAACAAGTTAAAATGGAATTTAGAATTAAGTGGTATAATTTAGTATATTTGACATAGATTTAATTCTATAAATAATTTCAATATAGTTCCTTTTGCATTATTGTTCCAATTGGTAACCTTGAATCAGAAACAACCTTGCCCAACCATTTTGGACACCCCTGGACCATGACCATGTATTTTAGCCAAACTTCCATCATAGTAGTCCACCTAGTTGGTTAAGTCTTAGAGTTGGTTCTATCTTTGTTCACCTTTGTTGTTAAGGCTATTTGGAGCCAAGACCAAGTCTAATTCCTTAGTGAGATTGAATCATATACTTAGAAAACTAGTGAACCTATAAACACTAGTACCACAATTTTTCTACCTATTTCTCCACTCCCCATTCTTGCTTCAAGAATTCATCAACTTAGCAAAATGGAGATCAAGACTCAAGCACAAGAAGGAAACTTCATTTTCAACTTAGTGTCAACATGAAGATCTACAAGGAGGATCAATGAAGAAATTTTGAAGAAAAGACTCCACCACTAGAAGCAACTCAAGGAAGTACAAGTGTGAAGAAACCCAGAAGAAAACATCTCCCTCTCTCTTTCTATCTTTCTTCCTATTTTCTTTCTCTTGACTTAGTGGTATTTTGTGCCCATCCGATACCCAAACCAAATTAGTGAAGTGAAAGCCATGTAGAAATCTATCAAGATCAAGAGAAGAATCCATCCAAGGAAAAGACTACAATAGAAGCATGAAGATGAACTTCAAGAAGACAAGCATGTGAAGACTTGCAGCCATCCACACAAGTTGAAGAATAACAAGTTGTTTTTGTCCAACCCTTGACCCCAATAGAAAAGCCCAATAATTTATCTTGTTATCTCCATTGATATGATTTTAGTTGAACCTAGACCTACCTTAACCCAATATGGAAAGACTAACTTAGATCACTCAAATGTTTTGATGAAAACAACTAAGTGTTACACTTTGTATTGTGATACTTTAGTTAAAATAGTGAGATAACCTTGGTGAACTCTTGGAACATCTTAGATAAATATGTTTTCAATAAAGTTTGATCACTACAAAATCAACCTAGACATCCTTGGTTATCTCTTGGAAACCCCTTAGCAAGTATTGAACAATTAGGGAATATATCTTTCAAACTCAAACATTGAACTTGTCCTAGCCAACTTAGTCCAACTCCTTTGTTTTGTTTTTTTTGCTCTGTTTGCTTTCTCCACTTATGTGTTTGATTGCTAGGATGCTTGTTTATTTTGTTATTGTCTTTTCAATGAATAGATTGTACGGAGAGCAACGATCTTTTGTGAAGAGAGTGTGATATCTTCACCAACTTCAACAAGGCAAGTAACACACCATCAACTACCTATTATTTTTATATGCATTATAGAGTTTTGAGTTGTATGCATGATAGGAAATTTTACTAAGTTATATTATGCTATGCTAATATCCCAAGTAGTGTGTAGCCATCCTTCTATATCCTTCTAGTATAGAAGACATTGAACTTAGTGGAATTGATATGCTCTTCCAATGTTTTATTTGGATGTTAAGGATAAAACTACTAAGTTTAATGAATCACCTGGGTGGAAGTGGTAAGACTGGTTTATGTTGAGTGTTTCCTCAGGGCCCTTATCTAAGGGTTATTCCACTTGAGGTTGTCACTTGAGGATGGCCACCCAGGAACAAAGAGATTAATAAGTCCCTCTAAGTTTAGTAGCTTCTCGTGCAGCCTTTGGTCATATGGGCTCTGTCTTGATCAACTAAGTTGAATGAACTCACCAGTGCTTGACAAGCAGATGTAGGGGGTATAGGTTGGAACGGGTCAAGCCTGACGGTGGTGGAATTTCTTCTGAAAGATCTCGTCTCAATCTTCTCCTTTCCTTAATGCACTCAGGGTGTATAGGATGTTTGGGCTGAATTGAGTCTAAAGGTGAGAGTGCACAAACTCTTCAGCGTCAACAAACTAAGATCTTAGCCGTGTCCCCGGTCATGGACAATTTGAGCAGCTGGACAAGGAATGACGGAATAATCTCATCATGCCAACTTCATAATAAAATTTTGATGGGTGAACAAGGGTAGGAGCTTACCCTGATTTTTATCAGTGGTACTCCTAAATTTAGTTAAGGTTCAATGGTTTTTATCAGTGATAACCATTATAGATGAAATTGTTTTATGATAAAAGATAGGAGAAAACTGGATTTATGCAAACTTAGCCTAAACTCCACTCAGCCAAATAAGCATGTAGTATTAGTCTTGCCATTTATATCCACCATAGTGTTACTTTCCAATACATTAAATTGTATTGACTCCCTTGTGGCTGCATATTCCATATTGCAGATGTTTCTGAAAACGAGTGAGGATTTCGTTTAGGATCTCGAGACTATCGCCAACATGTTTTGCCTGTGGCACATGAAGAAGATGGGCTCAATGTTGTACTATGTCTTCCGCTGTATATCTTAGTTTTCTGCTAGTCTTCTAAGACTATGCAAGTTGTAATACTATTTTGTAAAGACTGGATCATGCGATGTAATAGAATTTGATGCAATTGCATGATATTTCAATTTTGTACTGTGGTGCTAGCAATTGATCCAGGGACTAGCACAATAACACAGGTGTCCTTACATTATTTAAATGTGGGAACGCTACAAAATGGTATCAGAGCATTGTGTTGCCTTCAGGATTTGAGACCCTTAGGTTTGGAAGCCATTTTTGATCATGTTATTAGCTCCTTAGAGTATTTTGGATCCTAGCGGCATAGTGAGATGAAGCGGCCCGGACAACTTTACATGTCCACTGACACGAGACCGTTCCCTGATTGGCTAGCGGGTGCCAATATCTCTCACTATAGTGAATATCCAATTTGCAACAAGTTGTTAATAACCCCTTGATCACCCTAGGATTGAAAACTTTCTATGTTCAAACTTTCTAGAAACAAAACAATCCTCTTAATCTTTCTCATATCCTCTCATCTATTATTCACCTTCAAAATTTTCTAGATGACCTCCCTCCTCAATACCATAAGACAGGAATGCTGATGACCATACCATAAAGTGCAAGCAGTATTTTCACCACATGAAGACCTACACTCAAGACAATTGAAGAAAACTTGGAGATACACCAATACTTCCCAACAATCAAGAACACCTCAAGACATCGAGAGAAGAAATTGAAGAAAAACTCAACAAGATATAGATGAGACCACCAATCTAGTTCCTTTGTTAGAACAACATTAACGCGTTAGTGTATTGATCATATCAATGAGTGTGGTATGACAATATTAGTGTTTTCTAAAAACCATGTTGTTTGGTGTGATGAATGTATTTGTTATGTGTTGTTTGTAAGATGAGTTTCCTTGATCTGCCATGCTAGGACATGGCATTCCTTTAGTCTCTTTCTAATCTCTACTCATACATGCTAAGAAAAATCAAATCCCATACCCATTTACAAACCATATTGGGCTACCATATGAAGTGCAACAGCAAACCTTTCACCCAAGAATGTCAAGACTAGTTCTCTATAGAGACACAAGCCATGCAATTGAGGAATGTCACAGATTTCAAGATCCTTTTCTGTGAAGGAACATTCACATCCATGATCAATGCCAACTACATCATAAGGAGCAGCAAGCCAATCAACAAGTGAAGAAAGACAAGTGAAACCCAAGTTCCATGAGCTATGAAGATTTCAGAGCCAACTACACCAAGAGAAGAAATAATGAAGAAACACAACTATCCGGTTTGTGTTACATAAGAGTTTTACGCAACCCACTAGTTGAGAAATGATAGTTAGCTCAAGTTTGCCTTACATATTGGAAACTTTCTGTTAGACAAGTGAGGTGACCTAGTGTTATTCGAGATTCACCAATCTAAGTACAAGGTAATGATTGAGTGCAACATGGATTGGCCCCCATGATGATTACTCACATTATTCACCTTTGTTATGAGGAATGGTAAATCTGAGTGACATACCTATTAGAGAGACGATGATGTTAAACCTGAACCATAGAATGGTAGAATACAATAATGACCCTATGTTAGTGTTACTGAAAACGTACTATTTTCGGTGAGGATCAAGCCAACCTTGGATATATCAAACAATGGAAGATTTTGCCTACCATGAGAGTTTCGTTGGAAATAGCATGGTGTTTGGCTTCAAGGATGACAACAAGAAGATAGAAGATTACCGAAGACATCAAAAGACCAAGTTGAGAGGAACCCAAAGACTTTTGTTTGACCCAACGAGTGACCCCTCAGTGTCAAAGGTAGTTCAACATACCTATGTTGGTTTGCAGCTCTACCATGAAGGAAATGTTCTACTCAAGCCAATCTGGAATCAATCTACACTCCAATCTAATAAAAATAGACTACCCACAAAAGTTTCTTTTAAGGGTGGTAGCCCACCAAGTTGTTCTAGAACCCAGTTACCCAATCCTAATCCTTCTTTCTAGCCTTCCCAAATCTCGGGACGAGATTTCTTTTAAGGGTGGTAGTCTGTAACATCCCTTATTTTTGGAAAGTTCAAAAATCACAAAAAATTGAAACTTTTTGTTTTCATGTTTAGTAAGTCACTGAAAAACCAAATGATATGCAAGAAACAAAAGAAAACAATACATATTTCAATGATATTGAAATATGAATCCATTATACCTGTATCCCATAAACCCTAAAGCCCCTTTCAAATTAAATATTTCTACCTTAAATAAAAATATTTATTCTGAGGAAACCTCCTAACAAATATGTTTTCAAACCATCTATAACTATGAAAATGTATATGATAAACAAAAAAACAGAGAATTACCATCTCTAAAAATTTCTCCTTGTCTCCAAAATTATTCCATATGAATAAAATGTTTCTTTTTGCCATTCAAAGATTTTATCAATCTATATCTATAAAGTGTCATATAAATTATGAAAACAAGTAAAGTTACTTGGAAAAATAATGTTTTCAATTGGGAAAACAACATCTTCATTTGAGAAAACCCCATTATTTTTATTAAACCCCAAGTCAAATAAATAAGGAAAATTTTCTATTAAGTGACTGATGTTTTCATCATATTTAAAAATTATAAAATCATGGAAACAAGTTGAAATGGTTTTGGAAGATAGTAATTAACCATATTAGAGTCTCTGAAATTTTACCATACCCGTTTTCCTATTTTATTATTATTTCTCATTTAATTGGAATAATAAGACAATTATGAATTCATTTGAATTTGTATTTTGAAAAATTCAAAAATGATGAAAACCCTACAAAAGTGGTACTGTTGGAAAGTATTTGAAATAATATGAATTTAGAATTTTGTTTCATGTTATTTGGATTAATTAAACAGAAGACATAAAATAAATAAGAAAACAGGAAAAACAAATTCTCACGTCAGCGATGATGTCATTATCGTCTTCAAGCCTGAGAAGAAACAGTCGACCGTTTCTCCCCCGATTAAATCCCTTTCAATTCGTGCGTTAGTGGAAGAATTGAAGCCCCTTCCCAACCATCCTTATAGCCCTCATCCACCGCTCCATTACCCTCTGGAATGCCAAGGTATGGTGCCCCCGGGATGCTAAAATTTCTCGTCGGAGCTCCACCCTTACTGCCGCCCGTTTTCTCCGATCCCGGCGTCAACACAGGTTCCCCGCCTCCCTTTTCTGGCCCTTTCGAACGTCCGTGACTATGCGCACCTCCCTGATGTTTTTGTTGTTGTTTTTCTCGCATCTGTACCGCTGCGCCAAGCACGCCAAGGTCCGCCGGAGCGGCCACCGTCCGTATCCAAGACGGGCTGCAGTTCCAAGGGGCTAGCGCCCACTCCATCGCTACCATTGGACTCAACTCATCACGGCGCACCTCCCTGTGCTCTTCGTCGAGCTCGAGCACCTTTGGAGAGCTGCCGCCGTCCATTCCGGAGCGCGGCGCCGCCGTCCCTCCATTTCCGACGAGAAATTCCGGTGAAAGAGGTAAAACCTAGCCCCTAGCCGTTAGATCCAAATCGGACGCGTCCTGTTAAGCCACTTAACGAATCGGTATTAACGAATCAGGGCCAGTCACGTAGCCAGCCGAGTTGGCAGCGCCCGACTTGTTATTTGTCGCCCACGGCGGTGCATAGCAGGCCCAAGCCCACTTCCTATCCGTCGCGATGCGCGTCAGATAAGCCATTTTTTGGCCCAATTGTCTCTGGATTTTGTTTCCGAATAAATTAAAATGTAAATTTTGCATTTTAGCCCCTAGAACTTTGAACCATCATAACTTTTTAACCACTTGGCCAAATTTGATAAACTTGGACTTTTTGAAATCCCCATAATGTGAAGAATCTTTTAGTGTTGTTCAAATTCAAATTTGACAAACTTAAATTGGCTCAAATTTAAATATGCTTGTTTGAAGAATTTTAGCATAATTCAAATTCTACAAATCCAAAAATTGCAAATAAAATATAATTGGAAACCATACGATGTGTAATTTCATATCCTCTGTTCCAAAATAATTTTTGAACAAGTTAAAATGGAATTTAGAATTAAGTGGTATAATTTAGTATTTTTGACATAGATTTAATTCTATAAATAATTTCAATATAGTTCCTTTTGCATTATTGTTCCAATTGGTAACCTTGAATCAGAAACAACCTTGCCCAACCATTTTGGACACCCCTGGACCATGACCATGTATTTTAGCCAAACTTCCATCATAGTAGTCCACCTAGTTGGTTAAGTCTTAGAGTTGGTTCTATCTTTGTTTACCTTTGTTGTTAAGGCTATTTGGAGCCAAGACCAAGTCTAATTCCTTAGTGAGATTCAATCATATACTTAGAAAACTAGTGAACCTATAAACCCTAGTACCACAGTTTTTCTACCTATTTCTCCACTCCCCATTCTTGCTTCAAGAATTCATCAACTTAGCAAAATGGAGATCAAGACTCAAGCACAAGAAGGAAACTTCATTTTCAACTTGGTGGCAACATGAAGAGCTACAAGGAGGATCAATGAAGAAATTTTGAAGAAAAGACTCCACCACTAGAAGCAACTCAAGGAAGTACAAGTGTGAAGAAATCCAGAAGAAAACATCTCCCTCTCTCTTTCTATCTTTCTTCCTATTTTCTTTCTCTTGACTTAGTGGTATTTTGTGCCCATCCGATACCCAAACCAAATTAGTGAAGTGAAAGCCATGAAGAAATCTATCAAGATCAAGAGAAGAATCCATCCAAGGAAAAGACTACAATAGAAGCATGAAGATGAACTTCAAGAAGACAAGCATGTGAAGACTTGGAGCCATCCACACAAGTTGAAGAATAACAAGTTGTTTTTGTCCAACCCTTGACCCCAATAGAAAAGCCCAATAATTTATCTTGTTATCTCCATTGATATGATTTTAGTTGAACCTAGACCTACCTTAACCCAATATGGAAAGACTAACTTAGATCACTCAAATGTTTTGATGAAAACAACTAAGTGTTACACTTTGTATTGTGATACTTTAGTTAAAATAGTGAGATAAATATGTTTTCAATAAAGTTTGATCACTACAAACTCAACCTAGACATCCTTGGTTAACTCTTGGAAACCCCTTAGCAAGTATTGAACAATTAGGGAATAGATCTTTCAAACTCAAACATTGAATTTGTCCTAGCCAACTTAGTCCAACTCCTTTGTTTTTTTTTTTGCTCTGTTTGCTTTCTCCACTTATGTGTTTGATTGCTAGGATGCTTGTTTATTTTGTTATTGTCTTTTCAATGAATAGATTGTACGGAGAGCAACGATCTTTTGTGAAGAGAGTTTGATATCTTCACCAACTTCAACAAGGCAAGTAACACACCATCAACTACCTATTATTTTTATATGCATTATAGATTTTGAGTAGTCTGCATGATAGGAAATTTTACTAAGTTATATTATGCTATGCTAATATCCCAAGTAGTGTGTAGCCATCCTTCTATATCCTTCTAGTATAGAAGACATTGAACTTAGTGGAATTGATATGCTCTTCAAATGTTTTATTTGGATGTTAAGGATAAAACTACTAAGTTTAATGAATCACCTGGGTGGAAGTGGTAAGACTGATTTATGTTGAGTGTTTCCTCAGGGCCCTTTTCTAAGGGTTATTCCACTTGAGGTTGTCACTTGAGGATGGCCACCCAGGAACAAAGAGATTAATAAGTCCCTCTAAGTTTAGTAGCTTCTCGTGCAGCCTTTGGTCATATGGGCTCTGTCTTGATCAACTAAGTTGAATGAACTCACCAGTGCTTGACAAGCAGATGTAGGGGGTATAGGTTGGAACGGTTCAAGCCTGACGGTGGTGGAATTTCTTCTGAAAGGTCTCGTCTCAATCTTCTCCTTTCCTTAATGCACTCAGGGTGTATAGTATGTTTGGGCTGATTTGAGTCTAAAGGTGAAAGTGCACAAACTCTGCAGAGTCAACAAACTAAGATCTTAGCCGTGTCCCCGGTCATGGACAATTTGAGCAGCTGGACAAGGAATGACGGAAGAATCTCATCATGCCAACTTCATAATAAAATTTTGATGGGTGAACAAGGTTAGGAGCTTACCCTGATTTCTATCAGCGGTACTCCTTAATTTAGTTAAGGTTCACTGGTTTCTATCAGTGATAACCATTATAGATGAAATTGTTTTATGATAAAAGATAGGAGAAATCTGGCTTTATGCAAACTTAGCCTAAACTCCACTCAGCAAAATAAGCATGTAGTATTAGTCTTGCCATTTATATCCACCATAGTGTTACTTGCCAATACATTAAATTGTATTGACTCCCTTGTGGCTGCATATTCCATATTGCAGATGTTTCTGAAAACGAGTGAGGATTTCGTTTAGGATCTCGAGACTATCGCCAACATGTTTTGCCTGTGGCACATGAAGAAGATGGGCTCAATGTTGTACTATGTCTTCCGCTGTATATCTTAGTTTTCTGCTAGTCTTCTAAGACTATGCAAGTTGTAATACTATTTTGTAAAGACTGGATCATGCGATGTAATAGAATTTGACGCAATTGCATGATATTTCAATTTTGTACTGTGGTGCTAGCAATTGATCGAGGGACTAGCACAATAACACAGGTGTCCTTACATTATTTAAATGTGGGAACGCTACAAGAATAAAGAACATGATTGAGTAAATCAACATATAGATGGATGGATCACAGCAACTCAAATGCTTGCTTAAGACAGAAAGGAGTAGGTTTACTGACTCAGCATAAAGGTAAAAGATAGGTCCTTCGCAGAGGGAAGGAGAGATTAACTTATGTGCTAGAGCTTTTCATTTGATAAACAATGTATTGAAAACAATTTTGAGAGTGTTGTTTGTTAATGTCAACGAATGGCAAACAGAAAATACAGTACGTCACAAGCCAACTAGACTTCACAAGATAGGCTCCCATTGAAGGATGCAACTGGTATAAAAGGTCATCCCTCTGTAACAACTCTCGGATGCTATAGAAAGCTACTACAAATTTGGGTAAATTTTTCACTTTTCCTTTCTTCATGCACCATAAGCATCCATCTTAACTTGACAAAATACCATAATTGAAAAGTGAGAAACTCTATTTGGGTCAATTAAAAAACAAAATTTCATTATTAATGCAATTTATCAAATAAGAAACTCCAAAAGAAAACAATTATCAACTAAGGCAAATGTTGAAAACAAACTACAGAGGTGGCCGCACCATCCATAAAAATATTCAACATATTGTTCAACTTCCATCCTTGAATTTTTTCTACTAAATTGAATTTTCTCAAAGGGAAAAAACAAAAATATTTTGCAAGCTTCCAAATTGTTAAGGAAGTTCCAAGATTAATTTATGGAAGTTGTGAAAACTTTGGAAATATTCCAAGAGTAAATAAAAGAAAAGGGCATTCAAAAGTGCTCACCCAATCTTGAATCCAAATACTTTCCAACTTCAAAAACTTCAAAACAAAAGTGGTGGGTTATGCTTAATTGTTATTACAAACCTCCACTTATATTTTGGAAAGGTTTGGTTGGAGAAAAACAAATGCCTTCTTATTTGAAAAATGCAAAAACTATCAGAAGGTGAAAACTCAAACAAGTTACTTCCGGAAACTTTCTCCAATTTATCTCAAAACTTAACCAATGCGTCCTTATATTAAATAAGGGTTACACAAAAGAGGGCACCAAAATTTGAATTCATTAAATCCCTGAAATCATAAAATTACTTAACATGAGTAAATAAAAACTAAAACAAGTTTGTTCTACAAACTTTATCCAATTTCTCTACAAAAATTATCATAGGCCCTTGATGCCAAATAAGGAATTCTTACAAGAGCCCATGTATTTTGGAAGTGGCTAACTATTTTTTAGTAAATCATTTTCTTTTTTTGGCAGATTAGAAATTAATTCAAGTTTGTTCTACAAACTTTTTCAAAATGATCTCAATTTTCGACCAGTGCTTCCCTATGGTAAATAATAACTATCCACCAAAGATCATAAGGTTTTGAATTAAATAAGTGCCTTAATTAGTTAATTTTAATAAATTGCAGAATTGAAATGAATTAAAGTATGTTTAAAAATCTTACCGAAAAATATTGCAAAATAATCAGTGGTGCAATTTCACAAATGAGAATTATGTGCCAAGTTTAAAAAACTTTGGAGTTGGTTTGGTGGTCAAATTAATTTAATTGAATTAATTCTAGAAAAGGATTTAGGGAAGAAAACAGAAAGGAGGATTTTGCCCGGGGGGCTTTCGGAAAATGACCCTTTGTCTTTTTCCTCCCACAACCGCCGGCCGCGGCCATGGCGCCACCTCGCCGCCAGGCCCCCCCCCCCCCACGATGTTGTCGGACCCTAACGTGCTCCTCGAGCTTGATAAGAAGGGCCCCCTCGATGCATGTCCCTCCTCTCTCTCTCCCTCGCCTCCTCCCTTTGTTCCCCCTTGGCGCCCGGAACACTAACCCTAGCCTCCGCAGAAGACCGGCGATTGCCATCGCTACACACCACGCCGAGCAATGCCATTGGTCGCAATAGCTCTGCCTCGACATCCTCT
This sequence comes from Alopecurus myosuroides, assembly GCA_028641055.1. Classification (NCBI taxonomy): domain Eukaryota; kingdom Viridiplantae; phylum Streptophyta; class Magnoliopsida; order Poales; family Poaceae; genus Alopecurus; species Alopecurus myosuroides. The sequence continues at coordinate 122,075,859 of CM054062.1, forward strand.
TCGACCACGTGCAAGGAATCGAGGAGGGAGGACGCCACGAGCCCGCGCCGTCCATTCCTCTCCGTCGCCGTTGTGGACCTTCTCTTGCCCGGAAAAGCACACACATGCGTCAACGGTAATGAGAGCAACCTTCCCGTCACTTTTCCCCTCTCCCTAGCGCCGTAGAACGCGGGCTCGCCGTCGCTCTGTTCGGGCCGTCGCTGTCGCGCACGCCGGCGTCATTCCGGCGATCTTTTGGAAGCAGCACCGCCACCTTCAGGTCTGCCTCGTCGTGTAGATTCCATAGCAGATTGTAGTAGGGCGAGGCGCGGTCAGAATCGCGTGACTGGAGTACGCCGGAGCCGCACCACCGGCCGCCCGACATCGTGCTGACGATAGCGTGACACAGCGCGCGGGGTGACCCCGGTCAAACTTGACCGTGGGGACGCGCTGTGCCGCAGGGCCCACCTGTATGTGGCCGATGCGCGCGCGGGTAAGCCCCTCCGTGGGTGTAAAACATTTAACCACTTTTTTGTTAAATAAAAATATGAAAGTTCAGGAAAACATAATAAATGATTAATTCTTTATTCCACAAAAAATAAAAAAATGCTCCAATTTGAATGATTCAAATTTCCGCAAACTCACTGTGAGGAGCACTTTCTGATTATATAAAAATGTCAACATGTTTCTGTTATAAATTTTGCACTAATTAATTAATTACAGAAAAGACCATTAAAATTGGAAACTTTCAAAAATCATAACTTGAGTTCTATTATTCCAAATTTAGCAAAATTGGGCTCTAAAAAGATGTCTTAACAAAATGTACAGCATAGTATTTTATTTGGGCAGATTTGGATAAATTTTGACCAAGAAAACATCTATTTTCTGTTCTGGTCAGAAAAGAAAAGGAAAAAGAAAATGGCATAACTAATTAAATAATTATCCAAAAATTATGGTTAATATCTTAAAATGATCAGTAAAACATTGTCCACATGTTTTCAAGTGTTTTCCATGCTTTTGGAACTGAAAGTATCTCTGTTTAAATTGTTTACCAAAAATGGCAGAAATGAAAGCAATAAGAATTAATTCATATTTATTGTTTTCTTCATCCAAAAATTATGGAAACTATACCAAATTGATAAGCACTTCAAGTAATAACAAAGAAAATCATTTTAATGCATGTTGAAAAATTATTTATGTACCGGTCTTGTTAGTAAAAATTAGTGTTTCATTACGGTAAATATGAGTGTTGCCAAATAATGCATAATTATTGGGGAACAAACATTTAACATGAAGATCATGTACATGATATTTTAGTTGCATTAACTTTTCATGTCATCATGAGTATGCATTGCACCTACTATAACTGTTCTTTATGTTGTTTCCTTTCGGATGTTGTTTGTGCTTCGGTAGATCGAGGAGTTGAAGTGCAACAAAACTTCTTCGACGAATCCTATCTCTCTCGATTCAACAAGGCAATCGTAAATCCACTTCTTGTGCATCTCTCTAATCCTATGTTTTCCCTCAAGTATTTTATCCACCATAATATTGCTTTTGATTCAAATGTTTTGGCTATATCCTCCTAGTAGTTGCATTTTGTTCCGGAAACCAATACATGTTTCCCTTCCTATTGTCCATAGTTTGTGTGTGGCCCGATATACTGCTATATGCTACTTAATTGATTAGCCATGCTTAATTGAATACTTTGGGTCCGATGAATAGATCGTGGTTGGAAATTATTATGTCATGTTCGGATGTATTGGAGACTGGGTGTCTTCAATTAAAATGCTAACAGGCGTGGATGAGTTGCCATCGGTGAATGATGGTCTTTTTTCCCACTCACGCCCCTAGGAGCGAGTTCTTTACCTCTTGAACCAAGAATGAGCGTGTTTCCATCGGTGGGACATATGGACTCCCTAATGACCAACTAACTTGCGAGGGTGTAGCCCGAGGTCCTCTAGTTTGAGCTTTCCATTTGCGTGTGCATGAAGACGATGGACGAGTTGCGAATGAGGATGGTGGTGTTTAGGAGGTGGCCTCGGTCCAGGGTGTCGGAGGCACTGAACCTGGACTACGCTTCACCAATGACCCCGGAGATAGATTCATGCAAGTCAAAGGTTGTAGTTGCGCCCGCTCTGCCGGCCTTCCAGGAAGAGGATGTGATCATGCATGATCAGGCAAGGAGTTGGACGGTACTAGTGGTTAAAATAGTACACCCCTGCAGGGTAAATCTTTTCGAAAAGCCGTGTCCACGGTTATGGACGTTTGGGAATGGACGATAAGATCATAGAGAACTTGAACAATAAAACTTGAGGTGAAGGGTGCTATGCTGGATCAATCGATGCAATGTTCAGAAGCTGAAGAAGAAGAAGAGTTATAATTTCTATCTCATTTCAAAACCTTCTTATAGATGTTGCCCAGTCGGGTCTTTTAAACTAAAAACTGGCTTTCTGAAAAACAACTACCAAATAGCCTTGCTAAAGCCTCATTCGAGCTAGTAGCTCTAGTAACCTTGCGAGTACCTCCCGTACTCACCGTTGCTTTGTTGAATCTTTACTCTGTTACAGCTGAGGACTTCTTCAAAGTCAAATGTGTTTCTTCGTGGACGTCATCGAGTGGTCTAGGTTTTCAAGGTGGCAGCTTGGGGTGGTTAGGATCAAGCTGTGTTGACTTGTTTATCTCCAGGCCTCTTAGGCCATATTTTGGTCTGTGTTGTTTAGAACAACTATACCTTCTTCCGCTTGTTGTAACGTTGGGTCGGTGACATATGATTGTATTTTGCTATATTTTCTTTGTTAAGAGTTGAAATATATATGATTTGTGTCGTAGAGACTGTGATGTGCCAGATTGTTCCAAGTCTTGGTCTCTTTATTATGCAACTTGGTTGGGCCCGATGTTTTGTCATGACTGAGGGGTTGTGGGCCGATGATCCATGACAGAGTCGCGCCTGCTGATTTGATTCAGCCTGGGAGTGGTAGTGTCAAGATCCTAATTGTACTCCTTGTCTTACTTGTGATGATGAGATGGCAATCTATAGCAACTATCTCCTTTTCCTTTAATTGTAATAAATTACAGGACCAATGTGTAAAACTACTTGAGCCTACCTTTGGATATAAAGGGCAGGTGGGGAGGATGGGTGGATCAAGCAATACAAAAATCCTTATTTTTGTTATTTCCTATCCTGCTTTTATGAATTTTCCCTAGTTCTAGATCTGAGCCCCGAGCTCCTACAACCCTCCCCCTTCTTCGGAATGTCGTGATGCCGAGGTCCTGATACGGTGGTATCATAGCCAAGGATACGTGCCTGAGCTCCCTCCCTCCCTTCCCAAACCTATCACCTCCGTTCTTCCCCACGCTCTTCTGCTCAGAGGTTGCCAAGATCGCTTCGATCTTTGGTGGTAAAATCCCTCCCCGACGAGCTCTGTATCGAGTAATGGCTTCAAAGGGCCGATCTCGCTCCTCCTCCCGTGAGCGAGTAGGTGAGGCAGGCAAGAACCGCGTTGAAGATCAAGAGGCTGGAAATTCGGTCGCCATCGAGACTGCTTCCGACGAAGAAGATCTTCTGGCGAAAGAACTCATCAAAAAACACTTGCCGCGCGAAGTCCTACGCATTGGCCGTCGCCTCGACCATCATCAGTCTGAATCTGTCGATGCCATCCACGCACTCCAAGGTGAGATGTCCAAAATCACTGCTTTCATGGCGAAACTTTCATCTGAGACTTCTCGTTCGTCACCAGAACCGCCATCGAGCACACCCTTAGCAACTCCCACCACCAAAGCTGCTCAATTTACCACTCCCCCACCACTTCCCACCCACTCCCTGTCCCCGATCGTCGAATTACCGACTCCATCAACCACGCCGATCCCCAAACAAACGCCACCGTTCCCACCACAACTCGGTAACATGAGTCCCGCCCAACTACATCACCCAATTCCTTCGCAAAGCGTCGGTGCAAATTTTCCTGGTCAGTCGAACCCTGATAAACTCCATCTTTGCAAGCTTCCTAAGGAAATTTGTGTTGGTTTTCTTTGATGATATTCTAGTTTACAACCCATTCCTGTCTGAACACAAGAAACACCTGCAAAGTGTCCTACTAAAACTCTCTGAACACCAGCTCAAAGCAAAATAGTCTAAATGCACATTTGGTCAACCACAGGTGGAGTATCTAGGGCATATTATATCTGCTGCTAGAGTGCAAACTGAACCATCAAAAATCTAAGATATTATTAAGTGGTCTGCTCCCAAAACTGTTAAACAACTGAGAAGATTCTTGGGCCTGACAGGCTATTACAGGAGGTTCATTCGACACTATGCCTTGATATGCCAACCCTTGCATGAGGTACTCAAGAAAGATGACTTTCAATGGGGTCCTAACCAACAGATGGCATTTGAGAAGCTCAAAGAGATAATGACAAAACCACCACTACTTTCCATGCCTGACTTCTCGAAACCATTCATCTTAGAGACAGATGCTTCAGCTACAGGCCTGGGAGCAGTCCTCATGCAAGAAGGGAAGCCATTAGGTTATTTCAGCAAGTGCTTGGGGCCTAAAAACAGTGCCCAGTCCATCTACGAAAAAGAAGCAATGGCCATCTTAGCAGCCCTTAAAAAGTGGCGACATTACTTCTTGGGGAACACCTTAGTCATCAAAACTGACCAAAGCAGTTTGAAGTATATTTGCAGTCAAAACTTGCTGGAAGGAATTCAGCACAAGCTTATGCTTAAGCTGCTGGAATTCAATTTCAAAATTGAGTATAAGAGAGGGCTAGACAACAAAGTGGCTGATGCCTTGTCAAGGAAATACCAACCAACTGATTCAGCTACAGAAAATTCATGCCACTCAATAGCTATTGCTTTACCAACTTGGACAGAAGAAGTGACTGACTCTTACATCAATGACCCAGCATGTACTGCCCTGCTCCAAGAGCTAGCAATTTCCACTACAGATAGCACCAACTACACACTGCTATCTGGCTTGCTGAGATATAAGGGGAGGATTTATATTGGGGCCAGCACACAACTAAGAGACAAAATATTCTCCTCCTTCCATTCATCTGCATTTGGGGGGCACTCAGGGATCAGGGTCACCCTCCATAGGATTCAGCAACTCTTCTATTGGCCTAAATTGAAATAGTACATCACTGCAAAGATAGTTGAATGCCCTGTCTGTCAAGTGTCCAAAACTGAAAAGGTTAAGTATCCGGGACTGCTCGAGCCACTGCCTATTCCTCATATGAAATGGGCAGAGATAAGTTTGGATTTCATTGAAGGGCTCCCCAAATCTCGAGGCAAGGATGTGATCTTGGTGGTTGTTGACAGGTTAACCAAGTGTGCTCACTTCCTGTTGCTATCCCACCCTTATACGGTCCAAAAGGTCGCCGACTTGTTCATTGACAACATCCTCAGATCGCATGGGCCTCCTTCAGTTATAGGGAGCGACCGCGATCGAATTTTCACAAGCAAATTATGGCAGACCATTTTCTCCACTCTGAAGGTATCCCTCCACTTCTCGACAGCGTACCACCCAGAGTCTGATGGCCAGACGGAATGCGTTAACCAATGCTTGGAACAGTATCTGCGATGCATGGCATTTTTCGAAGCAAAGAAATGGGCTGATTGGATTCCAACTGCTGAGCTGTGGTATAACACTAGCTTCCACACAACAATCAAAATTTCGCCATTCCAAGCACTGTATGAGTATACTCCACCACTCCTCACTGCTGCTGCTATTCCATCTGATCTCCAAATTGAATTACCCACTACTGTAGCTGATCAGGGGCGGATGATAGAGATACTACAACAAAATTTGGAGAGAGCGCAAAGAAAAATGAAGAAATTTGCAGACTCAAAAGGAACTCCTAGATCCTTCCTCCCAGGTGACCTAGTGTACCTGGAAATCTCTCCACACCGAGAGGCAGCACTGGGAAGGAATGCTGCCTTGAAACTGACTAGCAAGTGGTATGGCCCCTTTCGTGTGCTCCAATTGGTGGGAAATCGAGCTTACCGGCTGCAATTGCCTGAAGGCACACTTTTGCACGACGTTTTCCATGTCAACCAGCTCAAACACCACTTCGGGCCCAACGTAGTGCCCAACCCCTTGCTGCCAGCGGTATCACCATCGGGTAAGCTGAAACTGTTCCCCATTGCTGTCCTTGAGCAACGTCAGTACTTGTGCAGGTCAGGTGGGGAGGATAAGCTGGAGAAACAATGGTTGGTGCAGTGGGATACGATGTCGCCAGATGAAGCAACCTGGGAGGCCGAACACTTCATGAAGCAAGCATTTCCGGAATTCAAGTCGTGACGTCTTGGGTTAAGCAGGGGGCATTTTCAAGATCCTAATTGTAACCCTTGTCTTACTTATGATGATGAGATGACAATCTATAGCAACTATCTACTTTTCCTTTAATTGTAATAAATTACAGGACCAATGTGTAAAACTGCTTGAGCCTGCCTTTGGATATAAAGGGCAGGTGGGGAGGATGGGTGGATCAAGCAATACAAAACTCCTTATTTTTGTTATTTCCTTTCCTGCTTTTATCAATTTTCCCTAGTTCTAGATCTGAGCCCCGAGCTCCTACAACCCCCCCCCTTCTTCGGAATGTCGGGATGCCGAGGTCCTGACAGGTAGCCCCAGTAACCTTCAGTCGGGGATCATAACCGGTGACACCCATCACTTTGCATAGTTCCAAGGTTGGGGCTTTACACCCTCTTTCTCTTTTGTTTACACAATTATGCTTTGACTGATAAATTAGGGGCAAAAATAGTGAAGAGAATTTGTATTATTATTTGGGGCTGGGAACCCCGTTGCCAGCTCTTCTATCATTTGGATAAGCGGATGAAGCCACTAGTCCCGGGTGTGAAAGCCAATCAACAAGTGAGATAGATTATCTATTTGTTTCCTCATGAGCTAAAACAGGGGCACAAAACAGATGTAATTCTAAAGGTTTTAAATGTAGCACACATGCAATTTACTTGGAGTAGTGGTTAAGTACCACATATAGGTTGGTATGGTGTACACAAATGGCATGGTTTTGGGGCTCAAGGTTTAGATGCACGAGAAGCATTCCCTCTCGGTACAGGTTTTTGGCTATCAAGGTTGGGTAGAAAGCATAAGAGCTGAGGTAAAACAAAAAAATACATATATGATAAAACCAATCATGTAATCTTACCTGAGGGTACAAAAAATCTTACTTGGGAATATTAAGCTTATGAGCTAACAAGAAAGAAATATTATGGAATAATATATCTACATGCAACTCCCTCTTTTCTACTTAAGTCTCAATGATAAGGGGTCGCCCAATCTTCTCAGTGAACTCACAGATAACTTCTGTATTGATAACTAGTGCGCCACTAAGAACTCTCCGGCTGATCCCTGATGCCAATGCAAAAGATAGCAACCCAATGGATATTCTTAACTCCACACTCTTGCACAAGTAATCCACCGACTACAAGTGGTCCTGTACCGTCCTATTCCCAGTGGAACAGCAGGTAACACGTAAAGTTTGCAGATGAACTTCCAGTATGAAAGGCTAACAAGCAGTTTCAACTAGAGGTTATGGGGTTTGTTTGATTCAATCGTAGTCTACCCTCTCCTATGCGCCCCAAGGGGTATATATGAGAGGGGGTGCGGCCACAAGGCTCCCCTTGCGCAAGCAGCTAACCTAATTGGACTAGGACTCCTACTAGGACACAAAATAGATACAAACCGACCCCATACACAAGGGGTGCGGCCATATTGGTATGGAAACCAAACCTACTACTACTAGAACTCCATATGGCGCATTGATGCTTCCTTGTGGGCGCCCTCCTCTTTCCTTGTCCATCCATGAGTGTGAAATAACAATGTGTATTGTTTTCCACACTTAGTGCATTTGACCTTGTGGAGGCACCATCCCCTTGTCATGATAACAATTGTTATTTGTTGTTTTCACCATGCTAGCACTTGTTTTCCATCTACTCTTCTAGTCCATGCTCATCCTTGTGTGTCTCCTCTCCATGATCTTCATTCATGCTTGTGTTATCAATAAACCTAAGTACACACAAATGCAAGGACTTAGGTAGTATAAAATTCTCACAATTATAAACATTATACTCAAGTAGGAGTGAATTCACCTGTTGTTGTAATAGCTTAGTCCTTGATCTTGTCATTGGACCAATCCTCACTTCATTAGCTTTAATTGGTGGATCTTCATGTTCAACAATAGGTGAAGAGCTAGGGATGTCCTCATCATCCTCCCCCTCTTGAAAAGGCATCGACCTCGATGCTAAATCATCTCCATAGTAAGGTGTCAAATCAGCCACATTAAAAGAATTACTAACACCAAACTCATCAATTGGGAGGTCAATCTTGTATGCATTATCATTGATCCTTGAAATAACTTTGTAAGGACCAGCTCCTCTAGGCATCAACTTGGACTTTCTCAATGTGGGAAATCTATCTTTTCTGAAGTGCACCCACACCATATCTCCTGGCCGAAATATAAGTTCCTTCCTCTTCTTGTTTACTCTTTCAGCCACATGTTTTCCTTTCTTCTCAATAGCTTCTTTTGTTTTCTCATGAATCTTCTTCACAAAATCAGCCCTTTTTGATGCCTCCATATTAACTCTCTCATGTAAAGGAAGTGGTAATAAATCAAGAGGAGTAATAGGCTTGAAACCATACACCACCTCAAAAGGACATAATTGAGTAGTTGAATGCACAGCTCTATTGTAAGAAAATTCCACATGGGGAAAACACTCCTCCAAATCCTTCAAATTCTTCTTGATCATACCTCTTAGCAATGTGGACAATGTTCTATTAACCACCTCGGTTTATCCATCAGTTTGGGGGTGGCAAGTAGGAGAAAATAATAGCTTGGTGCCAAGCTTACCCCAAAGTGTCTTCCAAAAGTAACTCATGAACTTGACATCTCTATCTGAAACTATAGTCCTTGGTACTCCATGCAATCTCACAATCTCTCTAAAGAACAAATTGGCAATGTGAGAAGCATCATCACTCTTGTGGCATGGAATAAAGTGAGCCATCTTTGAAAATCTATCCACAACCACAAAGATAGAATCATGTCCTCTTTTTGTTCTTGGCAATCCCAACACGAAATCCATGCTAATATCTTCCCATGGTGTACTTGGTGATGGCAATGGTGTATATAATCCATGGGGCTTCAATTTTGATTTGGATTTGTTGCAAGTAATGCATCTTTGCACCAATCTATACACATCTCTTCTCATATGTGCCCAATAGAAATTTTCTGCCAGCATCAACAATGTTTTCTCTCTTCCAAAGTGTCCCATCAATCCTCCACTATGAGATTCCTGGATCAAAAATAAACGCAAAGAACACTCGGGAATACACAATTTGTTAGCTCTAAACAAGTACCCATCATGTATATGAAATTTTTCCCATGCTTTAGTGTTAACACATTTATTAAATGGCATGGAAAATTCATTATCTTCATCATATAAATCTCTAATACCCTCCAAACCCGAAACCTTGATTTCTAAATTTGAGAGTAACATATTTTTCCTTGACAAAGCATCAGCAACTACATTATCCAATCCCTTTTTATGTTTTATAATGTATGGAAAAGATTCAATGAACTCAACCCACTTAGCATGTCTCTTATTCAAATTATTTTGGCACTTTAAAAATTTCAATGCTTCATGATCACTATGTATAATAAATTCTTTAGGCCACAAATAATGTTTCCATACTTCTAAAAATCTCACAAGTGCATATAATTCCTTATCATAAACAGAATAATTCAATTGTGCACCATTCAATTTTTCAGAAAAATAGGCAATAGGTTTCTTTTCTTGCATGAGCACACCTCCAATACCTATGCCACTAGCATCACATTCAATCTCAAATTGTTTATCAAAATTTGGAAGCATAAGCAATGGGGCCGAAATCAACTTCTCTTTCAAAGTATCAAAAGCAATATCTTGTGAAACACCCCACTCAAAATTGACACCTTTCTTAGTTAGATCATTCAAAGGGGCAGCAATTGTACTAAAATTAGGCACAAATCTTCTATAGAAACTAGCAAGCCCATTAAAACTTCTAACTTGACTCACATTAGTTGGAATTGGCCAATTTCGAATAGCTTCAATTTTAGATTGATCAACTTCAGTTCCATGCTTAGAAACAACATAACCAAGAAATATAACTTTATCTTTGCAAAAAGTGCACTTCTCAAGATTACCATACAATTTATTAGTTCTTAGCACTTGCAAAACTTGTCTAATATGATCCATGTGGTCATGTTCATTGTGGCTATATATGAGAATATCATCAAAATAAACTACCACAAATCTACCAATAAAGTCTCTCAAAATATGGTTCATTAATCTCATGAAAGTACTAGGTGCATTAGTTAAACCAAAGGGCATTACTAACCACTCATATAAACCAAATTTTGTCTTAAAAGCAGTTTTCCATTCATCTCCCTCTTTCATTCTTATTTGATGGTATCCACTACGCAAATCAATTTTAGAGAAAAGAGTAGCACCGCTTAATTCATCTAACATGTCATCTAAACGTGGTATAGGATGACGATAACGAATATTGATGTTATTAATTGCTCTACAATCTACACACATGCGCCAAGTACCATCTTTCTTAGGAACCAAAATAACGGGAACGGCACAAGGAGATAGACTAACCCGAATATAACCTTTGTCCAATAGTTCTTGTACATGCTTTTGGATCTCATTTGTTTCTTGTGGATTGGTTCTATAAGGAGCTCGGTTTGGGAGAGATGCTCCCGGGATCAAATCAATTTGATGTTCAATTCCTCTCAATGGTGGCAATCCCGAGGGCACATCTTGTGGAAAAACATCCTCAAAGTCCTGCAAAACATTAGAAACACCAAGAGGAATAGGGATCATGTCATTAGAAACCAAAATTTCTCCCTTGTGAATAAGCACAATAGGGACTAGTGAAGGATCATCCTTAAATTCCCTCAAATCCTCTTTAGTGGCTAACATGCATAATAGGTTCTCTCTCTTTTTACCACTCGAATTGGTTTTGCTATCACTCCCCATGGCTTGTATTTTTGGTGTTCCCTCATCCCCCTCTCTCTCTTTTTCCTCTTTCATAGCAATTTTGGATTGGGACTCATTTACAATTTGTTGTGGAGTCATAGGCCTCAATATAATAGTCCTCCCATGATGTTTCAACTCATAAGTGTTAGCTCTCCCTTCATGCTTCACACTTCTATAAAATTGCCAAGGTCTTCCCAATAATAGGTGGCAAACTGTCATGGGCACAACATCAAACTCAATAGTATCCTTGTAAGGTCCAATTTGAAATTCCACTCTCACCATATGAGATACCTTCATTTGTCCCGTGCTACTCAACCATTGTATATGATAAGGGCTCGGATGTGGTAAATATTTTAGGTTCAACTTGGCACATAAATCCTTGCTTGCCAAGTTCCTACAACTCCCTCCATCAGTAATGACTTTGCAAGCCATGTTGGGACCAATAACAGCCTTTGTTTGGAATAAATTGCACCTTTGATTTTCAGGACTAGGCACCACACTCAATGAATTTTGGGTGCAAATAATAGAAGGCATAGTAGTAGCATAAGCATCCAAAGGAGAATCACTCAAATATCCATCATCATCATCAAGATCATTGGGATCAACATCATCACCTGTCTCATATTCATTGTTCTCATTGATAATCATCACTTTTGAATTTGGACAATCCTTCTTGAAGTGCCCTTTTCCTCCACATGTGTGGCATGTAATATCTCTATTCCTTGTAGTAGGAGCACTAGAACCCGAGGCACTTGCTGTTGGTTATGATGTTTTCCTTGTATTAGCCACACTAGGCTCGGATTTGGATGATGGAGCACCTCGAAAATTTGATGATGGAGGTGGTGGTGTTGGAGTACTATGAGTAATAGATGATCTCAAAGGAAATCTACTCTTTGTTCTAGCCAAATTTTGTGCTTCCTCCAATATATGTGATTCGGCCTCTCTAGCATGATGGAGTAAATCATGCATATTAGCATATTGATAATGCCTCACAATGCCCTTGATTTTATAATGTAATCCTGAAAGAAATCTTTGCATTGTTTGCTCCTCTTGCTCTACCACACGGCCTCTTTGCATAATCAATTCCATCTCTTGATAATAAGCATCAACTGTCTTGAGACCTTGCTTCAATTGTTGTAATTTGTCAAATTGTTGCCTTATATAATTGGGAGGTACAAATCTTTCCCTCATTAGCCTCTTCATGGTGTTCCAAGTAGCAATAGGTAATTCACCATCATTATGCCTTTTTCTCACTAAATTATCCCACCATCTAAGAGCATATCCATCAAACTCAGAAGATGCCAACTTGATCTTTCTATCCTCATTGTAATCATGCAATCTCCAAAGCTTCTCAATTTTCAACTCCCATAGCAAGAATTCTTCCACATCGATAGTATCAAAGCTGAAAGATGGAATAGAAAATTTTGGTTTACCCAATATATCTTCTCTATTGTCATTAGCATTGGGCAAAGGAACACGCCTAGCACGGCCTAGAAAACCTCCTCTTCCTCTTTCTCCTCTAGCTCCACGGCCAAAATTAAGCTCTTCTCCATTATTGGCATCACTATGGACACTAGCATTGTCATCATCAATAGGTGGCAACCGAGCTTGAAGCAAAGTTTGAAGATCATTCATATTGTTGTTGATAGCATCAATAGCATCTTGCATTGTTCTCAATTGAGCACTATTGGTTTCGGCCAATTTATTGGTGCTCTCCACATTCTTCTTCGTGGCATCAACTAACTCATAAACAGGATCAACAGCTTCATTCACATATTTCTTGTTCTTCATGATCTTCATTCGCCAAGTAGAACCGTAGTATTGCGTAGTATTGCGTGTGTTTCAAGGCCATGTCTGTACATGCTAGGCTTGAAAACACCCGTTGTATGCGAACGTTGAGTCTATCACACCCGATCATCACATGGTGTCTCGAAACGACGAACTTTCTTAACGGTGCATACTTAAGGAAGAACACATTATTATCTTGATATTAAGTGAGAGGGATCATCTTATAATGCTACCGTCGCTATCTAAGCAAAACAAGATGCATAAAAAGGATTAACATCACAGACATCACATGAAAGGATAACGTGATATGATATGGTCCTTCTTGCACTTGATCTCCATCATGTGCATTATGGTATGATCTCAATCATTCCACCGGCGTGGTACCAAGTACCACGGTACCCCAAACTTGATTGTCCATCAAAAACAAGACAACCATATGGATACCTTCCGGTATATCAATAATTTACAAAATAGATCATCTCATAATCAAATTTGTAATATTGACCATATCACATCACATGCCCAGCAAAAACTAGTTAGACGCTTCTAATTTATTTTTGCATATTTTACGTGGCTTAGGGCTTTCGAGGATAGAACCGTTCATACCTACGAACATCAACCACAACGTTGATAAACATATTTTTAGCAACCCTTTGTAGATTAGATCTTAACTATAGTAGGAGAAACAGACACCCGCAAGCCACTTATGCAATACAAGTTGCATGTCAGTTGTGGAACAAGTCTCATGTACGTGGACATGTAAGGTTAGTCCGGGCCGCTTCATCCAACTATGCCACTAAGATCATAAAATAGTCAAGGAGGTAATAACATGATCATCAACGCCCACATACACCTATGTGTTCTACCCGTACAAAACATCTACGCATAGATCCGGCTCTGATACCACTGAAGGGGAACGTAGCATAGAAAATAAAAATTTTCCTACACGAGAGACACCCGAAAGGCCAAGATCTAATCTAGGAGACGAATTGCAACGGGCAACAAGAGGGTTAAGGAGAACACATACCCTCGAAGACTCAAAGTGGTACGAGATCAAATCTCGTTGTTGGCGTAGTCGTACTCACACCGATCCCGATAGCGAGAAGATGGCACCGCAATCCGGCGGTGCATCCGTGATCGGTCACACGTACGGTTGATGACGACCTCCGTTCCCTCGTTCCAGCGGGGCGCGGAAGTAGAGGATCCCTCGGAACTCCAGCAGCACGACGACGTGGTGGTGGTGAAGAATCCCACGGTCAGGGCTTCGCCAAGCCGGAGACCATGAAATGGAGCAGCGGGTGGAGGGAAAGGGAAGTGGCCAAGTGTGTGGAGAAGAGGAGCTCTCACCCTCCTTTTATAGGGGAGGGGGAGGCAGCCCAAGAGGGGGGTGCGGCCAGCCATGGTGTGCCCCCACCTCTTCCCTCTTCATGTGAGTGGAAGCTCCACTCACACCCACTCATGCTCCCTTAATTTTCCACTTGGAAAATCCAAAGGTTTTCTTTTAATAAATAAATAAAACCTTTTTATTTCTTTATTTCAGCATTTGTTAATTCTATTAACAAACTTTTGCATATAGCACCTCGAATCATTTGTTAATTCTATTAACAACCATTCGACGAAAAACCCCTTGAACTATTTCAATTTTCCCCGAAACAATTTCGGTGCTGTCCAAAATATTCTTCGATATTCCGTATCCTCTCAAACGCGTCATCGAACCTTAAGTGTGTCACCCTACGGTTCGCGAATAAGATAGACATGATCGAGACTCCTCTCCGATCAATAATCAACAGCGGGATCTGGAGATCCGTGATGACTCCTATATATTCAACGATGACTCTCGTGATCGTGTGAACCAACAACGCCGTGAACTATTCCCTTTGTCTCGTGATATTTTACTTGTCCGAGATTCGATCATTGGTATCAACCATACCTTGTTCAATCTCGTTACCGACAAGTACTCTTTTCTCGTTCCCGTGATATAACATCCTTGTGATCATATCACGTGCTTGCAAGCGGTTTCGATGTGATATCACCGAGAGGGCCCAGAGTATATCTCTCCGTCATTTGGATGGACAAATCCCACTCTTGATCCATGATCCTCAACTAATACTTTCCGAATACTTAACGACACCTTTATAGTCACCCTGTTACGGTGTGACGTTTGATGCCATCAAAGCACTCTTCCGGTATCAGTGATTGACATGATCTCATGGTATAAGGAATAAGTTACTTCGTGTGTTTGATATAACAATGTAAACTAAATGACTTGATCGCATTGCTATATTCTCTTTGGGTATATGTTCATCACATCATTCTTCTAATGATATGATCCCGTTATTAACAACATCCAATGTTCATGATCAGGAAACCTTGATCATCTATTAATCAACGAGCTAGTTAAAAGAGAGGCTTTACTAGGAACCATTGTTTGTTTATTAAGCACACATGTATCAACGTTTCCGGTTAATACAATTCTAGCATGAGAAATAAACATTCATCATAAACAAGGAATACGATAATAACCATTATTATTGCCTCTCGGGCATATTCCCTTCAGTCTCCCACTTGCACTAGAGTCAATAATCTAGTCTGTAAGCACTTTAACACATATGGCGTACCAGTGTTATTACCATGCTTCGCATGCGGTAAACATTATCAAAAAGATCTGAACTGTTCAGGGCCTATTGTATTTGCATGTTCTTTGCGTCTACACGCATCACTCATTCTCTAATGAGATGGCTTTGTATATATATAGTCAATTCGTGAAAACTTAATTCCTCAGCTTAAACTGATGTCACTAACATTGTGAAAATGTAGCTTCATAGTGTTAGCATTCTTGGAAACTCACCAAGTTCCGGTGATACCTTAATTCCTCAGCTTAAACTAATGTTACTAACATTGTGAAAATGTAGCTTCATAGTTTCAGCATTCTTGGAAATTCACCAAGTTCAATAAAGAACTCCTTGACACAAAATACGCTTATAATTAGTTGTCAACACAACGATATACTTTAGCCTTTGTTGTAGTATCTGTCACAATATTTTAATTTTGAAACTCTTTCAAATCCAGCATGGAACTTTCTTCCATCCTATTGTGCTACCCTTCATCACATATTTTAATTGAGATAAAATTACTTGAATAAATGACAAGACTATTAGTGTAACATATTACAACTATTATTTTGTCATTACTATATAGGAAAACATATCCTTAGCATTTCTAAAATGACACAAGGATCTCTCCCACTGTTGTCTAATCATCATATGAATTATCCTACTATAACATTTTATAGCATAGGACTCATCTGGTTGTGTACATAGCATGGAAACATGACTTAGAAATCTCAATTTCAATGATGCTCATCATGTGTCAAAACACATGAATCTTGCTCAATTATTTTCCATGTGACAAGAACTCCTTCTTATCAATTGTATATTGACTTACTTCAATATTTCATCTATGTAATTTGGCTTCAATCATATCAGGCGCTTCAATCCATCTTTTATAGATATCGATGCCCAATATCTTCTAAGCCTTTCATCAATATGAAATCTTAACCGTGTTAATTTAAAATACATATTTTCCAATCAACCATATGTCATCTACATAAAGTATTGGAAATATGTCATAACGCTCCCACTTAATTTCTTGTAACTCTACAAGCATCTTTATCATTTATGATGGAATCAAACTCTTTTGATAACTTCATTAAGGTAAAGATTTCAACTTCGTTATGCTCACTTCAACCATTGTAGTGTGCATACCTTTCTAGCAACCTTTTTGAATTTTACAAAACTCTCAGACTGTGTCAAGTACACATCCTTGATAAAACTTCCTTGAGAGGAGAGTTGGTTTTGTTATTCAACTGCCATATCATAATATGTAACCTTTTGCTAGAACTATCCGCAAAGACTAAAGCATCACTACGGAAGATCAATATCTTGTAGTAGTTAACTCTTTGAACTTCGTCGAAAACAACTTTTCGATAAGTACAATTTTAATAAGATGTAAAATCCATGTCTTTGTCGCTATATAGACCCTTTTGCTATCGCTAGGCATCATGCCTATCGAAAGGTCTACCAAGTCACATACTTGATATTCATACAAGGATACTATGGAGGATATAATGACTCATAGTCAATTTTACGAAGTCAGGGCCCATCATTTGCTTCCTTTATAAGGTCCAGGTCCTTTTGTTGTCAAAACAACACTTTACACTTAAACCACAAGTTGTTCTAAGTACAAAGTTTTTGGACTTTTCTGGTACAGTTCGCAAACTCGTTTGAAGTATCTACAACATTTGTAGTGTCTTCTACTTAGTCAAAATAGTAAACCCCGGAACAACTTCCAGTGCTGCGCTACTCTTGACATGATAACGAAGATTCTCTAACCTTGTTGAGTTTGTACTGTGCTCCCACTCACTTGTTTCGCAAGAACTACTTTCTCGAGAAATCAACCCTTTCTGACAAACAACATTTGTCTTTTGGTTCGGTGATAGGAGAAATACCCAATGTTTTATTTGGGATAACCTTATAAACATATATGTATCCTATTTTGGTTGTAAACATTTTACACATGCTATGCATACAAAAACTTAAGAAAGTGACAATTCGGGTCACTACCCAAACCATATCTTATATGTTGTCAATTTCAGCGGATCATGATGGTGCTCTTTTCAGTGGAAAAACGGTTGTCACTAATGTATAAACTACAAAATTATAATGGCAATTTTATTAATCTTACCATGTCAAACAGGGTTTGATTTTGTCTTTTGAATACTCCAATCTAATGTGGGGTATTCGAGAAGTATAAGTTGTAGAACAATTCTGCAACTTCTGAGATGTTTTGCTAAACTTGTAACTCAAACTTTATCCTTTATGATCCAATCATAAATACTTGATTATCTTGTTATATTGATTTTAACTTCATATTAACAACCTTTTGAACCAATTCAAAATGTCAAACTCTGTTCCCTTTAAATAGATATACTCACATATCTACTTAAATCATCGACAGAATTTTATGAAGGAAAAATTAATCCACCATACATGACTACACATAATGGACTATATACATCAATATGTATAATCTCCACTAAATTAGTCGTCCATTCTACTTTGGCCTAAGAACGGAATTCTAGTCATCTTTTGGAAGAGGTCTCACAAGCGTCAATAAAATGACTCCGGAAGTCCATCAATATGGAGTTCCTTCATGTTTTCCTTTCCGATATGAACTAAAATGGTGGTGTCACAATTTAAGTGAAACTCTTCAACGTCTTGCAACGTTTAGCATTTAGTCTTATAGATGTTTACTTTACCAACATGATTTATATTAACATATCCATCAATTATGATCATAGTTTGAACAATCTCATTTGTTCTCACAAAAGACTAGAACAAAATAGCAAATTATTAAGTTCTTCAAATAAATCTTGACTGGTTGGTTCGATACGACAATGAACACAATAACACTTTATTTATGTTCTTGTCATAATCGATTCCACATCTATTACTAGTTCCTTTTAGGCCCTTGTATTTCTTTCATTGCGTTGCTTTGTATGACAACTCATACCAACCAATGTGGTATCAAAATACCCAAAAATACTTTGTTAACTAGTAATACATCTATAACTTGTATATCAAGCAT
Organism: Alopecurus myosuroides; assembly: GCA_028641055.1. Taxonomy (NCBI): domain Eukaryota; kingdom Viridiplantae; phylum Streptophyta; class Magnoliopsida; order Poales; family Poaceae; genus Alopecurus; species Alopecurus myosuroides. The sequence goes on from CM054062.1 coordinate 122,094,316, forward strand.
ATACTCCTGAGCTAGACTTTCCAGTTATCTTCTTTTTCTGCCATATATCTTTTTGTAATTCTATTTTCAATATTCCCTTTCCTTTATAGAAGAATCATTCAACATCAAACAATGCTAGTCTTACTAGCTCATTTTCTTTGGCGTGTTAGTCATATACTATCACCCATTGAGTCATACTTTGAGTTTGATTGTTCTACTAATATCACCATATTAATAGCATTATTCTAGATTCCACTCTTAGCATTTTCCAAGTAAGGTAAACTACTTTACCCATACTTCTAATCCATCCCTTCATAACAATTTTATGATTAAGCTATTATAGCTCGAAGGAAGGAATTTAGAGGATAATTTTTAGCATCCAATTTCTTGGAATATTCAAACGCCTAGCGTCTTCAATCATTGCATATATTCAGATAATATAAGCAAACATTGTCACGCTAAATTATACTCAGTCATGTTGCCACAAATAAGTTTCTAGATATCAATATATCTTTCACTTGATTGTTTCTGAAAACAACTCTTTTCAGTCCCTAAATCACCTTGATCAACAAAACATTCTTTTGAAGATAAAGTAATACGGAAGCAACCATGACTCTGGATTCTAAGTAGGAATTATTTTCTCTCTAGATTAATCAATCATTAACCACATGGAGCTAGGTAGGAAATACCAAAAATTTACAATATGACTCAATTTTAAATTTCACTAATACGGTACCAATCTTAAATGGTATTTACCAGATCATAACAGTTATATCTCAATTAACAATCTAAGTGTAAGATAGTTATGAGGATGCCAATGACTACTACAAGTTGTGCAAATTCACTTTGATTTGTTGTTCATGATAAATAAGTTCAAGTTAATTCAAATTAAGCCATGAACTCCCACTCAAAAACAACATCCCTCTTAGTCGTCTTTAGTGATTACACGAACCAAATTCACTACACCAAAACCGATCATCACGTGAGATGATGTAGCTTCAAAGGCGAACATTGACATGTTCATCATATCATCCATATGACTCATGCTTTACCTTTCGGTTACGTGTTCCGAGGCCATGTCTGTACATGCTAGGCTCGCCAAGTAGAACCGTAGTATTGCGTGTGTTTCAAGGCCATGTCTGTACATGCTAGGCTTGAAAACACCCGTTGTATGCGAACGTTGAGTCTATCACACCCGATCATCACATGGTGTCTCGAAACGACGAACTTTCTTAACGGTGCATACTTAAGGAAGAACACATTATTATCTTGATATTAAGTGAGAGGGATCATCTTATAATGCTACCGTCGCTATCTAAGCAAAACAAGATGCATAAAAAGGATTAACATCACAGACATCACATGAAAGGATAACGTGATATGATATGGTCCTTCTTGCACTTGATCTCCATCATGTGCATTATGGTATGATCTCAATCATTCCACCGGCGTGGTACCAAGTACCACGGTACCCCAAACTTGATTGTCCATCAAAAACAAGACAACCATATGGATACCTTCCGGTATATCAATAATTTACAAAATAGATCATCTCATAATCAAATTTGTAATATTGACCATATCACATCACATGCCCAGCAAAAACTAGTTAGACGCTTCTAATTTATTTTTGCATATTTTACGTGGCTTAGGGCTTTCGAGGATAGAACCGTTCATACCTACGAACATCAACCACAACGTTGATAAACATATTTTTAGCAACCCTTTGTAGATTAGATCTTAACTATAGTAGGAGAAACAGACACCCGCAAGCCACTTATGCAATACAAGTTGCATGTCAGTTGTGGAACAAGTCTCATGTACGTGGACATGTAAGGTTAGTCCGGGCCGCTTCATCCAACTATGCCACTAAGATCATAAAATAGTCAAGGAGGTAATAACATGATCATCAACGCCCACATACACCTATGTGTTCTACCCGTACAAAACATCTACGCATAGATCCGGCTCTGATACCACTGAAGGGGAACGTAGCATAGAAAATAAAAATTTTCCTACACGAGAGACACCCGAAAGGCCAAGATCTAATCTAGGAGACGAATTGCAACGGGCAACAAGAGGGTTAAGGAGAACACATACCCTCGAAGACTCAAAGTGGTACGAGATCAAATCTCGTTGTTGGCGTAGTCGTACTCACACCGATCCCGATAGCGAGAAGATGGCACCGCAATCCGGCGGTGCATCCGTGATCGGTCACACGTACGGTTGATGACGACCTCCGTTCCCTCGTTCCAGCGGGGCGCGGAAGTAGAGGATCCCTCGGAACTCCAGCAGCACGACGACGTGGTGGTGGTGAAGAATCCCACGGTCAGGGCTTCGCCAAGCCGGAGACCATGAAATGGAGCAGCGGGTGGAGGGAAAGGGAAGTGGCCAAGTGTGTGGAGAAGAGGAGCTCTCACCCTCCTTTTATAGGGGAGGGGGAGGCAGCCCAAGAGGGGGGTGCGGCCAGCCATGGTGTGCCCCCACCTCTTCCCTCTTCATGTGAGTGGAAGCTCCACTCACACCCACTCATGCTCCCTTAATTTTCCACTTGGAAAATCCAAAGGTTTTCTTTTAATAAATAAATAAAACCTTTTTATTTCTTTATTTCAGCATTTGTTAATTCTATTAACAAACTTTTGCATATAGCACCTCGAATCATTTGTTAATTCTATTAACAACCATTCGACGAAAAACCCCTTGAACTATTTCAATTTTCCCCGAAACAATTTCGGTGCTGTCCAAAATATTCTTCGATATTCCGTATCCTCTCAAACGCGTCATCGAACCTTAAGTGTGTCACCCTACGGTTCGCGAATAAGATAGACATGATCGAGACTCCTCTCCGATCAATAATCAACAGCGGGATCTGGAGATCCGTGATGACTCCTATATATTCAACGATGACTCTCGTGATCGTGTGAACCAACAACGCCGTGAACTATTCCCTTTGTCTCGTGATATTTTACTTGTCCGAGATTCGATCATTGGTATCAACCATACCTTGTTCAATCTCGTTACCGACAAGTACTCTTTTCTCGTTCCCGTGATATAACATCCTTGTGATCATATCACGTGCTTGCAAGCGGTTTCGATGTGATATCACCGAGAGGGCCCAGAGTATATCTCTCCGTCATTTGGATGGACAAATCCCACTCTTGATCCATGATCCTCAACTAATACTTTCCGAATACTTAACGACACCTTTATAGTCACCCTGTTACGGTGTGACGTTTGATGCCATCAAAGCACTCTTCCGGTATCAGTGATTGACATGATCTCATGGTATAAGGAATAAGTTACTTCGTGTGTTTGATATAACAATGTAAACTAAATGACTTGATCGCATTGCTATATTCTCTTTGGGTATATGTTCATCACATCATTCTTCTAATGATATGATCCCGTTATTAACAACATCCAATGTTCATGATCAGGAAACCTTGATCATCTATTAATCAACGAGCTAGTTAAAAGAGAGGCTTTACTAGGAACCATTGTTTGTTTATTAAGCACACATGTATCAACGTTTCCGGTTAATACAATTCTAGCATGAGAAATAAACATTCATCATAAACAAGGAATACGATAATAACCATTATTATTGCCTCTCGGGCATATTCCCTTCATTGGTGTCATCCAGATGATCTGGACGCCCCTCTCCGGAGAAACCATAGCCCCGCTGGGGAAAAGACGGAACTGTCGTTCTGGCCCCTCTACGTTAGGCGAAAGGGGGTAGCAAAGTGGAACCAACTACTTGTTTGTATTAGGTTAGTCCCAAGGAACACCCAAGACAATGGGAGGTCCCACCTCTTGGCAAGATTCCCCGAGTTCCGTTAGTTCCGGGAGTTTCAGGCTCTAAGTAGTCCTCGAACCCGCCAGAGTGAACCCGATGCCGGTGAAGCCCTAACACACAGAGAGAGAGAGAGAGAGAGAGAGAGAGAGAGAGAGGAAATCTTGGGCATCCAAGACCCAAGACACACTATAACACGCATGGTATGGAATAGCACGGGATTTTGTGGCATTCAGACGATCTGGAGGCCCCTGATCTGGAGAAACCATAGCCCTGCTGGGGAAAAAGACGAAACTGTCGTTCTGGCCCCTCTACGTTGGGCGGAAGGGGGTAGAAAAGTGGAACCAACTGCTTGGTTGTATTAGGATAGACCCAAGGAACACCCAAGAAAATGGTAGGTCCCACCTCTTGGCAAGATTCCCCCAGTTCCGTCAGATCCGGGAGTTTCGGTCTCTAAGTAGTCCTAGAACCCGCCAGGGAGAATCTGACACCTGTGAAGCCCTAACACAGAGAGAGTGAGTGAATATTGGTATTCTGACACCTGTGAAGCCCTAACACAGACGCTAACACACATGGTAGGGATACCATGGGATTTGGTGGCATTCAGACAATCCATATTCCCCTCTCTAGTGATAGACCATAGCCCCATTGGGAAAAAGACCGAACTGCCGTTTTGGCCCCTCTACGTGAGGTGGAAGGGGGTAGCAAAGCGGAACCAATTTCTTGGTTATGTTAGGCCCAAGTAACACCGAAGATAATTTTAGGTCCTACCTCTTGGATAGATTCCCCCAGTTCCGTCAGATCCATGAGTTTAAGGTTCTAAGTAGTCCTGGAACCCGCCAGAGAGAATCTAACACCGATGAAACACTAATACAGAGAGCGAGGAAATCTTTAGCATCCAATAGCCATGCCACACTCTAACACACGTGGTATGGCATAACCTATCCTTGGGTGGGATTCAGACGCTCTTGAGCCCCTCTCAGGAGAAAAAAGGACAGAACTGCCATTCTGGACCCTCTACATGAGCCGGAAGGGGTAGCAAAGTCGAACTAATTGCTTGGTTGTGTTAGGTTAGGACCAAGGAACACCCAAGACAATGGTAGGTCCTACCTATTGGCAATATTTCACCCGTTCTGTCATATCCGGGAATTTCGGGCTCTGAGTATAGACCCATGCCACACTCTAACACACGTGGTATGGCATATGCTGGGATTTGGTGGCATTCGGATGATCTGGAGCTCCCTCTCCGGAGAAACCATAGCCCCGCTGGGAAAAAGAAGAAACTGCCGTTCTAGCCCCTCTAAGTGAGGCGGAAGGGGGTAGCAAAGTGGAACCAATTTCTTGGTTGTGTTAGGTTAGGCCCAATGAACACCAAAGAAAATTTTAGGTCCTACATCTTGTCAAGATTCCCCCAGTTCTGTCAGATCCTCGAGTTTCAGGATCTAAGTAGTCCTCAAACTCGCCAGAGAGAATCCAACGCCGATGAACCCCTAACACTGGGAGCAAAGGAATCTTGGGCATCCAAGACCCATCCCACACTTTAATTAACACACATGGTATGACATACCATGGGATTTTGTGGCATTCAAAGGATCCGGAGCCCCATCTCCGGAGAAACCATAGCCACGATGGGGAAAAAGACGGAATTGTCGTTCTGGCCCATCTACGTGAGCTGGAAGGGGGTAGAAAAGTGGAACCAATTTCTTGGTGTGTGTTAGGTTAGGTCCAAGGAACACCCAATATAATGGTTGGGCCCACCGTTTAGCAAGATTCCCCCAGTTCCATCAGTTCCTGGAGTTTTGGGCTCTAAGTAATCCTGGAACCCGCAGAGAGAATCCGACGCCGGTGAAGCCCTAACATAGAGAGAGAGGTAATGTTGGCCATCCACTACCTATTACACACTCTAACAAACATGGTATGACATAACATGGGATTTGGTGGCATTTAGATGATCCGGAGCCCCCTATCCGGAGAAACGATATATAGCCCCGATGTGGAAAAGACAGAACTACCGTTCTGGCCACTCTATGTGAGCCAGAAAAGGGTAGAAAAGTGGACACAATTGCTTTTTTGTGTTAGGTTAGGCCCAAGTAACACCCAAGACAATGGTTGGGCCCACCTGTTGGCAAGATTCCCCGAGTTACGTCAGTTTCGGGAGTTTCAGGCTCTAAGTAGTCCTCGAACCGCCAGAGAGAATCCAACGCTGGTGAAGCCCAAACAGAGAGAGAGATAGGGAATCTTGGGAAACCAAGACCCATGACACACTATAACACACATGGTATGGCATACCATGGTATTTGGTGGCATTCAGACGATCTGGAGGCCCCTCTCCGGAGAAACCATAGCCCCGTTGAGGAAAATTACGGAACTATCGTTCCGGCCCCTCTACGTGAGCCGGAAGGGGGTAGCAAAGTGGAACCAACTGCTTGGTTGTATTATTTTAGGCCCATGGAACACCGAATACAATGGTTGGGCCTACAGTTTGGCAAGATTCCCCCAGTTCCGTAAGTTCCGGGAGTTTCGGGCTATAGGTAACCCGCAGAGAGAATCCGACGCTGGTGAAGCCCTAACACAGAGAGCGAGAGAATTTTGGCCATCCAAGACATATGACACACTCGAACACACATTGTATGGCATAACATGGGCTTTGGTGGCATTCAGACGATCCGCAGCCCCCTCTCCGGAGAAACCATAGCCCCGATGTGGAAAAAGACGGAACTGCCGTTCTGGCCACTCTATGTCAGCCGGAAAGGGGTAGCAAAGTGGAACCAATTGATTTTTTGTGTAAGTTTAGGCCCAAGGAACACCCAAGACAATGGTTGGTCCCACATGTTTCCAAGATTCCCCGAGTTCCGTCAGTTTCGGGAGTTTTGGGCTCTATGTAGTCCTCGAACCCATTAGAGAGAATCCGACGCCGGTGAAGCCCTAACAGAGAGAAAGAGGTAATCTTGGGCATCCAAGACCCATGAGACACTATATCACACATGGTATGGCATACCATGGGATTTGGTGGCATTCAGACGATCTAGAGGCTCCCCTCCGTAGAAACCATAGCCCCGTTGGGGAAAAAGACGGAACTGCCGTTCTGGCTCCTCTACGTTAGGCGAAAGGGGTAGCAAAGTGGAACCAATTGCTTGGTTATATTAGGTTAGGACAAAGTAACACCCAAAAAAATGTTAGAACCCACCTCTTGGCAATATTCCCCCAATTCCGGGAGTTTTAGGCTCTAAGTAATCCTGGAACCCGCTAGAGAGAATCTGACGCTGGTGAAGCCCTTACACAGAAAGAGCGAGTGAATCTTGGGAATACAAGACACATCCCACACTCTAACACACATGTTATGCCATACCATGGGATTTGGTGGCATTCAGACGATCCGGAGCCCCCTCTCCAGAGAAACCATAGCCCCGCTGGGAAAAAGACGGAACTGTCATTTTGGCCCCTCTATTTGATCCGGAAAGGGAACCAATTGATTTTTTTGCGTTAGTTTAGGCTCAAGGAACAGCAAAGAAAATGGTTGGGCCCACCTGTTGGCAAGATTCCCCGAGTTCCATCAGTTTAGGGAGTTTCGGGCTCTAAGTAGTCCTGGAACCCGCCAGAGAGAATCTGACGCGCTGGTCAAGCACTAATAGAGAGAGATAGGGAATCTTGGGCATCCAAGACCCATGAAACACTACACACCCACATGGAATTGCATACCATGGTGTATTTTGTGGCATTAAGACGATCTGGAGGCCCCTCTCCAGAGAAACCATAGCCCCGCTGGGAAAAAGACGGAACTGCCGTTTTGGCCCCTCTACGTGAGCCGGAAAGGGGTAGCAAAGTGGAACCAATTACTTGGTTGTGTTAGGTTAGGACCAAGTAACACCCAATCAAATTGTAGGTCCCACCACTTGGCAAGATAACCCCCGTTCCGTGAGATCCGTGAGTTTCGGGCTCTAAGTAAAACCCGCAAAAGAGAATCTGACGCCGGTGAAGCCATAACACAGGGCGTAAAGGAATCTTGGGAATCCAATACCCATTCCACAGTATAACACACAAGTTATGGCATACCGTGGGATTTGGTGGTATTCAGACGATCTGAGGCCCCTCTCCAGAGAAACCATAGCCCCGTTGGGAAAAAGACGGAACTGCATTTCTAGCCCCTCTATGTGAGCCGGAATGGGGTAGCAAAGCGGAACCAAATTCTTGGTTGTGTTAGGTTAGGCCCATGTAACACCCAAGACAATGGTATGTCCCACATATTGGCAAGATTCCCACCATTCCATGAGATCTGGGAGTTTCCGGCTGTGAGTAGTGATGGAGGGATGATAACCCGGTAGGCTAACGCCAAGGAGTAACTCGGCCCAAAGGACGCTGCGTAAGACCCGGCTTAGGATAAAGGAGCTTCTAGAAGGCCCAGGAACATAGGCCTCGTAACCCGGATTGTGGGTTCCGGTAAGGAAGTTTAGGGTTTGTAAGTAGTGTCCGGGTAGGATTCAAAGTACGCCTTGGAGAGTAAGCCAGGGGGTCCGGATGTTATATAAGCCGGTCCCTAGGTTAGGGTTAGAAAAGTAGTATCGTGAGTAAGAACACAATCGCCGAATTGCGAGGTATCAAGTATCCATTGTAAGACGAGAGTTGAGATAATATATTCAGATCGGAGACTCAGCGACTTGATTGCCGGCTACCAGATCGCATATCACCATGGTTTCCTTTGAGCTAAACCCTCTCCCAAACACCAGAGTCGATTTGCCCCAAGACAAGTTACCCCCGGTAACGTCTGCCGTGATTATCCCACGACAGTTGGCGCCCACCGTGGGGCCTACGTCCAAGGGTGTTTACATCACGGGAGAAGCTCGGGAGAACATGAAGAACCTCGTCGTCGGCGAGATCTACACCAATCCCGAAGGAGAGAAGATGGTGGACGATTTTGGCTGGGGGCCAGAGTCGGATCTGCTCGAATCCAGATCTGTCGTGACAATCGGCCGGATCAACGTCTTCATTGGCATGGTACGTACGTCCGGTTCAGTCCCTGACGATTTTGGATTTGATTCTATGTCAGAGGAGGCCACCTGCATTCAGTCCGATGGGGAGGAATCGGTCGGGACGATAGATCCGGCAGAAGAGCCCACCACGAAGAGGGAACAGCCGGAGGAGCCGGCATGGACCCCGCGTGGCCGGGTTATGAGAGAAGATGACACCAAGTCTAGCCTGCACCTGCTGGAGGACCGGTACGAGGAAGACAGCGATGATGAAGAAGAATACGAATCTGCGCCAAGCATTGTGCGCCAGGTCACGGTTTACACGGCCCCCGCAACCAATCTTAATCAGGGGAACGTGACCGCGGCCGCTGTCGAAACAGCACAAGCATTGGCCCAGCAGCAAAATCCGGTTGACGGAAACCCGGTCTTAACCTGGGTCGACGGAGAATCGGCATCAGTTACCAGCCATGCGGCGGATAGCGAGTTGCAGGCAAACATGTTCGGATATCTGGCAAACCGGACACCAGGGGCGGGTCCTTCAAATCCGCAACACCCGGCCCTGTTCAACAACAACCTGATCCTGGATCCCACCGTTCTAGCCACAGTCATAACCCCGGAAAACGCGGCGGAACGTGTTAGGGATCTGGATGTAGCCCGTCGTGCATTGGAACAACAGAGAAGGCAAGTGGAAGCAGAAAAACAAGGGGTAGCTGCGCGCCAGCGCGATCTAGATGCATTGGAGAACCGGCTCCGAGAAGAGACAACCAGGGTGCTTCAAAGGCACCAGACCAGATTACCGGCAACGGGTGGAGTCATAAACCCGGCCACACTATTCATCACACCTCAGGATCAACCGATTCCAGCGGCGAACCAAGGAACTGTACATCAACCCGCAACTGGAGGAGCACAACCGGTAAACACGCAGGCCGGGTTACCCATATTACAGACTGGAGTTACTACCGGCAATACATTACCACCACCATCACAGTTTCGCACGCCAGCGGGCCATTACAACAACCCCATGGATAATGTGTACGCAGCAACACTCGCATTGAATCAAATCCCCGTGAGAGAGTCACCCCACGCAGAGGAGACCCGGCGGGCGATAGATCTATTGCGCACTGTGGTGGCACAGCAAGTTAATTACCCGGATAATAGAAGTGGAATGCATGGGACACCGTATATCAGCCAGCAACGAGCCAATACCGGCAATATTCAGACAAGCTCAGCGCGACGGAGGGCAGAGCAGCAGCAAATGCCGCCTCCTCCCCGCGTTCAAGCAGTACCAGCAGCATCAGCGGCACATGCTATTGTGGATAGTTCCAGAGCGAGAAGAGCCGCGGCCGGGTCTGCGGTACACGGACCAGCGGCAGTGCCGCGTCCAGCCGCACCCCCCGCAGGATCACACATATCCCGAGTAAGGCCAGTTCCGACTTACCTCGCTGGGCCTAAGTGTCTGTCGGATAACATCAGGGCTGAGCCTTACCCGGATAAGTTCAAGGAACCGGATAAAGTAGTAAATTATGAGCCGACTATGGATCCAGAAACATGGTTGAGCAGTTATGAGATGGCTATGTCAATCCGCAACGCATCCGAAAATCTTCAAGCCAAGTTCATGTATTTGATGATGTCAGGAGGAGCGACAAAGTTATGGATTAATAACCTACCGGAAGGATCTATCAAGTCATGGGAGGATTTGAAAACTGCGTTTATCAAGCACTTTCATGGGGCATGTAGAAAACTATTTACTATTGACGACTTAGAGCGGTGCGTCCAGAAGAAGGGAGAATCGGCGCGCAGCTGGGTGCGCCGAGTTATGGAGATACTTCACTCATCTACAGATATCCAGCCCAAGGATGCGTTACAAGCTATGGCAAAGACATGCAAGTACATACCTTTAGTGCAAAAGTTGACTCGCATGAAATCCAGTCGAAATGCTTCAGAGGTTACGATGGGAGAGCTAATGGACGCATGCAACAAACATGCTGCAACGGATACCACAGAAGAGGACGTCGATGACAAGAAAGCAAAAGCGAACACAAGTAACAATGGAAGAACCGGCAATGGATCAATGCCGGGTAACAATGGAGGTAATAATGGGAACAACCAGAACAAAGGCCCGTTTGAGGGAAACTCCGAGTTTGTCGCTAGCACAGAGGCCGGGTCTTCGAGACCTAGGGCAGAAGGAAACATCAATGGAGGAAACCAGAACGAAGGGAATTATCAAGGACCGCCCAGGCCGGGTAACAACTGGGACATCTTCAGAATGGCGTGCCCAAAGCACAGCAGGAACGGTAGGCCGGCTAATCACTCATTGGAGCAATGTGCGGACCTACAGAGATGGAAGAACGAGGAAATAAACAAGGCTATGCGAGGTGCAGGTCGGGGAGGAGGACCAGGTCCGGGTGGAAACCCGGGTAACGGCCCACCCCCAGCCGGCAACCCGGCAGGCGGAAATCCGGGTAATAACCAGGGGGGAGCTGGAGGTTTCCAAGCCAACCCCAAGCAATTGGGACAATACCACGTGCATACTACAGGAATTTCCAACAAGGATAAAAAGATACTGAAAAAGGCGGTAAACTCAGTTGCCTCGGCCGTTCCGAGATACCTGAGATGGTCAGAGCAGGACGTAACATGGAGCAGAAGGGATTACCCGGAAAGGATAGAACACCCGGGAGTCTTAGCATTGGTGGTTGTGCCGCAGGTTAATGGCTATGAGTTGAAAAAGGTCTTAATGGACGGCGGTAGTAGCATCAACATCTTATATTGGGAAACCTTCCTACGCATGGGTCTCAAGGAGTCCCAGCTACAGAAGAGTTCAACAGTTTTTCACGGGATAGTACCAGGTCACTCAGCGTGCTCCGAGGGAAAATCACATTGGAGGTAGCTTTTGGAGAATCGAAGGACAATTTTCGGGTTGAGTGGCTCACTTTCCAGGTGGTCAAGTTGCGCAGCCCTTATCACGCGCTATTCGGAAGGCCGGCTTACGCTAAGTTCATGGCCAGGCCGTGTTACGTGTATCTACAGCTAAAAATCCCGGGTCCCAAGCAGACCATCACCATACATGGGAGCCGGGATATAGAGGCTGAGTGCGATGAAGGAGATGCGGCAATGGCTGAACAAGCCTGCAGAAAAGAGGAACTCAAGTATTACCAGTCTCAAGTAGACCCGGATGACAGAACAACGTTAAAAAGGCCGAATACTGAAGATGAGAGAGCGAAGTTCAAGGCAGCGCAGGACACCAAGATGGTGGCTTTTGTCGAGGGTGATCCCTCTAAGAAATTTGCCATAGGATCTAACTTGGACAGCGAGCAGGAGAAAGCACTTGTGGAGTTCATTCGTTCGAATCAGGATGTGTTCGCCTGGACGCCCAGCGATATGCCGGGTATCCCTACAGAACTGGCAGAGCACAGTTTGCACGTTGATCCCAAGTCCAGGCCTGTGAAACAGGGCCTGAGAAAAATGAATGAAGAAAGAAGGAAGGCTATAGGAGAAGAAATCACACGGCTGCTTACAGCCGGCTTTATCATGGAAGTATTTCACCCGGAGTGGCTAGCAAACCCGGTTCTCGTAATGAAAAAGACCAATGAGTGGAGAATGTGCATTGATTATACGAGTCTCAACAAGCATTGCCCAAAGGATCCGTTTGCACTACCAAGGATAGATCAGATCATAGACGCAGTGGCTCGAAGTGACCTATTATGTTTCCTGGACGCATATTCCGGGTATCATCAGATCAAGCTCAAGAAGGAAGATTGGGAGAAAACATCGTTCATAACCCCTTTTGGGGCCTTCTGTTACAAGACCATGACATTTGGATTGAAGAACGCTGGCGCAACCTACCAACGGTGTATTCAGAAGTGCTTTGAGGACCAAATCGGACGCAATGTTCACGCATACGTGGATGATGTGGTGATCAAGACCAGGAAAGCAGAGACATTTATTGATGATCTAAAGGAAACGTTCAAAAACCTGAGAAGGTACCAGATGAAACTTAACCCGACAAAGTGTGTCTTTGGAGTCCCAGCCGTGAAATTACTCGGCTTTATCGTTTCTGAGAGAGGAATTGAGGCAAATCTGGATAAAATCAAAGCTATCCAGAGTCTGAAAAAGCCGGAAAATTTGAAGCATGTTCAGAAGCTCACAGGGTGCGTAGCAGCGCTTAGCCGGTTTATATCCAGACTCAGAGAGAAGGCAATACCCTTGTACCGCCTCTTGAAGAAATCTGATAAATTTGTATGGGACCAAGAGGCGGACGAGGCGTTCGAGGCACTAAAAAAGCAACTATCTGAGGCACCAGTCCTAGCAGCTCCGGGTCCTAAAGAGCCTATGTTACTATACGTTGCAGCAGGGCCCCGGGCGGTTAGCGCAGTGGTTGTCGTTGAGCGCAAGGAGGATGGAAAAGATCACCCGGTCCAGAGGCCGGTTTATTACGTCAGTGAGGTGTTATCATAAGCAAAGCAGCGCTACCCGCATTGGCAGAAGTTGGTTTTCGGGGTCTTCATGGCCAGCCGGAAACTGAAGCCGTACTTTCAGGAACACCCCATAACAGTGGTTAGTTCTATACCAATGTCGGATATCATCAGAAACTCGGATGCAACAGGTAGAGTAGCAAAGTGGGCGATCGAGATGGGAGATTACCACATCAACTATGAGCCCAGGTCAGCAATCAAATCTCAAGATCTAGTTGATTTCATTAACGATTGGACTCACACAGGCATGCCCACCATGGCTCCAATTTCCGAGTCTTGGATAATGCACTTTGATGGTTCCAAGCAATACGAGGGATCAGGAGCTGGAGTGGTGCTAACATCACCCAAAGGAGACAAGTTAAGTTACGTGTTGCAGATTCATTTTGATTGTTCCAATAACGTGGCCGAGTATGAGGCCCTATTGCATGGCTTAAAGGTAGCCAAGGAGATGAACATTAAGAGGATACGATGCTTTGGAGATTCGGACCTTGTGGTACAGCAGGTCTCAGGAACTTGGGATAGAAAGGATGCAACTATGGCAGCATACCGCAGAGAGGTGGACAGGGTTGCCGGATGTTTTTCCGGGTATGAGGTGGAGCACATAGAAAGAAGAAAAAACGAGGCAGCAGACGCACTCGCCAGACTCGGCTCGCGCAGAGAGCCGGTTCCACCTAATGTTTTCCTAGATGAGCTATGGCGACCGTCAGTTAAAACCGAGTCTGAGGAAGAACTGGCAAACCAAGACCCGGATTTGGAGCTCGTGGCCACAGTACGTGCTGTTCCCGAGTGGACAGAGTCGTTCCTGGCCTACCTATCACGGGGCGAGTTACCACAGCAGGAGGTATTAGCAAGACAAATTCTGAGACGAGCAAAAGGATATTCTATCATCAATGGGGAGTTGTACAAAAGAAGTACAGCAGGAGTCTTTTTGCGCTGTGTAGCACCAGAAGAAGGCCGACAGATCCTCAATGAGATCCATGAAGGTGATTGTGGGCATCATGCATCCACAAGATCCCTTGTGGCCAAAGCTTATCGACATGGTTTCTTCTGGCTCACGGCCCTAGCAGACGCGGAGCGCTTGGTGGCAAGGTGTGACGGATGTCAAAGGTACGCTCGCCAAACCCATGTGCCGGCTATGGAATTGCGGACTATCCCATTAACTTGGCCGTTTGCGGTTTGGCGTATGGATATGGTTGGCCCCTTCCACATGTCACCTTGCAAAAAGACACATCTCTTAGTGGCTGTTGATAAGTTTACCAAGTGGGTTGAGGTCATGCCAGTCACCAATTGTGAGGCAATTACAGCAGTCAAGTTCCTGAAAAGGATTATCTATCGGTTCGGATATCCCCACAGCATAATTACCGACAACGGAACCAACATGTCCCTTGGCGAGACGGAGAAGTTTTGTGGAAACAATGGCATCCGTTTGGACATAGCCTCAGTGGCCCACCCACAGGCTAATGGACAAGTGGAGAGAGCAAATCAGGAGTTGCTTCGTGGATTAAAGCCACGGTTGCGAGTCCCGTGTATCAGAGCTGCTGGTGCATGGGTTGAAGAGTTACCTTCAGTGGTTTGGGGTATCAACACCACACCTAACAGATCTACCGTTTTTCATGGTTTATGGCGCAGAAGCAGTGTTGCCGAGTGATATTATTCATGATTCGCCTCGAGTATCGGCTTATGTCGAGGTGGAGAACGAGAAGACCCGGCAAGACGCCGTGGATATGCTAGAGGAACACAGGGAACAAGTTTTGGAGAGATCAGCCATATATCAGCAGGATTTGCGGAGATATCATAGCCGGCGCGTGAAAACCCGGGTCTTCCAGGAAGGAGACCTGGTCCTGCGCCTGGTGCAATCAAAGGAAGGAAAACACAAGTTATCACCGCCATGGGAAGGAACGTTCATCATCAGCCGGAATCTGCACAATGGATCATATTACTTGATAGATGCAAGGGAAGAGTCGGCCACGGTTAATGACACTGCTCATACCACTTCGTCTATGCAAGAGAAAGAAAGACCATGGAACGTGGCTCAGCTGCGTCCCTACTATACTTAGTATAGGCTAGATTCACAAAGTGGAATTGCACGATGTAACAGGCAGCAGGTTTCAGACGCACTCTTTTCCTATCCAGGGTACCTAAGGGGACTGGAAGGTTTTTAATGAGGCGGCCTGCTGACCTAACTTTTCTCATATGAATAAAGAGATGGTTAAACAATATATTATTTCCTTTGCATGTGTCTTTATAAATTTTTATTTCTGTTATGCTTTTTATCTTTCTTCCAGGTAATTATTGTTTACTGTTTTTTTGTACATTAGCTTCTTTAGCAGTTTGCATATATTTAGGTCTTGGGGGCTGATTGCTTGAATAGCACAGTTACAAACTCAAAGACCCGGCCATGATGCCTATGAGTTATAAGGGCCGATTACTCGCAAACGAGTACGGCTGCAAGCTTATAACCGGACAAAGGAGCCAAACTTTCTTGACTTTTCTTACTTAAGCTCGATGTGACTCGCACTAAAGTGGCATGATTTGCTCGCTTATGATCACAATCAGTCATGATTCCCAATGGGACTTGCCTGACCCTGTCTTCATATAGATGTAGCAACATGATTATCCACGCGAAAGCCGGCTTACAGTACAAGAGAGCCAAAAGGGTCATCTAAACCACAAGTTATGCAGAGTACAGGGTTAATAACCGGAAACTCACAGTTTATTAAGCATAACTTCAAAACCTATGTGAAACGGCTCTAGGTTTTGGGCCTAGCTAAAAAGATTTGTTCTCTTTGAAAGACCCAACACCCTAGACTCGGAAGTTCGGTCCTTGGGGACTGGGGAATTTGAAACAAGAAACAAATCATCTAGCTATTAAGATCAAAAACCCAAAAATCCGAGTCTTGGGGACTTGGGGACTTAGAGAAAAGCCCACCTGTCAAAACCCACGAAACCCGAAAACCGAGTCTCACAAAAGGAACCATAAAGTAAGTCGGAATACCAAGAATAAATAAGCTCAAAGGCAGATAGATATCAAATTCATCCAAAGGCCAGAAGGGCCACGAAATCTATTAAAGTTTCAAAATCGTATTACATGCCGCGATAGTAGTATCAAAGGTGCACAGGCGCACCATCAAAAAATAACTGTTTAACAGGCCCATCGGCCGAATGACGCATTTGATGACAGCAAATGGTAAAGATTACTCGGCATCTTGAGTTGAGGCATCCATCTTGCCCATGCCCTTGCCAGCCGGGTCCTGTTCCTTGGCTTGTTCTTCAGCACTCTTGGTAGCAGCAGCATCCAGGTTAGCAGCGGCACTGGCACGCGAAGGAGGAGGGACAACTGGCGTGGAGCTAGCAGGTGCAGTATCGGCTTCCTCTTTTTTCTTCGCAGCTTCTTCCCTCAGTTGGGCAGATTCAGCCTTCCACCGTGCCAGCATATCAAAGGGCTTCGGAAGATCCGTCTTCATTACCCTATCTTGCGCATCATATGGCGTCCATCCGGCTGACATCCAAATTGCCGGCAATCAGGCTGGCTGCGTGACGATCCTCTGTCTGAATGGCCTTGTAATGCTTAGGTAAAAACGGGGAGCCATCGTGGTTGAACTCTGGAAACCCGCCAACAAGCTTCGCCGGGTCAAGCTTGGGAAAGTATGCTTTCGCCAAGGCAAGACCCCGGGTCACCCCAACCTAGCAGGATGAACGCTTCCAGTGTTCAATCCACTCGGGGATGGTAGAACACGCAGCAAGAAGCGTGTTCAAACCACCATCCCCAGTGCTTGGACACTTCAGGGATTTCAAGGCCCACTTAGTCCCAGCACAGAATTGCCGGATGGTGCTCTTTATCTTCTTCAGCAGAACTATTTCATCCACATCCGGAATTTCCTCATCCGACCCTGCAGAAAAGCAGAAACATCCAAAGTTAGGAACTCCGAGTATCCTCCAGAACATCAGAGCAAATTTAAAAGATCAGTCAGTCGGGAAATCTTACATATCAGAGAACGATAAGTGTCGGCGATCTGGACTGATAGCTCGTTCACCCTATTCACTGCAGCATTGCATCTCTTCTTCTATTTCTTTGCCTGCTTCCCGGTTTTCTTAGCTTCAGCCTCAGCAGATTCACGTAGCTTTGTTTCCGCCTTGATAAGTTTGTTGGTTTTGGCCAACTCTTTCTCATAGTGCGTTACGTAGGCCTATGCGAAAACCAAAAGAAATGTCAGTCGGACAAAACAAAAGTATCAGTCGGCTATCTGTGAAAGTTCCAAGCAAATTATGCATAAGTTCACTCGGAACTTGGGGACTATATGAGTATACAAGCAGTATTAGTACAGTTTACCTCGTGTTTAGCTATCAGGGCCTCCAGGATACCCTCTTCATCAGCTCTCAGTGTATGTAGAGCCTCGAGCATCTCAGCAAAGTTCATGTCTTCGGGCTTGGTGCCGGAAGACCCGGCTGCATGACAACCCGGAGTAGGAGTTGAATCCGGCTTTGGAGACGATACCTGGGTGGCCTGGAGGTCGGGGGTGGGGGTACCCATCCTCGTACCCAAGTCTCCCGCGCCCTCATCACCGGCTCCATCAGCACGCTTCGGAGACCCGGTAGCCTGCTTGGCCGAGTCTATTGGGGAATCTTGCCCCTTGACTTCTTCAGGGCCACCAGTCGCGGCTTGTACATCATCAACCGGGCCTTCAGTGTCCCGGGTATATGTTTCCATGTTCTCCGGGTCACTGAGTGTGACTTGGGCACTAAGGAAAAGAAAGATAAATAGTTAGCGATAGTGGATGAAAATTATCAAATATACGAGGATATCATATAGCAAAAACTCACCCGGTGTTTACAGCATAATCTGGTGGGAGCTCGCTGCTAGAGGCAGACGAGGCAGTCACAGGACCCGATAGAGGAACCCGGAACTGTCCGGCTAACGGATGGTTGGGGGAGGGGTGACGTCGGGGTGAGTTGGAAGGGTGAGATGGAGGATTTCCGGCACGGCGAACTGGTGATCTGGAGATGCCCGGATTGAGGGGATCGTCACCCGGGGAACTCCGGGTCACCCTGCGCTTGGCCGGAAGAGGGTCCTTCAAGTGTGATGAGTTGGATAGTTGTTGGTTAAGTTTACACATGTTAGCAAAAGAGTAGGGTTTGGAGGACATGAAGGAGTAGGGAACCTTGGATACTACCCCTCTGGCTTTCCTCTTGGTCCCAACCGTTACATCTTGTTCAGCTTCGCTTTTATCGGACTCAGTGGCCTCCGGGTCCTCCTTGTCGTCCTTGTCCTCCAACACTGAAAGCCGAGAATGCATAGTCGGAAGAAGTGAGATATGTGAAAGCAAAATGGTGCAAGTGAAGTTGATCGAAGACCCGGACAATACCTTCGTCATTATCACCCGGTTCTTCATCTTCTTCTGGGTCTCCAGAGGAAGGGGAGGTCTCAATATTCCAAAAGACGTTGTCGACCTGAGATAAAAGCATGAAAATGAGAGTTAGTGGTTGTATCAAGTCAAAGTATGAGGATAAGTGTATAAGTATCGGATTTTACCGCTGGAGCCGGGTTATCCCGGGTAAACGGTGCTAACCCGGCGATGTTCTTGATCACCTCCAACTTTTCCGTCAGGAAACTCTTGATGGTCTTGTTGGTATCACCAGCTGGATAATTCTTTGAAGAATATCGGAGCGCGTCCGTGACGTGCCCCGAGTAGTCACACATCAGCTTGGTGCGAATGGAGTTGGGGAGGATCCGGAAGTCCACCCATGTCTTAACCAGATTGAGCCCAAGAAGACCTTGGGCAGAGAGGATGGCTATTTTTGATAGGAGGGGCTGGATTGCTTCCCTATCCGACTCAGGGGGAAAGGCGTTTAAGGTGTCGGAGAGATCTAAGAGACCCTCTGAGTAACCCGGCAGTTTCCTTTCGCCGGGTGGGGAGGTGTCTCGGCAATAGAAGAAGGAAAGTTGCCAATGCTTGACATGAGAATTGAGATTGAGAGTCGGCATGGGAGAGTTTTACGGCGCTGGATAGAGACCCCGCCGCAAGCCAAGAGCGCACCGTGACTGCTTTCGCGGCACAGTTTGCACTGGAAAAGTTCTATAAAGAGAGCCAAATTTGGCGGGAATGCACAAATAAGACTCGCACAGGACTATGAAGTGGTTAATGTTCAACATAGAGTTAGGCCCTATGTCGAACACCCGGAGGCCATAATGGCGGAGGACTTCACGAAAGAAAGAGTGACCCGGGGGGCGAAACCCCCGGATCACATGTTCGACGAAGCATATTACCTCGTCCGGGTTAGGGGAAGGCCGGATCTCATCACCCGGCACCCTCCAGTGGATCTCCTCCTGAGGGGGGAGGACGCCCAACTCGGCAAGCTCCTCCAGCTTGGCCTGGGTCACGAAGGATCGCGCCCAATTGGCGGATATCGATTGAGTTGTTCTCGGCTTAGCCGTCTGTTTCCCTTTGGTCTTGGGAGCCATTGGTTCAGTCTGAAAAATACAAAGCAAAGTGCACGAGACGTTAAGACTCGGAAATCATGAGCTGTCCGAGTATCCACGAGCAGTACCAGTAAGAGGTATCGAAACTATGAGTTTTCCAGGTATTACTGGCAGAGGAAAATTACAAAATATCCGGGTATTGACAGGCAGTACAGAAATTATGAAGTATCTATGTATCGGCAAGTATTTATGAAAAGAGGTTGATTGCCCATGTATCTAGTGCAAGTAAAACAACCGGAAAAAAAGGATTTTCCGGGTATCTATGAGCAGCCGCGGAAATCTGGGTGAACTACATCCAGATTGGAAATTTTTCTATCGATTTCGTGGAGAAATTAATGACTATGAGCAATAGGGGAGTGATGTGTGGTCATCTATTAGGAAATTTGATGGACTAGGGAAGAGCTATGCGACCTAATCCGGCGCGGGGCGAGAAATGGCCCGCGGCGAACCAAGATCCAATCTAGTTCGAACGGGGAAAGTTGAAGCTAAATCGATGGGAGCAAGAATCTTACCGGCGTGGATTGGAGAAGAACGCGACGGAGGCAGATAGCGCAGTCGCGATGTCCCCGTGCTACTCCCGGCGGGCAGCTTGGGGGCGCGGCGGCGGAGTTTGACGATGGCGCGGAGCGAATCTTGGAGGAGCGCAGATGGCGGCGGCCTTGCTCCGGCAATGCGCACGAGGTCTCCGTGGTGGCGCTCCGAGAGCTCAGGTGTGGAAGCGCAGGTGAGGAGGAAGAAGAAGGAGGGAGTGAGCCGTTGGGGTTAGGTCACCCCCCCCCCCCCCGAAATTTTTGGGATAAGAGATACCCGTCCTGATTTTCTGGGATGCGCGTTAAGTGCTGGACGGGATATCCGGAATGGATAGGAAGTGAATCCTTTCAGCGATATTCGGATCAATTAATGAGCAAAGTGAGCCGGGTCTTCTGCATCTTCCTTGGAACATTGACCCGGAAAATTAAAGATGGACTTAGAGAAAGCCGGGTTATTATATGGACCACCAATGGAGTTAGGCCTAGCTGTTTATTAAAGCAACCTAACCCGGCCTCTATGAACTTGTATGTTTGTTATTTTTGCAGGGAATAGTGTGCGCTTCAAGGAGGATCCCGTGAAACCCAAGCTATTCTGGGGACTACTGATGGAGGGATGATAACCCGGTAGGCTAACGCCAAGGAGTAACTCGGCCCAAAGGACGCTGGGTAAGACCCGGCTTAGGATAAAGGAGCTTCTAGAAGGCCCAGGAACATAGGCCTCGTAACCCGGATTGTGGGTTCCGGTAAGGAAGTTTAGGGTTTGTAAGTAGTGTCCGGGTAGGATTCAGAGTACGCCTTGGAGAGTAAGCCAGGGGGTCCGGATGTTATATAAGCCGGTCCCTAGGTTAGGGTTAGAAAAGTTGTATCGTGAGTAAGAACACAATCGCCGAATTGCGAGGTATCAAGTATCCATTGTAACACGAGAGTTGAGATAATATATTCAGATCGGAGACTCGGCGACTTTATTGCCGGCTACCAGATCGCATATCACCATGGTTTCCTTTGAGCTAAACCCTCTCCCAAACACTAGAGTCGATTTGCCCCAAGACAAGTTACCCCCGGTAACGTCTGCCGTGATTATCCCACGACAAGTAGTCCTGGAACCCGCGAAAGAGAATGGGCTAACCTCTTGGCAGGATTCCCCCTGTTTCGTCACATCTGGGAGTTTTGGGCTCTGAGTAGTCCTTGAACCCTCTAGAGAGAATCCGACGTCGGTGAAGCCATAACACACCAAGTGAGGGAATATTGGGCATCCAAGACCCATGAAACACTCTAACACAAATGGGACCATGGGATTTGGTGGCATTCAGACGATCCGGAGTCCCCTCTCCGGAGAAACCATAGCCCCGCTAGGGAAAAAGACGGAACTGCCGTTCTGGCCCCTCTACGTGAGCAGGAAGGGGGTAGAAAAGTGGAACCAGCTGCTTGGTTGTGTTAGTTTAGGACCAATGAACACACAATACAATGGTAAGGCCCACCTCTTGGCAAGATTCCCCGAGTTCCGTCAGTTCCCGGAGTTTCGGGCTCTAAGTAGTCGAGGAACCCGACAGAGAGAATCCGACGCCTGTGAAGCCCTAACACACAGAGAGAGGGAATCTTGGGAATCCAAGACCCAAGACACACTGTAACACACATGGTATGGAATACCATGGGATTTGGTGGAATTCAGACGATATGGAGGGCCCTCTCCGGAGAAACCATAGCCCCGCTAGGAAAAAAGACGGAACTGTCGTTTTAGCCCCCCTATGTTAGGTAGAAGGGGGTAGAAAAGTGGAACCAATTTCTTGGTTATATTAGGTTAGGACCAAGGAACACCCAAAAAAATGGTAGGGACCACCTCTTGGCAAGATTCCCCCAGTTCTGTCAGATTCGGGAGTTCATGCTCTAAGTAATCCTAGAACCCGCCAGAGAGAATCCGACACTGGTGAAGCCCTAACACAGAGAGAGCGAGTGAATCTTGGGCATACAAGACCCATGACACCCTATAACACAGATGGTATGCGGTACCATGGGATTTGGTGGCATTCAGACGATATGGAGTCCCCTCTCGAAACAAACCATAGCCCCGCTGGGAAAAAGACGAAACTACCATTTTGGCCCCTCTACTTGAGCCGGAAAGGGGTAGAAAAGTCGAACTAATTTCTTTTTTGTGTTAGGTTAGGCCCAAGGAACACCCAAGAAAATGGTTGGGCCCACCTGTTGGCAAGATTCCCCGAGTTCCATCAGTTTAGGGAGTTTCGGGCTCTAAGTAGTCCTAGAACCCGCCGGAGAGAATCTGACGCGCCGGTGAAGCACTAATAGAGAGAGATAGGGAATCTTGGGCATCCAAGACCCATGAAACACTATAAACACACATGGTATGGCATACCATGGTGTATTTGGTGGCATTCAGACGATCTGGAGGCCCGTCTCCAGAGAAACCATAGCCCCGCTGGGAAAAAGATGGAACTGCCGTTTTGGCCCCTCTACGTGAGCCGGAAAAGGGTAGAAAAGTGGAACCAATTACTTTGTTGTGTTAGTTTAGGCACAAGTAACACCCAATGAAATGGTAGGTCCCACCTCTTGGCAAGATTCCCCCCGTTCCGTGAGATCCGGGAGTTTCGTGCTCTAAGTAGAACCCGCGAAAGAGAATCTGACGCCGGTGAAGCCATAACACAGGGAGTAAGGGAATCTTGGGCATAAAATACCCATGCAACGATTTGGTAGCATTCAGATGATCCGGAGGCACTTCTCGAATGGGGTAGCAAAGCGGAACCAATTTCTTGGTTGTGTTAGGTTGGGCAGTAGTAACACCCAAGACAATGGTAGGTCCCACATATTGGCAAGATTCCCCCCATTCCGTGAGATCTGGGAGTTTCTGGCTTTGAGTAGTCCTGGAACCCGCGAAAGAGAATGCGGCGCCGGTGAAGCCATAACACAAAGAGTGAGGGAATCTTGGGCATCCAAGACCCATTACACAATCTAAAACACATGGTTTGTCATACCCTAGGATTTGGTGGGAATTCAGACGCTCCAGAGCCCCTCCCTGGAGAAACCCTAGGTCCGCTGGAGAAAAAGAAGAAACTCCCGGTCTGGCCCCTCTACGTGAGCCGGAAAGGGGTAGAAAAGTGGAACTAATTGATTTGTTGTGTTAGTTTAGGCCAAAGTAACACCAAATAAAATGGTAGGACCCACCTCTTGGCAAGATTCCCCCTGTTCCGTCAGATCCGGGAGTTTCGGGCTCTAAATAGTTATGGAACCCGCTAGAGAGAATCTGATGCCGTCGAAGGCCTAACACACAAAGAGAGGGAATCTTGGGCGTACAAGACCAATGACACACTATAAAAACATGGTATGGAATACCATGGGATTTTCTGGTATTCAGACGATCCAGAGCCCCTCTCCGGAGAAACCCTAGCCCCGTTGGGAAAAAAGACGGAACTGTTGTTCTAGCCCGTCTACGTAGCCGGAAGGGGGTAGTAAAGTGGAAGTAATTGATTTGTTGTGTTAGGTTAGGCCCAAGTAACACCAAAGACAATGGTAGGGCCCACCTCTTGGCAGGATTCCTCCTGTTTCGTCACATCTGGGAGTTTCGTGCTCTGAGTAGTCCTTGAACCAGCCAGAGAGAATCCGACGCCGGTGAAGCCATAACACACCGAGTTAGGGAATGTTGGGCATCGAAGACCCATGAAACACTCTAACACACGTGGTATGTCATACTATGGGATTTGGTGGCATTCAGACGATCCGGAGCCCCCTCTCCGGAGAAACCATAGCCCCGCAAGGGAAAAAGACGGAATTGCCATTCTGGCCCCTCTACGTGAGCAGGAAGGGGGTAGCAAATTGGAACCAATTGCTTGGTTGTTTTAGGTTAGGCCGGAATGAACACCCAAGACAATGGTAGGACCCACCTCTTGGCAAATTCCCCCGCTTCGCTGGAACATGATCTGTTGACAAGAAGTCAACCTTTTGGTCTACCCCTATGACCAGCGTCGGAAGGGGTAGACCACAATACTATTTTGCTTGGTTGTGTTAGGTTAGACCAAAGCTACATTAATAACCAAAATATAGCTATAATTTTAGCAATATTCCCTCCGGTTTGCCCGAATGGGGGAGCATCAACGGTTCGAGACCTATAAGTGTAGTGCATAACCTTCCTATGTGATGCCGGTGAAACCAGTCACACCTATGGGTAGTATATTGGCCTCTCCCCACCTCGATCCCAGCACACGTTTATAAGTATTCTTAGTGCTCCACCATGGTTTACGTAGGATTCCGAATATTGGAGCCCGATGCTTCACTACAACATTGATCTGTTGACCAGAAGTCAACCTTTTGGTCCACCCCTATGACCGCGTCGGAAGGGGGTAGAACACAATACTATTTTGCTTGGTTGTGTCAGGTTAGGCCATAACTACATTAATAACCAAAATCTAGCTATACTTATAACTAAACCGGGTTCCACCATGGTTTAGTGCGCCCACCACACTTTTATAATTAACCTTATAATTAAAAATGGAGTAGTAAGTATAGATAATTACATTCTAATTAAAAATATAGCGGGAAATATAAATTAGGACTAAACTATCCTAGACGCCGGTCCGGCCGTCCTCCTCGTCGTGGATCACTACCATGCTGGCATGGTCATCGTTCAGCGCCATGGACGGGCCAGCCTCATCGCCGTTCGCTGCCGGAGCGGGGCAGGCCACCTGTGCGAGAAAGCGCCGCCTAGCCCTGACTTGCACCCCCATCTGGTGCAACTTCGCTGCGTGCGAGCGGGCGCGCCCGCGCCTATCGTTGCGTGCACGCGAGCGGGTAAACAGCCGCTGCAGCGCCTCCGCGTCCTCCACCCGGGCGCCTCTCTTCATGCCCGTGCGGCGTTGAACTCCTCGTGCGCTGCACTCTGGGCGGCCATGAACGAGACAGACTCGTCCTCCCTCTGCGCGATGAGGGCTTGCTGCTCGCCGGACACCGCATTGGCGTTGAGCTACTCGTAAGCCTGCCGCTCGCCGTCCATGAGGGCGCGGGCATGCTCCTCCCTCCGGGCGGTCTCGATGGAAGCCTGAATGGCGGGAGCCTCGGCGGCTGCCCCCGCCTCCTCGAACCCTGATCGGACCTGGCGAAGCGCCTCCTCGTTGCTCCATGTGGCGAACGAGTTGCACGCCACCACCTGGTCAGGCCACAATGGAGGGCGCTGCTCCGGTTCCTGCGCCGCCTCCTGCTGCGGAAGCTCCGGCTCCTCCTCCCCATCCGCCTCCTCGTTGTACCCCCAATCGAAGGGCGCGTCGCCACTCCCGTCGTTGTTTGACGGCGAGTCTAGCCCACGGCGCGCCGCCTGCTGGGTGAACGTCACCCACGAAGTATGGAGGCGGTGCGGCATGGTATCATTGATAGTGAGGAAGCCGCATGGCGACGGGTGAGCTTATGGCGAGGACGCGTCGGCAGTGGCGGAGCCAGGACTCAAACTCTGTGCAGTCGATGCGAAATTGTGTAGTCAAATACACCTTTTTAAACATTTTGTTGCATGATCTATGTTGTGTACCATTGCGAAAAGCTGTGTAGTCGGTGCACGCGCCCCGTCGGAGTAAATGGCGGCGACATGCAAACCACAATGACCCTGGCGCCACTTGGGGAGCCGGGAAGGCTGCATACCACGTTAATGCTGTTGGAATTTTACATGGGCTCCATCATATGGGCTCACTTGGCTAGCCCATTAAGCCCACTAAAAATCCTGAAATTGTCATGGCCCATTCATGAATAATAAGTGGAGTGAGTGGGACTAAAGTTTAGTCCCACATTGCTAGTTTGAAGAGAGTGGAAGCACCTTATAAGGTGAGCCATTCTAGCTCATGTATGAGTAGGCAAGGCAAGAGGAGAGGTGTGCCACACGCGCGCTCCTCCTCCTCCGCCGCCCGCCTCGCCACGCCTCGCCTCGTCACGACGCGTCACGACGCGCCGCGGGTTGCGGGAATGAGCCGAGCCGAGAGCGTTTATTTTGTCGATTGGGAAAATTTAATGAGTCATTTAATTTGATAATTGACGGACGCGTTAATTCCAAAACCGTTTCCGTTTCCTTTCTGGATCGTGGATCCGAACCGACTCAGACGTGAAGTTACGCCCACGTCTCTCCCAGCCCGCATATAAATACGCGCATACGGTAAACCCTAGCCGCCACTTCGTCATACCGTTCCAAAACACTGCGCCGCCAATTCAAGTCTTCTCCATCCCTCCTTTCGGCGTGCACCGCGAGAAGGGACAGCAGGCCTCCGGAACCCCGCCTCTTGTGATCCTGTACGGGAGAGGGGCGATCAGGTTTTTGGGGAGCGCATGAGCGCGACTGCTGACGGCGACCACTTCCCCAACGACGATTTCTTCCCCGACATCGGCAACCTCTTCATCGACGACAACGACATGGCCGACGTGGACAACAACAACGGCGGTGCCGCTACCGCTCCATCGTACGTAATTCTATTCCATCTGTATGAGATACTCCTGGAATTCTTATGTCTAGTTCTAGCTATAGATTGGATCAGTTTGTCTACTGTACTAGATCTAGATATTTGCATGATTACTGTATTTGCTACTGTCGCAATTCATCTGCTGCTATTTCGCATTAAATCATGTGCTAAATTGCTAATATATTCAACAATCCAAAAACCTGATTATAGGCAATTTCTTGCACCTGCGCCGTCTGTCATTGCGGCGACAAGGCAAATCCCTTTCAAGGGTGTGGACTATAAGAGGTGGCGCACGAGAGCAGTGCTATGGTTTCAAACCTTGCGCTGCTATGCGGCCACCAAGGGCAAGCCTGAGGGCGATCTCAATCCAGCACAGCTGGAGGCCTTTGAGAATATGGAAACTATGTTTAAAAGTGCCCTCCTCGGTATTATTGATGATTCCATCGTCGATCCGTATATGTCGTTTGATAACGGCAAGGATATGTGGGCTGCACTCGAGGCCAAATTTGGGGCCTCGGATGCTGGCAGCGAGCTGTATGTCATGGAGCAATTCTATGACTACAGGATGACTGATGAGCGCTCTGTTGTTCAACAGGCTCATGAGATACAGTCACTCGCTAAAGAACTTGAGCACTTCAAGTGTATGTTACCGGACAAGTTTGTGGCCGGAGGCATTATTGCCAAGCTTCCATCTTCATGGAGCACCTTTGCTACTTCTCTAAAACACAAGAGACAGGAGTTTTCCGTAATGGACCTCATCGGATCTCTTGATGTGGAAGAGAAGGCGAGAGCAAAGGATACATGTGCTCGGGTTGCTGAGGTAGGTTCTTCTGCTCATGTGGTACAGAAGAAACATTACCCGCCCAACAAGCCTAAATATAACAAGAAGAAATCCGAGGGTAAAGGCAAGCCCGATGGCAAGTTTAAGCCGTCGCACTCTACCAACTTCAAGAAGAGAAAGGGGTCATGTCACGTTTGCGGTGAACTGACCCATTGGGCTCCAAAGTGCCCTAAGCGTTATGAGCTGCAGCAGCAGGAGAACAGCGGCAAGACCGCTAATGTTTTCATGGCTGACACTGAGATGAAGGATTCTGGGTACGGTATAGTTCCCACTATTCTTTCAGTTTGTCATTCACCTGAATGGTTAGTTGACACAGGTGCCAATGTACATGTTTGTGCTGATGCTTCCATGTTCTCTTCTTATCAGGTCACAGGGACTTCCCCCGTGCTGATGGGGAACGGGTCACATGCTACTGTTCGTGGTGTTGGTACGGTCGATCTGAAGTTTACTTCGGGGAAGATCGTGCGGCTGAAGAACGTTCATCATGTGCCCTCCATCAATAAAAATCTCGTCAGCGGCTCACGTTTATGTCGAGATGGTTTTAAGTTGGTTTTCGAGTCTAATAAAGTTGTAATTTCCAAGTATGGACAATTTATTGGTAAAGGCTATGAGTGCGGAGGCTTGTTCCGCTTATCCTTGTCAGATATTTGCACCAAAGTTATTAATAATGTTTGCCACGATAATGATTGTGATGTTTGGCATTCACGACTATGTCATATTAATTTTGGTTTCATGACGCGGTTAGCAAATATGAGTTTAATTCCGAAATTCAGTACTGTTAAAGGTTCCAAATGTCAAGTGTGTGTTCAAGCTAAGCAACCTCGCAAATCTCATAAGACTGCGGAGGCGAGAGACTTGGCACCACTAGAACTTATACATTCTGATCTTTGTGAGATGAATGGCGTATTGACAAAAGGTGGAAAGAAATATTTTATGACACTTATTGATGACTCCACTAGATATTGTTATGTGTATCTTCTGAAATCTAAAGATGAAGCTTTAACTTATTTCAAGAACTATAAGGCCGAAGCTGAGAACCAACTTGATCGTAAAATTAAACGGCTTAGGTCTGATCGTGGTGGAGAGTATTTTTCCAACGAGTTTAATTCTTTTTGTGCTGAACACGGTATTATTCATGAGAGGACGCCTCCCTACTCACCCCAGTCAAATGGGGTGGCTGAAAGAAAGAACCGAACGTTGTCTGATTTGGTTAACTCCATGTTAGACACTTCGGGTCTCTCCAAGGCATGGTGGGGGGAGGCACTAATGACTGCATGTCATGTCCTAAACCGAGTTCCCACAAAGAATAAAACCATTACTCCGTTTGAGGAATGGGAAAGGAAAAGATTGAAACTCTCCTACCTACGTACTTGGGGTTGTTTGGCGAAAGTCAATATACCAATTCCCAAGAAGCGCAAGCTTGGACCTAAAACCGTAGATTGTGTTCTTCTGGGCTATGCTTTTAATAGCATTGGTTATAGATTCTTGGTAGTAAAATCTGAGGTATCCGACATGCATGTTGGTACGATTATGGAGTCGAATGATGCGACTTTCTTTGAGAACATATTTCCTATGAAGGATATGTCTAGCTCATCAAATCAGAAGAAACCTGTTTCATCTAGTCAGGAATTAGCTGAGATTTCTGAATCCACCATTCTGATAGAACACGTTGAGAATCCCGAGGAGGATGACAATGAAGTTCCTTTAAGGAGCAAGAGACAGAGGACTGCAAAGTCCTTTGGTAATGATTTCATTGTGTACCTCGTGGATGACACACCCAAGACTATTTCAGAAGCCTATGCGTCTCTTGATGCTGACTACTGGAAGGAGGCTGTCCGTTGCGAGATGGATTCCATCTTGGCTAACGGAACCTGGGAAATCACTGATCGTCCTTATGGGTGTAAACCTGTAGGATGTAAGTGGGTGTTCAAGAAAAAGCTTAGGCCTGATGGTACAATTGAAAAGTACAAGGCAAGGCTTGTGGCCAAGGGTTATACCCAGAAAGAAGGTGAAGACTTCTTTGATACTTACTCACCTGTTGCTAGACTGACCACTATTCGTGTGCTACTATCACTGGCTGCCTCACACGGTCTTCTCGTTCATCAAATGGACGTTAAGACGGCTTTCCTTAATGGAGAGTTGGACGAGGAAATTTACATGGATCAGCCAGATGGTTTCGTAGTACCCGGTCAGGAAGGCAAGGTGTGCAAGTTATTGAAGTCATTATACGGCCTCAAGCAAGCACCTAAGCAATGGCATGAAAAGTTCGAAAGGACTTTGACTGCTGAAGGCTTTGTTGTAAACGAAGCTGACAAGTGTGTGTACTATCGCCATGGTGGGGGCGAGGGAGTTATTCTATGTCTATACGTTGATGACATATTGATCTTTGGGACCAATCTTGATTTAATCAAGGAAGTTAAGGATTTCTTATCTCGCTGCTTTGAGATGAAGGATCTAGGAGTAGCTGATGTTTTCTTGAACATCAAGCTGTTGAGAGATGATAATGGTGGGATCACACTGCTTCAATCTCACTATGTGGAAAAGGTCTTGAGTCGCTTTGGGTATAGTGACTGCAAGCCTTCTTCAACTCCATATGATGCTAGTTTGTTGCTTCGAAAGAATCAACGGATTACTAGAGATCAACTGAGATATTCTCAGATTATAGGCTCGCTTATGTATTTGGCGAGTGCCACGAGACCTGACATCTCTTTTGCTGTGAGCAAATTGAGCCGGTTTGTTTCCAATCCGGGAGATGATCATTGGCGTGCGCTTGAGAGAGTTATGCGCTATTTAAAAGGCACTGCGAGCTATGGAATTCACTATACCGGAAACCCGAGGGTTCTGGAAGGATATAGTGATTCTAATTGGATATCTGATGCTGATGAGCTTAAGGCCACTAGTGGTTATGTTTTTACACTTGGTGGTGGCGCTGTTTCCTGGAAGTCTTGCAAGCAGACCATCTTAACGAGGTCAACTATGGAAGCAGAACTTGCAGCATTAGACACAGCCACTGTTGAGGCAGAGTGGCTTCGTGAGCTCTTGATGGACTTGCCTATGGTTGAAAAACCAATACCCGCAATCCTAATGAACTGTGATAATCAAACTGTGATCGTCAAAGTGAACAGTTCTAAGGATAACGCAAAGTCATCAAGACATGTGAAGAGGAGATTAAAATCTGTCAGGAAATTGAAGAACTCCGGAGTTATTGCGTTGGATTATATCCAAACGTCCATGAACTTGGCAGAACCCTTCACAAAGGGTTTATCACGGAATGTGATAGATAATGCATCAAGGGAGATGGGTTTGAGACCCACGTTATGAGTTGCCCACAGTGGTAACCCACTCTATGTGATCGGAGATCCCGTGAATTAGAAGTGGGAGACAAGCTGTTGGTCAGCTGAGAGGAGAGTATCCTTATATTTTATTCCACTCCATAAAAGATGCAATACTCTCCTGATCTGTACGGTAGGTTGACATTTGTCTTAATGTGTTCCAAGTGGCTTATTTATATAAGCAGAGATGTGTCCTACAGAACATCTCCTGAGGAACTCACCTATATGAGTCTGACTGTTAAACGTCGCAGTCTATGAGAATCGGGTGCTCTCTAATAAACTCATGAAAGGCCTTCGGAGTATGACGCATACGCTCCAAACCGCGGGGAAGCCTTGCGGCAGCCTAGTATCGGTTCAGACGTTGTGTGAAACGGGTATCACAGCAAACTTGTAGTTCAAGGCGTAGTCCACTATTCAAGTTGTGAACTAGTGTAGCATGATGTTCTAAGTGGAAGTTCAACTTAACAGTCTCCACTAACACCGGTATATAAACAATGTTTTGGAACAGAGTTTATGAAATGTGCTAATGACACTTTGTGGGGGATTGTTGGAATTTTACATGGGCTCCATCATATGGGCTCACTTGGCTAGCCCATTAAGCCCACTAAAAATCCTGAAATTGTCATGGCCCATTCATGAATAATAAGTGGAGTGAGTGGGACTAAATTTTAGTCCCACATTGCTAGTTTGAAGAGAGTGGAAGCACCTTATAAGGTGAGCCATTCTAGCTCATGTATGAGTAGGCAAGGCAAGAGGAGAGGTGTGCCACACGCGCGCTCCTCCTCCTCCGCCGCCCGCCTCGCCACGCCTCGCCTCGTCACGACACGTCACGACGCGTCACGACGCGCCGCGGGTTGCGGGAATGAGCCGAGCCGAGAGCGTTTATTTTGTCGATTGGGAAAATTTAATGAGTCATTTAATTTGGTAATTGACGGACGCGTTAATTCCAAAACCGTTTCCGTTTCCTTTCTGGATCGTGGATCCGAACCGACTCAGACGTGAAGTTACGCCCACGTCTCTCCCAGCCCGCATATAAATACGCGCATACGGTAAACCCTAGCCGCCACTTCGTCATACCGTTCCAAAACACTGCGCCGCCAATTCAAGTCTTCTCCATCCCTCCTTTCGGCGTGCACCGCGAGAAGGGACAGCAGGCCTCCGGAACCCCGCCTCTTGTGATCCTGTACGGGAGAGGGGCGATCAGGTTTTTGGGGAGCGCATGAGCGCGACTGCTGACGGCGACCACTTCCCCAACGACGATTTCTTCCCCGACATCGGCAACCTCTTCATCGACGACAACGACATGGCCGACGTGGACAACAACAACGGCGGTGCCGCTACCGCTCCATCGTACGTAATTCTATTCCATCTGTATGAGATACTCCTGGAATTCTTATGTCTAGTTCTAGCTATAGATTGGATCAGTTTGTCTACTGTACTAGATCTAGATATTTGCATGATTACTGTATTTGCTACTGTCGCAATTCATCTGCTGCTATTTCGCATTAAATCATGTGCTAAATTGCTAATATATTCAACAAATATTAGGCGTGCGGCAAAGGCGAAGCACCATCCCGTCGCCTGGTGCAGGTCGCGTCCCGTTGTCGCCATTACGCGTGGCAGGCAAAGCACCACCTGCACGACGCCCTATGCATGTCCAAGGCTTGTGAATTCAGAGGGTGTTGGCACGTAACAACATGTTCGTCACCTTGGCTGCATACACATGGTAGTTGTGTTGGCACATACCATTATTTGTAGTGAACTTGGCAAAGATTGGTACCACATTTCGGAAGCAAACACGTGTCATATCATTTTGTACGCATACACGTATAAAACGGTATCCTCTTTTCTACACGTACGATAGAGCCTTTGATATTCGCTGACTTGGTGGGGTGAGCTTTGTGGAGAATTTGGGTCACTGATTGGTGGCCCCGCGGCGTCCCAGGCCCCACTTGCTAGTGACTAAATGTCACATCATTCTATGTTGACTAAGTCAGCCGGTGCGTTCCCACCATGCATGCGCACATGACATCACGAAAAGTCGAAACGGGGCGGCCTCGATCGAAACGGCACTATGTATATAAAGCTCATGTCTCATCGCCTCTCTCCCCCATCCATTCTCCCGCCATTTCTAGCAAAAAAACCCAACTCCGCCCCGGCCACATCATCTCCCAGCTCTCCTTCTCTCCCAACTACCGAGCGCACAACCGCGAGGCAGTTCCGAAGAATGGAAGGTTCGAAGTAGGAGAACGAAGGCATCGTCCCTTCTGTTGCCGTCGCCGTAGGAGCCGCCCATGGCGGTTCCAGTTCGTCGCAGCCGCAGGATGTCGTCGCGGCCAGTGAAGTCGCCGCCGCAGGTTTGTCGGCCGGCCATGGCGCTTCGAGTGCACCGCCTGCTCATGCCGCGGTGGAGGCGCCTGCTGCTTTCCTTCTCCTGGCAGATCTGGGTAATCCTTATGGGGATTGCCAGGCGTTCGACGAGGACATCGACGACCAGGACCCTGAGGTATCTAGGTCCAGGCCGGCTTAGTTTATTGTCAAAGATCCAGGGTTTGTGCATGATTGCATGCAAGTTCGAGCTTCTAGTGTTTGTAGTTGCATGCATACTTTGGTTTTTTTTTGTAATGTTTGGGCTTATGGTGTTTGCGGTTGCATCTGTTCTTAGGGGTTCGAGTTTTTTTGTTTTCGGGATTAAAAATGTTTATAATTGGATCTGTACCTAGGGGTTCGAGGGTTTTTTGTACACGCAAGTTCAAGATTCAGAGGTCTGTTTGCATCTGTACTTAGGGGTTCACATGTTTTTTGTATTCGGGATTCAGAGGTTTGTAGTTGCATCTGTAGGGTTTCACAGGTTTTTTGTATTTTTGGGATTCAAATGTTTGTAGTTGCATCTGTACTTAGGCGTTCGCAGGTTTTTTTATATTTTAGAGCAGCTCCAGCAGATCATCTATAGCATCATCTATTTATACATGTCACCAAATTCTTCTACCCATCATCTACATTTGGGGGATGGCTAGATGATCATCCAAACCAAATATGGGAATATTTTATCGATTTCAACATGCACTACGGATGTTATTTTATTTTATAGACACCAAAGGGAAAAACATTGTAGAAAAATAGACATGTACTAGGCACTAAATTTTGACATGTACTAGAACCATTTGCTTCTACTAAAACTGTTGAATTTATGGACTTGTTGAATGGAGGATTTGTGGATATGAATTTTGGGGTATCACACAAAATATAGTCGTTCACAAATTCGTTGCTCGAAATAGAGTCGTTCGAGAAAAAAATTGATGAATGGTAGTTATGACATTATATTGACAATATAGATGTCCTGAATATAGATGTTCTGCTGTGAAACTAATAACATCTATCCATGAATCTTTTTAAATGATCTTCTATATAGAGTTATGGATGATCAAATATAGATGAGCTGCTGGAGTTGATTTAGAGGTTGTAGTTGCATCTGTACTTAGGGGTTCGCAGGTTTTTTTGTATTTTAGGGAATCATAGGTTGTAGTTGCATCTGTTCTTATGGCTTCTAGTTTTTTGTGTGCATGTTAGCATGCATGTGAGTTAGAGATTCTATGTTTTTTGGAAGCATTTTCAATTTGTGTAGTTATTTTGCCTCGCAGACACTCTTGACACATTATGAATTTGTTGCAAAATCACATATTGTACCCTCGTGCATGATAATTACTTGATCCAGTTTATGCATATAATTAAAGAACGATTCTTGTATGATATTTTTGATCTGGTAAGGTATAATAACATTCCTGATTAGAATATTAATCTGTTGAATGTTATCTTAGATCATCAATGAATTCCTGATGTGTTATTATTTGTTGAAAGCTGTGTTTGTGTTATCTCTTACTTCTGGTAGTGTCATCTGGTGTGTGCGTAGTAAGAACTTTTAAAGAACCTCTATCATGTTGGTATGTAAGAACCTAATATGTATATTATATTAGTATATGTTTCTTAACCTGATCATGTTTTAAGGATGTCAAAAAACTTATTAGGCATGATTTAATAATAAGTGGATGTGACAACTCATTGATCTGGTCGATCAATGAATTGTCACATCCCTTTACTACTGGATCATGCCTAATAAGCCAATAGTTGGTGCAACATCACAAATGTGAGTAACAAGACTCGATCTTTGGTGTGTGGAAATGAATCAGCCCCTCCCCCACCACTTGGCGCTATCTTATTTTGCAATTATTTGCTAACTAAAATAAAGAAGAATCCAAAGAAGTAGAATAAAAATGCGATCAGATTCTAAACATCTTTTCCTTTTGGTTTGTTTTTTTATTTTTTATTTTCAATCCAAAAAACAAGAATAAATTATGACTAACAGCTGCGCGCCAAATCTCCACGGAAACAGCCTCACGCAGGGTCCCACTCGCCAGCGTCTACGCGCCAAATCTCCACCAGACCGTGCTCCTCGCCCGCTCGGCTACTCCTCCACTGAAAGCGACCTCCACAGAAAGCCTACACTTCGCCCTCCCGCCCCAAGGTCGGCTGCGACGGCTTCGCCCTCCCCTGTCCTTGGCGTCGTTCTCAAACAATGACTGGTTAGCGATGGTTCCCTCCCTTCCCCATCCTCAACCAAACGATGCAATATAGGTTAGATGCCGGCAGATCTAGGTTTGATACCGGCGGATGTAGGTTAAATGCCGGCGGATGTAGGTCACCATAGATGTTTTAAGTTACCACCGGCCATGGAACTAGCTCACGCTACTTTTACAGGGCCCTCGGAGATCGTTTCCCCCACCCAAATGGAGATCGACCTGAACAAGGCCTCGGAGCTCGCAAAGCCCCTGTTATTCAGATAGCCGAGGTAAATAGCATATAAATTAGTCTTGTAGCCAAATTTTCTCTTAAGATTCATCTATCTCCTTTCTCCTTCGTCGACACTTCTTTGATTTTTATTCTTTTCGTATTTGGCTATAGAACCACAGTGTAGGCTGTGACTTCTGCAGCATGTCGCTACTGAAATTCAGAAATTGGTGCAGCAGTCAGTTGAGACAATTCAGAAATTGGTGCAGCAGTCAGTTGAGTCAATCGAATCTCATCGTCTCTCTGAAGTTTGCAAGTTGTCTGATGATACCAGCGTTGAGAAGCTAATCTGTTTTTTCTGATGCGAGGACAGGCTGGACAGGGCGATGAAAGCTTCAAAAATGCTAGCACTCGAGTTGAAACTGCGGGAACAAAAGAGAAGCTATATGATCATGCACGGCTTGGTTACTAAGCTTGATTCTGAGCTGAAGAGTGCGAAGAAAACTTTGAAACTAGCCGAAGAGAAGCGCGACATGCTCCAGAGGGGAAAAGACACCCTATTGGAGAGTGCGAAGGAGACCAATGTGAAGTTGAGATACATTCTAAGTTTCTTGCAAAATTATGGAATGAGGTAAAACTACTTTGCTCTTTAATTAGGTTATGTCAACCTGCAATTCTTGCCAATGAGTCTAGCTGTTATTCATTTCTCTGTTTTGTTGCATGTGCCGATGATTAAACTGTGCAATGCTAAAATCCAAAGGATTACTCCCCAGTACCTAGTAGCGTTTACACAGACATTGTTTGTTCATGCTCCCTGGTCCTGTGGAGCTTGACCCTTTGGACTTTTTTTTGCAATGTATGTATGAGGCTTGCTTATTTTATGTTCATTCTCCGTTCTGTGTGCCGATGATTAAACTCTGCACCTTCTCTCGGTGAGATATTGGCACTTACCTAGTGTTGTGTACAACCACATTTTTCCTGCATCCTCCTTGGTAAGTGTTCGATGATCTCATTGATTTCTGTGTGCTTCTTTACTATGAGGCCGTAATTAGGATTTTGTCTGTAATGCATGAGCCATATTGGTTCTGTATATTCCTTGGCAAGTGTTGGATTATTTCATTGATTTTTGTGTGCTTCTTTACTATGAGGCCCCTATCTAGGCTTGGTTCTCTGCCGATGATTAATATGCAGCAATGTCTCCAACAATTGGCGTACCATAGAAAAAAGAGTACCATATTTGTGTTTGACCAGAGTGCCGATGATTAAAATGTGTAATGTTAAAATGCAGAGGGAGACTCCTCTAGACATAGTAGCATTTACAAGGACCTAGTAGCTTGTTTATGCCACCGGGTCTAGCGGTTTATCACCTCTGTACTTGTGTCATTTGTACACGTGAGGCAGTGTTTTCACTCATCTTTGTATGTTTGGAAGTATACCTGCTTCTTTTTCGTAGATGTGCTAAACATGTATGATGCTTTTCTTCTAGTGTTTCTGTGGACGCGATTTCGTAAAGTTCCAGTGGATGATGTGAACCTCTGGATGTGGCTTCGGAATGCATGCTGGCATAGGAAAATATCCGTTGGATGATGTGAAACTGTGGATGTGGCTTCGGAGTGGATGTTGGCATAAAAAAGTTCTGGTTAACTGTGGAGCTATTGTTGAACCTTTTGTGATGCTAATTTCAGTTACTATAAATCTCCTATGTTTCGGAGTGCATGTAACCGGGATGATGGGGCGGAACAGACATCGAAGAGGGTGAGGAGGCAGTATATTAGTAGTTGTACTAGGGTATCTATTGTTGCAAATGTAAAACCATGTCAATTCATTTCCATTTCAGAGTGCATTTTATAATTTAGATCTCCTATATATTCGGTAATTTGGTTGACACTCGCCATGTGGGATACCCGGTCAGCTCTCCTCTCCACTCCCAAACCGTGGATAATGCAGCAACTCCCAATACAGGTGCATAACACTCTCCTCTCTACTCCCAAACTGTTCGTCTGTGCCACACCTCTCTACTCCCCTTCGCTGTGCGTAGATCCACCGGTACCATGTCTGGCCGTCACGAGGAGGGCCGCCAGCAGCAGATCCACAGGTACTTTCCCCGGCGCAGCGTGTAAGGCGTGGAGCGTGCGCGTGCCCACTAGGCGTACCAACGCGAGGTGCATTAGGCCAACTCGTCCCGCACACCACCATCTCCGGCTCCACCCATCGCACCTTCAAACGTCGAGGAGGAAGAAGAGGAGGAGTATGTCGCCTTGAGTTCCACAATGAGGCCCTGTAGTGGCCCCACATGCAGGCGGGGATTTTAGCGTCCTTAGAGAGTTTCGCGGCAGAAGAGCTCCGGCAAGCGAGGCTCGCCCAGCTTTTCACTGTCAAGCTAGAGGCCGACACCGCGGAAGCGATCCTCCATTCGATGCAGAATGAAGATGCGGCGGCGCTGGCGGCGGTGCACCCTTGGCTAGGACGCTAGGTCCGGTGTCTATCCTTTTCTTTTTGTGATTTGTTTCAGAAACGGCTTGTTCACTGTAATGTTAACTGTGATGATTCGAAGATTATGTGTATGCTTAATTTCGAAGATTATGTGCATGCTTATTTACCGTGGATGACACGTGGGGTCCAGGCATCAACTGGTCGGTCGTAACCAGTGAAAGTTGTCAAACATGGCAGGATGTGTGGCCCCAAGAAAAATTTGTGACGTTCTACGTGACCAGGCAAGTTTCGTCGAAGGCAACTGGGCTCTTAGTGGGCTACTGGGCCAGAGACAAAAATCTGCGACGTAAAACTAGCAAATAGTCGAGCAAATACAGTCTGCGACGGACCAAACCAATACGTCGAGAGAAAACTCCAATTTTCAGCCGTTCACGACGAAAACGCGTGACGTTATCAAAACGTTCCACTCAAAACGTTCCGGATCGCACAAAATTTGGTAGTGGATGGGGCTGAGGCCCGGAACTGATGGTGTTGTTCCCTGCATGCTACAAGAAGAAACAGTTCCATCGCTGCTTGATAACGTCCTCTTTGCTTACCTCTAGACGCCCTGGTCCATGTTCTTGCGCTTGGGAACTTGGTGATCATCTTCCATTGGCTGCTTACCCTTGTTGTTGTTGGCGGAGGCCATGGTGCTTCTAAAACTGAAAACAGATCTGATAGAAATAGGTCGAAACAAAAACACAACGAGAAAACGATATACGGACCTCGGGGGGGGGGGGGTCCGGGGGGTTAAATATCAAAAACATGCATAACGAAAGGAAAGTCGATGTCGAAAACGAGTCGGAGGTGGGCTACGGGGCGCCCACACCATAGCCAGGCGCGGCCAATGGTGGGCCCGCGCCCAGGCATGGTATGGTTCCCCCGGGAACCTTCTCCTACTCTTCTTCGGCCCGGTATTTTTCTAAAAACCAATAATTTATAACTTGGAAGGTAATCTTCCCTCTAATGATCTTCTCCAGAGTCATTACTTGAATAACATCAACATCTTCATCCTAAGAATCACCAGAAGTATAATGTCTGAGTCTTTGTGCATTTACCACTTCTGTAGTGTTATCTTTGAGGGAAGCAATTTTGATTGCCCCTGAACAATACACTTCTTCAATAACATAAGGTCCTTCCCATCTCGAGAGTAATTTTCCTGCAAAAAATCTGAGACGATACCGATGCAATAGAACTTTCTAACCAACATGAAACTCTCTTTTAAGAATTCTTCTGTCATGCCATTGTTTAACTTTCTCTTTAAAGAGCCTAGAATTTTCATAAGCTTCACATCTCCATTCATCTAGATGATTGAAATCAAGCATTCTTTTCTTACCAACAAGTTTAAAATCCTTGTTAAGTTTCTTCACTGCCCAATAAGCTTTGTGTTCAAATTCTAAAGGCAAGTGGCAAGCTTTTCCACAAACCATGTTATAAGGAGACATACCCATAGGATTTTTATAAGCAGGTCTATAAGCCCATAAAGCAACATTGAACTTATCATACCAATTCTTCTTAGATTTATTAACGGTCTTTTGCAAGATAGATTTAATTTCTTTATTTGATAATTCTACTTGCCAACTCTTTTGAGGATGATAAGCTGAGGAAATTCTATGATTAACATCATATTTAGCAAGGGTTTTTCTAAAACCACCATGAATAAAATGAGAACCTACATTAGTCATAAGATATCTAGGCACACCAAACCTAGGAAAAATAACATCCTTAAGCATTTTTAAAGAGGTCTCACCATCAACACTTTTTGTAGGTATAGCTTTACCCACTTAGTAACATAATCAACAACAATAAGAATATGAGTGTAACTATTCGAAGGAGGAAAATGACCCATAAAGTCAAATCCACAACAATCAAAAGGTTCAATAACAAGAGAATAAATCAAAGGCATTTCATTACGTCTAGAAATATTACCATTTCTTTGACATTCATCATAAGATAAAATAAATTTACGTGCATCTTTAAAGAGAGTAGGCTAATAGAAACCTGATTGTAGAACCTTCTGTGCAGTTCTATCTCCAGCGTGATGTCCTCCATAAGCACTACCATGGCACTTCTAATCTACTTGTTGTCCAAGAACATCACCTAAAGCAAAATCACTAGCATCACACATAGTTTCAAAAGGTAAATTCCAGTCAGGTGGTTGAACAATAGAAGCAGTAGTTAAAGCCTTCTTTAAAGTTTCAAAAGCTTCCTTACAATCATCATAAAAACAAAATGTACATCTTTTTGAAGAATATTAGTGGATGCTTTGATATTTTAGAGAAATACCTTTAACGTCCCTGGGATAGAGCATTTTCTCTATGGCTTCCACTTTGCCTCTGTCAACTTCAGTACCTCTTTCAGAAATTTTATGTCCAAGAACAATTTCTTCATCCACCATAAAGTGGCATTTCTCCCAGTTAAGAACAAGATTAGTTTCCTCACATATCTGCAAAACTTTATCAACGTTGTGCAAGCAATTATCAAAATAAGTTCCATGGATGGAGAAATCGTCCATTAAAACTTCCACAATCTCTTCACAAAAATCATGAAAAATAGCATAGATCCATCTTTGAAACGTAGCAGGAGCATTACACAAACCAAAAGGCATACGTCTATAAGAATAAGTACCATAAGGACAAGTAAAGGTTGTTTTCTCTTGATCTTGCTTCCTAACAGCAATTTGAGAAAACCCAGAATAACCATCAAGAAAGAAAAAATGAGATTTCTTAGACAACCTCTCTATCATTTGATCAATAAAAGGCAAAGGATAATGATTTTTCTTAGTAACCTTGTTAAGTTTCCTAAATTCAATGCACATCCTATAACCAACTACTACTTTTTGAGTAATAAGCTCATTATTTTTATTAGGCACAACAGTCATTCCTCCCTTCTTAGGGACACAATGCATATGAAGGGTTCGTTGCATACAAAACATAAAAATTACTACGCGAGAGACACCCGAAAGGCCAAGATCTAATCTAGGAGATGAAAGCATCGGGCATAGAGAGAGTCTTAAGAAAACAAACCCTCGAAGACTCTAATCGTTACAAGATCGAATCTCATTGTTGGCATAGTTGTACTTACACCGATCCTAAGAGCGAGAATATGTGCACCGCAATCCGGCGGTGCCTCCGTGATCGGCCACACATACGGTTGATGACGACCTCCGTTCCCTTGATCCAGTGGGGAAGCGGAAGTAGAGGATCCCTTCGAACTCCATCAACACGACGACGTTGTGGTGGTGAAGAAACCCACGGTCAGGGCTTCGCCAAGCCAGAGACCATGGAATGGAGCAGCAGGTGGAGAGGAAGGGAGGTGGGACAAGTGTGTGAGGAGGAGGAGCCCTCACCCTCCTTTTATAGGGGAGGGGGAGGCAGCCCAAGGGGGTGCGGCCAGCCATGGTGGTTCCCCCACTCCTTCCCTCATCATGTGAGTGGACACTCCACTCACACCCACTCATGCTCCCATAATTTCCCACTTAGAAAATCCAAAGGTTTTTCTTCAATAAATAAATGAAACATTTTTATTTCTTTATTTTATATTTGTTAATTCTATTAACAAACATTTGATATAGCACCTCGAATCATTTGTTAATTCTATTAACAACCATTCGACTGAAAACCCCTTGAACTTTTTCAAATTTACCCGAAACGAATTCGGTGTTGTCCAAACTTTTCTCCGATATTCCGTATCCCCTCAAATGCGTCAGCGAACCTTCAGTGTGTCACCCTACGGTTCGCGAATAACATAGACATGATTAAGGATGAAAATTTTAACCGTGGATACGAGTATTCGCGGGTATTCGACCCGTGTGGGCAGGGTAAGGGTACACCTTTATACCCACGGGTAGTACCCGTATCCTACCCGTCAAGTCATGGGTAGGTCATGGGTATGGTGTTGTACCCGTGGGTATACCCATATCCTACCCATTTATACTGACATGTGGGCCACTTTGTCCATATGTAGCCCAGTAGGAAGCAGCCACAAGGCCATGCCTCCAGGGTTAAGGAGATGAGGAGAAGGGCCGGTCAAAGCGTCATCGTGATCCCATCGTCTCCCAAATCTCCCCAAACTGCAATCACTACTTAATCCTCTCATACTCCAAATATTCAAATTAAGGAGATAAATTCCCAGCGATGAGGCATACAATTGATCGAACTGATATTTTTTCAAATGTGCTATGAATATAATAACTTGTGTGCCCGTTGGGTATCAAATGGGCACGGGTATCCATCGGGTATCGGTATGGGTAGAGTTTCATACCCATGGGTACGGGTATGTGTAGAGTTTCCTACCCGTTGACTATACGGGTATGGGTATGGTATTGTTCTACCCGCCCCATACCCTACCCATTGCCATCCTTAGACATGATCGAGACACCTCTCCGATCAATAATCAACAGCGGGATTTGGAGATCTGTGATGACTCCTATATATTCAACGATTACTCTCGTGATCATGTGAACCATCAACGTCCTAGCCATTCACTTTGTCTCGCGATATTTTACTTGTCCGAGATCCTATCATTGGTATCAACAATACCTAGTTCGATCTCATTACCGACAAGTACTCTTTTACTCATTCCGTGATATGACATCCTTGTGACCTAGTCGCGTTCTTGCAAGCGGTGTCAATGTGATATCACCGAGAGGGCCCAAAGTATATCTCTCCGTCATTTGGATGGAGAAATCCCACTCTTTATCCATGATCCTCAACTAATACTTTCCGAATACCCAACGGCACCTTTATAATCACCCTGTTATAGCGTGACGTTTGATGACATCAGAGCATCCTTCCGGAGTTTCGATATTAGTGATTGACATGATCTCATGGTCTAAGGAATAAGTTACTTCGTATGCAAGATATAACAATATAAACTAAATGACTTGATCGTATTTTTATACTTAATTTGGGTCTATGTTCATCACATCATTCTTCTAATGAAATGACCCCGTTATAAACAACATTCAATGTTCATGATCACGAAACCTTGATCATCTATTAATCAACGAGCTAGTTAAAAGAGAGGCTTTACTAGGAACCATTGTTTGTTTATTCAAAACACATGTATCAACTTTTCCGGTTAATACAATTCTAGCATGAGACATAAAAACTCATCATAAACAAGGAATAAGATAATAACCACTTTATTATTGCCTCTCGGGCATATTCCCTTCAACATAGGGCTCACCTATCTACTATCAGCAATAGGAAAAATAATACCAGCATCAAAGAGTTTTAATACCTCATTTCTTACCACTTCCTTCATCTTAGGAATTAAACAACATTGATGTTCAACTACTAGCTTTGCATCAGGTTCAATATTAATAACATGCTGATAGATAGAGGGAGAAATCCCTTTCAAATTATCAAGAGTATATCGAATAGCTCCATGGTGTTTATTCAATATTCCCAATAATCTGTCCTCTTCTTCACTTGAAAGGTTAGCACTAATAATAACATGATATATTTTCTTATCATCTATATAAGCATATTTAAGATCATCAGGCAAAGATTTTAAATCAAAAAAATGATCCTCCTTGAGTGGTAATGTGGTACCCAAGTCTTCCAGACGTAAATTATGTTTCAGTATCACAGGTTGACGAAGAAGAATATCGTCAATCTCATTTCTCTCTTCTATAAAGACCTCACTTTCATGGTCCTCCATATATTGTTGCAAAGAATTATTAGGATCAAGAGCAATAGAGGCAAGCTGTTCAACTTTAAAATTCTCATTAGGCAATTTAGATTCATAAGTTGCTCTAGCAAATTTGGAGAAATTGAACTCATAATATTTTCGATCGAATTTAGTCAAAATATTCTCCCTCTTACAATCTATAATAGCACCACAAGTGTTCAAGAAATTTCTAACAAAAATAATAG
Source organism: Alopecurus myosuroides (assembly GCA_028641055.1). Taxonomy (NCBI): domain Eukaryota; kingdom Viridiplantae; phylum Streptophyta; class Magnoliopsida; order Poales; family Poaceae; genus Alopecurus; species Alopecurus myosuroides. The sequence goes on from CM054062.1 coordinate 122,138,281, forward strand.
GAAAAGTTTTACTAGCACCCTTACCAAGTACTATAAAATCAGTGGGATATGTAGTTTTACCACACAAAACTTCAACATCTCTAACAATACCAATCGCAAAGACAATTTTTCTATTAGCAAGCTGAATAACCACATCAATATCCTCAAGCTCACAAGAACCAATTTCATATATAATTTATTTATAAAGCTCATATGGAATAACACTAGAACTAGCACCAATGTAACACAAACCATAATAGCAATGATCACCAATCTTAACAGAAAGCACATGAACACTAGTTTTATTAGGTCTATTTGGACGTGAGACAATATCATAAGCATCCTCACAAAAGAAAATATGTTCATCCTCTATGTTTCCACTGATAAGGTCTTTCACTATTGCTACAACAGGTTCAACAATTATCTGTGTCACACCCCAGTTTTTGGATTCTTGTACTGTGCTTAAGAAGACAAAAATTAGGGCAACAAATTTTTTCTAACAACATGATTGTTTGAACTAACATATGTTTATGATCTTAATCATATTTTCAACACAAATTCTGTTTGTTTATAAAACCAATACCAAATGTTTCTCAAAAACATTCCTATTATTTTTCCTGATATTTTTCCCTGATGTTTTCCTAATACTACTTGAGTGGATTTTTATTCCAAGACATGGAGCGTTCTTGTTTGCATCTTAAAACAAACTTTTAACTTTGTTGGATCCAAGAAAACAAGTTTTCAAAATGATTTATGAAAGTTTTCTTTTAAGTTTTCTATGGAAAACAATTCCTGAAAATATAGCCAAGTACATGTTTTCTACCTTTGTTTTCACTAGGCTATAAAATGTTATTTTATGTTTTCTTGACATTTAATCAATCCTTGATATATGTACTACAAACCCATAAGCTTGATATAAAAACTATCTTTTGCTTGTTGTTTTTGTGGTATAAAATTAAGGCAGTAAAAGGCATTTTTGAAAAACAGATAAAAACAGAAAGTATACCTTTTTCCACATTGTTTTCATGGACTTAAACTATTTCAAAATTGTTTTCAAAAGTTGTTTCTGAAAGTATGTAACATGGTTAACAAGTCCATACTTTGAAAACAAATTTTTCGAAAGCAATTGAACCTTGAAAACAAACTCAACTTTTTGAACTTTTAATATGTTTTCAACACTAAGAAAAATTCTAAGTCCTAAGCCAGAATTTTCTGAATTTTTCTGTGAACAGTAGGAGATACACTTCTGCACAAATCTTTCTTGATGTTTCTTTGCACATTTTGAGTTTTGGCCTGAGCTAACTTGTTGACTAACTAATGTACTCGAGCCAGCATGCATTAGCTACCTTCTAGAAGCCTTAGGCAGGAAGAAAAAGGAGAGAGAAGGTGATGACATGGATAGGTATGGGCATGCCCATGCCTTTGACCAATTAGCTTGCCACTTGCCTCCACTTGCACCCAAGGGCCAGGATAAGCCTTGCCCCATCGTGGTCTTGACCTAGGATACTAGTGCACCAAAGTGGAATGACTAAAACCCCCAAGGGCTCACTCATGCCAAAGGTTGGCACCAACCCGAGTGGCCATCTTGCCCTTGACCTCACCCCCTCAGCTATAAGTATCCACAGACCACACCTGAGCGCCCCTGCACTCCTCCCACTCCCTAGTACCTCCCCAAGTCGAGTTCTGCCCAAGCCCTAGCCCTTGGAGCGTGCCCGAGCCCGGGAGCCGCCGCCGGTGACCACCTCGGCCACGGCGAGGTACTGCACAATACCCTCCTTACCAACCCCTCCCTCTGCCATGGAACGTTTCCCCTAATCCCCCCGAGCATCCTTGAACCTCCCCTGTGGTTCCCCGCTTGCAGATCAGCCGCCGCCGTCCATGGACTCCGCCGCGGACACCGGCATCGTGCCGCCGCCAGGAACCGCGCCGGTCGCCAACGTGACCTCCCCTCGATGCCCTCGGCTCCCTGGAGCCTCCCCGAGCACACGCCACCCCTCCCCGAGCCCTAGGTGAGCACCCCCGAGCTTTTCTCGCCGCCGGCCATCGAGACAGAGAGAGAGAGAGGTGAGAGGTACAAGAACGCTCGCGCACCGTCGGATCTGAGATCCACGGTGGCGTTTAAACCGCGCCCGATTGCCGCGCCGTTCGCGCGCGCGCTGCTGCGCTGGGCCGTGTTGGGTGCCTAGTTGGGCCGCGCCCATGCCAAGCCAGCCCGCGCTGCGTTTTCTTTTTCATTTAAGTTTTTGCTGAAACTTGTACCTTTTACTTTGGACGTGTATAAAATATAAAACATGCAAAATAAAATCTGATAAAAATCATGGACCAAACTATATGAAATCTAAACCATACAAAAATTGCATATCTAAGTTTGGACCAATATTTTGGACACAAGGACTGGTTTGGCAATGACTGTCTGTGAGAACGATTTGAACCTAACTTTTGAAATATGTAATCAAATTGAACAAACTAAAATGTTCTGGATAGGTATTGAAAAGATGTATCCAATGCCCCTAACCTCACATCAAGGTGAGCAGCCAATTGAAAATGCCATCAAGTTTAATAAAAGACCAGTAGACTCATCTATGATTTTTAGAATGAGTTCAAAAATGATTTTTTAAGCAAATCCAATTGGATGAGTTTGGTATTGACTAGATCTATCTTATCCCAGCTTAGGTTAATTTTTTAAGCTCTAGATTTATTTTTGTGGACAGATCTAGAAACAGCAGTTTTTCTTTCCTAGTTCTTTGTGTGTTTTTGTTAGAATGAAATGTTTGGATGTTTTGATCTTGCATATTAGCTTGTATAAAGTTGTTAGCACTTGTTTTTGAGATGTTTTATTGCAGTGCATCTACCTTAGAAAGTATGTGCATGATTGGAAACCCAAATAAAAATGGAACTAGCATTTGTTACTTTCTAGTTTTATTATTTGGTATTGTTGTGTGAGCTAGATCTTTGTGTGCTTGGTTGACTAAGTTTATTCTATGTTAGATATGGATCCAGTACCATTTTGGTACTGTTATTTTAAAGTTATTGCCTCTGTTAGCTTGCTTGTTAATTTATAGCAAAGCATGTGTAAGTCTTGTTATTCCATTGCACTAGTCTTGTTTTCACTAGAATCAATAGCTTTGTATAATTTATCTTGCATGCTAATATTTGTCATGAGTAACCAGAGGCTTAATACCTCATTTGCCTTGGTATTAGTGGGCCCATAACCCACTGGTCACATTGCATCTTGGTTGAGGATGAAAATCCCCAACCATACACGTGTGAAAATAACATGTTTGAATTATATGACTGATTGTTATTTTCCACCATGGAAAATATATTTGTTTGTTTTCACTTATGCAAGTGAGAAGTTGATTTCATCTTTGTAAATACTAGTATGATTGATGTGATCCAATTGTTAGCATAATATTCCTTAGGAGTATCATGTTAAGAAATGATTCACCATTGAGTGCTAAATAAAAATTGTTTGCAACTAAAATAAATTCCTTTTGATTTGTAGATTGTTTGTGAATGATTTTAAATTGAGTGTTTGGATTTTTGAGAATGTTTACATAACTTTTCATTAAGTTCATAGCTACTGGTTGTGTAAGTTATACCTTGCTTGCTTGCTAGTAATTAATTAGGAAACACAGAAATTGCTAGAATTAAATTATGCATGCTTAATAGTTGTTTCATGGAATTATTTTGATATTTGTGCTTACTAGAATGAGTAAGATTTGTGTACTGTTATTAGGTACATTTATGATCAGGACTTGCTTGTTTAGATTTGAGTATCATGGTAGCATTGTTTGTTTCTCTAGTGATGAACTGGTGTCACCACTAGAATTTGTGGTTTGCTCTAGTATTGTCATTTTTATTTTATAAGTGCATGAGTTTATTATAGCATATTTAGGAAGTTATTACTTCAGTTATGATGCCATGAAATATTGTTTTGCTTGTGCTATAGTTATAGAATATAATTATCTCTTATAGCATGCTTGTGTAGATTTTCCATACTAGTATGCTAAAGGCAGTCCTGTTTTTATGATTATTTGATAGGAGTATTATCTTGAGTGATGATTGTGTTTTAGATTATTTTTATAACTTGATTCTTTGGTTTTTAGCTAATTTTCATGATTGATGGATTCCATAGCTTCAATTAAACATTAATGTAGTAAATAAATAGTCTATTCAATTGTTGTGTGTTTGCTTGTTGTTTGGATTTTGTTGAAATGATTTTACCTTAGCATGAGTTATGCTTGTTCTATTTGTTGTGCTTAATAGTATCTTATGAAACTAAAACATCCAACTTAAATCATGAACACATTAAAGGATAAAACCGCGCGTGTGTTGCTAATACCCACCGCCATGGGTATTGTTCTATTTGACCGTCAGTTTATCCGAGTGACCTAACCCTTTGCACCCACAAGCTATATTTTTAGCTTCTTGTATATCTTATTATGAGAGTGGTAAACCACTCCATATATGGTATCTAAGTTTTGGGGTATGGTTTTCTAAACCATACATGGTGTCTGACGATAGTTTTGGACCGTGAGAGTTATGTGACATAGTTTTCGCGATAACGCTTCGAGAGAATCCGTGAGTGAACGTTTTCTTGTTGTATGTGTTGTTTAGCTTAGTTATTTGCCCTTTTGACCTGAGAGTGTGTCTTTTATTCTTTTACGACGCTAGAAAACGAAGAAGAAGAAGAAGAAGCAGTTGTGGAGCTGTGCGTCAAGTTCAAGTTACTTCAAGGCCAGGGACATTAAGAGAATTAATTCAAGCTATCCTGATGCTTGCTGTTATAATACACTTATCATTATCTATCATGCATGTTTTACTTCTGAAAAGTTTTACAAAAAATTTGGTTTCCAAAAACTATTTTTGAGTGAATACTACTACTACTATTATTTATACTACTATTACGCCAGTAGTTGATACTTGGTGTTACCAAGCCCATAAGCCACCATATGGTATTTATTACCATCACAAATATTAGTCCCTAAGTGGACACCCTAAAAATGTGTTTCTACAAAACAAAGGCTTTATGGAAAAACCCGGAGAAAAGGGATGAGCCTTATTCACCGGAGGAATGTGGAAGTGGTCATTTTTGGGAAAACGGTGTTTTAAAAAATGACACATAACCTAGTCTTCGCCGGACAACCTTTACCGTACTGCCACTTTACCCCAACATGGGCACGAGGCTTAACTTGAAGTTTGTTCTTGTTAGTGTGTTCTATCTCAATTCCTACAAAGGACGTCGTACCATCGAACCGAATGTCGTCAAAACCCCCAATGTTGAGACATAAGAGTGAGGGATTAAGTTCTCCTCCGGGTGCGACAGTTGAGTCTCCTGTCTAGGCAGGGTGGGACCTGGTGCCGGGGAGCACTCGACTGAAGAGATAGGGATATTCTAGCTTGAACATAGTGGATGGTTAGGATCAGATACCTGATCTTCACATACTGTTGTTACAGTCCGTGGTTGTTCACGGCAGGTGTACTGGATCTGGTGGATGTGTACACCTGTGCAGAGTACAACTTTTTCGAAGAAGCCGCGTCCTCGGATATGGACAGTTGAATGGCCATGTAGCTAGCATTTTGTCAATGTTTTCAAAGAGGAGTTTTCAAAAAAATGCTGGACTTATGAAGTACTGAAGGGAAGAAATCTTGTACCGTGGAGGTACCGATGACGAAAAGCCAGAAGTTGTTTTACAAAAAGTTTTGAAAAGAAAATCTTTCTTCTCTAAGAAAACATCTGGAAACTGATTCCAAGAAGTTTTGCAAAGAGAAAAACTTTCTTTTAACAAAGATTTACAAAACCTCTTGTACATGTGATATCTACAAGAGAAAGAAAAACTATATCATCTTCTTCTGAAGTATCTTCTTCAACGAAGATACAGATTAACCTGACTGCAAATGTGATATCATCCTATATGAACACCCTTGATTGGGAACCCTTTTTATAGCCTACCTATTACACCGTATAAGCATACTTGCATTTGGTAAGTTACATAATGGATGTCTTGCTGAGTACATTCAAATGTATTCATATTGGTTTCGTCCCTGGTATCAACTTGCCAGATATTGAGAAGGAGTATCAGAAGAAGATCTACGAAGAGGAGTACGGAGCTGATGGCTTTGCGAACTAGGATCGTCTCCGGGTCAGCAGCCTGTAGGTTAAGGCGTGACTTGGGCTCTACCGCGTTTGTGTGTGTTTAGTCTTCCGCTGTGTGTGTTGTGAGTTGTCCTGCGTCACAACCGTGTAGGCTTGGTCATGTGACCATGTGTCTTTGTAAGTGTTTGTGCAACCGTGTAATGGATATTGTATCTGTGTACCAGCTTGATATGTTGTTCACGACTGAATTTCCTGGGATCGTGAATGTATGCATATTGGGGGTGTCCTTGAACAGTGGTTCCGGGAGGAGGCCCTACAGAGTTGGTATCAGAGCTATCCTGACCTTAGGAGACCTTAGTTAGCATGGACGTTAGCTAGTACTCTAATAATAAAAGTTAATAACACCATATCACTAAGATGACTGTTTTCAAAAAGGAATTTTGTACTCCATCCCCTCGGTGTTTCAAAAACTCTTTTTTCACTAAAGTTAAAAAAAGGGAGCATCTTAAAACTTTGCACCCTGTTACCCAACTTAAACTTTAGGTATAGATGGCAGTTTTTTTCACTGAATCCTTCCGGTTAGGTACGCATGCACCTTGCTACCGCCGCTTTGAGGAGGATTTGATCAAGATGACTCGTCTTATCGTTCTCCCAGTACCTGAGTTGAAGAGTTGGAGGAACAGCTACGCGCTTCCTCAAGCACTTAGGATTGTCGCAGGAGATTAGGAGTTATGTTGTATTTCCACCCTAGACGCTTGTTTGTGCTTGTGTCATGTGAACCCTGTTGGAGTTATGTGTGTGCTAGTTGTGTTGTAAGCCTTATGCTTTAGCCTTGTGAACCCTTAAGATTTAGTGATGCTTGTTAAGACTCGGTTTCATGCGTATGTTAATCTTGGGTTGAGTTGGCGTTTGTTTCTTTGAAGTTTGCTTGTTGTTGTGGTATCTACCGTTCTCATCTCTGTTATGAGCCGGTATGTCTCACAAGTTTTCAAAAACCAAAACCACCTTTAGTTACTCTTGTCTTATACCGTTCTTTGTCTTCAACATGGCCAGAGATCTACCTCCACCACCGGAGCCAACAGTTGCTCAATTGTTTGCTCTGCTGAGGGAAGAAAGTGAATCCGCTCGTGCTATACACGTAGCCACCCATGCTGCCCTAGAACAGTTGACTCAGCTTGTACTCACCAACGCTGAGAATACTGCAATCCTTATGAGAGGATACCAGAAACTGCTTGCTGGAGAGAGCCGCAAAAGGAAGATAGTGACGCCAGGAGAAACTAGTTCATGGGTGACTCGCAGCGTTTTGCCTGCGATGCCACAATCTTCAAGGAGGCGTGTGAAGGTCAAGCCTAGAACCACGGGTTGCTTTACCTGTGGACAGGAAGGACACTTTGCTCGAGAATGTCCCAAGAAGAACCCTGTTCTATTCCATCCCGATGAACCCCAATGAAACCAAGGTCCATCCCAGAAGAAATGCAAGAGCCTGATGAGTGGACCTCGAGACCAAGATGATGTTGCAGGAGCATCTGCGACTCATGCCATAGCCAATGGTACGTTTTCGAACCAAACCTGTGAACCCTCTAGTTTGTTTGTCATCGTACCCTGAAAAACCCGACGTAAATGGAACACTAGAAGTGTCACGTCGTACTAAATAAAATCTTAAATAATTAAGGATACTAACAGAATCTCATCTAATTTTAGTATAACACCCTACAGAAAACACCCTACAGAGTAAATTAAATTGTTGCCACCCTACAGGGTTGGTAAAATGGCTTCATCTAATTCTAGTTCGAGACCTTACAGAATTGGAGACATTACAAAGTTGGTAACATAACCTCATCTAGTTTTAAGCTTAAAACCCTATAGAGTTGGCTCATCAAATTTTCGTTTAAATACCCTATAGAGCTGGTATCTAAAGCCTAATACCTTACCGGGTAACTTACAGAGTTGATATGTTACAGAGTTGGAATCACCCATTTAAAAGAAAACGTGTAATCAACTTTTTCCAAAAACAAAGAGAAAGGTGCCTTAGGATGTTCTATGACTCTTGAAGGAAGTGAAAGGTTGGAAAAAAATATTGGATGGATAAAACTATGATCGTTACTAGGCAACAAGATCTCTCATATGTATGTATTGGAGGAACCAGATCTTGGAATATGAGATGGTGGAAAAATCATTTGAGGTTTAGCTTAGGAAGGAAAGATTCAGGATCATGTGATTTTTAGTGGAGTTGAGTTATGATATAATATCCGGGGATAACTAGTTGTGGACCCCAAATATTTGGAAGTTATCAGTAACTAAGATTTGTAGTTTTTGAAGAATGGTTGAGGTTTAGAAAGATTGGTGTATATAAAATGATGATGATGGATTTTAGGAAAAAAATCAATATGACTTGGATTTAGTAGATGATTATTCTTGATGGTTTATTCTCGGAGCTTGTCACGCTCTATTGAGATTGTTGGAGGAAAATGATTTAGCTTCGATCATGAGAAAAGAGTTTGGAGATTTTGAAAGGACCTTACAGAGTTGGTAGTACACATAGTTTGTATAACTTTATGAGCTTGATAAAATACCTTTGAGGGAAAAAAATGACTTGAGACTCGATTATATTGGAGTAAGAGGAAGATAGTGGATTTTCCTGGATTTTGGAGATGAGGAATGGAAAGCTCATGCTAAATAAATGTTGGTGGATCTCCATTTAATTGATCATATGAGTTTGGAAAAAAATAGGTATTGGTATAAAAGATAAACCCTGGTTTGATAGCATGGTTTTGAGGAACAAGAAGTTCGAGGATTAGAACATGGCACCCAAACCTTTGAAAAGAAAACAAATTTACCGGTGAATTCTGGTAAGATAAATCAAAGGGGGGGGGGGAAGCCCCTATAAATAATGTTACAAATCAACAACACATGTTTTGTAAACAAATCATCTAACATTTTTTTGACCATGCCCTCTTTTCTCTTGCCTGCGAATCTCGGGACGAGATTCTTTTAAGGGGGGAAGGTTTGTCACACCCCAGTTTTTGGATTCTTGTACTGTGCTTAAGAAGACAAAAATTAGGGCCAAATTTTTTTTCTAACAACATGATTGTTTGAACTAACATATGTTTATGATCTTAATCATATTTGCAAAACAAGTTTTGTTTCTTTATAAAACCAATACCAAATGTTTCTGAAAAACATTCCTGTTATTTTTCCAGATATTTTTCCCTGATGTTTTCCTAATACTACTTGAGTGGATTTTTATTCAAAGAATTGGATCATTCTTGTTTGCATCTTAATACAAACTTTTAACTTTGTTGGATCCAAGAAAACAAGTTTTCAAAATGATTTATGAAAGTTTTCTTTTAAGTTTTCTATGGAAAACAATTCCTGAAAATATAGCCAAGTACCTGTTTTCTACCTTTGTTTTCACTAGGCTATAAAATGTTATTTTATGTTTTCTTGACATTTAATCAATCCTTGATATATGTACTACAAACCCATAAGATTACTTTTATTTTTGGATAAATAAAAACTATCTTTTGCTTGTTGTTTTTCTGGTATAAAATTAAGGCAGAAAAAGGCATTTTTGAAAAACAGATAAAAACAGAAAGTATACCTTTTTCCACATTGTTTTCATGGACTTAAACTATTTCAAAATTGTTTTCAAAAGTTGTTTATGAAAGTATATAACATGGTTAACAAGTCCATACTTTGAAAACAAATTTTGGAAAACAATTGAACCTTGAAAACAGACTCAACTTTTTGAACTTTTAATCTGTTTTCAACACTTAGAAAATTCCAAGTCCTAAGACTGAATTTTTCTGTGAACAGTAGGAGATACACTTTTGCACAAATCTTTCTTGATGTTTCTTTGCACATTTTGATTTTTGGCCTGAGCTAACTTGTTGAATAACTAATGTACTCGAGCCAGCATGCATTAGCTACCTTCTAGAAGCCTTAGGTAGGAAGAAAAAGGAGAGAGAAGGTGATGACATGGATAGGTATGGGCATGCCCATGCCTTTGACCAATTAGCTTGCCAATTGCCTCCACTTCCACCCAAGGGCCAGGATAAGCCTTGCCCCATCGTGGTCTTGACCTAGGTTACCAGTGCACCAAAGTGGAATGACTAAAACCCCCAAGGGCTCACTCATGCCAAAAGGTTGGCACCAACCCGAGTGGCCATCTTGCCCTTGACCTCACCCCTCAGCTATAAGTATCCAAAGACCACATCCGAGCGCCCCTGCACTCCTCCCACTCCCTAGTACCTCCCCAAGTCGAGTTCTGCCCGAGCCCTAGCCCCTGGAGCATGCCCGAGCCCGGGAGCCGCCGCCGGTGACCACCTCGGCCACGGCGAGGTACTGCACGATACCCTCCTTCCAAACCCCTCCATCTGCCCTGGAACGTTTCCCCTAATCCCCCTGAGCATCCCTGAACCTCCCCCATGGTTCCCCGCTTGCAGATCAGCCGCCGCCGTCCGTGGACACCGCCGCGGACACCGGCATCGCGCCGCCGCCAGGAGCCGCGTCGGTCACCGCCGTGACCTCCCCTCAACGCCCTCGACTCCCTGCAGCCTCCCCGAGCACACGCCACCCCTCCCCGAGCCCTAGGTGAGCGCCCCCGAGCTTTTCTCGCCGTCGGCCATCGAGACAGAGAGAGAGAGAGGTGGGAGGTAGAAGAACGCCCGCGCACCGTCGGTTCTGAGATCCACGGTGGCGTTTAAACCGCGCCAGTTTCCCGCGCCGTTCGCGCGTGCTGCTGCGCTGGGCCGTGTTGGGTGCCTAGTTGGGCCGCGCCCGTGCCAAGCCAGCCCGCACTGCGTTTTCTTTTTCATTTAAGTTTTTGCAGAAACTTGTACCTTTTACTTTGGACGTGTATAAAATATAAAAAATGTAAAATAAAATCTGATAAAAATAATGGACCAAACTATATGAAATCTAAACCATACAAAAATTGCATGTCTAAGTTTGGACCAATATTTTGGACACAAGGACTGTTTTGGCAATGACTGTCTGTGAGAACGATTTGAACCTAACTTTTGAAATATGTAATCAAATTGAACAAACTAAAATGTTCTGGATAGGTATTGAAAAGATATATCCAATGCCCCTAACCTCACATCAAGGTGAGCAACCAATTGAAAATGCCATCAAGTTTAATAAAAGGCCAGTAGACTCTTCTATGATTTTTAGATTGAGTTTAAAAATGATTTTTGAAGCAAATCCAATTGGATGAGTTTGGTATTGACTAGACCTATATTGTCCAAGCTTAGGTTAATTTTTGAAGCTCTAGATTTATTTTTGTGGACAGATCTAGAAACAGCAGTTTTTCTGTTCTCATTTCTTTGTGTGTTTTTGTTAGAATGAAATGTTTGGATGTTTTGATCTTGCATATTAGATTGTACAAAGTTGTTAGGACTTGTTTTTGAGATTTTTTATTGCAGTGCATCTACCTTAGAAAGTATGTGCATGATTGGAAACCCAAATAAAAATGGAACTAGCATTTGTTACTTTCTTGTTTTATTATTTGGTATTGTTGTGTGAGCTAGATGTTTGTGTGCTTGGTTGACTAAGTTTATTCTATGTTAGAGATGGATCCAGTACCATTTTGGTACTGTTATTTTAAAGTTATTGCCTCTGTTAGCTTGCTTGTTAATTTATAGCAAAGCATGTGTAAGTCTTGTTATTCCATTGCACTAGTCTTGTTTTCACTAGAATCAATAGCTTTGTATTATTTATCTTGCATGCTAATTTTTGTCATGAGTAACCAGAGGCTTAATACCTCTTTTGCCTTGGTATTAGTGGTCCCATAACCCACTAGTCCCATTGCATCTTGGTTGAGGATGAAAATCCCCAACCATACACGTGTGAAAATAACATGTTTTAATTATATGACTGATTGTTATTTTCCACCATGGAAAATATATTTGTTTGTTTTCACTTATGCAAGTGAGAAGTTGATTTCATCTTTGTAAATACTAGTATGATTGATGTGATCCAATTGTTATCATAATATTCCTTAGGAGTATCATGTTAAGAAATGATTCACCATTGAGTGCTAAATAAAAATTGTTTGCAAATAAAATAAATTCCTTTTGAATGGTAGATTGTTTGTGAATGATTTTAAATTGAGTGTTTGGATTTTTGAGAAGGTTTAGATAAATTTTCATTAAGTGCATAGCTACTGGTTGTGTAAGTTATACCTTGCTTGCTTGCTAGTAATTAATTAGGAAACACAAAAATTGCTAGAATTAAATTATGCATGCTTAATAGTTGTTTCATGGAATTATTTTGATATTTGTGCTTACTAGCATGAGTAAGATTTGTGTACTGTTATTAGGTAAATTTATGATCAGGACTTGCTTGTTTAGATTTGAGCATCATGGTAGCATTGTTTGCTTCTCTAGTGATGAACTAGTGTCACCACTAGAATTTGTGGTTTGCTCTAGTATTGTCATTTTTATTTTATAAGTGTATGAGTTTATTATATCATATTTAGGAAGTTATTACTTCTGTTATGATGCCATGAAATCTTGTTTTGCTTGTGCTATAGTTATAGAATATAATTATCTCTTATAGCATGCTTGTGTAGATTTTCCATACTAGTATGCTAAATGCAGTCATGTTTTTATGCTTATTTGATAGGAGTATAATCTTGAGTGATGATTGTGTTTTGGATTATTTTTATAACTTGATTATTTCGTTTTTAGCTACTGGTTGTTTGATAAATTTTCATTATTGATGGATTCCATAGCTTCAATTAAACATTAATGTAGTAAATAAATAGTCTATTCAATTGTTGTGTGTTTGCTTGTTGTTTGGATTTTGTTGAAATGATTTTACCTTAGCATGAGTTATGCTTGTTCTATTTGTTGTGCTTAAGAGTATCTTATGAAACTAAAACATCCAACTTAAATCATGAACACATTAAAGGATAAAATCGCGCGTGTGTTGCTAATACCCACTGCCATGGGTATTGTTCTGTTTGACCGTCAGTTTATCCGAGTGACCTAACCCTTTGCACCCACAAGCTATATTTTTAGCTTCTTGTATATCTTATTATGAGAGTGGTACACCACTCCATATATGGTATCTAAGATGTGGAGTATGGTTTTCTAAACCATACATGGTGTCTGACGATAGTTTTGGACCGTGAGAGTTATGTGAGATAGTTTTCGTGATAACGCTTCGAGAGAATCCGTGAGTGAACGTTTGCTTGCTGTATGTGTTGTTTAGCTTAGTTGTTTGCCCTTTTGACCTGAGAGTGTGTCTTTTATTCTTTTACGACACTAGAAAACGAAGAAGAAGAAGAAGAAGAAGAAGCAGTTGTGGAGCTGTGCGTCAAGTTCAAGTAACTTCAAGGCCAGGGACATTAAGAGAATTAAGGCAAGCCATCCTGAGGCTTGCTGTTATAATACACTTATCATTATCTATCATGCATGTTTAACTTCTGAATTTTTTTACAAAAACCTTGGTTTCCAAAAACTATTTTTGAGTGAATACTACTACTACTATTATTTACAGTAGTTGATACTTGGTGTTACCAAGCCCATAAGCCACCATATGGTATTTATTACCATCACAAATATTAGTCCCTAAGTGGACACCCTAAAAATGTGTTTCTACAAAACGAAGGCTTTATGGAAAAACCAGGAGAAAAGGGATGAGCCTTATTCACCGGAGGAATGTGGAAGTGGTCATTTTTGGGAAAAACGGTGTTTTCAAAAATGACACATAACCTAGTCTTCGCCGGACAACCTTTACCGTACTGCCACTTTACCCCAACATGGGCACGGGGCTTAACTTGAAGTTTGTTCTTGTTAGTGTGTGTTCTATCTCAATTGCTACAAGGGACATCGTACCATCGAACCGAATGTCGTCAAAACCCCCAATGTTGAGACATAAAAGTGAGGGATTAAGTTCTCCTCCGGGTGCGACAGTTGAGTCTCCTGTCTAGGCAGGGTGGGACCTGGTGCCGGGGAGCACTCGATTGAAGAGATAGGCATATTCTAGCTTGAACATAGTGGATGGTTAGGATCAGATACCTGATGTTCACATACTGTTGTTACAGTCCGTGGTTGTTCACGGCAGGTGTACTGGATCTGGTGGATGTGTACACCTCTGCAGAGTACAACTTTTTCGAAGAAGCCGCGTCCTCGGATATGGACAGTTGAATGGCCATGTAGCTAGCATTGTGTCAATGTTTTCAAAGAGGAGTTTTCAAAAAAATGTTGGACTTATGAAGTACTGAAGGGAAGAAATCTTGTACCGTGGAGGTACCGATGACGAAAAGCCTGAAGTTGTTTTACAAAAAGTTTTAAAAAGAAAATATTTCTTCTCTAAGCAAACATCTGGAAACTGATTCCAAGAAGTTTTGCAAAGAGAAAAACTTTCTTTTAACAAAGATTTACAAAAACTCTTGTACATGTGATATCTACAAGAGAAAGAAAAACTATATTATTTTCTTCTGAAGTATCTTCTTCAACGAAGATAAAGATTAACCTGACTGAAACTGTGATGTCATCCTATATGAACACCATTGATAGTGAACCTTATTTATAGCCTACCTATTACACCGTATAAGCATACTTGCATTTGGTGAGTTACATAATGGATGTCTTGCTGAGTACATTCAAATGTACTCATATTGGTTTCGTCCCTGGTATCAACTTGCCAGATATTGAGAAGGAGTCTCAGAAGAAGATCTACGAAGAGGAGTACGCAACTGATGGCTTTGCGAACTAGGATCGTCTCCGGGTCATCAGCCTGTAGGTTAAGGCGTGACTTGGGCTCTACCGCGTTTGTGTGTGTTTAGTCTTCCGCTGTGTGTGTTGTGAGTTGTCGTGCGTGACAATCGTGTAGGCTTGGTCATGTGACCATGTGTCTTTGTAAGTGTTTGTGCAATCGTGTAATGGATATTGTATCTGTGTAACAGTTTGATATGTTGTTCACGACTGAATTTCCTGGGATCGTGAATGTATGCATATCGGGGGTCTCCTTGAACAGTGGTTCCGGGAGGAGGCCCTACAATCTGTTCATTAGGTTCAATAGATTTCTTAATGCTCTTATTAACCACACTAGCTACAATAGAGTGTTCTTTCTCCTTAGCAGGGAAAGACATTTTCTCAATATAAGGCTCGGGAACAGCAGGATTAACAGCATGCACTTCAATATTTCTAGCAGGAACAATATCTTTATAAGGTGCATGGAACTTGCTAAATTCCTTTTTAGGAATATCAAGATAGGAGGCAAAAGCTTTAAGACAGTTTGCAAAGATTTGAGAATCAAGACCACAATCAACACTAACATTATAGAAATCATCGGCTCCCATAAAAGATTTAATGCATTCATAATCATATCTTATACCTAACTTTCTACCTTTGTCGTTCTCCCATCCTTCAGTGATTTCTTGAATACAGTCAAGAAGATCCCATTTAGCTTCTTCCTTCATACGTGTGAATGATCCAGAACAAGAAGCATCCAATAAATCCTTATCATGAAGAGAAAAATTTTCATAGAAATTATTTATAACAATATACTCAAGAGCTCATGAACGGGACATTTTAGCATTAATAACTTCATTCGCCCCCAAGCTTGGGCAATACTCTCTCCATCGTGAGGCCAAAAATTATATATTTGATTCCGGTCTTTATGAATGTCACTAGGAGGATAAAATTTAGAATAAAAGAGAGGAAAAATTTCCTCCCATCCAATAGATTCAACATTCTTCAGTAATTTGATCCATTCAGCGGCTTTTACTTTCAGCGATAAAGAGAATAATTTCCTTTAAACTTGATCCATTGTAATACCTGCACACCTAAATAACTCGCATAATTCATGTATAAAGAAGGTGTTGAGAGGCAGGTTGAATGAAGAATTAACCGTAAACACTAGCAAACAGGTTTTTGGTGGTTTTTGATAAAGAAAATAAATAAAGTGAGCCTAAATAAAATGTAGTAAATAATATTGCAGCGAGTGGCCTAATCCTTTTGAGATCAAAGGACAAGCTGGTTGTTCTACTTATGATTACCAAACGTTCTCGAGAACACATGGGAATTTCGACAAGTGCTTTCGCTTCATACGGTTGATTAATATTTATCGGTTCGTGAAGTGTTGTGTGGGTGAACCTATTGTAATGCACTGCCCAACTAGGACTAATACATACTTGTGATTATACCCCTCGTAAGCATCCGCAAATACAAGAAAGTAATTAAGATAATTCTAACCACAACCATAAAACTCCGGGATGCTACACTCCCTCGTGCATTGTTTCCTAACAGGGGCTTAGGTTTCTGTCACTCCGGAAACCCCATGATTAGGAGATAAATACACAATGCATCCTCCTAGGCCCATAAAGGTGAAGTATCATTTAGTCGACATTCAGATGACACCACTAGAAGAATAGAACCACAACTTAAATATCGAACCACGAGATATTACTTCAACATAATTCATCTACTAACATCATGACTTCTCCCATGTCCTCAAGAACTAAAAGAGCTACTCATAAGACATCATATGGATCCTAATTAGAGGTGATAAATGGATGATAATAATCTGGTCATAAAGTGCAAACACTGATAAATCTCAAAAGCATCAACAACTAACAAGTAATCCACACCACAAGAGAGATCTAGTGAAGAGCAACGATAAAGACCCCTAATTGTTACAGCGGGATGAAGGTGGATGATGTGGGTGATGGTGCTGGTGGTGATTATGATGACGATGACGATCTTGATGATGGCTGGAGCTATGACGGTGAAGATGGCGATGATTCCACCTCTCCGGGGAGGAATTTCCCCGACAGATTTCTCCCTGTCAAAGAGCTTTTCTCTCTCTATTGTTTTCCACCCTAAGGCGGCAGCGGAATAATTCTTTGATGATGTTCTAGGGCCTAGGGATCCCTTGGGGTCAAGTACGCGAAGGGGGGCACCCAGGAGTGGGCCGGGAGGTAGACCACCCCCAGGCGTGGCTAGAGGGGGAGGGGGCGCGCTGCCTGGTGGTGTGGGCCCCACGTGGCCCCCCTCCGGGTTCCCTTCTAGTTGACTTCCTCCTCGGGGCTTCTAAGACTCTTCCGGAATCCTCCCTCTTCTTCTCATCTTCTGAAATAGGGTATCTCGATGGTGCTTTTTTCCATCAGATTTCTGGTCCTAGTGTTTATTCTCCAAAAATTATAAAACATGCAAAATAAGATAAAATAACATAAGTGATGCATCATAACCTGAAATATATTGATGAATAACAGAAAATAACAATATAAAATGGTGATGCAAAATGGATGTATCAGCTAGCAATGTGCAAATCTTTGCTTGGATGTGTTAGGGTGGACACTAGGGAGTCCCAAGACAATGGTATGACCCAAATCTTCACAAGATTCCCTCATGTTTCTTCGTTCCAGGAGTCTCGGGCTAGTAGTGCATGTAAACTCGAGAGAGAAACAGAGAGAGACAAGGCGATGCCCATGAAGCCTTGAACAGAAAGAGTGGGGGAATAATTGGCATCTACAACCCTTATCACACATGTGCACACATGGTATGTCCTCCCCTACTTTTTCGTGTCGTTCCGACGCTCTGGAGCCCCTCTACGCCAAAACTCTAGCCCCGCTGGAGAAGAGCCAAACTTATCGCACACATCGTTGACCGGAGCCCCGAAGAGGGTAGAAATGTGCAACTTTTTGCTTGGATGTGTTAGGGTGGACACTAGGAAGTCCCAAGAAAATGGTATGACCCAATATTCACAAGATTCCCTCCCGTTTCTCCCTTCCGGGAGTCTATATCTAGTAGTGCAAGTAAACTCGAGAAAGAAACACATAGAGAGAAGTCGATGACCGTGAAGCCCTGAACAGAAAGAGTGGGGGACTCTTTGGCATCTATAAACCTTATCACACCTTTTTACGCATGGTATGGCCTCCCCTGCCTTTTGGTGCCATTCCGACACTCCGGAGCCCCTGTACAGCGAAATCACAACCCCACTAGAGCAGAGCCAAACTTATCGCACACATTGTTGAACGGATCCCCGAGGAGGGTAGCAATGTGCAACTCTTTGCTTAGATGTGTTAGAGTGGACATTAGGAAATCCCAATACAATGGTATGACCCACCCAACTCATCACAAGATTCATTCTTGAGAAAGAAACAAAGAGAGAGAAGTCGATGCCCGTGAAGTCCTAAATAGAAAAAGTGGGGCACTCTTTGGCATCCACAACCCTTATCACACATGGCATGGCCTCCCATGCCTTTTTTGCAGTTCCGATGCTCCTGAGCCCCTCTACCGTGAAACCCTAGCCCCGCTAGAGCGGAGCCAAACTTATCGCACACGTCGTTGACCGAAGCCCCAAAGAGGGTAGCAATTTGCAACTCTTTGCTTGGATGTGTTAGAGTGGACACTAGGAAGTACGAAGACAATGGTATGAATCAACTCTTCACAAGATTCCCTCCCGTTTCTCTGTTCCAGGAGTCTCGGGCCACTAGTGCATGCAAACTCGAGAGAGAAACAAAGAAAGAGAGAAGTCGATGCCCGTGAAGCCCCGAACAGAAAGAGTGGGGTAATCTTTGGAATCTACAACCCTTATCACACCTTTGCACACATGGTATGGCCTCCCTGCCTTTTGGTGCCGTTCCGACGCTCCGGAGCCCCTCTACGGCAAAACCCTAGCCACTACCAAATTTCGTGCGATCAGGGACATTTTGAGCACAACGTTTCGATAACGTCACGTATTTTCTGTCGCGGATGGCTGAAAAGTGGACTTTGCTCTCGACATTGTGGATCCTTTGATCATGGGGCGGTCGATCTCGACGTTTTTTACATTTTACGTCACGGATTTTCGTTCCCGGGCCAATAGGCCCAGCTGGAAGCGAGTTTCGTTCGACGAGAACATCACAGATTAGTCGAATGTATCCCTTTTCATTTCTGTCATTTATTTGTCCATATTGTGAAATCGAATTATCGGCCGGTATATGTTTTTTGCATCACTATTAGTCTAATGTAACCCCTTTTAATTTCTGTCACTTAGATCCATCGAAACTTCTGTCATCTATTTCTCCATACTGTGAACTCCAATTATCTATCTTAAAAAAAATAAACATAGACTGCATATTAATAGAAACCACCGAATAAAGCCAACAAGATTATCGATCTAAACAGAACATCAAAAGTACGGGGCCAGCAATCAACACACCCAGACACATATATATAGGAAGACTGGCCTGTAGTTTTGAAGCTAGGACTAAAAGAACATCATAAGGGGCCGACTACACCTCCGATGGCACTGGATCCTCCCTTCCCTGGGCCATCACGACTACGAGGAGAGCGATCAGAGTTTCCTCCTCTGCCAGGGCTAAATGGATCTTCAGTTTCCCAACCTTCGAGCTCAGTTTGAGGTTGCTGGCCATCATCTTCAACAAATCATCCAACAACTTCCACAATGCTGCGTTGGAAGACCCCCCTGCTTCTTCCTGGCATCGACTGCCTTCTTGAGATTGTCGTGGGCGAGCTTCAAGGCCTTCTCAAGCTCAGCTTCTAGGAAGGCTACCCTCCCTTCCAGAGCGTCGAAGATGACCCTCTCCTCGCCTTCAACTGCCCTGTAGATAGTTGCGTGATAGGAAGTTGATGTTAATCTAAAAGGAAAAACAGATTAAAAAAATGTGAAATCATGAGGAATGCAGAAATAGAACTAAGAAAGATGAAATCGGAAGGAATTCTGAAACGGATCTAAAAAAGATGAAATCACGAGGAATTCAGAAACGGATCAGAAGTACGTGAACAGAAACGGAACCTACATGAGGGTAGCAGACCGCTTCGCTGGTGGAGCCATGGCCGCCTGGAGGAACGCTCGAGCAGCTACTACATCAAAGGTTTTCGCTTGAGAGGAGGCGGTGAGGCAGATAGAGGATGAACTGAAGAGTTCATATATTTATACACTGGGAGGGGGAGTGGAACGGAGGAGCCGCATGCACAACAGAGCAATAACTGACCGCCGGAACTAAAGCGACACGTTTCACGTTCACAATATCGCGTCGAAGTCACCAACGCACGCCTGGCGTGCTAGGGTTACACGATGAGTGGAGGAGCAGTTGTTTCTAGACTTGGGCCATGATGGCACTTTCTTGGGTCCTCTGCTGTTAGGCCATTTTTATTTGGCCTTATAGCACACCGTAGCCCATAATTATCCTAGTTGCAAGCCAAAATAAAAAGGAGGAAATATTGAAACTTCAACGAACACATAAAACGTCAAAATTTTGATTATTTTGACACGTTTTGAACATCTTCCACACTTCAGCACTTCGGAAACTACAGATCGACACGTCGGATAGTACAAATCTAGACTTCGGACACTACACATCATTCCAGATTGTGTCGTCATCGGAGTTCTGCATAAGGCTCTCCCAGAATGCATCGTCCATCTCCTCATCCAACGATGAGACGACGATGGTGGAGGGGCCAGCATCCCCCAGGATGTACGAGCTTGCATCTTCGCGTCCCTCTCAGCGTCGGGCCACAACTGTGCCTTTACCAGATCTGGGTGATCACGGCGGAACCTCTCCATCGTGGCCTCATCGTCCCGGCGGATGTGCAGCTGCACGAACGCGCAACGGTTCTCCTGCTCCTCCTAGCGGGTCAGAATCCTCAGATCCGGGGCGAGGAACTCAGCAACTTCCCTGCTCTCGACGTCTCGGAAATTGAGCTCGGCGCGCGGGCGGCCGAACCGCCACACCACCACATCGAATGCGCGGGCGGCGATCTCGGGTGTGTCGAAGGTGCCCATCCACCACCGCACACCATTGTGTGTAATCTCCACGGACCAGCACCCGGACGGTCGCAGCTGCACTCCTCGAAAGCCGGTGCTTTTTCTCATGCGCGGCGCCATCGGGTGGATGCGGCCACGGTGTGTAGTAATCAGCACCGATAGTGAGGGGGTAGGTCGGGGGTTGTGGCGGCGGCATAGACCGTAGATTGCATGGTCCGTGATCGGTCGTTTTTATGCGATAGAGACGAGGTCGAGAAGTTTAGTGACCGTTGGCTTGCCAGACTTTTGTTGAGTTCTTGAGTGATGAGCTGCACGATCTACAAACACGAGGGATTTGATCTAAACTCGAGATTTTAACACCTATTAGTGATTTGATCTTTAATCAGGTTTTAGCATGAGGGATATACCAGCGATAATGTACCTTAGAAGTTTACGAAACAAACTAAACCTTGCAAGTCCAGGAAAGAAACCAAACCTTAACAATTCTAGGAAGCAAACAAAATTATACTCCAGCTAGACAAAACAAAAAGTTCATAGGCTTAGCTCAGCAGCAGCCTAGTCTCTTCACCCCCAAGGCCTATCCTTTGCTCCGGTTCTATATCACCCCCATCTAAATGACCGCCTCCAACATGGGGTCATCGGTCTCCCTCATAATGATCAAAACAGGTTGCCGATTATGAAAATTATTGCCTTGGACAAAAACCATCCACACCAGCTTGTAGAGGATAATGCGGCTGTCGGTTTTCTAATTGTGAGTAATGGTGGTGACATGCTCTTCTGCTCTATGTCGTAGGCAAAGCCTGCCATGATTCCCCAAGCCAGCGTGTTCCCCTGTCAACTTTGGTAGTTTCTAAGCATGAAAGATAACATACCATATTAGCAGACCTTATCATGGTTCTTGAAAGTTTACTTGCAAAATTGGAGGGCGTCTTATAGTTACATACCATATTATAGTGCTGCAAGCTTGTGACTGTCAAACGAGTCACAAAACGAAGCCCAACATAGGGTCCAAGGGGTAGAAGCCAGGCTAGGAAGTTCTTCTCGTGATTTTCGAGATTGGCTCTTTGGTCATATACGATGTTGGCATCATCATGCCTCTCATCAGCAGAATTGTCAGAATCCTCATCATGTACCTCATCATCTGTCGGGGGCCTACCCCCGAGTAGGGGTAAGGCAGGTGTGAAATGGGGTTCAAGGTACTATTTACCGAGTTCGGTCGTACCGAATTGGTACAGGCCGGGTAGGGCTGGTATCCGGATAGGCTGGTATCCAGTTGACGCTATCCGACAGGAAGAATAAAGGACCAACAGAAGATTCATGTATCAGTCTAGGTAAGCCGGGTAGCACTCGGATGATCCGGATAGAGAAGCAGCTATTCTACTCGGAGGCAAAGTCAAAGAAGCCGTTGAGGTGGATCCCGCGTATCCAGGGGCCGTACCGGCGTGCGGTTCAACTTACTAGGTACGTGGTTATCTGTATCCAGGCGTGGGTATAGTATGGTATGGGGCTGTCAAGTCCTGTCTCTGACAAGGGGGACAGGACATGTTAGTGGCCTACCGTAGAGACTAACAAGGTGGACAAGACATGTCAGCAGCCTACCGCGGAGACTTTCGGCGACGCTGTCAGCGAAGACACGAAGGCGTGCACCGCTGCACAGTGGAGTTGTCTACTCCGTCCTTTTATCTACAAAATACTAGTTGGCCACCAGTATCTAAGGTGGCCTACGCCCTCCTGCGCGAGGGACGACGGAGACTTGGAGAATCACTTAGTCGGGTACTCGGTAGATTGAACCCAGAGGCATTGCTGCTCACGCAGAATGAGATACACAGAGAGAGAGAAGTTCATGTACTCAACATAACATAATACAGAGAGAGGCATGAGTAGGGGTGTTTGCAGTGTTCTGAGCGCGCCTATTCAGCGTGCGATCCCTCCCCGGATACCTACAGCATCCATCGGCCCCAAACTTAAGCCATCCCATGGCATCTATCTTTTCACATCCACGACAGTTGGCGCCCACCGTGGGGCCAGCAGCGGCGCTGGCTGGGGTTCATATCCGGACGGGACCCGTTTCTCGTTCGGGGGAGCGCGTGGTTTGTGGCCTTGTCCACAGATTTGGCTCCCTCGACTTCGTCACCGACAACGCAGGTGATTTCTGCGGCAGGCCCATGCCTGCAGGAGGCTCCGACCTCTCCTTCGGCGCGCATCTTGTGTATGTCACAACCACCGTCATCCGTGAGTACCCCGAGGTGGTGCTCGTTGCTGCGGACCCTCCTGCCGTTCTCGCCGTCCGCGGGAAGGCAACCCGCTGCTCTGTGGGCAGCGTGGAGGTGATGATGACTGGCCCGGCTATCGCTGCCGGGAAAGGCGTGCCCACTGCGCCCGAAGTCGTCGACGAGCCGGCTGCTTGCCAGGTCCACAAGCCTTACGACAAGCCCCAGAACCAACGGGGCTACAAGGACCCTTATACATCGACTGCGATACCGGCGGCTCATGCCGGTGTGGTCGAGCATTTGGGCATGCCCCTCGCCACGGATGTGGATCCGGCTGTGGCGAGGGCTCAGCTCGAGCAGTAGCGCCAGGCCTTGCTCTAGGAGGCCCAGGAGCTGAAAAAGGTTAGGCTTGAGCTCAACCTTGATCAAAATGAGTACAATAGAGCCCATGGTTTTACTCCTATTGCTAGAAATGCTAGCAAGATAGGAATTATTCGTCGCAACCTAGGTGCTGAACTAGCTAGAGATGGTAGAGCTGCTATCAAGTCTAGTAGCATGACCTCGGCTGGTAGGCCACAATATAGCTCTCCTGCCAAAAAACTTAGAGCCGAGTTGCCGCACTTATCTGGTGTGGCTCGCGCTAGCCAACAGGACCGGCTCAATGAGCTAGTTCTTGAAGCTGGCAGGCAGAATGAGGCTTTCTGGCAAGCAAATCTGGGAGTTGGTGCATCCCATATGGTTCAGTCGCATGGGCAAGATCCAAAGGACATGCCTCATCGCCGCTTCCTGGCGGTGAGAGGGCTCAGAGTGTAAACTCTGGGAAGAACAAACAGATGCAGGCGTACGATCTGGTTGTCACCGAAAAACAGCACGTTGTAGAGCGGCAGCCCGGTCATAAACATGTCGCTGCAGGTACTGGCCATCAGGCCTCCCGAGTTCACGAAGAGGGGCAAGGAGGAAACCGAGATGGGCCATCGGGGCGTCATGTTGCCAACCCGGTTCAGCAAATTGTTCAGCCACAAGTAGTTGCTGAAGTGGCCAACTCGGTTGCTCAGCTCGGTCCCGTGCACCAGGACCGCTACAATGACGGGCACTCGGCAATGGAGCAGGCCGGGTACACCGACCCAAGAGATGTTGCAGCTCGACTAGGAGCAAGGATGTTGCAGCCAAGTGATGCAAGATACAAGCTGGATAGGATCTACCTGTCCGAGGAGATAGAAGCCCGGGGACCACCCGGACCAAATTGCTTTGGTCCTAGAATCATGGGAGAGCCGGCTATGCCCAAGTTCCAGTTGGCTAGGGGGACCAAGACCTATGATGGAAGCACTAAGACAGACGACTGGCTGAATGACTATGTTAATACTGTGTATGTTGCCGGCGGTAACCGGAGATGGGCTGTGAGGTATGTACCTCAGATGTTGGAAGGCCCAACCCCGCTTTGGCTCAACAATCTGCCGAGAGACAGTGTAACCTGCTGGCTCGACTTCTCGGAAGCCTTCATCAGCAACTTCACCAGCACTTACAAGAGGCCGAATAGGCCGCAGCAGCTCTCTTCATGCAAGCAGAGGGAAGAAGAAACCGATAGGGAGTATCTTACTCGGTGGAGCACACTGAGGAACACCTGTGAGGGTGTGAATGAGTCACAGACCATTGCCTGGTTCTCTCAAGGTTGTCGGCATGGAAGCATGCTATGGCAGAAGCTTCAAACGAAGATGCCGAGTACGCTCGCCGAGACAATCAAGATTGCAGATATGTATGCTCTCGGTGACCCTACTCAGCCTCTTCTTGATTCTTTCGAGCCGAGGAGAAGAAACAATGATGGTGCCCACCGCAATGACCGCCAAGACTTCCTCAATAAGAGAAGAGATGATCGCCCTGATGCCAGATATGGATAGGAGCATGTAGCTGCTGTCAAGCAAGATCAAGTTGCTGCCGGGAGCAGCCAAAGGCAAAAAACTGTTGGGCCCAATACGGGCAAACCCAGAATCAGGGCCAGAATTTCAAGAAGCAGTACAACGCTCCTCAGCAGAACAATGCCCCCCAGGAGTCCGGTGGTGCGGCTCAGAGATTTATCTTTGAGACCATGAAGGATGGGGATTGCAGCTTTCATACTCGGCATCCAAGCAGGCCGGCCAATCACACTACTCGGCGGTGCAGCTGGTGGGACCGGATCAAGAGCGAGGGCTTTGGCCAACTGCCTCCCCCTCCTCCTCTTCCGGCTCCAGGTTCCAACGCGCAGCCTATTCGGGAAAAGGCTCCCTGGCCAGCCGAGAACCGGCGAAGGGAAAATGTGAACCAAGTGGCTCAGGGGGCTAACCGCAACTACAAAAACCGCAACTACTACACCCGCAACAATAACCGGAACAACAACAACAACAATAATAACAACGGCAATGATGGTGGAGGAGACCAGAACCAGTACCAGGAGCATCATGAGAGCTACATGGTGTTCACCACTGAGTCGGATGACAAGCAATTCCAGCACAGGCGCGCGATGGAGGTGAACACTGTGATGCCGGCCGTGCCGGATTACATGCACTGGTGTGACCAGGACATTGTCTGGTCTTGAGCTGATCATCCCAAGGTCATGCCCAATCCGGGTACCTATGCTCTGGTGGTGGACCCAACCTTCCTGGGGTCCAAGAAGAATGTGAAAATCAGCAAGGTGCTAATTGACAATGAAACCAGCATCAACATCATGTACTGGGATACTATGGAGAAGCTCGGTGTGGCCGAGAACATGCTGCTACCCAGCCGGACTACATTTCATGGCATTGTGCTAGGAGTATCTTGTTCTCCTAACGGCCAGATTTGGATCGATGTGCTATTTGGTACCAGGGAGAACTGCCGGACCGAGTGCCTGCAGTTTGAAGTGGTTGATCTTCAGAGCCCCTACCATGCTCTATTCGGCAGGCCGGATTTGACCAAGTTCATGGACTCAACTCATGCAACCTATCTGAAGATGAAGCTTCCCGGTCCCAATGGCATCATCACCATCTCGGGAGATTACAAGCGTTCCCTAGACTGCGCATCTCCTGGATCTCGGCTAGCCGAGTCCATGGTCATTGCGACAGAGAAGAAGAAAGATACATGAGGTGGTGGCACTAGCACGGGCAGCTCAACTCGGTATGCCTGGCATGCCAAGCTCTCAGCATGGAGCCACATTCCAGGCCTCCCAAGAGACGAAGAAGGTGTAGATTGACCCAGAGTTCCTGGAGCGTGTGGCCATCATTGGCGCCGGATTGGAGGAGAAATAGGAAAGCGCGCTCATCCACTTCCTCCGCGAGAATTGGGACGTCTTTGCAGGGTCCAATCAGGATCTGCCGGGTGTCCCGAGGGAGTTGGTTGAGCACTCTTTACATGTGCGGCCTGATGCCAAGCCGGTTAAGCAGGCGATGCGCCGCTTTGCAGCAGAAAGAAGGAAAGCCATTGGTGACGAGATCACAAGTCTGCTGGTGAGTGGATTTATCATGGAGGTTTTGCATCCGGATTGGCTGGCCAATCCGGTCATGGTGGAGAATAAGAAGGATGATCCCATGGTCGCTGTGGTGTGGCGCATGGGCGTAGACTACACCGACCTGAACAAGGCCTGCCCCAAGGACCCGTTCCCACTGCCCTAGATAAATCAGGTGATTGATTCCACTACCGGGTGCGAGCTTTTGTATTTTAGTGATGCCTACTCTGGTTTTCACCAGATTCCTCTTAATCCGGTTGATCAAATAAAGACTGCTTTTATTACCCCGTACGGGGCTTATTGCTATCGTGTCATGTGCTTTGGTTTAAGGAATGCTGGGGCCACATACCCGAGGTGCATGCAGAAATGCCTGCATGACCAGATCGGCAAGAATGTGCAGGTGTATGTGGATGACATTGTCATCAAAACCAAAGAAAAACACACGCTGCTGAGTGACATTGAAGAAACTTTCGCAAGCTTGCGGAAGTACCGGATGAAATTAAATCCAACCAAGTGCACCTTTGGCGTCCCGGCTGGGAGGCTACTCGGATTTCTTGTGTCTAGCCGAGGCATTCAAGATAATCCTTCCAAGATAAAAGCTATTGAGTGCATGTCTTTTCTTAGGTCACTGAAGAATGTGCAGAAGTTTACCAGGTGCCTAGCTTCCCTTAGCCGTTTCCTGGGAAGAATGGGTGAGAAGGCCTTGCCTCTCTATCAGCTCATGAAGAAAAGTGACAAATTTATCTGGACCCCACAAGCTGATGTGGCATTCAAGGAGCTCAAGACCATGCTCGGTACTGCTCCTATTCTGGCATCTCCACTGCCTAAAGAGCCGATGATGCTCTATATTGCAGCTACCAACCGGGTAGTGAGTGTAGTGATTGTGGTGGAGCGAGAAGAAGAAGAAGGCAAGAGCAGAGGACGGTTTATTATCTCAGTAAGGTGATGTCTAGCTCCAAACAAAACTACCCTCACTATCAGAAGATGACATATGGCATTTACCTGGGTTCCAAGAAGCTCAAGAACTATTTCCAGGATCATTCAATTACAGTGGTGAGCAGTGCTCCCATCTTGGAGATTATGGGCAACAAGGATGCAAGTGGCCGGGTGGCCAAGTGGGCGATTGAGCTAGCCGCTTACACCCCATTGTATGCGAGAAGAGAAGCCATCAAATCCCAGGCTCTGGCGGATTTCCTTGTTGATTGGGCCGAAATGCAGTCTGAGCCTCCCTTGCCGGAAACAAACTTGTGGAGGATGCATTTCGATGGCTCTAAAGTGAATGAAGGGCTCGGGACCGGTGTGGTACTCACCTCACCCAAGCGGGACTAACTCAAGTATGTTCTTCAGATTGATTTTTCGGCATCCAATAGTGTAGCCGAGTATGAAGCCCTGGTCCATGGCCTGAGAGTGTCCAAGGAGATTGGCATCCGGCGGATTCTCTGTTATGGTGACTTGCACCTGGTAGTCCAATAAGTCTTGGGGACTTGGGATGCGTTGGATGCCAACATGGCGTCTTACCGGTTCCTGGTCTAAAATATGACTGGATTCTTCGATGGGTGTGAGTTCCATCACATCCATCGAGCTGAAAATGATGCAGCAAATGATTTATCCAAGTTGGGGTCTTCTCGGCAATTCATCCCTCCTGGGATTGCTCTGGAACATTTGAGGAAGCCCTCTATCAAGCCACCCCCAACTGGGAATCCATATTAACCCGGCTTTGCCGGATGCGGAAGTTGTTCCCATGGAAATTGACTGGGAGAGTGCAAAGGAGAACCCGAGGACTGCCGTCTCCAACCCGGGGACTGCTCCTCCTAACCCGGGGACTATCGCATTCATCGAGAGGATCATTTCTCAGTACTCGGGGACTCGTCTCCGACTCAGAGCAAGTCTTGGTGGCTGATCCAATGGAAGTGGATGAACCTATATTTCCTATTCGGCCCACACCGAGCTAGGCTCTGCCTATACTATCCTTCCTGATGGATGGCACTTTGCCAAGTGACGAGGTCATAGCTAGGCAGATACAAAGAAGATCCAAGGCCTACACCATCATCAACAAAGAACTACACAAGAGAAGTCCTACTGGCATACTCTAACGTTGCGTCGAGCCAAAAGAAGGAGAAGAAATTCTCAGAGAAATACACCAAGGAGAATGCGGGCATCATGCCTCTTCTCGGGCTCTAGTCCATTTGCTGTATGGTGCGTGGATATGGTGGGTCCTTTCAAGCCAGCTCGGGGCAATATGACTCACATCTTGGTCATGGTTGATAAGTTCACCAAATGGATTGAAGTGAAGCCAATCCGGAAGTGTGATGGAAACACATCAGTAAGCTTCTTGAAGGATATCATCCTGAGGTATGGGATCATCGCAGATAATGGAACAAATTTCGCTGGGGAGCATTTTCTCGATTCTGCAAGGAGAAGCGCATCCGGCTGGACATTGCATCAGTCGCCAATCCGGCTTCAAATGGTCAAGTTGAAAGAGCTAATGGCATGGTCCTATCCGGAATAAAGACAAGGATAATTGAGCCATTACAGCGAACCCCTGGTTGTTGGTTGGACGAGTTGCCGGCGGTGTTGTGGAGCCTAAGGACTACCCCTAACCGATCAACCAGATACACACCATTCTTCCTGGTATATGGAGCAGCGGCCGTGTTGCCCACTGACCTTGAGCATGAATCACCTAGAGTAACCCTCTACACTGAGGTGGAGGCAAAGAAGCCTGAGAAAATGATGTTGATCTGCTCGACGAAGCAAGAGAATTAACTCTATCGCGCTCAGCTCTATATCAACAGAATCTAAGACGCTAACATAGCTGGAAAGTAAGCCGAAGGGTTTTCCGAGAAGGCGACATGGTCCTTAGGCTTGTCCAACGCACCGCCGGGATGCATACGCTTTCCCCTCCGTGGGAAGGGCCTTTCATTGTGACCAAGGCTCTGCACAATGATGCGTATTACCTCATTGACACACAGCAACCGAAGAAGAATAGGGCGGATAAATCCGGAGAGGAATCCAAGTGTCCCTGGAATGTAGCTCTACTCTGCTGTTTTCATTCCTGAACAAACATTGTATGTATCCCTTACCGACTTAAATTCCAAGTCGGCACTCCGAATTCGAACTTGGGGAGTGCCTGTGCCAAACTTGCTATGTGTCATTTACTTCATTTACTTTGTCTACTCGGTTAGTCTACTCGGAATTTCATACGCATGTCTAGTAATTTGTTTAAACCTAAGGGCCAACTCTTCGACTCTGCTACTGTCCTCAACCCGACTTCATGGCAAGCAAGAGAACAAGCCAAAGGTCAATGAACACACGAAAAACTGCAAAAGGAAAGAAGGAGTGCATCAACCGAGTAGGTTGTTTTTTCTTTCTGTTTTTGCGGTTAAGTACTGGGCAGTGTTAATTCCAAATCTCAAAGTTTGTAAGTATTAGAAACCCGGTTTTGGAAATCTTGTGACTCGACTACCAAAAATCCACAAGTGGCAGGTAAGAGCAAAGACAAAGGAACCGAGGGAATAAGAAAAGCAACTCGGGGACTCGGAATTAGCGCAATCCGGCATCAAGCCAGTATTGCTAAGAAACTTAATTAAACTGAGTAGCAGTTGGTACAATAAGCTGTTGGACACATCTACACCTGGCATACCGGGGATCTGATAAAAAAGTTTGAAGTTAAGATGGAACAGAAACTTAGGCCGCTGTCGAGGGAGTGGAATTGGCTTCTGCGTTGGATAGGTCTGTGGACTCTGAGACAAGCTCGGAAGCAGCAGTGGAGGCCGAAGTCGCGGAGTCACCAGTTGGAGGAGCGGGCCCGGAGGCGGTGATCTCGGTTGCGGTTTCCGTTGCGCTCAACTTGAGAGTGGGAGTGTCAATCACCATCTCATTGGTGACAACTCCGGACGGGGCAGTGGGCTGCGGGTCAGTCTCGTGACCACCACCCATCTCGGCCTCCTCCCCGGCATCATTCTGCTTGGCTCCTTCGTCGCCTGCTTCATCCTGCTCCTTCTCCTCGTCGTCTATGCTCCCGTCCTCGACGTCCTCATCGTCACCCTCTTCATCATCATCTTCACCATCCTCGGCGTCGGTGTCCGGCTCCGTGGGGCCATCGATGAACTCTTGGGTCTTGCCGTAAGAAGCTAGCCGGTAAGCAGTCTCCTTGCGGCGCTGGATGAACTTGTCGTGGTGTGGATAAGACAGATGCCATGGGATGGCTTAAGTGTTGGGGCCGATGGACGCTGTAGGTATCCGGGAGGGATCGCACGGAGAGTAGCTGCGCTCAGGTATCTCTATCACTGAAAACAACAAGAACTACCCAGGTTCGGGGCCCTCGTGTGGAGGTAACACCCCTACTCCTGCCTATCTCTCTGTATGTATAATCTCCGAGTAGCCACAGTACAAACTAGTCTCTCAGCCGAGTAGCCACTCGGCGGTTCTCTCTCGCTCTAGTGCTGGTCCTTGTAATAAATGCGATCTGGAGCAACGTCCCTCGCGCAGGAGGGGGCAGCGAACCTGATATGGGGTGGCCCAATCTTCTCAATGAGCTTCTCTCTCTTTTTGTATTTTTTCTGATATGTGGATAACTAGTGCTACA
This sequence comes from Alopecurus myosuroides, assembly GCA_028641055.1. Classification (NCBI taxonomy): domain Eukaryota; kingdom Viridiplantae; phylum Streptophyta; class Magnoliopsida; order Poales; family Poaceae; genus Alopecurus; species Alopecurus myosuroides. The sequence goes on from CM054062.1 coordinate 122,169,336, forward strand.
CTGAGACCTCTCACTTAGCAGACCCCTGTTGCCAAATGCAACAACAATGAAGCTCTTTGGATATTCTAAACTACACACTCTTGCACAAGTAATCAAAGATCACAAGTGATCCTGTATCCCCCTATTCCCAGATGGAATAACAAGATATCACGCAACTTTGCAATTGGTAAACTTCAAGATGAATGCTACACTAGGGGTGGCCCAATCTTCTCAATGAGGTTCTCTCTCTTTTTGTATTTTTCTGATATGTGGATAACTAGTGCTACACTGAGACCTCTCACTTAGCAAACCCCTGTTGCTAGATGCAACAACAATCAAGCTCTTTGGATATTCTCAACTACACACTCTTGCACAAGTAATCAAAGATCACAAGTGGTCCTGTATCCCCCTATTCCCAGATGGAATAACAAGATATCACGCAACTTTGCAATTGGTAAACTTCAAGATGAATGCTTAATAGCAATACAATCTAGAGGCTAGGGTTGTTGGTTTTTGGTTTAAACTGGTTCTCCCTCTTCCACACGCAGGTGGGGAGTATATATAGGTGGAGGGCTCCTTGCACAAGCACTTCTCCTACTAGGACTAGGACTCAACTAGGACTCCTACTTGGACTAGGAGGACTCTACTAGGACTCCTACTTGGACTAGGAAGGGATACAAACCGACCAAACTTTAGGGGGTTCGGCCATTATGGCATACAGGCCATGCCTAAATTAATTAGGACTTCACTATGGCGCATTTAACCCTATGGAGGCGCCATCCCCTTGTTTTCATCCTTGCAACAATTGTTTTCACCTTTTGCAGGATTGATTTCAACACTTAAGCTTGTTTTCCATCAGCCACATATTGTTTTCCAGCTCCTATTGAAGTCATCCTCCATCCATGTTTGTGTTAACAATAACCCTACTAATAAATCATAACATAGCTTAGGTAGTATAACATTCTTATAACCACAAACAATATTTAATAATAGGAAAGAATTCACCTTAAAATAATCATCAGTGAGACTTAATATTTCTTTCCAACTCAAGCATGAATAAACCTCATGGACCTCTATAATGTCCCTATCATCCTCCCTTTCTTCAAGACAAGACGTCCTCGGCTTGTTGTATGCTGAAAGTGGAATAAACAAAAAGAACAACGTGTATGCACAATACATATATCTATAATGAGGTGCATTAGTTGTTATCATACCATAAAATTGTGCCCTAGACATGTGACCACGAATTTTGGTTGTAAACATCACATAATTGTCATAGCACTCCATAAAGTAGCAATCAAAATTGCAAATATAAGTGAAGCTCATTAAATCATGATCAAAAGGAGAATCATATGTGTATATATTTTAATTGTTTAATATCAATTCAAGTGTTCTCACAGAAGATCTATGATCAAATTTATGTTTATTAGTACACTCAAAGCTGGGAACATGCTTATTATTTTCATCATGAAAATTGCAACTTAATTTGCAAATATAAGTGAACAACAATTTATTAGCACATGCATGTGACAAGTATTGTGGCAAACCAAACATATGTGTAAAATCATGCTCATATGTAGGAAATTATAACCTATCTACCCAAGGTAATACATTGTTTAATTCGGCCACTTTATCACAAGTTATGCATATGTGATCCACCATAAATATTTCACTCATGTTATAGTCACCAATCAAGTTAAAAGTGAAAGAAGAAACATAATTGCTAGAATTGACATATGAAATTTCAGCAACCTTTTTCATAGCACTTTGCACATTAATTGATTCATTTAACATGATGTAATCCACAATATCATTAGGTGGTATTTTAGCAAGTACTTCTTTATGTGAAATCAACACCACATGATTAAATTTCAAAATTAACACATTATCACATGTAGGTGGACTATCTATGCTTGTTAACTCACAAGAATCAACTAGCAATTTAGTGGGTTCACATAAATCAATACTTGAGAGGGGTAAGACGAAATCAGCACCTCTATCAATAGCATCCTCCTCGGATTTATTAGGTACCAATTCAACTATCTCAAGTGGTGATGCAGGTTCTACTTGTTGTGGCTCCCTTTCTTCAAAAGTAACCTGCACATCAGAAGAAACAACACTAGGAGTAGACATGATTACATTAGTAGAAATAACCTCACATGCCTTCTCATCCTCGACAAATCCCATAACTAAACGCTCAAGTCTTTGCATCTCAAGTTTTTCAAGTCTTTGCTTTTCAAGCATTTGAGCAGAAATTAAGGGTTGATGTCTAATTCTTTGAAATTTTGTAAGCCGAGCATGTATTATCCTATTTTTCTTATCGTTCCAAAAGAATTGTAAATCAGGATAATGGCTATCAAAATTAACTCTATATTTAGTGTACCATTGTTGTCCCAACAAAAGATGAGAACAAATAATATCTCTAGGCATCACATGACATAAAATTTTCTCCTTATGGCCATGAATGGTTAAAGGAACAAAGACTATGTGAGTGATAATAAGTTCATCATCATATGAAGGTAACCTAAATGGATCACATGTGTGTGGAACCAGCTGCAATTCTTCAACAACCTCAGGAGTAACAAAATTATACCGTGTACCTTTATCAAGGGTAATAGTAACCTGACTTTCCTTGATGTCTGCTGTGAAATGGAACAAATATTTTGCTAGAATCCCACTAGCATCCTCCTTCCAAAACGTAGCACTGCAAGCATCGACACTAGGAAAACCCATTGATTAATTTCTTAGTGAAACAAAATAATAATAGGTTGTGGTGTTCTCTCACAACTCACTCAAAACCAAGCAAAGATGGCTTCACTTAATGTTCCAAGAGTGAAAAGGATCAACTTACCAACAAGGAGCAATGAATAATGTGCTTTGGTGTGAGAAGAAAATAATCCGAGCTATCAAGTATCACAATGCAAACGGGGTTTTTGGTGGGGCTTGGATGGGATTCCTAACAACACCAAAATAACAACTCCAATGTACGGTCTAATGTGATGAAAAATACTAAAGGAAACACACTCACTCAGGGAGACAAATGTGGCTTAGCAATTATATGGAAGAGTTATTGCAAGCACTCGAAAGACACTAGCAAATACTCTATGAAAACAGGCACACGATTGCTCAAGTATGTCCACAAAATATCCAAGATGATAGGCTTCCACTAGTGATAGTATGTCTCGGCTTCATTTTGCTTTTTCTCTCTTTTTACTTTTTATACTTTTTCAATGGCCTTTGAATCAACTAGGAGAAGAAAATACGGACAAGAATTGATCAAATTGAGCAGCCTGTGAGAGCAATAAAACAGCTAGTCTTTGGGTTTTGGGACCTAAAATTTGCTGTAGAATGGCTGTGTCTAGGGCTTAACAAAGATCAGCACAGAATCCTAGAGATAAAACAGGAAGAAAAAGAAAACTAAAAAATAGATAGATATTTGTGCGTGCGGTTGTGTGGACTTGTTGCGGTGTGTGCGGGTGGTGTAGGGATTTGGCGGATCCGGGTGCGAGTGGACTTAGCGTGTCCGGCGCGTTTTGTTGGTGTGTCCGAGCGCGGATCGAGCGCTGGCGCGTGTAGCGACCAAGCGGGAAAGAAAACGCGCGAGTATTGGAATCAGCGACAAAACGAAACCGACAAGGAGCGTGTGCGTGGTTCGGTGGGATCGGCGCGTGGCCAGTGCGATGCGGTTATGGTGTATGGACCAAGTCTAGGAAGATTGGAATACTATCGTGCGTACGTGGATGAATTGGTATCCGTTCCGATGCGAGTGGGGAGTGGGCGCGCGGGTGGATCGGCGACTCACGCGCGCGTTTTGGGCGTGTTTGGCCGGATCGAGCGGATAAGTAGCGAATCGGTGTGGTGGATTGGAAACAGCACGCGGTCTTGGCAGGTGGTGAGGTGTGGTACGCGGTGGGCTATTTTGGCGGTATGTGCGCAAACGCGGTTATGGCAGGAAAACACAGCGCGCAGTTGGCTGGACGGTGAATCCGAGGGTGGGACGGTTGGCCAACTCGACTGCGGCTATGTATCCGGGCTATGTATCCGAGCGTAGACAACTCACAACACACTATTTTTTTTGTGGAGATTTTTCAGAATAGATTGAAACAAAAAGATGAACACGATGAATCCTAAAAAGATGAAAAAGAAAAACAGGAACGCAAATCAACAAGAAACAGCAACTAGTAGATGCAAATTGGTGTTGATCTAGGCTCTGGCATAAACTAAACCTAATATTTTTGTGGGGCTTTTTGTGGATAGGAAATAAAAACAACTAGACTAAGAATAAATTTACTCACCGAGGCAACCTGAGAATCTGATACCAAGATGATAAGGGGTGGCCCAATCTTCTCAATGAGCTTCTCTCTTTTTGTATTTTTCTGATATGTGGATAATTAGTGCTACGCTGAGACCTCTCACTTAGCAGACCCCTGTTGCCAGATGCAACAATAATCAAGCTCTTTGGATATTCTCAACTACACACTCTTGCACAAGTAATCAAAGATCACAAGTGGTCCTGTATCCCCCTATTCCCGGATGGAATAACAATATATCACGCAACTTTGCAATTGGTAAACTTCAAGATGAATGCTTAATAGCAATACAATCTAGAGGCTAGGGTTGTTGGTTTTTGGTTTAAACTGGTTCTCCCTCTTCCACACGCAGGTGGGGAGTATATATAGGTGGAGGGCTCCTTGCACAAGCACTTCTCCTACTAGGACTAGGACTCAACTAGGACTCCTACTTGGACTAGGAGGACTCTACTAGGACTCCTACTTGGACTAGGAAGGGATACAAACCGACCCAACTTTAGGTGGTTCGGCCATGGCATACAGGCCATGCCTAAATTAATTTTGGACTTCACTATGGCGCATTTAACCCTATGGAGGTGCCATCCCCTTGTTTTCAGCCTTGCAACAATTGTTTTCACCATTTGCAGGATTGATTTCAACACTTAAGATTGTTTTAAATCAGCCACATATTGTTTTCCAGCTCCTCTTGAAGTCATCCTCCATCCATGTTTGTGTTCACAATAACCCTGCTAATAAATGATAACATAGCTTAGGTAGTATAACATTCTTATAACCACAAACAATATTTAATAATAGGAACGAATTCACCTTAAAATAATCATAAGTGAGACTTAATATTTCATTCCAACTCAAGCATGAATAAACCTCATGGACATGTATTATGTCCCTATCAGAACCTTATATACTTGTGCCCAGCCGAATAAACAAAGACTAAAAGGTACAACTTGATGGGACACGCCCTCTGCAAAACAGAGCACGCCTCCGGCTGCTCGCCGACCCGGGTGCGGGAAGTCGCCGCGCCGTTCGGCAAATGGGACCTGTCCACCCTCTCAGTCTCATAGAGTAGGCCCCTTGACATGTCATGTCCCCTCTGTTAGTGATAGGACTTGACAGGGGCCTACCTCACTGTAGCCACGTCGTAGCGCGGGTAATCATGCGCTCTGTAAGTTGAATCACACGCCTGTACGGCTACAGGATACGCGGGATCTTGTCAGAACGGCTCCATTGACTTCTGGCCCGAGTAGGAACGCAAACCATCTACTCGGACCATAACTTCTCTATTCGGACGAATACAATCTTCCTTCATATCTTCTCTGGGCCTTTAGTACTTATTACCGGGTAGAGGGTACCCGGGTAGCCACCAACACGGCCAACAGTACTCTGATCTTCACTTTTACCACTTGCCTTACCCTACTCGGGGGTAGCCCCCCGACATTAGTCCCCGAAGCTGGTAGAGTCCAGTGAACTTGTTCACGGGGCCCTGCCAGCTTAAACCAACTTGTCTTCTTGAAGTAGCAATGCCAATTTGCACCTCCACTTAGATCAAGGACTCCTTCTCTACTCTCTCCAACTATGGTTACGAGAGAAACTTCCTTGTAGCCGAGTAGAGCACTCTCTCTAACGTGCTGCCGAGTAAATTGACATAGCGAAATTTCGAACATGATCCCGCTGGATCAGACCAAATCCATCTTCTCGTGTCGCTACTGGGCACGTGTCAAGCCCACGTACCCCCGACGCCTCGTTGCCAGGGACATAGCAGGCCACGCGCCAGTCTCTGCGCTTAGGGCCCACAGCCCGTTAGGTCACATCACACGGGTACTCGAGAGCCCACGATCTGAGACGTGGGATTAACTGCGCCTGTTACGCGCGCGGTTCACGCTTTGTGCGTTTCTAACGGGCAGTTAACCCACGTCGCACGATCAATGCCCACGATTGATCCAGTAGTAACTGCAACGCGCGGGGAGAGATAAATACCCCCGCGCTGCCTGACTGTTCTCTTTCCTCCGCATTTCCCAATCTCACATCCCCATCCCCTCTGTCGCCGCCGTCGAGCCCAGCGCCGCCGCAAGCACTCACTGCGCCGCCACCGTGAGATCTGAGAGCAAGCATCCCGGCGTGCCATCGCTGCCATCCTTGCCCCCAACTCCGACAAGCTTTTCCTCTCCAACAGCAACCTCACATCCATGGCTCCGCACGGAGACGAGTCGGTTTCCGCCCGAGCCGGCTGGGAGGGCTCGGACGTCACCGCCGAGGACTGCCAATGGCTGGTGAACACCCGCCGTGTTCCTCCCGGCGTGGTTTGCCGGCATCCTGGCACCGAGCTCGTCCCGACACCTGAGAAGGACGAGTACGTTGTCTTCCTTTCTCACTTCAAATGCGGCTTCGGCCTTCCTCGAAATTCCTTTCTGATTTCCTCCGCCACTTCGGCCTCCAGCCACACCATCTTCCACCAAACGCTATCGTCATGCTCTCCATACACGCCACCGTGTGTGAGGCCTTCCTGGGTGTCTACCCAACTATCCAGACATTGGCAAGATACTTCTTTCTCCGCAAGAAAAGTGTTCCCGATCCCGGCCACACTGAGGCCCCTCGCGCGATGACCCAGACGGGTAGCGCGATGATGTTGCAGCGCAAGACCGGGCACCACCCGCGGGTGCTCGGATTGGAAACCGTGCGCAAGTGGCAGCACGGCTTCCTCTATGTGAAGAACGTGCCCGCCGAGAAGGGCAAGCCCATCGAAGACCGGATAGGGCTCCCTAAGTTCAAGAACGCTGCCCGCCGGGCAGAACTGGGGCTACGATCCAAAGAAGACCCTCCCAGACGTCCTCTAGGTCGAGAAGCGCATGACCGAGTTGATCTCGGAAGGGCTCCTTCAGGACGATCCAATCGCCTGCTAGATCTCCCGCTGAGTACTCCCGCTCCAAGAGCGAGCACACAAGATGTGCTACATGGTAGGTCCTCGGGATTGCACCAGGACGACGACCTTTGAGCTCAGCAAGGCTGAGGTGGCCATCTGGGCAAGGTCTATCATGCAGACCACGCTCACCGACAACTGGGAATATGGCTTCATGCCGTATAGCCGCACCAAGAAGATCCCTCAGGTGAGTGCTCTTCTCTACACCTTTACTATTTGTAATTGACACTGAGTAGAACTCCTCTTAGCTTCATATGCTTTGTATTTGCATGTTGTTCCGAGTAGAACCACTTAGCTTAATGTGCTTTGTGTTTGCAGGCTATCCCGAGTAGAAACACTTAGCTTAATATGCTTTGTGTTTGCACGCCTGTTCCGAATAGAACCACTTATCCGAGAACTCAACTCACAGTGCTTGCTTGTACCAACAGCATATCAATGGCCAGAGAGAAGAGGACAATGAGATCTTCGAGGCCAACTGGCATGATGACAGGACTGAGGATGACGCCAAGGCATACGACACCCAAGACACCTTGTGCATCCCTCACGCCAATCAACCTGGTAAGTCCCGAGCAGATGCCTCTATTCAGGATTGGTCCGAAGACGACGAAGGTGACTTGGTTCACCTCTCTGTTTACTCGCAGTTTGTTTTGCTTCCCTTCTATTTGCTTATTCTGAATTCTCCCTTCTTCTCTGCAGAGGAGCCTGATGTGGACGAGCTGGAGGAGCCCGTGGACGTGGTTCCTGTGTCCATGGCTGCTCCCACTACTCGGAAGAGGGTTGGTAGCGGTGCCCAGGCACCTCCTCCCAAGAGGACCAAGAAGATCCCAGCGAACAAAGCCGTCGCTTCCCGTAAGAGGAAGGTCCCCACCAGCAAAGGGTAAGTGTTCACCGAGTAAACCTTGACTTATTGCCGCTTTCTGTTGTGCTTTTCCCTTCTCCCTTTTTCTGCTTTCTTTTTGACCCTATTTCTTCTTCCAGCGCGCCTCTCGACGCTGATGCCACTGCTTCCCCTCTTCCCAAAAAGAAGATAACTGTGCCCCGAGATCAGCTCGTAAATCTCTCGGATGAAGAGGAAGACCAGGAACTGCAGGGTACGACGCGTGCATCCTCCCCTGTTGATGAAGAACAAGATCTCGGCACCGACAATGACGGCGTCGGGGACGACACTGACCAAGTCACCGAACAGCAGCAACCTGATGCGCAGCAAGCTTCCCAGGACGCTGCCAACACCGAGATGCCGCCAACTCCCCCAGCTGCATCAGCTGGGGAAGACACTGAACACGCTGCCGAGCAGCAGCAAGAAGACGCCGCCCTGGAGCATCCAGAGCCTGCTGCAGAACAGCAGCGTGAAGACAATGCTATAGAGCAGCATGACCCCGCGGCCGAGCCACGGGTAGAAGACAATGCCGTCGAAAAGCCTGATCCCGCTGCGGAGCAGCGGGCAGAAGACGATGTGATGGAGCCAGCCCACCAAGACCAAGCGCAGCCAGACGCTACACCGAGTAGCCGGCCACCTGTATCGCCAACTCAGCAGGCGACTCCACCCCGCGCATCAGTTCCTCCACCAACTCAGCAACCATCTCCGCCAGTCATCAAGTGCCACCACCTTCTCGGCCAACCCCCACGCCAAGCACCAAGAAGACCACCAAGACGGGAGCTGAGGCAACCCGGACGCAGCCGAAACGGGCTGCCTCACAGGCTGGGCAGGCGCCGCAGCCTTCCAAGCCGCAAGGCGAGCCGTCCAAGAAGCCAGTCAAGAGCACCCAGCTGACACTCACTTCAAGCGCCAACCCGGTTGCCTCCGGGGTCACCTTTGGCCATGTCGAGAAGTCGAGTGCTGGTGCTGGCACCAGCGTGCAGCGCAAATATCCCGAGTACTGGGTAGAACTGTCGCAACGCCACCAAATCTCGCTGTCCAAGGAGGAGAAACGACTAGTCGCTCTCAAAGAGCACCAAGCCGTGGGAACCTCCAAGTCCAAGGGAAAGAAGGAAGCCGTGGCCATCAAAGAACTTTCTTCCCGCGGCAAAGACGAGGAGGAGCTTCCCGAAGAAGGCCTTGCGGCCATCTTGGACCGAGTAGGCCACATCAGGAAGGCCTGGGACAGCAAGGTGCTCGGCAATAATGCCTGGGATGGTACCGAGTTGGGGAAACTCGACCATTACCGAACGGACTGGAACAAGGCCGACATTGGCTCTGTTGGCATGACGGTCGCCAGCCCTTTCTGCACCTTGGCCGGAAAGCTGTTTGTCCTGCGCAAGAACGCCGAGGACATCGAGCAAAGCTATGTTGTAAGAGTCTCTCTCTTCTTTGTATTTTCCGAGTTGTTGATTTCTTTTTTCTCTTCTCTTTTTCTCTTCTTCTCTTCTTCTCTTAGTCATTCCCCCAGTCCCCGAGATTCGGTCCGAGTAGGTGAAGACTCAACCGAGTTGACATTTACTCAGGCCAAACCTTCCAGTACTCATATTTTCCTTTCTACTCTGCAAAATAGCGTCCAAAATTGGACACAGATTTTCCGTCAACTTCTCTGGAACCACAGCCAAGCCAGGGACCGGAACCAAGCCCTGGAGGCCGAGAAGAAAGACAAGGATGCTATGGTGGAGAAAGCCCTGGAGCGCACCCTCAAGCTTTCTGAAATAGAGAGTAAGCTTTTAGCATCTCGGTTTATGCGTTTTGTACTTATGTCCGTTACTTGCTTTTTGCTCAATTGTTGTCTTCTCTACAGGCGAGCTCAAGGCTCTGGTGGAAAGGCATCAAGATTGCGAGGTCTTCGCTGCCTCTGCTCAAAGAAAGATCACTTCTCTGGAAGGTGAACAATCATCTCTCTTCTCTGTATTTGTCTTATCTTTGTTGGCTACTCTGCTGATAACGCTCTTCTACCCGTAGAAGAATACAAGAAGTTCCGGGAGCAGCATCTGGATTGCCTCACCCCCGCTGAAGTTCAAAAGCAAATGCAGGCCCGGGAAGCGGAGATTGAGAAGGAGCGCACGTCCGAGAAGGCAGAGTTTGAGAAACTCCAGGTCGATCTCACAGACGCGCTCCAAACCGCAATCAACCAAGTCCGCGAGAAGCATGAGTTTGAGACGACAGCCAAAGTTGAGAAGCGAGCACTCGAGCTGGAAATTAGCATGCTCAAGGAAAGGAACCGAGCCCTCGAGGTTCAAATCAATGACTCGTGCCATGTCCATGACAAGTATCTCCAAGAATCAGAGGACTGGAAGGTCAAGCTGGGAGGCCTGCTGGTAGACATGAAATGTGAGTTGCCGCTACCCCTTTTCTTATTTTGTTTCCTTCTTCTCTGCCTTCTTCTACCCGGTTTTTCTTCTTCTCGGACACTATTTCTGATTCATCTTAGTTCCTTATGAAGATATCTTCCCGAAACTCCGTTCCGCTGGTGTGCCAGCTTTGGATAAGGCAAGACAGGCTAGGGTTGCCTCTGGTCTGAACATTGACAACACCTCCAGCATCAATGACCATCTCCTCAACATCAAGACACAAATCCGCTCCCTCAAGGGCCTGGGCACCTCCATGGTGTCCACTGGTATCAAGTTGCACAAGCTCTTCTGGCCCGAGAAGGACGTCCCGGAAACCTTCCACGAGATCGCTGATCACCTAGATGAGGTCAAGGTGGAGCTCAAGAAATGGCGTGCCTCCGCAGCTCGGGCAGGAGCTGACGAGCGGCTACACTTCGTCTTGTCCTGGTGAACTTGGATCTCCAAAGGATTAGTACGCGCCGTGAAGACTCCAAGTGGACCAAAGATCCGGATTGCGTCGCTCGCCGAAAAGAGGTGGCTTAAGAGCTCGTCTCCTACGCCTGCACCAACGTCTTCATCTACGGCCCCACCGAGCCTGATACAGATGTTGGCGAAGAGGACGATGACGAGGATGATCATGAGGATAGCATTACTGATGAAGACTTGGCCGACTTCGAGGAGGGTGCCGAGGAGGAGGGATCCAAGCATGAGGAAGCCAAGGGGGCGGAGGGGAACGAGCAGCAAGGCAATGCTGAGGACTCCGAGTTGGCAGCCAACCCAGAGGATAAGCAGCCGCAGTCCGCCTCGCAGGAGGCCACCATCACCACCGAGATGGTGATCCAAGACCTGGCTCCTGAGTTGGGCACGACTGTTGCTGCTACGGACGGTCTTTACCCTCTAGACTATGACTCTGCAACGGATCCCATCTCTGTGGCTCCAGCAACTTCCGATCCAGCTGCCTCTGCCAACACCGACGCGGACAACACGGCTTCTACTGTTGTGTAATTCCTGCAAGTCTTATCTCCAAACTTTTATCAGATCCCCGGGATGCCGGGTGCATATGTAATCGGTACAATTATGTCCTTTGCTACCCAGTTTCTATTTCAGTTAACAGTTTAGCAACTCTGGCTCAATGCCAGGTTGCGTTTCTATGCAAGTCCCCGAGTTGCATTTTTTATCCACTCATTCTCTTTGTCTCAGCTCTTACCGGCCACTTGTGGCTTTTTTGGTAGTCGAGTCACAAGATTTCAAAGTTTGAGCTTCAAATACTTAGCCACTTAAAAAAAATGCATGGTAACGCTGCCCACCACTTAGCCGAAAAGAGACAACAGACAGAAAAGAACACCCTACTCGGTTGCTACACCTCTCTCTTTCTTAGCAATTTTTCGTGTGCTCATTGACCTTTGGCTTGTTCTCTTGCTTGCCATGAAGCCGGGTTGCGGACAACAGCAGAGTCGAAGAGTTGGCCCTTGGGTTTAAACACATTACTATATATTCTTATGAAATTCTAAGTAAAGCAACCGAGTAGACAAAGTAAAACAGAGTAGAACAACACAGATCAAATTTGGACAAGGGCAGTCCCCGAGTATGAATTCGGAGTGCCGACTAGAATTTTAACACGGTTGAGGAGATACATACAACTTTCTGCTCATGAATGAAAACGGCGGAGTAGAGGTACATTCTAGGGGCGCTTAGATTCCTCTCCAGCTCTATCCGGCCTGTTCTTCTGGGGTGCATGTGCGTCAACTAGGTAATAGGCATCATTGTGCAGAGCCTTGCTCAAAATGAAAGGCCCTTCCCACGGAGGGGACAGCTTGTGCATCCCGGCCGTGCGCTGCACGAGCCTAAGGACCATGTCTCCTTCCCGGAAAACCCTTGGGTTTACTTTCCCGCTGTGATAACGCCTCAAGTTTTGCTGATAGACAGTTGAACGTGACAGAGTTAACTCTCTTGCTTCTTCTAGCAGGTCAACGTCATTTTCTCGAGCTTCTCTCGCCTCTGCCTCAGTGTAGAGGGTTACTCGGTGCGAGTCTTGCTCTAGATCAGTGGGCAACACGGCCTCAGCTCCATATACCAGGAAGAATGGTGTGTATCCGGTTGATCGGTTAGGGGTAGTCCTTAGACTCCACAACACCGCCGGAACTCGTCCAGCCAACAACCAGGGGTTCGCTGTAATGGCTCCATCAGCCTTGGCTTTATGCCAGATAGGACCATGCCATTTGCTCTCTAAACTTGCCCATTGGAGGTCGGATGCGCAACAGATGCAACATCTAGCCGGATCCGCTTCTCTTTGCAGAATCTTGCGAAAGCACCCTCAGCAAAGTTTGTGCCATTATCAGTGATGATGCTGTGCGGGTAGCCGTATCTTAGGATCACATCCTTCAGGAAACTCGCAGCTGTGAATCCATCACACTTCTGAATAGGCTTGACCTCAATCCACTTGGTGAACTTATCAACCATGACCAAGATTTGAGTCATGTTGCCTCTAGGTGGCTTGAAAGGCCCCACTATATCCAAACACCAAACTGCAAATGGCCAAGTAATGGGAATGGTCTTCAACTCGGAAGCTGGCATATGAATCTTACTTGCAAATCTCTGGAAGCCGTTGCACTTTCTCACTATATCTTCAGCTTGCTTCAAGGCAGTGAGCCAAAAGAAACCATGCCAGAAAGCCTTGTTGACCAAAGTCCGAGAAGAGGCGTGATGCCCGCATTCCCCCTGGTGTATCTCTATCAGAATTTCTTCTCCTTCCTCTGGCTCAGCGCAGCGTTGCAGCACACCAGTAGGACTCCTTTTGTGCAACACCTTGTTGAGGATAGTGTAGCCCTTGGATCTTCTCTGTATCTGCATGGCCGCGACCTCGTCACTTGGCAAGGTGCCATTCGTTAGAAAGGATAATATGGGCAGATCCCAACTCGGTGTCTCCCGTGTGGGAAACACTGGTTCGTACACTTCCATTGGATCAGCTACGAACACCTCTTCTGAGTTGGGGGCGAGTCCCCGAGTACTGCGAAATGATCCCCTAGATGAATGCGCCAGTCCCCGGGTTGAATGGAGCAGTTCCCGGGTTGCAGGTGCCAGTCCCCGGGTTGGAGACGACAATCCCAAGGTTCTCTTTTGTAGCCTCCCAGTCAATCTCCATTGGAACAGCTTCCTCTCCTGGCAGAGAAGGAACAAAGATAGATTCCGAGTTGGGGAATGGCTTGATGGATGGCTTTCCCAAATGCTCCAAGGCAATCCCAGTCGGGATGAACTGCCGAGAAGACCCCAACTTGGACAGCTCATCAGCTGCATCATTTTCAGCTCGGTGTATATGATGGAACTCACACCCTTCAAAGAAGCCAGTCATGGTTTGCACCAGAAACCGGTAGGATGCCATGTTGGCATCCGAAGCATCCTAGGTGCCGGATACCTACTGCACCACCAAATCATAGTCGCCATAGCAGACGATGCGCTGCACCACAATTTCCTTGGCTACCCTCAGGCCATGCACCACTGCCTCATACTCAGCCACATTGTTAGATGCCTTGAAATGAATCTGCAGCATGTACTTGAGTTCATCTCGCTTGGGTGACGTGATATGGGGTGGCCCGATCTTCTCAATGAGCTTCTCTCTCTTTTTGTATTTTCTGATATGTGTGGATAACTAGTGCTACACTGAGACCTCTCACTCAGCTGACCCCTGTTGCCAGATGCAACAACAATCAAGCTCTTTGGATATTCTCAACTACACACTCTTGCACAAGTAATCAAAGATCACAAGTGGTCCTGTATCCCCCTATTCCCAGATGGAATAACAAGATATCACGCAACTTTGCAGGGTAAACTTCAAGTAGTATGCTTAGCAGCAATACAAACTAGAGGCTAGGGTTTCATTGGTTTTGGTTTAAACTTGTTCTCCCTCTTCCACACGCAGGTGGGGAGTATATATAGGTGGAGGGCCCCTTGACAAGCACCTCTCCTACTAGGACTAGGACTCAACTAGGACTCCTACTTGGACTAGGAGGACTCTACTAGGACTCCTACTTGGATTAGGAAGGGATACAAACCGACCCAACTTTAGGGGGTTCGGCCATTATGGCATGCAGGCCATGCCTAATTGAATTAGGACTTTCTATATGGCGCATTGATCTTCAACGGGGCGCCCTCCTCTTGTTTTCACCATTCCTTAGTGTGGAAGAACATTCCTGGAGTTGTTTTCCACACTTGCACATTTGTTTTCAACACTTGTAACTTTGTTTTCCATCATCTCCATGTTGTTTTCCAGCAAGTCTTGAGGTCTTCCTCCATCCATGTTTGTGTTAACAATAACCCTGCTAATACATAATGCAATAGCTTAGGTAGTATAACATTCTTATAATCACAAACAATATTTATTAATAGGAAAGAATTCACCTTATAATAATCATCAGTGAGGCTCAATATTTCCTTCCAACTCAAGCATGTACATTCACCATGGACCCCTATTATATCCTGATCATCCTCCCTTTCTTCAAGACAAGACGTCCGCGGCTTGTTGTATGCTGAAAGTGGAATAAACAAAAAGAACAACGTGTATGCACAATACATATATCTATAATGAGGTGCATTAGTTGTTATCATATCAAAAAATTGTGCATATGCCATGTGACCACGAAATTTGTATGTAAATATCACATAATTGTCATAGCATCTTATAAAATAGCAATCATAATTGCAAATATAAGTGAAGCTCATTAAATCATGATCTAAAGGAGAATCATATGTGTATATATTTTTATTGTTTAGTATCAAATCAAGTGTTCTCATAGAAGATCTATGATCAAATTTGTTGTTATTAATGTTAACTCAAAGGTGTTAACATGTTTATTATTCTCATTATGAAAGTTGCAACTCAATTTGCAAATATAAGTGAAGTATAATTTATTAGCACATGTACTTAACAAGTTTTGTGGCAAACCAAACATATGTGTAAAATCATGCTCACATGTAGGAAATTGTAAACAATCTAACCAAGGTAACACAATGTTTAATTCAGCCATTTTATCACAAGTAATACATATGTGATCCACCATAAAAATTTCATCCATGTTATAGTCACCAATCAAATTAGAAGTGAAACAAGAAGCATAGGTGCTAGAATTGACATATGAAATTTCAGCAACCTTTTTCATAGCACATTGCACATTAATTGGTTTATTTAACATCATATAATTCACAATATCATTAGGTGGTGTTTTAGCAAGTACTTCCTTATGTGAAATCAAAACCACATGATTAAATTTTGAAATTAGCACATTATCACATGTAGGTGGACTATCTATGCTTGTTAACTCATAAGAATCAACTAGCAATTTAGTAGACTCACAAAATTCAGCACTTGAAGTTTGTGGCTCGAAATTAGCACCTTTATCAATGACATCCTCCTCAGATTTAGTAGGTACCAATTCATCTATCTCAAATGGTGATGCAGGTTGTAGTTGAGGTGGCTCCCTTTCTTCAAAAGTAACATTCATATCACAAGAAATAACACTAGGAACAGACATGGTTACATTAGTAGACATAACCTCACATGCCTTCTCATCCTCGACAAATCCCATAACTAAACGCTCAAGTCTTTGCATCTCAAGTTTTTCAAGTCTTTGCTTTTCAAGCATTTGAGCAGAAATTAAGGGTTGATGTCTAATTATTTGAAATTTTGTAATCCATGCATGTATTATCCAATCTTTTTTATTGTTCTAAAAGAATTGTAAATCAGGATAATGGCTATCAAAATTAACTCGATATTTAGTGCACCATTGTTGTCCCAACAAAAGATGTGAACAAATAATATCTCTAGGCATCACATGACATAAAATTTTCTCCTTATGGCCATGAATGGTTAAAGGAACAAAAACTATGTTTGTAATAATAAGTTCATCATCATATGTAGGTAACCTAATTGGATCACATGTGTGTGGAACCAGCTGCAATTCTTCAACAACCTCAGGACTAACAAAATTATACCGTATACCTTTATCAAGGGTAATAGCAACCTTGCTTTCCTTGAAGTCTGCTGTGAAGTGAAATAGATCTTTTGCTGGAATCCCACTAGCATCCTCCTCCCAAAACGTAGCATTGCAAGCATCAATTTTAGGAAACCCCATTGATTAATTTGTTAGAAACAAAATAACAATAGGTTGTGGTGCCTCTCACAACTCACTCAAAACCAAGCAAAGATGGTTTCACTTAATGTTCCAAGAGTGAAAAGGATCAACTTACCAACAAGGAGCAATGAATAATGTGCTTTAGTGTGAGAAGAGAATAATCCGAGCTATCAAGTATCACAATGCAAACAGGGTTTTTGGTGGGGCTTGGTTGGGATTCCTAACAACACCAAAATAACAACTCCAATGCTCTGTTTAATGTGACGAAAAATACTAAAGGAAACACACTCACTCTGGGAGACAAATGTGGCTTAGCAATTATATGGAAGAGTTATTGCAAGCACTAGAAAGACACTTGCAAATACTCTATGAAAACAGGCACAAGATTGCTCAAATATGTCCAGAAAATATCCAAGATATGATAAGCTTCCACTAGTGATAGTATGGCTCGGCCTCTTTTTGCTTTTTTCTCTCTTTCTAATTTTTTTTATACCTTTTCTCTTTTTCTCTATTTTTTTTGTATTTTTCCAATGGCCTTTGAATCAACTAGGAGCAGAAAATATGGACAAGAATTGATCAAATTGAGCAGCCTGTAGAGCAATAAAACAGATAGTCTTTGGGTTTTGGGACCTAAAATTTGCTGTAGAATGGCTGTGGCTAAGGCTAAACAAAGATCAGCACAGAAACCTAGGGATAAACAGGAATAAAACAAAAAGGAAAACTAAAGAAAATTGGTAGAGTTTTTATGCGCGCGGTTGTGTGGACTTGCTGTAGTGTGTGGTGTGGCTTTTGATGCCCAAGTAACAGTGTGTGCGGTGGATTGGAATACGGGAACAGGCGGTTTAGATGCGCGTGGCCTGACAGTTTTGGCGGTTAGCGACTGTTTTGATGGCACTAGTCGCGCTGGGAGTTCGATGGCACAGGGATGCGCGTGATTTGTTTGCGCGCAGCGCGTGGTGGCGGTTGTGATTGGCCAGCGGGGGATCGGTGGTGGACTTCGATACGGAACAGAAACGCGTGATCGTGGCCGGTAGGATCCGGTGTGTGGGGCGCGCGAGGCGTTTCTTCTTTTTTTTTGGCGGGCAGTGGATAGGCGCGTTTGGCGAGGGCGCGTTTCACCACGCGTTTGTCGGCGTGTATGCGGATCGGTGGAGCTGGTTCAGTCGGTGCGTGCGCGCGTGATGCGGCACCGCGCGTTTGGCCGGTGGCTGTTGGCGACAGGAGCGACGCGTTGCGCGCGGAAGGAGCGACGTGGTTGGCTCGGACTCCGACCGGGAACAGGCGAGTGACGCTATTACTTGGGGCCTGCAACGGATAGGACAAAAGGACTTCGTAGCGATTGGTGGGGATCACGTGACGCGCGCGCAGCAGCAAAATCGAGACGGTGGGGCGCGTGAGAAGCAACGACCGGAACCACGCGTTTGGATAAGATGACGCGCGCGATGGTACAGGCTCCGAGTGCGAGACAATATCGGTTTTCTCTGCCCAATTCGAGCGTAACCAGGAGTAGTATACGGCAGCTTTGCGCAAACCGAAACTGACTAGGAGAGCAACTCGTGATTGGCGCAGATCGAATAACAGCGCGCGCGGCGATTTCGAGTGGAGGAAAACGCGTGAGCAACGAATCGGAACGGAGGACAACACGGATTCGACTCCGACTGTGGCGAGGAAGTGTGTGCGCGGCGGTAAATTTTTTGTGGAAATTTTTGGTATAGATAGAAACAAACGATGAACACGATGAACCCTAAAAAGATAAAAAAGAAAAACAGGAACGCAAATCAACAAGAAACAACAACTAGTAGATGCCAATTGCTGTTGATCTAGGCTCTGGCAAAAACTAAACCTAATATTTTTGTGGGGCTTTTTTCTGGATAGGAATAAAAATAACGAAATCTAGGGATAACTTTGCTCACCGAGTAAATCTGAGAATCTGATACCAAGATGATATGGGGTGGCCCGATCTTCTCAATGAGCTTCTCTCTCTTTTTGTATTTTCTGATATATGTGGATAACTAGTGCTACACTGAGACCTCTCACTCAGCTGACCCCTGTTGCCAAATGCAACAACAATCAAGCTTTTTGGATATTCTCAACTACACACTCTTGCACAAGTAATCAAAAATCACAAGTGGTCCTGTATCCCAATATTCCCATATGGAATAACAAGATATCACGCAACTTTGCAGGGTAAACTTCAAGTAGTATGCTTAGCAGCAAAACAAACTAGAGGATAGGGTTTCATTGGTTTTGGTTTAAACTTGTTCTCCCTCTTCCACACGCAGGTGGGGAGTATATATAGGTGGAGGGCTCCTTGACAAGCACCTCTCCTACTAGTACTAGGACTCAACTAGGACTCCTACTTGGACTAGGAGGACTCTACTAGGACTCCTACTTGGACTAGGAAGGGATACAAACCGACCCAACTTTAGGGGGTTCGGCCATTATGGCATACAGGCCATGCCTAATTGAATTAGGACTTTCTATATGGCGAATTGATCTTCAACGGGGCGCCCTCCTCTTGTTTTCACCATTCCTTAGTGTGGAAGAACATTCCTGGAGTTGTTTTCCACACTTGCACATTTGTTTTCAACACTTGTAAGTTTGTTTTCCATCATCTCCATGTTGTTTTCCAGCAAGTCTTGAGGTCTTCCTCCATCCATGTTTGTGTTAACAATAACCCTGCTAATACATAATGCAATAGCTTAGGTAGTATAACATTCTTATAATCACAAACAATATTTATTAATAGGAAAGAATTCACCTTATAATAATCATCAGTGAGGCTCAATATTTCCTTCCAACTCAAGCATGTACATTCACCATGGACCCCTATTATATCCTGATCATGACGTAAGCACTACGCCAGCACCAAGGCCTTCTTTCACTTTGGAGCCATCAAAATGCATCTTCCAGTAATTGGTTTCCCGCAAGGGAGGCTCATACTGCATCTCGGCCCAATCCACCAGGAAATCAGCCAAAGTTTGTGACTTGATCGCTTCTCTTCTCGCATACAGAGGAGTGTACGCGGCTAGCTCGATTGCCCACTTGGCTACCCGGCCGCTTGCTTCCTTGTTGCCCATGATCTCGGAGATGGGAGCAGTACTCACCACTGTGATGGGATGCTCTTGGAAATAGTGTTTGAGCTTCTTGGCACCCAGGTACACGTCATAAGTCATCTTCTGGTAGTGCGGGTAGTTCTGCTTGGAGCTGTATAGCACCTCAATGAGATAGTACACTGGCTGCTGCAAAGTCTTGCCTTCCTCTTCTCTCTCCACCACTATCACCACGCTGACTATCCGGTTGGTTGCTGCAATATAGAGCAACATTGGCTCTTTGGGTAGCGGGCTAGCCAGGATGGGAGCGCTACCCAGCATGGTCTTCAGTTCCTTGAATGCCACATCATCTTGTGGTGTCCAGACAAACTTGTCACTCTTCTTCATGAGTTGGTAAAGAGGCAAGGCCTTCTCACCCATTCTGCCCAGGAAGCGGCTCAGAGAAGCCAGGCATCCGGTGAACTTCTGCACATCCTTCAGTGATCTCGGCAAAGACATGCTCTCTATAGCTTTTATCTTTGAAGGATTGGCTTCAATTCCCCGACTGGATACCAAGAAGCCGAGTAACTTGCCATCTGGGACGCCAAAGGTGCATTTAGTCGGATTCAGTTTCATCCTGTACTTGCGTAAGTTGGCAAAGGTTTCCTCCATATCACTAAGCAGAGTATGTGTTTTATTCGTTTTGATGACAATGTCATCTACGTACACCTGCACATTCTTGCCAATTTGATCATGCAAGCATGTCTTCATGCATCTCTGATAAGTAGCCCCACCATTCCGCAACCCAAAGCACATAACACGATAGCAATAAGCCCCGTACGGGGTAATAAAGGCAGTTTTTATTTGATCATCCGGGTTGAGAGCTATCTGATGGAAACCAGAGTAGGCTGAAAGACAAAAGTTCACACCCGGCCGTGGAATCAATCACCTGATCTATGCGGGGTAGCGGGAATGGATCCTTGGGGAAGGCCTTGTTCAGGTCGGTGTAGTCCACGCACATGCGCCATGCAGTATCGGCCTTGGGGTCCTCCTTCTTCTTCTCAACCATGACCGGGTTGCCAGCCAATCCGGATGTAGTACCTCCATGATAAATACGCTTATCAGCAACTTGGTGATCTGATCACCGATGGCCTTCCTCTTCTCATCGCCAAAGCGGCGCATAGCCTTCTTAACTGGCTTGGCGTCGAAGCGCACATGTAGCGAGTGCTCAAACCAACTCCCTCGGGACGCTCGGCAAATCCTCATTGGACCTTGCAAAGACATCCCGATTCTCACGGAGGAAGTGGATGAGCTCGCTTTCCTATTTCTCACCCAACCCGACGCCAATGATGGCAACACGGTATGGGAACTCCGGATCAACCTGGATCTTCTTTGTCTCCTGGGATGCCTGGAAGGCAGCTCCGTACTGGGAACTCGGCATGCCCAGCGCACCACCTTGTGCTGCTTGAGCCATAGCAACCACCTCGTGTATCTTGTTCTTCTCGGCAGCAATGACCATGGACTCCGCCAGCAGAGATCCAGCAGAGGCACACTCCAAGGAACGCTTGTAATCACCCGAGATAGTGATGAATCCATTGGGACCAGGTAAGTTCATCTTCAGGTAGGTTGCATGGGTTGAGGCCATGAACTTGGTGAGGGCAGGCCTACCGAGTAGAGCATGGTAGGGGCTCTGAAGATCAACTACTTCAAACTGCAGGCACTCGGTGCGGCAGTTCTCCCTGGTGCCGAATAGGACATCAACCCAGATGCGGCCGATTGGAGCGCATGACACTCCCGGTACAATGCCATGGAAGGTAGTCCTGCTGGGTAGCAGCATGTTCTCGGCAAGGCCGAGCTTCTCCAGCGTGTCCCGGTACATGATGTTGATGTTGCTGCCGTTATCAATCAGCACTTTGCTGAACCTGACATTCTTCGTGGTCCACAGAAATGTGGGATCCACCACCAGAGCATAGGTACCCGGATTGGGCATCACCTTAGGATGGTCAGCTCTGGACCAGGTAATCTCCTGCTCGCACCAGAGCAAGTAGTGAGGCACAGCCGGGATCACTACATTTACCTCCATTGCACGCCTGTGCAGCGACTGCTTGTCGTCTGGCTCAGTGGTGAACACCATATAGCTTTCATGGTGCTCCTGGTACTCGTTGCGGTCTCCACCATCATTTTTGTCGTCGTTGTTGTTGTTGTTGTTGTTGTTGTTGTTATTGTTGTTGTTGTTGTTCCTGTTGTTGTTGTTGTTGTAGTTGCGGTTGTTGTTGTAGTTGTAATTGTAGTTGTGGTTGGCTCCCTGAGCCACTTGGTTCACATTCTCCCTTCTCAGATTCACTGCAGGCCTGGGAGCAGCTGCCGAACAGGCTGCACGTTGGCTCCCGAGAATGGTAGAGGAGGAGGAGGGGGCAGCTGATCAAAGCCTTCACTCTTGATGCGGTCCCACCAGCTGCACTGCCGAGTAGTGTGAATGGCTGGCCTACTCGGATGCCGAGTATGGAAGCTGCATGGCCAAACCTTCATATTCTCAAAGACAATAGTCTGAGTCTCTCTTGGATCCGGGTTGCCGCTACCCTGCTGGGGAGCATTGTATGGGTTCTTGCTGCCTTGGCCCTGATTCTGGTTCTGCCCGTATTGGGCTCCAGCAGTTTTTTTTTTTCCTTTGGCTACTCCCAGCAGCCGCAGGGTCTTGGATCACGGCATTCACCTCCTCGGGATCATACCGAGTATCTAGGCGGTCACCTCTGCGCTTGTTGCGGAAATCTTGGCGTCTGTGCCTGTCAAGGTGCTTCCTTCTCGGCTCGAATGCATCGAGTAAAGGCTGAGTAGGGTCTCCAAGCGCATACATATCAGCAATCTTGATTGTCTCGGCGAGCATACTCGGCATCTCTCTCTGCAGCTTTTGCCACAACATGCTGCCATGCCTGCAGCCTTGAGCAAACCAGGCGATTGCCTATGACTCGTTTACACCCTCGCATGTGTTCCTCAGTGTGCTCCACCGAGTAAGGTACTCTCGGTCAGTCTCCTCTCCTCGCTGCTTGCAAGCTGAAAGCTGCTGCGGCCTATTCGGCCTCTTGTATGTGCTGGTGAAGTTGCTGATGAAGGCCTCCGAGAAGTCTAGCCAGCAGTTGATGCTATCTCTTGGCAGGTTGTTGAGCCAAATCCAAGCAGGGCCCTCCAGCATGTACGGAACATACCGCACAGCCCATCTCTTGTTGCCGCCTGCAATATGCACAGCGGTGACATAGTCGCTTAGCCAGTCTTCCGGCTTGGTGCTGCCATCATAGCACTTGGTCCCTCTAGCCAGCTGAAACTTGTTCACGGAGGGCTCCTCCATGATGCGGCGACCAAAACAATCTGGGCCGGGTGGCCCCTTGTTCTCGAGCTGCACAGACCGATTGATCCGGTCCAGCTTGTACCTTGCATCGCTGGGTTCCAGCATGCGGTCACCCAAATGATCAGTGACACCTCTTGGGTCAGCGTACCCGGCTAGCCCCATCGCCGAGTACCTATCATAATAGCGGTCTTGCGGCATAGGACCGGGTTGGGCCACCGGGTTGGCTGCTGCCACAACTACTTGCGGCTGCACAGCTAGTGGCTGCTGTACCCTCGGCTGAACCGGGTTGGCGGCATGATGCCGCGATGGTCCTGCACGGTTTCCTCCTTGCCCCTTGATGTGAGCTTTAGTGGCTTGATAGCCTGCTCCTGCAGAGTTGTGTTTCTGACTGGGCTGTCGCGGCACAGCGTGCTATTTTCCGGCGGCAGCAGGGTCGTACACCTGCATCTGTTTGTTCTTTCCGGAGTTCACACTCTGGTCCCTCTCATTGCCAGGAAGCGGCGATGAGGCCTGATCCGTAGATCTGACTGCATGCGAGTGCACAACCTGAGAAGCGCCAGCTCCCGGATTGGTTTCCGGAACTCCTCGTTCTGCCTACCAGCCTCTAGCACTAGCTCGTTGAGTCTATCCTGCTGCCTAGCGCGCGCGTCGCCTGTGAGATGCGGCAACTCAGCAGGAACTGCCTCTGCATCCCTAAGAGTTTTGGCGGGGGTGCTATACTTGGGCCTACCAGCAGTGTTCAAACTAACACATTGGCTAGTAGCCCTACCATCTCTAGCCAGCTCAGCGCCTAAGTTGCGACGGGTAGCGCCTAGCTTGCTAGGCAGCATAGAAATAGGAGTAAAGCCATGTGCTCTGTTGTACTCGTTTTGATCTAGGTTAAGCTCAAGCCTAACCTTCTCCAGCTCTTGGGACTCCGCGAGTAGCGCTTGACGCTGTTGCTCGAGTTGCACCTTCATTGTCATGAGATCGATCTCGGTGGGAGGCGGCATGCCCAGCCGCTCGTTGGCGCCACCGCGAGCAACTGGTATAGCCACGGACGTGGAAGCATCCACGTAACCCGGAATGTTCTGGGGCATGTCGTAGGGCTTGTGGACCCTTGCACCAGCAGGTTCCTCGATGACTCCCGCGATAGCGGCCGCGCCCTTCCCGGCATCGATAGCCGGGCCTGTCATCATCACCTCCACGATGTCCGCAGAGCAGCCAACAGGCTTCCCGCGGGCAGCGAGTATAGCAGGAGGATCTTCCGCGACGAGCACCTCCTCCGGGAACTCGCGGATGACGATGGTGGCGACGTAGACCAGATGTGTGCCGAAGGAAAGCACCGAGCCGCCTGCCGGCACGGGCCTGCCGCCGAACTCGTCGGCGTTGTCGATGACGATGTCGAAGGAGCCGAATTTGTGGACAAGGCCACAGACCACGCGCTCCCCCGAAGCAGAAACGGGTCCCGTCCGAATATGAACCCCAGCCTGCGCCACTGCTGGCCCCACGTTGGGCGCCAACTGTCGTGGTGTGGAGAAGATGGATGCCATGGGATGGCTTAAGTGTTGGGGCTGATGGACGCTGTAGGTATCTGGGGAGGGATCGCACGGCGACTAGCCGCGCTCAGGTATCTCTATCATTGCAAACAACAAGAACTACCCAGGTTCGGGGCCCTCGTGTGGAGGTAACATCCCTACTTCTTCCTATCTCTCTGTATGTATAATCTCCGAGTAGCCACAGCACAAACTTGTCTCTCAGCCGAGTAGCCACTCGGCGGTTCTCTCTCGCTCTAGTGCTGGTCCTTGTAATAAATGCGATCTGGAGCAACGTCTCTCGCACAGGAGGGGGCAGGGCACGTTATATACTGGTGCCCAGCCGAATAAACAAAGATTAAAAGGTACAACTTGATGGGACACGCCCTCTGCAAAACAGAGCACGCCTCCGGCTTCTAGCCGACCCGGGTGCGGGAAGTCGGCACGCCATTCGGCAGATGGGACCTGTCCACCCTGTCAGTCTCATAGAGTAGGCCCCCTGACATGTCATGTCCCCTCTGTCAGTGACAAGACTTGATAGGCGCCTACCTCACTGTAGCCACGCCGTAGCGCGGGTAATCACGCGCTCCGTAAGTTGAACCGCACGCCTGTACGGCTACAGGATACGCGGGATCTTGTCAGAACGGCTCCATTGACTTCTGGCCCGAGTAGGAATGCAACCCATCTACTCGGACCATAACTTCTCTATTCGGACGAATACAATCTTCCTTAATATCTTCTCTGGGCCTTTAGTACTTATGAACGGGTAGAGGGTACCCGGGTAGCCACCAACCCGGCCAACAGTACTCTGATCTTCACTTTTACCACTTGCCTTAACCCTACTCGGGGTAGCCCCCCGACAGAACTCCTCTTTGTTGGTCCACCTGGAGTCGTTCCGGAGTGTAGAGCTTCATCTGCGCCATCTCGGGCTACTGAGGCCCGCCATTTCTTCAACTCCTCTTTAGCATAGTCCAGGTTGGAGGCCCGCTGGTTGATCGTGATCGGGAGCTCGGCAGCCGGCCAGAAGACCATGTGTAGGCGCATGCCGGTG
The DNA here is from genome assembly GCA_028641055.1 of Alopecurus myosuroides. NCBI lineage: Eukaryota > Viridiplantae > Streptophyta > Magnoliopsida > Poales > Poaceae > Alopecurus > Alopecurus myosuroides. Next base: position 122,194,856 of record CM054062.1, read on the forward strand.
GATACAAGAGTAGTACCCATGCCATTGAGGAGGTGAACCCGGGTTTTGATGTTCTCAATCTGGTCATCAATGAAGACCGAATCAGTCACATCATGGCCAAGTTCCTTCCGCATCGCCCTGACATTTGCCACAGCTTCATCAGCACTTGCATTGAGATCTGGGAAGGTCCCTGAGAGAGGTGATGCTGGGTAGAGTCAAGAAACCAGATAAAGAAAACCGGAAAAAAGAGACTTAGCAGAAGAAACCGGATGAAATAAGTTAGTGAAGGGCAGTAACTTACAACGCATGTCCTAAACAAGATCCTTAAGCCGGCCGGACCATCCTTCTGCAAGGGAATGCTCTTTGGCCAGCAGATTTCGAAAATTGACCAGCATAGTGTCAAGGTCATTGTTTTGCGCCCTGAGGGATTCAATCTCCCTCTCCAGCGCCAGCTTCTCAACTGCAGCCTGGTTTAGTGCCTCGGTCTTGACACTTTCAGCCTGCAGCGCCGAGTTGAGGGCTTCAGCGAGCTCACGTTTGAGTTTGAGCACCTCCTCCTTCTCGGCAGCCAGGTCCTTCTCCAGCTTGTCCTCCTTGGCCTGCACTTGCTGCTGCACCTCGGCTGGGGTAACGCACCCTTGGTGCTGCTCGAGGAAGGCTTTGTGCTCATCTGTGAATAGGATAACCCGGTCAGCAAGACAAGGAAGAAACAGAAACTGAATGGAAGAGAAGGGAAATCAACTCACTCTCTAGAGAGGAGATCTTGCTTTGCGCTGATTCGGCCAAGACTTCGTAGTCCTGGTGCTTGTAAGCAAGGACCTTATATTCACCTGCAGAGAAGCAAAAGTTGAGCGGAGATAAAAATGGGTGTAGACACAAAACGCACAAACGAAAGTATTTGCACTTACTCTCTAAAGAAGAGATCTTAGTGGTAGCATCAATAACGCTCTGCTCCAGGACAGCTGTGAGTTGGGAAGTATGAACCGAGTTAGAAAACTGATGCCGGTAAAGCAAAAGCAGTAACTCGGTGAGAATGAAAATTACCTATGTCGCCCTTTTCTTCCTCCAATGCCCGGTTCTTCGCCTTGGCAGCTCGATGGGACCAAAGGAGTTGGCAGAAGAGATTGGTGCGGGCTTCGGTGCATTCCTGAAGAGAAAAATGAGACAGTGTGAGTGGGAAGATTCGGCCCAAGTAGACTGCAACTCGATCGAGTCTTGCCTACTCGGCCCAAATCTCGGGGACTGGATGGTAGATAAAAGAAAAATACAAAATGTTGCAACTCGGAAATCCGGATAGATAAGAAATGTACTTACCCGGTTGGTGTTCTCGGCATCCTCAGCAGCTTTGCGCAGACAATACATCTTGTGCGCCAAGGTGCTGCTGGGTGCGGCTACGTCCATCGAGACATGGCCAACATTGGATTTGTTCCAGGCCTGCCGGTAGTTGTCCAGACTGCTAAGCCTCTGGACATCCCATTCCGGACGGCCGAGCTTCTTGCTGTCCCAGTCTCGATCGATGTGGCCTATCCGGTCCAAGACGGTCTCCATCTCTTCCCGGAGCTCATGGGCAAGCTCTGTCAGTGGGGCGGCAGACTAGATGGTCAGAGCGCCCTCCTTGCCTTTGGATCCGGTGGCGGCTAGTTTCTTCCTCCTCTTCAGCTCCTCTCGCCGCTCAGCCTCGCGCTCCTGCCGTTGCTGATGCTCTTCCTACAACTTGCGCCAGTGCTCCGGGAAGTTTACAGGGGCAGCGGATCCGCTGATACCCGCTCCTGCAGCCTGCTTGTCCTTGGAACCGAATTGGATTCTCGTCTGCACAAGCTTGGAGCTCCGAGTCACAGGGCCACTCTTGGCGGGCACCAGTGTGTTGCTTGGCGTTGGAGGTCTTGGGGCATTTGCGGTGGTGGAGGCCGGAATCCAGTAAGTGGGACTTGGAGTCTTGTTGGCGTCGGATTTGGCGGTCTTGGTGGTCTTGGTGGTGGTTTTCTCGGCTGCGGCCGCAGCATCCAAAGGTTTGGGCTGTTTTGGTCCACGTGGTGGCTTGGCCGCTCCGGTTGCTGTTGAAAGGGCTTTCGGAGGTGGAGGCGGTGCCTGCAGTGTTGGCTGCGTTTTCTTGGGCGGCTGCTGCTCCTTAGCATGGTCCTGCGTTGGGGGTGGTCTCCTTCTGCTTCTCGGTGGGGGTCTCCTTCGGCTTCTTGGTGGGGGTCTCCTTCTGCTTCTCGGTGGGGATCTCTTGCGGCTTCTCGGCGGGGGCTACTCGCGGTGACTGCTGCCTCTTGGCACCAGTTTCCGGTGCTGGTTGCTCAGGGGTGGGCTCCGGCTGCACCGAAACCCTGTCAGTATCCGTCTCGGCGCCAGTGTTGTCGGCACCGAGCTCTTACTCTTCTTTAACAGGATAGGGCATCTTGGTCCTCTCCTCTGGCTGTTACTCTCCCTCACCAGGACCAAGATCCACGACGTTCAGGGGTGCACTCGGCTTGGCTGGCGCATTAGTAGCGTCAGCGTCAAGCGCGTCACCGAGGTGAAGAGCAAAAAGAGAAGAAAGAATGAGATAGGTGCAAACACAAAGCACATAGACAAGAGAAGACCGACAAGACTGTGAAATACAAACGCAAAGCAGTAAGGAGTCTCGGATGGACTTACCCGTCCGCGGTGGGGCGTTGTGGCCTCTTGCGCCTGGTGGTGCGTTTGGTGGTCTTCTTCAACTATTTTGCGGCAGGGGGATCAGTCGCACCACTTCCAGTTCGTTTCTTCGATCGGCAGGCGCAACCATTGACACGGGCTGCACGTCAATCGGCTCTTCCTCCTCCTCCTCATCTGCGAATAAGAAGGGAAAATGCCAATACGAGTAAGAGAGGAAACCAGAATAGATCGAAGGGTAGGCAATGGTGGACTCGGTCACCTTCATCGTCCTCGGACCAGTCCCGAATTGATGTGGAGACTTGGGACTTACCATCTTGGCCGACGAGTGGGATGCAGAGTGTGTCCTGGACATCGAACTACTCGGTGTCATCCTCAGTCCGGTCCGCCTCCCAGTTCTGCTCGAAGATGGCCTTGTCTTCCACTTTCTTGCGAGCGATAACATGTAGCATGCAAGCACAAAGCATAATAAGCTAATCCCTAACAAAGGAACCGGGTTGGCTCTCTATTCGTTATAGCATGCAAGCACAAAGCATAAAAAGCTAAGTCCTAACAGAGAAACCAGATTAAGACTCTATTCGGTACGGCATGGAAATATAAAACATACAGAGCTAAGTACTACCAAGCGAGACTGGGTTGAGATCCTACTCGGCTTAGCATGCAAACACAAAGCATAAATGGCTAATTCTATTCAAGATGAACCAGGTTGAGATCCTACTCGGCTTAGCATGCAAACACAAAGCATAAATGGCTAAGTCTATTTAAGATGAACCAGGATAAATTCTACTCGGTGAAGTATGAGAGACAGGAAGAAAAATCAACTAAGTGCATGCAGAAAAGAGCTTACTTTGGGGGCTGGCCGATCTCGGATATACGGCGCAAAACCGTAGAACCAGGTGTCCGAGAGCGTGGCCTTGAGGATGGACCGGGCCCAGATTTCCACCTCCTCCTTGGTGAGCTCGGAGGTAGTTGTCCGGGTGCAGTCATGGGACCCCCCATAAAGCACATCTTGTGCACTCGGTGCTGGAGAGGAAGAACCCGGCGCTCCACCGAGGTAGCGATCAGATCATCCTTGCGGATTCCCTGCTCGATCGACTCCTTCAATCGGTCGTCGGCCTGGTTCGCTTTCGTCACTATCTTCTTTGGGTGATAGCCCCAGTTCCTCATCTCGGTGGGGGGGCATTCCGGAAGGGCGGCAGCTTGATGAGGTCGACCTTAGGCCCGCCTTCCGCCGGAGTGGGGTTCTTGACATACAAAAACCCTCTCTGCCACTTGTGACAGGTGTCCAATCCAAGTACCCGCGGGTAGGTACAGGGAGTCCGGCAGAAAACCATGGCATCCCCAGTCTGAGTCATCACCTTGGGGGCTTTTCGGTTGGCTTTATTAGGAAGAACTTGTTGGCGGAAGAAGAAGTATTTGGCCCAGATGTCTATCGTGGGTAGACACCGATAAACGCCTTGCAGCAGGTGACATATGTGGATAGCATGGAAATGGCGTTGGCAGGAAGATGGTGGGGTTGAAGGCCGAAATGGCGGAGAAAATCTTGCATGAATTTGGAAAGAGGAAGGCCGAAGCCGCGTTTGAAGTGAATCAGGAACACGACGTACTCACCAGGGCTAGGGGTTGGTTCCAGCTCGTTGCCGCGTGGGCTGCAGATGACCCTGGGCGGCACCCGGCAAGTGTTGACTAGCCACTGGCAGTCGCTGGCCTTGACGTCAGAGCCCTCCCAGTTGGCACGGGTCGAGGTAGGGCCCTCCAGATCAAGATCAGCGGAGGTCTTGAGCGCCATTGGGCCGTCTCCGGCGGAGAAGAACTTGAAGAAGGAAACGGAGATGGAAACGCGGCGCAGTCGTGCAGCGACGACGGCGCAGGGTCGAGGGAAACTGCGGTGTGCAGCGAAGATCTCGAGGCCCTCGAGCGCTCTCCGGCGATCGGCGGCGCGCGGGGCAGATCTGTCTTCTCTCTGCTCGCGGCGCGGCGGAATACAGTGGTTCACAGTGGGGCGGCATGCTCTCTGTGCGTTCGGCAAAGGAAAGGAGAAGGCACTTGGGGCAAATGGCGAGGAAGTTCAGACGATGGGCGGAGCGGGGGTACTTAAACCCCCGAAGCGCAGTTATGGCCCATGATTAACTGTGAAGAAGATCTTGCGACGTGGGGGGTTACCACGCCCGTTGGAAACGCACGAAGCGAATATTTCGCGCATAACGGGCGCAGTTAATCCCAAGTCTCGCAAACGCCGTACTCGAGTACTCTATGCAAAGTGACCCAACGGCTCGTGGGCCTAGCGTGCAGTGCCAGGCGCGTGCCGTACAACCGCATCAGGCCCGAGGCGTCGTGGGCTGCGGTTGCGTGAGACGTGAAGAGCCTTAACACGCGAAGATAGGAACGTCCTGGTTCGAGCGGCAAAGTTTTGGAAATTTGGCTAAGTGCTGGGATCTCGGCAAAATCCAAAGCATCTTGGTCTATCCGGTTCGGAGGAAAAGACTCCACATGCAATAATAAGAAGGATCCAAGTACAAACTGTGCTCAACCGAGTAGGGGTGCTACTCGGCTAGGAGTTCCAAGGAAGACTTTGGGTTTAAGCTGGCAGGGCCCAGCGTCCGAGTTCGCCGGACTCTACCAACTTCGGGGACTAATGTCGGGGGGATACCCCCGAGTAGGGGTAAGGTAGGTGTGAAATGGGGTTCAAGGTACTATTTACCGAGTTTGGTCGTACCGAATTGGTACAGGCCGGGTAGGGCTGGTATCCGGTTGGCACTATCAGGCTGGAAGAATAAAGGACGAAGAGAAGATTCACGTATCAGTCTGGGTCAGCCGGGTAGCACTCGGATGATCCGAATAGAGAATTAGTTGTTGTACTCGGAGGAAAAGTCAAAGGAGCCGTTGAGGTGAATCCCGTGTATCCAGGGGCCGTATCGGCGTGCGGTTCAACTTACTAGGTACGTGGTTATCTGTATCCAGACATGGGTATAGTAAGGTATGGGGGATGTCAAGTCCTGTCTCTGATAAGGGGGACATGACATGTCAGTGGCCTACCGTAAAGACTGACAAGGTGGACAAGACATGTCAGCGGTCTACCGCGGAGACTTTCGGCGACGCTATCAGCAATGACACAGAGGCGTGCGCCGCTGCACAGTGGAGTTGTCTACTCCGTCCTTTTATCTGTAAAATACTAGTTGGCCACCAGTATATAAGGTGGCCTACCCCCTCCTGCGCGAGGGACGGTGGACACTTGGAGAATCACTTAGTCGGGTACTCGGTAGATTGAACCTGGAGGCACTGCTACTCACAGAGAGAGAGAGAAGTTCCTGTACTCAGCATAACATAATACAGAGAGAGAGGCAGGAGTAGAGGTGTTACCTCCACACGAGGGCCCCGAACCTGGGCAGATTGTGGTGTTTGCAGTGTTCTGAGCGCGCCTATTCGGCGTGCGATCCCTCCCCGGATACCTACAGCGTCCATCGGCCCCAAACTTAATCCATCCCATTGCATCTGTCTTTTCACATCCACGACATCATCAGAATTGCTAGAATCCTCATCATGTATTTCATCATCAGATCTTCCATCTTCGCTGCAAATTGAGTCATCTTCGCTTGCAATGGAAAGTGAGTCATCTTGCGAGTCAGCAATAATAGCAACGTAGATAGTGGGACTTGGTATCATGGAAATTACTAGTATGTCTCCCACGGAGATGTTCTTATCCTCGATGAACCATACCCATTGTGTCCCGTCCAAACGGGTGTTGCTCTGTTTGTTTGACACACGAAAGGTGTACTTCCTGCCATGGGAACTAAACAGCACACGCTCGCCTACTAACTTGTTGAATGCTATCCGAGCAGTGCATGGTACAACCTGTGCATCAAAAATAAAAATAAACATGGAAATTAGATATTGTAATAAAAACACAAAACATAATACAAGTGTATGAATAAGAATTGTTTTCTTACCACTGAGTTGAGGTGACACTCTTGTACAGAAACACCGAACTAGGATGCAGAAGGATCAACATTTGGGAAATTATTCTTGCATACAGCGCTTGGAATACCATGTTAATCAAGCAAAAAAGAAGCAGAAATTAAAAAATGTGCATATAAGCAGATTGGTTCTAAAAAGGAACAATTCTTTCATGAAGACATTTATGTAAAACTAGGGCCGAACTACGAACAACTGGTAATGCCTCATAATAAAAGCACAACCATGTTTATCCAAGAAGTAATTCTACACTACCAAGAGCAATGCGCAATGAATGTGCTTGTACACTGCCCATGATAGTATGGAACACTCATTGCAATGATATGGTGACACATATTAATCATCGACTTAAAGGGATCATGCACATTCAAAACAACATCTATAGTCACAGCTCTGTACTCATTGGCCTCAGGGAACATACACACAACAAGCAGAGTCAACTTTTCTACACCAGGTGGGCCAGCAAAAGCAAAGACATGGCACATCTATTTGTGTCTGGTTTTTACTTTTGTTGGCCATTTGGTGGAGACAGTGAGGCATCAGCCAAATACACATGTATCAAAGTCATCATCATTGACCAAATCAGCTCATAAATTGTGCATAGTCATAACAAGCCTCATAAACACATAGGTGATCATGCACTAAAAGGCATCCCTAGAATTCATTGTAACATGCAGTCGGAATAAACACATATGGAACAATGCAAAAAAAAGTGTAATACAAGCCTCATAAACACATTGCCGACACTTACAAAAAGAACGACCACAATACCAGGAGGTAATAAAGGGCGTGGCCTTGTATCACTGCCACGTATTGTAGCCAATCTCTTTGCATTTATCATCGCATTGTTAAAATCATTGGCATATAACAAGGAGCACATTCAAAATGTTGATAAATTATGACACAAAACAGGTAGAGCCATCTTTGCCGCACCAGGTAGTAATATAGGCCTCATAAACACATTGCCAACACACGCAAAAAGATATGCTACAATACCAGATAGTACTACAAGCAGTGTCCTTGTATCACTACCCAGTATTGTAGCTAATCTGTTTGCATTTATCTGGTATAGTTAAAATCATCGGCATAGAACAAGGAGAACATTCAAGGGAAAGAAAAGTGGAACAATTAATGGAAACAATTCTAATACGAGCCTCATAAATAATTACCATGCAAACCAACGCAAAAAAGAGTGCTTATAATAGCATGTACGAATACAAATACTGAAATTGTATACAGTACAAGGTATTATAGACACTTTCTTTACCTTTACGATGGCCTAGTTTAAATCATCGGCATATAACAAGGAGGCCATTCAAGGCAAAGAAAAGTGGAACAATCGAAATAAACGTAATACGAGCCTCATATATTATTTCCAAGCAAACCAAGGCAAAAGGGGTTCTTATAATAGCATGTACGAATACAAATACTCAAATTGTATACACTAGAAGGTATTATAGACACTCTCTTTGCCTTTAACATGGCCTAGTTTAATCATCGGCATATAACAAGGAGGACATTCAAGGAAAAAAAGTGGAACAATGGAAATAAATGTAATACGAGCCTCATATATCATTGCCATGCAAACCAAGGAAAAAGAGTGCTTACAATAGCATGTACGAATACAAATACTCAAATTGTATACACTAAAAGGTATGATAGACACTCTCTTTTCCTTTACCATGGCCTAGTTTAAATCGTCGGCATATAACTAGGAGAACATTCATCATGTTGATAAATTAGGATACACAAAAGAAAAAAAAGGTGGAACAATGGAAAATGCACAGAAAAAAATGAATCTGACCTCAGATAATTTAAGCACCTGGCCTCGATAAATCATTAGACAAAGTGTTAATCATTGGCAAAAACTGAACTAACCTTGAAAAAATACCAAATCTAAGCCGTGAACCCAAAAAAAACCCCAAATCTAAGCCTAATCTAACTGAAACACCCAAATCGGGTACGGAATTAAACCATAACCTATCAAAATCATGGTGGAAATAGATGAACTAAGCGTGCCAGATATCCCAAACTGAAGCCATAGAACAGAACCACGTCTACGGGGGAAAAATGAAACTGAGACGCAGAATGAACAGTGAAAACATGTAGATCTACCGTGCATGTCATGCTACGCAGAAAAATCAAGCTCAATCTACAGGTCTATGATAAAACAAGGGATAAGAGCGTCAGATATCATCTTACCGCCATTGCGAAAGCCCTCGAAGAGAACGAGACAACGCACGCAGAGAACTCAAAAAAAAGCCGATGAAGATCCTGCCTGCCCAGGGATGAAGAGGATGCCTGGCCTTCGTCTCCCGCCGAAGATGGTCGCCGCGGTTCCGTCGATTTCCCGGCGGAAGAAAACCCGACGAGGGAGAGAGGGGAAGCTCGGGAAGGTGGTGAGAGAGATAGAGCGAGTGATATGACTAGAAGAGAGAGCGGTTGAGGTGAGCACAATAAAGGGCGCGCTTTCCCGAAGGGGTTGACATCGCGTCTCCTGCGCAATAAAGGGCCAGCCTTGATAGGGACATAATAGAGGTCCATGAGGATTATTTATGCTTGAGTAGGAAAGAAATATTAAGTTTCACTGATGATTATTTTAAGGTGAATTCTTTCCTAGTAATAAATATGGTTTGTCTTCATGAGAGATTTATACTACCTAAATCCATGCACTATCATATTCTCAGCTTTGTTGATAACACAAGCATGAGTGGGAGATGATCATGAAGTGGAGCTGAGCATGGATGAAGATGGACATGAAGAGGAGCTGGAAAACAAGTGCTACAAGGATGAAAACAAAGAATAACAATTGTTATTTGATGAATCACAAGGGGAGGGCACCTCCAAGAGTTTAAATGCGCCATGTAGAAGTCCTATTATTAATAGGCATGGTTTGTATACCATCATAGGCCGCACCCCTTAATGTTGGGTCGGTTTGTATCAGTTGGGTTCGAGTCCAAGTCCAAACAGAGTCCAAAGTGGGTCCTATTCGAGTTGGGGTTGGATGCTTGCGCAATTACACTTGTGGCCGCACCGTACCCCCTCATATATACCCCTTGGTCGAAATTAGATAGGTTAGACTACGTTAAAACATAAACCCTAGACCTCTAGATTGAAACATCTTGTAAGCCTTCATTTGGAAGTTCATCTGCGAACTTTACGTGTTACCTGCTGTTCCACTGGGAATAAGAAGGTACAGGACCACATTGTAGTTGGTGGATTACTTGTGCAAGAGCGTGGAATTGAGAATATCCTTGGGGTTGCTATCTTTTGCATTGGCATCAGGGATCAGCCGGGAGAGTTCTTAGTGGCGCACTAGTTATCATATTGAAGTTATCTGTGAGTTCACTGACAAGATTGGGCCACCCTTTATCAGGCTTGGCGCTAATTGCCGAAAATATTTCACAAAAGAGAAGAACAATAATTTGGAATCGAAAGAAAACAATTAATACAGAATAATAATAACTTAACCACAAAGTACTCCATCTGTTTGATTTGATAGAATAAAAACAATTTTCCCTATTTTTTTGAAAGATAAAATGCAGATTCAGTTTTTTGAAAACCAACCGTATCTGAATTGTGTCGATTATTTAGTGATATCGTGCCTTTTTTTATAAATGATTATCTACTTGCTTGGATGTGTTAGCGTGGACACTAGGAAGTCTCGGTATGACCCAACTTTTCACAATATTCCCTCCTGTTTCTCCGTTCCGGTAGTTTCGGGGCAATAGTGCACGTAAATTCGAGAGAGAAACACAGAGAGAGAGAAGTCGAGCTCTAAGTAGTCCTAGAACCCGCTAGAGAGAATCTGATGCCATTTAAGCCCTAACACAGAGAATAATCCCTAACACAGAGAATGAGGGAATCTTATGCCACCATGTGTTATCGTGGCTTTCAAATGCTCAAGAGCCCCTCTCTGGAGAAACCCAAGCCCCGTTGGGGAAAAAGGCGAAACTTTCGTTCTAGCCCTCTACGTGAGCCGGAAGGGCCCCTCTACGTGAGTCGGAAGGGGGTAGCAAAGTAGAACCAATTGCTTGGTTGTGTTAGTTTAGGCCTAATGAACATTCAAGACAATGATAGGGCCCACTTCGTGTCAATATTCCCCCAATTCCGTCAGATCTGGGAGTTTCGGTCTCTCATTAAGTAGTCCTGGAACCCGGTAGAGAGAATCTGACACCGATGAAACCCTAACACAGAGAGCGAGGGAATATTAGGAATCCAAGAACCATGAAACACTCTAACACACATGGTATGGTATACCATAGGATTTGGTGGCATTCAGACAATCTGGAGCCCCCTCTCCGGGGAAACCATAGCCCCGCTGGGAAAAAGACGGAAATCTCGTTCTGGCCCCTCTACGTGAGCCGAAAGGGGTAGAATAGTTTAACCAATTGCTTGGTTCTGTTAGGTTAGGACCAAGAAACACACAAGACAATGGTACGGCCCACCTCTTGGCAAGATTCAACCAGTTCCGTCAGATCCGGGAGTTTCTCGCTCTCATTAACTAGTCCTAGAACCCGCCAGAGAGATCTGACGCCGGTGAAACCCTAACACAGAGAGAGAGGGAAACTTGGGCATACAATACCCATGTCACACTCTAACAGACATGGTATGTCATACCATGGAATTTGGTGGCATTCAGACGATCCGGAGCCCTCTCCGGCGAAACCATAGCCCCGATGGGAAAAAGACGGAACTGCTGTTCTAGCCCCTCTACGTGAGCCGGAAGGGGGTAGAAAAATGGAACCAAATTCTTGGTTGTGTTAGGTTAGTCCAAAGGAACACCCAAGAAAACAGTAGGTCCCACCTCTTCGCAATATTTCCCTAGTTCCGTCAGATCCGGGAGTTTCGTTCTCTAAGTAGCCTGGAACTTGCAGAGAGAATCCGACGCCGGTGAAGCCCTAACACAGAGAGCAAGGGAATCTTGGTCATCGAAGACCCATGACACGCTCTAACACACATGGTATGGCATACCATGGGATTTGGTGGCATTAAGATGATCCGGAGCCCCCTCTCCGGAGAATCCATATCCCCGCTTGGGAAAAAGACGGAACTTCCGTTGTGGCCCCTCTACGTGAGCCGGAAGGGGGTAGAAAAGTAGAACCAATTGCTTGGATGTGTTATATTTTCCCAAGGAAAACCCAATAGAATGTTAGGTCCTACCTCTTGGCAAGATTCCCCTAGTTCCGTCAGATCCGGGTCTTTTTGGCTCTAAGTAGTCCTGGAACCCCGCAGAGAGAATCCGACGCCGGCGAGGCCCTAACACAGAGAGAGAGGGAATATTGGGCATCCAAGATCCATGACATGCTATAAAAGAAATGTTATGGAATACCATGGTATTTGGTGGCATTCAAACGATCCGGAGCCCCCTCTCTGGAGAAACCATAGCCCCACTAGGGAAAAAGATGGAACTGCCGTTCTGGTCCCTCTACGTGAGCCGGAAGGGGGTAGCAAAGTGGACCCAATTTCTTGGTTGTGTTATTTTGGCCCAAGGAACACCCAAGATAATGCTAGATCCTATCTCTTGGCAAGATTCCCCCAGTTCCGTCAGATCCAGGAGTTTCGGGCCATAATTAGTCCTGGAACCCGCCAGAGAGAATCCGACGCCGGTGAAGCACTAACACTGAGAGCGAGTGAATCATGGGCATCCAATACCCAAGCAACACTTTAACACAATTGGTATGGAATACCATGGGATTTGGTGACATTTAGACGACCCGAAGCCCCCTCTCCGGAGAAACCATAGCCCCGCTGGGGAAAAATTCTGGCCCCTTTACGTGAGCCGGAAGGGGGCAGAAAAGTGGAAGCAATTTCTTGGTTGTGTTAGGTTAGGCTCAAGGAACACCCAAGACAACGGTAAGGCCCACCTCTTGGCAAGATTTCCCTAGTTCCGTCAGATCCGGGAGTTTCTGGATCTAAGTAGCCTGGAACCCACAGGGAGAATCTGACGCCGGTGAATCCGTAACACAGAGAGCGAGGGAATCTTGGGCATCCAAGATCCATGACACGCTCTAACACACATGGTATGGAATACCATGGGATTTGGTGGCATTCAGACGATCTGGAGCCCCCTCTCCGGAGAACCATAACCCCGCTAGGGAAAAAGACGGAACTGTCGTTCTGGCCCCTCTACGTGAGCCGCAAGGGGGTAGCAATGTGGAACCAACTGCTTGGTTGTGTTATTTTAGGCCCAAGGAACACCCAATAAAATGGTAGGTCCTACCCCTTGGCAAGATTTCCCAGTTGTTTCAGATCCGGCAGTTTCGGGCTCTAAGTAGTCTTGGAACACGCCAGAGAGAATCTGACGCCTGTGAAGCCCTAACACAGACAATGAGGGAATCTTGGGTTTCCAAGACCCATGTCACACTCTAACACCCATGGGATTTGGTGGAATTAAGACGGTCCGGAGGCCCACACTACCAAATTCCGCGCGGTTTGGGACGTTTCAATACCGTTGCGGATGGGCTCCAAACCGTCGCTAAGGGCCATCCGCGACGGTTTACGCGATGGAGTGAGAACGTCCCTGATCGACTGTCACGGACAATTCTGCGACGATTAAATGAACACTAAACCATCGCGAGCTACTGGCCGGCCCAGCACAAGGCCCAACAAGGAGCGATGTTTTTTTTCGTCACAATGTGTGTACACGTGGAATCATTTTCCCGTTCCCGTTACTGACGTCACTTCCACCGTTCCTAACGTCATCATCGTCTTGACATTTTAAAAACGTCGCGATTAGAACTACCATTACCTCTGTTAATGCCTTCATAATTGTAGGGCCCGCCCTTCGAACCACTCTTCAAGGACACCCCCGATATGCATACATTCACGATCCCAGGAAATTCAGTCGTGAACAACATATCAAGCTGGTACAAAGATACAATATCCATTACACGGTTGCACAAACACTTACAAGGACACATGGTCACATGACCAAGACTACACGGTTGTCACGCAGGACAACACACAACACACACAGCGGAAGACTAAACACACACAAAACGCGGTAGATCCCAAGTCACGCCTTAACCTACAGGCTGCTGACCCGGAGACGATCCTAGTTTGCAAAGCCATCAGCTCCGTACTCCCTCTTCGTTGATCTTCTTCTGAGACTCCTTCTCAGAATCTGGCAAGTTGATACCAGGGACGAAACCAATATGAGTACATTTGAATGTACTCAGCAAGACATCCATCATGTAACTTACCAAATGCAAGTATGCTTATATGGTGTAATAGGTAGGCTATAAATAGGGTTCACTATCAATGGTGTTCATATAGGATGACACCACAGTTGCAGTCAGATTAATCTGTATCTTCGTTGAAGAAGATACTTCAGAAGAAAATAATATATTTTTTTCTCTTGTAGATATCACATGTACAAGAGGTTTTGTTAAAACTTTGTTAAAAGAATTTTTTCTCTTTGCAAAACTTCTTGGAATCAGTTTCCAGATGTTTGCTTAGAGAAGAAAGATTTTCTTTGCAAAACTTTTTTTTGTAAAACAACTTCTGGCTTTTCATCATCGGTACCTCCACGGTACAAGATTTCCTTCCTTTCCGAACTTCCCTAGTTCAACATCTTTTTGAATACATCTTTTTGAAAACATTGACACAATGCTAGCTACATGGCCATTCAACTGTCCATATCCGAGGATGCGGCTTCTTCGAAAAAGTTGTACTCTGCAGAGGTGTACACATCCACCAGATACAGTACACCTGCCGTGAACAACCACGGGCTGTAACAACAGTATGTAGAACATCAGATATCTGATCATAACCTTCGACTATGTTCAAGCTAGAATGTGTCTATCTCTCTGTTGAGTTTTACCGTCATCCCCGGCACCGAGCTATTCCCCGCCAGCCAGGATGCCCCAACTGATGCGACCGGAGGAGAACTTAATCCCTCACTTTTTATGTCTCAATATTGGGAGTTTTGACGACATTCGGTTCGAGGGAGTCCGCCCCCTTATAGCGATTGAGATAGAACACACACTAACAAGGACAAACTTCCAGTTAAGCCCCGTGCCCATGTTGGGGTATGGTGGTAGTACGGTAAAGGTTGTCCGGCGAAGACTAGGTTATGTGTCATTTTTGAAAAACACTTTTTTCCCAAAAATGACCACTTCCACATTCCTCCGGAGAATAAGGATCCGCCTTTTCTCCGGGTTTTTCCATAAAGCCTTTGTTTTGTAAAAACACAATTTTAGGGTGTCCACTTAGGGACTAGTATTGGTGATGGTAATAAATACCATATGGTGGCTTATGGGCTTGGTAACACCAAGTATCAACTACAGGCAAAATATATAATAGTAGTATTCACTCAAAAATAGTTTTTGGAAATCAAAGTTTTGTAAAACTTTTCAGAAGTAAAACATGCATGATAGATAATGATAAGTGTATTATAACAGCAAGCATCAGGATGGCTTGCCTTAAATCTCTTAATGTCCCTGGCCTTGAAGTAACTTGAACTTGACGCACAACTCCACAACTACTTCTTCTTCTTCTTCTTCTTCTTCGTTTTCTAGCGTCGTAAAAGAATAAAAGACACACTCTCAGGTCTAAAGACCAAACAACTAAGCTAAACAACACATACAGCAAGGGAAAGTACAATAGCGCAAACTCACCAACGTTATCGAGAAAACTACCTCTCATAACTCTCAGGGTACAAAACTATCGTCAGACAAACATATGGTTTAGGAAACCATATCCCACATCTTACATACCATATATGGAGTAGTGTACCACTCTCATAATAAGATATCTGAGAAGCTAAACATATAGCTTGTGGGTGCAAAAGGTTAGGTTGCTAAGGTAAAACAAACAGAAAGGACAATACTCATGGCAGTGGGTATTAGCAACACACAAGCAAAAATCAATTAATTTTTTCATGAGTTAGTTGGATGTTTAGTTCAAAAGATACTCCTAAACACCACAGCAACACTAGCACAACAAATAACACAAGTAAGACACTCATGCTAAGGTACACACTCGGACAATTTCCAAATTGCAGGTAAACACACCACAGATGAATAGACTATTTATTCACTACCTTACTGTTTAGTTGAAGTCATCGAATCCATCAATCATGAAAATTTAACAAACAACCAGTAGCTAATAACCAAAGAACCATGTCATAAAAATAATCTAAAACACAAACATCGCTCAAGATAATACTTCTATCGAAAAGCATAAAAACAAGAATGCACTACTAACACACTAGTATGGAAAAATCTACACAAGCATGCTATAGGGAGTACTTACAATCTACAACTATAGAACATGCAACTAAATAATTCAAGGCATCATAACAGAAGTAATAACTTCCTAAATATTCTATAATAAGCTCCTACACTCATAAAATAAAATACGACCATACTAGAGCAAAAATCACCATTTTCCAGTGGTGACACTAGTTCAACACTATAGAAGCAAACAATGTTACTATGATGCTTAACTCTAAGCATGCAAGTCATGAACATAAATGTATCTAATAACAGTACACAAATCTTACTCATGCTAGTAAGCACAACCATCAAAATAATTTCATGAAACCATTATTTAGCATGTATAACTTAATTCTAGCAATATCTGTTTTCTTTTATCAATTACTAGCAAGCAAGCAAGGTATACTTACACAATCATTAGCTATGCACTCAATGAGAAGTTATCTAAAACTTTTCAAAAATCCAAACACTCAATTTAAAATCATTCACAAACAATCTATTAATCAAAAGGAATTTATTTCCTTTGCAAATAATTTAAATTAGCACTTAATAGTGAATCATTTCTTAACATGATACTCCTCAGGAATATTATGCTAACAAATGGATCACATCTAACATACTAGTATCTTCTGATAAGAAATAAACTTCTCACTTGCATAAGTGAAAACAAACAGTTATATTTTCCATGGTGGAAAATAGCAATCAATCATATAATTAAACATGTTAATTTCTCACATGTGCATGGTTGGGAATTTTCATCCACAACCAAGGTGCAATGGGACCAGTGGGTTATGGGCCCACTAATACCAAGGCAAAAGAGGTACTAAGCCTCTGGTTGCTCATGACAAACATTAGCATGCAAGATAAATAATACAAAGCCATTTATTCTAGTGAAAACAATACTAGTGCATAAGAATAACAAAACTTACTCATGCTTTGCTATGCAAGATAACAGAGGTATTAACTTCAAAAATAATAGTACCAAAATGGTGCTGGACTCAAAGCAAACATAGCACAAAATCTACTAAGAAAATACACAAAGATCTAGCTCTCACAATAATTCCAAATAATAAAACTAGAGGGTAACAAATGTTATTTCATTTTTATTTGAGTTCCCAAACATGCACACACTTTCTAAGGTAGATGTATTGTAATAAAAAAACTTAATAACAAGTCCTAACAACCTCATACCTGCTAGGAAGCAAGATTAAATCAAGCACACAATTTATTTCAAACAAGAACACATTCCAAAACAAAAACAGAAAAGCTGTTGTTTCTAGATCTGTCTACCAAAAATAATATAGAGCTCCAAATAATTAATCTAAGCTAGGATAAGATAGATCAGTCAATACCAAACTCATCCAATTTGATTTGCTTCAAAACTCATTTTTAAACTCATTCTAAAAATCATAGAAGAGCTTACTGGTCTTTTAGTAATCTGGATGGCATTTTCATTATATAATTCACCTTGATGTGAGGTCAACTTCATTGGTTAGATATTTTCAATACCTATCCAGAAAACTTTAGTTTGTTCCATTTGGTTACATATTTTAAAAGTTATAGTCCAAACATTCTCATAGACAGTCTGGGGAAAAACAGTTCTTGTGCCCAAAATATTGGTCCAAAAGTAGATCTGCAAATTTTATATGGTTTATATTTCCTTTCTTATGGTCCATGAATTTTTCCAGATTTTATTTTGCAGTTTTACTATTTTTGCACCGTCCAAAGTAAAAGCATCCAGTTCTGTTAAAAATTAAAAGGATTAAAACAACCACTGCGCGGGCTGGATCCACCACGGCGCGGCCCAACAAGCGGCTGCGCAGCCCAGCAGCGCAGCGCGCGCGGGCGCAGGCGCGGGGAAAAGGGGCGTTCAAAGGCGACCGTGGATCGGAGATCCGACGACGCTGGGCTGTCTTCCTCCTCCCGACTCTCTCTCTCTCTAGCCCGAACGGAGAAGAAAAAGGGCGGCCAGTAGCTCACCGTGGGAAGCTCAAGGAAGGCTGAGAGGGCTCGGGGTAGCTGCTGGGTGACAGGGGTGTCGAGGGGAGGTGATGGCGCCGACCGGTGCGGCTCCACGCGGCTGCGCGCGGCAGACGTCTGCGGCGGCGCTCCCGGATGGCGGCGTCGACTCCGGTGGGTAGAGGGCGCGGGAGCTTGTCCGGGGGGTTCAGGGAGTCATGGGGAGTGGTCCTAGGGTGGAGGGAAGGGAAGAGGGGGCTCGGCAGGGCTGCACCTCGCCGTGGCCGTGGTGGTCACCGGCGCCGTGTGCACCGCTCGGGCACGCCCTAGGGGCTTGGGCTTGGGTCCAAAAAGGCTTGGGGAGCTAGGAGGGATGTGAGGGAGGTGCAGGGTGTGAGGGCAGGGTGTCTGGACATTTATAGCTGAGGGATGCAACTCGAGGGCATTTTGGGGAGCTCGGGGGGGATGCCAACCATGGCATAGAGGTGCTCTGGAGGTTTTGGTCTTTTCCATTTGTGAGCACTGGGTGCCCTAGGTCAATCCACGAGTGGGCAAAGCTTAACCTGGCCCTAGAGAGCAAGTGGGGCAAGTGGGCAAGCTAAATAGGTCAACAAACAGGTGTGCCCATACCTGTCCTAATCACCCTCTCTCTCCTCTCTTATCTTCAAGCCTAAGGCTTCTAGAAGCAGGGTCAAGGGCTCTGGTTCGAGTAGATACTATGGTCAACACACTAGGCTTGGCCATGCTTCCAAAAGATTAAGGAAACATCAAGAAAACTAATGTGCAAAAGTGTATCCTTAACTGTTCACTAAAAAATTCAGAAAATTCAGTCTTATGACTTAGAAATTTTTGAAGTGTTGAAAACGGATTAAAAGTTGCAAAAGTTGTGTTTGTTTTCAGGGTTCAAATGATTCCCAAAATTGGTTTTCAAAACATGGACTTGTTAACCATGTTATATACTTTCATAAACAACTTTTGAAAACAATTTTGAAATAGTTTAAGCCCATGAAAACAATGTGGAAAAAGGTATACTTTCTGTTTTTGTCTGTTCTCAAAATTGCCTTTTTCTGTCTTAATTTTATGCCACAAAAACAACAAGCAAAAGATAGTTTTCATTTCTCCAAAAATAAAAGTGATCTTATGGGTTTGTAGTACATATATCAAGTATTAATTAAATGTCAAGAAATCATAAAATAACAATTTATAGCTTGGTGAAAACAAAGGTAGGAAACAGGTACTTGGCTTTATTTTCAGGAAATGTTTTCCATAGAAAACTTAAAGGAAAACTTTCATAACTCATTTTGAAAACTTGTTTTCTTGGATCCAACAAAGTTAAAAGTTTGTTTTAAGATGCAAATAAGAATTATCCATGTCTTGGAATAAAAATCCACTTAGGTGATAATAGGAAAACATCAGGAAGAATATCAGGAAAAATAATAGGAATGTTTTTTAGAAACATTTGGTATTGGTTTTATAAAGAAACAAGACTTGTGTTTTAAACATGATTAAGATCATAAACACATGTTAGTTCAAACAATCATGTTGTTAGAAAAAAATTGTTGGCCCTAATTTTTGTCTTCTTGAGCACAGTCCAAGAGTCCAAAAACTGGGGTGTGTCAGACCTTCCCCCCCTTAAAAGAATCTCGTCCCGAGATTCGCAGGCAAGCGAAAAGAGGGTATGGTCAAAACAATGTTAGATGATTTGTTTTTCAAAACAATGTGTTGGTGATTTGTAACATTATTTACAGGGGCTTCCCCTCTTTGATTTATCTTACCAGAATTCACCGGTAAATTTGTTTTCTTTTTAAGGTTTGGGTGCCATGTTCTAAACCTCGAACTTATTGTTCTTCAAAACTATGCTAGAAAAACAGGGTTTATCCTTAATGCAATGTTCTGCTCTCTTCCATTTTAATGAGAGGGTCTTACTACTATTTCTCCTTTGGGGCATAAACTCTCTTATCACCATACAGATCAATCAATCGGATATCCACCAATATTTAAATAGCATGAGCTTTCCATTGCTCATCTCCAAATTCCAGGAAAATCCACTATCTTCCTCTTACTCTAATATAATCGAGTCTCAAGTCATTTGTTTCCGTCAAAGGTATTTTATCAAGCTCATAAAGCTATACCAACATTGTGTACTACCAATTCTATGAGGTCCTTTCAAAATCTCCATACTCTTTTCTCGTGATAGGAGCTAAATCATTTTCCTCCAACAGTCTTAATAGAGCGTGGCAAGCTCCGAGAATATATCATCAAGAATAATCATATACTAATCCAAGTCATATTGATTTTCCCAAAAAAAAACCAAAATCATCATATCATATCCACAAATCTTTATAAACTTCAACCATTCTTCAAAAACTACAAATCGTAGTTACTCATAACCTCCAAATCTTTGGGGTCCACAACTGGTTATCCCCGGATTTTATATCATAATTCAACTACACTAAGAATCATATGATCCTCAATCTTTCCTTCCTAAGCTAAACCTCAATGAGTTTTCCACCATCTCATATTCTAAGATCTGGTTCCTCCAAAACATACGTACGAGAGATCTTGTTGCCTAGTAACGATCATAGTTTTATCCATCCAATATTTTCTTCCAACCTTTCACTTCTTCAAAACAGCTATAGAATCATCCTAAGGCACCTTTCTCTTTGTTTTTGGAAAAAGTTGATTACACGCTTTTCTTTTAAAAGGGTGATAACCACTTTGTAACATATCAATTCTGTAAGTTACGCTGTAAGGTATTTGGTTTTAGATACCCCTCTGTAGGGTATTAAAACGAAAATTTGATGAGCCAAAACTGTAGGGTTTCAAGCTTACGATTAGATGAGGTTACATTACCAATTCTGTAAGGTCTCCAATTCTCTAAGGTCTTGAACTGGAATTAGATGAAGCCATTTTACCAGCCCTGTAGGGTGGCAACAATTTAATGTGGCAAAAATTTAATTTACTCTGTAGGGTGTTATACTAAAATTAGATGAGATTCTGTTAGTATCGTTAGTTATTTAAGATTTTATTTAGTCCGACGTGACACTTCTAGTGTTCCATTTATGTCGGGTTTTTCAGGGTACGACGACACACAAACAAGGGGGTTCACAGGTTTGCTTCGAAAACGTACCAATGGCTATGGCATGAGTCGCAGATACTTCTGCAACATCATCTTGGTCTCGAGGTCCACTCATCAGGCTCTTGTGTTTCTTCTGGGCTGGACCCTGGTTTTCTTGGGGTTCATCAGGATGGAATAGAACACGGTTCTTCTTGGGACATTCACGAGCAAAGTGTCCTTCCTGTCCACAGGTAAAGCAACCCGTGGTTCTAGGCTTGACCTTCACACGCCTCCTTGAAGATTGTGGCATCACAGGCAAAACGCTGCGAGTCACCCATGAACTAGTTTCTCCTGGCGTCACTATCTTCCGTTTGTGGCTCTCTCCAGCAAGCAGTTGCTGGTATCCTCTCATAAGGAAAGCAGTATTCTTAGCGTTGGTGATGACAAGCTGATTCAACTGTTCCATGGCAGCATGGGTGGTTATGTGTTCAGCACGAGCGGCTTCACTTTCTTCCCTCAGCAGAGCAAACAGTTGAGCCACTGTCGGCTCAGGTGATGGAGGTAGATCGCTGGCCATGCTGAAGACAAAGAACGGTGTAAGACGGGAGCAACTAAAGGTGGTTTTGGTTTTTGAAAACTTGTGACACATACCGGCTCATAACGAAGATGAGAATGATAGATACCACAACAACAAGCAAACGTTGAAGAAACAAACGCCAACTCAAACCAAGATTAACATACGCATGAAACAGAGTCTTAACAAGCACAACTTATCTTAAGGGTTCACAAGGCTACATAAGAAGGCTTACAACACAACTAGTACACTCAAGGCTCTAACAGAGTTCGCACAATACAGACAAACAAGCGTCTGGGATGGAAATAACACAACTCCTAACATTCTGCGGCAATCCTAAGTGCTCGAGGAAGCGCGTAGCTGTTCCTCCAACTCTTCAACTCTGGTCTTGCTGGCTGCAAGCTGAAGCTGAAGGGCTCTCACTCGTGTGCGGTGCTGGGAGTCAGTGTACTTCATGGTCTTCTTCTGTACCTTGAGACGACGCTCGGTAGCCGAAGATGCATCAAGACTGGCTTCTAGCTGGTCTATCTCTCTTCCTCGGAGGTCATAATCTGCTCTAACTTTATCAAGGGAGAGTTGGGTGTTGTACAGCTGTCCTTTCAAGTGCTGGAAGTGACGAACAAACACAAAGTCTCCAGTGACTTCTACTGGCTTGTCATCCTCGTCGCGTCTTCCAAAGTATCTATACGGGGTGCGTGCAAACTTGCCGCGAAAGAAGTTTGCGAGCTTGGCAATGGTCAGCTGCATCACTCTAAGGATACCATCTTCCCAACTGTTCTCCACGACTTCCCAAGTGATCTCTCGGCTTGACGGTGCTAGCAACGGTGCTCGGATGGTGCAGACCACCAACCAGGACAATTCTCGTCCATCATGGTGAATCTGGGCTCCCTTCAACTCAGGTGTGGGACGACCGATAAGATGAGTCATCTTGATCAAATCCTCCTCAAAGCGGCGGTAGCAAGGTGCATGCGATCCCAGTCGGAAGGACTTGGTGAAGACAACTGCCATCTACACAAGATTTTAAAGTGGATTAAGTTAGGTAACAGTGTGCAAAATTTTAAGATGCTCCTTTTTAACTTTAGTGTAAATAGAGCTTTCGAAACACAGAGGGGATGGAGTATAGAATCCTTTTGAAAAATAGTCATCTTAGTGACCTGGTTTTGTTTACTTTAATTGTCAGAGTACTAGCTAACGTCCATGCTAACTAAGGTCTCCTAAGGTCAGGATAGCTCTGATACCAACTCTGTAGGGCCCGCCCTTCGAACCACTGTTCAAGGACACCCCCGATATGCATACATTCACGATCCCAGGAAATTCAGTCGTGAACAACATATCAAGCTGGTACACAGATACAATATCCATTACACGGTTGCACAAACACTTACAAGGACACATGGTCACATGACCAATACTACACGGTTGTCACGCAGGACAACACACAACACACACATCGGAAGACTAAACACACACAAAACGCGGTAGAGCCCAAGTCACGCCTTAACCTACAGGCTGCTGACCCGGAGACGATCCTAGTTCGCAAAGCCATCAGCTCCGTACTCCTCTTCGTAGATCTTCTTCTGATACTGCTTCTCAATATCTGGCAAGTTGATACCAGGGACAAAACCAATATGAATACATTTGAATGTACTCAGCAAGACATCCATTATGTAACTTACCAAATGCAAGTATGCTTATACGGTGTAATAGGTAGGCTATAAATAGGGTTCACAATCAAGGGTGTTCATATAGGATGATATCACAGTTGCAGTCAGGTTAATCTGTATCTTCGTTGAAGAAGATACTTCAGAAGAAAATGATATAGTTTTTCTTTCTCTTGTAGATATCACATGTACAAGAGGTTTTGTAAATCTTTGTTAAAAGAAAGTTTTTCTCTTTGCAAAACTTCTTGGAATCAGTTTCCAGATGTTTTCTTAGAGAAGAAAGATTTTATTTTCAAAACTTTTTGTAAAACAACTTCTCGCTTTTCGTCATCGGTACCTCGACCGTACAAGATTTCTTCCCTTCAGTACTTCATAAGTCCAGCATTTTTTTGAAAACTCCTCTTTGAAAACATTGACACAATGCTAGCTACATGGCCATTCAACTGTCCATATCCGAGGACGCGACTTCTTTGAAAAAGTTGTACTCTGCAGAGGTGTACACATCCACCAGATCCAGTACACCTGCCGTGAACAACCACGGACTGTAACAACAGTATGTGAACATCAGGTATCTGATCCTAACCATCCACTATGTTCAAGCTAGAATATGCCTATCTCTTCAGTCGAGTGCTCCCCGGCACCAGGTCCCATCCTGCCTAGACAGGAGACTCAACTGTCGCACCCGGAGGAGAACTTAATCCCTCACTCTTATGTCTCAACATTGGGGGTTGACGACATTCGGTTCGATTGTACGACGTCCTTTGTAGGAATTGAGATAGAACACACACTAACAAGAACAAACTTCTAGTAAAGCCCCATGCCCATGTTGGGGTAAAGTGGCAGTACGGTAAAGGTTGTCCGGCGAAGACTAGGTTATGTGTCATTTTTGAAAACACTGTTTTTCCCAAAAATGACCACTTCCACATTCCTCCGGTGAATAAGGCTCATCCCTTTTCTCCGGGTTTTTCCATAAAGCCTTTGTTTTGTAGAAACACATTTTTAGGGTGTCCACTTAGGGACTAATATTTGTGATGGTAATAAATACCATATGGTGGCTTATGGGCTTGGTAACACCAAGTATCAACTACTGGCATAATAGTAGTATAAATAATAGTAGTAGTAGTATTCACTCAAAAATAATAGGAATGTTTTTCAGAAACATTTGGTATTGGTTTTATAAAGAAACAAGACTTGTGTTGCAAATATGATTAAGATCATAAACACATGTTAGTTCAAACAATCATGTTGTTAGAAAAAAAAATTGTTGGCCCTAATTTTTGTCTTCTTGAGCACAGTCCAAGAGTCCAAAAACTGGGGTGTGACAATAATATGTGCGACGTTTATTTTCTCGTAGCGCGTACAAGCAGTATAAGGTGCCACGTGTTGCTCTCATAATGTTCCAAGTATACGCTTATTCCCGACGAATTTATAACGCTGTCCGACGGTGCGACGTTTTAGTTCGTCGTAAGACGTCGCGAATCATGAGCCAACATGTGTACCAACACGGCATGTCCACGTCGAAACGTTTCCGTGACGTGTTTATTTCGTCGCGATTTCCATCCAATAAGGTGCCGCCTCATGGACCTACCATATAGTACCACGTCTCCTCGTATTCATAAGCATGGAAAATACTGTACTAGTTTTCACAGCAAAGCAAACACAACAAATACATAAATTCGGAATAAGGTCACAACATAGCTCGCCAGCAAAGGCAGTCTAATACAGTTAAACAGACAACAAACGGTTTCACAAAGGGCTACTCGGTTCCATATCTCGGATGAACTTGAGGCAACATGCCACCAATAAGGGTTTTGTACATTTCTTGACTCTTCTTCATACCTTTGTGTTCCTCCTTCATACGCAGCAATTCTAGTCGATGCTTCATCCTATCTGCATCAGCTTGTTCCTTGGCCTACTTCAACTCATCAACTACAGACTGCAGGTCCTGCCTCTGTTTTCTCTCAGAATCAAGTTGAAGGTGAAGCTGAGACTTTGTTGCTCTTGCACTGGTTGTGACCCCACCTATGGTATGTAGGAACGAATACTTTAGACGGTTCTTGGTCAGCACGGCAGCGACAGCTTCGGTAGCAGAAAGAGGTTCCTTGACAGCACCATCTACTGAAGTACGTTCTAGCATATGATATTGCATTTCTTCCATTAAAGCATGTAAAAGCTTTAGATGAACTAGAAGCTGAACTAGCTTGTAAGGAACATTGATATCATGACAAGCTTGTACATAACAAAGATGCAAATAGAAGATGACAAGCAATTAAGCACGCATGACAAGCTTGTAAGGAACATAAATGAAAAACATTACATGACATGCATGTAAGTAAACATGGCTGAAAATAGCAGACGACAAGCATGTACAGAACATAGATGAAAATAGCAGCTCACGAGGATAGATGAACTAGCAGATGTAAGCATGAAGCATGGATGTGCATGAACTATGAGATGACAAGCATAGGTGAAATAGCAGGAGTTTGCATCAGCATTCACAAAGGGAAGAATCAGTACGTATCTAGAAGAATCTATTGAGGTAATTGTTGATCCCAGAGATAAACAGTATTCTGAGGGACTTACAATTGCTCTTTTCACGGGCGAAGAGAATCCACGTGTCTTGCTGTTGTGCGTAGCTTTGAACAATTCAAAGGCATCTTCCCCCATGTCGCAGCAAACCTCGTAGCTACGAGAACCTGAGGTGCTACAAAACTGGACGGCATGTCTGCTTTGCCTGGCTTTCATACAAGCCACCTACATAAACAAAGTATGAGCTGATTAGACACAGTCCAGGTTATGGAATAGAAACCGTGGCAAGGTAGAGTGAACAAAGACAGTACATGTTTCCTGACTGAGGACCAGCTATTGACTAGCCTGCACCATTCTGCTTCGCTCTTGTCTCTAACGATGTCAAAAAATTCTTGTTTCAGAATATGGCGTATTTGTCTTGTACAGTTCTTTAGATGCATCAAAATAGATTGACGAATAATAGGGTCTCTGGGGTTCAGATGAAACTTTGATTGAAACAAAAGAAAGAGCACTTTTCAGTTATATGAACAGCAATGGAATAAACTGGAAGGTTGGGTTACAAAACTTACAGACACATGGCCGTGGTAGGAGGAAAATATATCTTCCCTTCCCTTGTACTCTTTCCAATGGGGGAAGATAGGGACAGTGTGTTTCACAGCTAATGAACTTGCAGTAGCATACATGGCAGCAACCTTTGGGTCCACTGGCCTGGTCTTTCCCAGAGTAATAACAATTCTGATACTGTTCCCTTTGGACATGTTTCATCCTGATCCTGTTTCCTTTCGACATGTTTCTTCTCCTCCGAGCCACACCACTTGAAACAATGTCTTCACATGGGTAATCTACAGAAATTGTGGCATTTCTAGAGTTAATATTCTGCATTTTGGATTTTCCTCCACACATGGCCCCTTGTAGATCATGCAATCTCTGTGATATGTCATCTTGCTCTTCTTTGTAGGCACCTTGCTCCTCGACTTGTGAACCTTTCCCCTCGCCTAGGAATGGTGGCAGCTCGCCTTGCACACCTGGCAGCTCACCGTAGGGAGGTACCTGGTCGCATTGGGCGGCTACCTCCTCACGCTGGTCAGCCTCCTCCTTCTGTTGGGTAGCTTCCAACTTTCCATGGGCAAGTGCCTTCTCGCCTTGGGAAGCTTCCTGTTGGCCTTGGGGAGCTGCATCCTCGTCTTGGACCATTGGTCGCTTGAGTTCGTCATCTGCATACGGATGGACATGGGCAACTGCATGCTCGCGATGGGCCTTGATGCGCTTGCGTTTACAACCATGTCCACCATGAGTCATCTTTGTCCTACCAGATGTACTCTTGAATTTAATGTTCCTAAGATGCACGGTTCATATGTACCAAATCAACTAGGATAGTAGCACAAAATACATGGCAGAACAGTAATTAAGCCAGCAGTTCCACACAACATAAGTACCTTTATTGTTGAGGTATCATGCAAGGCATGCCTTATCTAGATGGTGGACATGGTATAAATGGATATAAATAGCTTACAATATAAGTCTAGAATTGATGATTTATGCAAAGAAATGAAAATAAATAGCGCATACATGTTCTTTACAAATAGCCTTATCTTTCATTGGGATGTGACAACATAGAGATAAAAAATCTTAGTGATGCAATTCATTGTTTGACCATATCATATCAGTAATCTAATTTGTGGACCTAAGTATGATAGGATCACAGGAGAAGTGATCTTAAGCTTTATACAAGCTCGAAAATAAGCAAACTCTGACCAAAGGAACTTGACGGCTACCATGCAGGCGAGGTGGCAGATCTTGAGGACGACCTGGACGGCGAGGTGGCAGATCTTGACGGCGACCTGGACGACGAGGTGTCAAATCTGGACGGCGAGTTGGCAGATCTGGATGGCGTCCTGGACGGCGAGGTGGAAGCCCGGGAAGGCGAGCTGAGCGGCGGGGTGGACGACCGAGGATGGCAAGGTGGAAACCCTGGAAGGCAAGCTGCACGGCGAGGTGGAAGACCGGGGACAGCCCGGTGGAAGCCCGGGAAGGCGAGCTACAGGGCAAGGTGGAAGGCCGGGGCGGAGTAGATGGGGTTTAGGAGGAAAGGGGGATTTCAGACAAGAAGAGGAGGGGAAATTTCGACGAGGGGGCAGATAAGATGATACGGATCAACGTGATCCGAGAGGGGTTTTGGCCCAATCTTTCACGGCGATCGAAGAACAGCAACGTTGGACAGATAAAGAATCAATCGCACGCACGAAATTGTAGACAGATCAACAAGATCAGCAAGCAAAACCAGTATAAACTCGCAAACGGCGACCCATCATGGGAGGAGCCTCTCAATAACTTTAGTATCAAATTCTTGTCTAACCTAAAACCCTAGGCGCCACTCCTTTATATAGGAGGCCACAAAGGGCTCGGTTGGACAGGCCCAAACCGAACACACAACTGACTCGAACCTAACACACGCGATACAAACCGGCCTATTAGAAGGCTCGGCCAAATAATAAGGCACGCCGGCCTCTAATAAAACGTGTACATAATTAGACGAATGTCATCTAATCGTTGGTCATCCTGTATGCAACACGCTGCACCACCCAACACTAACAATGTTTGGCCTCACGCCGTGGACCAAACTGCAACATCAACGGTGGTGTTCTGAAGTTGGGTTTCACCTCATCTAGCGGTGGGATTGCAAATCTGAAAGCTCCAACTGTCAACATAGATGGCGGTGGTGGCGCAATGATAGGAGTAGGTATCCTCCCCGCATCATCCCCCCCAACTCGAAGAGAAACCGTCCTCGGTTTCAGCTTGACACTTGGAACCTTCTTCCTCATAGCAACGACGTCCACCTTGATATCCTTGTCAACTATTGGCTGCAGAACATGACGCTTCCCTTTATGCCACAAGGAATGTACATTGGAACGCCCCTCATGCGTGGAACGCCGATCAAACTGCCACGGTCGGCCTAGTAGCACGTGACATGTATCCATAGGCAACACATCACAGACCACTGTGTCCTCATACGTACCTACGGAAAATTTCAGCCGCGCCTTATGTGTGACCTTCAGTTTGCCTGAATTATACAACCACTCAATGCAATGTGGCTGCGGGTTCTTCCATGTAGGCAATGAAAGAGAATCCACCAAGCTCTTGCTAATAATATTGGTGTAACTGCCACTATCAATAATCAGCTTGCAAGCGGAATCCTTGACTATGCATTGGGTCTGAAAAATATCCCAGCGCTGCCCTTGTCCTTCTATGCGATCTTCCGGTACACGTTGCATCATCAGATTTTTACACTTTGCAGCAAGTTCATACCCATCCACATTCACTTCGTCAGTTGCCTCAACCTCATCACTAGACGACCCTGCTGATTGTTCCTCGTCACTTGCAGAAACATAGCCATCTTGTGTGAGCATCACTCTTTTTGCATTAGGACAATCACGCCTCATGTGTCCTCGACCGCCGCAAGTAAAACACTCAATCTGTGCGGTGGACTGCGTACTAGCTGCAGCTTTGGACACTCCAGATTTTGGCGCCTCAAGAGAAATATTATTGGAGCGTGTAGAAGGTACCGGCTTAGCGCTAGAACCAGCAGCCTCGTTATTGGAACGACGCCATGTATGTGTAGGGTCTGTAGCTTGACGTCGTTTGAGTTGTTGCTCCGCACGCTCAGCTTGGTGCACAAGATCCTGAAGATTATAATAGACGACCATCTCCACACGATCTTGCACCTCAATATTCAGACCATTAAAGAACCGAGACATTGTGGCCTTCGGGTCTTCCGTTGTTCCTGTACGTATCATCAACAACTCCATCTCCTTATAATACTCATCAACAAATTTTATACCTTGAGTAAGCTGCTGTAATTTATTGTACATCTCGCGCTTATAATGCTCAGGAACAAAACGGCGCCGCATGAGTTCTTTCATACCTCTCCATGACGTCGGCCGATTGGGCATACGCAAAATTTGGCTCCACCAAATCAATACATAACCGGAGAACTCAATAGCTGCAAATTGAAGTTTCTTCTCCTCGGTGTAATGGTGAGCTGCAAAAATATGATTCACACGCATCTCCCACTCCAAATAATCCTCGGGACTGCCCGCGTCGGAGAAAGGCGGTATGGAAATTTTAACACGTCCAATACCATCATCCAATGGAACACGTGCAGCCTGACCAACACGAACAGCAACCGCGGGACGAGTATCAAAGGTGCGTTGTTGAGGAACATATCCAGCATCGTCCTCCAAATCAGCATCAACACCTCCATGTGCCTGTGCCATGAGATGGCGAATACGACCGTCCTGTCCATCTCGCTGCGGTAGCGCATCCTGTAATATAGTAGCGGGAGGGGGCTCTACTCGTGCACGCGGATTAAGGGTATCCGCCAATGCATCAAGACGAGTATGGAGTGCCGCAAATTTGCTATTTAATCTCTCCTCCAAAGCATCTGTACAATCCTTGATATACACACAAGTTTTGTCAAATCCATCGCGGACATTGGGAGCAAGATCATCAGCATAAACAGGAAGAGGCACTTTCATTGGCTTCGGTGGCGTAGCAACAACGGCGGAATTTTCAGCAATCACAGAGTTCACCATGAAGACAAAATTTTTTGTAGAAGATTATCTAGCCACGGGCTCGTGGTAGATGCCCTTGGCAGCAACAGCAATCAGCAATCTTTTCTCTCTTAGACAAGTCACGTGCTACTACTAGTACATATGGGATCGTAAACAGCAGATTAATACGTAGCAGAAAAGGACACGGACTCCAAATTGCGTCCCAAAAGAAACGGCAAGGTTCAATTCTTGATACGGACGCGAGCAGAATCGCCGACTCAGAGAATACTTCTTCGGCGACAAAACTCCACAACAACTCAAGATCAAACAAACCGGTGGGTTGGTAGATAGCCTCCGTCAGATCAAATTCCAGTAGATAAATCTTAGCAAAAAAATCGCCGTGAGGAACCCGACGAATCTGATACCAAGATGATACGGATCAACGTGATCCGAGAGGGGTTTTGGCCCAATCTTTCACGGCGATCAAAGAACAGCAACGTTGGACAGATAAAGAATCAATCCCACGCACGCAATTGTAGACAGATCAACAAGATCAGCAAGCAAAACCAGTATAAACTCGCAAACGGTGACCCATCATGGGAGGAGCCTCTCTATAACTTTAGTCTCAAATTCTTGTCTAACCTAAAACCCTAGGCGCCACTCCTTTATATAGGAGGCCACAAAGGGCTCGGTTGGACAGGCCGAAACCGAACACACAACTGACTCGAACCTAACACACGCGATACAAACCGGCCTATTAGAAGGCTCGGCCAAATAATAAGGCACGCATGCCTCTAATAAAACGTGTACATACTTAGACGAATGCCATCTAATCGTTGGTCATCCTGTATGCAACACGCTGCACCACCCAACACTAACAATGTTTGGCCTCACACCGTGGACCAAACTGCAACATAAACGGTGGTGTTCTGAAGTTGGGTTTCACCTCATCTAGCGGTGGGATTGCAAATCTGAAAGCTCCAACTGTGAACATAGATGGCGGTGGTGGTGCAATGATAGGAGTAGGTATCCTCCCCGCATCATAAGAGGGAGAGGTTCGAAATTTAGGGCGGCATAGGTGGCAATGTTTTTGGTCGATAATTTGGGTGGGCGGCGCGAAATTTTCTGCGCCCGCTAGATTTTGGTACATTGACTGGAGAACATTGCTGGCCCTTGGATACATGATGGATGGCCTAAAAAGATTACCATTATTAAAATATGTTATTTACGTATAATGAGAAGACATCTATAAATTACTGACATAAACTATTACTAATAATAAATAAATTACCCTACCATTGTCTTGGGTGTTCCTTGAGCCTAACCTAACACAACCAAACAATTGGTTCCGCTTTGCTACCCCTTTTCCAGCTCACGTAGAGGGGCCAAAACACCAGTTCCATCATTTTCCCCAACTGGGCTATGGTTTCTCCGGAGAGGGGGCTCTGGAACGTTTGAATGCCACAACAACACATGGTATGCCATAACAAGTGTGTTAGAGTGTGGCATGGGTCTTGGATGCCCAAGATTCCCTCTCTCTTTGTGTGAGGATTTCACCGGCGTCGAATTCTCTCTCGCGAGTTCCAGGACTGCTTAATGAGAGCCCGAAACTTCCGGATCTAACAGAACTGGGGGAATCTTGAAAAGAGGTGGGCCCTACCATTTGTCTTGGGTATTCCTTGATCCTAACATAACACTACCATGCAATTGGTTACACTTTGGTACCCCCTTTCGGCTCACGTAGAGGGGCCAGAACGACAGTTCCGTCTTTTTCCCCAGCGGGGCTATGGTTTCTCCGTAGTGGGGGGCTCTGGATCGTCTGAATGCCACCAAATCCCATGGTATGCCCTACCATATGTGTTATATTGTGGAATATAATGGGTCTTGGATGCCCAAGATTCCCTCGCTCTCTGTGTTAGGGCTTCACCATCGTCGGATTCTCTCTAGCGGGTTCCAAG
This sequence comes from Alopecurus myosuroides, assembly GCA_028641055.1. Taxonomy (NCBI): domain Eukaryota; kingdom Viridiplantae; phylum Streptophyta; class Magnoliopsida; order Poales; family Poaceae; genus Alopecurus; species Alopecurus myosuroides. The sequence continues at coordinate 122,226,954 of CM054062.1, forward strand.
ACTACTTAGAGCCCGAAACTCCCGGATTTCACGGAACTAGGGCGAATCTTTCCAAGAGGTGTGGACCCTAACATTTTCTTTTGTGTTCCTTGGGCCTAACCTAACACAACCAAACAATTGGTTCCACTTTTCTACCCCCTTTCGGCTCACATAGAGGGGCCAGAACGGTTGTTCCGCCTTTTTCCCCATCGGGGCTATGGTTTCTCCGGAGGGGGGCTCCGGATCGTATGAATGCCACCAAATCCCATCGTATGACATATCATGTGTGTTAGAGTGTGTCATGGTCTTGGATACCTGAGATTGCCTCCCTCTCTTTGTTAGGGCTTCACCTGCATCGGATTCTCTTTGGCGTGTTCCATGACTACTTAGAGCCCGAAACTCCCGGATCTGATGGAACTGGGGGAATGTTGCCAAGAGTTGGGCGCGGCCATTTTATTGGGTGTTCCTTGGGCCTAAAATAACACAACAAAGTAGTTAGTTCAATTTTCCTACCCCCTTCCGGCTCACGTAGATGGGGCAGAACAACAATTCCATCTTTTTCCCCATCGGGGCTATGGTTTATCCGGAAAGGGGGCTCCCGATCGTCTGAACGCCACCAAATCCCATTGAACAACATTCCATGTCTGCTAGAGTGTGGAATGGGTCTTGTATGCCCAGGATTCCCTCGCTCTCTGTGTTAGGGTTTCACCGGTGTCGGCTTCTCTCTCGCGGGTTTCATGACTAATTAATGAGAGCCCGAAACTCCCGGGTGTGACAGAACAAGGGGAATCTTGCCAAGAGGTGGACCTACCATTCTATTGGGTGTTCCTTGGGCATAACCTAACACGACCAAACAGTTAGTTCTACTTTGCTACCCCCTTCCGGCTCACGTGGATGGGGAAGAACGACAACTTCGTCTTTTTCGCCGGCGGGGCCATGGTTTCTCCGGAGAGGTGGCTCCAGATCGTCTGAATGCCACCCAAACCCATTGCATGCCATACCATGTGTGATAGAGTGTGGAATTTCTCTTGTATGTCCAAGATTTCCTCGCTCTTTGTGCTAGGGTTTCGCAGGCGTCGGATTCTCTCTCGCGGGTTCCAGAACTAATTAATGAGAGCCTGAAACTCCCGGATGTGACGGAACTGGGGGAATCTTGCCAAGAGGTGGTCCCTACCATTCTCCTGGGTGTCCCTTCGGCGTAACCTAACACAAACAAGCAGTTAGTTTCACTTTGCTGCCCCCTTCTGCTCTCGTAGATGGGGCAGAACGACAGTTCCGTCTTTTTCCCCAGCGGGGCTATGGTTCCTCCGGAGGGGGCTCCGGATCGTATGAATGCCACTAAATCCCATGGTATGACATACCATGTGTTTTAGAGTGTTTCATGGTCTTGTATACCCGAGATTACCTCTCTCTTTGTGTTAGGGCTTCACCGGCGTCGGATTCTCTCTGGCGTGTTCCAGGACTACTTAGAGCCCGAAACTCCCGGATCTGATGGAGCTGGGGGAATCTTTCCAAGAGGTGGGACATACCTTGTATTGGGTGTTCCTTAGGCCTAAAATAACACTACCAAGAAATTGATTCCACTTTGCTACCCCCTTCCGGCTCATGTAGATGGGGCAGAACGACAATTGCGTGTTTTTCCCAGCGGGGCTATGGTTTATCCGGAGAGGGGGCTCTGGATCGTCTGAATTCCACCAAATCCCATGGTATGACATACCATGTGTGTTAGAGTGTCATGGTCTTTGATACCCGAGAATACCTCCCTCTCTGTGTTAGGGTTTCACCGGTGTCAGATTCTCTCTCGCGGGTTCCAGGACTAATTAATGACAGCCCAAAACTCCCGGGTGTGACGAAACTGTGGGAATCTTGCCAAGAGGTGTGCCCTACCATTATCTTGGGTGTTCCTTGGGCCTAACCTAACACAACCAAACAGTTAGTTCCACTTTTCTACCCCTTCCGGCTCACGTAGATGGGGCAGAACAACAGTTCCGTCTTTTTCCCCAACGGGGCTATGGTTTCTCCGTAGAGGTGGATCCAGATCATTTGAATGCCACAAAATCCGATTTAAACGCCATACCATGTTTTATAGAGTGTGGCATGGGTCTTGGATGCCCAAGATTCCCTCGCTCTCTATGTTAGGCTTTCACCGGTGTCGTATTCTCTCTCGCGGGTTCCAGGACTAATTAATGAGAGCCCGAAACTCCCGGGTGTGATGGAACTGGTGGAATCTTGCCAAGACGTGGGCCCTACAGTTCTCTTGGGTGTTCCTTGGGCCTAACCTACCTCAGCCAAGCAGTTAGTTCCACTTTGCTACCCCCTTTCGACTTTCGTAGACGGGGCAAAACGACAGTTCCGTCTTTTTCCCCATCGGGGCTATGGTTTCTCTAGAGGGGGCTCCGGATCGTCTGAATGCCACCAAATCCCATGGTATACCATAACATGTGTGTTAGAGTGTTTCATGGGTCTGGGATGCCCAAGAGTCCCTCGCTCTCTGTGTTAGCGCTTCACCGGCGTCAGATTCTCTCTAGCGGGTTCCAGGAATACTTAGAGCCCGAAACTCCCGGATATTACGGAACTAGGGGAATCTTGCCAAGAGGTGGACCCTAACATTTTTATTTTGTGTTCCTTATGCCTAACCTAACACAACCAAATAGTTGGTTCCACTTTTCTACCCCCTTCTAACACACGTAGAGGGGCCAGAACGGCAGTTCCGCCTTTTTCCCCAGCGGGGCTATGGTTTCTCCGGAGGGGGGCTCTGGATCGTATGAATGCCACTAAATCCCATGTTATGATATACCATGTGTGTTAGAGTGTGGCATGGTCTTGTATACCTGAGATTACCTCTCTCTCTCTCTGTGTTAGGGCTTCACCAGCGTCGGATTCTCTCTGGCGTGTTCCAGGACTACTTAGAGCCCGAAACTCATGGATCTCACAGAACTTGAGGGATATTTCAAAGAGGTGGGCCCTACCATTGGATTGGGTGTTCCTTTGGCCTAACCTAACACAACAAATAAATGGGTTCCACTTTGCTACCGCCTTCCGGCTCATGTAGATGGGGCAGAACGACAATTCCGTCTTTTTCCCAGCGGGGCTACGGTTTATCCGGAGAGGTGGCTCCGGATCATCTGAATGCCACCAAATCCCATTACACGCCCCACCACGTGTGATAGAGTGTGCCATGGTCTTGGATACCCGAGATTACCTCGCTCTCTGTGTTAGGGTTTCACCGGTGTTTTATTCTCTCTCGCGGGTTCCAGGACTAATTAATGAGAGCCCGAAACTCTCGGGTGTGACGGAACTGGGGGAATATTGCCAGCCCTACCATTCTCTTGGGTGTTCCTTGGGCCTAACCTAACACAACCAAATAGTTATTTCCACTTTTCTACCCCCTTCCGGCTCACGTAGATGGGGCAGAACGACAATTCCGTCTTTTCCCCCATCGGGGCTATGGTTTCTCCGGAGGGGGATCCGGATCGTCTGAATGCCAAAAAATCCCATGGTATACCATACCATGTGTGTTAGAGTGTCATGGGTATGGTATGCCCAAGAGTCCCTCGCTCTCTGTGTTAGGGCTTCATCGACGTCGGATTCTCTCTAGCAGGTTCAAGGAATACTTAGAGCCCGAAACTCCCCGATTTGACGGAACTAGGGGAATCTTGCAGAGAGGTGGACCCTAACATTTTCTTTGGTGTTCCTTGTGCCTAACCTAACACAACCAAACAGTTGGTTCCACTTTGCTACCCCCTTCCGTGTCACGTAGAGGGGCCAGAACGGCAGTTCCGCCTTTTTCCCCAGCGGGGGGCTATGGTTTCTCTGGAGGGCGCTCTGGATCATATGAATGCCACTAATTCCCATGGTATGACATACCATGTGTGTTAGAGTGTGTCATGGTCTACTGTATACCCGAGATTACCTCTCTCTTTGTGTTAGGGCTTCACCGGCGTTGGATTCTCTCTGGCGTGTTCAAGGACTACTTACAGCCCGAAACTCCCGGATCTGACGGAACTGGGGGAATATTTCCAAGAGGTGGGCCCTACCATGGAATTATGTGTTCCTTCTGCCTAACATAACACAACCAAGAAATTGGTTCCACTTTGCTACCCCCTTCCGTCTCATGTAGATGGGGAAGAACGACAATTCCGTCTTTTTCCCAGCGGGGCTATGGTTTATCCGGAGAGGCGGCTCGGGATCGTCTGAATGCCACAAAATCCCATTACATGCCACACTACGTGTGATATAGTGTGTCATGGGTCTTGGATTCCCAATATTCACTCGCTCTCTGTGTTAGGGTTTCACCGATGTGGGATTCTCTCTAGCGTGTTCCACGACTACCTAGAGCCAGAAACTCCCGGATCTGACCGAGCTGGGGGGAATCTTTCCAAGAGGTGGTCCCTACTATTGTATTGGGTGTTCCTTCGTCCTAACCTAACACAAAAAATAAATTGGTTCCAGTTTGCTACCCCCTTCCGGCTCATGTAGATGGGGCAGAACGACAATTCCGTCTTTTTCCAAGCGGGGCTATGGTTTATCCGGAGAGGGGGCTCCAGATCGTCTGAATGCCACCAAATCCCATAACACGCCACACCACATGTGATAGAGTGTGGAATGGGTCTTGGATGCCCAAGATTCACTCGCTCTCTGTGTTAGGGTTTCACCGGTGTCGGATTCTCTCTCGCGGGTTCTAGGACTAATTAATGAGAGCCCGAAACTCCTGGGTGTGACGGAACTGGGGGAATCTTGACAAGAGGTGTGTCGTACCATTCTCTTGGGTGTTCCTTTGGCCTAACATAATACAACCAAACAGTTAGTTCCACTTTGCTACCCCCTTTCGGCTCACGTAGATGGGGCAGAATGTTTGTTCCTTCTTTTTACCCAGCGGGGCTATGGTTTCTCTGGAGAGATTGCGCCAGATCGTCTGAATGCCACCAAATCCCATTGCACGCCATACCATGTGTGCTAGAGTGTGGCATGGGTGTGGGATTCCAAGATTCCCTCGCTCTCTAAGGGCTTCACCAGCGTCGGATTCTCTCTAGCGGGTTCCAGGACTACTTAGAGCCCGAAACTACCGGATTTGACGGAACTAGGGGAATCTTGCCAAGAGGTGGACCGTAACATTCTCTTGGGTGTTCCTTGGGCCTAACCTAACACAACCAAAAAATTGGTTCCACTTTTCTACCCCCTTTCGGCGGGGCTATGGTTTTTCTTTCCATTTCAAATTATTTTTCTTCCGTTCTGTATTCATACAATGGAAAAGGCGGAACTGCCGTTCTGGCCCTCTACGTGAGCCGAAAGGGGGTAGAAAAGTGGAACCAATTGTTTGGTTGTGTTAGGTTAGGCCCAAGGAACACCCAAGAGAATGTTAGGGTCCACCTCTTGGCAAGATTCCCCTAGTTCCGTCAAATCTGGGAGTTTTGGGCTCTAAGTAGTCCTGGAACCCGCTAGAGAGAATCCGACGCCGGTGAAGCCCTTAGAGAGCGAGGGAATCTCGGAATCCCATACCCATGCCACACTCTAGCACACATTTTATGGCGTGTAATGGGATTTGGTGGCATTCACACGATCTGGAGCCACCTCTCCTGAGAAACCATAGCCCCGCTGGGGAAAAAGACGGAACTGACATTCTGCCCCATCTATGTGAGCCGGAAGGGGGTAGCAAAGTGGAATAAAATGTTTGGTTGTGTTAGGTTAGGCCCAAGGAACACCCAAGATAATGGTACGGCACACCTCTTGGCAAGATTCCCCCAGTTCCGTCACACCCAGGAGTTTCGGGCTCTCATTAGTTAGTCATGGAACCCGCGAGAGAGAATCCGACACCGGTGAAACCCTAAGATAGAGAGAGAGTGAATCTTGGGCATCCAAGACCCTTTCCACACTCTATCACACGTGTTGTGGAGCGTAATGGGATTTGGTGGCATTCAGACGATCCGGAGCCGCCTCTCCCGATAAACCATAGCCCCGCTGGGAAAAAGACGGAATTGTCGTTCTGCCCCATCTACATGAGCCGGAAGGGGGTAGAAAAGTGGAACCAGTTTCTTGTTTGTGTTAGGTTAGGCCAAAGGAACACACAATACAATGGTAGGTCCCACCTCTTGGAAAGATTCCCCCATTTTGGTCAGATCCGGGAGTTTCGGGCTCTAGGTAGTCCTGGAACACGCCAGAGAGAATCCGACGCCGGTGAAGCCCTAACACAGAGAGAGAGGTAATCTCGGGTATACAAGACCATGACACACTCTAACACACATGGTACGTCATACCATGGGATTTAGTGGCATTCATACGATCCGGAGCCCCCCTCTGTAGATACCATAGCCCCCGCTAAGGAAAAAGGCGGAACTGCCGTTCTGGCCCCTCTACGCGAGCGGGAAGGGGGTAGAAAAGTGGAACCAACTGTTTGGTTGTGTTAGGTTAGGCACAAGGAAAACCAAAGAAAATTTTAGGGTCCACCTCTTGGCAAGATTCTCCTAGTTCCGTCAAATCCGGGAGTTTCGGGCTCTAAGTAGTCCTGGAACCCGCTAGAGAGAAACTGACGCCGGTGAAGCCCTAACACAGAGAGAGAGGGACTCTTGGGAATGCCATAACCATGAAACACTCTAACACACATGGTATGGTATACGTACCATGGGATTTGGTGGCATTCAGACGATCCGGAGCCCCCTCCGGAGAAACCATAGCCCCGCTGGGGAAAAAGACGGAACTGTCGTTCTGCCCCATCTACGAGAGTCGGAAGAGGTTAGCAAAGTGGAACTAACTTCTTGGTTGTGTTAGGTTAGGCCCAAGGAACAACCAAGAGAACTGTAGGGCCCTCCTCTTGGCAAGATTCCCCCAGTTCCGTCACACCCGGGAGTTTTGGGCTCTCATTAATTAGTCCTGGAACCCGCGAGAGAGAATCCGACACCGGTGAAACCCTAACACGGAGAGCAAGGTAATATCGGGTATCCAAGACCATGAAACTCTAACACATATGTTATTTAATACCATGGGATTTGGTGGCATTCATACGATCCGGAGCCCCCTTCCGGATAAACCATAGCCCCCCGCTGGGGAAAAAGGCGGAACTGCCGTTCTGGCCCCTCTACGTGAGCCGGAAGGGGGTAGCAACGTGGAACCAACTGTTTGGCTGTGTTCGGTTAGGCACAAGGAACACCAAATAAAATTTTAGGGTCCACCTCTTGGAAAGATTCCCCTAGTTCCGTCAAATATGGGAGCTTCGGGCTCTAAGTAGTCATGGAACCCGCTAGAGAGAATCCGACGCCGGTGAAGCCCTTACACAGAGAGCGAGGGACTCTTGGGCATCCAAGACCCACGACACACTCTAACACACATGGTATGGTATACCATCGAATTTTGTCGCATTCAGACGATCTGGAACCACCTCTCCGGAGAAACCATAGCCCCGCTGGGGAAAAAGACGGAACTGTCGTTCTGCCCCATTTACGTGAGCCGGAAGGGGGTAGCAAAGTAGAAATAACTGTTTGGTTGTGTTAGAATAGGCCCAAGGAACACCCAAGAGAATGGTAGGGCACACCTCTTGGAAATATTCCCCCAGTTCCGTCACACCGGGGAGTTTCGGGCTCTCATTAATCAGTCCTGGAACCCGCGAGAGAGAATCCGACACCGGTGAAACCCTAACATAGAGAGCGAGGTAATCTCGGGTATCCAAGACCAGTGCACACTCTATCACACGTGGTGTGGCGTGTAATGGGATTTGGTGGCATTCGGACGATCCAGAGCACCCTATCCGGATAAACCATAGCCCCGTTGGGAAAAAGACGGAATTGTCGTTCTGCCCCATCTACATGAGCCGGAAGGGGGTAGCAAAGTGGAACCAATTTTTTGGCTGTGTTAGGTTAGTCCGAAGAAACACCCAATACAATTGTAGGGCCCACCTCTTGGAAAGATTCCCCCAGCTCCGTCAGATCCGGGAGATTCGGCTCTAAGTAGTCCTGGAACACGCCAGAGAGAATCCGACACCGGTGAAACCCTAACACAGAGAGCGAGTGAATCTTGGGAATCCACCCATTCCACACTCTATCACACGTTGTGTGGCGTGTAATGGGATTTGGTGGCATTCAGACGATCCGGAGCCCCCTCTCCGGATAAACCATAGCCCCACTGGGAAAAGACGGAATTGTTGTTCTGCCCCATCTACATGAGCCGGAAGGGGGTAGCAAAGTGGAACCAATTTCTTGGTTGTGTTAGGTTAGGCCGAAGGAACACCCAATACAATGGTAGGGCCCACCTCTTGGAAAGATTCCCCCAACTCCGTCAGATCCGGGAGTTTCGGGCTCTATGTAGTCCTGGAACACGCTAGAGAGAATCCGACGCCAGTGAAGCCCTAACACAGAGAGAGAGAGAGAGAGAGAGAGAGAGAGGTAATCTCGGATATACAAGACCATGACACACTCTAACTCACATGGTATGTCATTCCATGGGATTTAGTGGCATTCATACGATCCAGATCCCCCTCCGAAGAAACCATAGCCCCGTTAGGAAAAAAAGGCGGAATTGCCGTTCTGGCCCCTCTACGTAAGCCGGAAGGGGGTAGCAAAGTGGAACCAACTGTTTCGTTGTGTTAGGTTAGGCACAAGTAACACCAAATAAAATGTCAGGGTCCACCTCTTGGCAAGATTCCCCTAGTTCCGTCAAATCCGGGAGTTTCGGGCTCTATGTAGTCCTGGAACCCGCTAGAGAGAATCTGACGCCGGTGAAACCCTAACATAGAGAGCGAGGTAATCTTGGGCATCCAAGACCCATGCGACACTATAGAACACATGGTTATCGTGCAAATGGGGTTTGGTGGCATTCAAACGATCTGGAGCCATCTCTCCGGAGAAACCATAGCCCTGCCGGGGAAAAAGACGTAACTGTCGTTCTGCCCCATATACGTGAGCTGGAAGGGGGTAGCAAAATGGAACTAACTGTTTGGTTGTGTTAGTAGGCCCAAGGAACACCCAAGAAAATGGTAGGGCACACCTCTTGGCAAGATTCTCCCAGTTCCGTCACACCCAGGAGTTTCGGGCTCTCATTAATTAGTCCTGGAACCCGCGAGAGAGAATCCGACACCGGTGAAACCCTAACACGGAGAGCGAGGTAATCTCGGGTATCCAAGACCCATGCCACACTCTATAACACATGGTATGGCGTCATGGTATATGTCACACTCTATAACACATGGGTCTCGGGTATCCAAGACCCATGCCACACTCTATAACACTCTAACACACATGGTATATGTCATACCATTGGATTTGGTGGGATTCATACGATCCATAGCCCCCTCCAAAGAAACCATGCATAGCCCCGCTGGGGGAAAAGGCGGAACTGCCGTTCTGGCCCCTCTACGTGAGCCGAACGGGGGTAGCAAAGTGGAACCAACTGTTTGGTTGTGTTAGGTTAGGCCCAAGGAACACCAAAGAAAATTTTAGGGTCCACCTCTTGGCAAGATTTTCCCTAGTTCCGTCCAATCCGGGAGTTTCGGGCTCTTATAAGTTATCTTGGAACCCACTAGAGAGAATCCGATGCCGGTGAAGCCCTTACACAGAGAGCGAGGGACTCTTGGGCATTCAAGACCCATGACACACTCTAACACACATGGTATGGTATACCATGGGATTTGGTGGCATTCAGACAATCTGGAGCCACCTCTCCGGAGAAACTATAGCCCCGTTGGGGAAAATGACGGAACTGTCGTTCTGCCCCATCTACGTGCACCGGAAGGGGGTAGCAAAGTGGAAATAACCGTTTGTTCGTGTTAGGTTAGGCCCAAGGAACACCCAAGAGAATGGTAGGGCACACCTGGCAATATTCCCCCAGTTCCGTCATACACGGGAGTTTCGGGCTCTAAATAATTAGTCCTGGAACCCACGAGAGAGAAATCCGACACCGATGAAACCCTAACACAGAGAGCGAGGTAATCTCGGGTATCCAAGACCATGGCACACTCTAACACACATGGTATGTCATACCATGAGATTTGGTGGCATTCATACGATCTGGAGCCCCCTCCGAAGAAACCATAGCCCCGTTGGGGGAAAAGGCGGAACTGCCGTTCTGGCCCCTCTACGTGAGCCGAAAGGGGGTAGCAAAGTGGAAGGAAATGTTTGTTTGTGTTAGGTTAGGACCAATAAACACCAAATAAAATGTTAGGGTCCACCTATTGGCAAGATTCCCCTAGTTCCGTCAAATCGGGGAGTTTCGGGCTCTAAGTAGTCCTGGAACTCGCTAGAAAAAATCCGACGCCTGTGAAGCCCTAACACAGAGAGTGAGGGACTCTTGGGCATCCAAGACCCATGACACACTCTAACACACATGGTATGTTATACCATGGGATTTGGTGGCATTCAGACGATCCGGAAAAACCATAGCCCTGTTGGGGAAAAAGGCCGAACTACCGTTTTGGCCCCTCTACGTGAGCCGAAAGGGGGTAGCAAAGTGGAACCAACTGTTTGGTTGTGTTAGGTTAGTCCCAAGGAACACCAAATAAAATGTTAGGGTTCACCTCTTGGCAAGATACCCCTAGTTCCGTCCAATCCGGGAGTTTCGGGCTCTAAGTGGTCCTGGAACCCGCTAGAGAGAATCCGACGCCGGTGAAGCCCTTACACAGAGAGCGAGGGACTCTTGGGAATCCAAGACCCATGAGACACTCTAACACACATGTTATGGTATACCATGGGATTTTGTGGCATTCAGACGATCTGGAGCCACCTCTCCGGAGAAACCATAGCCCCGCTTGGGAAAAAGACGGAACTGTCGTTCTGCCCCATCTACGTGTGCGGGAAGGGGGTAGCAAAGTAGAAATAATTGGTTGGTTGTGTTATGTTAGGCCCAAGGAAAACCCAAGAGAATGGTAGGGCACACATCTTGGCAAGATTCCCCCTGTTCCGTCACACCCGGGAGTTTCGGGCTCTCATTAATTAGTCACGGAACCCGCGAGAGAGAATCTGACACCTGTGAAATTCTAACATAGAGAGCGAGTTAATCTTGGGCATCATAGACCCATGCCACACTCTATCACACGTGGTGTGGCGTGTAATCGGATTTGGTGGCATTCAGACGATCCGAAGCCCCCTATTCGGATAAGACAGAATTTTCGTTTTAGCAAAGTGGAACTAACTGCTTGGTTGTGTTAGGTTAGGCCTAAGGAACACCCAAGAGAATGGTAGGGCCCACCTCTTTGCAAGATTCCCCCAGTTCCGTCACACCCGGGAGTTTCGGGCTCTCATTAATTAGTCCTGGAACCCGCGAGAGAGAATCCGACGCCGGTGAAACCCTAGCACAGAGAGAGAGGGAATGTTTGACATACAAGACAAATGCCACACTCTATCACACATGGCATGGCGTGCAATGGGATTTGGTGGCATTCAGACAATCTGGAGCCACCTCTCCGGAGAAACCATAGCCCCGCTGGGGAAAAAGACGGAGCTGTCATTCTACCCCATCTACATGAGCCGGAAGGGGGTAGCAAGGTGGAACTAAATGTTTGGTTGTGTTAGGTTAGGCCCAAGGAACACCCAAGAGAATGTTAGGGCCCACCTCTTTGCAATATTCCCCTTGTTCTGTCACACCCGGGAGTTTCGGGGTCTCATTAATTAGTCGTGGAACCCGCGAGAGAGAATCCGACATCGGTGAAACCCTAACACAGAGAGCGAGGGAGTCCTGGGAATCCAAGACCCATGCCTCACTATAGCATACATGGTATTGCGTGCAATGAGATTAGGTGGTATTCAGGCGATCGGGGGCCCCCTCTCCGGATAAACCATAGCCCTGTTTGGGAAAAAGACGGAACTGTCGTTCTGCCCCATCTACGTGAGCCGGAAGGGGGTAGGAAAATTGAACTAACAGCTTTGTTGTGTTAGGTTAGGCCTAAGGAACACCCAAGAAAATGGCAGGGCCCACCTCTTGGCAAGATTCCCCTAGTTCCGTCAGATCTGGGAGTTTCGGGCTCTAAGTAGTCATGGAACACGCTAGAGAGAATCTGACGCCGGTGAAGCCCTAACAAAGAGAGCGGGGTAATCTCGGTTATCCAAGACCATGACACACTCTAACACACATGGTATGTCATATGATGGGATTTGGTGGCATTCATACGATCCGGAGCCCCCTCCGGAGACACCATAGCCCCGATGGGGAAAAAGGCGGAACAACCGTTCTGGCCCCTCTACGTGAGCCGGAAGGGGTTAGCAAAGTGGAACCAATTGTTTGGTTGTGTTAGGTTAGGCCCAAGGAACACCAAATAAAATTTTAGGGTCCACACCTCTTGGCAAGATTCCCCCTAGTTCCGTCCAATCTGGGAGTTTCGGGCTCTAAGTAGTCTTGGAACCCGGTAGGGAGAATCCGACGACGGTGAAGCCCTAAAACAGAGAGTGAGGGAATCTTGGGCATCCAAGACCCATTATATTCCACAATATAACACATATGGTATGGCATACCATGGGATTTGGTGGCATTCAGACGATCCGGAGCCCCCCCCCCCCCACTCCGGACAAACCATAACCCCGCTGGGGAAAAAGATGGAACTATCGTTCTGGCCCCTCTATGTGAGCCGAAAGGGGGTACCAAAGTGTAACCAATTTCTTGGTCGTGTTATGTTAGGATCAAGGAATACCCAAGACAAATGTTAGGGCCCACCTCTTGTAAGGATTCCCCCAGTTCCGTTAGATCCGGGAGTTTCGGGCTCTCATTATGCAGTCCTGGAACCCGCGAGAGATAATTCGACGCCGGTGAAACCCTAGCACAAAGAGCGAGGGAATCTTGGGCATCCAATACCCATGCCACACTCTAACACACATGTTATGGCATACCATGTTTTGTGGTGGCATTCCGACGTTCCAAAGCCCCCTCTCCGGAGAAACCATAGCCCCGCTGGGAAAAAAGATGGAACCGGCGTTTGGGCCCCTCTACGTGAGCCGAAAAAAGGGTAGCAAAGCGGAGCCAATTGTTTGGTTTTGTTAGGTTAGGCTCAAGGAACACCCAAGACAATGGTAGGGTAATTTATTTATTATTAGTAATAGTTTATGTCAGTAATTTATATATGTCTTCCCGTTATTCTTAAATAACATATTTCAATAATGGTTATATTTTTAGGCCATCCATCATGTATCCAACAGCCAGCAATGCTCTCGAGCCAATGTTCCAAATTCTGGCGGGCGCAGAAAATTTCGCGCTGCCCACCCAAACTATCGACCAAAAACTTTGCCGCCTATGCCACCCTAAATTTCGAACCTCTCCCTCTTATCTGCCCCCTCGCCAAAATTTCCCCTCCTCTTCTTGTCCGAAATCCCCCTTTCCTCCTAAACCCCATCTACTCCGCCCCGGCCTTCCACCTCGCACTGTATTTCGCCTTTCCGGGCTTCCACCTGGTTGTTCCCGGTCTTCCACCTCGCCATGCAGCTTGCCTTCCCGGGCTTCCACCTTGCCGTCCCAGGTCGTCCACCCTGCCGCTCAGCTCGCCGTCCAGGATGCCATCCAGATCTGCCACCTTGCTTTCCAGATTTGATCCCTTGCCGTCCAGGTCGCCGTCAAGATCTGCCACCTCGCCGTCCAGGTCGTCCTCAAGATCTGCCACCTCGCCTGCCTGGTAGCCGTCAAGTTCCTTTAGTCAGAGTTTGCTTATTTTCGACCTTGTATAAAGCTTAAGATCACTTCTCCTGCGATCCTATCATACTTAGGTCCACAAATTAGATTACTTTATATGATATGGTCAAACAGCGAATTGAATCACTAAGATTTTCTAACTCTATGTTGTCACATCCCAATGAAAGATAAGGCTATTTGTAAAGAACATGTATGCGCTATTTATTTTCATTTCTTCGCATAAATCATCAATTCTAGACTTATATTGTAAGCTATTTATTTCCATTTATACCATGTCCACCATCTAGATAAGGCATGCCTTGCATGATAGCTCAACAATAAAGGTACTTATGTTGTGTGGAACTGTTGGCTTAATTACTGTTCTGCCATGTATTTTGTGCTAATATCCTAGTTGATTTGGTACATATGAACTCTATGTTGTGTGGAAGCTTCCCAACAGAAGGAGGAGGCTGACCACCGTGAGGAGGTAGCCGCCCAATGCGAGCAGGTACCTCCCTACGGTGAGCTGCCAGGTGTGCAAGGCGAGCTGCCACCATTCCCAGGCGAGGGCAAGGTTCCTAAGTCGAGGAGCAGGGTGCCTGCAATGAAGAGCAAGATGACATATCACAGAGATTGCATGCTCTACGAGGGGCGATGTGTGGAGGGAAATCCAAAATGCAAAATATTAACTCTAGCAATGCCACAATTTCTGTAGATTACCCATGTGAAGACATTGTTTCGAGTGGTGCGGCTGGGAGGAGAAGAAACATGTCCAAAGGAAACAGGATCAGAATTTTTATTCCTCTGGGAAAGACAAGGCCAGTGGACCCAAAGGTTGCTGCCATGTATGCTACTGTGTGTTCATTAGCTGTGAAGCACACTTTCCCTATCTCACCCCATTGGAAAGAGTACAAGGGAAGGGAAAATATATTTTCCTCCTACCACGGCCATGTGTCTGTAAGTTTTGTAACCCAACCTTTCAGTTCATTCAATTGATGTTCATAAAACTGAAAAGTGCTCTTTCTTTTGTTTCAATCAAAGTTTAATCTGAACCCTAGAGTCCCTGTTATTCGTCAATCTCTTCTGATGCATCTCAAGAACTGTACAAGACAAATACGCCATATTCTGAAGCAAGAATTTTTGACAGCGTTAGACACAAGAGTAGAGTTATGCGAACGCCTCCTGATGTAGTTGGGAACATGAGCGAAGCAGAATGGTGCAGACTAGTCAATAACTGGTCTTTAGTCAGGAAACAGGTACTGTCTTCGTTCACTCTACCTTGCCACTGTTTATATTCCATAACCTGGACTGTGTCTAATCCGTGCATACTTCATTTATGTAGATGGCTTGTATGAAAGCCAGGCAAAGCATACAGGTCGTCCAGTTCCATAGCGCCATATATTCTCGTAGCTACGAGGTTTGCTACGACATGGGGGAAGATTCCTTTGAATTGTTCAAAGCTACGCACAACAACAAGACACGTGGATTCTCTTCTCCCGTGAAAAGAGCAATTGTAAGTCCCTCAGAATGCTGTTTATCTCTGGGATCAACAATTACCTCAATAGATTCTTCTAGATACGTACTCATGCTTCCCTTTGTGAATTCTGATGCAAACTCCTGCTATTTCACCTATGCTTGTCATCTCATAGTTCATGCACATGCATGCTGCTTGCTTTCATCTCCTAGTTCATCTATCCTTGTGAGCTGCTATTTTCATCTATGTTCTGTACATGCTTGTCGTTTGCTATTTTCATCCATGTTTACTTACATGTCTGTCATGTGATGTTTTTCATTTATGTTCCTTACAAGCTTGTCATGCGTGCTTAATTGCTTGTCATCTGCTATTTGCATCTTTGTTATGTACAAGCTTGTCATGATATCAATGTTCTTTACAAGCTAGTTCAGCTTCTATTTCATCTAAAGCTTTTACATGCTTTATAGGAAGAAATGCAATATCATATGCTAGAACGTACTTCAGTAGACGGTGCTGACCAAGAACCGTATAAAGTCTTCGTTCCTGAATACCATAGGTGGGGTCACAACCAGTGCAAGAGCAACAAAGTATGAGCTTCACCTTCAACTCTATTCTGAGAGAAAACAGGGGCAGGACCTACAGTCTGTAGTTGATGATTTTAAGCAGGCCAAGGAACAAGCTGATGCAGATAGGATGAAGCATCAACAAGAATTGATGCGTATGACGGAGGAACACAAAGGTATGAAGAAGAGTCAAGAAATGTACAAAACCCTTATTGGTGGCATGTTGGATCAAGTTCATCCGAGATATGGAACTGAGTAGCCCTTTGTGAAACCGCTTGTTGTCTGTTGAACTCTATTAGACTGCCTTTGCTGGCGAGCTATGTTGTGACCTTATTCGGAATTTATGTATTTGTTATGTTTGCTTTGCTGTGAAAACTAGTATAGTATTTTCCATGCTTATGAATAAGAGGACACGTGGTACTATATGGTAGGTCCATGAGGCGGCACCTTATTGGATGGAAATCGCGACGAAATAAACACGTCACGGAAATGTTTCGACGTGGACATGTCGTTCCATGCTCATGATTTGCGACGTCTTACGACGAACTAAAACGTCGCACCGTCGGTCAACGTTACAAATTCGTCGGGAATAAGCGTATACGTGGAACATTATGAGAGCGACACGTGGCACCTTATACTTCTTGTACCCGCGACGAGAAAATAAACATCGCACATATTATGACGTCTTTAACGGAGGTAACGGTAGTTCCAATCGCGACGTTTTTAAAATGTCAAGACGATTATGACGTCAGGAACGGTGGAAGTGACGTCAGTAACGGGTAACGGGAAAAAGATGCCACGTGTACACACATTGCGACGAAAAAAAACGTCGCTCCTTGTTGGGCCTTGTGTTGGGCCGGCCAATAGCTCGCGAAGGATTAGTGTTCATTTAATCGTGGCAGAATCATCCGTGACAGTTGATCAGGAACATTCTCACTCCGTCGCATAAACCGTCACGGATTGCCCTTAGCGACGATTTGGAGCCCATCCGCAACGGTATTGAAACGTCACAGACCGCGCGGAATTTGGTAGTGTTAATATGTAGTCCATGTTTATTTTCTTAAGATAGATATAATTCGAGTTCACAATATGGAGAAATAGATGACATAAGTTTCGATGGATCTAAGTGACAGAAGTTAAAAGGGTTACATTAGACTAATGTCAATGCAAAAACATATACCAAACAGATAATTCGATTTCACAATATGGACAAATAAATGACAGAAATGAAAAGGGATATATTCGACTAATATGGGACGTTCTCGTGGAACGAAACTCGCCTCTAACTGGGCCTATTGGGCCGGGAACAAAAATCTGGGACGGAACATATAAGAAACGTCGAGATGGACAGCGTCCTTCGAGAGAAAATTCCATTTTTCATCCATCCTTGACGGAAACAACACGACGTTATCAAAACGTGCCGCTCAAAACATTCCGGATCGCGCGGAATTTGGTAGTGCCACCTCAGGTGAAACCATATTCCCGATGGAGAAAAAGACGGTACTGCCGTTCTAGCCCCTCTACGTGAGCCGGAAGGGGTACCAAAGTAGAACCAATTTATTGGTTGTGTTAGGTTAGGCCAAAGGAACACCCAAGACAATGATAGGTCCCACCTCTTGGCAAGATTTCCCAGTTCCTTCAGATCCGGGAGTTTCGGGATCTAAGTAGCCTGGAACTCGCAGAGAGATTCCGACGCCGGTGAAGCCCTAACACAGAGAGCAAGGGAATCTTGGTCATCCAAGACCCATGACATGCTCTAAGACACATGGTATGGCATACCACGTGAGGTGGCATTCAGACGATCCAGAGTCCCCTCTATGGAGAAACCCTAGCCCCGCTAAGGAAAAAGACGGAACTGCTATTCTGACCCTCTATGTTACCCGGAAGGGGGTAGCAAAGTGGAACCAATTTCTTGGTTTTGTTAGTTTGTCCCTAGGAACACCCAAGAGAAAGGTAGGTCCTACCTCTTGGCAAGATTCCCCTAGTTCCGTCAAATCCGGAAGTTTCTGGCTCTAAGTAGTGTTGGAACCCACTAGAGAGAATCCGATGCCGGTGAAGCGCTAACACAGAGAGAGCGAGGGAATCTTGGGAATCCATGACCCATGCCACACTAAAAAACACATGTTATGGCATACCATGGGATTTGGTGGCATCCATACGCTCCTGAGCCCCCTCTTCGGAGAAACCATTGCCCCGTTGGGGAAAAAGACACTACTGCCGTTCTGGCCCCTCTAAGTGAGACGGAAGGGGGTAGAAAACGTGTAACTAATTGCTTGGTTGTGTTGGGTTAGGCCCAAGGAACAACCAATACAATGGTAGGGCCCACCTCTTGGCAAGATCCCCCCGTTCCGTCAGATCTGGGAGTTTCGGTCCCTAAGTTGTCATGCAACAACTAGAGAGAATCTCATGCCGATGAAGCCCTAACACAAAGAGTGAGGGAATATTTGCCATCTAGGACCCATGCATGCCACACTCTAACACACATGGTATGGCATACCCTAGGCTTGGTGGGATTCAGACGCTCCAGAACTCCTCTCCGGAGAAACCCTAGGCCTGATGGAAATAAGGACGGAACTGCCGTTCTGGACCCTCTATGTTAGCCGGAAGGGGGTAGCAAAGTGGAACTAATGGCTTGGTTGTGTTGGTTTAGTACCAATGAACAACCAAGACAATGTTAGGGCCCACCTCTTGGCAAAATCCTCCCGTTCCGTCAGATCCGGGAGTTTCGGTCCCTGAGTAGTCATGTAACAACTAGAGAGATCGAATCTGACGCCGGTGAAGCGCTAACACAAAGAGTGAGGGAATATTGTGCATCAAAGACACATTCCACACTCTGACAAACATGTTATGTGATACCCTAGGCTTGGGTGGGATTAAGACACTCTGGATCTCCTCTCCGGAGATACCCTAGGTCCGTTGGAGAAAAGGACGTTACTACTGATCTGACCCCTCTACATGAGCCGGAAGGGGTAGAGAAGTGGAACTAATTGCTTGATTGTGTTAGGTTAGGCCAAAGGAACACCCAATACAATGTAGGGACCACCTCTTATCAAGATCCAGGTTTCTTCGGGCTCTAAGTAGCCTTGGAACCCGCGAGAGAGAATCCAACGCCGGTGAAGCCATAACACAAAGATTGAGGGAATCTTGGTCATCGAAGAAACATGCCACACTATAAGACACATGAATGGTATGGAATATGTAGGCTTGGGTGGGATTCATATGCTCCGAAGCTCCTCTCCGGAGATACCCTAGGCCCGCTAAAGAAATGGACGGAACTATCGTTATGGACCCTCTACTTGAGCCGGAAAGGGGTAGAAAAGTGGAACTAATTGCTTGGTTGTGTTAGGTTAGGCCCAAATAACACCCAAGAAAATGGTAGGTCCCACATCCATGCAAGATTCCTCCCCCTGTCCAGTCACATCCGGGAGTTTCGGGCTCTGAGTATCCTGGAACCCGTAATAGAGAATCTGACGCCGATGAAGCCATAACACAGAGATTGACGCAATCTTGGGAATACAAGACCCATGTCAGACTCTAACACACATGGTATGACACACCCTAGGATTTGGTAGGATTAAGACGCTCTAGAGGTCCTCTCCGGAGAAACCCTAGGCCTGTTGGAGAAAAAAGGACGAAACTGCTGTTATGGACCCTCTACGTGAGCCGGAAGGGGGTAGCAAAGTAGAACTAATTGCTTGGTTGTGTTAGTTTAGGACCAAGTAACACCCAAGACAATGGTAGGGCCCACCTCCTGGCAAGATTCCCCCACGTTCTTCGTCAGATCCGGAAGTTTCGGGCTATGAGTAGTCCTGGAACCCACGAGAGAGAATCCGACGCCGGTGAAGCCATAACATAGAGAGTGAGGGAATATTGGGCATAAAATACCTATGCCACACTCTAAAACACATGGTATGTCATACCCTAGGCTTGGGTGGGATTCAGACGCTCTAGAGCTCCTCTCCGGAGAAACCATAGGCCCGTTGGAGAAAAAAGGACGAAACTCTTGTTCTGGACTCTATGTGAGCCGGAATGGGGTTGCAAAGTGGAAACAATTGCGCGGTTGTGTTAGGTTAGGCCCAAGGAACAACCCAGACAATGGTAGGGCCCAGTTCTTGGAAAGATTCCCTCCATTCCGTCAGATCCAGGAGTTTCGGGCTGTTTGTAATCCTCGAACCCACGAGAGAGAATCCGGCGCTGGTGAAGCCCTAACACAATGAGTGAGGGAATCTTGGGCATCCAAGACCCATGCCACGCTCTAACAAACATGTTATGTGATACCGTAGGATTGAGTGGGATTAATATGCACTGGAGCTCCTCTCCGAAGATACCCTGGGCCCGTTGGAGAAAAGGACGAAACTGCTGATATGGACCCTCTACGTAAGCCGGAAGGGGGTAGCAAAGTGTAACTAATTGCTTGACTATGTTAGTTTAGGCCCAACGAACACCCAATACAATGTAGGGCCCACCTACTGGCAAGATTCCCCCTGTTCCGTCAGATCCAAGAGTTTCGGGCTCTGAGTAGTGCTAGAACACGCGAGAGAGAATCTGACGCCAGTGAAGCCATAACACAAAGATTGAGGCAATCTTTCTCATCGAAGACACATGCCACACTATAAGAAAAATTTTATGGCATACCCTAGGCTTGGGTGGGATTCAGACGCTCTGAAGCTCCTCTCCGAAGATATCCTAGGCCCGCTAAAGAAAAGGACTGTATTGTCGTTATGGACCCTCTACGTGAGCCGGAAAGGTGTATCAAAGTGGAACTAATTGCTTGGTTGTGTTAGGTTAGGCCCAAAGAACCCCCAAGACAATGGTAGGGCCCACATCTTGGCAAGATTCCCCACCATCTAGTCACATCCAGGAGTTTTGGGCTCTGAGTATCCTGGAACCCGCAAGAGAGAATCCGATGCCGGTGAAGCCATGACCTAGAGATTGAGGCAATCTTGGGAATCCAAGACCCATGTCATAGTCTAACACACATGGTATGACATAACCTAAGCTTGGGTGGGATTAATACGCTCTAGAGCTCCTCTCCGGAGAAACCCTAGGCCCGTTGGAGAAAAAAGAACGGAATTGCTGTTCTAGACCCTCTACGTGAGTCGGAAGTGGGTAGAAAAGTGGAACTAATTGCTCGGTTGTGTTAGGTTAGGCCCAAGGAACAACCAAGACAATGGTAGGTCCCACCTCTTGTAAATATTCCCTCCGTTCTGTCATATCCGGGAGTTTCGGGCTGTTTGTAGTCCTCGAACCGACAAGAGAGAATCCAACGTCGGTGAAGCCATAACAAAGAGAGTAAGGGAATATTGGGCATCCAGGACCCATGCCACACTCTAACACACATGGTATTGCATACCCTAGGCTTGGGTGGGATTCAGGCGCTCCGGAGCTCCTCTCCAGAGAAACCCTAGGCCCGCTGGAAAAAAAGGACGTAACTGCCATTCTGGACCCTCTACGTGAGCTGGAAGGGGGTAGAGAAATGGAACTATTTGCTTGGTTGTGTTGTTTTAGGCCCAATGAACAACCAATACAATGGTAGGGCCCACCTCTTGGCAAGATCCCCCGTTCCATCAGATCTGGGAGTTTTGTTCCCTGAGTAGTCATGCAACAACTAGAGAGAATCTCATGCCGGTGAAGCCTACTACGACCTTTCCCTTGCTTCTCCTATTCCATGAGTCGTTCTGAGTAGAGATGGACCGCCAATAGGGAGTGGCCATCTCCTGCCGGGTCTCTATCGTTGTGCGCGATGCTCGACGGTTACCTACCCGCAGAGCGCCAATACATCCCCACATCCTAGTTTTGAAAGTGTTTTGATATCCCCGCAAATCCAAATGGAAAGCCCGAACTAGGCGACTCATGGAACAAACTAGGAAAGTGGAGACCGAGGGGAATCCAATCCCCGTGTGGATGCACGCTCAGTCTTGGCTCGAAGACGAGAACTCGCTCCTAGGGGCATGAACGAGACAACCACCACAGACCCTCTGTGGTCTCGTCATCCACACCTTTAAATCATGTTAAACAAATATCTCCTAACTTACCACTACTTCCTGCCATACTAGATTATTTCGTAACTCTGATTCATCAACCGGATGGAGCAGAGATAACAGGCATGTATGACTAAGCACAGCATATTTCAGGCTTTGGCGATGAACACAATCAAACCTATGGCTGCTAGGTGTAGTGTATCAGGATAAGTAGGCTATGCATGGTATAGGATAACTCTAACTACTGACACAAGATACATTGGAATCGAATGCAATGTACGAGAACCAAAAGTCTTTCGAAATCATATATGGGAAGATAAGAGGTTATGCTTGCCTTGCTTCAAGAAAACCAGAGAAAGTCTTCAGGAATAAGTGCTTGACTTGTCGGTTAGGATCAATTATTCGTCATGTCGTTGTCGATCTTCTCTTCAGAGTCACGTTCTACCGATCAGAAGCAAAACACCGAAAGAGAAACAACAATCAAACATGGCATCGATGCAATGCACAATATGTATGTATGAGCAGGTTAATGCACTGAAATAAAGCCCTAAACACGTTTCATGAGTTGCTAGGGTTCGTATGACAGTTATGCAATTTTACTGAAATTAGCCCGAAATAGACCCCAGAGGGGGGTTTCGGGCGAATCTGGAAGTGAGTCCAATTTTGGTTGCTCAAATGGGTTTAAAACATCATAAATGGATTGCATTTGTCATTTTGAGCAATTTGGTATATAACATTTAATTTTCTAATTTTCTTGAATAAAAACTTATTTTCATTATTTAAAATGATTTAAATAATGGTCAAATTTCAACTTTGTCAAAAATGTGTGGAAATGATAGGAACATGTAGATTACATTTTTCTGAACAAATTGGTATATTGAACACATTTTTTTGAGTTATGAAACAAAAGATATTGCATTTACAAAATTAATTAATTTTCTGTAATTTAAATCACAGGTGGGGTCCACGTGTCAGGTGATTTTCGTTTAAAAGGAAATAACAGAAAACGGCCTTATGACGTCGGCATGACATCACGAGGACATTATCCCGGGCCAAATTGGCACAGTTGCGATGCAATCGAAGCAATTAGCGCGGGGTTTTGGAATTGGATTGCACCACCAGGTGGAGGAGACCGAGGGCATTCTAGGGGTGGCCTCGGCTGACCATATGGTCGCCGGAGAACTCGCCGGCGAGCACAAGCGGCGGCGGCGGACCGCGGGCATCGGCGAGGGGGTCAACCGGAGGGGGAGGGAGAAAGAGAGGGGCACCCTCGGGTGCGGGAGCTCACCCTGAGCTTGATGGCGCGGACGGCAGCGCGAGGGGAGGCCGGAATCCACGACGGCGACGAAGAAACAGCGACGGCCGTGGCGCACTCCGGCAAACAAATTGTGGGCCTCCCGAGCTTCTCGGCTGCTGGGCGAGCTCGAGGAGGACGACAGGGAGATGGCGGGGACGATGGGGTTCTCGTCAGGGCGCGGGGGCGGTCGATTCGCCCGCGGGGAGCGACGGAGGCCGGCGGTAGGGGTTAGGGTTTCTTGTTCTGCCGCGCACGTAGAGAGAGAGAGGGAGGGTGGGATGAGGAGGAGATAGAGGAGGCACGGTTTCCCCCTCGGCCTTATCCTCGCGGAGGGGGAGCAAGCATGAGGTGGAGGGGAGGGAACGACGTGGAGCTTCCGTCCACTGTCCAGAGGAAGAAGATGACAAAAGAAGCATTTCCGAAAACCCCCCTTGAAAAACAAAAACTGCGAAAATGTCCTTGCTCCTTTTAAAACAACACACTAAAAATAGTTTTGAGGGCCTTTCTGAAATTAGTAAAGTTTGACAAAAAACATTTTGAGATCCTTGCAACAAGGGCAACCTCAACATATGTCACTTTGATGAAAATGAAATATTTTTCTATACAACATTTTGGAAACCATTTTAAGTAGTATTTGTGGAATTTTTCTCAATTTCCATTTAAAATCCAAATTTAAATTGGTTCCAAATTGGTTCATGCATGAATGCCATGAGCACAGCACAACAAACCCTAATTTAACAAAAGTGGGATGTTACAAATCTACCCCCCTTATGATAATCTCGTCCCGAGATTCCCGAAGGACAAGAAAGGAGGAACACCGGTTTTGAATGATCTTCTTGAACCTTACGGTTCTCTTCTCGAAGAGTTTGATACGTAGTATCGTGAAGTGTTGAACGGATACACCTTAGGTAAGAGGGAAACTCCTAGGATTTGATCTTCACGAAGATCGAGTATCTCATGGGTAACTCATGACAGGAATGTTCGTAAAGAACTGTTGAGTTATCGTGCATGAAACACATCAAGGTAACGGAGGGAAAAAGAGAAGGTTTCAAGTTTTTGGACGATGGTTCTTGAAAGGATTTATAATATGAGCTTTGCACAAGACTTTAAATCCTTTTGGAAAAGAAAGGTTGAACAACTTAGGACATCGAGGTTTCTTCAAACAGAAAACCAAGATGGAGAGGATTGTCTTGGATACCAAAACATAATAGCCATAGACGATGAAAAACACGAGAAAACGCTGTAATCATGCGTCAGAGAGAATTTGGTACAGGGTCAAGTTCGTTCTTCGGAGTGGACACGGAAGATGAAGGAACTTTCATTCCGTCAAATTTTGTCGAAAACTTTGTCAAAGGTCATGAGGTTATTTCACAGCAAAAGATGGGTAACCAAAAGATGTTGGAACACCGTAGTTAAGAATGGATTCTTGGTAACACCATAAGGGTGAGTAACCAATGAGGATTGGAGCACCGTAAGGAATAAGGAATCCCTTTCCTATTGTGATTTGACGTAGCAATACGTTTACCACATGGTTAAGACCCCTTGGCTGAAGTGACTGCCAAATTCACACAATGTGTGAGATGAACAGATCTTTAAATACAAACCACTTGAGAAGGGGATCTAAATAATGGCGGTTACAAGACAGCGCGAGATGGTTCTCTTGATGCAGTTGTTTCCACTGAAAGAAAGGTTTGGAGGATTGACAAAGAGACATTAGAAGAATCAACTTCCAAGTTCTCCTGGACGTTATGGATACCGATAGCAGGTTTATGACAAGCCTTCTATAGGCAATCAGTGAAATATGAACTCCGGTTTGGAAGAACGGAGAGGGGAACTTGTTAAGAATGAGCCATACAAGAATTCTCATGGAGAGTGGTTGTTCTTTCTGATTCAAAGGATTACAAAGTTAGGCCTTCCGGCTAATTGTGTCAACCACAACATCAACCATGCCTGATTCTGAAAAGACCTAATTCAATACCCATGAGAAAACACCAACCATCGTTGCTTCTTGAGATTCAGGTCTGGTTAGTGGATTTATAACTCAGACTCATTATGTTTGAACGAAGAGATTGCACCGATTACCAACAAGATACATATAAAACATTCTCAAGACATGGACTACGATGTCAAGCTCAGGAAGATGAGTGAGATTGCAAAACTCATGTAGTAGCAACTTGAAAAATACGGCTGCACCTACATGGACTACTTGCAATGAAACACACCAGAGTCCTTGTTGGAAAGACGGTCACAAATATAACGAAGTTCTTGCACTTTTTCTCTTTCACGAACAATCAGTCAGTGGCTTGGGGTGGATGCAAACTTCTTCAAACAAATGGAGGTAACAACCTACCATCTGAAGAGTAGTCCACACATGCATAACTAACTTGAGATATTCCCGAGGGAACAAGAAAACTCTACACGGATCCATGGCAACAACTTTCACCATAAGCACATGAACCAGAGAGAAGTTACTGCGAACATCCAGAACACAACTTCTTGATGACACAAAGATGGTTCTCGGAAGTTTCGAACATTAGTGCCAAGTGTTCAACATGAACCTCTTGCAACTTGGTTAAATAGGAATGTCATCGATGGACTCGACAACACGCTTATTAAGACAATCCAAGAAGAGAGATTCATATGATACATAAACAAGGCAAACTATTGGTTAGACCAAAGGACATGAAGGTGTACTTGGGCAAAACACTATGAGTGAAAACACCGTCAAGATAGTCCTTGAATCTGGACTTGATCTGACGATAGCCCAAATCAAACCAAGGTATAGGATGATAGCATGTCCACTATGGAGATACTATCCTACTTCAATACAAAGGAAACTAGACATCCATTAACAAAGGATCATTTTAGGCGGAGCTTTTTCCTTCCAACTCTCCAAGTTGTTTTTTAAGCTCAACCAACTAGTCCAGGATATCCAACACCGTTTTCTTGAAGAAAGGAGTAGTTAAATTACCCTTTGTTTAGACATCACGGTCAGGTGACCACGTGGTGATACTTCTGGAAAGACAACCAGAATATCACAAACCACTAGAATGTCTCGGAGTTTAGAAGTAGTCTTGCCTTTCAAGGCAACTGATATGATATTGAGAACTTCGGCATGAACCTAACTCTTTGACCAAGAATGTTGACCAGGATGAACGGATTTGGTAACACAGTCAACTTCAAACAGAGACCGGGTGACCAATATTGCTAAGAAGGATACAAATGTTTCTTAGATTTTTCCATAACAATAGGAATTGCTAAGAATAACTGATACACACATCAATGCACACCCAACATTATAGAGCATTAAAGCTTGGAGGAAAGGTGGGTAAAGATGTGTAAGAGCATCACTTCATCGATGAGGACATGAAACTCAGCACGACCTCTTGATATGTAAGAGTGTGATACTCAAAGGTAGAACATAACAATAGCTACTGAAACTTCTTTAATCTGCGGATTACAAAACTTTGACCTGGTACTAGAGATGAACGAGGTACTGGAGTTTGTTTCTCCTAACATTCCAAAGTGGAACATTCTGATGGAACACAAGAGCAATGCACTGGAAGAATCCAACACGCACATGCAACTTGATGTCCAAAACAACGGATGGAGATCTGAGAGCAACTGGAACATAGGAACATGCTCAGGAGAATTCCTAAGATCACGTTGGATGCACAGTGTCATACTCATTTGTATAACCCATGCTAAGACGAGAGGTATAGCAGAGTCAAGAACAAGAATGTGGGAATCATAAAGAACACTCTTGCCGTGATCCTTTTGATTCCTAGAGAAAACCTGTGGCTATTGGTGCTGAGATTACCTAGCCATCCTGTGGTAGAAGAGATTTCCTCAGGATCCAAAGGAACGGAACTTGGGTTAAAGGTCAGCATCCTGTACTGATGGCGTGAGCATCACATAGTTATAAAACCACACAATTCAACCCACAGCAATTCAGCACATTCCGGGACCATCGGTTCAAGTCCAAGGGTTAGGAACCCAAAGAAAGGAGCAACTACTACCTTAGTGCCTTCAAGGGCACTACGAATATCAATCACGAAGTATCTTTCCGAAGAAAACATAACTCCGGAGGAACTTGAGCAGAGGATAACGGATACATTCGAGATGGAAAACAGATCTCGAGGTTCAGGATTTAGAGACTTTAGAACCGGAGTATGTGGAACCCACACAACCTTGAGAGATTATGATGGAAAGGAAATCTCCCATTTGAACATCAACCAACGGAGTAGGGAACACACACGACTCTAGAACTTAACACTAGGTCAACTTGGGTAACAACGTCCTTGCCAAAGAAGGCACCTAAGGTTTGAATGACTAGAAGAGATAGCAAAACCTTTTCAAATCAAAACAGGTAAGATGACCCAGAGTTAGAGTGATACCAGATAAGGAGTAAAAGGAATCCTAAGAAGGTTTTTCACAATCATTTGAAGTTTCAAAGTAGTTTTCACAAACACTAGACTCAACATCGACCAAGCAGTAAGGTTTTCCTACAGGCAGTCCTGCTCTGATACCATAACTTGTCACGACCCCGGACCCAGAGATATACATACTGTTATGTGCTCCGAGCCATGGACTCACAAGGGCTTCAGGGTTACCAGCCCCGACCACAACAAACAACGGCAGGCAGACTGGATTCATCGGCACGTAGTCCGGATCCCCAGTCTACTACTCATTGTATCCATGCTAGTCATAACCAACTATGCATATCAAAGCGTCCACGAATCGTATGAAACTGAAGGAAACAGGACCAAATCTATACAAAGATGCTATATGTCTAGAAAGGGCAACAACAATCGAGGGTTAATGGGGTTACCTCGCCCAGGCCGACTCACATCGGCAGGCGGGCTCGGACATGGATCATCGGCTCCACAACTTCTCGACTGCGACAACTATGCAGGCATAGCCAAAATTGTATAACAATGAGATCGAAACCAACAACCGATCAAAACAGCACTCTAGACATGAAGCTTTATTAAACAACTGTTACTAGAGTAGATGTACAAGCAGAGGTCACACGACCCAACATTACATCAGACAACGGAAGGCAAATTATGTTGCTAATCAACAAGAACCAAAAAGGCCAAAGAGGCCGCAACATAAGGCGACGTCCCAGCCCATAGATTCCAGGCTACTACCTGGGAACACCGAACTACTCGTTGATGTCCATGTTGATATGCCACTGAAGTAAGACCTTCACCTGAACCAAAATTAAGCAAACCTAAGTACGGGAGGTACTCAACAAGACTTAGTTAACCTATTATATATCTGCTATCTTCAGAAAGGGTTTTATGAAGGCTGATTTGCGTAAAGCAATCTTTGTTTTCCAAATCGAGGAAGAATAGCACGTCTCAAGGAAGATTTTGAAAACAGATGAGAAAGCTACTCAACTACTGATATCATCATCTTCTTGTATTCCACCAAGTCCTTCTCATTCCCACACTATCTTATGCTACAAGGATCACCCCTCTCGGCATCTCCGAGGAGGCATCCTTCATTCGTTATCAGCAAGTTTTAGTCATTCCGTTCAAGTTATCTATGATCACAGAATCCGTCACCAAGTCGTCCTTAACTGCAGACACGACTTTTCGAAAAGATTTAACCCTCCAGGGGTGTACAACTTTAACCACACGTATCAACCAACTCTTAATGCCAGAACGTTGGCACTATTCTAGGAAGTGCAGGCAGATGGAGGTCTACCACGACCTTTCCCTTGCTTCTCCTATTCCATGAGTCGCTCCGAGTAGAGATGGACCACCAATAGGGAGTGTCCATCTCCTGCCGGGTCTCTATCGTTGTGCGCGATGCTCGACGGTTACCTACCCGCAGAGCGCCGATACATCCCCACATCCTAGTTTTGAAAGTGTTTTGATATCCCCGCAGATCCAAATGGAAAGCCCGAACTAGGCGACTCATGGAACAAACTAGGCAAGTTGAGACCGAGGGGAATCCAATCCCCGTGTGGATGCACGCTCAGTCTTGGCTCGAAGACGAGAACTCGCTCCTAGGGGCATGAACGAGACAACCACCACAGACCCTCTGTGGTCTCGTCATCCACACCTTTAAATCGTGTTAAACAAATATCTCTTAACTTACCACTACTTCCTGCCATACTAGATTATTTCGTAACTCTGATTCATCAACCGGATGGAGCAGAGATAACATGCATGTATGACTAAGCACAGCATATTTCAGGCTTTGGCGATGAACACAATCAAACCTATGGCTGCTAGGTGTAGTGTATCAGGATAAGTATGCTATGCATGGTATAGGAGAACTCTAACTACTGACACAAGATACATTGGAATCGAATGCAATGTACGAGAACCAAAAGTCTTTCGAAATCATATATGGGCAGATAAGAGGTTATGCTTGCCTTGCTTC
Source organism: Alopecurus myosuroides (assembly GCA_028641055.1). Classification (NCBI taxonomy): domain Eukaryota; kingdom Viridiplantae; phylum Streptophyta; class Magnoliopsida; order Poales; family Poaceae; genus Alopecurus; species Alopecurus myosuroides. The sequence goes on from CM054062.1 coordinate 122,256,219, forward strand.
AAGAAAACCAGAGAAAGACTTCAGGAATAAGTGTTTGACTTGTCTGTTAGGATCAAGTATTCGTCATGTCGTTGTCGATCTTCTCTCCAGAGTCACGTTCTACCGATCAGAAGCAAAACACCGAAAGAGAAACAACAATCAAACATGGCATCGATGCAATGCACAATATGTATGTATGAGCAGGTTAATGCACTGAAATAAAGCCCAAAACACGTTTCATGAGTTGCTAGGGTTCGTATGACAGTTATGCAATTTTACTGAAATTAGCCCGAAATAGACCCCGGAGGGGGTTTCGGGCGATTCTGGAAGTGAGTCCAATTTTGGTTGCTCAAATGGGTTTAAAACATCATAAATTGATTGCATTTATCATTTTGAGCAATTTGGTATATAACATTTAATTTTCTAATTTTCTTGAATAAAAACTTATTTTCTTTATTTAAAATGATTTAAATAATGGTCAAAATTCAACTTTGTCAAAAATGTGTGGAAATGATAAGAACATGTAGATTACATTTTTCTGAACAAATTGGTATATTGAACACATTTTTTTGAGTTATGAAACAAAAGATATTGCATTTACAAAATTAATTAGTTTTCTGTAATTTAAATCACAGGTGGGTCCACGTGTCAGGTGAATTTCGTTTAAAAGGAAATAACAGAAAACGGCCTTATGACATCGGCATGACATCACGAGGACATCATCTCGGGCCAAATTGGCACAGTTGCGATGCAATCGAAGCAATTAGCGCGGGGTTTTGGAATTGGATTGCACCACGAGGTGGAGGAGACCGAGGGCGTTCTAGGGGTAGCCTCGGCTGACCATATGGTCGCCGGAGAGATCGCCGGTGAGCACGAGCGGCGGCGGCGGACCGCGGGCATCGGCCAGGAGGCCAACCGGAGGGGGAGGGAGAAAGAGAGGGGCACCCTCGGGTGCGGGAGCTCACCCTGACCTTGATGGCGCGGACGGCAGCGCGAGGGGAGGCCGGAATCCACGCCGGCAAGGAAGAAACGGCGGCGGCTGTGGCGCACTCCGGCGAAGAAATTGGGGGCCTCCCGATCTTCTCGGCTGCTGGGCGAGCTCGAGGAGGACGACACGGAGATGGCGGGGACGGTGGGGTTCTCGGCAGGGCGTGGGGCGGTCGATTCGCCCGCGAGGAGCAGCGGAGGCCGACGGTAGGGGTTAGGGTTTCTCGTTCTGCCGCTGTCGAATCTGTTGTTCGGCAAATCCCTCAAGTGACCCTATCGGGTTTCGAGTAGGAGAACCCATGAGCGCTGGTGGCGATCGTCGGCTAAACAGGGGGCAAGATTTACCCAGGTTCGGGGCCCTCGTAGAGGTAAAACCCTTACTCCTGCCTCTGTCGATCTGTATTAATCGAGTAGATCGGTTACAATGGTGGTGGCTCGAGTCGAGACTATGATCTCGAGCTCAAGGCTTTGGTGTTGCGGTGTTGCTTGATCCTCTACCGGTGGCTCTCCTGGCCTTATATAGACAGCCAAGTCTCAAACCCTACCCGGAGAGGATTCGAACTCTAACACTACGTCGGTTACAGCTTTCCTAACTTAGCCCGCAAGGTATTGCGGGTGGGCTTCACATGGGCCTTTCGGCATCCCAAGGGCTCTTCCTCTTGGGCCTTAACCTTGGGCTGGAGACGGGGGTGTCCTTCCCCCCAGAGTCCAATATCCATTCCTTCATCAGTAGCCCCCGAGCGTTTGCTCGACTGGGATTTTCCAGTCGAGTAGACGGTCAAGATTTTTTGCTTTTATTGCCTTTGGGTAACCAGTATAGGTTGCTTCTTGTCTGGAGGGCGTGTACCATGTGTGATGAATTTCGGACCCGAGTGTCGAGTGATGAACAGTGCCTGTTTGTATGGCTGTTTATTGCAGAAGGCTATGGCGCAGTAGCTTGGCTCTCCCAAAAGTTCAGGGCCAATTAATTGCGACTAGGGCAAAAACAGTTCTGGCCTACACAGATTCGAGACCTCCGACTCGAACCCGACGAGGTGATCATTGCGATTGGGCCGTAGTGGTCTTACCGAATCGAACTTAACCTATGGGGGTACCCGGCGCGTCCGCTAGGATTTTTCTTCGTGCTGTTGACACGGAATCATACCGGAGGACGCAGCTTGAGTGCGATTCCAGGCCTTCAAGAGAGATCTATCAGGTCTTACCTTCATATTCGAAAGAATATGGCATCCGGATGTACCTAGTCGGCTGAACAATCCGGGTTTCTGATGTGCAAACATCGTGTGTATGAGTGGCAGGATCTGCCTACCTGCGTAGTTTTGGGTTTGTAGTTCCTTGTCCATACGAAAGAGTTTTCATTCCAGGAGTTTTATGCCCATATGAAAGAGTTTTCATGTTTGGGATATTATGCCCATACGAAAGAATTTTCGTGTGTATGGTATTTTTTCCTATGAGAGATTTCTCGTCATGATTTGTCCATACGAAGTTATCTTTCGTGTTTAGACTTTTATTCGAAGGATTTCTGTTCATGCGAAGTTATTTTCGCGTTTTGAACTTTTCAATCGAAAGATTCCTGAGCTTGATGACGCACGCAATGACGTCATGGCGCACTTTTATCCTCCCGATGGGACGTGACGGAGTGAGAGTAGAAGAGCTGGCCCACTTTGTCAGCTTTTTAACCGGAAACGAGGCGTCGTTTCCTATTTTTACGCGAGCTGCGCAGTAAATGCCCACGATCCTCCGTTAAGATCATGGCAGGAAACAGCATCCACCGCCTCCTCGTTTCGTCTTCGCATGTGGTGGCAGTGATGGACGCTACGTGGCGCATCGAGTGGCCAGGATCGAGTAGCCCCGTGTATAAATATGGGTCTTGGTGGAACGGTGAATCTTTCCCAGCCTTCGTCTTCCAGTTCGTCTTCTTCCTCGCGCTCGTCTTCCTTCTCTCCTCAAGCTCTTGCTTAGCAGTGATGGCGGGAGGCAAGAAACGTGGCGCTGCCGTTTCGGCGTCAGGAGAAGTTTCGGCACAGCCTGCATCGCGCTCGGGCGACTGGCGTTCGCCCAACACCACGGCGAAAAGCATCAAGGAGATGTAGCGGGAGGGGCTGCTGCCGGCGGAGTCCGAGAAGCGGGTGCGCCTCGGCAAGAAGGAGGAAGTACCCAACCCGCACGTGAACGAACGCGTGGTCTTCGCGGACCACGTGTCGCGCGGTCTTTCTCTTCCCCTCCATCCATTCCTCGTGGCATTGCTGTATGTTTATGGCATACAGCTCCACGATCTTCCCCCGAATGCAGTGCAGCACATATCGTGCTTCATTGTATTCTGCGAATGCTTTTTGGGCATTCGCCCACACTGGGGCCTCTAGAAGGCCCTCTTCAAAGTCCGGATCTTCCGCGAGAAATCGCGGGTGGAATCTGAGCTCGGCGAGCCGCTTCGCACGGGTCCAAAATTCTCCGAATGTCGCTCCTGATGCGACGACTCCAAAGGCTCCAAAAGAGGTGTCGAGCAGCTCGGCGGATCCCCTCTCGCTCGCCCAAGGCCAGGTAAACTTCGCTGCATGTTTTTTAATGTTCTGCTGTCTTTGTTATCGGGTGCACGTTAGTGCTCCCGATGGGAGTAGCCCCCGAGGCTGTAGTCGATCGCATGCGATCGGCTACAGGCTCAGAAACAAACATTTTCTTCTTATTATTTTTATCGGGTGCACGACAGTGCTCCCGATGGGAGTAGCCCCCGAGGCTATACTCGAATGTTTGCAATCGAGTATAGGCTCAAATTTTACTCTTCTGACTTCTATTTTCATGTTACTTGCAGTCGCTTATTGACTCCCTTGCGGCGATTGGCCGCCGTGTTGTTCTTGGTGAGTACGACTGCGGGTTCCTTCGAGCGGACCGCAGTCGACTCACCACTGAGAACGAGCTTCTTCGAGGTGAGTTTTCCATCCTTTCTTGCGTTCGTTTTCCACCAATTCTTCGACTCTGATAATTGTTGTTGTGTGCAGCTCAACTTGAATTTTTGACTACCGAGAAGGAGAATGCCTCCGCTCAGGCAGCAGCTCTAGAGGCAGAACTGGCGACTGCCCAGCAGGAGCTCGAGTCTTCCCGCATGTTAAGTGCCGATTAGGAGGGAAAACTTGTGGCTGTCTAGGATGCCCTGAAGAGCTTGGAGGATGCTGGCGCCAAGGCGGATGCCAATCTCGTCAATTTTCTTCATCCCCTTGCTGAGCGCTTTGCGGGTAAGTTGTACTTTTCTACAATCTGCTTTTTGTCTTGGTAGATCCTTTGGACTAACACCCTTTTTGTTCTTAGGTCTCCTGGGTGTCCCCCTGGAGCTTGTTGGGGTTCCTCGAGTGGACGCATTGACAGATTCTTGCGCCCAGCTTAGGAGGGCTGCAGGGGTTTGCGCCTTGATTGGTGATGTCGTTCGGGTGCTGACGCAACTGCACGGCCGCCTTCTTGTCAACGCCGCGTCTCCACCCGCGTTGGGCGATCTGCTGAAGGTTTTCTCGGAGGGCAATCTCCTTGAAGCTTACGCGGTTGCCCAGTCAGAATCTGGGGCGAAGACCGCCATCCAATTCGCGCTGGCGCATGGAGTCACTGGCTTGGAGGAGGCCTACTCGGAGCTTCCCGTTGATCCTGTTTCGGGCAAAAAGGTAGGGCTTCGTCGTTTTGGCGATGACGCCGGAGTCCTTGCTCGGAAGTTATCCGAGTTATTTGCCCGTGCTAAGGGAGGGTCCGCTGCCGCGAGTGGTAGCACCACTGTAGCTTCTTAGATTATTTCTGTTGTACTTCGCAGCTTCGATTGTAATGAACCCTGGGATGTGCTCCCGTATTTTCAATAGTTGAATCGATATATTTTGCTGAAAAGCTTCCTATCATTGAGTGTGTGTGCTCCCGATGGGAGTAGCCCCCGAGCACCTGTCGAATAGGTGGTTTAATATATCTCGAGTAGGGCATCTTACTCCTTAAACTTCCTTGTGTTTTTCAGGTGACCGGGGTAGCCGCAGAGCCTTCGAGTGGATCTGCTATTCCAGCCGATCCTCTTGTTGCCGCTGTTGGGACCTTGGCGGGTCTCCGTGATCGTGTAGCTGATGGTGAACGCAGGTTAAAGGCATTGCGTGGGGTAGCCGATGTGGCTAAATCCAAACAAAAGCTGGCGACTGAGCGTGAGCAATTTGTGATGGATGAATTGGCATCTGTTGCCAATGATTTGCTCTGTAAGTAGTTCAGCCCCCGAGTCTTTCTTATCTCTTGCTCTCTTTTGATCATGTATCCTTTCTTTCCAGTTGTTCGACCGGATGACAGGAATGAGAAACAATGGGTGGAGAACCATATCTTTCAAGAAGCTGGTAGCTCAAGGCCTCATGCGAATAATTTTTGGTCTGATCGTAGTCGAGGTTTTGTGCTTGCCACCTTAAAGTTCCGAATTAGCCAGGCGAAAATGCTCGTGAGTTCCTTTCACGAGGTTTTGATTGCAATGAACGCTGCTTTTTATCCACTGCAAAGGGGTCCAGAAGATTGGAGCCATCTTCTCAGGGTGTTCGGTCGAGAAGGAGAGATTCGCGAGTGTGTTCGCAATCAGATGACTTGCGGCTCGGTGGTGGCTCTCTCTTTCGTCCGGTTATGGCATCCTGAGGTGAACTTCAACTCCGTAGCTAGACTTCCTGATGGTCCAATCGACGATATGTCTCCTCATTATAGGGATGTTCGACCTGCGGCAGAGGAAATCATCCGATTGACCTCAGGTGAGGTGGATCGTGTTTTGGCGGCTGAGAATACTCATCTCCATGTATAAGTGTAGGATGTATATATCCTGTTTCGTTGTGTAGTTTGTAAAAACTGTTGTAAGGTGTGTAACCTTGTATATAAATTGTCCTGTGATGCTTTAATTTAGCGTAGCCCCCGTTTGTTTCTGAGGTGTATACCTGTAACTTTTAGCATGCAAGGATGAATAATCTTCGGGTATCTATGGTTGAGAAACCATGTATTTTATTGCGATGACTGAAAAGTCATGTATTCGAGCTACAGGAGTGGCTAATATAGCCTTATTGCTGCGAGAAAAATAGGTCTAGGAATAAAATTTGCGGAGGTGTGCGATATTCCAAGGATTGGAATAGATGCCTCCAGTCGCCGGGTTCTTCAGTTCATAAGCTCCGCCTGGGATAACTTCGTGTATTATGAATGGTCCTTCCCATGGTTGCTCGAGCTTGTGTCCTTCCTTCTGCTTGAGCCGTAACACCAGATCTCCTACTGCGAAAGCTCTATCGCGTATGCGGCGACTGTGATAGTTTTGCAGTGATTGTTGATATACTGCGGATCTTGCGAGTGCAATATCGCGCATTTCATCTAGTGCGTCCATATCTTCCGCGAGTGCCCTGTTGGAGGTTTCTTCACTGTAAGCGACAACTCGTGGGGCGCTGAACCTGACGTCCTCGGGAAGGACTGCTTCTGCCCCGTATACCATGAAAAATGGCGTGTAGTTTGTAGATCGGTTTGGAGTTGTGCGGAGGCTCCATAGCACGGAGGGTAGCTCTTCGGCCCAATGGCCCGCTGATGGGTGTAGACGATCGAGTAGACGTTTCTTGATGCCGGCTGAAACTAAGCCGTTGGATCTTTCGACTTGTCCGTTCGTTTGCGGATGGGCAACGGAGGCGAATTTGAAATTGATGCCCTTTTCTTCGCAGAACTGCTGTGTTTCCTTGGCCGTGAAGTTAGAACCATTGTCTGTAATGATGTTGTGTGGCACTCCAAATCTGCATACAATGGAGTCGAGGAATCTGACGGCGCATTGAGCACTAGCCAAGGTTACTGGCATGGCTTCAATCCATTTGGTAAATTTGTCGACTGCGACCAGCAAGTGTGTGTATCAACGTAGCGTGGACTTGCGTAGCGGTCCTACCATGTCTATCCCCCATTGTGCAAAGGGCCAGGCGATGGGTATCATATGCAGTTCCGTAGCGGGTGCGTGTGGTTTTGGCGCGAATCGCTGGCAAGCGTTGCACCGGTCGACTAGCTCTTTTGCGTCTCTGGCTGTTGTAAGCCAGTAGAATCCCGCTCGAAAAGCTTTTCCCATGATTGTTTTCCAGCTCGCGTGATATCCACAGTCTCCTTGGTTGATGTCTTGGAGTAATTCCTTGCCGTCTTCGAGTGCTATACATCGCTGGAGTATACCCGAGATGCTTTGCTTGTATAACTCTCCATTGATCACCCGAAAAGATTTACTGCGCCTGATTATCTGTCGAGCCTCGTGAAGATCTGCTGGGAGCTGCTTGGAGGACAGGTAGTCGAGATACTTCTGTGTCCAAAATGGCTCGACCAGCAATACTTGTCGTGAAATATGATGAACAAGCTCGATAATGGCAACTTGCGGGCTAACCTCTGTTTCCGGAGCTGCAGGTGCCCCGGCGGCTTTCTTGACTTTGACTGATCGCTTAGTTATTCGCTCGAAATATATCCCTGGCGGTACGGGTGTATTTGTGGAACCCATGTTGGCCAGCCTGTCTGCTTCTTCATTACTAGATATCGCAATGTGCTTCAATTCGCATCCTTTGAAACTGCCCTCGAGTAGGTTGTACATGTCACGGTAGGCAACCATGTTTTCGGCGATAGCGTCGCACTCCTTCATTGTCTGTTGCACGATGTGATTGGAACCGCTGTAGATCATCAATCGGGTGGCTCCACACGCGACTGCCATCTTCATCCCATGCAACAAGGCCTCATATTCTGCGTCGTTGCTCGATGCCGGATCATCGGGTGGAAAATCCAATCGTAGGACGTATTGCAGCTTGTCTCCTCTAGGTGATATAAGAACGATTCCGGCTTCTACGCCCTCGTTTCTTTTGGACCCGTCGAAGTACATTATCCAATTGCTCGTGTACTCAGGCGGTCCTGGCGTTTGTAGCTCTGTCCACTCGCTTAAAAATTCCACGAGTACCTGGGATTTTATTGCATTGCGTCCTGCATAAGTGATGTCCCAAGCGCCCAACTCGATGCTCCATTTTGCTATTCTTCCGGATGCCATAGGGTTGTTCATGATTGTACCGAGTGAGGCATCATTACCCGCTGTGATGGCGTGTTCCTGAAAGTAGTGCTTGAGTTTTCGAGCCGTAAGAACAACTCCATATGCGAGCTTCTGGTAGTGAGGATATCGTTGCTTGCATGGTGAGAGCACTTCACTGATGTAATAAATCGGTCGTTGGACACCATATGCCTTGCCCTCCTCAGGTCGTTCGACTACGATTGCAGTGCTGATGACCTGGTTTGTTGCGGCTAGGTATAGGTAAAGTGGCTCCCTCTCTTGTGGTGTTGCGAGGACGCGTCTGCTTTGCAATGATTGTTTCAAGTCTGCGAACGCTTGTTTAGCTTATGGGGTCCACTCGAATTTATCCGTCTTTTTCAACAGCTTGTAGAAAGGCAATGCTTGCTCTTCAAATCGCGCGATAAACCTGCTCAAGGCAGCTAGTCTCCCTGCGAGCTGCGGACTCCGCGTAGATTTGTTGGCTCCTTCATAGTCAAGATTGCTTGTATTTTCTCTGGGTTGGCTTCGATGCCTCTGGCGGATACCAGGTACCCGAGAAGTTTTCCTGCTGGAACGCCGAAGACGCATTTTGTTGGATTGAGCTTGGTCCTATATGCGTTGAGGGCGTCGAACATTTCTCTAATGTCCTCGAGGAGTGTGTCCTCTACCCGAGTCTTGATGACGATGTCGTCAACGTACACTTGTACGTTCTTGCCAATGAGCTTGGCGAGGCATTTTTGCATGCAGCGCTGATATGTTGCGCCTGCGTTCTTGAGCCCGAAGGGCATTGTCGTGTAGCAGTATACACAATGTGGCGTAATGAATGTTGTTTTCTCTTTGTCCTCCTGTTTCCTCCGGATTTGATTATATCCCGAATAGGCGTCCAGGAAGGAGAGGCGTTGACAACCTGCCGTAGAGTCTACGATCTGGTCGATTCGCGGGAGGGGAAAGTTGTCCTTGGGGCAGTGCTTATTTAACGACGTGTAGTCGATGCACACTCGAAGGATGTCGGTGTTCTTTTTGGGGACCAGCACTGGGTTTGCTGACCAAGTGGATATCTTGATCTCCCTGATGAATTTTGCGGCTAGCAATCTGTTTACTTCTTCTCCAAGCGCCTTCTGCTTGGGTTCTGAGAATCGTCGAGTGGTCTGCTTGATGGGTTTTGCATCCTTGAAGACTTCGAGTGAGTGCTCGGCGAACTCCCTGGGTATTCCCAGCATATCTGAGGGCTGCCAGGCAAAAATTTCCCAGTACTCACGGAGGAGTTCGACGAGCGCGCTTTCCTATGCTTGCGAGAGGGTAGTTGAGACCATCGCTGTCTTCGCAGAATCTGTCGGGTGCACCTGATGTTTTCGGGTGTCGCTGTTGGCGCTGAATTCCAATTCAGGCGCGTTTTTCTTCGTGAGGGGCATCACGGAGTGATCCGTGGTTTTTGCCAGCTCTTGTAATTCTTCTTGCATCCTGAAAGATTTTGCGATCTCGTTGAACTCAATGTCGCACTTGTTGGATTTCTGGAAATCTCCGTCGATGGTGATAACACCGTATTCTCCAGGTAACTTGAGCTTCAGGTACGCGTAGTGTGGTACTGCCATGAATCTGGCGAACGCTGTTCGACCAAGGATGGCGTGGTACTGTGAGGGCCAGTCGACGACTTCGAAGTCAAGGAATTCTCTTTTGTAGTTGCTTTGATTGCCCAACACAACTTCGAGGTTAATTGTTCCGAGTGGTCAGATTGCCTTTCCCGGAACTATCCCGTGGAAGGATGTTTCTGATTCCGCAAGGCCATCCAGGTTCTTGTTCATCCGACGGAGTGTGTCCGCGTAGATAATGTTGATGCCGCTGCCTCCGTCCATGAATACGCGGGCCAGATCGTAGTTGCCAATTTGTGCTTGGATTACGAGGGCGGCGTGTCCTGTTCGATAGACTCGTGGCGGGTGGTCTTTCATTGAGAATGTGATCGGTTGATCCGCCATCTTCAAGTATTCGGGCTTTGTTGGCGGAGTCTGCACAGCCATGCACAACTGCCTTGTGTTAGTATTTTGAATTCTGCGGGATGGACATACCTTCTGGATCATTGCGAGTTTCCCTGCCGGATTCGGGTACGCGTTGGCCCCGGAGTTTTGTGCAGGTGGTGCTGGCAGTGCAGCCAATGCCATGTTTGGATTTGCTGGTGGAAGTAGGGGTTGTGGCGGCTGGAATCCTTGGTGGCCTCCTCCTGGAAGTGGCGGATAATTTGGAGCAGCTGCTGACATATTTTTCTTTGAGAAAGCCTCGTGGATGTCATGGAACTTCCGACAATCCTTGAGGAGGTGCGTCGCCTTGGTTTTGCCCGTGCGCTTATCTGTAAACAGATGTGGCGAGCAGTAAGCATCAGTCTTCCTCGGGACTTTTTTCTTCAACTTTTGGTTTCCATTCGCGATTTCCGCATCGTCCAGTATCGCGACTTCGCGTGAATTCCGCTGCTACCATTTCCTCTCGATCCTCGTGATCGTAGTATTTCCTTCTCTTTCTTCGGCCATGGCGATCTTCCTCGGGTGCGGGTGATGATGCTCTCTCATTGCGTACTGCGTCTTCTCCGTTAGCACATTTGTCGGCTATGTTCATCACCTCCCCAAAAGTTTTGGGTGCGGCTCTGCCTAGCTCCTCTCTGAAAGCAGTTCTTCGGGCGCCTTTTGCGAAGGCTTCAATCGCTACTTCTTCCAAGATGGTTCCCGCGGTGTTCCTGAGTGTGGTCCATCGATGGATGTACTCGCGGGTGGATTAGCCGCTTTTCTGCTTGCAGGCTCGCAGTTCTTCGATTGTGGCCGGCCTCTTGTAAGTCGACTGGAAGTTTTTGCAGAAGTCATGGTGCAGGTCGTCCCACGATGCGTAACAAGATCTTGGCCTCCTTTCCAGCCAGCTACGGGCTGCGCCGGTGAGATGTAGATTGAGGTATTGTATAGCCGTGTTCTTGTTCCCACGCTGGCTGATGGGGGGACGATAACCCGGTATGCCAAACTCCAAGGAGTAACCCGGCCCAAAGGATGGTGCATAGGGCCCGGCTAAGGATAAGGAAATCTGTGAAGGCCCAAACTTGTAGGCCCAGTAACCCGGATTGTGGGTTATGGTAGGAGAAAGTTAGGGTTTGTGCGCCGGGTCCGGGTAGGATTTAGGATGCGCCCTGGAGAATAAGCCAGGGGGTGCGGGTGCTTTATAAACCGACCCCCAGGTCTAGTCTAGGCAGAGATCGAAGAACCCTAGCAACATCGTGTGATATCGAGCATCAAGTGTAATCCCAGAGTTGAGTTATTATATCAAGATCGGAGACTCGGCGACTTTGATTGCCGGCTACCAGATCGAATTGCACCATGTTTTCCTCTGAGCTAAACCCTCTCCCAAGCGCCTGTGTCGTCTTGCCCCAAGATCAGTTACCCCAGGTAACGTCTGCCGTGATTATCCCACGACAGTTGGCGCCCACCGTGGGGCCTGCGTCCAAAGGTGTTTACATCACGGGAGAAGCTCGGAAGGGCATGGAGAATCTTGTCATCGGCGAAATCTACATCGACCACGAAGGAGAAAAGATGGTGGACGATTCCGGCTGGGGGCCGGAGTCGGATCACCTCGAAACCAGATCCGTCGTGATAATCGGCCGGATCAGCGTCTTCATCGGTATGGTATGTGCTTCCAATTCGATCCCTGACAACGTTGGATCTGATTCTATGCCAGGAAAAGCCACGTCTATCCGATCAGATGATGAAGAATCGACTGGAACGACATATCCGGCAGAAGAACCCATCGCAGAGTGGGAACAGCCGGAGGAGCCGGCATGGACCCCACGCGACCGGGCCGAGAGAGAAGATGATACCGGGTCTATCCTGGATCTACTGGAAAACCGGTATGAGGAGAACGGTGAGGAAGAACAGCATGAACTCATACCGGATATCATACGCCGAGTTGCAGTCTATGCGGCCCCCGCGGCCAACCAAGGAAACGCAACCGCGGCATCAGTCGGGGCGGCTCAGGCAGTGGCCCAGCAACAGGGCGCGGCTAACGGAGACCCGGTCTTGACCCGGGTTGATGGAGAGTCGGCGTCAGTAACCAGCAGAGCAGCGGATGAGGAGTTGCATGCAAACACGTTCGGATTCTTAGAAAACCGGACACCAGGGGCGGGTCCTTCGAACCCGCGCCACCCGGCCTTATTCGATAACAATCTGATTCTAGACCCCACGGTTCTCGCAACGGTTATCACTCCGGAAAACGCAGCGGAACGCGTCAGGGATCTGGATGTGGCTCGTCGTGCGCTGGAACAGCAAAGAAGGCAGGTAGAGGCAGAAAGGCAAGGGATGGCCACGCGGCGGCGTGAGCTAGATGCATTGGAAACCCGGCTCCGAGAGGAAACGTCTAGACTACATCAAAGGCACCACACCAGGTTACCAGCAATGGGCGGGGTTATCAATCCGGCTAATTTATTTGTTACACCTCAGGACCAGCCGATACCAGTGGTGAACCAGGGAACCGCACCCCAACAAGTGACAGCAGCGACACATCCGGCAAATGAGCGGACCGGGTTACCCCCACCACAAACTAGAATCACGACCGGCAACGATCCACCACCGCCGCCACCATCACGGTTCCGCACACCAGCCGGCCACTACAATAACCCCATGGACAATGTATATGCAGCGACACTTGCGTTGAATCAAATCCCTGTGGGAGAGTCGCCCCATGCAGAAAAGACTCGGCAAGCCATCGATCTGTTGCACACTGCGGTGGCACAGCAAGCCAATTATCCGGATCACAGAAGCGGTATGCACGGGACACCATACGTCAGTCAACAACAAGGGAATATCCAAACAAATTCAGCGCGACGGAGGGAAGAGCGGCAGCAAATGCCGCCTCCTCCCCGCGCTCAGGCAGCATCAGCAGCACAAGCCGTCGTGGACAGTTCTAGGGCTCGGAGGGCCGCGGCCGGGTCTGCGGCGCATGGACTTCCCGCAGCATCGCGCCCAGCAGCGCCCCCTGCGGTATCACACGTTTCCAGAGCCAGGCCGGCCTCAGCCGTTCTTGCGGGGCCTAAGTGTCTCTCGGACAGTATCAGAGCTGAACCTTACCCGGAAAAGTTCAAAGAGCCGGGGAAAGTAGTGAATTATGAGCCAACTATGGATCCCGAAACATGGCTAAGCAGTTACGAGATGGCAATGTCAATTCGCAACGCGTCCGAGAACCTCCAAGCCAAGTTTATGTACCTGATGATGTCAGAAGGAGCAGCAAAATTGTGGTTCACCAATTTGCCGGAAGGATCGATCAAATCTTGGGAGGAATTGAAAACCGCGTTTGTCAAGCACTTTCACGGGACCTGCAGGAAATTATTCACTATTGATGATCTAGAGCGATGCGTCTAGAAGAAGGGAGAGTCGGCGCGTAGTTGGGTGCGCCGGGTTATGGAGATACTTCACTCATCCACGGATATCCAGCCCAAGGATGCACTACAGGCCATGGCAAAAACATGCAAGTACATACCGTTAGTGCAAAAGTTAACTCGCATGAAGTCCAGTCGAAACGCGTCGGAGGTTACAATGGGAGAATTGATGGATGCGTGCAATAAACACGCTGCAACAGATACTACAGAAGAAGAAGCTGATGACAAGAAGGCAAAAGCAAACACAAGCAATAACGGAAGAACCGGCAATGGATCAGCATTAGGTAATAACGGAAATAACCAGAACAAGCGCCCGTTCGAAGGGGGCTCCGAGTTTGTCGCCAACACAGAAGCCGGGTCTTCAAGGCCCAGAGCAGAAGGAAATTTCAACGGAGGTAACCACAATGGAGGAAACTATCAAGGTCCACCAAGGCCGGGTAACAATTGGGACATATTCAGGATGGCATGCCCGAAGCATAGCAGGAATGGCAGGCCAGCTAACCACTCCCTAGAACAGTGCGCCGATTTACAAAGGTGGAAAAATGAGGAAGTGCATAGAGCTATGCGAGGTGCAGGACGGGGAGGAGGACCGGGTCCAGGGGCAAACCCGGGCAACGGCCCACCCCCAGCTGGTAACCCGGCGGCTGGAAATCAAAGTAATAACCAAGGGGGGGCAGGAGGTTTCCAGGCTAACCCCAAACAATTGGGTCAATATCATGTGCATACCACAGGAGGCTCTAACAAGGACAAAAAGATACTGAAGCAAGCGGTCAACTCAGTTTCGTTAGCCGTCCCGAGATACTTGAGATGGTCAGAACAGGAGGTAACATGGAGCAGAAGGGATCACCCAGAAAGAGTGGAGCACCCAGGAGTCTTGGCACTAGTAGTCGCACCGCAAGTCAATGGGTACGAACTGAAAAAGGTTTTAATGGATGGTGGAAGCAGCATCAATATACTGTATTGGGAAACCTTCCTACGCATGGGTCTCAAGGAATCTCAGCTGCAAAAAAGCTCAACAGTTTTTCATGGGATAGTGCCGGGTCATTCAGCATGCCCCGAGGGAAAAATCGCATTGGAGGTAGCCTTTGGAGAGTCAAAGGATAACTATCGAATTGAGTGGCTTACCTTTGAGGTAGTGAAATTGCGCAGCCCTTATCACGCGCTATTTGGAAGGCCGGCTTACGCCAAATTCATGGCTAGGCCGTGTTACGTATATCTACAGCTAAAAATCTCGGGTCCCAAGAAGACCATTACCATACATGGAAATCGAGACATAGCAGCTGAATGCGACGAAAGAGATGCAGCAATGGCCGAGCAGGCCTGTAGAAAAGAAGAACTCAAGCATTACCGGTCTCAAGCATACCCGGAGGATAGAGCCACATCAAAAAGGCTGAGTACTGAAGGTGAAAGAACAAAATCCAAGGTAACGCAAGATGCTAAAATGGTGGCCTTAATCGAGGATGATTCCCCCAAGCAGTCCGCTGTAAAGGAAGAAGCTACACGGCCGCTCACAACCAGCCAAGTCATGGGAACACCCCACCCGGGTTGGCTAGCAAACCCAGTACTCATCAGGAAAAGGTCCAACATATGGAGAATGTGCATTGGTCAAGCCAGACCGGGACCAGTGCTTATGAAGAACTAAACAATGTAACGGGCAGCAGGTTTCAGACGCGATCTTTTCCTACCCAGGGTACCTAAGGGGACTGGAAGGTTTTTAATGAGGCGGCCTGCTGATCCAAAATTTCTAGTATCAATAAAGAGATGGTTATCAAGTCCTATATCATTACATCCTGATTACAAGTAAGTAGTATCCATGCGACATCAGTAATTCAGTATCATTAAAAGCATCAAGTGCATGCAGGTCTTGGGGGTTGGTTGCTCAAAGTGACCAACCACTAACCCGAAAGACCCGGCCTTGATGCCTATAAGTTATAAGGGCCGATTATTCGCAAACGAGTACAGCTGCAATCTTATAACTGGACAAAGGAGCCAAATTTTCTTGACTTTTCTTACTTAAGCTCGATGTGACTCGCACTAAAGTGGCATGATTCGTTCGCTTACGATTACAATCAGCCATGAAGCCCAATGGGACTTGCCTGACACTGTTCTCGTATGGATGTAACAACATGGTATCCACGCGAAAGCCGGCTTACAGTACAAGATAGTCAAAAGGGTCATCTAAACCACAAGTTTATGCAGAGTACAAGGCTAAAAGCCGGAAACTCAACAACTATCAAGCATAACTTCAGTAGTCACACGGAATGGCTTTAGGCTTGCGACTCGGTAAAAAATAATTTGTTCTCTGAGAAAGGCCACACCCCCATGACTCGGACTTTGGGTCATGGGGACTGGGGGACTTCGAAACAGAAACAAACTACTTGGCTATCGCAGTTCGAAAAACCTCACCATCCGAGTCTTGGGGACTTAAAGAAAAAGTCCACGTATCAAAGCCCCTGGTACTTGGAAGACCGAGTCTTCCGAAGGGAACCAAAATAGAGAATCGGGTATCGAGAAAAAGTTCAAAGAATAGGCAAGCAATACGGTTATCAAAAGACTAGAAAAGCCGCAAAGTATATCACGGACTAAAAAGTATGTTATAAGGTACGACATCAGTATCAGGAGTGCACAGGCGCACCATCAAAAGCATAACAGTGTGATTACAAAGCATTACAAAGTATTATGATAATACGGCCCTATTCGGCCTCCTGAGTACGGCCTTCCGGGTCTGAGTCCTGGGTTTGCTGCTTAGCCTTCCTGGCACCCTTACCCGGACTCATTGCATCAGGGCGGACTGGTGGAGGGACGGCTGGTGTAGAGGCAGACGGGCCCGATCTTAACTCGGCCTCCCTCTTCGCAGTCGCTTCCCTCTTCCTGGCCGAGCTAGAAACCCACTTCTCCAAGATATCAAAAGGCGGGGGCGCTTCCTCCGTAATAACTTTGCCATCAGCGTCATATGCACTCATAATCGTATTTAGATCCAAGCTATCGGCCAAAGCGGTAGCTGAGGGGCGCACTGCGGCTTGTATGGCTTTGAAATCCTTGGGTGTGAATTTGGAACCGTCAGCCTTGAATTCGGGAAACCCGGATGCTACCTTTGCCGGGTCAAGCTTTGGAAAGAAAGCCTTGGCCAGAGTAAAAGCCCGGGTCATTCCAATTCGGCACGATGAGCGTTTCCAGATTTCAACCCACCCAGGCACAGTGGAACAGGCTTGAACGAGATTCTCTTCACCCGGATATACTTCCGTAGGCCACTTCACAGCATCCAATATAAATTTTGTGCCGGCAAAGAAAGTCCGGAGTACAGTCTTGAGGGTTTTAGCCTTGGCAATGGCATTTTCCTCTGGGGCCGCAAGGTTGGCACCTGCAGTCGTAACAAAAGAAAGAGCGTATCAGTAATCCCGAGTCTGTTATAATAAAGTAAAGACATGAAGCCAATCGGCAGCAGAAAACTTACTGAGCAAGATCTGATAAGTATCGGAGACCTGGTCCGATAGTTTCTTCAGTTCGGTCTGAGCGGCATTGCACTTCTTCTTGTATTTGGAAACGTCTTTCTTCAAGGTTTTCATGTCATCCTCAAGGATTTCCCTTCGTTTCATCTCGGCAAGAAGAAGTTGTTCGGTCCTCAGTAAAGTTTCATCAGACCGGGTTATCTGTGCCTGTAAGTAGCAAGGAATGCAAGTATTAGTTGGATTGTATGGAAAGCCGAATGTGGTGTAAAGTACCAAGCATCACTTTTGCAAGTCATACTTGGAACTTGGGGACTAGGTATGCAATATGAGATACAAAGTGTCCTTACCTGGTGCTCTGCAGCCATGCGCTCCAAGATCTGGCTCTCCGAAGTCTTCATAGTAAGGAGAGTGTTCATCAACTGATCGAAAGTATCTTTACTCGTATCAGAAGACCCGGGGCCTTGGAAATTCCGGGAAGGAGCTTTCTTCTTAGTAGGAGGCGGAACCCGGGTCATCCGCGTGTCGGAATCCGACGCTCCTTCTTCTTCACCCAAGACGGTGGTTTTGTTCTTCTTGCTTGCATGGGAAGCAATTGGATACTCGGCTCCTTGCGTGTCCGGGTTTGGCGGCGACGCTTGTTTTTCACCGCTGGACACGGCTGTAGTCTTATCAGCCGGGCTCCCCTTACCCGGGCCCTCGGTCTCCGTTTCCTCTTGATCGCTGACAACGACCGTGGCCCTATAAGGTGTTGTCAGTCACTAGTTAAATACACAGTCAAGAAAGGGTGATGAAATATGGTGGAACATCAGGAAAGGGATCTTACCCGGTATTCACCGCGAAGTCACAAGGAAATCCATCGCTGGACTCGGGAGAAGCTGGAAATTATCAAGTTAGATGTCACATGGGAATGGTTTAAAGAGAATGTCTTGACCCAGAAAAGATAGGGTAATTACCACCCCGCCGCGGGGGGGGGGGGGTCGATGTAATACCCAGGTTAAGGGCTTCATCACCCGGGTGGTTTCGAGTTGACCTACGCTTGGGCACGGGCGACTCCTTCAAGAACGGCCAGTGGGATAAGGTCAAGTTAGCTCAAGTATATCATTAAAGTAATGCGAGTTGAATGCGAGAGGGAGATATGAAACCTTGGAGGTGGCCTCTTGGGTCTTTCTTTTGGATCCGACCTTGACTGTCGGCTCCAGTTCTTCCTCGTCGCTGGCAGATTCTACCTTGCCATTGGAGTTTTCTTCCTCGTCATCTTCTTGTTCTGGATATCATCAAAGTTATGGTTAGAAAGGAAGGGGTTATGGTGAATTCAAGGGAACCAAATAAAATCCGGAGAGTACCTTCTTCCGAGTTAACCGTTTCTTGCTCCTCTGGACTTTCGGAGCTAGGGGAGGCATTAGTTTTCCAAAAATCATCATCAGCCTGAAAAGTGTTAACATAAGGGTTATTAACCGCATTGAGTGGAAAGAGCAAAAGTAAAGGCATCAAAGTCGGGTTTTTACCTTGGGGGCTGGGTTCTCAAGTGTGAAGGGCTCTAACCCAGATATGTTCCGGATTACCTCGAGCTTTTCTGTCAAAAAACCCTTGATGGTTTTATGAGTGTCGCCAGCTGCGAAGATGTTGTCGGAGTACCGGAGCGGGTCTGAAGGTTCCCTGAATACTCGCACATCAACTTTGTGCGGATCGAATTGGGCTGAATCCTGAAGTCAACCCAGGTCTTCACCAGGTTGAGCCCGATGAGGCCTTGGGCTGTGAGAGTGGCGATTTTGGCTAGTAAAGGTTGAATTGCCTCCCTGTCCGAGTCAGGGGCGAAGGCACTAAACTTATCAGAAATGTCAAGGAGACCCTCCGAATAACCCGGAAGTTTCTTTTGGCCGGGTGGGGAAGTGTCTTGGCAATAGAAGTATGAGAGCTGCCAATGCTTGACATGGGAATTAAGGGTGAGGGGTGGCATCAGAGAGTTTTTGCGGCGCTGGATAGAAACCCCGCCGCAAGCGAGAAGCGCCCCATCGCCGCTTTCGCGGCACGGTTTGCATTGAAAAAGCTCAATAAAAAGAGCCAGACTTGGCGGAGTGCACAAGTAGGATTCGGAAAGGACAATAAAATGGGAGATGTTTAGTACGGAATTGGGTCCAATGTCAAAGACACGAAGGCCGTAGTGACTAAGGATATCACGGAAAAAGGGGTGACCCGGCGGTCGAAAACCCCGGGTCACATGCTCCACGAAACAGATTACCTCATCTTTTGTTGGGGTAGGCCGGGTCTCCTTACCCGGCACCCTCCACTGGATACCTTCTTGAGGAGGAAGAACTCCCAGCTCCACCAGCTCTTCTAACTTGGCCTTTGTGACAGTAGACCGCGCCCAGTTGGCAGATATGGAGTTGGTAGCTTTAGCCTTGGTTGGAGTTTTCCCCTGCTTCTTGGGAGCCATGTGGTTGAGCTGCAAAGTACAAGATAAAAGAGGATTAAGGCATGGAAGTTGCGAGCCGGCCAAGTATAGGTCGGGTAATATTGAGATATGAAAAATTGCGAGTGATCCGGGTGTTAGTTCGCAGAGCAAAGTTCGAAATTACCCAAGTGTCAAGCATTATGGCGGAAATTATGGGATCTAAATGATGAGGAAGTTTTTTGAAGACAATGGACGGCTGCTTAGGCACTTAACGTGAATGGAAGGAACTAGAAAGGAAAGGTCCAGCCGGGTGATTGATGCAAAGGCGGAAACTCTGGGTAGTTCGAGCCCAGATTGGAAGTTCTATCTTCATATTTGTGGCAAGAATAATGATTGCGGGTAGTAGGAGAGTGGATTGGAGTACGCGCTTTATCCTTTGGGCAAGCTAGAAGAGATTATGGGTAGCCTAATTCGGCATAGCTGAGAAATCCGTGGCGGGCTGACTTGGATCTAATCTGAGGTAAAGTCAAAAGTTGCAAGGGCAAATTGATAGGTGCAAAAGGTTTACCGGAGGAGATCTGAGGGAAGCCTTGCGGAGGCAGATGGCGCAGGTCTGGTGTCCCTTCGCGGTTCTTGATGGGCCGGATGAGGATTCGCCGGCGGATCTTGGCGGCGGCGCGGGGCGAGCAGTGGCGGAGCGCAGCCTCCGGCCGATGGGCTCCGATGATGCGTGCGGAATTTCCGTGGTGGCGCTCAGTGAGAGAGAGAGCTCAGAGGGAGAAAGGAATGGAGTGGGGGAAATGAGCCGTTAGGGTTCGGGTCACCCCTAAGGGGTTTATTTATAGTGCGAATGGATAAGCCTAGCTCAGTGAGCAGGAGCCGGGAGTTACGGAAGTAAACGGCTATTAATTTGAGTTTTGGCGAGATATGCGCCAAATATCGTGCAAGGCATCTGGATAAAAGGAAGAAGGAAATTAACCCCGCGATATCAGGGTCGATTATCGGGTGCGAAATCTTGACATTTTGGGATTTTATCTGGGAAAGTAAGTTGGGTAATTGGGAAAGAGCCGGATTACTATATGGCCACCATGGAGTAAGGCCTAGCTGAATATCAAAACATCTTAACCCGGCCTCTATATGCCCGTACGTTTGATATCTTTGCAGGGAATAGCAAGCGCTTCAAGGAGGATCCATGAAGCCCAGGCTATTCTGGGGACTACTGATGGGGGGACGATAACCCGGTATGCCAAACTCCAAGGAGTAACCCGGCCCAAAGGATGGTGCATAGGGCCCGGCTAAGGATAAGGAAATATGTGAAGGCCCAAACTTGTAGGCCCAGTAACCCGGATTGTGGGTTATGGTAGGAGAAAGTTAGGGTTTGTGCGCCGGGTCCGGGTAGGATTTAGGATGCGCCTTGGAGAATAAGCCAGGGGCTGCGGGTGCTTTATAAACCGACCCCCAGGTCTAGTCTAGGCAGAGATCGAAGAACCCTAGCAACATCGTGTGATATCGAGCATCAAGTGTAATCCCAGAGTTGAGTTATTATATCAAGATCGGAGACTCGGCGACTTTGATTGCCGGCTACCAGATCGAATTGCACCATGTTTTCCTCTGAGCTAAACCCTCTCCCAAGCGCCTGTGTCGTCTTGCCCCAAGATCAGTTACCCCAGGTAACGTCTGCCGTGATTATCCCACGACACTGGCATTTTACTGCCGTGAGGTAATCGTTTAGCCACTGAGAAGGCTCGAGTGAGCCGTCGTACTTTGTCACTTCTGTGCTGAGCTTGAATCTTTTGGGTAGAGGTGCTTCGCGGATGCTGCGGGCGAAACAGAGCGCTCCGCAAGTTTCGTCATCCGAAGAACCGGACAAAGAGCGTTCGCGATATCGCGATGCCCTTGCCTTGTCCACCTTATTTTGTGCGATGTCCGATCGCGCGTCGTATCCTGGTTGGTCGTGGTCGGTGTCCTTCCTTGGTTCCTTGCTTTGTTTTCGCGAGCGGCTACTATGGTGTCTTGAGCTTTTGTCTCTCGGGCTGCCCTCGCTGCTGCTTCGACTGTCGTCGCGGCGTCGAGCTTCTTTTCCTCGACCACGACGTGGCAATTTGTCCCTTCTTGGCGAAGATCTCCTGCGCCTGCGGGACTTCTCTCTTTCTTTCTCCTTTTTTCCTTCTCCAGCTGCTCTGCAGATTTCTTGCGGTCGTAGGAGGCGAGCCTTGCGGCTGCCAGTCCTAGCCCTTTGCGCACTTGTTTGTACTGCTCTGCCCGAGGGTCGATTTCTGTCGGCTGGTTCATTTGCATGTAAGTTTCCGCGGCCAAGACCGCGGCGGCAGGGGTTTGCGTGTAGATGTTCCGTCATCATCGACTCGCATGAGGGAGGGCGTGATCGACCTGCTGGTCCCGCCCAAGGACTCGATATCCCTGGATGTTGATGCGTATCCCTTCCTCGCGGGTCGGGTACCGACCGAGGGTGCTAGGGACTGCTCAGCTCGTCGTTGACTTGATTCATCCGCCGCTCTTCTTCGACGGGCCAGATGTATCCGCGCATCCTTGATGGTAGCGGCTGCTCTTACGAGATGATAATGGTAGGCAACCATATCTTCGTGTGGCGAATCTGCTGCGGGTGGCTTGCTCGTCCGCATAGCCTCCTTGGCGCGATCCCAAGCTTCCCGCGAGACGCCGATTATGGCGCGTTCCGCTGCACTATGTTCTGTCTCCGGGGGTTGCTCTGATCCTGCCATGCAGACTTGAGCCAGTCGTGGCCCGTGCGTCCTAGGCGTAGATCGGAAGGTTCTTTGGAGTCGAGAAGGTTCCTCTGTTGAGAGGGTATGGTATGTTGAAGCGGACGGACTCGCCGCTTTTCTCCAGATGAGGGCGCGAGTCGACGGCTCCTGATTCAGATCCTGATTCTTCCGGGAAGTGGAGGATTCCATCCCTATTGGTTACGAACTTCAGGCTCCCGAACGTCAGGGTGACGCTCCTCTCCAGATCGTCGAATACCGGGCGTGATTCCGGCGAGTGAGGGGTGACCACGACAGATCTGATCCATATAGGATTGTTCGGAGCCGTAGTCGAGGATTTCCAACGAGAGTTGGTTGTCGATGAAGCCGAAGATGCCGGTGATCCCGCGCCCGCCGTTCCCATAGACGGCGCCAATTGTCGAATCTGTTGTTCGGCAAATCCCTCAGGTGACCCTATCGGGTTTCGAGTAGGATAACCCATGAGCGCTGGTGGCGATCGTCGGCTAAACAGGGGGCAAGATTTACCCAGGTTCGGGGCCCTCGTAGAGGTAAAACCCTTACTCCTGCCTCTGTCGATCTGTATTAATCGAGTAGATCAGTTACAATGGTGGTGGCTCGAGTCGAGAGTATGATCTCGAGCTCAAGGCTTTGGTGTTGCGGTGTTGCTTGATCCTCTACCGGTGGCTCTCCTGGCCTTATATAGACGGCCAGGTCTCAAACCCTACCCGGAGAGGATTCGAACTCTAACCCTACATCGGTTACAGCTTTCCTAACTTAGCCCGCAAGGCATTGCGGGTGGGCTTCACATGGGCCTTTCAGCGTCCCAAGGGCTCTTCCTCTTGGGCCTTAACCTTGGGCCGGAGATGGGGGTGTCCTTCCCCGCAGAGTCTAATATCCATTCCTTCGTCAGCCGCGCACGTAGAGACAGAGAGAGGGAGGGCGGGATGAGGAGGAGATAGAGCAGGCACGACTTCCCCCTCGGCCTTATCCTGGCGTAGGGGGAGCAAGCATGAGGTGGAGGGGAGGCAACGACGTGGAGCTTCCATCCACTGTCCATAGAAAGAAGATGACAAAATAAGCATTTCCGAAAACCCCCTGGAAAAACAAAATCTGCGAAAAGGTCCTTGCACCTTTTAAAATAGCACACTAAAAACAGTTTTGAGGGCCTTTCTGAAATTAGTAAAGTTTGACAAAAAACATTTTTTAGATCCTTGCAACATGGGCAACCTCAACATATGTCACTTTGATGAAAATGAAATATTTTTCAGTACAACATTTTGGAAACCATTTTAAGTAGTATTTGTGGAATTTTTCTCAATTTCCATTTAAAATCCAAATTTAAATTGGTTCCAAATTGGTTCATGCATGAATGCCATGAGCACAGCAAAACAAACCCTAATTTAAAAAAAGTGGGATGTTACAGGTTAGGCTCAAAGAACACCCAAGATAATGGTAGGGCCCACATCTTAGCAATATTCCCCTAGTCTAGTCATATCCGGGTGTTTCAGGCTCTCAGTATCCTGGAACCCATTAGAGAGAATGTAACGTCAGTGAAGCCCTAACACAAAGAGTGAGGGAATCTTGGGAATCCAATGCGCATGCCACACTCTAACACACATGGTATGGAAAACCCTTAGTTTGGGTGGGATTCAGACGCTCCGGAATCCTTCTCCGGAGAAACCCTAGGCCTGGTGGAGAAAAGGACAGAACTACTGTTCTGGCCCCTCTACGTGAGCCGGAAGGGGGGTATTAAAGTGGAACTGATTGCTTGGTTGTGTTACTTTAGGCCCAAGAAACACCCAAGAAAATGGTAGGGCCCACCTATTGGAACATTCCCCCTGTTCTGCGTCAGATCCGTGAGTTTCGGGCTATGAGTAGTCCTGGAACCCACAAGAGAGAATCTTACGCCGGTGAAGCCATAACACGGAGAGTGAGGGAATATTGGGAACCCAATAACCATGCCACACTCTAACACACATGGTATGGCATACCCTAGGCTTGGGTGGGATTCAGACGCTCCGGAGCTCCTCTCCGGAGAAACCCTAGGCCCGGTGGAAAAAAGGACGGAACTGCCGTTCTCTACCCTCTACGTAAGCCGGAAGGGGGTAGAAAAAGTGTAACTAATTGCTTGGTTGTGTTGGGTTAGGCCCAAGTAACAACCAAGACAATGGTAGGGCCCACCTCTTGGCAAGATCCCCCCGTTCTGTCAGATCCGGGAGTTTTGGTCCCTGAGTAGTCATGCAAAAACTAGAGAGAATCTCACACCGGTGAAGCCCTAACACAAAGACTGAGAGAATATCGGGCATCCAGGACCCATGCCACACTCTAACACACATGGTATGGCATAACCTAGGCTTGGATGGGATTCAGACGCTCCGGAGGTCCTCTCTAGAGAAACCCTAGGCCCGCTGGAAAAAAGGATGGAACTCCCGTTCTGGACCCTCTACGTGAGCCGGAAGGGGGTAGCAAACGGGAACTAATTACTTGGTCGTGTTGGTTTAGGCCCAAGGAACAACCAAGACAATGGTAGGGCCCACCTCTTGGCAAGATCCCCCCGTTCTGTCAGATCCGGGAGTTTCGATCCCTGAGTAGTCATGCAAACACTAGAGATAATCTCACGCCAAACACAAAGAGTGAGGGAATATTGTGCATCCAAGACCCATTCCACAGTCTAACAAACTTGTTATGTGATACCCTAGGCTTGGGTGGGATTAAGACGGTCTGAAGCTCCTCTCCGGAGATACCCTAGGCCCGTTGGAGAAAAGGATGGAACTGTCGATCTAGACCCTCTACGTGAGCCGGAAGGGGGTAGCAAAGCGGAACTAATTGCTTGGTTCTGTTAGGATAGGCCCAAGGAACAACCAATACTATGTTAGGTCCCACCTCTTGGCAAGATTCCCCCTGTTCCGTCAGATCCGGGAGTTTCGGGCTCTTAGTAGCCCTGGAACCGGCGAGAGAGAATCCGACGCCGGTGAAGCCCTAACACTAAGAGTGAGGGA
Source organism: Alopecurus myosuroides (assembly GCA_028641055.1). Taxonomy (NCBI): domain Eukaryota; kingdom Viridiplantae; phylum Streptophyta; class Magnoliopsida; order Poales; family Poaceae; genus Alopecurus; species Alopecurus myosuroides. Next base: position 122,281,170 of record CM054062.1, read on the forward strand.
ATCTTGGGCCTCCAAGACTCATGACACGCTGTCACAAATATGTTATGTTATACCCTAGGCTTGGGTGGGATTAAGACGCACTGGATCTCCTTTCCGGAGAAACCCTAGGCCCGTTCGGGAAAAGGACGGAACTGCTGATTTGGCCCCTCTACGTGAGGCGGAAGGGGGTAGCAAAGTAGAACTAATTGCTTGACTGTGTTAGGTTAGGCCCAAGGAACACCCAATACATTGTAGGGCCCACTTCTTGGAAAGATTCCCCCCGTTCCTTCAGATCCTGGAGTTACAGGCTCTGAGTATCCTGGAACCCACAAGAGAGAATCCGACGCCGGTGAAGCCATGACACAGAGATTGAGGCAATCTTGGGAATCGAAGACCCATGTCACACTCTAACACACATGGTATGGCATACCCTAGGCTTGGGTGGGATTCATACGCTCCGGAGCTCCTCTCCGGAGAAACCCTAGGACCGCTGGAAAAAAGGAGGGAACTGCCGTTCTGGACCCTCTACGTGAGCCGGAAGGGGGTATCAAAGTGGAACTAATTGCTTTGTTGTGTTGTTTTAGTCCCAAGGAACAACCAAGACAATAGTAGGGCCCACCTCTTGGCGAGATCCCCCTGTTCGATCAGATCTAGGAGTTTTCTTCCCTGAGTAGTCATGCAACAACTAGAGAGAATCTCACGCCGGTGAAGCCCTAACACAAAGAGTGAGGGAATATTGTGCATCCAAGACCCATTCCAAACTCTAACAAACATTTCATGTGATGCCCTAGGCTTGGGTGGTATTAAGACGCTCTAGAGCTCCTCTCTCGAGATACCCTAGCCCCCCTGGAGAAAAGGATGGAACTGCCGATATGGGCCCTCTACGTGAGCCGTAAGGGGGTAGCAAAGCGGAAATAATTGCTTGGTTCTGTTAGGTTAGGCCCAAGGAACACCCATGTCTATGGTAGGGCCCACCTCTTGGCAAGATTCCCCCCGTTCCGTCAGATCCGGGAATTTCGGGCTCTGAGTAGCCCTGGAACCGGCGAGAGAGAATCCGACTCCGGTGAAGCCCTAACACAAATAGAGAGGGAATCTTGGGCATACAAGACCCATTCCATGCTCTAACAAACATGTTATGTGATACCCTAGGCTTGGGTGGGATTAAGACGCACTGGAGCTCCTCTCAGGAGAAACCCTAGGCCCGTTGGAGAAAAGGACGGAACTGCTGATCTGCCCCTCTACGTGAGCCGGAAGGGGGTAGCAAAGTGGAACTAATTGCTTGAAAGTGTTAGTTTAGTCCCAAGGAACACCCAATATAATGTAGGTCCCACCTCTTGGCAAGATCCCCCCGTTCCGTCAGATCCGGGAGTTTTGGTCCCTGAGTAGTCATGCAACAACTAGAGAGAATCTCACGCCGGTGAAGCCCTAACACAAAGAGTGAGGGAATATTGGGCATCCAGGACCCATGCCATACTCTAACACACATGGTATGGCATACCCTAGGCTTTGGTGGGATTTAGACGCTCTGGAGCTCCTCTCCGGAGAAACCCTAGGCCCGTTTAAAAAAAGGACGGAACTCCAGTTCTGGACCCTCTACGTGAGCCGGAAGGGGGTAGCAAAGTGGAACTAATTGCTTGGTTGTGTTGGTTTAGTACCAAGTAAGAACCAATACAATGGTAGAGCCAACCTCTTGGCAAGACCCCCTGTTCCGTCAGATCCGGGAGTTTCATTCCCTGAATAGTCATGCAACAACTAGAGAGAATCTCACGCCGGTGAAGCCCTAACACAAAGAGTGAGGGAATATTATGCATCCAAGACCGATTCCACACTCTCACAAACATTTTATGTGATACCCTAGGCTTGGGTGGGATTAGGACGCTCTAGAGCTCCTCTCCGGAGACCTTAGGCCCGTTAGAGAAAAGGACGGAAATGTCGATCTGGCCCCTCTACGTGAGCCGGAAGGGGTTAGCAAAGCAGAACTTATTGCTTGGTTCTGTTAGGTTAGGCCCAAGGAACACCCAAGACTATGTTAGGTCCCACCTCTTGGCAAGATTCCCCCCGTTTCGTCAGATCCGGGGTATTCGGGCTCTGAGTAGTCCTGGAACCGGCAAGAGAGAATCCGACACCGGTGAAGCCCTAACACAAAGAGTGAGGGAATCTTGGGCATCCAGGACCCATGCCACGCCCTAACAAACATGGTATTTGATACCCTAGGCTTGGGTGGGATTAAGACGCACTGGAGCTCCTCTCCGGAGAAACCCTAGGCCCATCGGAGAAAAGGACGGAATTGTTGATATGGCCCCTCTACGTGAGCCGGAAGGGGGTAGCAAAGTGTAACTAATTGCTTGATTGTGTTAGGTTTGGCCCAAGGAACACCCAATACAATCTAGTGCCCACCTCTTGGCAATATTCCCCTTGTTCCGTCAGATCCATGAGTTTCGGGCTCTGAGTTGACCTGGACCTGCAAGAGAGAATCCGGCGCCGGTGAAGCCATAACACAAAGATTGAGGCAATCTTGGTCATCGAAGACACATGCCACACTATAATACACATGCATGGTATGGCATACCATAATCTTGGGTGGGATTCAGACGCTGCGAAGCTCCTCTCCGGAGATACCCTAGGCCCGCTAAAGAAAAGGACGGAACTGTCGTTATGGACCCTCTACGTGAGCCGGAAAGGGGTAGCAAAGTGGAACTAATTGCTTGGTTGTCTTAGCTTAGGCCCAAATAAAACTCAATAAAATGGTAGGGCCCACATCTTGGCAAGATTCATTCCCCCACCCCCCCCCCCCCCGTCCAGTCAGATCCGGGAGTTTCGGGCTCTGACTTTCCTGGAACCCGCAAGAGAGAATCCGACCCCGGTAAAGCCATAACACAAAGATTGAGGCAATCTTGGGATCCAAGACCCATATCACACTATAACACACATGGTATGACATACCCCAGGCTTGTGTGGGATTAAGAAGCTCTAGAGCTCCTCTCCGGAGAAACCCTAGGCCCGTTGGAGAAAAAAGTACGGAAATGTTGTTCTAGACCCTCTACGTGAGCCGGAAGGGGGTAGAAAAGTGGAACTAATTGCTTGGTTGTGTTAGGTTAGTCCCAATGAACACCCAAGAAAATGTTAGGGCCCACATCTTGGCAATATTCCGCCTTTTATCCGTCAGATCCGGGAGTTTCGGGCTATGAGTAGTCTTGGAAGCCACGAGAGAGAATCTGACGCCGGTGAAGCCATAACACAGAGAGTGAGGGAATATTCGGCATCCAAGAACCATGCCACACTCTAACACACATGGTATGGCATATCCTACGTTTGGGTGAGATTCAGACGCTCCAGAGCTCCTCTCCGGAGAAACCCTAGGCCCGTTGGAGAAAAAAGGACGGAAGTGTTGTTCTTGACCCTCTACGTGAGTCAGAAGGGGGTAGAAAGTGGAACTAGTTGCTTGGTTGTGTTAAATTTGGCCCAAGGAACAACCCAGACAATGGTAGGGCCCACCTCTTAGAAAGATTCCCGCCGTTCCATCAGATCCTCGAACCCACGAGAGAGAATCCGACGCCGGTGAAGCCATAACACAGAGAGTGTGGAAATATTGGGCATCGAGGACCCATTCCACACTCTAACACACATGGTATTGAATACCCTAGGCTTGGGTGCGATTCAGACGCTCCGGAGCTCCTCTCCGGAGAAACCCTAGGCCCGTTTGAAAAAAAGGACGGAACTGCCATTCTGGACCCTCTACGTGAGTCGGAAGGGGGTAGAAAAGTGGAACTAATTGCTTGGTTGTGTTGGTTTATGCCCAAGGAACAACCAAGACAAAGGTAGGGCCAACCTCTTGGCAAGATCCCCCGTTCCGTTAGATCCGGGAGTTTTGTTCCCTCAATAGTCATGCAACAACTAGAGAGAATCTCACGCCGGTGAAGCCCTAACACAAAGAGTAAGGGAATATTGTGCATACAAGACCCATTCCACACTCTAAAAAACATGTTATGTGATACAAGACGCTCCAGAGCTCCTCTCCGGAGATACCCCAGGCCCCCTGGGGAAAAGGACGGAACTGTCGATCTGGCCCCTCTACGTGAGCCGGAAGAGGGTAGCAAATCGGAAATAATTGCTTGGTTCTATTAGGTTAGGCCCAAGGAACACACAAGATTATTGTAGGGCCCACCTCTTGGCAAGATTCCCCCCGTTCTGTCAGATCCGGGAGCTTTGGGCTCTGAGTAGCCCTGGAACCGGCGAGAGAGAATCTGACGCCGGTGAAGCCCTAACACAAAGAGTGAGGGAATCTTGGGCATCCAAGACCCATTCCATGCTATAAAAAACATTTTACGTGATACCCTAGGATTGGGTGGGATTAAGACGCACTGGATCTCCTCTCCGGAGAAACCCTAGGCCCGTTGGATAAAAGGACGGAACTACTGATCTGGCCCCTCTACGTGACCGGGAGGGGTAGAAAAGTGGAACTAATTGCTTGACTGTGTTAGTTTAGTCCCAAGGAACACCCAATACAATGTAGGTCCCACCTCTTGGCAAGATTCCCCCCGTTCAGTCAGATCCAGGAGTTTCGGGCTCTGAGTAGCCCTGGAACCCACGAGAGAGAATCCGACATCGGTGAAGCCATAACACAAAGATTGAGGCAATCTTGGTCATCAAAGACACATGCCACACTATAAGACACATGGTATGGCATACTCTAGGTTTGGGTGGGATTCATACGCTCCGAAGCTCCTCTTCGGATATACCCTAGGCCCGCTAAAGAAAAGGACGGAACTGTCGTTATTGACCCTCTACGTGAGCCGGAAAGGTGTATCAAAGTGGAACTAATTGCTTGGTTGTGTTACGTTAGGCCCAAAGAACACCCAAGACAATGGTAGGGCCCATATCTTGGCAAGATTCCCCTCCCCCCTTCTAGTCAAATTCGGGAGTTTTGGGCTCTGAGTATCCTCGAACCCGCAAGAGAGAATCCGACGTCGGTGAAGCCATAACACAGAGATTGAGGCAATCTTGGGAATCCATGACCCATTTCACACTCTAACACACATGGTATGACATACCCTAGGCTTGGGTGGGATTAATACGCTCTAGAGCTCCTCTCCGGAGAAACCCTATTCCCGTTGGAGAAAAAAAGGACAAAACTGCTGTTCTGGACCCTCTACGTATGTGAGCCAGAAGGGGGTAGAAAAGTGGAACTAATTGCTTGGTTGTGTTAGGTTAGGCCCAAGGAACACCCAAGACAATTCTAGGGCCCACCTCTTGGCAAGATTACCCCCGTTCTCCGTCAGACCCGGGAGTTTTGGGCTATCAATACTCCTCGAATCCACGAGAGAGAATCCGATGCCGGTGAAGCCATAACACAGAGAGTGAGGGAATATTGGGAATACAAGACCCATGCCACACTCTAACACACATGTTATGGCATACCCTAGGCTTGGGTGGGATTCAGACGCTCTAGAGCTCCTCTCCGGAGAAACCCTAGGCACGTTGGAGAAAAAAAGGACGTAACTGCTGTTCTGGACCCTCTACATGAGCCGGAAGGGGGTAGCAAAGTGGAACTAATTGCTCGGTTGTGTTAGGATATGCCCAAGGAACAACCAAGACAATGGTAGGGCCCACGTCTTGGCAAGATTCCCTCTGTTTCGTCAGATACGGGAGTTTCGGGCTGTGAGTAGTCCTCGAACCCACGAGAGAGAATCTAACCCCGGTGAAGCCATAACACAGAGAGTGTCGTGGGATAATCACGGCAGACGTTACCAGGGGTAACTTATCTTGGGGTAATTCGACTCTGGTGTTTGGGAGAGGGTTTAGCTCAGGGGAAATCATGCTATCAATCGACCTGGCAGCTCTGGCAATCAAGTCGCCGAGTCTCCGATCTAGGGTTACAATGTCAACTCTCGTATTACAAGGATACTCGAATATCTGGTCAAGCTCTGTTTCTCTAACCCTAGGGGACGGTTTATATCTTACCCGGCTCCCTGGTTTCCTACACAAGGCACACCCGGAGTCCTACCCGGAAACCACACACAAACCCTAAGTTTCCTACCAGCAACCCCAAAGGCCGAGTTACTGGGCCTGCGTTACTTCTTGGGCCTTCTAGAAACTCCTTTTCCTTGAGCCGGGTCTTGCGCGATTTCCCTTGGCCCGGATTACAGCTTGACGTTAGCCTACCGGGTTATCATCCCTCCATCAGTAGTCCCCAGAATATCTTGGGCTTCGTAGGGCTATCCATGAAGCGCATGTTATTCCCTGCAAAAATAACAAACACACAAGTCCATGAAATACCGGGTTAAAATGCTTTGATAGTAGCTAGGCCTAGCTCTGCGGGTGGTCCATATAGTAACCCAGCCTTTTCCGAGTCAAACATTGTTTTCCCGGGTCAACACTCCGAGAAAACATATAAGACCCGGCTCGCACCATTCGCTAATCAGTTCCGAATATCGCGCTTGTGATCCGTCTTAATCTCTTCCGGATATCCCATAACGGGCACTTTTAATGCTTATCCCAAAATATCCGGACAGGCGATACCCTTCCAAAAATTTGGCTCCCGCCGCCCAGACCTAGGGCATTTTCCCACTCTTCGCCTATAAATAAGCACCCAAAGGTCATTTCTCAGATCCATTCACCATTCTCCCCCATCCTTTCATCTCCACTTCCTCTCGGCATCCTCACACTCGAGCTCGAGCTCGCACCGCCGCGCTCGCGGGCGGCGCGCCACTGGAATCGAGCCGCCGCCGTCCGCTCGCCGCGCCCGTGGCGCCGCCGTTGACTTCCGCCACCGCGCCCTCAAGCAGCCCACCGGAGATCCCTAGGGACCACCGCCGTCGGGCCATCCACCGCCGCCGCGTTTCCTCCTATATCCCACCGGTAAGCTCCTTCAATTTTCTAGATCCAATCTTTGATTTTTCGCAAGTAGATGGGATCTAGCTTTGTTCCTAGATGCTCTCCTTATTTTCCACTAGTTGAACGCACCATATCTTGCTCTTCCATGACCAATACTTGGCTTAGATTCAATTGTGCATCTCACCACACATCTTCACTACTTACAATTGCAAAGTTTCCGTATATGTTCTCGACTAGATTCAATCCACCGAAATTTTTGCAAGTACTTGTCACTAAGTCGGATAATCGCCATTTTCCCGGTCTCTCGATATTTACACTCTGCATTCGCCTCTTTTTTAGATCCACTCCTATGGCTCCTAAAGCCAGTGCTAAGGTGAAGGGGAAACAACCGGCCAGCAAGGCAAAGCTGAGTCAATCGATCTCTGCCAACTGGGCGAGATCGACGTGACCAAGGCCATGCTGGATGAGCTCGCAGAGTCGGGCGTTCTGCCCGCCCGGGAGGATATCCCCTGGAGGTTACCTGGGGAGGAGACCCGGCCCTCTCCGGGTCTTGACGAGGTGGTAGTCTTCGTCGAACATGTGATCCGGGGTTTCCGCCCCCCGGGTCACCCTTTCTTCCGCGAGCTGCTAGACCACTACAAACTCCGGGTATTCGACATTGGCCCCAACTCTATGCTCAATATCACTCATTTTATCGTATTGTGCGAGTCGTATCTATGCATCCCTCCGAATCTTGCCCTTTTCCTTGAGTTATTCCAATGCAAGCCGTGCCGAGAGAGCGGCGATGGGGCCCTCCTAGTCTGTGGAGGGGTCTCCATCCAGAGGAGGAAAAATTCCCTCATGGCGACTCTGGGTCTCAGTTCCCATGTAAAACATTGGCAGAAAATGTATTTCTACTGCCAGGATACCTCCTCAGCCGGCGAGAAGCAGCTTCCGGGTTTCACCGAAAACCTCCTTAATCTATCCGATAGTTTCAGCTCCATTGCTACTGAGGTCGAGAGGCAATCTATCCAGCCCCTCCTGCACAAACTAGCCGTACTGTCGGCCCACGGTCTCCTAGGGCTCAATCTAATTAAAACCTGTGTAACTTTCCGGATTCAACCCAATAGTGTCCGGCCCAAACTCATGTGCAACTATTCTGGGCACGTCACCGATTCTCTTCGCTATTCGATGAGAAATTACACGGCCGCGGACGCAAACAAGATCATGAAAAACTTCTTGGCTGAGAAACTGGAAGTGATCCGGAACATAGCCGGCCTGGACCACTACACGCGGGATAACCCGGCTCCAGCAGTAAGAACCGGTTATCACCCTTTATCCGACTAATACTTTTCTGGTACAATCACTAACTTTTGTCACTGTACTTTTTCTCAGGAAGATAACGCTTTCTGGAAGATTGATACCCCTCCTCCTTCCGAAAACTCGGAAGAGGACGAGGAGCGGGTTGATACTGATGAGGGTAACATCCGAGTCTCACTTATTCCTTCTTGTGTTAACTTGTTCCGACCAATTTTGTTCCCTTTTTCCGACAATATGCCATGTTTACCAGGGCTAGAAGATAAGGAGGACACCCAGTCGGACGAGAGCGAAGCTGAGCCGGAAATTGAGGTTGGGGTAAAGAGGAAGACCCGGGGCGTTGTGTTCAAGGTGCCTTACTCCTCTATGACCTCCAAACCATATTCGTACGCTAACATGTGCGAACTTAACCAACATTTGATCAATTCATCATGCTTGAAGGAACCCGCCCCAGTCAAACGTAGGGTAACCCGGAACTCCCCGGGTGATGATCCTCTTCACCCGGGCATCCCTTCGTCCCCCGCTCGCAAAGCCGGTATTCCCCAAACTATTTCTTCCCGCTTTCCTCAGAGATTTCCCTCTCCAAATCATCCACTGGCCGGACAAATCCGGGTCTCACTTTCACACTCTTTATCAGTTTATTCCGGGTCTAGCAACGATCTCCCACCGGATTTCGTCGTGAACACCGGGTAAGTCACTTTTCTTGCTACTCAATACACTAACTTTTTCCACACCTCTCGTTTACCATATACTGACTGCTTCTTTTTCCCTTTCCCAGAGCCAAGGTCACGAGCAGTGACTCAGAGGACATGGACGTGGACAACCCGGCTATGGGGGACCCGGAAGATACTGTGAAGGCCGCGGCTGGCGGCGAAGAAGAAGAAGACTTTCTGGTAGACCCGACCGAGCAGGAAGCCGAGTTTCCCCTGCCAACTCACACACCCGGGGATGAGGATGTCGAGATCCTGGGGACGCGGAGGGGTGATCCCAATCCTAACAACCAGGCGACCCGGGTAGCCTCCCCCAAGAAGGAAAGAACTCCACCTCCGGGTACTCAGGGCCCCAGCTCCTCCAGGCCGAGACTCGATGATCTGAGCTTTGAAGAAATGTTGGGTGCTCTCTTCACCTTGAGGACTGATGAAAAGGGCATTCTGGAAGCCATGGCGGCTAAGCATCAGGTAAATTAACCAATATTGCTTGTATATTCACATAGTCCCCAAGTTCCGAGTGAACTATGCCTAGTTTACTTGGTACTTTATAACTCTATGATTTACCTTACCCGGATACATCTTTTGTCCGACTAACTTGTCCTTTATTTTTCTCACAGGCCTATGTGACCCATTATGAGGAGGTGTTAGCAAAGACCAATGAGCTCCTCGAGGTCGAGACCAAGTTACGTGAAGATCTAGAGTCTGATGGGAAGAGCCTTGAGAAGGATGTGAAAAAGTACAAGAAAAGGTCCCAAACTGCTGAGGGTGAGCTGAAGAAGATTTCGGCCCAGATTTCCGATACTTACCGCACTCTGCTTGGTACGAATTTTCGACTTTCTAATTATAACCCGGATTTCTCATTCCGTAACATTTATCATCCGGATTTTAGTGCCTTAACTTTTGTTGTTACTGTGCAGGTCCGGGTGAAAGGCCCTAGATGAAGATGATATTGAAAAGCTGAAGACGCTGAAGGCCGTGATCTGGCAACTTACTGTCGGCACCAAGTGGATTTTGGAGGCTGTGAAGTGGCCGGGTAAGGGTTATTGCGGCTTGGACACTTTGCTTGACGCATGTTCTACCATCCCCGAGTGGATCGAGCACTGGAAGCGCTCATCGTGCCGAGTTGGGGGTGACCCGTTGGCTTGCTCTGGTCAAGTCCTATTTTCCTAGGCTTGAGCCGGCAAAGCTCGTGGGCGGGTTTCCCGAGTTCAACAACGACGGCTCCAAGTTCACTGGTAAGAATTACAAGGCCATTCATACTGATGTGCGTCACTCGGCGAGCTTGATCGCCGACAATCTGGACTTGAGCAAGATCACCCCACCTTACGATGCCGAAAAAAAGCCAATTCAATCTGATCTGCCCAAGCCCTTTGACATGCTGGAGCGGTGGAAGGCGGAAGCGGCGAAGAAGAAAGAGGAAGCTGCCAAGAAGAAAGCTGAGGCCGATACTGTGCCTTCCACCTCTACGCCGACTGTCCCTCCTCCGGCTCGCGCCGGCACTGCTGCTGACCCGGACGCGGGAGCTGGGACAACCACTGACGAGCAAGTCAAAGACCCGGCCGCCAAGGACAACGTCGATGACTCGGCCGAGGATGCCGAGTAAGGTTTCACTGTTTATCGCCTCATACACTCATTCGGCCAATGGGCATTTTGTAACGTGCCTGATACAATTATTCTTTTAATAGTGCGCCTGTGCACTTTTCGATACAATTCCCTCGGTTTGTAATACCTTAAAACTTTAATAGCTTTTGTGGCCCTTCTGGCCTCTCGCATAGATATGTTATTTCCTAGTCTTGAACTTTTTGTTGCTGGTTTTCCGATTTTCGCTACTTTTCCTTTTGTGAGACTCGGTTTCTGGGTCTCAGGGATTTCGACAAGTGGACTTTATTTCTTAAGTCCCCAAGTCCCCAAGACTCGGATTTTTGGGTTTTTAAGCTTAATAGCTGAACAATTTGTTGTTTTTCTTCAAATTCCCAAGTCCCCAAGGCTCGAATTTCCGAGTCTAGGGATTTGTAGTTTTCAGAAAGGCAAATTGTTTTAGCTTGGGCTCAAACATAGAGTTACTCACGTTTTGAGGTTATGCTTAATATTTGTGAGTTTCCGACTGTTAACCTTGTACTCTGCATAACCTGTGGTTTGGATGACCCTTTTGGTCCTCTTTGTTGTAAGCCGGTTTTCGCGTGGGTATTCAATGATGCTATAACTTTGTAAAGACAGGGTCAGGCAAGTCCCATTGGGCATCATGACTGATTGTGATTACACGTTAGCAAATCATGCCACATTGCTGCGAGTCACATCAAGCTTAAACAAGAGAAATCAAGAAAATTTGGCTCTATTGTCCGGTTATAAGATTGTAACTGTACTTATTACAAGTAATCGGTCCTTATAACTTTAATGGCATCGTGGCCGGGTCTTTGAGTTTGCAACTGTGCTATTCAAGCAATCAGCCCCCAAGACCTATATATGCAATCTTAGGAAACATATAGAACTGGTATACTTTAAAACAAATAAGTAACGCTTACCTGATGAAATAGAAAACAACAAGTAAAAATAGAAAAAATCAAAACTTAACAGGAATAAATAAGAAAGAAGCAATATCATAGTTTAATCATCTCTTTATTGATATGAGAAAAGTTAGGTCAGCAGGCCGCCTCATTAAAAACCCTCCAGTCCCCTTAGGTACCCTGAATAGGAAAAGAGTGCGTCTGAAACCTGCTGCCTGTTACATCGTGTAATCCGACTTTGTAAACCTAGCCTATGCTAAGTGTAGTAGGGACGTAGCTGAGCCACGTTCCATGATCTTTCCCTCTCTTGCATAGATGAAGTGGTGTGGGTTGTGTCATTGACGGTATCCGACTTTTCCCTTGCATCTACCAAGTAATATGATCCATTATGAAGGTTCCGGCTTATGATAAATGGTCATTCCCATGGTGGAGATAACTTGTGCTTTCCCTCCTTTGATTGTACCAAGCGCAATACCAGGTCCCCTTCCTGGAAGACCCGGGTTTTGACTCGCCGACTATGGTATCTCCTCAAATCCTGCCGATATATGGCTGATCTCTCCAAGGCTTGCTCTCTATGTTCTTCTAGCATATCCACGGCATCCTGCCGGGTCTTCTCATTCTCCACCTCAACGTAAGCCGACACTCGGGGCGAGTCGTGAATAATGTCACTCGGCAATACCGCATCTGCAACATAAACCATGAAAAACGGGGTCATCTGAGTAGATCTGTGGTGTAGTGTTAATTCCCCAAACTACTGATGGTAGCTCTTCAACCCATGCTCCAGCAGCTCTGATGCACGGGACTCGCAGCCGTGGTTTTAACCCACGAAGTAACTCCTGGTTTGCCCTCTCCACCTGTCCATTAGCTTGTGGATGGGCTACCGAGGCTATGTCAAGCCGGATACCATTGTTCCCGTAGAATTTCTCCATCTCACCTAAGGACATGTTGGTTCCATTGTCTGTTATTATGCTGTGAGGGTATCCAAACCTGTAAATGATCCTTTTCAAGAACTTGACTGTTGTGATTGCTTCGCAATTGGTAACTGGCATAACTTCAACCCACTTTGTAAATTTATCGATAGCTACCAAAAGATGAGTCTTTTTGCACGGTGACATGTGGAAGGGTCCCACCATATCCATGCCCCAAACAGCAAACGGCCAGGTCAGTGGGATTGTTTGCAACTCCATAGCCGGCACATGGATTTGGCGAGCGTACCTTTGACATCCATCGCACCTTGCCACCAAGCGCTCCGCGTCTGCTAAGGCTGTGAGCCAAAAGAAACCGTGTCGATATGCTTTGGCCACAAGGGATCTTGTGGAGGCATGATGCCAACAATCACCTTCGTGGATCTCCTTCAAGATCTGCTGGCCTTCTTCTGGTGCTACACAGCACAAAAAGACTCATGTTGCACTCCTTTTATACAGCTCTCCATTGATAATAGAATATCCCTTTGCTCGTCTCAGAATTTGCCTTGCTAAAACTTCCTGTGGTGGTAACACGCCTCGTGATAAGTAGGCCAAAAACGGCTCTGTCCACTCGGGAATAGCACGTACTGTGGCCACGAGCTCCAAATCCGGGTCTTGGTTAGCCACCTCTTCCTTAGACTCAGTTTTAACAGATGGCTGCCATAACTCGTCCAGGAAAACATTAGGTGGAACCGGCTCTCTGCGCGATCCGAGTCTTGCAAGTGCATCTACTGCCTCGTTCTTACGCCTGTCAATATGCTCCACCTCATACCCGGAAAAGCACCCGGCATCCCTGTCCACCTCTCTGTGATAGGCTGCCATTGTTGCATCTTTTCTATCCCAAGTTCCTGAGACCTGCTGTACCACAAGGTCCGAAACTCCGTAGCACCGTATTCGCCTAATGTTCATCTCCTTTGCTATTCTCAATCCATGTAACAATGCCTCATATTCGGCCACATTGTTGGAGCAATCAAAGTGAATCTGCAACACGTAGCTCAATTTGTCTCCTTTGGGTGAGGTGAGTACCACCCCAGCTCCTGATCCCTCATACTGCTTAGAACCATCAAAGTGCATCACCCAAGACTCGGAACTTGGCATCGTTGTGGGCATGCTTGTGTGAGTCCAATCGTTGATAAAATCGGCTAAAGCTTGAGATTTGATTGCAGACCTGGGCTCGTAGCTGATGTGATAATCTCCCATCTCGATGGCCCACTTGGCTATTCTACCAGTCGCATCTGAATTTATGATAATATATGCCATTGGTATAGAGCTAACCACTGTTATGGGGTGTTCCTGAAAATATGGTTTCAATTTCCGGCTGGCCATGAAGACCCCGAAAACTAGTTTTTGCCAATGTGGGTAACGTTGCTTTGCTTCCGATAGTACTTCACTCACATAGTAAACCGGCCTTTGGACCGGGTGATCTTTTCCATCCTCCTTGCGCTCGACAACAACCACGGCACTAACCGCCCGGGGCCTGGCCGCAACGTATAACAACATGGGCTCTTTAGGACCCGGTGCCGCCAGGATTGGTGCCTCAGATAATTGCTTTTTCAGTGCTTCGAACGCCTCGTCCGCCTCTTGGTCCCAAACAAATTTGTTAGTTTTCCTCAAGAGCCGGTATAAAGGTATTGCCTTCTCTCCAAGCCTGGATATAAACCGGCTTAACGCTGCTACACACCCTGTAAGCTTTTGAACATGCTTCAGGCCTTCCGGCTTTTTCAGATTCTGAATAGCTTTGATCTTATCCGGGTTTGCCTCAATTCCTCTCTCGGAAACAATGAAACCGAGTAACTTTCCTGCTGGCACTCCAAACACACACTTTGTGGGGTTAAGCTTCATCTAATACCTTCTCAAATTCTTGAATGTCTCCTTTAGATCCTCAATGAATGTTTATGCCTTCCTAGTTTTAATCACCACGTCATCAACATAAGCGTGGACGTTGCGTCCAATCTGATCCTCGAAACATTTTTTAATGCACCTTTGGTATGTTGCGCCATCGTTCTTTAGCCTAAAAGTCATGGTTTTGTAACAGAAAGCTCCAAAGGGGGTTATGAACGATGTTTTCTCCCAATCCTCCTTTTTGAGCTTGATCTGGTGATACCCGGAATAAGCATCCAGGAAACACAATAGGTCACTTCCAGCCACTGCGTCTATAATCTGATCTATCCTTGGAAGGGCAAACGGATCCTTTGGGCAATGCTTGTTGAGACTCGTGTAATCTGTGCACATCCTCCACTCGTTGTGTTTCTTCATCGCCAGAACCGGATTTGCCAACCAATCCGAGTGAAAAACCTCCATGATAAAGCCGGCCGCAAGGAGCCGAGCTATCTCCGCTCCTATAGCCTTTCTTCTTTCCTCGTTCATTTTTCTCAGGCCCTGCTTCACAGGCCGGGACTTGGGGTCAACATGCAAACGGTGCTCAGCTAACTCGGTTAGGATACCCGGCATATCACTCCGCGTCCAAGCGAAAACATCCTAATTACCACGAATAAACTCAATAAGTGCTTCTTCCTGCTTACTATCCAAGTTAGATCCTATAGAAAATTGCTTGGAGGGATCGCCCTCGACAAAAGCCACCATCTTTGTGTCCTGTGCTGCTTTGAATTTTGCTCTCTCATCTTCTGTATTCGGTCTTTTCAACGTTGTTCTGTCATCCGGGTCTACCTGAGACCGGTAATACTTGAGCTCTTCCTTTCTGCATGCCTGTTCTGCCATTGCTGCGTCTCCCTCATCACACTCGGCTGCTATAACCCGGTTTCCGTGTATAGTAATGGTTCGCTTGGGACCCGGGATTTTTAGCTGTAGGTACACATAACACGGTCTGGCCATGAACTTGGCGTAAGACGGTCTTCCGAACAGCGCGTGATAAGGATTGCGCAATTTTACCACCTCGAACGTGAGCCACTCCACTCGGAAATTGTCCTTCGATTCTCCAAAAGCAACTTCTAGAGTGATTTTTCTTTCAGGGCATGCTGAATGACCCGGCACAATCCCATGAAAAACTGTAGAACTCTTCTGCAACTGAGACTCCTTGAGCCCCATGCGTAGGAAAGTTTCCCAATATAAGATATTTATGCTACTTCCACCGTCCATCAGAACCTTTTTCAGCTCGTAACCATTAACATGTGGTGCAACTACTAATGCCAGCACACCCGGATGTTCTATTGTTTCCGGGTGATCCCTCCTGCTCCATGTGACCTCTTGGTCTCACCATCTCAAGTATCTCGGGACAGCCGAAGAAACCGAGTTTACTGCTTTTTTGAGTATCTTTCTATCTTTATTGGAAATCCCCGTGGTATGAACATGATACTGCCCCAGCTGCTTGGGGTTGGCTTGGAAACCTCCAGCGCCTCCTTGGTTGTTACCCGGATTACCACCTCCTGGGTTGCCAGCCGGGGTGGGCCATTGCCCGGGTTTCCACCCGGACCCGGTCCTGCTCCCCGGCATGCACCTCGCATTGCTTTCTGTATTTCTTCGTTCTTCCATGTCTGTAAATCTACGCACTGTTCTAACGAATGATTAGCCGGCCTGTCGTTCCTGCTATGACGCGGACAGGGCATCCTGAAAGCCTCTATATGATTGGCCGGCCTGGGTGGTCCTTGATAATTTCCTCCATTGAAGTTTCCACCGTTGAAATTTCCCTCAGCTCTGGGTCTCACAAACCCGGCTTTTGTACTGGCGACAAACTTGGAGCTTCCTTCATATGGGCGCTTGTGCTGGTTGTTTCCGTTGTTTCCTCCGTTGTTACCCGGCGAAACTCCATTGCCGGATCTTCCACTATTACCCGCGTTGGCTTTCGCTTTCTTATCATCAACATCCTCTTCTGTGGTATCTGTGGCAGCGTGCTTGTTGCATGCGTCTATCAACTCTCCCATTGTAACTTCTGAAGCGTGACGGCTAGACTTCATGCGTGTCAATTTTTGCACTAAAGGTGTATATTTGCACGTTTTTGCCATAGCTTGTAACGCATCCTTTGGTTGGATATCAGTAGACGAGTGGAGAATTTCCATAACCCGGCGCACCCAACTGCGTGCCGACTCTCCTTTCTTCTGAACACATCGCTGTAAATCATCAATCGTAAAAAACTTCCTGCATGTTCCATGAAAGTGCTTGATAAAGGCAGTTTTCAACTCGCCCCATGAATTGACGGATTTCTCGGGTAGATTATTGAACCACAACTTGGCTGCTCCTTCTGACATCATCAGGTACATGAATTTGGCTTGAAGATTCTCACATGCGTTGCGGATCGACATGGCCATCTCATAGCTGCTCAACCAGGTTTCTGGATCCATGGTCGGCTCATAATTAACCACCTTACCCGGCTCCTTGAACTTATCCGGGTAGGGCTCAGCCCGGATGGTATCCGACAAACATTTAGGCCCGGCAAGGTTTGTCAGTACTGGCATCACTCGGGAAACGTGTGACGCCGCGGCGGGTACGGCGGGAGGTGCAACCGCTACCGGTCCCCGTACCACAGACCCGGCCGCTGCTCGCCTGGCTCGGGAACTGTCCACAATAGCTTGCGCCGCCAATACCGCATGCGTTGCCGGCCTACGAGGAGGAGGCGGCATTTGCTGCTGCTCTGCCCTCGACCGCGCCGAACTCGACTGAATATTGCCGGTATTTCCATTCTGCCGGCTCACATATGGTGTTCCGTGCATTCCACTCCTGTTATCCGGGTAATTGGCCTGCTGAACTATTGATGTGCGCAGCAAATCTATTGCCCGTCGGGTCTCCGCTGCGTGGGGTGACTCTCCTTCGGGGATGCGATCAAGTGCCAATGTTGCTGCATACACGTTATCCATGGGGTTATTGAAGTGACCTGGTGGAGTATGAAATCGTGGCGGTGGTGGTGGTGGCGCTGCATTGCCAGTTACGATTCTTGTTTGCAACGTGGGTAACCTGGCTTGTACGTTTGCCGGCTGTCCTCCCAAGGTTGCAGGCTGATGTCCGGTTTCCTGATTGACAGCCGGAATTGGTTGATCCTGAGGTGTAATGAACAGTGCAGCCGGGTGTATAGTTCCACCTGTGGCCGGTAATCTCGACTGGTATCTCTGATTGTGCATCCTGGTCGACTGAACTTGGAGCCGGTTCTCCATCTCTTCCAGCTCGCGCTGTCGTGCGGCTATCCCTTGTTTTTCTGCTTCCACATCTCTTCTTTGCTGATCCAATGCGCGGCGGGCCACATCCAGATCCGTGGCGCGTGCTGCCGCGTTTTCTGGGGTTATCACCGTTGCTAGTACTGTAGGATCCAAGATCAAGTTATTGTTGAACAAAGCCGGATTTCGTGGATTTGAGGGTCCCGCTCCTGGCGTTCTGTTCGCCATAAACCCAAACATGTTTCTCCGCAGCTCGCTCTCGGCAGTACGACTGGTAACTGAAGCCGATTCTCCGACGACCCGGGCTACAACCGGGTTTCCATCAACCGGATTTTGCTGTTGGGCCAGCGCGCGCGCTGCTCCGACCGCGGCCGTAGTCACGTCCCCCTGATTGAGATTGGTGCAGGGGCCGTGTAGACCGCGACCTGGCGCGCGATGCCTGGCGAAGATTCGTATTCTTCCTCATCACAACTATCCTCCTCGTACCGATCCTCCAGCAAGTGCAGGATAGACTCGGTGTCATCTTCTCTCATGACCCGGCCACGCGGGGTCCATACCGGCTCCTCCGGCTGTTCCCTCTTCGTGGTGGGATCTTCTGCCGGGTCTGCCGTTCCGACCGATTCTTCTCCGTCCGACTGAACGCAAATTGAACCGGACGTACGTACCATGCCGACGAAGACGTTGACCCGGCCGATTGTGACGACAGATCCGGCTTCTAGCAGATCCGACTCTGGTCCCCAACCAAAGTCATCTACCATCTTCTCTCCTTCGGGGTTGGTGTAGATCTCGCCGATGACGAGGTTCTTCATGCTTTCCCGAGCTTCTCCCGTGACGTAAACACCCTTGGACGTAGGCCCCACGGTGGGCGCCAACTGTCGTGGGATAATCACGGCAGACGTTACCAGGGGTAACTTATGTTGGGGTAATTTTACTCTGGTGTTTGGGAGAGGGTTTAGCTCAGGGGAAATCATGCTATCAATCGACCTGGCAGCTCTGGAAATCAAGTCGCCGAGTCTCCGATCTAGGGTTACAATGTCAACTCTCGTATTACAAGGATACTCGAATATCTGGTGAAGCTCTGTTTCTCTAACCCTAGGGGCCGGTTTATATCTTACCCGGCTCCCTGGCTTCCTACACAAGGAACACCCGGAGTCCTCCCCGGAAACCACACACAAACCCTAAGTTTCCTACGAGCAACCCCAAAGGCCGAGTTACTGGGCCTGCGTTCCTTCTTGGGCCTTCTAGGAACTCTTTCTCCTTGAGCCGGGTCTTGGACGATTTCCCTTGGGCCGGGTTACACCTTGACGTTAGCCTACCGGGTTATCATCCCTCCATCAGAGAGTGAGGGAATATTGGGAATCCAGGACCCATTCCACACTCTAACACACATGGTATGGCATACCCTAGGCTTGGGTGGGATTAAGACGCTCTAGAGCTCCTCTCCGGAGAAACACTAGGCCCGTTGAAAAAAAGGACGGAACTACCGTTCTGGACCCTCTATGTGAGCCGAAAGGGGGTAGCAAAGTGTAACTAATTGCTTGGTTGTATTAGGTTAGGCCCAAGGAACACCCAATACAATGGTAGGGCCAACTTATTGGCAAGATCTCCCCACCCCCCCCCCCCGTTCTCCGTCAGATCCAGGAGTTTTGGTCCGTGGGTAGTCCTGTAACAACTAGAGAGAATCTGGCACCGGTGAATCCCTAACACAAAGAGTGAGGGAATATTGGGCTTCCAAGACCCATGCCACACACCCTAACAAACATGTTACGTGATACCCTAGGCTTGGGTGGGATTAAGACGCTCTGAAGCTCCTCTCTGGAGAAACCCTAGGCCCGTTGTAGAAAAGGACGGAACTGCCGATCTGGCCCCTCTACGTGAGCTGGAATGGGGTAGCAAAGTGGAACTAATTGGTTGGTTGTGTTAGGTTAGGCCCAAGGAACGCCCAAGACAACGTTGGGGCCCACCTCTTGGTAAGATCCCCCTGTTTCGTCAGATCTGGGAGTTTTGGGCTCGGAGTAGCCCTGGAACCCGCGAGGGAGAATCCGACGTCGGTGAAGCCATAACACAGAGAGTGAGGTAATATTGGGCATCCAAGACCCATGTCACACTATAACACACATTATATGGCATACCCCACGTTTGGGTGGGATTGACACGCTTCGGAGCCTGTCTCCGGAGAAACCCTAGGCCCGCTCGAGAAAAGGACGAAATTGTCGTTCACGCCCCTCTACATGAGCCGGAAAGGTGGTAGCAAAGTGGAACTAATTGCTCGGTTGTGTTCGATTAGTCCCAAGGAACTCCCAAGTCAATGGTAGAGCCCACCTATTGGCAACATTCCCCCCATTCCTTCATAACCGAGAGTTTCAGGCTCTGAGTAGTCCTGGAACCCATTAGAGAGAATCCAATGCCGGTGAGCCCTAACACAAAGAGTGAGGGAATCTTGGGCATCCAAGGCTCATGCCACACTCTAACACACATGGTATGGAAAACCCTTATTTTGGGTGGGATTCAGACGGTCCGGAGTATTTATAGTATTCCCTCGGGATCGTCCGAAGAGGGAGGGGTTGAGGTGTACGTATAGATCCTTTTTGCATATATAGCAGGCGATGCGGGTGAAACCGGTCACACCTCAGGTTTGGATCTTGGCTCTCTTCACCTCCCAGCACACTTCTATGGACATGATTTTACTCCATATAGGCTTACGAAGGATTCCTACTCCGGAGCCCCCTCTTCAACGAAACTCTGGTATGTGTTGACCGAAACTTTTCTGTTTACCCCTTCCACCGGCTTCGGAAGGGGGTAGACCAATGGATTTATTTCCAAACTTTGTTGGGGCATGCCGTACATACATAAAAAGTAAAATCTAGCACATGTCATAACAAGAATTGGAGCCCCTAGTGCAGATTTTTTGTTGAAAAAAGGGTCAAACTGAGACTAAAACAGGATTGAACCCCAAATTCCCCATTTGCTCATCTGCCCAGCTCGCAGACTGAAACAGGATCGAACCCCAAATTCCCCATTCTTCCCCACCGAATCCATAGATAGCGCGCGGCTATTCGCTGTCTCTTTCGTTGATGGCTGCCCGCCGCATGTTCCCGGAGGAGATGTTCCGGACTGGGAAGCCCGCACTACGGCCGAATCAAGGCCGTTGCGTGCTCGCCCGCTCGCGTGCAATGGAGAAGCTCAGGGAGAAGTGGCACGATCGCGCGCTCGAGGCCACCGTGGGAGGGAGTCACCCTCCTTTGTCGCCTGAGGAAGTCCTAGCTGCGCTGGTCGCGCAATGCGCAGTCACCCGTAGGAAGGTGAAGGTGGATGTCAGCATGCCGCCACTGGACTTTCTCATTCGATTCCGTTCCAAGGAGGCCTGCACCGCCGTATTACATCTGTCCCGGCACGTCGTCGCCGGTGGAGCGCCGCTCACATTTAGTCGCTGGTGTCGTGGTAGTGGCGCCGAGCGATCTGAGCTACCATATCTGACGAAGCTCACCTTCGAGCGGTTCCCGCGGGAGGCATGGGAGCCCGTTACGGTGGGGCAGTTTGTCAACCATCTTGGCGGTGATCTGGTGCAGATGCATATCCCGGTGGACAGCTGGTTCCGGTCGGTGGAGAACTAGATGAAGCAGCCGAGTGCAGTGCCGAAGACCTACATTGTGGAGGTGCCAGAGCCATACATGCCGGCCACAGTGCACACCCCGAACTCGAAGAGGACATTGCAGCACACTGTCCTCATCCATGTCTCGGAGGTCGTGGACCATGGCCCAGTCATCTCGAACACTCCACTGTGGGACGACGACGAGGTCGACACCACACTCACGCACCAGTTCCCATTCTTCGGTGGGTGTGTGGATGGCAGTGGCCCTCCTCAGGTGAGGGACGGTGGCCACTGTTTCAGTGGGCACAACGGCAACGGATCTACCGGAGGAGGATGATCAGCTAACTTAAGAAGATTGAGCGGCTATTTGAACTGCTATCTGAAGATATCATTTGGCTTGTGTTGCAGCTGCTATCTGTTGGGAGTCTAAATTGTGTGTTGTATCGTGCATCTCTAGTCAGTTTGAAAATGTTTGACTTATGTTGCGACTATTATCTATGGTAATATGTCAGTTTGATCTCTAGTCAGTTTGAAAATGTCTGACTTATGTTGCGACTATTATCTGTTGTAATATGTTAGTTTGATCTCTAGTCAGTTTGAAAATGTTCGAATCTGTTGTTGAATTTGAGTTGAATCTAAGGCTGCTAATGTTTGACCAATTAATGTTAATTCATGCCAAAAAAACAGCAGCAATGTATTTCATCTATTAATCATGGAAACAAATTCCAGGTGCTACATATTGCACAAAATTACATTAATATGTAAAACAAACATATTTTTCGCGCACACAAACCAGAACACAAATAAGAACACTTATTATCAAACGCTAAAAACACTTAAACAACTACATTTTGCGTATCCTTTTTCTCGTGCCCTTGTTGCCGCTGTGGCGGCGTGAAGCTCTATCTTCGCTCTTGCACCAGAGCGGATCTTCTCCAGCCATGTTAGACCTAAACTCTTTTTCATGTCTCAGATCCTTCTGTATAGCTCGTAGCTGACATATCTGTCCACCGCTGCATAGTTGAGTCTTGTTCGAGCCATCTTCCATTCCCAATATTTGTGCAGGTATGGTGGGAATCCAGACTTCATCTTGAGGTACGAACTGTCTATGATATTTTCTGCTAAAGTATCCATTCCAATTCTGGGCACCCCGAATTCTATCTGGATTTCATGGTGGTACTGTGGTGGCAGAAAGAAGCCTGATTGGGCAAAAGCCTTCTTGTCGCTCGTCGTGTCCACGCTTGCGAACGTGATCTTCTTTGTTGAAAAGACATCTTGCAGCAACTTGCGTCCATGATCTATCTGCTGCGACCTGCACCAGTGGTACACGAGGACGTGTTTGCGCATGGCGATTTGCACGACAGCGACAGCGTGGGGTTTGTAAGCATGGCTACGTGTGTACTCAAGGTCGAGGCCCAAGAACTTGTGCCTTTCAGGCTGAAGCCATTGCTCGAAACTGGCCAGGGCAGTCTCCAAGATACGTTCCTTGTTGGTGTAAATCACCTGCAGCACGGTGCCGCCGTGGACAGGGACGTCGAGAACCTCCATGGTTGGTACGCGATCGTCCATGGCAAGTCTCCGCCGTGGGCTGATGGGTTCGATGGGTTTGGAAGAAGAGTGGCAGAAGATGATGAACGGAAGGAGTGCAAATGGCAACTGCAAATGGCAACTGCCTAAATTTACACGGATCGAAAAGCCGCGTCTAGAACAAAGGAGTGTGAACCCAGGCGAGTAGATAAACAAGCGGGAAACTAAATGGCAACTGAAAACGAGGCAGAGTGCTTGACCTCCCTTGCAAATGACCGTAATTAAACCGGTAATTACATTGCACTCACACCATGGCTGCGTACACCGCTCATGTACACGTGAACAGAGCAATTCGTTGGCTTGGTTTGGCTGAATTTGTTCCACTGATAAGTGGCCCTGACTTGTTGTGGCCCCATTTGAAAGTGACTAAATGTCACATCACTTTGTGTTTGACAAACTCAGCCCATGGGAGAGCCATGCAGAGACATGCATGCGCACACGTCAGCAGGGCCAACGGCCCTCGAAATGGCAGTCAGTATAAATGCCCCTCCTACTTGCATAGCCTCCCTCCCCCACCATTCCGGCCCCAAATCTAGCAAAAAAAACACTTTGCTCCGGCCCCAACGCCTCCCTCCTTCTGTCCCAACTACCAAGCACACAACCTTGAGGCGGTTCCGCGAGGAATGGAGGACGCCGTCGCATCATCTGCTGTCGGCGCCGAAGGTGCGGCCCACCATGTCGGTTGGACCTCATGGCCGGATCCGATGCAGGGGAATAACGTCGGCGCGGCATCTGTTGTTGTCGCCGCAGGTGCGGCCGTCCATGGCGGTTCGCTGTCATCGCCTCCTCCGGCGGTGGAAGCGCTGGGACTCCCTCTCCTGTCCGATCTGGGGGACCCCATGGGGGAGGTACCGACATTCGAGGAGGTCGTCTCCGACGAGGACTCTGAGGTGCTTCCCTAAACAGATATATCTAGCCCTAGTTTAGTATTAAAGATCCAATGGTTTGTAGAGACATGCAAGCAAGTTAGGGATTCTCGAGTTTGTAGTTGGATCTGTAGACGGGGATTCTACATATGCAACTGTGAACCCAGCGCCCCCTTTTACCTAGCAGTCGGAACAGTGTAGTTGAAGTTTATTTAATAGAAAAAATACACATTAAGCCGTGTAACTGACTGTTTGCCCGGGCTTTAATCTATTCTCGGGTCCGCTAATGATTTTAGGTCCTAGATTCTAGAGATTGTAGAATAGAGCGATTGGTATATGCAAGTTAGGAATTAGCTATACATGATTTTGATGGCATTTTGTCTATATGCAAGTTCTGTTGTCCCATTCGAATGTGGGCTTAAATTCTAGGCTTGTTATTACATATTAAGTCCATTAACTAACTGCATATATGTGGTACCATTTATGTTCTGGTTAAATTTTTGTATGCTATTTAATCAAAGATTGATGTCATTAGTTTATCAATGGCATGGTTATTTGATTTAAACTAGTGTTAGTACGTGCATTTTAAAAATGACCTATAATTAGAGTGTGGTGCTAAGTTTTGTTTCATTGCTAATTTGAAGCAATCCGATGACGGCGTATCATCTGACAAGGAGTCCCGCGATGCTAAGAGCATACATGTTCATAGGAAGCTACAGAATGGGCAGATTAGGTACCGTCGTCGAGACGGCATGATGTTCTGCCCCTTCTGCTGCAGGAACATTGAGATGAGCATCGTCAGCATTATCCAGCATGCCAGCGGTGTTGGACGTGGCTCGGAAAATCGCGGACCCGCTGTTAGGGCCAAGCACTCTGCCTACGGTGTGTTCCTAAAGAAGTTGCTCGTGTGCAATATCCGCTTAGGGATCGCGCATCCTTATCTCAACCCCATCACCAGGATAGGAATCCTTGGAGGTGTCAGTAATGTTGTCGCTTGTGCCGAATGCTGCAATGGTGTCCTGATGAAATTAATTTGAATAGTTGTGCAACTAGCTAATGTTCTGGTTTGGACAAGTAGTATATGTAAGAACTTTATTAGTATTGTGGAAGAATTCCTCGTGTGTGTGTAAGAATTTAAGTACTATATATGTAGTACTTCTATACTATGTTGCTTCAGCCGATCATGTTTTTAGGATGCCTAAATACTTATATTGTATAACTTAGTAATTAGTGGATGTGTCACATCCATTTAGTACTCGATCATGCACAATAAGGCAATCCTTGTCGAAAACACGTTTATCTGATGGATCAATGGTTTTTAATTCTTCATTTAATTAGTAGAAAATAAATAACTAATGGTAAGAATGCAACCTTTTTCGTATTAGCAAAGATTTATATTTGAAAAACCTTCAATTTATGGGACAACATGCCACAATTGGCAGCTATAGCCCTTTGTACCCTAATTAACACATAGACACTCAATTTTAAAAAATTCACATCTAAACCTAACTTATGTGCGCCTAAATTACGACCGCTAACAGCCGCGCGCGCTAAAAACTGAAATAGTCTCACACGGGGTCCCACTCGTCAACGTCACAGCCGCGCGCGTGCTAAATCTTCGCCGAAACAGCCTCACACGGGGTCCCACTCATCAGCGTCACAGGCCGTCGCGCTCCCTCGCCCACTCGGCTACTTCCCCACTGAAAGGGATCACTCGCCCCCCCCCCCCCAAAAAAAACCAGTGCCTCCACTTCGCCCACTAGGCGGCGGCTATCAAGGCGGCGCCCTCCCTAGCTTCCCCGTCCTCACCGACATCCTCAAGCAATGACTGGTAAGTGCTGGTTGCCTCCCTTCCCCATCCTCAACCAAACGATTCGATCTAGGTTAGATGGCGATAGATCTAGGTTAGATTCCGGCGGATGTAGGTTAGATGCCGGCGACCACCGTCGTTGATATGTTTTAGGTCACCACAAGCCATGCATTTAGCTCACGCTACCGTCACAATTATCTCGAAGATCGCTTCCCCCACTCAGATGGAGATCCACCTGAACAAGGCCTCGGAGCTCGCAAGGTCCCCTGTTCTCCAGACAACCAAGGTAAATACTAGCATATAAATTAGTATCTCCTTTCGCCTTCGTAGCTACTTGTTGGATTTTTCTTCTTTTCATATTTGGCTGTGGCACTCTAGTCGAGGTTGTATCTTCTGCACCATGTCTCCTTATGAAACACGTAACTGGATGGAGGCGCCAGTTGAAATAGATCCAGAGTATCGTCTCTTTCTGGAGTCCCGTGGCATTTTGGTTGATGGAGTTGGTAAAAGTACAACTCAGGAGGATTTAGTCAGTGAAGGAAAGGTCACTCGTAGAGGTGACAGGTCCATCAAAATGTTTTATTACTCTCTTATGCACCCACGGATTAGCCAGGATTAATTTATTTCTTGCATTATAGGTCCCAGAATCCAAGGGACTCAAGACTATGACGAGCACTGTTTTTTTGCAAACGAGGTGGAAATGACTGAAGGCCAAGTCGCGCATATCCGAAGCCAAGTTGCTGGACCACAGCCATCTATACCGCACTACGTCTGTAGGATGACAAAGTCTAATGTCTTCCTGGGAAGGCCAAGATGGTAAACATCTTATTCTTTTACTCTTCCTATGCACATTAATATTAGTCAACAACTTACTATATACTTCTTGTCCAGTACTTCTCAATTAAATTCAGCCAGGCCTACCTCAACGGGTTTACGCCAATAGATCGACTTCCTGTCATATGCACCAACAATTTCCGATGCTCAAGATGTTATGTTTATCAAGGGCAAGACAGAAGGTGCCGAGATAACAACCAAATGGTCAAAGGTCGTCAATTTAGCTGGAATCAAAGAGGGTGCTATGTGTGTATTCACCTTCTACAACGGAAGAGATGGCTTTATTTCTTCTGTTGTTTGCCTCAACTGAGGTAAATAACTTTGCCCTTTAATTAGATGATTTCAACAATGAGGCTTACTGTTACTGTTTTATACATGTGCCAATGCGGCTCACTGTTAATGTTTTATCTATATGTGCTTGATACATGTGCCAATAATTAAACTGTGCACTCGATCTTGATGAGATCATCGAGCATTTTACCCAGTGTTGTGTACAACGACATTGGTTATGCATCTTCCTTGGTAAAATGTTCAATGATCTCATTAATTTTGTTTTGTTCTTATTAGTATGAGGATACTTTTCTTGTTTTTCATTGCTAAACATATGTGCTTGATACATGTGCCAATGATTAAACTATGCACTCGATCTTGATGAGATCA
Source organism: Alopecurus myosuroides (assembly GCA_028641055.1). Taxonomy (NCBI): domain Eukaryota; kingdom Viridiplantae; phylum Streptophyta; class Magnoliopsida; order Poales; family Poaceae; genus Alopecurus; species Alopecurus myosuroides. The sequence goes on from CM054062.1 coordinate 122,307,909, forward strand.
TCGAGCATTTTACCTAGTCTTGTGTACAACCACAATGGTTTTGCATCTTCCTTGGTAAAATGTTCGATGATCTCATTAATTTTGTTCCATTGATAAACATATGTGCTTGATACATGTGCCAATGATTAAACTGTGCACTCGATCTTGTTGAGATCATCGAGCATTTTACCTAGCGTTGTGTACAACCATATTGGTTTTGCATCTTCCTTGTTAAAATGTTCTACGATCTCATTAATTTTGTTTTGTGCTTATTAGTATGAGGCTAATTTTCTTGTTTTCCATTGCTGAACATCTATACTTTATACGTGTGCCAATGATTAAACTGTGCACTCGATCTTGATGAGATCCTCGTTCATTTACCTAGTGTTGTGTACAGCCACATTGGTTCTGCATCTTCCTTGGTAAAATGTTCGATGATCTCATTAATTTTGTTTTGTGCTTATTAGTATGAGGCTACTTTTCTTGTTTTCCATTGCTAAACATGTGTGCTTTATACATGTGCCAATGATTAAACTGTCTCTGCCGATTATTAATATGCAGCAATGTGTCTAGCAATTTGGCTACTATAGCAAATAGAATGCAGAACAAGTTCAGTTGTGCCTCATTTTACTAGGGTAGGCACATATGTTAGAATTATTGCGTGTCATTTGTATGTATCATGGTTGTCAATGAGGCTCACTATTACTATTTTATTTGTTTTGTTGCATGTGGCGATGATTAGACTATGCTGATGGTTGGCCTTGTAGTTGATGATGTGCTAAACATGTATGATGCCTTTTTTGTAGGGTTTGCAAACCTGTGGTTGTGGCTTCGGATTGGATGGATCGATAGGACAAGTGATGTGGAACCTGTGGATGTGCCTTTGGTATGGATTGATGACTAGGAAAAGTTACGTGGAACCTGTGGATGTGCCTTTGGAATGGATTGGTGACTAGGAAAAGTGACGTGGAACCTTTGGATGTTCATTTGGAATGGATGGATCAGTAGGAAAAAGTGACGTGAACCGTATCGATGAGAAACTATTTAGTTTATGATGTGCACCGGTTTAGATGCTGGGGTGCACCTGTTGTGTTGTGAACCCTATCGATGACATGAAACTATTTAGTTTATGATGTGACCCTGTTGTGATGATGGCGGGTAACTTTTGTGATGCTGGTGTGAACTCGTGTTAATTCTAGTTATTATAAATCTCCTCGTTGTCTCTCTTCTAAGTACGACTGTTAATCATTGATTGTGGTGACTTGTGATTTGTTTCAGAAAATAGGCATGTTATTTGTGTGATGATTTGGAAGATTATGTGAATTCTTATATTTGGAGGAAATGGCATATTATCCAACAAAAAGGTCAGACTAGACTGACAGCTGAGCTCGTGAAAAATAACGTTAGGAACAACCGCGAGAGAGATCGGTCGTTGCCGGTCAAAGCAGTCAAACATGGCAGGATTTGTGGGTCCGATGAAAATTCGCGACGTTCTACGTGACCAAGCCAGTTTCGTCGAAGGAAACTGGGCTCTTAGTGGGCTACTGGGCCGGAGACGAAAATCCGCGACGTAAAAGTAGCAAAAAGCCGGGCAAAACCAGTCTGTGACGGACCAAACCAATACGTCGAGACAAACTCCACTTTTCAGCCACCCGCGACGAAAACACGCGACGTTATCAAAACGTTTCGCTCAAAATTTCCCTGATCGCACGGAATTTGGTAGTGATCAAGGAACCTATTTCTGCCGCGGAAGTTGTCGCTGCCGTGCTGACCAAGGGCCATCGAAATGCTTTGTTCCTGAATACCATAGGTGGGGTCACAACCCTTGCAAGAGCAACAAAGTATCAGCTTCACCTTCAACTTGATTCTAAGAGAAAAGAGAGGAAGGACATGCAGTGTGTAGTTGAAGAGTTGAAGCATGTCAAGGAACAAGCTAATGCAGATAGGACAAAGCATCAACAAGAATTGTTTCATATGACGGAGGAATATAAAGGTATGAAGAAAAGTCAACAAATGTACAAAACCCTTATTGGTGGCATGTTGGCTCAAGTTCATCCGAGATATGGAACTGGGTAGCCCTTTGTGAAACCTCTGCAAACTCATGCCATTTCGGTAGGTCTCTAAAGACTGTATGTTCAGTGCTGGTCAACCGTTTGTTGTCTGTTGAACTGTATTAGATGGCCTTTGCCGGTGAGCTAAGTTGTGAACATATTTGGAATTTATGTATTTGTTGTCTTTGCTTTCCACGAAAACTAGTATAGAATTTGCCATGCTTCTCGACAACTCAATTAGCCATTCCAACCACATCGAAATGAAAACGTCTTCATAGAGGGACGTCACAAAGCTATAACAGAATGTAAATATTTCGTTGCCGGTAGTACACACATGGAGATATATGAGTGGTCCATGTGGCATCGTTTGATTGCATGTAACCGCGACGAAAAATTTAAAAGCGTCATACTTAATCATCCACGTGAGGCTACATTGCTGGCCCACATGTCATGTATTGATTTGCGCCAATGCGCGACGGAACGCTAAAAACGTAGCTGCAAAAACATGACGTCGTATGTTCTCCACGGCGGAACAAATTCTTCGCTGATAGTAGACAGCGTGGCGACATGTTACTTGGCGATGACATCAGAAATAGAGCAAGTGACATCATCAAACATCGGTAACGACATCCGTCAATGGTAACTGCCACGTGGCATAGCTCTCGACCAAAGAAAACGTTATGCGGTGTTAGGCCTTTACTGGGTCGGGCCGGTCGCTCCCGATGAATGCTTGTACTTTGTGGAGTCCCCATGACGTTTTAGTGGCAACTTAATCATCGCAGACTCGTCCGTGATAGTCGATCAGACATGTTCTCATTTCGTCGCGGATTGCCCTCAGCGACGTTTTGGAGCTCATTTGCAACATTATTGAAATGTCTTAGATTGTGCGGAATTTGGTAGTGCATGTGCTCCCGACCAGAGATAGCACAGGGTTGCCGGGACCCAGGACGGCCCCACTGATGGAAGTGGAAGGACCAGTGTCGGATCCGCTGCGGTGGTGCATGGCCCACATTAATGGAGCAGGGATAAGGGCCACCGATGATGCAGCTAGGGCCCTGGCCCTGGGAGGTGTCCGGCCCCTAATCCCCCACTCGTCGCACCAGGCAAGCCCACTAAGATGGACTCCCGCTGCAGGTCTTGGTAGAGGGGTACCACCCCCGCGGGGAGCGGTTCTAGCTCTGTAGGTCCCCCAACCAACTCCATCATCAAACCATCCAGAACCTCCTAGAACACGGACAATTTCCGCTTCGTAAAGAGGCGGACTTTGTTGTTGATCCCTTGGTACTCCCACATGGTATGCGAGAGTTCCTAGAGTGGGGAGATGCAGTGGTCGATGAAGTGCGCCACGACCTATTCACCTTTGATTCTGGAGTTTACTAACCGAGAGATCCTGGCGCAAATTGGGTCGAGATCGTTGTCTCCTAAGCTCTTCTCGCCCCACTACGCCTAGCACTCACATGGGTTATCTGGCTCCTGCAGGCAATCGTCCGCTACTAGAAAACGGACGAACACCCACCGGTGGCGCCATTCGTCCCACTTATTGTCCTTCGTGATGGGGATGAACTGGTATGCTTGGTCCATTCACGCAACATCGTTCCTCGACACCACTCGGGGATAGAAGTAATGACGGAACAAGGCCAACAAAGGAAGGACTCCCACGAAGGTCCCACAGAAGTGGTGCAATATTACCATTCTCAGAAGGCGTTGGGGTGAAGGTGGGCACACGACGGGAGGTCCGGCCATCACCACCAGGAAGAAGTGCGACATCGGAGGGACTAAACCCGAGATCAAGAAGCCGGAGAAGAAGAGGATCTCAAGGCCGTCTAGGTTGCTGGGAGGGGCATCCGCATGTTGCAAGATGGTTGCTTGGTGCTCGCTTGGTGCACCCTGGATCGAAGAATGCGGCCTTGTCCTTCAGCTCCCCCCCAGAGGCGTTCCCGGTTTGTCATCTTGACCATCTTCTTGCCCTTGGCCTTCTTCGCTTATTGAGACATTGTTTGGCGGGGAATAGGAGGAGAGGAGGATGGGAGTGGATCTGAAAACGACAAGGAAGTGTGGGAGGAGCTGTGGAGATATGGAGTGGGCGAGGGGAAAGCACCAGCCTATTTGAAGATAAACGGAAGAGAGTAGGACTCACACGGCTCACCTACCAGGAATTTAAGACCCCTTTCCTTGTGAGAGGGCGGATTTACTCGAGATACACCCTATTCTACCCATTGTCGCACCCGAACTTCTAGAGGATACTCGCAGTTCCGTTGAACAGTAGTTGATTGGATTACGGGGCTTACCTGCACCCGCATCTCTTACGAGTAGGCCAACACACGTATGTGTGACAACCAACCCCTACTGTTCATCGTCTACGCAAACCATCCCATAGAAATCCAGATACTTCCATTGACGTACTTCATAACATACACACATGGTACATCAACGGCATTTGAACAATTGATATCACAACAGATCTCTACGACACAAAAGATGGAAATAAGTTGCAAATAGCTCTCATTAGAGCAGAGATAGCAAATACAATCATCCAGAGGACACATGTCCCAACAATTCATCATTACATCACAGCGGAAGCACTCAACATGTCTGAGTACAGACAAGATCCAAATAGGCCTAAGAGGCCGGAAACGAAAAGACGGAGCCCATCCACGAAGTCTCGGATCCTGCCCGGGTCCGCTATCTACTCGTCAGCAGCCTCGTCACACTCCACGTAGTAGCCACCATGGGGATCCTCGGAAACGTAGTCTGCGGAAACCACAGCCCCAAAGGGGTCAGTACATAAACGTGCTGGCAAGCAAGACTCACAGTTCACCAAAGTGTAACCCGTCAACACCAAGCACAGATGCTTTGGGTTCAACGGAAGAAAGGGGTGATACAAAAGATGCGGCAGCTGGCTGCACTAACCAACTACAGAGTTGCTATAACTTCCGGCTATCAGAAAAGGGATAAGATAGCGTATCGTAACCAACTATAACTAACTCCAAACAAACCCATCCTGGATCTCGCCCCTTATCCAAAGAAGCAATCCGAGGATAAACTCACACAGTTGAATTAATGATGGTTCAAGTTATTGTGTCAATAAGACTATTACTAGTCAAGTTATTATTATTTAGGTGTAAGTTGTTCTGAGTACTTGTTAGCCAGTACTTTCACCAAGTTAACCATAACCGCGGAAAACACGGCTTCTCGAGAAGATTTAACCCTGCAGGGATGCACCAATTTGGCCGTACACGTAAGAATGACCCGCCAGGCGGGGAGCTAACCCACCAAGCGAGGCACTCAACACAACTCAACTCTTCTTCGCATCAAGCCCAAAGAACCACATGCTGTGCATGCGCGGCTAATCGAGCCCCACGAAGAAAAGGGGACCCTCATAGCACTCTAAGACCACGCCGCCCTAAATGCCGACTACAAAAGTTCCACCCTGGCGCCAAGGGTTCGCACCTGCACATGCATGCATCAAATGGAAAGCCCGAACTAAGTGTGGCGATTTGGACGAGATGCGAATCGAATCAAATTGAGGGGGGCGCCCATACTCGCTTCCCACATGCGGTTAGTGCGCTCATCATGGATCAGTAGACAAGACCCTTTTCCTAATTAGGGTCGACACTAGCAGGCCTCAAAACCACGCCGGGCCTCCTGCCGGTGCCTTATCAGCAAATTATTATTACCTCAAAATTAACAGGTTGTTGTTTTACATCGAGCCCCAGAACATAATGAGATAGTAACAGAAAGTAACGAACAACAGACTCGAGCAAAACAACCCTAAGCATGCTAGTAAGACACGGGCTCAAACAACAGGGTTATGGGAGTGGAGGTGAGGCAATATCAGGGTTACAGGATACATGTGATAGGTTCGTAACAGAAGCAACGATTCATAGGGCTAGCAGAATAGACAACGGAAAGTATCGGTATCCAATGTTGAAAGGAACACAATGGTTCGTGTGAGTGAATACTTGCCTGCAAACTCAGCAGCCTGGTGCTGAGCTAGATCCTTAGAAGGGGTGTCGTAAGTATCGTCGGTCTCAACGTCGTCGTGTATCCGAGAAGAAGCAAACAAACAACGCAGAGAGATAAACAATCAATATCATGGCATAGTTCACAAACAGGGGATGATGCATGTCCATTTAATTGATGCATCCAAAATAAACTAATTGATATGGTAACAACATGATTAAATGGACCCACATGCAATTTGGATTGCATATGGAAAGCCCATGAATTAGGGTTGAAACAATTGTTTTACAACTAACCAATAGGTGAAAGTGGATTAGCATGATGCATGGATGAGGAAAACAACAAAATAACAACAATAGAACCAATTGGAAATAAGGTTTACCAATTTAGAAATTTATTTATTAAGTTAGGGAATTTCTGGTTCCTTAAAGGTGTCACACAAGCATTTGTTGTTTTCACCAAGTTAAATTGTTCAAAACAGATAACAAAGTTCATATTTGATAAGAATACAAGATTTTAGGGGGATTACATGTTTCACTTGTTGAAAAAGGATTTAGAATAATTTACTTATGAATTAAACAAGTTTAAGCAAGATTTAAATGAATTAATTCAAGTATGAAATTATTTGAAGTTTTATTTGTTCAAAACATTAAACCAAATTCATATTTGAAAATTTTATACTTTTATGGTTTGAAAACATATTTTATAAGTTCAGAAATAATTTAATTTGATCAAGTTATGAACTTAACAATATTAAATGATTTAAACAAGGTTTAAATCATTTAACCAATTTTAATTATTCAAAACATGAAACAAATTTTATATTTGAAAAGGTGGTTTAATTTTGCATGGAAAACATATTTCATTTGTTGAAATTGGATTTAAAATGAGCAAGTTATTAATTTGGCAATTGTAAATGCAATAATTAAGAAACAGTTGTTTTCAGCAATTTAAATTATTCAAAACAGCAAACAAAGTTGATATTTGGAAAGTACATGAAAAATTGAATGGAAAACATATTTAGTTTGTGGAATTAGGAATTTTTATGCCCAAGTTATGATTTTTGCAAAATTAAATGAATTAAACAAGAATTCAAATATTGCACCAATTTAAAATATTCAAAACAGTAAACAAATTTTATATTTGGGTAGGTGGTTCAAAATAGCATGGAAAACATATTTTATTTGCATTATTTGGATTAAGTATGAATTAGTTATGCATTTTATCAAATTTCAAATGAATGGTTTGAATTTGAAATTTGGATGCATTTGAATTATTCAAAACAGGAAAGCATTGTTATAAATAGATAGATAATTAAATTTGGTGCAGTGCACATATTTTACTTTTATTATTTGGGTTTATAAAATGAAAGTTATTTGCATTTAAGTATTAGGGACCATTCTGTAAAAGAAAAGGATTTATTTTGAAAAAGAAAAGGCTGAAAACAAAATGCACTCTGCAGTGGCTAGCCCTAGCCACTGATAGAGGGGCCCTGGGCACTGTGTGGCCCGCGTGTGCTTGCGTGGCAGCACCAGCCACAGATAGGTGGGGCCTGCCTGCCAGCAGCCCTGCGGGAAAAAGGTGGGGATTAAACGCGAGCACCAGGGCTCGAACCCTGGGCTCGGGCGCATGCGCAGTGGTGCGTTGCCACTGGGGTGGCGATTGGTTCTTGTCAGTATAACACGCGCGAACAGGTTAAGGTTCAGTAGGTGCTCGTTATCTGAAACTGACGAAAAACGCGACTGTTCTGAACCTGACGGAAACGCACGCCGGCGGCGAGCTGCTGCGCGCTGCAGTGGCCGTGCTGCTCGTGTGCGTGCACGGATGCGTTGCGAGCGTGTGCGTGCACGAGAGGGAAGGGAGAGAGGGAGGTGGACGCCGTGCTCACCCTCGTTGCAGGTGAGGCAGAGGGCCGGTGCAGAGGTGGACGACGGCGATGTCGAGGACGGCGGCGTCGATCCAGACCTGCTCGAGCTCAACGAAGGTGTCGTGGTCGTAGCTGGTACCGCGGCGATCTCGTTCCCGTGGCTACCCAGCACGGGGACCCAGCCCACCGGCGGCGAGCATGGAGGTTTCAGAGAGTGGAGCTCCGGTGGGTGCAGAGGTGAGATTCATAGAGGGAATTGCGCCGGGGAGAGAGAGGAGACGGCGGCGTAGCGAGGGGGATAGGGTGGTAGGGTCTAGGGCTGCAGCGGGGGCTCGGGTAGGGTTCTTATAGGGGGCTAGGGGCGAGGATGGCCGTCGGCGCGTTACTTCTGCCGTCGTGGCACCGCCCGATGGCTTGCCGTACTGTTAGAAGAAGGAGGAGGGGGCGAACCGGTACGGGCCGTGGAGAAGGTAAGTTGGGCTGGGCCTGCGTGGCTTCCCCCCCTCTGGTAAGCGTTTTCATTTTTATTTAATTGTTTTGTTACTTTTTTTTTTGCAGAAATAGAAATGGAAGAAAAAGATAAGTTTTAGGGCTAGGAAAAATTAGGGAAAAATTGTGTGAGTTAATTAGGTCAATAGCAATCACTTGCCAAGCTTTGATTTTCAAAAAGTTCAAAATAACTTGCTGTTTGCAAATTGGTTCAAATTTGAATGAATTTGAATATTAAGTGATTATTATTGAAAACAAGATTTTTAATAGGGTGAACCTTAGGTTTAATTAGAACAAATGATTAGAATTGTTTTGGTAATTTTCATAATTTGAAATTGGGTGCTGTTTGTGAGTTGATTTGAATTTGAAATAACATTTGAATTAAGTTTGGATTAATTGAATTATTAAAAGCCATAATTTTTAATGGTTTGAACCTTATGGTTTAAGGAAACAAAGATGGAAGGGTTTTGTCATTTTCATAAATTTTCAAAAGGTTGCTGTTTTGGAAATATAATTGAATTTAAAAAAGGTTTGGTATTAAATGAATTTTGTTAGAAACAAAACAACAGTTTGGAATCACAACTTTAATGGAAACAAATGATTGTTTTGATTTGGAAATATCATTTTGGAAATTGTAACATCACAAGTATGAAACAAAAGGTTTGAAATTTGATTTGAAATTCAAATAGAAAACAAAGGAAAACAGTTGCAAAACAAAGCAAAACAGAGGAAAACAAATGGAAAACAAGCAAAACAAATGCAATGAACATGATGTCATGATGCAAAACATAAAATAACAGAGAGCAAACATTCTAATGGCTATTTTTCATACTTGGGATGTTACACCCATTGGGATGGGAGGTGGGGATGTGGGCCCCGACATGGCTTGAGGTTTGAAGCGGTCTGCTTCTCGGGATGCGCTCGGTGCAGACCAATCGTGTCATGGGACTGCGACAATTGGAGTGTGACACGGTGACAGGAGCAGCACCACCGCGACACGCCCGAGGGCTACTGTCGGTGCCCCAAGAGAGGGGGTACCCGCTCGTGGCACGAAGGCGACCGACCATGTGTTGTAGACCGATGTACTCCATTGAAGAACTCGACGAAGCACCGGTGGGGGGGGGACTCCGGTTCCCCCCGGAAGAGGAGGTCGCCTTCTATGTGGCGTGTCTATGGCGACGCGTGGGAAGGAGGAGCGATGCGTTGTCTCCTTCCTGCCGCCCTCCATGATGTGTGCCTAGCGGCAACAGACACATGGAAGGCATGCAACAGCGCCACCAAGAGCAGGGAGTTATTAAAAGGAGGAGGAAAGAGAAGAGAGGAGAGAGGCCCGGGGGCATATCATAGACCAGAAAGCAAGAATTATGCTTTCTGCAATGTTGCCACATATCACTACATATAAATCCAGGTCAGACATGCAGGACGTAGGGATCCATTTCGGGATGGCCTGAACCTGGGTAGAAATCACAGTCCCATTGAAAGCCTCCCGTCCCACCTCCCTTAAAAAACGAAGGAGCCGCTATGACAACGGTTGCCCACGCCCCGATGCCGAACAAATCAGGGAGCTGGACGTTGGTCACTCCCGGTGTCCGTGTTTCCACACGCGATAGTCCTCGTGTTCGCGGTCGAACAGACAATGCCAGTATGGCGCATTGGTCCTGTACTTTGGGTCCTCCCGTAGCGTCGAGGGCAAATTTTCCCTGCGTTCAGTGATGGAAAGTGCACGGGCGACATCCATCCGCGACAGCATCACTGGGACACCGTCCAAATCGAGGTGCCACTTCCTTGGCAGGTAGTAGTTCGACGATGCGGGGACATCTGAAAGCAGCCCATTCAGATGCCATGTCCGAGTTCACGCTTGGCCGGATTGTGCGATGCCTCGAGCCTACGTCGTTCCTTTCTTTCGTGTATTCTCGGCTCCGGTTTTGGTAGCGGGTATGGATTTACAATGTGGCCGGGTAAGGGAGTGATGTCGGCGGGTGTGTGTGTGTTTCGGTGATGGGGGAACTTGTCGGTCTGGTTGTACAATGAGAGAGATCTATGGGGAAGCTTCTGTGCGGCAGCCAAAATGGGATGGGGATAAAATAGGAGGTTACTCCGTACTTTATGTGTCTAGGTTATGTGGGGGGATATGCTAGGGGTACAAATTAACTCGGACATTCAATTTGTGAAAATAATTATTTGTGTACTCGAAAATATGTGTGCACGGGAGATTCCTGTTCCTATGACATAACTATTGAACACAAACAAATGAATTTTCAATGTTATACCCCCTCCCCTGAAGCTGGTCATAGGGGCAGACGGATCGGGGCCACGGAGTAGGGTTCCTATCAGGACCCCAGACCCAAAGGTATACATATTGTTATGCGCTCCTAGTCATGGACCCACAAGGGCTTCGGGGTTACCAGCCCCGGCCGCAACAAACAATGACAGGTAGACCGAATTAATTGGCACGCAAGCCCGATAATATCGGTACTACCACTCCTTGTGTCCATGCTAGTCATAACCAACTATGCATATCAAAGCATCCATGAGTCGTATAAAACTGAAGGAATGGGACCAAAGCTACACAGAGATGCTATGTGTCCAGGAAGTGCAACAACAATCGAGAGTTACTGGGGTTACCAAGCCCCAGGCCGAATCAAATCGGCAAGCGTGCTTGGAAATTGATCATCGGCTCCACAACCCCTCGACTACGACAGCTACACAGGCATAGCCAAAACTGTATAACAATGCGCTCAAAACCAGCAACCGATCAAAGCAACACTCTAGACATGAAAGTGTATAAAGCAAGTATTACTAGAGTATAGCTTTACAAACAGAGGACACATGACCCAACATTACATCAAACAACGGAAGGCAAATTATGTTGCTAATCAACAAGATACCAAAAGGCCTAAAAGGCCGCAACATAAGGCGACATCCCAGCCCATAGATTCCAGACTGCTACCTGGGAACCCCAAACTACTCGTCGATGTCCACGTTGAAACCACCACTGAAGTGAGAACTCTACCTGAACCAAATTTAAGAAAATATGAGTACGGAAGGTACTCAACAAGACATAGTTAACCTATTATATATATGTTATTCTCAGAAAGGGTTTTATGATGGTTAATTTGCGTAAAGCAATATTTGTTTCACAAAACAAGGAAGAATAGCACGTCTCATAGAATGTTTTCAAAACAGATGAGACAACTACTCAACTAATGAGATCATCGTGTTTAATCCACCAAAATCATTTCCAGCACCTCACATTCTACAAGGATCGCCCCTCTCGGCATCTCCGAGGAGGCACCCTTCATTCATTGTTAACAAGTTTTAGCCATTCCGTTCAAGTTATCTATGATCACAGAATCTGTCACCAAGTCGTCTTTAGCCGCAGACACGACTTTTTGAAAAGATTTAACCCTACAGCGGTGTACAACTTTACTCACACGTACCAACCGACTCTTAGTGCCACATGATTAGCACTAGCCCGGGAAGTGCCGGCAGAGGGTGGTCGATTCCCAACCTTTAACTTGTCGAACAATATCCATGAGTCAACCCAAACAGGGCCACCCCGTCAACACGGAGTTGGCCACCTCCTGACGGCACCTGTTCTATGAGTCGGGATCAAGATCCTTGTAGGTCCATCACTTGTCCCGGTCACGCCCTAAGTTTTCTCCAAAACAATTTCCGCCTCACACGCAGATGGAAAGCTCAAACTATGTGTCTCATGGATAAGGTTAAATAAGTTAGTTAGTCGGGCGGGGTTCATCGGCCCACGTATGGCTGTACACTCAGTCTTGGCTCGAAGGCGAGAACTCGCTCCTAGTCGCATGAATAGGAAAAAATTCCACAACTCATTGTGGCCTCGCATCCATGCCGTTATTAGTCAAGTTATCAAATATAATTCGAATCACAACATCCTGACATAGTAGAATTCACGCATTAACCAGATTCATCAACCAGATGGATCATATCATAACTAGGAATGGCTAAGAAAGACTCACGGGCTTTAACAAGGTGCGCACCAACACACCTACAGCTGCTAGGAGCAATGGATAAGGAAATTTAGGCGATGCGGCAGTTATAGGAGAACTCTATCTAAAGACCATAAATACTTTGAACCGCATGCAACATACGAGATTGAAAACACTTCGAAACCATATATGCACAGATAAGAGGTTATGCTTGCCTTGGTCATAAAATAAACCAATAGCTATATCTTTTGGAATAAGTGCTTGACTTGTCGGTTAAGATCAAGTATTCGTCGTTGGAATTGTTGGTCTTCACTTCGGAGTAGCGTTCTACCGATAAGAAGAAAATACCAGAAAGGGAGAACAACAATCAACCATGGCATAATGCAATACACAATATGTATGCATTATCAAGTTAATGCACTTCGATGAAGCCCTAAACTTGTTCAATAGGTTGCTAGGGTTCGCATGGCAATTATGCAATTTTAGAGAAATTAGCCCCGAAATGGACCTAAAGGGGCATTTCGGCCAATTATGAAAGTGTGTCAAATTTTAATTGCTCAAATGGGTTTGAAAACATCATAACTAGGTTGCATTTGTCTTTCTAAGCATTTTGGTATAAAGGTTGTAATTTTCTGATTTTATTGAATAAAAACTTATTTTGTTCATTTCTAAATGAATTAAATAATTATTCAAATAATGCTCAAATTTAAAGTTTGTCAAACATGTTTGAAAATTACATAAACATGTACAGTTTATTTTTCTGAACGTTTCTATACATTTTTCATATTTTTCTGATTTTCCAAATTAAAGATATTGATTTTACAATTTTAAATCATTTTCTGAAATTATTAAACAGATGGGGTTTTAAACATTTTCTGTATATTCTTAAAAAGAAAAACCAATGACGAGGGGCCCCACGGTGACGTCATGCTGACATCACCATGATGTCAGCGCTGGCCGGATTGCCACCTCTGGCGAGCAAGGGATTGAGGTCGAATTGGCCCGTGGGGCTTGTGCGCTCGACAGAGTAGTTCACCACGAACCACTCAGGGGCGGCGCGGCTAGGAGTAGCTCGCTGGAGCGAGCTCAACGGCGAGCAACCGTGGCGGCAGCCATCGTTTCACGACGATGATGAAGGAAACGGTGGTCAAATGCCAAACAAAAGGCATGGGGAGGTAGAGTAGCTCACCGTGAGCGCATTGGAGGTGACGGGGAGACGAGGGGCAGCCAGAATCCTCTAGTATGACGGGGAGACAAGGGGAGACGAGGGGAGACGTGACTGTCAAGTGCTTTCGCTTCATGGACAATTAATCACAAGTATGTATTAGTCCTAGTTGGGCGGTGCATTAGCATAGGTTCACCCACACAACACTTAACGAACCAATATATATTAATCAACCGTAATGAAGCGAAAGCACTTGACGAAATTCCCATGTGTCCCCGAGAACATTTGGTAATCATAAGTAGAACAACCGGCTTATCCTTTGCTCTCAAAAGTATTGGGCCACTCTCTGCAATATTATTTATTATCTTTTATCTACTCGCACTTTATTTATCTGCTATATCAAAAACCACCAAAAACCCGTTTGCTAGTGTTTACAGTGAATCCTCTATCGAACCTGCTTGTCAACACCTTCTGCTCCTCGTTGGGTTCGACACTCTTATTTATCGAAAGTACTACGATACACCCCCTATACTGGTGGGTCACCAAGACTATTTTCTGGCGCCGTTGCTGGGGAGTGAAGTGCTATTTGTAAGTGGAATTGGTAAGAGAAACTTTTATTGTGAGTGTTGTTTTTATTTCTGTCTGTTGTTTTATTTCATTATGGAGGATACTTTTGGTTCCCTATTTAGGGGTACTTCTACCATTACTGCTAGGGTAGTAGGTGTCCCGTTATCTGCTGAATTAGATCCTTATAAAATACCTATGAAAATTGGTGGACGTATTATGGATAACTGCTATTACAGACATGAAACTGTCCATCCCGGTGATCATTTGCTCTTTATACATGAATTGAGTTATTCAGGTGTGCAGGTATTACAATGTATCAAATTAAAACAAAATTACTGAAAGGAAGAGCCACTGAATGGTTCAAATTGCTGAAGAATGGTGAATCTATTGGATGGGACGAAATTGTTCCTCTCTTTTATTCTAAATTATATCCTCCTAGTGAGATTCATAAAGACCGGAATCAAATATATAATTTCTGGCCTCGTGATGGAGAGAGTGTTGCCCAACCTTGGGGGAGAATGAAGTTATTAATGCTCAAATGTCATGTTCATGAGCTCCTGAGTAATATTGTTATCAATAATTTTTATGCAAGGCTTTCTCTTCATAATAAGGATTTATTGGATGCTTCTTGTTCTAGATCATTCAAACATATGAAGGAAGAAGCTAAATGGGATCTTCTTGATCGTATTCAAGAAAACACTAAAAGATGGGAGGATGACAAAGGTAGAAAGTCAAGTATAAACCATGATGATGAATGCATTAAATCTTTTATGGAAACTGATGATTTCTATAATTTTAGTGTTCTTTGTGGTCTTGATTCTCAAATCTTTGCAAACTGTCTTAAATATTTTGCCTCCTATCTTGATATTCCTAAAAAGGATGTCACAAGTACCATGCACCTTATAAAGATATTGTTCCTTCTGGTAATGTAGAAGTGCATGCTGTTAATCCCGCTGTTCCTGAGCCTTATAATGAGAAAATCCCTTTCCCTACTAAGGTGAAAGAACACTCTATTGTGGCTAGTGTGGTTAATAAGAGCATTAAGAAATCTATTGAACCTGATGAACAAATAACTGTTGAACCTGATGTAGCAATAGTGAAAGATCTTATCTGTGGAAACGTAGAGGATGAACATATTGTATTTTGTGAGGATGCTTCTAATATTGTCTCGCATCCAAATATACCTAATAAAACTAGTGTCCTTGTGCTTTCTGTTAAGATTGGTGATCATTGCTATTATGGTTTGTGTGATATTGGTGCAAGTTCTCGTGCTATTCCTTATGAGCTTTATAAAGAAATTATGCATGAAATTGGTTCTTGTCAGCTTGAGGACATTGATGTGGTTATTCATCTTGCTAATAGAGAAACTGTCTTTTCGATTGGTATTGTTAGAGATGTGGAGGTTTATGTGGTAAAACCAAATATCCCACTGATTTTCGAGTGCTTGGTAGGCTGCTAGTAAAACTTGTACTATTGTTTTTGGTAGACCTTTCTTGAACACTTGTGGTGCTATTATAGATTGTAAGAGGGGGAAGATATTGACTAAATTTGATGGAAAATCTTATTAGTTCATTTTCTCCAAATTTGCTAGAGAACCTTATGAATCTGAATTGCCTAATGAGAATTTTAGAGTTGAACAGCTTGCCTCTATTGCTCTTGCTCCTAATAATGCTTTGCAAGGACCATGAAAGTGAGGTATTTATGGAAGAAAGAAATGAGACTGACGATATTCTTCTTCGTCAACCGGTGATACTGAAACATAATTTACATGTGGAAGAATTGGGTACCACATTACCACCCAAGGAGGATCATGTCTTTGATCTAAAACCTTTGCCCGATGATCTTAAATATGCTTATATTGACGATAAGAAAATATATCATGTTATTATTAGTGCTAAACTTTCAGGTGAAGAAGAGGAAAGATTATTGGGAACATTAAAGAAACATCGTTGAGCTATTGGATATACTCTTGATGTTTTGAAGGGGATTTCTCCCTCCATATGTCAGCATGCTATTAATATTGAACCTGATGCAAAGCCACTAGTTGAACATCAACGCCGTTTAATTCCTAAGATGAAGGAAGTGGTAAGAAATGAGGTATTAAAACTTCTTGATGCTGGTATTATTTTTCCTATTGCTGATAGTAGATGGGTGAGCCATGTGCATTGTGTCCCTAAGAAGGGAGGAATGACTGTTGTGCCTAATGAAAATAATGAGCTTATTCCTCAAAGAGTAGTAGTTGGTTATAGAATGTGCATTGATTTTAGGAAAGTTAACAAGGTTACTAAGAAAGATCATTATCCTTTTCCTTTTATTGATCAAATGTTAGAGAGGTTGTCTAAGAAAACTCGTTTTTGCTTTCTTGATGGTTATTCTGGGTTTTCTCAAATTGCTGTTAGGAAGCAAGATCAAGATAAAACAACCTTTACTTGTCCTTATGGTACTTATGCTTTTAGACGTATGCCTTTTTGTTTGTGTAACGCTCCTGCGACGTTTCAAAGATGCATGTCTACTATTTTTCATGGTTTTTGTGAAGAAATTGTGGAAGTGTTCATGGATGATTTCTCCGTCTATGGAACTTCTTTTGATAATTGCTTGCACAACCTTGATAAAGTTTTGCAGAGATGTGAGGAAACTAATCTTGTTCTCAATTGGGAGAAATGACACTTTATGGTGAATGAAGGAATTGTTCTTGGACATAAACTTTCGTATTGAAGTTGACAGAGCTAAAGTGGAAGCCATAGAGAAAATGCACTGTCCCAGGGATGTTAAAGGTATTCATACTGTTCTTGGTCATGCTGGTTTTTATAGGAGATTTATTAAAGATTTCTCTAAAATATCAAAGCCTCTTACTAATCTTCTTCAAAAAGATGTACCTTTTGTTTTTGATGATGATTGTAAGGAAGCTTTTGAAACTTTAAAGAAGGCTTTAACTACTGCGCCTATTGTTCAACCACCTGATTGGAATTTACCTTTTGAAATTATGTGTGATGCTAGTGATTTTGCTGTAGGTGATGTTCTTGGACAGCGCGTAGATAAGAAGTTGAATGTTATTCATTATTCTAGTAAGACTCTTGATGTTGCTCAAAAGAATTATGCTACTACTGAAAAAGAGTTCTTAGTTGTAGTCTTTGCATGTGATAAGTTTGGACCTTATATTTTTGACTCAAAGGTTACTATTCATACTGATCATGCTGCTATTAGATACCATGTGGAAAAGAAACATGTTGTAACGCCCCAACCTTGGAAGTATGCAAAGTGCTGGGTGTCACCGGTTACGATACCCGACTGAAGGTTACTGAGGTTACCACTCCTAGGCTGAATCACATCAGCAGGCCGGATCGGTCATGGATCATCGGCCCACAACCCCTCAGTCATGACATAACGTCGGGCCAAACCAAGTTGCATAATAAAGAGATCAAGACTCCGAACAATCTGGAACATCACAGTATATACGACACGAATCATATATATTTCAACTCTTAACAGAGAAAATATACCAAGTACAATCAAAGGTCACGGACCCAACATTTCAACAAGCGGAAGCAGGTATAGTTGTTCTAAACAACAAAAACCAAAATATGGCCTAAGAGGCCTGCATATAAACATGTCAGCGCCAGCTTGCTCCTAACCACCCCAGGCTGCCACCTAGGAAACCCAGACTACCCGTCGACGTCCACGAAGAAACCACCTTTGACTTCCGGGAAGTCCTGAGCTGTAATAGAGTAAAGATTCAACAAAGCAACGGTGAGTACAGAAGGTACTCGCAAGGTTACTAGAGCAACCAGCTCGGATGAGGCTTTAGCGAGGCTATTTGGTAATTGTTTTACAAAAAGCCAATTTTTAGTTTAAAAGACCCGGCTAGGCAACGTCTATAAGAAGGTTTTGAAATGAGATAGAAATTATAACTCTTGTTCTTTAGCTTATGAACAAGGCATCCGCCAACCCAACATCACATCCGACACCTCGGGTTTTATTGTTCATGTTCTCTATGGTCTCAACTACTATTCTCAAGGATGTCCATAACCGTGGACACGGCTTTTCGAAAAGATTTACCCCGCAGGGGTATACTATTTTAACCACCAGTACCGTCCGGCTCCTTGCCTGATCATGCATGATCAAATCCTCTTCCTGGGAGGGTGGCAGAGCGGACGCGGTTACAACTTTTACCTTACATGAATCTATTACCGAGGATATTGGTGAAGCATAAGTCCAGGTTCAGTGGCTCCGACACCCTGGACCGCGGCCACCTCCTAAACAACACTGTCCTTGTTCGCAGCTCGTCCATCGTCTTCATGCACACACAAATAGAAAGCTCAAGCTAAAGGACCCCGGGCTACACCCTCGCAAGTTAGTTGGTCGTTAAGGAGTCCATATGTCCCACCGATGGAAGATGCTCGGTCTTGGTTCAAGTCAAAGAGAACTCGCTCCTAGGGGCACGAGTGAGGCAAAACACCACCATTCACCGATGGCAACTCATCCATGCATGTTAGCATTTTAATTGGAGACAACCAGTCTCCAACACATCCGGACATGATATAATATCTTCCAACCACGATTCATTCATCAGACCCAAGGCACTCAACTAAGTAGGGCTAAGCAATTAAGTAGCATATAGCAGTATATCGGGCCACACAAAAACTATGAATAATAGGAAGGGGAATAGGTATTGGTGTCCAAAACAAAATTCAACTACTAAGAGAGTATAGCCAAAACATGTGAATCAAATGCAACATTATGGTAGATAAAATACTTGAGGGAAAACATGGGATTAGAGGATGCTCAAGAAGGGGACTGACGCTTGCCTTGTTGACAGAGGTAGGAATCGTCGAAGAAGTTTTGTTGCACTTCAACTCCTCGTTCTACCGAAGCACAAACAACCTCGGAAAGGAAACAACATAAAGAACAATTACAGTAGGTGCAATGCACACTCATGATGACATGACATTTTAATGCAACTAAAAGATCATGGACATTATCTTTATTTTAAACGTTTGTTCCCAAATAATTATGCACTATTTGGCAACACTCATATTTACCTTAGTGGCATACTAATTTTTTACTAACAAGACCACTACCTAATTAATTTGCCAACATGCATGAAAATGATGTTCTATGTTATTATTTGAAATACTTTTCAATTTGGTATGTTTTTCAAAAATTTTGGGTGAATAAAACAATAAATATGAATTAATTCTTATTGTTTTCATTTATGCCATTTTTGGTAAACAAGTTAAACAGAGGTACTTTCAGTTCCAAAAGCATGGAAAATACTTGAAAAGATGTGGACAATGTTTCACTGAACATTTTGAGCTATTAAACATAATTTTTGGATCATTTTTTAATCTATTAGGCATTTTCTTTAGTCAATTCTTTTTTGCCATTTTTAGAAAAAAAAAGAAAACATGATTAAATTTTATCTAGTTATGCCCAAATAAAATACCATTGTGTAGAGTTTGTAAGACAAAATTTTAGAGCCCAAGTTTTCTCAATTTGGAATTACAGAGCCAAAGTTACGAATTTCCAAAGTTTTTGACTTTTTAATAGTCATTTCTGTAATTAAATAATAAGTGCAAAATTTATGACACGGTGCCAAATTGATACTAACAGATAGAGCTCCTCTATACCTACGCATAGAAATTTGAATCACTTCATTTGGAGCATTTTTCGATTTGTTACGTGTTCTATAAGTTAGGATTTGAATCTGCTTTCATTTTGTTTAGATAGAAAAAGAAAAGAAAATATTGGGAGTTTTTCTACCGAGAAAGGGTCATGCTCGCCTGTCCTTGCCCACTAAAATACGGGGTCAAGCGCCACGCGACGCAGAGTCGATGACATGTGGGACTGGCCGCGAGGATTAAATCCAAAAAAAAATGGGAGGCATTTCCTCAGGCAGGATTCGAACCTAGGTCTCCAACTTAGGAACCTGTAGCCACTAGGGTCAACTAAAAGATCTAACTGAATTTTTTTCGAGCGAAGCAGTTACAGACTGTCCGGACTATACGTAGCTGAAAGCTAGACGAACATGGCAGGGCCAGCCACGAACGGAACCGGACGGCGGCCACTATGTCGCGCAAGCAAGCAGGGAAAGTGCGGGAATCGGAAGAGGATCTCACCCTGGACGCGTGAGACCACTCGGCAGCGAAGGAGGAGGTCGGAGGCGACGTCACGGTGCTCGACGAGGTTCAGCCGGCCAGTGAGAAGAAAAGGATGGCGCGGCGAGCTCGGGACATCTCGGCCCGATTCCTTCTGCGTGGAGGTAGAGGGCGCCATGGCGTAGCTTTTTCCCCACTCCAATTCACCGGGGAGTGGCTAGAACGGCGGCGATGTAAGGTTCAAGATCCGGCCATGGCTAGGGTTCGGTTGGGGAAAAGAGATAGAGAGAGGAGGAGGTCCGGGACTCGAGGGGGAGAAGAGAGGAGAGGCAGTCAGCAAGGGGGGGCTCGGAGAGCGCCGCAGGGGGGGCAGAGGCTCGTGCTCGCATAGTGGCCATGGCTCTTCTCCTGTTGGCTACAAGAAGAAGATGACCATCTTCTGAAAACCCCCCTGCTCCCTTTTTTTACGTTTTCTGCCCTTTTCTGTCTCTGTAAATCAGTGTTTTCAGGCCCTTAACATAATCCAAACTTGATAATTTTGTGGAGAATTATTATTTACCATAATAGACTAGTGGTAAAAATTTGAGCTCATTTGGATAAACTTGGCAGAACAAAGTTGATTTAGTTTTGTTTCTTCCAGAATTGAAATTTATTTTCTAAAAATAGTTAAACAACTCCAATTTTTATGAAACTTTGCAAACACTCCTTATTTGTCATGAAGGGCCTGTGATAAAATTTTCAGGTCATTTGTGGCAAGTTGGTAGAACAAACTTGTTTTAATTTTGATTTAGTGTTGTGAAGAAAACAGTGATGTTGGGGGCCTTAATCAACTTATTTTTTGGTGCCAATTCTTGTGCTACCCTTATTTGATATAAAGACCATGTGATAAATTTTACAAAGGATTTGGACAAGGTTTGTAGAACAAACTTTATTCACTTTTTGTTTATTGCTGTGAAGGAAATTGATGTTTTCATGGCTTTAATGAATTCAAATCTTGGTGCCCTCTTTTGTGTGACCCTTATTTATCATAAGGAAGCATTAGTAAAGTTTTTAGCTCAATTGGAGAAAGTTTCCAGAAGCAACTTGTTTGAGCTTTCAGCTTCTGGTAATTCTGTCATTTTTTAAGTAATAAAGATTTTGGTTTTCTTACTCAATTATTCACCAAACAAAAGGTGGAGAATCACACAAAGATGGGAAGCAATCCATACCCACTGTTTTGGAAATTTGAAGGTTTTGAAAACAGTCTGAAAATAATTTGAATGAAGCCATTTTTTGCTTGTCTCTCCCTTTTTCTAAAACACTTGGCATTTTCTTATAGTAGCCAAACTATCAATTTAGTTCTTGGAACTTCCTTGAAAAGTATGGAAGATCAAGAAATTGTTTTCTTTGTGAGTGGATTTTTTTTCTCTTAAGGCTTTGCAGCTTGCTTGATTTATTTTTAGCAATTTAATATGGATGCCATGATGCATGAGCGAACGCAAAAGTGAAAATTTTACCCAAATTTTGTAGTAACTTTCTGTAGCAGCCTAAGACTGTTACAAACTACCTCACTTACAATAATCTCGGCCCGAGATTCCTAGAGTAGAAAAAGAGCGAGAGAGGGGACGAAAATCTATCCCACTTACAGGAAGCCTTCTTCTGCTCCAAGGATTTGTATATGAACTTTGCACAAGAACATAAGAATTTGGAAATACGAACTTTGCACAAGACCAAAAGAATTTGGAAATATGAGCTTTGCACAAGTCCATAATAATTTGTTTGTGAGGATGTGTAAGAGAATCTCTTCATCGGAAAGGCCATGAGAATCTGGCACGAGCCATCTATATTCAAGAGTGTGATACTCTAAGACACAACAGAACAGGAGCTAATGAGGGGTCTTAATCTGTGGAGTTACAACACTTTGACCTGGTCCTCAAGACTAACAAGATACTAGAGTTTTCTTCTCCTCGCGTCCCAAAGGAATGACTTGACGAACTACCCGAGCAACATGCATGGGTAGGAACCAATGCACAACATAGCTGGGCTGCCCACTCGCATATGAGGGTCAGAAAACAAATTAAGGATGAAACATTCTCAAGAGAACCCTGAGATGTAGAGACACGAGTTAACATTCTTCTGAATGGTTCAACATTAACTCAGGAGTCAAAGGAATGGTCTTGGGTTAAAGATCATCTTCATGTAATGAGAATAACGAATCAGTGATGATCACACGGTGACAACCGGCGTGATTCCAGACACAACAGTTCTAGTACAATTTGGGACCATTGGTTTAAGACTTTGGTTCCAACACAAAGGAATGAGTAACTACTTAGATGTGAAACATCCAAGAAATGAAAAGGGATGTGTTTCAAAACACAGAAATTCTCCGGCTCCTGACGAAATATACCAACCAACTTGTAGTATACTAAAGGGAGAAACCAACCCCGTGAACCTAAATATTTTAAGTAACAGATAAGCGAGAAAACATTTAAATCAAATAAGATATGTTTACTCAGAGATAGAGCGATACCAGATAAGGAGTAAAAGAATCCTAAGAGGGTTTTCGTAACTCATTTGTAGTTTAGAAATAGTTTTCACAAACACTAGACTCAACGTCGACCAATAGAAGGGTTTCCTACAGGCAGTCCTGCTCTGATACCAACTTGTAACGCCCCGACCTCGGAAGTATGCAAAGTGCTGGGTGTCACCGGTTACGATACTCGAAGGTTACTGGGGTACGGTTACCACTCCCAGGCTGAATCACATCAGCACGCGCGGCTCGGTCATGGATCATCGGCCTACAACCCCTCAGTCGTGACATACCGTCGGGCCCAGCCAAGTTGAATATAAAGAGATCAAGACTCAGAACAATTTGGCACATCACAGTTTCTACAACACAAATCATATATATTTCAACTCTTAACAGAGAAAATATAGCAAGTACAATCAGAGGTCACGGACCCAACATTTCAACAAGCGGAAGCAGGTATAGTTTTTCTAAACAACAAGAACCAAAATATGCCCTAAGAGGCATGCAGATAAACAAGTCAGCGCCAGCTTGCTCCTAACCAACCAAGGCTGCCACCTGGGAAACCCAGACTACTCGTCAGTTGCCATGAAGAAACCACCTTTGACTTCCGGGAAGTCTTGAGCTATAATAGAGTAAAGATTCAATAAAGAAACGGTGAGTACAGGATGTTCTCGCAAGGTTACTAGAGCTACTAGCTCGAATGAGGCTTTAGCAAGGCTATTTGGTAGTTGTTTTGAAGAAAGCCAGGTTTTAGTTTAAAAACCCCGTCTGGGCAACGTCTATAAGAAGGTTTTGAAATGAGATGGAAATTATAACTCTTCTTCTTCAGCTTCTGAACAAGGCATCCGCCAACCCAGCATCACATCCGCCGTCTCAGGTTTTATTGTTCAAATTCTCTATGATCTCAACTGCTACTCCCAAGGATGTCCATAACCGTGGACACGACTTTTCGAAAAGATTTACCCTGCGGGGGTGTACTATTTTAACCACCAGTACTGTCCAGCTCCTTGCCTGATCATGCATGATCACATCCTCTTCCTGGGAAGCTGGCAAAGCGGGCGTGGTTACAACCTTTACCTTGCATGATTCTATCCCTGAGGTCATTGGTGAAGCAGAAGTCCAGGTCCAGTGCCTCTGACACCCTGGACCATGGCCACCTCCTAAACACCACCATCCTTGTTCGGAGCTCGTCCATCGTCTTCACGCAGACACAAATGGAAAGCTCAAACTAAAGGACCCCGGGCTACACCCTCTGATAAGGGGTGGCCCGATTTCTCCATGAGCTTCTCTCTCTATTTGTGGATTTTCTGAATATATGATAACTAGTGCTACATTGAGACCTCTCACTCAGCTGACCCCTATTGCCAGATGCAACAACAATCAAGCTCTTTGGATATTCTCAACTATACACGCTTGCACAAGTAATCAAAGATCACAAGTGGTCCTATATCCCCCTATTCCCAGATGGAATAACAAGATATCACACAAGTAAACTTCAAGTAGTATGCTTAGCAGCAATACAAACTAGAGGCTAGGGTTTTGTATTTTGGTTTAAGCTGGATCTACCTCCTCAACTCGCAGGAAGGGAGAATATAAGGGGGAGGGGTGCGGCCACAAGGGTCCCCTTGCGCAAGCAACAATCCCCCTAGGACTTGGACTCCTACTTGGACTCTAAGAGAGGATACAAACCGATCCACCATTAAGGGATTCGGCCAATTATGGTATACAAACCATACCTATTGAGAATAGGATTTCTATGTGGCGCATTTGACTTGTTGGAGGCGCCCTTCCCTTATCATCATGAAATAACAATTGTTATTCATTGTTATTATTGAAATAACAATTGTTATTCTTTGTTTTCACCATCTTGGACACTTGTTTTCACCATGGTAGACTTGTTTTCACCATCTTCTAGTCTTGTTTTCACCACGACTCCTTTGTTTTCACCACTTGTAATCTTGTTTTCCAGCTCCTCTTGGTTGTTTTCTTCATCAATGTTTGTGTTATCAATAAACCTGATCATACATAAATGCATAGACTTAGGTAGTATAAAATTCTCATTATCACAAACATCATAATCTATAAGGAGTGAATTCACCTATTGTTCTAGTATCTTGGTCCTTGACCTTGTCATAGGTCCAAGTCTCACTTCATCTTGTTTAAGTGGTAATGTACTAGGGATGTCCTCATCATCCTCCCCCTCTTGAAAAGCCTTGATGTCCACATCAAGGTTCTCTCCATGATATGGTGTCAAACTCATCAATTGGAAGATTTATCTTGTAAGCATTGTCATTTATTTTTGCAATCACTTTGTAAGGACCCGCACCTCGAGGCAATAATTTTGATTTTCTTAGCTTTGGAAACCTATCCTTCCGAAAGTGTACCCATAACAAATCTCCCTCTTGAAAAATAACCTCCTTTATATTCTTATTCATCCTTTGAGCAACATACTTCCCTTTCTTCTCTATAGCATCCATTGTTTTCTCATGTATCTTCTTCACAAAATCAGCTCTCTTTGATGCCTCCATATTTGTTCTCTCTTGAATAAGAAGTGGTAATAAATCAAGTGGTGTAGTGGGCTTGAATCCATAAACCACCTCAAACGGACATAATTGAGTAGTTGAATGCACAGCTCTATTATAAGCAAACTCCAGATGTGGCAAACAATCTTCCCACTCCTTCAAATTCTTCTTGGTCATAGCCCTCAATAATGTAGACAAGGTTCTATTCACCACTTCGGTTTGTCCATCTGTTTGGGGATGACATGTTGTAGAAAATAGCAATTTTGTTCCAAGCTTCCCCCATAATGTCTTCCAAAAATAACTCATGAATTTCACATCTCTATCCGAAACAATTGTCCTTGGTACTCCATGTAGTCTTACTATCTCCTTGAAAAATAGAGTAGCAATGTGGCAAGCATCATCACTTTTGTGGCAAGCAATGAAGTGTGACATATTTGAGAATCTGTCCACTACCACAAAAATAGAATCATGTCCCCTCTTTGTCCTTGGAAAGCCTAACACAAAATCCATGCTTATATCTTCCCATGGTGTAGTTGGTGCAGGCAATAGAGTATATAATCCGTGGGGCTTCAATTTGGACTTGGATTTATTGCATGTGATGCACCTTTGCACAAATCTATACACATATCTCCTCATATGTGCCCAATAGAAATTGCCAGCCAACATAAGCAATGTTTTCTCACGTCCAAAGTGTCCCATTAATACACCACTATGAGATTCCTGCAATAACATCAAACGCAAAGAACACTCGGGAATACATACTTTGTTAGCTCTAAACAAAAATCCATCATGTATATGATATTTATCCCAAGCCTTCACATTAGAACATTTAGTATAGGGTGTAGAAAATTCTTTATCTTCAGCATATAATGGTTTTAATTCTTCCAGACTGGAAACTTGCACATCCAATTTAGTGTGTAGAATATTGTTTCTAGACAAAGCATCAACAACCACATTATCTAATCCTTTATTATGTTTAATAATGTATGGGAAAGATTCAATAAATTCTACCCATTTAGCATGTCTTTTATTAAGATTTGATTGGTTCTGTAAAAATTTCAATGCCTCGTGATCAGAATGTATAATAAATTCCTTTGGCCACAAATAATGTTTCCAAACCTCAAGAACTCTAACAAGTGCATACAATTCTTTATCATAGATAGAATAATTCAATAGTGCTCCATGTAATTTTTAAGAAAAATAAGCAATTGGTGTCTTATCTTGCATTAGCACACCTCCAATACCTATGCCACTAGCATCACATTCAATCTCAAATTGTCTATTAAAATTTGGTAGCATCAATAATGGGGCCGAAATCAACTTATTTTTCAAAGTATCAAAAGCAATACCTTGAGCAACCCCCCACTCGAAATTCGCACCTTTCTTAGTCAAATCATTCAAAGGGGCAGCAATAGTACTAAAATATTTCACAAATCTTCTATAAAATCCAGCTAATCCATTAAAACTTCTTACTTGACTCACATTCATGGGAATTGGCCAATTTTTAATTGCTTCAATTTTAGATTCATCCACTTCTATCCCATGTTTAACAACAACATATCTAAGAAATATGACCTTATCTTTGCAAAATGTGCACTTCTCTAAATTTCCATACGATTTATTTTCTCTTAGCACATGCAAGACTTGTCTAATATGATCAATGTGTTCATGTTCATTGTGGCTATATATGAGAATATCATCAAAGTAAACAACCACAAATTTGCCAATAAAATCTCTCAAAACATGGTTCATTAATCTCATGAAAGTACTAGGTGCATTAGTTAATCCAAAAGGCATTACTAACCACTCATATAAACCAAATTTTGTTTTAAAGGCTGTTTTCCACTCATCCCCCTCTTTCATCCTAATTTGATGATAACCACTACGCAAATCAATTTTAGAGAAAACAACACTACCACTTAATTCATCTAACATGTCTTCCAAACATGGTATAGGATGACGATAACGAATAGTGATATTGTTAATTGCTCTACAATCTACACACATGCGCCATGTACCATCTTTCTTAGGAACTAAAATAACAGGCACACCACAAGGAGATAGGCTTATTCGAATATAACATTTGTCAAGAAGCTCTTGTACTTGTTTCTGAATTTCCTTTGTTTCTTGGGGATTTGTCCTATAAGGAGCTCGGTTGGCAATGATGATCCAGGAATCAAATCTATTTGGTGCTCAATCCCTCTCAATGGTGGCAAACCCGAGGGCACTTCTTCTGGAAAAACATCATCAAACTCCTGCAAAACATTAGAAACACCAATAGAAAGAGGAGTCTTATCATTAGAAACTAAAATTTCCTCCTTGTGCATGAGCACTATAGGTACTAGGCTAGGATCCTCTCCAAACTCTCTCAAGTCTTCTTTGGTGGCTAACATAGTCAAAAGGCTCACTCCCTTATTTTTTGCACTCGGCCTAGGCTTGTTTTCACCCACAGAAGTTGTGTTTTCACTCTTATTTTCTCTCTCACTCTCCTTTTCTAAATTCACTTACTTTCTGTCTTGATTCATTCACTATTTGTTGGGGTGTCATAGGCCTCAATAAGTTATCCTTATTATTCCAATTCAATTGGTATGTGTTTGCTCTCCCATTGCGTGTAACTTTTCTATCAAATTGCCATGTCCTTCCAAGTAATAGATGGCAAACCGACATGGGAACCACATCACACTCAATTGTATCCTTGTATGGTCCAATTTGGAACTCCACTCTCACAATTTGGCATACTCTTATTTCCTCCTTGTCATTGAGCCATTGAATATAATATGGATGTGGGTGTGGAATGTATCTCAATCTTAGCTTTGCACATAAATCCTTGCTTGCTAAATTTCTGCAACTCCTCCATCAATAATCACCTTGCAAGCCATTTGAGGACCAACCATTGCTTTGGTTTGAAATAGATTGCATCTTTGGCTCTCATAACTAGGAACAATACTCAAGGCTTGTGCGCAAACAATGGTTGGATAATTTGTAGCAAAATCATCAATAGGACCATCATATGTATCCTCCTCATTAGGATTAGCATCATCTCTAGTCTCATACTCATCATTAGCATTAAGAAGCATGATTTTATTGTTTGGGCAATCCCTCTTAAAGTGACCTTTGCCTCCACAAGTATGGCATGTCATGTCTCTATTTCTTGGAGGAGGTGTAGCACCACTAGAACCCGAAGTAGAAGGTGTTGTTTTCTTGGAACTTGATGTATTTGTCTCGGGTTTGGTACTAGAATTCCCACGGGTTGCAACAATTGGAGGTGTAGGTGATGAGAAATTGGATTTTTGTGAAGGAAAACTCCTCCTGGCACTCACTTGTAGCTCCTCATTTAACCTCTTTTAAGCCTCCCTTGATTGATGCAATAATTCACTCATATTGGCATATTGGACATGCCTCACAATGCTTCTAATTTTGAATTGCAATCCACTCAAAAATCTTTGCATAGTTTGTTCTGGATCTTCTCTAACCCGAGCCCTTTGAAGGATCAATTCCATCTCCTTGTAATAAGAATCCACTGATTTTGAACCTTGCTTCAATTGTTGTAGCTTGTCATAGAGAGTTCTAATATAATTCCTTGGAACAAATCTTTCTCTTAGCAATTGTTTCATCTCTCTCCATGTACTTACCTCTTATTGTTCTTGTTCTTCTCTCAATTTTGTGATGCCATCCCACCACAAGAGAGCATAACCATCAAATCCAGAAGATGCAAGCTTCACTTTCCTCTCCTCGGGATACTCATGAAGTCTCCATAATTTCTCAATTTTTAGCTCCCAGATTAAGTATTCTTCCACATACTCAGAATCACAAGCAAGACTAGGGATAGAGATTTTTGGTTTTCCCAAGCCATCATCCTCTCTATTATTTTCCAATGGTACTCTCCTTGCCAAACCTCCACGGCCTACATTGATATTTCCTCTCCCATCATCAATTGGAGCAATAGCTTGAGGTCTTTGTTGTAGTTGTTCCACTAGAGTTGATAGATTTGTCATTTGTTGTGTCAATGTTCTCAGAGTCTCTTGAATAACATCCACAGATTCTTGTGTAGCAGCAACCTCGATTTTCAAATCAAGAGTAGTCATCTCTTTCCTCAATGTATCATCATTCTTGTCAATTTCAGTAGTAATCCTCTTGTACATGACATATCTCAATGCCTCATACTCATTCCACTTGACTATGTCCTCGGGTTTCTTCTTTGCCTGCACATCAACATCACTAGAAGAACTCATGATTAACTTGTTAGTAACAAAATAATCAATGGCTTTGTGGTGCCTCTCACAACTCACTCAAAACCAAGCAAAGATGGCTTCACTTAATGTTCCAAGAGAGAATAGGATCAACTTACCAACATGGAGCAATGAATAATGTGCTTTAGTGTGAGAAGAGAATAACCGAGCTATGAAGTATCACAATGCAAACAGGGTTTTTCGTGGGGCTTGGTTGGGAATCCTAACAACACCAAAATAAGAACTCCAATCCACTGTCTAATGTGATGAAAAAATACTAAAGGAAAACACACTCATACTTGGAGACAAATGTGGCTAGAAATTATATGGAAGAGATATTGCAAGCACTAGAAAGACACTAGCAAATACTCTATGAAAACAGGCACAAGATTGCTCAATTGTCCACACAAATATCCAATATGAAAAGCTTCCACTAGTGATAACTAGTCATCAACCCGTGCACCTGCACGGTCTAGTTATGTTAGTTAAACCCTTTAAAAAATAGTTTTTAAGAAACAATTCTTTAATCAAGGATTGCAATAACAAAACATGCATGATTGAAGAATATATAGAAATAGTAATAGTCTCATGATTTTTTTAATTAATACATAATAGTTTGTTTTCTTACGGTGCATTGGAAACATGTTAAAATTTCTTACGCAACAAACATAGCTCTAGGAAATAAATCGGGGATGCATTAAAAGTAGTTGAATGGTTATTGTTTACATGTATTTTGAGTTTAAATACCATACAGTAACAATCAGTAGTAGACACCTGAAAAGTGGTCTGGGATCCTCTACAATACTATACACGGTTGTACATTCACTTACATGTGGGTTTGGTCCCACATGTCAGTGGTAGTAACTGGAGTGCCGTTACTGTAGAGGATCTGCGTCCCTGAAAAGTGCACCATTACTCAATAGGCAGTTCCCACTTGAGTAAAATTTACAGCAACTATAGCTTTTGTGTGACTACCAGCTCTCCTTGTGCTCCAATTCAAAATTCAGATTAATTGCAATTATAACGCGTACGAAAAATAGAATCAATTTTTTATGATCTTACCCGACTTAGTTTTTAATTAGCTAAGTAATTGTATTTTTTTAGATTATTGTAGAATATGTGGATGTAATGTTTCTTTAATCAAAATGGGCAGAATTATTTGTGGTGATTTCTTTTACTACCGGTCCTACATGGTAGATATTGGAAAAACAATTATTTCAACTTAGATCCATGAATATAATATATTTAGGTGACAAAACAGGAAGAGAAACCCATATAGATATGTACAAATAGGAAAATATCGATATCTATAGAAATTGGAGGCTCTTGCAAGTCTGCTACAACATACCCATTTTTTACTGTTACTAATGATATCATTATTTATAAAATTGTAAAATTTAGACCATGTACCTTTTATGGCAAGCCAATATATTGATATATAGTACATATGTAAAAAATAATGTATTGGGATGGATCTCGAAATAGTGACCTATAATCGATGACCACTCCACGGCCTCTTTTCATTAGTTTGTCAGCTCAGTAAAAAGAGCGGAGCCAAGAATGTCGTGCTAATTTATTTTGATGCAACAGATACCATACTCATGGTAGTAATGGGTTTGAAAAAAAACTTTATGTTACTGTCATTTCGTAATTAATAATTGCATAAGCTTCCAACAATTTTTTCAGATAGGAATCAATCGGCAAAAGAAGATATGATGTCACATGTGCATCATTGGCCGTCACATGATATTGGGCAATGCTTCTGTCGGCATTCTAATGCCTCGCCATTTGCAATTAATCTACACCTCCTTGATGGTTAAAGGGGGATCCACACCTCCTTGCTGTATGCCTAGAACGACGATAATGCCGCGACCACTGGACATCCTCACCTCAGTTTTGTAATGCCTGGTGCATTGCTGGTAAAGGGGACTGGATAGGTAAATGTAGTTCCCTACAACGGCAGCCCTATGTTTTATTTGTTTCAAACTGCCATTGGTACATCTGCTCCTCGCAACCTGTTTCAGATGTACAAATTAGATTAGTGTGGATATGTTAATCCTAGTAATCATAGTTTTGTTTCCCACTTGAATTTTAATATGTAAATAAAACCGATGATTTTGCACATAGAGGGTCACAGAAATTAACTACCTGAGTTCCCTACAAAAAAAACTCCAATCATAGCTGCCTCCGATGAGCAGGACTACAAATGGAATTAAATACTGAGTATGACATATCTTCCACCGGGATGAGATTTGAAAAAGTGTACGGAGTGGTGTGCCAAGTTCCTACGTACTAATACCAATTATGCTCAGTTAGATCATTAACGGTGATTTCAGTAACCAATCATCATGGTGATCATGGATCAAAGGGGAAGTAGTGAGGTTAGTTGCGTAACAATAATAAGTAGACTAATGCGCCCAGCGTGCAGTCTAATGCCTCAGGAGGTGCCAGGATTGCAAAAATATTGGTCTCTGCTGCTAGTGACACAGCAGGCGAATCAATTAGGAGATGGGCATATGCATGGCTGCCGGATAACCTTGTCATCCGTGTCTACTCGCCATATCAGGAAACATAAATTAGAATTTGTAGGCAAAAGGAGAAAAATACAGTAAACCTCGTGCTAAGTCTGGACACGATTCAGCACTCGCCACCATGGAACTGTTCGAGCTACACGAGAATAAGAGGCGGTGAGGAGAAACAAAACCTGTAAAAGGGAGGCACAATCCTTAATTAATTACGGGCATAGATCAAGAAGATGGGTACACCAACGTCTGTGATTTTACTGGAGTCAATCCAACCTTCGCTCATCGTTGAGGCACTCAAGCCTCCTAGTAGTTGCGGTGAGCGATCAAGCCATCATCGCTCCGGCTGATTGTACTATCTCCATGGCTCGAGGCGCAATGAGTCGTGGAGTTGACACGCGCGGCAGCAAACACATCATCGTCGACATAAGTTTTTTCCAATATGGACAGGATGCGTACGCTTCCAGCCGTCTAGGATTCCTTTAAAAATCAACCTGCGTAAGCTTCCAAGACTTTTAGCATACGTACAAAATATCTTGCGTAGGCTTCTAAGACTTTCAGCATCCGTAAAAAACAACATGCATATCCTATTCGTGAAGTTTAGATCTAACGGTTATGTTTTATGTTTTCTCTAGGATTAACGTGGTGTTCCGTATGGTGCATCCAATTAGTAAATATAAGATATAGCACGACCTCTTTTGATTTTTCTTTCTTTCTTTCTATTTTTTTTACACTTTCTCCTTTTTCTCTGTTTTTTTATTTTTTCAATGTCCTTTGAATCAACTAGGAGCAACAAAGTAATGGAAAACAAAAAGGTGGACAAATTTGATCAAATTGAGCAGGCTGCAGAGCAATTAAACATCTAGTCTTATGGGTTTTGGTACCTAAAGTTTGCTGTAGAAAGGCAGTGGCTAAGGCTAAACAAAGATCAGCACAAGAACCTAGAGATAACAAGGAAGAAAACAAAATAAAAACTAAAGAAAACAGAGGAAAAACGAGCTCACGGCAGAAGATATGCTCACGGCAGAGAAATCTCACTTTCTGTGTCGTACAACAGCAAAACAGCGCAAAAATCGCCTCAGGGTAGAGAGTTCACGGCAGCGCGCGCGCGTGTTTGCGGTGGTGTTGCGCGGGTGTGTTGCGGGTGTGCTGCGGGTGGGCGCGCGGTGGAGTTTTTGTGGGCGCGGTGGAGTCCGAGTTGGACTAGGACGAGTGGGCGTACGGCAGCGGCGGCAGCGTTTTGACGCGCTATTGGCTCCACGGTAGGGAATCCGGCTGCGGCTAGGAGGCGGCCACGGCGGGGAAACAACGCGGTTTTTGCCGCGGGTAGGACTCGAATTAGAACCCGAATATGGCTAGGACCCCGTGGGTATATGGAAGTGGAATTTTTCGAGCACAGCAAAGATCAACCCGAGATCAAAATCAACTCACCAAAGGCAAGCTGTAGGTCTTGAATCCCGAGAGAAAACACACGGCAGCAACTATATTTTTGTGAAGATTTTTCGGTATAGATCGAAACAGGAAATAACTAGATGAACCCCAACCCTAAATAGATGAAAACTAAAAATAGAAAAACAGGAACGCAAATCAACAAGAAACAGCAATTAGAGTAGTAATTTGGTGTTGATCTAGGCTCTGGCAAAACTATACCTAATATTTTTGGCTTTTTCTGGATAGGAAATAAAAACAACTAGACTAAGATAAATAGCTCACCGAGTAAACATGAGAATCTGATACCAAGATGATAAGGGGTGTCCCAATCTTCTCAATGAGCTTCTCTCTCTTTTTGTGGATTTTCTGAATATATGATAACTAGTGCTACACTGAGACCTCTCACTCCGCTGACCCCTGTTGCCAGATGCAACAACAATCAAGCTCTTTGGATATTCTCAACTACACACTCTTGCACAAGAAATCAAAGATCACAAGTGGTCTTGTATCCCCTATTCCCAGATGGAATAACAAGATATCACGCAACTTTGTAAGCGTAAACTTCAATTAGTATGCTTAGCAGCAATACAAACTAGAGGCTAGGATTTTGTATTTTGGTTTAAACTGGATCTACCTCCTCAACTCGCGGGAAGAGAGAATATAAGGAGGAGGGGTGCGGCCACAAGGGTCCCCTTGCGCAAGCAACAATCCCCCTAGGACTAGGACTCCTACTTGGACTCTAAGAGAGGATACAAACCGATCCACCATTAAGGGTTCGGCCAATTATGGTATACAAACCAAACCTATTGAGAATATGATTTCTATGTGGCGCATTTGACTTGTTGGAGGCACCCTCCCCTTGTCATCATGAAATAACAATTGTTATTCATTGTTATTCTTGAAATAACAATTGTTATTCTTTGTTTTAACCATCTTGGACACTTGTTTTCACCATGGTAGACTTGTTTTCACCATCTTCTAGTCTTGTTTTCACCACGGCTCCTTTGTTTTCACCACTTGTAATCTTGTTCTCCAGATCCTCTTGGTTGTTTTCTTTATTCATGTTTGTGTTATCAATAAATCTGATCATACATAAATGCATAGACTTAGTGTGGGGGCCCCAGACTAGCAGTCCGAGATTTCCAGTATGCATACATTCACGATCCCATGATCAGTTAGTCGTGAACAACATACTCGAGTTGGCATTACAGATACAACATCCACTACACGAATACACGACTTACACAACTGGTCACATGACTCAGTTGAAACACAACTGCCACGCAGGGCAGGAACACACACTAAAAACAGCGGAAGTCTACAAAACACACTCGTGGTAAACCCAATTCATGCCTTGACTACCTACAGGCTACTGACTCGGAGACGATCCTAGTTCGCAAAGGCGTCAGCGACACCATCTTCTTCAGGTCCTCCCGGTTTCTGCTTAAAGTCTGGCTAAGGCAATAGCCAGGGACGAAACCATTGTGAGTACATTGGAATGTACTCGCAAGACACCCCAAACGAAAGCTAAACATGCAAGTATGCATAAATATAGGTGGTGGGAAGGCTGTAATTAAGGTTCAACTATCCATGATGAATTAAAGACACATCATGAAAGCACAAGTTTTAGTTGTTTTTGTTGAAGAAGATACTTCAAAAGATATTTTATTTCTCTTGTAGATATTGCATGTCCACAAGGTTTTGTTAAAGCATTCTAAATAAAAGAAAGTTTTTCTTTGCGAAACTTCTTGGAAGATCACATCTTCAAGATCAACATTTTTCCACTACCTCAAAGGTACAAACATTCCCTTTCAACGTACCTCCTAGGTACAAGTTCCAAAACACTTTCCAGCTTTTTGAAAACATTGACACAATGCTAGCTACATGGCCATTCAACTATCCATATCCGAGGACGCGACTATTCTGAATAGTTTTACTCTGCAGAGATGTACACAATCCACAAGATCCAGTACATCCGCCGTGAACAACCACGGACTGTCCGAGACAGTATGCAAACATCGGATAACTGGTCCTAACCATCCACTATGTCAGTGCCAGTAAATGACTACCTCTTCAATTGGGTTTGTTCTCCCCGGCACCGAGTGAGTCAGTCGTATCGATCTGGTTTCCCCTGACAACACACTGCCATGGCAGGACACCCAATTGCTGCAACGGGTAGTGAACTTAATCATACACTGTGAATGTCCCGTTTCTCCCTTCTGGCGACAATTCGGTTCGGGGGACTTTAACCCCTATAGCACTTTGAGGTAGGCACGGACTAACACCAACAAGCAATTAGCTAGACCCCGTTCACATATTGAGGTAATGTGGCAGTACGGCTTGGTTGTCCGGCGAAGACTAGGTTATGTGTCTTTTTTGGAAAACAAGTCGAAAACATTTCCTTCTTCACAAACCTCCCTCGGACAAGGTCCCACCTTTCCTCGGGGTTTTTCCAAGCTTTTGCTTTCCAAAAACATCAAGTTAAAAATGTCCACTAGGGGACTTAAGTGAAAGAAGTGGTGATATAAAAATATCTAAAGGGCTTGGTAACACCAAGATTATATAGTGGATATACCATATTAGATACATAAAAATAGATAGTGGTATAGTCCACTAAAAGAATAGTTTTTGAATCAAACTTTTGCAAAACTTCAGAAGTAAAACATGCATGATAGATAATGATAAGTAAAACAACAGCAAGCATTTAGAGTGGCTTGCCTTGGCACTGGTCTTGGTCTTGCTCTTGAAATAAACAAGAGTTGCAATAAAAACCTCTCTAGGAAATAATACTGTCTTCGTTATCTAACGCCGTAAACTCAAAAAGGAAAACACCCAATCAGAACCAAACAAATTCAAGCACTTTATAAAAAGTAAACATACAGAAATCATTTCATCAAACAAGTACACTCACAAACAAAATTACTAGGGTGCACACCGACAAGCAAAACATGCACAGACAACACACATGAATAACACTAGAATTGATGTTATGGATCCTCAACCAAAATGGCATGAGTCCAGTGGGTGTGCCACTCTCAGAACATGCCCAAATAAGGTTAAATGACTCTCTGGTCATTCATTAGGATGAACAAAATAACAAGACAACAACCTAGGAACACATACACATGCATAGGAAAATATTATCAAGCAATACTACAAGCCCATAGTACACATGCTTTTCTAATCATGGAGACATAATATAACCAGTATCTAAACAACCTAATAACAGAGACAAAACAATACCAAACATATCATGGCATCACTCAATACATGAAAATAATCATGGAGCAAAACAACTGTTAAAACTAGACATGAAAAAGGGCTATTTAGGCAAGCAGACATGCATAACCATAAGAGATCATCAAACAAGATTTATTCTAACATGATGGATTTGTAAGATAGCATCCAAATAACAGAGAAAACAACACCGATACATGATAGTAATATCAAAATAACAATCTAATCAATGCCTCAAAAATTAAGCATGCAAATAACAACTTATGGCAGAAAATCATCTAAAACTATCATAGCATGACAAACTTATCTAGAGGTCACTCAAGCATGCAAACAAGTATAATTTGGTAAAATAACAGTAGCCATGCTATGGAATACAATACTAAAGCATTTATTCAAGTAGTCATAGAAATATGAAGAACAACATAAATTAATCTATTATTACTAGGAAAAACACCATATGAGAATAAAACTATAACAAACTTGGTTTTTCACACACAAGTACTAACATGATAATGTCACACGCAAAACACATATCAAACATGTATTAATAACCTACACATGTTAGGAATCAAATTTATAGCAAGAACATAATAACACAACGATTTATCAAGTCATATCAATAATGGACAGAAAAGGACTATTTGCTAAATAATGCACCAATCCTATTCTGTAAATCCTAAAATCATGAAAATCTAGTATAAGGTGCTCCTAGTCACTAGAAAACCAACACAAGTGGATTCACATCAAAATTCATCACCAATAAAATTAAACAAATCACAGAAGTGCTCTCTGGCCTAAAATTAACATGCATGTCATTTTCACACAACAACTCAAGTCAACCCAAGGCTAACTGCCACAAATAGAGATTTTCAAGGGCTACTCAGAACAGTTGAGTTTGCATGTTTTGGATACATAAAACTCGAGTTATTAAGTAAATGGTGTTAATGAGTGTCTCTGCCATTTATTTTATTTATCCTAAAATATTGCACAAAACCCAGATCTACAAGTTGGAGATGGTTAAGATTTTGTAGATCTGTAACTGTGATTTTTAGTTTGTCATGATCCATTTGTGAACATTTTTGTTTCGATTTAAAGTAAAGCAGTAGATCTGGATCTGCAGGAAAACAGGAAAAAAACATGCACAAGGAAAACAGGCCAGATCTGCGAGCTGGGCCGGCCTGCTAGGCGCTCTGCCGTGTGGGAAGATTTTTAAACGAGAGAGTGGGCCGCGGCTGGACCAAGCCCAACAGCCGAGGTTGAGGCGAAGCGGTACGCTCCCGTCCGATCCAGATCGGACGGCCACGAGACGTCCACGCAGGAGAGCGTCGACGGTGACCAAAACCGACGGCGAAGTCCTCTCCAGGCTCCGCTGCGGAGGCGCGAGCTCGCCGCCGGGCTCTCCCGTGGTCTCCTGGAAACGCAGGAAGTACCAGGAGGTCCAGGGAGACAAGGCGGAGCCTATGCACCTGCTGGTTCTTGAAGAAGGGGGCCGGAACGGGGTAGTCGCCGGGGATCCGCGGCGGCGGGACAAGGTCGTAGTCGACGGCGTCCCTGCAGCGAGTGGAGGTAGAAATCAAGTGAGGAAGAAGGTTCTAGAGCGACCCAGGAAGGTAAGGGAAGAAAGGAGAGGGGCGGAAACAACCTGGGATCACGGCTCGACGAGGAGGTCGTCTGCGGCGGCTCGAGTTCGATTCCAGCGATTTGACAAGCAAGGTATAGGGCTTTTGATGCCTAAGCTCGATTCAGGTGGAAGGAAGGTGGTGAGGCAAGTTTTATAGCCACGAGGTGGATTGGGGAGGTCTTGCCGCAGAGCTGGACGCTCGGTGTCCATGGTGACCATGGCGGCTCAGCTGCAGGCTTCAAGGAGAGAGGGAGTGATGTCCAGGGTGCATGGTATGCTAAGGGGATACTCCAGGGAGAGAGCAAATGGGAGTAGGAGGCTTGAGGCGAGAAGGAGCCGAGTGAAATCGCAGACACCCGCAGGTGTTCGACAGCAGCTCGAGGGAGAAGGAGAGCGATCAGGGGGAGAGGAGGGGCACGGGTGTGCTCGTGGATGTCCCGTGAAGCGTTTAGACAAGAGGAGGGGGTGAGGGATGCTTCCCACGCGTTGGAACGCGAGAGACGTGGCGAGCATGTCCTGGGCGCCATGGAAAGCTCATGGGCAAGGAAGAAGAAGACAAGGAGAGGGGTGGGTTTCCTTCCAGAGATTCACATGTGCGAAAAGGGAGCTTGAGGCGCAAGGGCTGCCCCTGGAATGCATTGTGAAGATCGAACTAGTAAAAGGGTGGGTGATCACCATCCTTGTCTATTTGTGGTTGGCTGAGTTAGAGTGAGAGAGAGAGAGAGAGGGAATGGAGCTGGTAGACCATGTCTAGGAGTGCAATAGGGATGTTTACAATGCCAGGGATGAAGAGAGACATGGAGAGAAGGCAATGATTGGCCAGGATAAGCTTGAACTCAATAGTGTCCAGAGAGAACAGAAGTGGTTTTTGCTTGTTTTCACCAGAATTTTGAATGTAACACATATGAAATATCATGTCCATTGGATAGAGGATGAAAAATGGAGTCTAGGGATGGTGGTCTCAAGATTTTCTAAAAACATTTCTTTCACAAAATTTTGGGAATTCAAAAAGGCAGAAACAGTTTTTAAATGTTTTCTCCAAAATTTGCAACACAAATTCCAAATGTTTTTTGTATAAATAAGTTCCACATGACCATAGGCATGTTGGGGAATTTTTCCAGGATTTTAGGAAATACTTTCCTTCACAAAATATTTTAAAATCCATTTCTGGCCTTTTGGAAAATGGAAAATAATAAATAGTAAAATGCTTTTAAAAAAAATATTTTTGAGTTGGGATGAGATAGTACATAATATAGGTCTCAAAACTGATTTTTAATAAACAACTCTTTTGAAAATATTTGAGACACCAAGTGGAAAAAGGGTGAAAACAGGAGTTTATTTAATAGGCTAAAAACCATGAGAGATAAATAATTAAGTGGCCATTGGAAAATAAATGGACCATATGGAGGTGATGTATAGGTCATGGAGATTACAATAGTAGGTTCATTGGGCCTGAAAACAATAAGGATTGATTTGGAGTAACATGAACAAAGTGCTTGAAGATAACAGAAATAGAATCAATATTTAGGGATGCCTTCTAAACGACTTTGAAGGATGATGACAAAGGGTTTCAATATCCAGAATAAAAACTTGGATAGATAGCATAGATATATACAAAGATATGTATGATGGTGCATTGATGATTAGCTCAAGATTGGTCATAGAAGCATGTCTCCAAAGTTGGAGATTTTAAGAAAACAGAAGATGATATGAGCATGTGATGGAATATGATATAGATGCTTGATCTTGTTATTAATAGGTTTTATTCTATTAGAACAGCACATATTAATCAACAAACATAAATAAACACTTCAAGCAAACACAAGATAAGATCACACAACAAGCAGATAAAATAACAAGTCACACAAGATCACTCAACCAACTGAGTTCTTCAATTTAATTTCCAGGTATTTTTCTCAAGTGTTAATTATAGGTAGTGATCAAGACATACCATGACAAGAGGATTTTGTAAAGAGGTTCAGCTCAGAAGTTGTTACTTCCAAAAGAATATAATTGAGGTAAAACACAGGGGTAACATAGTCCCCTCTTTATTGTTTTTGCAAAAGATGGAAGTGAGAAGGAGTTTTTGAAATACTTGCAAAAACATCTTGGTTGAAAATAGGTTGGAGATGATTAGCTCGAAAATACTCTTCATAAATTTTTGGAAAGTATCTTTTGTTTTTCTCAAAACTTGGCCTTTGGTTTCCTTCTAAAATCAAAACAATTTCAAAGAGGTTTTTGCCAAAAGAGTGTGATGGATGAAG
The DNA here is from genome assembly GCA_028641055.1 of Alopecurus myosuroides. Taxonomy (NCBI): domain Eukaryota; kingdom Viridiplantae; phylum Streptophyta; class Magnoliopsida; order Poales; family Poaceae; genus Alopecurus; species Alopecurus myosuroides. The sequence continues at coordinate 122,348,382 of CM054062.1, forward strand.
ATGGTAAGCTTTCTTGTCATGACTTGATCACAAGGGTTGTTCTTTAAGAAAGTTATGATCACTGGTTTTAATGTTGGATGTTAACAAACTAAAACAAAAACACAATCAACAAGCAAACAGAAAAGAAACACAAGCATTAGTCAAACATATGAAAAAGTTTTTGTTGGCCCTGATTTTTGGGTTATTGAAAACAAGTTTTTCCTGTCTTCCAGAAATTAGGCTGTTACTGCTCTCCCCCCCCTTAAAATGAATCTCGTCCCCGAGATTCATAATTGGGTACTTAAGAGTGTAACTAAAAACAAGAGTCTCAGGCTTCTTCAATTTTTGTAAATGAAGATCATTTGGCGGGGTGATCTTCTGAGAACTCGAGGTGTTGATGTTGTCAGAAAGTTGCTTGTCGAGAAGATGGATATGTTCACTTGACACTTCATGTCCTTGAGGTTGATGTTGGTAGGGTGATGCAAGCTAATGAGGGGTCATGAACATGTTGATTTGTAGACCTTCTGTCTTTGTCTTGATCTGGTCTTCTTTGGGAGTTTCAGGGTAGTTACCCATGACAACAATCGAGTCTCACAGGGCGTCAGGTCCGTAGACTTGACTCTCTCCGATTACTGCTATGAATGCTGTTAGGAACTCCTATATGCTTCTTTGCTTCTTGGGCGGTCGACCGCGTTGAAGTGCGGATGCTTCCCCCCTTTGATTAGTCTTCGTAGGTTGTCGGCAATTATCTTCATGTTCGTCTCATTTTTGCTTGGTGGCGATGGTAGGTCGTGGAATACCTCATTGGGTCTTGGTCTTCAAGGAGCTTTGCAGGTGTCTTCTTGGGTGTTTTAGGGTCATCCAGTTAGCTTTCCCTCGGGAAAACTAGCTAGTACCCTTAAACTTAGGTTAGATGTTAGAACAAAATAGATACTTATGTTAGTAGTGTTAGTTTGGTAAAGTTTTGTTGGAATTGCGAGACACAGCTCGCTGCATCTCGGACTTGAATATGAATTCGTCGTCCTTCCCGATGGCTATTGATGTAGTCGTACAAAATGGCGTGTGAAGTCCGTTACCCGTCTTGAGGAAGATTACAGAGTCTTAGGCTCTCGGGTTGAAGTAGAGAGGGTTCCACACCTTGCACTTCTCACGAAGGGATGGGGGATAAAAAAATTTAAAGGGGGTTTTGCTAAGTTAGACTTTTGAAGAGGTACCAAAAGTGTAACTAAGGTCGACAAGGCAAAAAGAGTTTTTGCAAACAATCAGGAACAAAGCAAGAGGTAAAAGTGTGGTGACTTTGTTTTGCCGAAAAGGCGTGCTTGTGAGGCAATCAAGCAAACAAATTCAAAAGCACACACAACAAGGGAGCAAGTAAAAACACCACGCAAATGTAAACCACACCAATAACACACAAACGAAGAGCAAACAAGGTACCTTTAGTACCAGCAAACGTCTATTACCGCAGAAGAACGGGTTAGCTCAAGTAAAAATAACTGAGCGAAACCTATCAAATCCTATGGGTCTGGGTCGACAAAAGGGTTGTTGAAGTTTTTATGTCGTTAATTATCTTTGTAGATTTTGATACATGGCAGAGTCTTCGGGATTTGCATAGAAATCACCATGATGTTGAGGTCTTCGGAAGAAACCTTATTTTTCTTCGGGTTGCTAACTACTAAGGTCTTCTCGGGATATCGCCAAGTATGTAGTTTTTAATAAAAACATAACAGAGAAAAACTTTTTGGTAGACTTTTAAATGAAAACCAGGGTTTTATAAACTCATGTTTATTTATTTACAAAATGTTTTGGGCCATGAAAATAAAAGGGCAAAAATGTATGTTTACTACTTTCTCTGTTTTCTTGAAAACTTCAGTTTTATAAACCAGGCAATAATTTTTTTGAAAATATGAGAAAAATGGAAACCATGCTTAGGGTTACTTGGATAAAAACACTTTAGGCAGTAACATAGTTTTTACCAAAATATTTTTTTATTTTTCCTATCTGACGTCCATGCTAACTAAGGTCTCCTAAAGTCAGGATGGCTCTGATACCAACTCTATGGGGGCCCCAGACTAGCAGTCCGAGACCTCCTGTATGCATACATTCACGATCCCATGATCAGTTAGTCGTGAACAACATACTCGAGTTGGCATTACAGATACAACATCCACTACACGAATACACCACTTACACAACTGGTCACATGACTCAGTTGAAACACAACTGCCACGCAGGACAGGAACACACACTAAAAACAGCGGAAGTCTACAAAACACACTCGTGGTAAACCCAAGTCATGCCTTGACTACCTACAGGCTACTGACTCGGAGATGATGCTAGTTCGCAAAGGCGTCAGCGACACCATCTTCTTCAGGTCCTCCCGGTTTCTGCTCAAAGTCTGGCTAAGACAATAGTCAGGGACGAAACCATTGTGAGTACATTGGAATGTACTCGCAAGACACCCCAAATGAAAGCTAAACATGCAAGTATGCATAAATATAGGTGGTGGGAAGGCTGTAATTAAGGTTCAACTAGCCATGATGAATTAAAGACACATCATGATAGCACAAGTTTTAGTTGTTTTTGTTGAAGAAGATACTTCAAAAGATATTTTATTTCTCTTGTAGATATTGCATGTCCACAAGGTTTTGTTAAAGCATTCTAAATAAAAGAAAGTTTTTCTTTGCAAAACTTCTTGGAAGATCACATCTTCAAGATCAACATTTTTTCAGTACCTCAAAGGTACAAACAGTCCCTTTCAACGTATCTCCCAGGTACAAGTTCCAAAACACTTTCCAGCTTTTTGAAAACATTGACACAATGCTAGCTACATGGCCATTCAACTGTCCATATCCGAGGACGCGGCTATTCTGAATAGTTTTACTCTGCAGAGGTGTACACAATCCACAAGATCCAGTACATCCGCCGTGAACAACCACGGACTGTCCGAGACAGTATGCAAACATCGGATAACTGGTCCTAACCATCCACTATGTCAGTGCTAGTAAATGACTACCTCTTCAACTGGGTTTGTTCTCCCTGGCACCGAGTGAGTCAGCCGTATCGATCCGGTTTCCCCTGACAACACACTGCCATGGCAGGAGACTCAATTGCTGCAACCGGTAGTGAACTTAATCCTACACTGTGAATGTCCCGTTTCTCCCTTCTGGCGACAATTCGGTTCGGGGGACTTTAACCCCTATAGCACTTTGAGGTAGGCACGGACTAACACCAACAAGCAATTAGCTAGACCCCGTTACCATATTGAGGTAATGTGGTAGTACGGCTTGGTTGTCCGGCGAAGACTAGGTTATGTGTCATTTTTGGAAAACAAGTCGAAAACATTTCCTTCTTCACAAACCTCCCTCGGACAAGGTCCCACCTTTCCTCGGGGTTTTTCCAAGCTTTTGCTTTCCAAAAACATCAAGTTAAAAATGTCCACTAGGGGACTTAAGTGAAAGAAGGGGTGATATAAAAATATCTAAAGGGCTTGGTAACACCAAGATTATATAGTGGATATAGCATATTAGATACATAAAAATAGATAGTGGTATAGTCCACTAAAAGAATAGTTTTTGAATCAAAATTTTGCAAAACTTCAGAAGTAAAACATGCATGATAGATAATGATAAGTAAAAAAACAGAAAGCATTTAGAGTGGCTTGCCTTGGCACTGGTCTTGGTCTTGTTCTTGAAATAAACAAGAGTTGCAATAAAAACCTCTCCTGGAAATAATACCGTCTTCGTTATCTAACGTCGTAAACTCAAAAAGGAAAACACCCAATCAGAACCAAACAAAGTCAAGCACTTTATAAAAAGTAAACATACAGCAAGCATTTCATCAAACAAGTACACTCACAAACAAAATTACTAGGATGCACACAGGCCAGCAAAACATGCACAGACAACACACATGAATAACACTAGAATTGATGTTATGGATCCTCAACCAAAATGGCATGAGTCCAGTGGGTGTGCCACTCTCATAACATGCCCAAATAAGGTTAAATGACTCTCTAGTCATTCATGAGGATGAACAAAATAACAAGAAAACAACCTAGGAACACATACACATGCATAGGAAAATATTATCAAGCAATACTACAAGCCCATAGTAACACATGATTTTCTAAACATGGAGAAATAATATAACCAGTAGCTAAACAACCTAATAACAGAGACAAAACAATACCAAACATATCATGGCATCACTCAATACATGAAAATAATCATGGAGCAAAACAACTGTTAAAACTAGACATGAAAAAGGGCTATTTAGGCAAGCAGACATGCATAACCATAAGAGATCATCAAACAAGATTTATTCTAACATGATGGATCCGTAAGATAGCATCCAAATAACAGAGAAAACAACACCTATACATGCTAGTAATATCAAAATAACAATCTAATCAATGCCTCAAAAATACAAATAACAACTTATGGCAGAAAATGATCTAAAAACTATCATAGCATGACAAACTTATCTAGAGGTCACTCAAGCATGCAAACAAGTATAATATGGTAAAATAACAGTAGCCATGCTATGTAATACAATACTAAAGCATTTATTCAAGTAGTCATAGCAATATGAAGAATAACGTAAATTAACCTATTATTACTAGGAAAAACACCCTATGAGAATAAAACTATAACAAACTTGGTTTTTCACACACAAGTCCTAACATGATAGTGTCACACTCAAAACACATATCAAACATGTATTAATATCCTACACATGCTAGTAATAAAATTTATAGCAAGAACATAATAACACAACGATTTATCAAGTCATATCAATAATGGACAGAAAAGGACTATTTACGAAATAATGCACCAATCCTATTCTGTAAATCCTAAAATCATGAAAATCTAGTATAAGTTGCTACTAGTCACTAGCAAACTAACACAAGTGGATTCACATCAAAATTCATCACTAATAAAATTAAACAAATCCAGAAGTGCTCTTTGGCCTAAAATTAACATGCATGTCATTTTCACACCACAACTTAAGTCAACCCAAGGCAAACTGCCACAGATAGAGATTTTCAAGGGCTACTCAGATCAGTTGAGTTTGCATGTTTTGGATACATAAAACTCAAGTAATTAAGTAAATGGTGTTAATGGGTGTCTCTGCCATTTATTTTATTTATCCTAAAATATTGCACAAAACCGAGATCTACAAGTTGGAGATGGTTAAGATTTTGTAGATCTATAACTATGATTTTTCGTTTGTCATGATTCATTTGTTAACATTTTTGTTTTGATTTAAAGTAAAGCAGTAGATCTGGATCTGCAGGAAAACAGAAAAAAAACAACATGCACAAGGAAAACATGCCAGATCTGCGAGCTGGGCCGGCGTGCTAGGCGCTCTACCGCGCGGGAAGATTTTTAAACGAGAGAGTGGGGCCACGGCTGGGCCAAGCCCAACAGCCGAGGTTGAGGCAAAGCGGTACGCTCCTGTCCGATCCAGATCGGACGACCACGAGACGTCCACGCAGGAGAACGTCGACGGTGACCAAAACCGACGACGGAGTCCTCTCCGGGCACCGCTGCGGAGGCGTGAGCAGGCCGCCGGGATCTCCCGTGGTCTCCTGGAAATGCAGGAAGTACCTGGAGGTCCAGGGAGACAAGGCGGAGCCTATGCACCCGCTGGTTCTTGAAGAAGGGGGCCGGAACGGGGTAGTCGCCGGGGATCCGCGGCGGCGGGACAAGGTCGTAGTCGACAGCGTCCCTGCAGCGAGTGGAGGTCGAAATCAAGCGAGGCACAAGGTTCTAGAGAGACCCAGGAAGGTAAGGGGAGAGAGGAGAGGGTCGGAAAGAACCTGGGATCACGGCTCGTTGAGGAGGTCATCCGCGGCGGCTCGAGTTCGATTCCGGCGATTTGACGCGCAAGGTATAGGGCTTTTGATGCCTAAGCTCGATTCAGGTGGAAGGAAGGTGCTGTGGCAAGTTTTATAGCCACAAGGTGGATTGGGGAGGTCTTGCCGCAGAGCTGGACGCTCGGCGTCCATGGCGACCATGGCGGCTCGGCTACAGGCTTCAAGGAGAGAGGTACTGATGTCCAGGGTGCGTGGTATGCTAAGGGGAGCCTCCAGGGAGAGAGCTAATGGGAGTAGGAGGCTTGAGGCGAGAAGGAGACGAGTGAAATCGCAGACACCCGCAGGTGTTCAACAGCAGCTCGAGGGAGAAGGAGAGCGATCAGGGGGAGCGGAGGGGCATGGGTGTGCTCGTGGATGTCCCATGAAGCGTTTAAAAAAGAGGAGGGAGTGAGGGATGCTTCCCACGCGTTGGAACGCGGGAGACGTGGCGAGCATGTCCTGGGCGCCATGGACAGCTCATGGTCAAGGAAGAAGAAGACAAGGAGAGGGGGTGGGTTTCCTTCCAGAGAGTCACAGGAGCGAAAAGGGAGCTTGAGGCGCAAGGGCTGCCCCTGGAATGCATTGTGAAGATGGAACTAGTAAAAGGGTGGGTGATCACCATCCTTGTCTATTTGTGGTTGGCTGAGTTAGAGTTAGAGAGAGAGGGAATGGAGCTGGTAGACCATGTCTAGGAGTGCAATAGGGATGTTTACAATTCTAGGGATGAAGAGAGAGGTGGAGAGAAGGCAATGATTGGCCAGGATAAGCTTGAACTCAAGAGTGTCCAGAGAGAACAGAAGTGGTTTTTGCTTTTTTTCACCAGAATTTTGAATTTAACTAATATGAAATATCATGTCCATTGGATAGAGGATGAAAAATGGATTCTAGGGATGGTGGTCTCAAGATTTTCTAAAAACATTTCTTTCACAAAATTTTGGGAATTCAAAAATGGCAGAAACAGTTTTTAAATGTTTTCTCCAAAACTTTCAACACAACTTCCAAATGTTTTTGTATAAATAAGTTCCACATGACCATAGGCATGTTGGGGAATTTTTCCAAGATTTTAGGAAATGCTTTCCTTCACAAAATATTTTAAAATCCATTTCTGGCCTTTTGGAAAATGGAAAATATTAAATAGTAAAATGCTTTTAAAACAAATATTTTTGAGTTGGGATGAGAGAGTACATAATACAGGTCTCAAAAGTGATTTTTAATAAACCACTCTTTTGAAAATATTTGAGACACCAAGTGGAAAAAGGGTGAAAACAGGAGTTTATTTAATAGGCTAAAAACCATGAGAGATAAATAATTAAATGGCCATTGGAAAATAAATGGACCATATGGAGGTGATGTATAGGTCATGTAGATTAGAAGAGTAGGTTCATTGGGCCTGAAAACAATAAGGAGTGATTTGGAGTCACATGAACAAAGTGCTTCAAGATAACAGAAATACGATCAATATTAAGGGATGCCTTCTAAAGGACTTTGAAAGATGATGCCAAAGGGTTACAATATCCAGAATAAAAACTTGGATAGATAGCATAGACTTATACAATGATATGTATGATGTAGCATTGATGATTAGCTCAAGATTGGTCATAGAAGCATGTCTCCAAAGTTGGAGATTTTTAAGAAAACAGAAGATGATATGAGCATGTGATGGAATATGATATAGATGCTTGATCTTGTTATTAATAGGTTTTATTCTATTATAACAGCACATATTAATCAACAAACAGAAATAAATACTTCAAGCAAACACAAGATAAGATCACACAACAAGCAGATAAAATAACAAGTCACACAAGATCACTCAACCAACTGAGTTCTTCAATTTAATTTCCAAGTATTTTTCTCAAGTGTTAATTATAGGTAGTGATCAAGACATACCATGACAAGAGGATTTTGTAAAGAGGTTCAGCTCAGAAGTTGTTACTTCCAAAAGAATATAATTGAGGTAAAACACAGGGGTAACATAGTCCCCTCTTTATTGTTTTTGCAAAAGATGGAAGTGAGAAGGAGTTTTTGAAATACTTGCAAAAACATCTTGGTTGAAAATAGGTTGGAGATGATTAGCTCGAAAATACTATTCAGAAAGTTTTGGAAAGTATCTTTTGTTTTTCTCAAAACTTGGCCTTTGGTTTCCTTCTAAAATCAAAACAATTTCAAAGAGGTTTTTGCCAAAAGAGTGTGATGGATGAAGATGGTAAGCTTTCTTGTCATGACTTGATCACAAGGGTTGTGCTTTAAGAAAGTTATGATCACTGGTTTTAATGTTGGATGTTAACAAACTAAAAAAAAAACTCAATCAACAAGCAAACAGAAAAGAAACACAAGCATTAGTCAAACATATGAAAAAGATTTTGTTGGCCCTGATATTTGGGTTATTGAAAACAAGTTTTTCCTGTCTTCCAGAAATTGGGCTGTTACACTTAGGTAGTATAAAATTCTCATTAAGACAAACATCATAATCTATAAGGAGTGAATTCACCTGTTGTTCTAGTAGCTTGGTCCTTGACCTTGTCATAGGTCCAAGTCTCACTTCATCTTGTTTAAGTGGTAATGTATTAGGGATGTCCTCATCACCCTCGCAAGTTAGTTGGTCATTAGGGAGTTCATATTTCCCACCGATGGAAGCATGCTCGGTCTTGGTTGATGAGGACATCCCTACTATACATGCAACCGCAACTACTACACCATTACAAGGACCTATGACTAGAGCTCGTGCACACCAACTAAATCAGCGGGTACTATCGTTTCTACAAGGTGCTCCCAATATACATGAGAATATGATATTGCCTAAATCAAATGTGTTTGTTTCTCTTAGGAATAATGGAGCTAGCATGGATGAGAGGGACAAGCTATGGAGCATGTTCGTGGATGGAGCTGGCAGCAGGAGCACAATTGGAGAAGATGACGCTGCCATGAAGGGAGAGTACCGCGGCCTAAAACTTCCGTAATGGAAAATAAAGGCTTGGACGAATTATACAAGTTACCACTTTATTATTTTCGTCCAAGTCCTGTCATAGGTGCTGCGCCACCTTATTATTGGGCCAGGCCCATGTATTTTCGTCATACCCCTTTGGGGGCAGTTTTTAGAGTTCGTATTGATGTGAAAATGAGGTTTAAGCTGGATTTCGTGGCCCCACCCATGGGAGCACGAATTTCCCCTCTTTTTCCCTCATAAATACAGCCCCTAGGGTTTCTTTTAGACTTGGATTTTGTTTAGTTAAAAGACTGCTAGCGAATTGCTGCCTCTTCGTGTACTCGATTAGTACTCAACAGCCTGATCCAGACCGCTGCTCGGAATCCCACCATTCAATAAAGCTTATTTCCATCCGCAATTCCAGATTGCAATATTTGTTCTTATGTGTTCCTCGATTGCAGGTAGAACTAGACCTTTTGGTCAGCCTGATCGTGCATCCGCAAGATCGGTAACCCCAGGAGATTTGTTTAGTGATTGCATTGGCGTTGCGTACGTGTGCGTAGTATTCGGATCGCCACGGTCAAACTCCACCACAAATCGACGTATCTATCTCATCGAAAGATCGGACTACCTTTGACCTATCAAGTGGTATCAGGTTTCAAATTGATTGGTGAGATTTACTGTTTTTCATAGATTAGATTGCATCTGTTCTTCATACCTACAATCCACAAAAAGCCAAAAAAATTTATTAGGATTAGATCATCCCATCCTACAACCAGTCCGAGCCTGTTGCATCTTCTTTTCAGTGTATTGCATTGTTGAGTTTCCTTTGCATCGTCGCGTCAAGTTGCTGGTCTTAGCGTTTATTCCAGTAGAGTTTTGAGTTCTTTGCATAGTTCATCATTGCCGCTGCCGCATCACCTCGCACGTTTGCAGATCACCGCTGCCTCCGACCACCACAAATTATGCCACCATCCAGCCACCACAAATTCCGCCACTATCAAGCCACCACAAACAGCCGCCACACGCACCACAATCAGCCGCCGCTATCATCTCCATTACCGTTGTTCGACAAGCTATCCATCGCGCCGCTGCCTTGCCGCCACCACATTGCATCGCGCTGCCAATAGCTTCCATCCGCACGCGTGCGTCTCCACTTGTTCCCTTGCGCCGCCTCCACGCTACTAGTTAGGGTTAGGGTATTTCTAGTTGTTTCAATCCTTGTTTCTATTAATAGATTAGAGTTCTAATCCGGTTGGGACTCCAAATTCGCGACCTTATGTAGCAGCAAAAAAAATCCTTATTTTCTTCCTCTATTTAGTGCAGTTTCTACTGCTCTTTGCTCATACTTTTTCTCTTTTGCTTGTTGTTGCCGCGTTGTGACGTTGTTGGTGTTATAGGCTCGCGTCTCTAAAATGGTCTAGCCTAGGACCAGCACAGTACCGTCTTTGAGCGTTTATTCAACTTGCATTCCCGACTTGATTATTGCTAATTATTGCTACTATATTCAAGCCTCCCAAAGCTCCACATATTTCTACTTAGTGCATTGTACCTCACCTGGTAATCGCTTTGTCCAATCCCTGGGTGCTAATCTTTGCAGTGTCGTGACGCCCGCTAGGTAAGGGACTCGTAAGAGCTTTGTATATTACTTGACGGTTTGCGTGATTATCCACCATGTCCTACTAGTGCATAGGAACATAGACTTGTGATTTGTTTCATGTGTTCTACTAATCATGGCAGATGACACGTTGAACGACATGACGAATAAGGAGCTCTACGCGCACTTTCAGAAGATGGTGTCCAACCATGTTGAGGATATTGAGAAGAGGGTTGGAGGTGCCATGGAAAACATCGCTACCTTGGAGGATACCTTCAACACCAAATTTGAGAGCATCAACACCACCTTGACAGATTTTTCTAGCAAGTTTGAGCGCTTGCTGATGGGGTTGTAGCCACCCCGTATACCTGCTCCTGTGTTACACGGCCTAGCAACTCGACGAGCTGGTCGTGTTCGCAACGAGGTTCCACAGGGATCGGTTGCTTCGGCTGCTGCACCCGTCGCTGCTGCCACGGAGGAGGACGACAGCTATGATGCAGAAGCCGACCTTGACCCACATCCTCGTGGTCGTCCCCGTCCACATCCCCGCAACAATGGCCAGCAACCTCAGGTGCGTGATGATGAACATGTCGCTAAACTGAAATTGAATATTCCACCTTCTGAGGGTAGATATAATCCTGATGCATATCTTACTTGGGAATTAGAAGTTGAGCAATGTTTTGCATGTCTAAATTATCCCGAGGATAAACGTGTTTGTGCTGCCACTTGTGAATTTATTGGGTTTACTTCTGTTTGGTGGTCCGAACATTGTCGCATGTATCATGATAATATTCCTAATACTTGGGATGGTTTAAAATCTGCTATGCGTACTCGTTTTGTTCCTCCATATTATCAACGTGAAATGATTCAGAAACTCACTCGTTTACAACAAGGAAAAATATATGTAGAAGAGTATTATCAAGAGCTAAAACTGGTATGATTCGTTGTGGAATTGTAGAACATAATGAAGCTATGTTTGCATGATTTTGGGGTGGGTTGAATAGGGAGATTCAAACTATTTTGGGTTATAAAGACTACAATTCTGTCACTCGTTTATTTCATCTTGCTTGCAAAGCTGAACGTGAAGTGCAGGATCGTCAAGTACGGACAAGACCTAATTTTCCTGCAGGTCGTACTTCATCATGGTCACCACGGAACATCGATTCCTCCACTCGTGGTGCTGCACCTACCACAAGCATGTTCAGTGCGTCACCTTCCAGGATGCCATCGACAACACCTCCACCACCTTCCACAGGCCCTTCGTGGAGCACATCTTCGGTGGCATCCACGGGTAAAACCAAGGATGTCCAATATCATCGCTGTTGGGGTTATGGACACTTCGAACATGAGTGCACAACCAAGAGGGTGATGGTTGTGCGTGAAGATGGAGATTATGATTCTGCAAGTGATTATGATGAAGATACATTGGCACTTCTTTCTGGACAACATGATGAAAAGGTGGATTCTGACAAGGACATAGAGGTGATGGGCGCTGAAGCTGCTAACGCATATCCGACTCTAGTTGCACATCGTGCCTTGAGTGTGCAACCAAGTAAAGCGGAACACGACCAGCGCCATAATTTATTTCAGACCCGAGGTGTTGTCAAGGAGCGTTCTATTGGGATCATCATTGATGGGGGAAGCTGTAACAACTTGGCTAGCATTGATATGGTGGATAAGCTTTCTCTACCTACACGGCAGCACCCCCACCCGTACTACATTCAATGGTTCGAGAACACATGTAGACTTAAGGTAACATAGACTACACATGTGCATTTTACTATTGGGACATATTCTGATTTTGTTGATTGTGATGTTGTCCCTATGCAAGCTTGTTCGTTGTTACTTGGTAGACCATGGAAATTTCATAAAGAATTTGTTCATAATAGTAAAACTAATCAATATACTCTTGTGCATAATGGACAGAAAATTGGTCTTACACCCATGACTCCTAAAACTATTTTAAGAGATGGTCTTGCTAGAGCTAGTAGAGCAAAAAAAAGAGGAGAAACAAAAGAGTGAGAATCAGATTGTTGCTAATGAAGTAATGCCACATAAGAGTTCAAATAAATCTGGTTCTAAACTACCCAATGAAATTCGTTTGAAACATCCTAGTTTACTTGCTACAAAATTTGATATTTCTGAACTGGATGTGAATACTTCTGTTTGTTATGCAATTGTTTGCAAAGAGGTAATGTTTTCTTTTGAAGATATGCCTCCCTCTTTGCCACCTGTGGTTGCTAACATTTTGCATGAGTATGTGGACGTTTTTCCACAAGACATGCACCCGGGGCTGCCACCCATTAGAGGAATAGAGCATCAAATTGATTTGTTTCCTGGAGCTTCACTTCCAAATCGTACAACATACCGTACACATCCCGAGGAGACTAAAGAGATAGAACAACAAATACAGGAACTACTCGATAAAGGTTATATTCGTGAGTCTCTTAGTCCATGTGGTGTTCCTATATTACCGGTGCCTAAGAAAGATGGTTCATATCGCATGTGTACTAATTGTAGAGCTATTAATAACATCACAATTCATTATAGGCACCCTATACCACATTTGGATGATATGCTTGATGAATTGAGTGGTTCTACCAGGTTCTCTAAAGTTGATTTATGTAGTGGTTACCACCAAATTCGTATGAAATTAGGAGATGAATGGAAACAACATTTAAAACAAAATGTGGTCTATATGAGTGGTTAGTGATGTCATTCGGTTTAACTAATGCTCCTAGTACTTTCATGAGATTAATGAATGAAGTTTTACGTGCTTTCATTGGATGTTTTGTGGTGGTCTACTTTGATGATATATTGATATACAACAAATCTTTAGCGGACCATGTGTGCGTATTGTTTTTGACACTTTGCGTGATGCACGTTTATTTGGTAACCTAGATAAGTACACCTTTTGCACCGATCGAGTTATGTTTCTTGGCTATGTTGTGACTGTGCAGGGCATTGAAGTGGATCCAGCCAAGATTGAGGCGATTTTGAGTTGGCCGCCTCCTAAAACGGTCACTCAATTGAGGAGTTTCCTTGGCCTTGCTGGGTTCTATAGGCGCTTTGTGAAGGACCTTGGGACTATTGCAGCGCCGCTAAATGAGCCAACGAAGAAGGATGTGCCATTTGTTTGGGCCGATGCACAACATGAAGCATTCATGGTTCTGTAAGATAAGTTAACACATGCTCCTTCCTCCAACTCCCTGATTTTAGTAAGACTTTTGAGCTTGAATGTGGTGCTGGTGGGATTGGATTAGGAGGTGTGTTATTACAAGAATGAAAACCTCTTGCATATTTTAGTGAAAAACTGAGTGGGCCTAGTCTGAACTATTCTAATTATGATAAGGAATTATATGCTCTTGTTCGGACTTTTGAAACTTGGCAACAATATCTATGGCCTAAAGAATTCGTTATACATTCTGATCATGAATCTTTGAAGCATATTTGTAGTCAAGAAAAACTGAACCGTCGCCATGCTAAGTGGGTTGAATTTATCGAGTATTTTCCTTATGTCATTAAACACAAAACGGGTAAAGACAACGTTATTGTTGATGCTTTGTCTCGACGTTACACCATGTTATCTTAGCTTGACTTTAGAATATTTGGCTTGGAAACTATTAAAGAACAATATATGCATGATGCTGAGTATAAACATGTATTGCAGAATTGCGAGGAAGGTAGAACATGGAACAAATTCATCCTCAATGATGGATTTCTGATTCGTGCTAACCAGCTATGCATTCCAGATAGTTCCGTGCGTCTTTTGTTGTTGCAGGAAGAGCATGGAGGAGGATTGATGGGTCACTTTGGAGTGAAGAAGACGGAGGACGTACTTGCTGAACATTTTTTCTGGCCATGCATGAGACGCGACGTTGAGAGATTTGTTGGCCGCTTCACTACGTGTCAAAAATCTAAGTCACGCTTGAATCCACATGGTCTATATATGCCTCTTCCTGTTCCTAGTGTGCCTTGGGAGGATATTTCTATGGACTTTGTTTTGGGATTTCCTCACACACAGAAGGGGAGGGATAGTATTTTTGTTGCTGTGGATAGATTTTCAAAGATGGCCCACTTTATTCCCTGTCACAAGAGTGATGATGCTACACATGTTGCTGATTTGTTCTTTCATGAAATTGTTCGTTTGCATGGTGTGCCAAATACAATAGTTTCATATCGTGATACTAAATTTCTTAGCCAATTTTGGAGATGTTTATGGGCTAAGTTGGGGACTAAATTGTTGTTTAGTACTACATGCCATCCCCAAACTGATGGACAAACCGAAGTGGTTAATAGAACTTTGTCTACTATGTTAAGGGTTGTGTTAAAACATAATTTTAAAAGGTGGGAAGAATGCTTGCCTCATACAGAATTTTCTTATAATCGTTCGCTGCATTCTACTACTAAGTTGTGCCCTTTTCAGATTGTGTATGGTTTTATTCCTCGTGTACCTATTGATTTATTACCTATTCCATCTTCGGTGCAACATAATTTAGATGCTGCACAACGTGCTGATTTGATATTAAATTTGCATGCCACTGTTAAACAGAATATTGAACGCATGAATGCTAAATATAAAATGTATGGTGATAAGGGAAGGAAAGAACTTATATTTGAACCTGGAGATCTTGTTTGGTTGCATTTGCGCAAAGACCGTTTTTCTGAGTTGCGCAAGTCCAAGTTAATGCCACGAGCTGATGGTCCTTTTAAGGTGTTAGAGAGGATAAATGAAAATGCATATAAACTTGAGTTGCCTGCAGATATTGGGGTTAGTCCCACCTTTAACATTGCAGATTTGAAGCCATATTTGGGAGATAATGATGAGATGACGTCGATGACGACTTCAATCAAGAAGGGGAGGATGATGAGGACATCCCTACTATAGATACAACCGCAACTACTACACCATTACAAGGACCTATGACTAGAGCTCTTGCACGCCAGCTAAATCAGCGGGTAATATCGTTTCTACAAGTTGCTCCTAATATACATGAGAATATGATATTGCCTAAATCAAATGTATTTGTTTCTCTTAGGAATAATGGACCTAGCATGGATGAGAGGGACAAGCTATGGAGCATGTTCGTGGAGGGAGCTGGCAGCAGGAGCACAATTGGAGAAGATGACGCTGCCATGAAGGGAGACTACCGTAGCCTGAAACTTCCGTAATGGAAAATAAAGGCTTGGACGAATTATACAAGATACCACTTCATTATTTTTTTTCCAAGTCCTGTCATAGGTGTTGCGCCACCTTATTATTGGTCCAGGCCCATGTATTTTCGTCATACCCCTTTGGGGGCAGTTTTTAGAGTCCGTATTGATGGGAAACTGAGATATAAGCTGGATTTCGTGACCCCACCCATGGGGGCACGAATTTCCCCTCTTTTCCCCTCATAAATACAACCCCTAGGGTTTCTTTTAGACTTGGATTTTGTCTAGTTAAAAGACTGCTAGAGAATTGTTGCCTCTTCGTGTACTCGATTAGTGCTCAACAGCCTGATCCAGACCACTTCTCGGAATCCCACCATTCAATAAAGCTTATTTCCATCCGCAAATCCAGATTGCAATATTTGTTCTTACTTGTTCCTCGATTGCATATAGAACTAGACCTTTTGGTCAGGCTGATCGTGCATCCACAAGATCGGTAACCCCAGGAGACTGGTTTAGTGATTGCATTGGCGTTGCATACGTGTGCGTAGTAGTCGGATCGCCAAGGTCAAACTCCACCACAAATCGACGTATATATCTCATCCAAAGATCGGACTACCTTTGCCCTATCGTCGGTTCAAGTCGAAGAAAACTCGCTCCTAGGGGCATGAGTGAGGCAAAACACCACCATTAAGCGATGGCAACTCATTCATGCCTGTTAGCATTTTAATTAAAGACAACCAGTCTCCAACACATCCGGACATGATATAATATCTTCCAACCACGATCCATTCATCGGACCCAAGGCACTCAACTAAGCAGGGCTAAGCAATTAAGTAGCATATAGCAGTATATCGGGCCACACACAAACTACGGATAATAGGAAGTGGAACATGTATTGGTGTCCGGAACAAAATGCAACTACTAGAAGAGTATAGCCAAAACATTTGAATCGAATGCAGTATTATGGTAGGTACAATACTTGAGGGAAATAATGTGATCAGAGGATGCTCAAGAAGGGGATTGACCCTTGCCTTGTTTAAAGAGGTAGGAATCGTCGAAAACGTTATGCTGCACTTCAACTTCTCGTTCTACCGAAGCACAAAGAACCTCGGAAAGGAAACAACATAAACAACAATTACAGCATGTGCAATGCACACTCATGATGACATGACATTTTAATACAACTAAACGATCATGGACATCATCTTCATTTTAAATGTTTGTTCCCAAATAATTACGCACTATTTGGCAACACTCATATTTACCTTAATGGCATACTAATTTTTATACTAACAAGACCAGTACCTAATTAATTTTTCAACATGCATGAAAATGATGTTCTCTGTAATTGTTTGAAGTGCTTTCCAATTTGGTATGCTTTCCATAATTTTTGCGTGAAGAAAACAATAAATATTAATCAATTCTGATTGTTTTCATTTCTGCCATTTTTGTTCAACAATTTAAACAGAGGTACTTTCAGTTCCAAAAGCATGGAAAATACTTGAAAAGATGTGGACAATGTTTCACTGAACATTTTGAGCTATTAAACATAATTTTTGGATCATTTTTGAATCTATTAGGCATTTTTATTTAGTCAATTCTTTTCTGCCCTTTTTAGAAAACTGAAGGAAATATGATTAAATTTTATCCAATTATGCCCATTGTGTACAGTTTGTTAAGACAAAATTTTAGAGCCCAAGTTTCCTCAATTTGGAATTACAGAGCCAAAGATATGGATTTCCAAAGTTTTACTTTTTAATAGTCATTTGTGTAATTAAATTCGCCGGGGAGTGGCTAGAACGGCGGCGATGTAAGGTTCAAGATTCGGCCATGGCTAGGGTTCGGTTGGGGAAAGAGATAGAGAGAGGAGGAGGTCCAGGGCTCGAGGGGGAGAAGAGAGGAGAGGCAGTCAGCGAGGGGGGAGCCTCTTATTGGGCTCGGAAAGCTCCGCAAGGGGAGGCAGGGACTCGTGCATGCACAATGTCCATGGCTCTTCTCCTGTTGGCTACAGGAAGAAGATGACCATCTTCTGAAAACCCCCTGCTCCTTTTTTTAATGTTTTCTGCCCTTTTCTGTCTCTGTAAATCAGTGTTTTTAGGCCCTTGGTAAAAGTTTGTGGAAAATTATTATTTACCATAATAGACCAGTGGTAAATATTTGAGCTGATTTGGATAAACATGGCAGAACAAAGTTGATTTAGTTTTTTCTACCAGAATTGAAATAGATTTTCTACAAATAGTTAAACAACTCCAATTTTTATGAAACTTTTCAAACGCTCCTTATTTATCATCAAGGGCCTGTCATAAATTTTTTAGGTCATTTGTAGTAAGTTTGTAGAACAAACTTGTTTTAATTTTGATTTAGTGCTGTCAAGAAAACAGTGTTGTTTGGGGCCTTAATCAACTTAATTTTTGCTTCCAGATCTTGGGATACCCTTATTTCATATAAAGACCATGTGATAAATTTTACAAAGCATTTAGAAAAGGTTTGTAGAACAAACTTGTTTCACTTTTGGTTTATTGCTGTGAAGGAAATTGATGTTTTCAAGGATTTAATGAATTCAAATTTTGGTGCCCTCTTTTGTCTGACCCTTGTTTATAATAAGGAAGCATTGGTAAAGTTCTTTGCTCCATTGCAGAAAGTTTTCAGAAGTAACTTGTTTGACCTTTCATCTTTTGGCAATTCTGGCATTTTTCAAATAATAAAGAATTTGGTTTTCTTACTCAATTATTCACCAAACAAAAGATGGAGGCTCACACCAACATGGAGAAGCAATCCATACCCACTGTTTTGGAAATTTGAAGGTTTTGAAAATAGTCTGGAAACAATTTGAATGAAGTCATTTTTTGCATGTCTCTCCTTTTTTCTAAAACACTTGGCATTTTCTTATAGTTGCCAGACTATCAATTTAGTTCTTGGAATGTAGCGTTCCCACATTTAAATAATGTAAGGACACTTGTGTCATTGTGCTAGTCCCTGGATTAATTGCTAGCACCATAGTACAAAATGAAATATCATGCAAATGCATCAAATTCTATTACATTGCATGATCCAGTCTTTACAAAATAATATTACAACTTGCATAGTCTTAGAAGACTAGTAGAAAACAAATAAATACAGCACATTGAGCCCATCTTCTTCATGTGCCACAGGCAAAACATGTTGGCGATAGTCTCGAGATCCTAAACGAAGTCCTCACTCGTCTTCAAAATCATCTACAGGATGGAATATGCAGCCACAAGGGAGTCAACATAATTTAATGTATTGGCAAGTAAAACTATGGTGGATATAAATAGCAAGACTAATACTACATGCTTATTTGGCTGAGTGGAGTTTTGGCTAAGTTTGCATAAAGCTAGTTTTCTCCTATCCTCTTTGTAAAACAAACTTTTCTTTTCAAAGGGTGGCACCATTGGACTGAAATCCAAGCACCACACCTACTGTTCACTTGGTCAAATTTTACTTATTGAAAATGGTGATGTGATTCTTCCGTCCATCCTTGTCCAGCTGCTAATAGTTGTCCATAACCGGGGACACGGCCAAGATCTTAGTTTGTTGACTCTGCATAGTTTGTGCATTTTCACCTTCAGACTCAAATCAGCCCAAACATCCTATACACTCTAAGTGCATTGAGGAAAGGAGAAGATTGAGACAATATCTTTTAGAAGCAAGAATTCAACCTAATGGCAAGACCCGTTCCACCTATAATTATGCTACATCTGCTTGTGAAGCCCAGGCTGAACCCTCACAACTTAGTTGATCAAGACACAGCCCATATGACTAAAGGCTGCACCGGAAGCAATCTAAACTTGGGGAACATCATAATCACTTTGTTCCTGGGTGGCATTCCTTCAAGTGAACTCCCCTCGGGAGACACTCAACTTTCAACAGCCCCGCACTACCAATCCACCCAGGTGGTTCATTGAAGTTGTTACATAGAATTGTTCCACGACATCAAGTAAAACAATTTCTGTAGCAAGGCTAAGCATCAACTAAGTACCAAGGCTTCAAAAATAACAAGGTATAAGGATGGCTACACACTACTAGGATATAGCATATCATAATATAACTTAGTAAAATTTCCTATCATGCATACTACTCAAAATCTACTAATTCATATAGAAAATAATGGGTAGTTGAATGATGTGTTACTTGACTTGTTGAAGTTGGTGAAGATATCACACTCTCTTCACAAAAGATCGTTGCTCTCCGTACAATCTATTCATTGAAAACGCAATAACAAAATAAACAAGCATCCTAGCAAACAAACATACAAGTGTAGAATACATACAGAGCAACGAACATATCAAAAGGGGTTTAACCAAGTTGGTTAGGACAAGGTCAAGGTTTTATTTTGAAAATATTCAATCTCTAATGGTTCAATATATTCTAAGGAGTTTACAAGGGTTTACTTGGGATGGACTAGGTTGAGTTTGTAGAAAACTAACTTTATTATAACCATACTTGTCGAGAAATTTCCAAGAGTTCACCAAGGTGATCTAAATATCTCAACTAAAGTAACACATAACAAAGTGTAACTCTTAGTTGTTTTCATCAAAACATTTGAGTGATCTAAGTTTAGTCTTTCCATTTTGGGTTAAGGTAGGTCTAGGTTCAACTAACTTCATATCAATGGAGATAACAAGATAAAGTATTGGGCTTTTCCATTTGGGTCAAGGTTTGGATAAAAGACAACTTGTTATTCTTCAACTTGTGTGGATTGCTCCAAGTCTTCACATACTTGTCTTCTTGAAGATCATCTTCATGCTTCTATTGTAGTCTTGTTGCTTCGATGGATTGTTCTCTTGGTCTTGATAGATTCTTCATGGCTTTCACTTCACTAATTGGTTTGGGTATGGGATGGTTACAAATACCACTAAGTAAAATAGAAAAGAAATAAAATAAGAAGAAAGATAGAAAGAGAGAGGGAGATGTTTTCTTCTGAATTTCTTCACACTTGTACTTCCTTGAGTTGCTTCTAGTTGTTGTGAAGTCCAATTCCCTGACTTCAAATTCTCCAATGATCTGCTTTGTAGCTCTTCGTGTTGCCACCAAGTTGAAGATGGATTTTCTTCTTGTGGTTGAGTCGTGACTTCCATTTTGTAAGCTTGATGGATTCTTGAAGCAAGAATACGGGAGTGGAGGAGTAGATGGAAAACAAAATCTAAGATATGGTAAAAAGGATAAATCACTATGTTGTGTTTTTTGGTCAAAACACATGGTCATGGTTCAAGGGTGTCCAAAATGGTTAGGAAATGATGTATCTGGTTCAAGGTTACCAAAAGGAAAAAAAATTGCTTAGGAAAACATATTCTAATTATTTATAGAATTAAATCTATGTCAAAAATAATCAAATAGTCCACTTAATTATAAATTCAATTTTAATTTGATCACATATTGTTTTGGACAGAGGGTGTGAAATTACACATCCTAAGATTCCCAAATATATTTTATTTGCAATTTTTGGATTTCTAGAATTTGAATTATGCCAAAATTCATCAAACAAGCATATTTAGAACTTGAACCAATTTAAGTTTGTAAAATTTGAATTTGAATAGTGCTAAAAGATTCCACACATTCTAGGGATTTCAAAAAGTCCAAGTTTGTTCAATTTGGACTTATGGTTGAAAAGTTATGATGATTTCAATATATAGGGGCTTTTCTGCAATTCTACCATTTAAATTCTATTCGGAGAAAAATTCAGAAAATGCTGGGACAGGTGGCTTCTTCCTATTGTTCAGGCTAGCTGGCATGGCGCTGACTGGGTGCTGACTGGGCTAGCTACGTGGCGCTGACATGGTTAAGTGATTTGATCCACACCGTCGGATCGAGATCCATCTGTGACTTACCCCTTCGATTAAAAGATCTAATCTGGGCCATCTGCTTCAAATCTAATGGTTGAAAACAATAGAGGGGGAAAGAGAGGTTCTTACCGCCGGGGGCTGGTCGGAAATGGAGGCGACGGTGGTCGGGGTTCTCGGTTCTTCACCCAGATGGCGTTACATGGGGTCTTCGGGCTCGAAGAGACCACAGAGTGGCTCAGCGCTGGACGACGGGGCGAATGGAGGTGACGGAGAGCACTCCCGCGTCGTGGTTCGCCCATGCAATGCAGATGGTACTCGTCGGGGCTCTGGTGAGCTTTGGGATCGACAGCGTGGTCGCTTCACTGCAGAAAAAATTCTAACCCGTGTCTTAGGACATGCGCACGGACAATGGGAGGAAGAGGAGGGGAAAAGCAGGGTCGGGGACCTTCTCCCTTGGTCGGATTTGACGACGTACAGCGACAGGCAGAAGCTCCTCCAGCGAGAGATTGTGAGGGATTGGCGGCCAAATTGGTAGATACGGGAGAGGGAAAATGGAGAGTAACCCAAGAGCTTTAAGGTGGAGGGATCTCGGCAATCAATCGTGCCTTAAACGTGGAGAAATCAATGGATTTCAAATCGGCCGAAACTGCCAAGTTTCTTCCATTTCCAGCGTTGAAGACGGTAGACATCAGTGATGACATCAGCAGGGTCCCACGTGGAAGAGGAAGAGGGGGAGAGGAGCAGGTTGGGCTGCTGTCGGGCTGGGTCGGCTGCTTTCTTTTTGTTTCTTTTTTTTCCTTTATGTTTTATGTATTAAACCATATATTTTGTTTTATAAATCCTTTTGTCCTCAAAAAAAATTCTAAAATTTTAAAATAAAAAAATATTTCAACTAAGAATGTTTGTGGGAAACTTTGGACACATTTCAAAAAAATTATTTTCAAGTTACCTTTAAATTCAGTATAGACACTTTATGTCGATTTTAAATAGTAGGGTTTAATAAAATATTTTGGCTCCAAATATAAATTTAGGAAATACCATTAGACATAATATTGATTTTAAAACACATGAACAATATTTTCACACACAAATAAAATTCTTGTTTTCATTTGAAATATTTGGGGTATTAATATCTCACTTGAAATCAATATAAATATATTATTCATATGAAATATTTTTGGAGTCATAGGAAGTTATTATAGGTACTAATCCTATGGTTTTAAATGCCATAAAAAAATTCAAGGTAATATTTGATTTGACAACATTTTATATAATAGGGTTTGTTAAGAGAAAACAATTACTTTGAACAAAGAATAATTAATTTGGAATAGGCTTTTAGGGTTTAGGAAATAGAGGCATATATGGATTTGTAATTCCAATTACATTGGAGAACAGATACCTCGCGCGTTGCAGCGGGAACCATTTAGAAACTATAATAAATTTAATATGCATCATTACAATGCAGAGGGCGGGGGTCTCAACGTACATTTCTAAAAACACATGTATGGCATATTATTTTGTCTAAACATACATGTAAAAATTAGTTGATCTCGAGGATAGTAAGTTTTAATATACATGTGATGAGTATGCATTATGAATTTTAATGTGAACAATTGGATGCTTTAATAAATAGATGATGTGTATCTTGCATGTAATGATTAATAAATATTAGTGAAGATTACATGGAATATTGATTGGCTAATAGGATGGATGATGTGGATAGCTTGCATGTTGAGATAGAAAAATAATTAATGCATGTTAGTGGGGTTTTGCTTTATAAGAAGTATAGATTGGAGAACAGATATAATATTTCTTTTGTGTTTTGTGTTTCTTTATTTTTGGTGACTTGCATTATCAAGAAAACAAAAGTTTCAATGTTTAGTGATTTTTTAACTTTCCAAAAACCAGGGATGTTACACGGAACTTCCTTGACAAGTATGCAAGATCAACAAATGGTTTTCTTTGTGAGTGGATTTATTTTCTCTTAAGGCTTTGCAGCTTGCTTGATTTATTTTTAGCAATAATATGGATGCCATCATGCATGAGCAAATGCAAAAGTGAAAATTTTACCCAAATTTTGTAGTAACTTTCTGTAGCAGCCTAGGGCTGTTACATATGCTAAGACTAGGCTTATTAGATGGGTGTTCCTTTTACAAGAGTTTGCTTTGCATATTGTGGATAGGAACGGTGCTGAAAATCCTGTTGCTGATAACTTGTCTCGATTGGAGAACATTGATTTTTACCCCATTCATGTTAATGATAGTTTTCCAAATGAACAGTTGGCTGCAATAAAGGTAAAATCCCAAGATAGTCCTTGGTATGCTGATTATGCTAACTATATCGTTTCAAAGTATTTGCCTCCAACATGTACAGCTCAACAAAGAAGAAAATTCTTTTATGATTTGAGGCATTATTTTTGCGATGACCCACATTTATATAAAGAAGGAGTAGATGGTATTATGAGAATATGTGTTCTAGATCATGAACAACGTGAAATATTGAAAAGGTGCCATGGTAGTGCTTATGGAGGACATCACGCTGGAGATAGAACCACAAGAAGGTTCTACAATCAATTTTTTACTGGCCTACTCTCTTTAAAGATGCACGTAAATTTATTTTATCTTGTGAGGAATGTCAAAGAGTTGGTAATATTTCTAGACGTAATAAAATGCCTATGAGTTATTCTCTTGTTATTGAACCTTTTGATTGTTGGAGATTTGACTTTCCTCCTTCGAATGGTTACAAACATATTCTTCTTGTTGTTGATTATGTTACTAAGTGGGTAGAAGCTATACGTACAAAAAATGCTGCTGGTGAGACCTCTTTAAAAATGCTTAAAGATGTTATTTTCCCTAGGATTGGTGTGCATAGATATCTTATGACTGATGGAGGTTCCCATTTTATTCATGGTGGTTTTAGAAAAACCCTTGCAAAATATGATGTTAATCATAGAATTGCCTCAGCTTATCATCCTTAAACCAGTGGGCAAGTAGAATTATCAAATAGAGAAATTAAATCTATCTTGCAAAAAGACTGTTAATAAATCTAGAAAGAATTGGTGTGATAAGTTGAATGTTGCTTTATGGGCTTATAGAACTGCTTATAAAAATCCTATGGGTATGTCTCCTTATAAAATGTTTTATGGAAAAGCTTGTCACTTTCCTTTAGAACTAGAACACAAAGCTTATTGGGCCGTGAAAAACCTTAATAAAGATTTGAAACTTGCTGGTAAGAAAAGAATGCTTGATTTGAATCATCTAGATGAATGGAGATGTGAAGCTTATGAAAATGCTAGACTCTTTAAAGATAAAGTTAAACAATGGCATGATAGGAGAATTCTTAAAAGAGACTTTTATGTTGGTGAAAAAGTTCTATTGTATCGGTCTCGTCTCAGATTTTTTGCAGGAAAATTACTCTCGAGATGGGAAGGCCCTTATGTTATTGAAGAAGTGTATCGTTCGGGTGTAATCAAAATTGCTTCCCTCAAAGATAACACTACACAAGTGGTAAATGGGCAAAGACTCAAACATTAGACGGAAGATTCCAGAATCTGCAGAGTCTGTTTTGGAATAGGTAACAATTATCTTAAGAAAAAGTTCGCGGATTACCTTCCAAGTTACAAATTGTTGCCGAGCCGTAGAAGAGTAGGAGGAGGTGCCCGAGGGCACCATACCATGCATGGGCGCGGCCCCACCCTTGGCCGCACCTGGCTATGGTGTGGGCGCCCCGGAGCCCCTCTCCGACTCGTTTTGACCTGGAATTTCCTTCCGTTGTATATGTTTCTGATATTTAACCCCCCGGCCCCCCGAGGTCCGTATATCGTTTTTTCGTCGTGTTTCTGTTTCAAGCTGTTTCTGCCAGGTTACATCTTCAGATCTAGAGCTACGATGTCCTCTTTCGGACCTCCCAAAGACAGTTTCTTTCCGAACATCGTCAACCCGTACATGATCGAGTTGAAGATGCATCCAAAAGAGTTGCTGCTCAAGGATGGGGAGGTGCATATTGAAGATGTTTGGGGTCCTAAAGGAGAAGGCGGTCTGGAAGCTAGGATGGAAGAGCTGGAGCAAGAAATCTTTAGGTACAAGAAGATGGCGGAGCGTGAAGTTTATATCATCCACATGATAAAGACATAACTTATCTCTGAGTACAAGAAGGAGACTTTAAAGCTTTGGGAGGACATCTTCTCACTCACCGAGACCGTCAACAAATTGCAAGCACAACTCTATGATGTGCAGAATCAGAACTGTGAGTATGAAAACAAGTATAAACATATAAGCTCTGCTGCTAGTTTTAGGATATTAGAGACCAAGACATCATTTGTGGATGGGGAGCTTTTACCTTGGAAGTTTGATGATGAGAAGGATTCATCACCACCACCACCAAAGAATTAATTTGGCATTCGTATTGGCATCCCCTTTGCTTGTTCCAAGCTTGGGGTAGTGCTGCTGTATCACACCTTTATCTTTCATCCTTTTACCTTTTAGTAGAATCATATCATGAGTCGAGGAAATATCATATAGTATGGTTTGTAGTATGGAAGTATCACTCTTTAGTTGGTTATCGTTGTATCCCTTGGTTTGAGTTGCCGTAATGAAATAATAATGAGAAATTTAATCATCTACTTGCTCTACTTTATTTTCGTTTGCAATTTTTGTTATACGAAGGATCTTGTTATTAGTATTGGTATCAATGTTGGAGTTTCATGTTAATCTAGTTGGTTTTGGCATTGGTCAGTAGTTTCAATATGTTGAGACTTAAGTAGAAAAGAGGGATTTGCATGTACATATATTATTCCATGATCTTTCTTTCTTGTTAGCTCATAAGCTTAGTATTCTCAAGTAAGATTGTTTTACCTTCAAGGAAGATTGCATGATTGGTTTTATCATATATGTATTTGTTTGTTTTACCTCAATTCTTATGCTTGCTACCCAACCTTCTAGCCAAAAACTTGTACTGAGAGGGAATGCTTCTCGTGCATCCAAACCTTTGTGTCCACCATACCTACCTATATGTGGTATTCATCGCCACTCCAAGTAAATTGCTTATGTGCTACCTTTAAAACATTCAAAATTACACCTGTTTTGTGCCCCTGTTTTAGCTCATGAGGACGCAAATAGAGAATATTTATCTCACTTGTTGATTGGACTTTACATACCTGGACTAGTGGCTTCATCCTCTTATCCAAATTCTAGAAGAGCTGGCAGCGGGGTTCCCAGCCCCAAATAATAATACAAATTATCTTCACTATTTCCCCCCTGATTTATCAGTCAAAGCATAATTGTGTAAACAAAAGATAAAGAGGGATGACCTTCTATACCACTTGTGTCCTTCAATGGGATCCGCTCTTGTGAAGTCTAGTTGGCTTTTGACGTACTGTATTTTTTGTTTGCCATTCGTTGACATAAGCATACACCTCTCGAAAAATGAGAAACTCCTCCATGGTATGTGATTGTTGGCAGGCACCCGAGGATTCAGTTAGCCATGGTTTGCGTAAGAAAGGTTGGGAGGAGTGTCAACCATTTTATAATCTATTTATCAAATGAAAAGCTCTAGCACATGAGTTAATCCATGCTTCCCTCTGCGAAGGGCCTATCTTTTACCCTTATGTTGAGTCAGTAAACCTACTCCCCTCTGTCTTAAGCAAGCATTTGAGTTGTTGTGATCCATCCATCTATATGTTGATTTACTCAATCATGTTCTTTATTCTTCCTTGTTTGTACAAATGATTTTATCTGTTTGAATACCACTTTGAAAGTTACCAATGTTTGCAAAGAGACTGTTATAATTGAGCATGATAAACTCTGCAATATAAGCTCTAGTATAAAGACTCTGATCGAAAGATAAGTACACTGTTAATTGTTCTCTGGCCAAGAACAAAGTTTTCCTTTACCAATTTTGATTTCCTTTTTGCACCTTTATTGTGATTTCCTCTACTTGTTTCAAGTTTTATTATATGAGGGGAAGTTGTTGTCTAAAATGACATGTTCTTTGTTAGATGTGATGCCTCTTGTTCGTATTTTATTTATCGAAACCTCACACTATAAACTTGTGGTCATGTTTACTGAGTTCAGTTTCACTTGGGGACAAGCGAGGTCTAAGCTTGGAGGGAATTGATACGTCCATTTTGCATCACTATTTTATATTGTTATTTTCTGTTATTCATCGATATAGTTCATGTTATGATGCATCACTTATGTTATTTTTATCTTATTTTTCGTGTTTTATAATTTTTGGAGAATAAGCAACGGGACCAGAAATCTGATGGAAAAAAGCACCATAGATATACCCTATTTCAGAAGATCAGAAGAAGAGGGGGATACCGGAGGAGTCTTAGAAGTTCCGAGGAGGAAGTCAGCCAGTAGGGCACCTGGAGGGGGGCCACCTGGGGTCCACACCACCAGGCGGCGCCCCCCTCTGGCCGCGCCTGGGGGGTGGTCTGGCCCCTCTGGCCTACTCCTGGGTGCCCCCTTTCCCGTACTTGACCCCGAGGGAACCCTAAGACCCAAAAACATAATCGAAGAATTATCCCGCCGCTGCCTCGGGGCGTAAAACAACAGAGAGAGAAAAGCTCTCCGACAGGGAGAAATCTGCCGGGGAAATTCCTTCCCGGAGAGGGGGAATCGTCACCATCGTCACCTTCATAGCTCCGGGCATCATCAAGATCGTCATCGTCATCACCACCATCATCAGCACCCTCATCATCCACCTTCATCCTGCTGTAACAGTAAGGGGTATTTATGGTTGCTCTTCACTAGATCTCTCTCTCCCGGTGTGCATTACTTGTTAGAAGTTGATGCTTGTGAGAATTATCGGTGTCTACACTTTATGACCAGATTGTTATTATCCATTCTATTACCTCTGATTATGATCCATATGATGTCTTGTGAGTAGTTCGTTTAGTTCTTGAGGATATGGGAGAAGTCATGTTGTTAGTAGTTGAATTATGTTGAAGTAATATCTTGTGGTTCGGTATTTAAGTTGTGGCGCTATTCTTCTAGTGGTGTCATGTGAACGTTGACTACATGATACTTCACCTTTATGGGCCTAGGAGGATTCATTGTGTATTTGGCTACTAATTGTGGGGTTGCCGGCGTGACAGAAACCTAAACCCCCGTTAGGAAACCAATGCACGAGGGAGTGTAGGATACCGGACTTTTAAGGTTGTGGTTAGATTTATCTTAATTACTTTCTTGTATTTGAGGATGCTTACGAGGGGTATAATCACAAGTATGTATTAGTCCTAGTTGGTCGGTGCATTAGCATAGTTTCACCCACACAACACTTAACGAACCAATAAATACTAATCAATCACAATGAAGCGAAAGCACTTGACGAAATTCACATGTGTCCTCGAGAACGTTTGGTAATCATAAGTAGAACAACCGGCTTGTCCTTTGCTCTCAAAAGGATTGGGCCACTCGCTGCAATATTATTTACTGTCTTTTATTTACGCGCACTTTATTTATCTGCTATATATATCAAAAACCACCAAAAACCTGTTTGCTAGTGTTTACAGTGAATCCTCTATCCAACCTGCTTGTCAACACCTTCTGCTCCTCGTTGGGTTCGACACTCTTATTTATCGAAAGTACTACGATACACCCCCTATACTTGTGGGTCATCAAGGCCATATCCTCCTAATAATAATAATATTGATAGGGACATAATAGAGGTCCATGAGGTTCATTCATGCTTGAGTTGGAAAGAAATATTAAGCCTCACTGATGTTTATGATAAGGTGAATTCTTTCCTCACAAATAGTGTTTGTGTTTATGAGAATGTTATACTACCTAAGCCTATGAATTTATGTATGATTAGGTTTATTAATAACACAAACATGGATGGAGAAGAGGAAGCAAGGAGCAAGAGGAGGAAGCGTGGAAAACAACAACAAGGAATAAATGTTTCAGTTCGGACTGCCAGGAGTCCAGAATTTGAAATAGTCATGGATTCTTCATACGGGCTCCAAATACAGCAAACAAGCACTCTACGGATAGGGAATTTGATGGGCTTTCCAATGGATCCGGCCCCATCAAGAAATTCGACTCGTGCAAGCCGTGGTGACCGAAACAAGCCACGAATAGTTTTCTGCCAGTTTCCAAATCGAGTCCAATTGGTCTGTATACCAATATGGCCGCACCCCTTTGTGTGTGGGGTCGGTTTGTATCCATATGTGTTAGGAAATAGGAGTCCTAGTCGAGTAGGAGAGGGATTGCTTGCGCAAGGAGCTTGTGGCCGCACCCCTCCCTCATATATAGCTACCACCTGCGTGTGGAATAGGATCAGACTACGATTGAATCAAACAAACCCCATAGCCCCTAGTTGAAACTGCTTGTTAGCCTTTCATACTAGTGGTTCATCTGCAAACTTTACGTGATACCTGCTGTTCCACTGGGAATAAGACGGTACAGTACCACTTGTAGTCGGTGGATTACTTGTGCAAGAGTGTGGAGTTAAGAATATCCATTGGGTTGCTATCTGTTGCATTGGCTTCAGGGATCAGCCGGAGAGTTCTTAGTGGCGCACTAGTTATCAATACAGAAGTTATCTGTGAGTTCACTGAGAAGATTGGGCCACCCCTTATCATCTTGGTATCAGCGTCAAAGCGAGTCGCACGCTTTGCGCGCGCCGATCCAAGCGAGCGGCTCCGTGTCGGATCCTATCCGACCACGATCCGTCAGCGGCCACGCGCTTCGAGAACGCAGCGAACAGACCCGATTCGTGTTCCGTCTCGGAAGTCCACGCGCGGTACGCGCGCTGTGTTGCATCCGACCAAACCACCACGCGCGTCTCGTTTTCCGCACCGACAACGCGCGGTTCCCACGCGCTGTTGGTTTCCTTCCACGAGATCCAAACAACCAGCACGCGCACCTACCACCAACCGCGCGCCGTTTTTTTTTCTTCCCACCTGCACACCGCTCCACAACCAGACAAAAACGCCAAACGAATCCCCACGCGCGTCGGACCACGCGGTAGTTGCGCGCCGATCCTTGTCGGTTTCGTGTCGCTGCTTCCAATATTTCGCGCGTTTTGTTTTTCCTTCCGCGTCATCGCTATTGCGCGTCCTTCGCTACCAGCTGCTACGCCCACGCCAAACGCGCGCACTGCCAACAGAAACCACCTGGACCGCGGCTGTTTTCGGCGTGGACTCGGTCCGTGCGCCTGGCCATCTGCGCGTGCGTATTATTTTCCGTGGACTCGTTTTGTGTTGCAGGCCACACATCGTGAGCTATTTTTCTCCACAGATTCTTGTGCTGATCTTTGTGAGCCTTAGCCAGAGCCCTTCTACAGCAAAATTTAGGTACCATAACCCATAAGACTAGCTATCTTTTGCTCGTTTTCAGGCTGCTCTTTATCTCATATTTGTGTCACATTGTTCATAGCATTGTTACCACTTGATAGTATTGCTCCTAGTGTTGTTATTTGGCCAGTAAAAAGTATCAAAAAAAGAGAAAAAGAAAAAAAAACAGAATTGAGAAAAAGCAAAAAGGCCTTGAGATACATTGATATATTTGTGGAGCTGATTTTCATCATTGCTATATTGACACACCTTTGAGCAATCTTGTGCCTGAATATTTTTTGAGCGTGGCTAGTGTCTTTCCAGTGCATTGCAAAATTTCCTCCATATATTTGCATTGCCACATTTGTCTCCATACTTGGTGTGTGTTTCCTGTGCTTTTTATATCACATTGGACAGCAAATAGGAATTGTTATTTTGGTGTTGTTAGGTATCCATACCAAGCCCCACCATATACCTTGTTTGTCTTGTGATTGTTAGCACCCTGGGTATTCTCTTCTTCACATCAAAGCATATTAGTTGCCACTACTTGTTGGTAAGTATTTCTATTCACTTTGGAACGGTAAGATAATCTATTGTCTTGCTAGATTTTTGAGTGAGTTGTGAGAGAACACCACATCCCATTGTTATTTTGTTACTAACAAGTTAATCAATGGAGTTTTCTAGTTCTTCTTGGTGCAGTGATGCTTTCTGGGAGGAGGATTCTAGTGGAATACTTGCAGCAAATTTGTTCCACTTCAGAGGAGACATCAATGGTAGTACTGTTGCTATTACTCTTGATAAGCGTACATGGCGTAATTTTGTTAATATTGAGGTTGTTGAAGCATTCCAGTTGACAACTTATGCAACTCGCAGTCCATTTATGCTAAAAACTAATGATGCTCCACTTCACATTACTCATGCTACTTGGATTCCGTTAACTATTTATGATCATACAGTGCGCATTAGGTGTTATGTGCTTCCTAGAGCATTTACTTGTTGTCACCTTTTGTTGAGTGATTCTTGGTGCACTGTCTATAAGGTTAATTTTGATAGCCATTATCCTGATTTACAATTCTTTTGGAATAAAAAGAGAGATTGGATAATACATGAAAGTCCTACAACATTTAAAAGAATTAGACATCAACCATTGGTTATGAGATCTGTAGAGGTTAAGAAGACCTATGAGGCTGTTTCTACTAATGTAACTATGTCTACTCCTAGTGTTGTGTCTTGTGATGTGCAGGTTGCTTTTGAAGAAAGGGAGCCTATAGTACAACCTGCACCACCACCACCACCATCACATCCATTGGAGGAGCATGCCATTGTGCCTAGTTTTGTTTCTTGTGATATGCAGGTTACTTTTGAAGAAAGGGAGCCACAACAAGTAGAACCTGCATCTCCACTTGAGATAGTTGAATTGGTACCTAATAATTCTGAGGAGGTTGCTATTGATAAAGGTGCTGATTTCGTATTACCCCTCTCAAGTATTGATTTATGTGAACCCACTAAATTGCTAGTTGATTCTTGTGAGTTAACAAGCATAGATAGTCCAACTACATGTGATAATGTGCTAATTTCGAAATTTAATCATGTGGTTTTGATTTCACATAAAGAAGTACTTGCTAAAATACCACCTAATGATATTGTGGATTACATCATGTTAAATGAATCAATTAATGTGCAAAGTGCTATGAAAAAGGTTGCTGAAATTTCATATGTCAATTCTAGCAATTATGTTTCTTCTTTCACTTTTAACTTGATTGGTGATTATAACATGAGTGAAATTTTTATGGTGGATCATATATGCATAACATGTGATCATGTGGCCGATTTGAACATTGTTTTACCTTGGGTAACTAAGCTACAACTTCCTACATATGAGCATGATTTTACACATATGTTTGGTTTGCCACAATACTTGTCACATACATGTGCTAATAAATTGTTCTTCACTTATATTTGCAAATTAAGTTGCAATTTTCATGATGAAAATAATAAGCATGTTCCCACCTTTGAGTGTAGTAATAAACATAAATTTGATCATAGATCTTCTGTGAGAATACTTGAATTGATACTAAACAATAAAAATATATACACATATGGTTCTCATTTTGATCATGATTTATTGAGCTTCACTTATATTTGCAATTGTGATTGCTATTTTATGGAGTGCTATGACAGGGCACAATTTTATGATATGATAACAACTAATGCACCTCATTATAGATATTTGTATTGTGCATACACGTTGTTCTTTTTGTTTCTCCCACTTTCAGCTTACTACAAGCCGAGGACGGCTTGTCTTGAAGAAAGGGAGGATGATAGGGACATAATAGAGGTCCATGAGGTTCATTCATGCTTGAGTTGGAAAGAAATATTAAGCCTCACTGATGTTTATGATAAGGTGAATTCTTTCCTCACAAATAGTGTTTGTGTTTATGAGAATGTTATACTACCTAAGCCTATGAATTTATGTATGATTAGGTTTATTAATAACACAAACATGGATGGAGAAGAGGAAGCAAGGAGCAAGAGGAGGAAGCGTGGAAAACAACAACAAGGAATAAATGTTTCAGTTCGGACTGCCAGGAGTCCAGAATTTGAAATAGTCATGGATTCTTCATACGGGCTCCAAATACAGCAAACAAGCACTCTACGGATAGGGAATTTGACGGGCTTTCCAATGGATCCGGCCCCATCAAGAAATTCGACTCGTGCAAGCCGTGGTGACCGAAACAAGCCACGAATAGTTTTCTGCCAGTTTCCAAATCGAGTCCAATTGGTCTGTATACCAATATGGCCGCACCCCTTTGTGTGTGGGGTCGGTTTGTATCCATATGTGTTAGGAAATAGGAGTCCTAGTCGAGTAGGAGAGGGATTGCTTGCGCAAGGAGCTTGTGGCCGCACCCCTCCCTCATATATAGCTACCACCTGCGTGTGGAATAGGATCAGACTACGATTGAATCAAACAAACCCCATAGCCCCTAGTTGAAACTGCTTGTTAGCCTTTCATACTAGTGGTTCATCTGCAAACTTTACGTGATACCTGCTGTTCCACTGGGAATAAGACGGTACAGTACCACTTGTAGTCGGTGGATTACTTGTGCAAGAGTGTGGAGTTAAGAATATCCATTGGGTTGCTATCTGTTGCATTGGCTTCAGGGATCAGCCGGAGAGTTCTTAGTGGCGCACTAGTTATCAATACAGAAGTTATCTGTGAGTTCACTGAGAAGATTGGGCCACCCCTTATCAAATATCTATGCCAACTCTTATGGTAATTCCTACAACAACAATAAAAGTGTATCCTCTGATCTTGAAAACATGCTTAAGAATATTATTAGTACACAAACAAATTTTAATAAATCCGTTGAGGAAAAGTTTGGCAAAATTGATGTTCTTTCTTCTAAAGTTGATAGCCTTTCTCTTGATGTTGATCTTCTTAAAATAAAGGTTATGCCTCATGATGTTAAAGAAAGAAAAACTTTGAATGCCATTCAAGTTCAAATTGATGACAATGTTAGGATGTTAGCTGAACTGCATGCTAGATGGGAAAGAGAAGATGAAATAGCTGGAAAGAATAATATATCTGACCTTCTACTATTAATGGTAAAGTAATTGGTGTTGGCAATACTTCCACTTCTGCTGTTAAACGTTTAAAATTGCATGAAACTACTGAAACTGTTCCTGATAAAAGTGCTGAATTTTTTTAAAATATGGGAGACGATTGTCCCATTACCTTTGATAAAAATGATCTTGATTTGATTATTGTAATATATCTAAAGTAATTATGTTCCTATAAAATCTTTCTAGTTGTCCGAATGCTAGTGCTATGAATATGGCTTTCACAAAACATATTACAAATGCTCTCATACAAATTAGAGAAGATGAATTTAGATGTCAAGCCTCTATCCCTAGGAAGTTAGATGATGGTTGGAAACCCATCATTAAAATGAAGGTGAATGATTTTTATTGCAATGCTTTATGTGATCTTGGTGCTAGTATCTCTGTTATGCCTAAGAAACTTTATGATATGCTTGATTTGCCTCCTTTGGAACACTATTATTTGGATATTCGTCTTGTTGATAATGTTAGAAAGAAAACTTTGTTGAGAGTTGATGATGTTATTATTATGGTTAATAATAACCTTGTCCCCATTGATTTTGTTTTTTATAAATATTGAATGCAATGCTTCTTGTCCTATTGTTTTGGGAAGACATTTTCTTAGAACTATTGGTGATGTTATTGATTGGAAAAAGGGAATATTAAATATCAATTCCCACTCAAGAAAGGTATGGAACACTTTCCTAGGAAGAGAATTAAGTTGCCTTTTGATTCTATGTTAAGAACAAGTTACAATTTGGATGCTTCTTCACTTGAAAATACTGGATTCTAAGCTTTCTCGGCCTAGCTAAAAGGTGTAAAAGAAAAACACTTCTTGGGAGATAACCCGTGGTTTTATTTTTGCTTTGTTTTTCACTGTTTTCTTTGAGTCAAGGTGTTGTTTACTTCTTTACAAAATCCTTTTTATCTTTATTTTCATACATTTGTTGTGCCAAGTAAAGCCTCTAGTGAGAGTTGAGGTTGGTTTTGGATTTCTGCGCAGGAAACAGAATTCTGTTGCCCACCCTATAAAATCGCATAATTCACAGACCAAAATGATTTGCAAATTTTTGTGCTTCTTCCTCAGCTAATTCCAAAACTTTTTCTAGCTTTACGTTTTTTGATCTGAGCAACATATGTGCCCCAAATTTTTTTGTATTTACAGACTGTTCTGGTTTTGACAGATTCTATCTTTTTGCTTGCATTCACTCTTTTACTATGTCGAGTGGATTTCTTTGCCTCACAAAACAACGATGGTTGTAGCTAATGTTTAAAAGTATTCATAATTCTTGTGTCCATGTAGATCATGTGAATTTTTTATTTTACACTAACCCTCTAATGTGAATTACATTGTGTGTGGTATGAAGAAAGTTTCCAAGGGTCAAGAGAAGAGGGTGATATAATGTCATCAAGAAGAGTCCAAAGCCAGAGCTTAGGGATGTCCACATGGTTCATCCCATAAAATACTAAGAATACTCAAGCATCTAATCTTGGGGATGCCCAGGTCATCCCCTTCTTCGTCAACAGTTTATCAGGTCACTTCTAGTGAAACTATATTTTTATTTGGTCACATCATATGCATTTTACTTGGAGCGTCTGTTTGTTTTTTGTTTTGTTTTCTTTTGTTTTCCTTTCTGCAATAAATATGTTTGGAACCCATCATTCTTTGTGTGCGAGAGAGACACGCTCCGCTTTTTCATATGAAAACTCGTTTTCTTCCATGCTCGTATCCTTAGTTTTTCTTCTAGCCGCTACGCATCCTTTTAACTCATGTTTTTCATGCATCTCTTATTCAGAGCTGTTAGTTCTAGTAGAATTACGTTAGTACTCTCTTGTTACATTGTTATATCTCTTGGAGAGTTTTTGTTTAGTATAAAATGATTTGTGTTGGAAAGAAGTAGTACAATTTCCGTGCTTATAACGGTGCAAATAGAAGCTTGTATAGACCGTGGCTAGACTATTTCATGTCATGCTAGATATTATTTTAATTATATGTTTAGTAGTTTTTAGTGTAGCATAACTTGTCTCAAATAGCTGAGAGTGCTTAATGTGCCATTGAAAGAATCATGAGTTGTTTTTATCA
Organism: Alopecurus myosuroides; assembly: GCA_028641055.1. Taxonomy (NCBI): domain Eukaryota; kingdom Viridiplantae; phylum Streptophyta; class Magnoliopsida; order Poales; family Poaceae; genus Alopecurus; species Alopecurus myosuroides. The sequence goes on from CM054062.1 coordinate 122,384,662, forward strand.
TATTGAAGCATGAATTTGTAGTGTTCTCCTTTGAATGCTTTATTTGGTTGACTTGGCACATTCCTACACCATGTTTATGACTAAGAACCAGTCACTTATAGCCTCTATAATCATTTAGGTTTTTTACTTTTAATACCCTTTATGCTTTGATTAATAATTTTTTTGTCGCTATGCATGATTATGGTCATTATTGCTCTCTTGATTTGCCGTTCCCAGTCTTTTGCTAGCCTCCACCTCTACTGAGTATGAGCTCTACTCGTGCATCCAACTACCAAAAACCAAAGTTTGCCAAATGTGTCCACCATACCTACCTACATGTGGTATTTAACCGCCACTCCAAGTAAATTTCTCATGTGCTACCTTTAAAACTTTCAAAATTACTCCTAGTTTGTGCCCCTGTTTTAGCTCATGAGGACGTAAATAGAGAATCTTAATCTCACTTGTTGATTGGACTTTACACACCTAGACTAGTGGCATCATCAGCTTATCCAAATGCTAGAAGAGCTAGCAACGGGGTTCCCAACCCCAAAATTGGTTACTAAAAATTGTCTTCACTATTTTTGCCCCTGATTTATCAATCAAAGCATAATTGTGTAAACAAAGGAGAAAGAGGGATGACCTTCTAACCCCAGCCGTGTCCTTCAATGGGAGCCGCTCTGGTGAAGTCTAGTTGGCTTGTGACGTACTGTATTTTATGTTTACCATTCGTTGACATAAGCATACACCTCTCTAAAAAAATGTTTTCAATACCACTTTTTAATAAAATAAAAAGCTCTAGCACATGAGTTAATCCCTACTTCCCTCTACGAAGGGCATTTCTTTTACTTTTATGTTGAGTCTCCATATTCTAACTCTATGCACAGTTGAAAGAGCGTAGTTGCCATTCTGAGTTTATTGTGCATTAATCCCAAAGATTATTATTAATCGATTCATGATGTGTTATTACTTGCTCTCAAATTATTTGTTCTAGTCATCCACTTGAAATTTGAAGGTGTCCTGACATTTATGTTTTGCCCCACTCTAAAGGACAAGCGAAATATCACTTTGCTATGTTTTCTTTATGCTCTTAAGAAATGTATAACTTTCAAGTGCATTATTATTCCTGATGTTTTATTTTTGTTACTTTTCATGATGCAAAGTGATTGCAAAGTTTCATTGTTAGAATTATATCTATCATGCATGTGTTTAAAGTACTATGATCTCAGCATACATATGCTTTTACTTTATGATGATCAAGTTTATGTTGGTAGCATGTAACCTCAGAAATTATTTGTTATTATCGTTTACCTACTCGAGGACGAGTAGGAAATAAGCTTGGGGATGTTGATACGTCATAAACATATTCATAATTTGTGATGTTCCATGTTGTTTTCATACTATATGCAACATGTTTCCTTTACACTTTATGCCTTTTTTATCGATTTTCTAGGACTAACCTATTGACAAGATGCCACAGAGCTAGTTCATGTTTTCTGATGTTTTTAGTTTCAGAAAAGTTGTTCTGGAAATATTCTCGGAATTGGACGATTTGAAGCTCGGAAGTCTTAGAAATCTATCGTGCACACGGAGTCCGGAGGGGACCCGGAGGGGGGCTAGAGGGGCCCCACACCAGAGGGCGGCGCCCCCCTCTGGCCGCGCCCAGGGGTGGTGTGGGCCCCCTGGCCGCCCACTGATGTTGCCCTCTCGTCTATTTATACCTCGGGAGGTTAACCCTAAATACCCGAGCCTTTTACACCAAAAACATCCGCAGCCTCCGTCATCGTCAACCCTAGGTCGGGAGGGTTCTCGAGCTCTCCCCGGCACCCTGCCGAGAGGTGGAATAATCACCTGAGGGCTCTTCATCACCATGCCTGCCTCCGGAATGATGCATGAGTAGTTCATCCTTGGACTACAGGTCCATAGCAGTAGCTAGATGGTTGTTCTCTCCTCTTTATGTCTCATGTTTAGATTTTGTGAGCTGTCTAACATGATCAAGATCATCTTACTGTAATGCTACATGTTGTGTTTGCTGGGATCTGATGAATATTGAATGCTATGTACAATGATTATCAATCTATCATGTTCTTTTTACGTGTATGTTATTTATGATCTTGCATGCTCTCCGTTGCTAGTAGATACTATGGCCAAGTAGATGCTTGTAACTCCAAGAGGGTGTATTTATGCTCAATAGTGGGTTCATGCCTCCCTTTCGAGTGACAGAAACGTAAACGGGTGGGGGATGTGCTGTTGCCATTAGGGATAAAACAACGATGTTTACATTACATACTTTGCTTAATGCAATTATCTGTTACTTGCAACTTAATACCCATGGTTTGCTCGGATCACATTCTGAGGATGGATTATTAGTCATAGATGCAGTTGGATAACTGTCCATGTATCTTGTTGTAATGCATGCAGGAATCATATAGTAATCATCATCTCATGCATATGCACTATGGTGCAACCTTTATATATGTAAAGTGCCCGACTGTAATTTGTTTACCCAACATGATATCTATCTGTTTTCGAGAGACAACACTAGTGAACTGTGGAACCCGGTCCATTTCCTCTATACTGATAATACAACCAGTGCAATCACTGTTCTCATATTGTTCCTACTCTTTTCCTACCGCCATCACTGTTCTCTTTTCATCTACTGCAAACAAGTACCGTTTTCCACACCATACGATTAACCTCTTTGTTTTCAGCAAAACCGGTGAGATTGACAACCTCACTGCTTTGTTGGGGCAAAGTGATTTGATTGTGTTGTGTAGCTTCCACGTTGCTTCTGAACCGGTAGTGCGCCCTACCACATCAGCTGCATTAACCTTCAGAAGTGATTTATTTCTCGTACTGGTCGATTCAACCTTGGTTTCTTTCTAAGGGAAAACTTTTCGTTGCACTCTTCACACCCTACACTTGGGGTCTTCCAATTTTAGCCATCATTTGCCATGACAATACATACGGCAAAGCTTAACACATCAAAGAAAAAATTGTTGATGGCCTAACCCCACAAAGTTGTCCATAGTACGAGCCCAGAATCAGCTAGGGTTTCCCTCGAAAATGTGTGACGAGGTTTCGGTAACCATCCCCCTTTGCGTGTGGCTATACTCTTGTTATATATGCCATGGGTGTATTAGGAAATTTATGCGACGCTACAAAAAAATAAAAATAAAATACACATTTTTATGTTGTTTTTATGACTATTATGTTGCTATGACTCAAAAAAATTTCAGTTTACTGCCACGTATTCTCTTATGTATCAAACATGAATATAAATAATTACATATGTAATATAAATTTTTGACTTGGAAACATAAAAAAAAATTATGGATGCAAAATAATTTTTCTACACACACACATATATATATATATATGAGACTCATATTATATATTCTCAGTGGTACATAATCCCACCAGGCAACCGGGTATGAGCTCATATGATGTACCCGTTAGCAAGGTTTTCTTATTTTTTGAGATCTACCCGTTAGCAGGTTTGCGCACCGTGCACGGCATGAAAAAACAGATAAGGTATGCCCACCGGTTTTGCAAGTGCCTATTGCATGACAAAAAAAAGAGGATTAAGGTATGTAGTCATACCAAACTTAGGGCCCGTTTGTTTCTCAGGTATTTTCAGGGATTTGCGAGTTTTTTCCTGGCCCATTCCCGAGACCCGGCAGATCGTTTTTGGCCCATTTGTTTCTGGAGTTTCTGGGCCGGTAATTTCCCCACGTTTCCCTGTGTTTCCCCCTAGCCCGTCCATCAGCCCAGTTTCTTTTCGCAACAGAATATGCGACCTAGGCCTCGCGTATCCCCGAGCTGAGACGAACGAACATGGCGGCGGCGTCCGAGGAGAGAGAGAGAGGCGGGCGGCAAGCAAGGGAGACGGAAGGGGAGAGAGGGACGGCTTCCGAGGCGTGCGGAGCCGCATCTTCGATTCCCTGGCCGAGCTGCATCTTCGATCCCCGGCCGAGCCACATCGACGTCGCCGTCATTCTTGCGAATCTTCCGGTATGCCTCTCTCTCACTCCCTCCCTCTCTATGCGCGCGAGTAGTGACGTTTGCGGTGCGGGCTGTGTTGACGCGTCCGGCGATGATGGACGACGCGGTGTCCATGCCCACCTCGATGGCCCTGGCCGCCGAGCCGGGCTTCCTCCTGCGCCGGCGAGTTCGTCACCGGAACGCTCTCCACCCGCGTCCAGTCCGTCGACGTCCGCGTCGAGACCAAGTCCAAGGTTTTCTGCTTTCCTTCCTTCTCGGCCCTCACTCCTCCTGGGACACATCAGTGACCAGACCTAGATTGATTGATCATCTTTTTCGCCGGCGATGGATTGGTGACGAAACTGCTGGAACTGGGTGCGATCGCTTCGGCTAGTGTGCTACCTAGCGATTAATTGTGGGTGCCCAACCACGGGAAGGTTTATGGCCACCCTGGCCCAAGCCTGAATCGCTGAAAATAACAACTCTTGTCTGGTAAGTAACTCAATTAATCATGTCATGCTGAGTTTCTATTTTAGCCACATAGTATAGTAAACTTTGCAATACCCATCTAAGCTAGTGGGTTCCAAACAGTTCTGTTGGTAGCATGGCAGTACATTGTTCCTGGGGAGGTGGCTGGTAGTTCAAATCGTTGCCAGCAGTGTTACAATGAGATTTGCGGCATTCGTGGATGCTAGCTGTAGTCGTTCAAGTAGTATCTCTGAATGTACACAAATAAATGCTCTGAGCCTAGTCTGAGATGACATCCTTATTATGGGAATATTGCAAGGCCGTGGATCGCAAAATATGGCCACACCTCCATCCACTTAGGCAGTTTGATCGGGACCTTTCTCCGGAGGTTGCTACTGGTCATGATTCTTTTTTACCTTATTGTGTTTCCCTAGTTTTTGAAAATAATTTATACTCTCTGAACTAGATATTGTGGAAGCTCGAGGAAAGAACCGTGGACCTGGATCGTCTTTATTAGATGGAAGAAAATGACATTAGAGCTCTGATTCGTTTTTCTCATTAGGGAAGGGTATGTCTAGACTTAACAAGTCCGATCACCATGACTGTTCTTAAGGTAAGAGCCAGTGCTATAAGTCTGTTTTTCGCCCTTCAAATTATTTCATTATTTATGACTTAATCTTGTTCACTATTACTATGATAATTTCTAGGTGGGCCTTCTTATAACTCCTAAATTTGTGTGGAAGGATCGTCATCATGGCATATCACAACAATGGTTGATTATTGTGGAGCCGTATCAGACACCTGGTTGCATGCATATTCACTCTTTACGCCACAGGTAATTTAGCAATAGCTTATATCAGTAACATAATATCTACATTCGACTATCATATGCTGAATAATGCACGTGTTTCCTGCAGACACAAATAACACACACTGAACTTTTGGACTTGAAGCCTCTTCCACTGAGTGCTCTTGGCAACAAAGCGTATGAAGATATGTACATATTTACCCATTTCAATCCGATACAAACACCGGTACATTTTGGATTGGGTTTATCTTTTGATTCTGCTGTCCATGGTGATATGCTAATACTTGGTGTAATAAACTACATAACATTCTATTTAAATGTTTTTATACTTCAATTCAATACTGCCATCAATACGGATGATTGTATTTTACAAAACTTTACTTGGTTGTGTAGTGATCCCACCTTATTTATTCTATTTGGCAAATCAAACATTTGGTATAATTTGAATTTCTACTTGCCAGAATAAAATGGAATGCTGCACTTCCTTTTAAGTATAACAGAGTGAATTCCATTTCGTTAGCTGGGTTATTGTCCTGGGCTGTTGCCGACAACACCCAATGCAACTTATGGTCACAAGGTATGATTAAATGTTTCAACGCTTCCAGATAAGTGACTGCAATGTCGACCGAATTATGTAGGGCTGATTGATTTTGATGTCTGTTTAGTCATGTCATATATTAGACCCTGCTATCTTGCTTGTTGCAAAAAAGGTTGGTTGTGTCACTTGTGACCGTGGTGCAGCAAGTCTGAAACTGAACTAGAGGTTTGCATTCAGAATTGAAATTTCACCACGATGGTGAATGCGCACAACTGTCAGCGCGGTGCTGACTGAACAAGCTATCCTGTATAAATTTCCTTTCCCCATTGTTTGCTTATGATCTAAAAAGACAGAGTTTAGATATCTATATGAGCATTTCAGCTTAGTGTAGTTTTGTAAAATATGTTCGTTTGATCGGTTGGTTCATTGTATAGGTCCTGGTTGGCATGTAGAAGTTGAAAGCTAGTTGATCTGGACTTGCCTCTAGGAAATTATTATCTAGTAGTTCTTTGCAACTATGGTGTTGTGTCACTTGTGACTTTGGTCATGTATGCATAATACCCTACATCCTACACAACCAAGAAGTTGTTATCTGGACTTGCCTCTAGGAAATTATTATCTAGGAATCATCACTCCTGGAACTTCCTCTTACTCACATTTTTGCTTGATTTGTACTACATCCTACCAACATACAAGTAAGCCCTTATTCTGATGTTTTGTCAGTTGTAGAAACAGCCATACCAGGGTGCTATGTTTATTCAGATGTAGAATTTTTTCTGAAAGATCATTTCTTGGTGATGTTTTATAGGAATATATCACAGCAGTGTGCCAGTCGAAACATCCAGGCCAGGCGCGGAAGCTATACCACCATATCCTCCCACCATGGCTGCAGTCACCCGGAAATATTTTCTTCTATGTCAATAAAAAAACTGTCTTCATTGAACATTTGGTTAACTATTGAACATTTGGTTGACTAGATGGTTGTAATAATAAGATTGCCTAGATTATTGTAATATGGCAGCTTAACTTATGGACGAGGCTTGCCTGCGCCCAAGCCATGCGCCCATCCGTGCGCCCGGCTATGTGGCGTCAATCCAGCGGTTCCACAAATATCGCCTCGCCTGTTTGCGTTCGCGGTATGAAAAACAAATCGAAGTATGCAGAAGCCCCCATCCCATGATACTCTCACCTGACTTATACGAAGACGCCCATCTGCCACTAGCCCACCATGATCTCCGACCTGGACCTCACGGTCATCACTACCACGGGAAAAAAATATAATGGTCTCAGAGACGAGCAGCACGCTGACCGCGGGCGACGAGATGAGTGGCGTCGCCCAGCTGCTCCTTCACCATGCGAGACTTCGCTGCTACTCCATATATAGAGAAATGGAAGTCATCTATTGTTGAACGGAGGGAGTAGGAGATGACGCCGAAGTGGAAGAGCGCATGGATGAGGAACTGAGGAGCTTCATGGCAATGTGCAGCCACGGTCACAAATTGGCAGAGCAGATCAGCCTCAGCAGGGAAGAGCAGATGAAATTAGTGTCTCCTCTGGCAATAATCAGTTCTCGCCTTCTCGGGTATATTCTGCACCTCCGGCGGCACGGCGACTCTGTTTATCCCCGGCGACGACACCCTCTTAGCAGACGAAAGTTCTTTGCCATTTTTGCCAAACAAGAGTTTCCACAAGGAAATTACTCCGGTAAACAGTAGCCACCAGCCCACCTCCTCCTCGGCATTGCCGCGACGGCCGCCGCCAATGCACGTAAACTGTAAACTTCATGCACATGTCATACATGTCTTCCAGGAGCAAGTGGTTTGCCGCAGAGGACAAACGGATTGGAGTCGCGCCGGTGAGGAAGCATGGCAGTGTTGGGCACGTCCTTGGCTTGGAGACAATAAGACCTTGAGCATACGAATACATGGCGACTCGTCCTACCGTACGTCTGTACCGCAGATTTTCTTTTTTACAGAAACGATGCAAGTATTACCGGAGATCCTCTATTGCTCGTATTTCCAATTTCTTTGGCGACAAAATTACAAGCGTACGGATAGAAACGGAGAGAAGCGCGACATTGACGCCACGTAGCCTGGGCGCACGGATGGGCGCATGGTTTAGGCGCAGGCAAGCCTCGTCCTTAACTTATTTGGTTAGATTAGGTTGTTGCCTAATTTTTTTATTTGTATTGCAGAGGGAAAATTTTAGTCAAGTTGGAAATGTTAGTCCAATTGGATATTTTGATTCTTCTAAACAGCAACTTATGTTTGTCTAACTATATTGCCATTGTTGTCAAGTGTCTGTTTGTTGCTGTCACGAGGGCAAGGTACGTGAGGGGAGTGTTTGTTGCTGTCATTGTATCATGCGGGCAAGGTGAGTGAGGGGAGTGCTACATACTTGAACAAACGTACATGAGAGGGTTTTTTTTTTTTGAGATTAAAAGGCTGCTTTATTTAAATACCAACATCATCCAACCCTAGTAGGTTTCCTAAAAACACAGGAGGAACACCTATCCAAACATTACACTGTTTATTCACGCAGCCAAACTTCGCTAGGCAATGCGCCACTTGATTAGCACTTCGCCGCACATGACGAACTTCATAGTCTTCAAAACTCATCAGCAAGACCTTGATATCTTCCACCAAAGGACCATGAACCGATCTATCCAGCTCCTTATTTCTGATTTTCGCTACCGCGCTCAAGCAATCAGACTCCAGCACCAACCTTCGGACACCCTTGTCCCTCGCCAGGTGAGCAGCTTGCTGGCACGCCAAAAGTTCAGCCCTTTCTGCATCAGGTAGACAGGGGACGAACTGGCAGGATCCAGCCACGAACCCGCCATGGTGATCGCGTAACACAGCGCCACCGCCGCCTAAACCCTCCGAATGAAGGAAGGACCCATCTGTATTACACTTGTGCCAACCCTCAGGTGGAACAGTCCAGCGCTCAGCCTCTGTAGGTGAGTGCATATGGACCGATGAAACATCTAGGTTCATCCATTCGTCAACCAGAAAGGCCACCCGCTTCGCAGACGTCTTGGGATCTTCAATCTGAGCCGTGTCCCTCGCATCATTTCGAGCTAACCATAAATGATAAATGGTCATAAGCCCCATTGTAAGTTCATGCTCCTGAAGGCCACCAATCCAATCCAACAACCAGTTTGACAAGTCGGAATGGTTATGGACATCCCAGGGTGGAGCCCGGAGCTGAAAGTGGGACTGCTCCCGGACAAGCTCCCAGGTGGTCATGGCATGTGGACAGGTCCAGAATCGGTGGATCAAAGTTTCATCTCTGTTACAGACAATACATTTGACCCCTAGCTTGATCTGTCGCCTCTGCAATTCAGACCCCACAGCTAGCCCATTCTTTGCTAATCTCCAAACATGTACCTTCACCTTATTCGGCACCTTCGCTGCCCATAACGCCAGCCACCCTTTATGATCATCACATGTTGAAGATGAGCTTGCACGCCCAGCCTGAACCATCTTCAGCTGAGTCTTGAGATGATACGCCGATTTCACTGTGAAGACCCCGTTTTTGGTGTAGTTCCATGCGAGATAATCCTCTGTTCCGGCACGACCTACGGGAATCTTAAGGATGTCAGTGACATCAGCCTCAAAGAAAGTTGCTTTCACCTTCGCCTCATTCCAGCCAGCACCGCCTGGCAACAATAACTCGCCGACATGCTCAATCTCAACGTCATGTTGCTGTCCCAGTGGGTGTTGGGCACTAGCTCTAGGAATCCATTTATCATTCATCACCGATATTTTAGCACCATCGCCGATCCTCCAAATGAGTCCCTCCTTTAGCAGCTCTCTGCCATGCAAAATACTTCTCCATGTAAATGACGCATTGTTTGGGCAATGTGCCTTTAAGAAATCTGTATCCCTGAAGTATCTAGCCTTGAGGACTCTCGCACATAGTGAGTCTGGGTTTGTAGTAATGCGCCAAGCTTGCTTAGCCAGAAGAGCTTGATTAAAGTCTGAGTAGTCTCTAAAACCCATACCACCCCGTTTCTTACTCGCACACATGCGCTCCCAACTGATCCAGTGTACCTTTCTCTGTCCATCCGCAGCTCCCCACCAGAAGCGAGAGGAGATTGAAGTTAGCTGAGCACACAAGGAATTCGTTAGCTTAAAACACCCCATCGTGTATGTGGGAACAGCTTGGAGCACCGACTTCACCAATGTCTCCTTTCCTGCCTTTGACAGCCCTTGACCCTTCCATCCGCCAACTTTCCCCCAAGCTCTCTCTGTCAAGTGCTTAAAGACCTCATTTTTTGACCGTCCAACCACTGTGGGCAGCCCCAAATATTTTTCGGACAATGCCTCACATGATATCCCAATAGCATTTTTGAGAGCGATGCGGTCATCCTCTCCACATCCTTTACCGAAGAAAATTGAGGATTTCTGTAAATTAACTCTCTGTCCCGAGCTGACCTCATAAGTGTGCAGAATATCTCTAAGCACCGCAAGGTTTTGTAATGACGCCTCCAAAAATACGACGCTGTCGTCGGCAAAGAGCAGGTGTGTAATTGTTGGCCCTGTGTTGCCGAAAGTAACACCTGCAACCTGCTTCTCCCTCTGGGCTTGCTTGAGAAGAGCCGAAAACCCCTCCACACAAAACAAGAACAGATACGGCGAGAGTGGATCCCCTTGCCGCAGTCCCCGTGAAGGATAGAAAAAGTCTGACAGCCCCCCATTGAGCTTAACTGAAAACCGTACAGATTTGACCCCTCTCATTACCATATCAATCCATAACTGGGAGAAACCCATCTTTTGCATCATCTTTTCGAGGAAACACCACTCCACGCGATCATACGCTTTCATCATGTCCAGTTTTACCGCACAGAGCGGTTTCTTCCTCCTCCTAGTTCGTATAGCATGCACACACTCGTAGGCAATGAACACGTTATCTGTAATCAGTCTCCCAGGGACAAACGCGCTTTGCTCCTCCGAGATAAGGACAGGTAGGATTTTCTTTAGCCTGTTGGCCAATGTCTTGGACGCTATCTGTCCAGATCGGTTGAAGAGAAACGAGCAGCAGAAAATTCCAAGGGGGTTACTGACGATAAGTGGTCCAGTTTGAAGGCTTATCGCAGAGCGAAGGGACTCTGTTTCTATTGTCGGAAGAAATACAGTAGAGACCATCAGTGTCAGAAGTCTATATCTCTTCATGTCGTGCAGGAAATGATACATTGTATGCAAGTGAATGATGAAACTGAGGATGAATTGTCTGATCATGAACAGCAAACAGTGCAGCAACAGCAAAGCAAAAGTCAAGTGTTGGTCTTATCTGCTGCAACCCTGACTCCAGAGACAGCAGTTCCCCATACTATGCAATTGCAGGTTACAATTCAAGGCCACATACTGAAATTCTTGGTTGATTCTGGCAGTTCTTCTTGTTTTATTGATCAAAAGAAGGCAGAGAAATTACTGGGAGTGAAACCACTACCTACACCAATCTCAGTACAGATTGCAGGTGGTGTTGTCTTGCATAGCACTCAGTATTTCCCAGAATTGGATTGGGAAGCAGGTGGCACTGTGTTTATAGATACTTTTAGGGTGTTAAACCTATCCAGCTATGATGGAATTATTGGGCTTGGCTGGTTAGGCAAGTACAGTCCTATGGTCACACACTGGGAACAAGGATGGATAGCTATCAAAAATAATGGCAAGAAAATTGTGTTGCATGGTGCAGATGCAACTAACTGTACTCATGCATTGGTGGAACTCCATATTCTTCAGGAGACAGAGAAAGAAATTGTCCAGACACCAGCAGAGGTGAAAGCTGTACTAGATAGATATCAAGGTGTATTTGAGGTACCCAAGGGATTACCTCCGAGGCGCCAATACGATCATCACATTCCTTTGATTCCTGGAGCTAGACCAGTATCAGTGAGACCATATCGCATCGCGCCTGAACTCAAGGATGAACTCGAAAAACAAGTCCATGAAATGCTACAGCAAGGTGTCATTACACACAGCAACAGTCCATTTAGCTCACCAGTTCTTATGGTCAAAAAGAAAGATAACTCATGGCGCCCTGTCATTGATTTTCGCAATTTGAATGCCCTCACATTGAAAGGAAAGTATCCCCTTCCAGTGATAGATGAATTATTGGATGAGTTGGCTGGAGCATGTTGGTTTTCCAAGTTGGATTTAAAAGCAGGCTATCATCAGATAAGGTTAGCACCTGGAGAGGAATATAAGACAGCTTTTCAAACTCATAATGGTCATTATGAGTTTAGAGTTATGGCATTTGGTCTCACTGGCGCCCCAGCCACTTTTCAACATGCAATGAATGCATCTCTAGCATCAGTGTCAAGGAAATTTGCTTTGGTGTTCTTCGATGATATCCTCATATACAGTAAATCCTTTAGTGACCATTTACAACACCTCTCCACAGTGTTATCCATTTTGCAGAAGGACAAGTAGCAAGTGAAGTTATCCAAGTGTGAATTTGCTCAACAGAAAATTGCATACCTGGGTCATGTGTGTCAGCTCTTGGTGTTGCCACAGATGATGCAAAAATCATAACAATAAGAGAATGGCCTTCCCCCAGAAATATCAAGGATTTAAGAGGATTCTTAGGCATTACTGGATATTACAGGAAATTCATTAAACACTATGCTATACTCAGTCAGCCATTAACTCTCCTACTCAAAAAAGGAGTGTTGTTTGTGTGGACATCTGACACTGAAACTGCTTTCCAGGTTTTAAAAAATGCACTCATATCATCTCCAGTGTTAGCATTGCCAAATTTCTCACAGCAGTTTGTGGTTGATACGGATGCTTGTGATATTGGCATTGGAGCAGTTTTGTCGCAAGCAGGCCATCCAATTGCTTATGTGAGCAAAGCATTGGGGCCTCGTAACCAAACCTTATCAGTCTATGAAAAAGAATATTTGGCGATCTTGTTGGCAATTCAGCAGTGGCGCTCTTATGTGCAGTTGGGGGAGTTCATCATCAGAACGGATCATAAAAGCTTGATACATCTAACGGATCAGAGGTTACATACTGACTGGCAGCGTAAAGCTCTCACAAAAATGATGGGACTCCAGTACACTATCCAGTACAAGAAAGGTATTAACAATGCCGCTGCTGATGCTCTGTCACGCAAGCCTGTGGCTAGTTCCATACTTTTCTCTGCTTCAGTCTTGCAACCTGCGTGGTTGGTTCAGGTCGCACAAAGTTACGTTCATGATGACAAAGCGCAACAGCTACTGCAGAAGCTATCATTGGCACCTACCGCGAGTAAAACATTATCTCTCAGCAATGGCATCCTTCGACAGAATGGTCGCATAGTTGTCGGGGGGGATACAGTGTTACAGAATAAGCTAATAGCAGCATTTCATGACAGTCCTGTGGGTGGCCACTCTGGTTTTCCAGTGAATTACAGAAGAATGCTGTCGTTGTTTACATGGCCACATATGAAACAAATGGTGCGTGAGTATGTCAGAAGTTGCCATACGTGTCAACAAGCCAAGCCTGAACGACTGCCTCCTGCTAGGTTACTGCAACCGTTGCCTATTCCTTCTGATCCATGGGAGGTAGCCACAATGGATTTCATTGATGGATTGCCAACATCGCAGCACTACAATTGTTTGTTGGTTGTTGTCGATAAATTGACCAAGTACGCTCATTTCTTGCCACTGAAACACCCATACACTGCTGTCAAAGTTGGAGATGTGTTTGTCTCCAATATTTACAAGCTGCATGGTATGCCTGGAGCCATTGTATCTGACCGTGACCCAGTGTTCACCAGTGCTTTTTGGCAGGAAGTGTTCCGTGCAACAGGCACTCAGCTCAAACTTAGCACAGCCAATCATCCAGAAACGGACGGGCAAACTGAACGTGTGAATCAATCTATTGAGTGCTATTTGAGATGTTTTATCAGCGCTCATCCTCAGCAATGGGCCAAATGGATTGCTCTATGTGAATTTTGGTACAACACAAACTGGCATTCTTCTACGGGCAAAACCTCTTTTGAGCTTCTGTATGGACGACAACCCAGGTATTTTGGAATCACGGCCTCTGACAGTATTGCTTCTGTAGATGTTCAGGCATGGTTAAGCGAGCGTCAGGTGATTTTAGCTGCTGCTCGACAACATCTGCTAAGAATGCAGCAGAGAATGAAAACTCAGGCTGATAAAAACAGGGTGGAAAGGATTTTCTCGGTGGGTGATCGTGTGTTCTTGCGGCTCCAACCATATATCCAGAAGTCATTGGGCAAGCGGCACAATCAGAAGCTGGCGTTCAAATTTTTCGGTCCGTACACAGTGCTGGAGCGAATTGGCAAAGTAGCATATAAACTCGAGTTGCCAGACACAAGCAGAATCCACCCAGTCTTCCATGTGTCCCAATTGAAAAAGTGCATTGGTTCTAACTCTCAGGTTTCGCCATCGCTTCCGGCTGATGAATTGTTTCAGGTTCCGGAGCATATCCTCCAGCAACGGCTTCGAAGGAAGGGCCATCATTCTATCACGCAGGTATTGGTTCAATGGACGGGAGGCACCGTAGATCAAGCCACCTGGGAGGACCTCGAACCACTACGTCACCAGTTCCCTTTCGCGCCTGCTTGGGGTCAAGCAGCGTTTCAAGGGCGGGGGATTGTCAACGACCAACGGTGCCTACCAAGTGGTACCAGCCACGAGAGTGAAGACGAAGGCCCAGCCCAGAAGGAGGAGCGGCCCAAGCGTAGCAAGAAGGCTCCAGCGTGGCTGCGCGACGCCAACTGGGTTGCCTGAAGGGCGTGTGTGCGTTCCGTCTACATATAGGCCATTTCCCTGCTAATTAGAACTTGGCGTGTAAGTAAGGAATTGGACGGCAGTGCCGTATGTATCAGACTCGCTCGGGGGTGGAGGGGAGGAACGAGCGAGAATTCTTCCAATTCAGTTGAATTTCCCAGCAATTCTAGCAGATTCATAGCTGGTAGCTTACAGAGATTAGGTGGATATGCTTCTTTTACTCACAGTGAGGTTGTAGTGAGGTTGTAGCTAGCTAGTACGGCCGATGGAGATAATAGTTGTTTTTACCATATCTGGTATGTGCGTGTGATATACCATAATACCTTTATTTTTTGGGTGAGACAGTATATACTTCATTTCTGTCATAGAATATGTACTACATTTTTATCAACTCATGGGGTATAATATTTTTTTCTTACAAGAGAGTATATACACATTTTTCAAGAGGGTACATATATACTTCTTTCTTCAAATAGTATATACCTGTTTATTTATGAGAGAGTATATACTGTTTTTTGTTGAGTATGTACTGCCTTTCTTTTGAGAGGAGTATATAATACATCTTGGTCAGAGGTATATACTACCTTGTGAGTATATATTCTATTGAATAGACTATTGTAGGTGTTGGAATTTTGGCCCAATATGGCCCAGCCTATTTTAGCCTCCACAAATTCCTGAAAATCCTAGAGGCCCATGTGGCCCATTCGTATATCACAAGATGTGGGACAAATGTTTAATCCCACATTGCTAGTTGAGTGAAAGTTTTACCTGTTTATGAGGGAAGCCTTTCCACTTGGTGTAGCAGCATGAGAAGGAGATGACTACACGCGCGCTCCTCCTCCGCCGCCCGCTTCGCCTCGTCACCCGTTCGCCTCCTGTTGTTGCGCCTATATAAGAGAGGTCGCTCCTCTCCGTAGACACACAATACATCCACACATTTGCCTCATATTTCTCGAGCACTGTGCCACTGATCAGGACATCTCCATCCCATGCCGTGGCGTGCACCGCGGAACGGGACAGTAGGCCTCCGAAACCGCGTCTCTTCGGATCCTGTACGGGAGAAGGGCGATAAGGTTTTTGGGGAGCGCTGCGGCGCGACTACTGTCATGATCGTCATCACGGACGCCGACGACTACTTCCCGAACGACGACTTCTTCCCAGACGTCGACAACCTCTTCGGCGACATGTCTACCTCGCCCAACATGAACGGTTCTTCCTCTGCACCGTATGTGTTCATATTTTTGTTTCATGTCTCAATGCATGTTCTTCTACTACCAATCTATTTGGACTTGTTTATTTCGCGCTTTCATGCAAATCACATGACTATTTATTTCCAGTTATTCTAGCGATATGTTATCTATCTTTTTCATGGATAAAATCATTTGGAAAATTGCTCATATATTCAACAATCCAAAAACCTTATTTTAGGCAATTTTCAATTGTTGGCTTTGCTGCTTCAATGAAGCCCCCTGTCTTCAAAGGGAAATATTTCAAGCGGTTTCGTGCGAGAGCCACTCTCTGGTTTCAAACCATGAGGTGCTTCGACGCCGCTAAGGGAAACCCCGAAGGAGAGCTTTCTGCTGCTGATGGGAAAGCTTTCGAGGAAGCCGACACCCTTCTGGGGACTTCTATTCCCAGCGTTCTTGATGAGAATCTGATTGGCCCGTATCTGACCATTCCTACGGGCAAGGGTTGGGATGCGCTCGAGGAAAAGTTTGGTGCCTCGGACGGATGCAGTGAATTGTATGTCATGGAGCAATTTTATGACTACAAAATGACTGATGAACGCTCCGTTGTTGAGCAGGCTCATGAGATACAGTCCATTGCCTAAGAACTTGAGCAGTTATCTTGTGAGTTACCGGACAAGTTTATTGCCGGAGGCATCATTGCCAAACTTCCTCCTTCGTGGAGGAGTTTTTCTACCACTTTGAAGCACAAGAGACAAGAGTTTTCCGTTATGGATCTCATTGGTTCTGTTGATGTGGAAGAGAAGGCGAGAGCAAAAGACAAACGTGCTCGAGGTCTTGAGGGAGGTTCTAGTGCAAACTTCGTTCAGAAGAACTTTCAGTCCTACAAACCCAAGAACAAGAACAAGCCTGAGAACAAAGGCAAGTATGATGGGAAGAACAAGCCTGCACAAACTACCAACTTCAAGAAAAGTAAGGGATCCTGCCATTTCTGTGGTGATCCGAGTCACTGGGCTCCGAAATGCCCTAAACGGTATGAGCTGCGAGAATTTGAGAAGAATGGAAAGAATGTCAATGTTGTCATTGGGGATACTGAGATGAAGGATGCTGGGTACAGTAAATTACCTACTATTCTTTCATTATGTCATTCTCCTAATTGGTGGATTGACACTGGTGCCAATGTACACATATGTGCTGATATCTCATTGTGCTTCTGTTCGAGGTGTTGGTATGGTGGATCTGAAGTTTACTTCAGGGAAGATCGTGCGCCTGAAGAACGTTCATCATGTTCCCTCTATCAATAAAAATCTTGTTAGCGGATCTCTCCTGTGTCGAGATGGCTACAAGTTAGTGTTTGAGTCCAATAAATTTGTAATATCAATGTTTGGAACTTTTGTTGGTAAAGGTTATGATTGCGGAGGCTTGTTCCGCTTATCTCTTTCAGACGTTTGTAATAAAGTTGTGAATCATGTTTGCACCAATAGTGAATCAATTGTCTGACATTCACGTCTTTGTCATATTAAGTTTGGATGCATGACTCGGCTGGCCAAAATGAATTTAATCCCGAATTTCACTACTGTCAAGGGCTCTAAGTGTCAAGTATGTGTGCAAGCAAAGCAACCTCGCAAGTCTCATACGACTGCGGAGGTACAAGACTTGGCACCACTTGAGCTCATACATTCAGATCTTTGTGAGATGAATGGTGTGTTAACAAAAGGTGGAAAGAAATATTTCATGACGTTGATTAATGATTCCACTCGTTATTGTCATGTGTATCTCTTAAAAACAAAAGATGATGCTTTGAACTTCTTCAAGATCTATAAAGTTGAAGCAGAAAATCAACTCAATCGGAAAATCAAGAGACTTAGGTCCGACCGTGGTGGAGAGTACTTTTACAAGGAGTTTGATTCTTTCTGTGCGGAACATGGTATAATACATGAGAGGACGCCTCCCTATTCACCTCAGTCTAATGAGGTGGCCTAAAGAAAGAGCCGTACTCTAACAGATTTGGTTAACGCCATGTTAGATACATCAGGTCTTTCCAAGGCATGGTGGGGGATGCGATATTGACTGCGTGTCATGTCCTAAACCGAGTTCCAACAAAGCACAAAGAAATAACTCCATTCGAGGAATGGGAGAAGAAAAGATTAAAACTCTGTTACTTACGAACTTGGGGTTGTTTGGACAAAGTCAGTATACCAATTCCCAAGAAGCGGAAGCTTGGACCCAAAACCGTAGATTGTGTTCTTCTGGGATACGCGTTCCGTGGCATTGGTTATAGATTCTTGATAATATAATCTGAGGTACCAGACATGCATGTCGGTACAATCATGGAGTAGAATGATGCAAATTTGTTTGAAGACATCTTTCCCAAAAAAGGAGATGCCTAGCTCATCGAATCATGAGTACCTAATTCATCTAGTCAGGAATTGTCTGTAATTCCCGAACCCACCATTCCGATAGAACACGTTGAGAATACCGTGGAGGATGACAAAGAAGTTCCTTTAAGAAGCAAAAGACAGAGGAGTGCAAAGTCCTTTGGTGATGATTTCATTGCGTATCTCGTGGATGACACACCCAGGACTATTTCAGAAGCGTATTTATCTCCTGATCCTGACTACTAGAAGGAAGCTGTCCGTTGCGAGATGGATTCTATCCTGGCTAACGGAACCTGGGAGATCACTGATCGTCCTTATAGGTGCAAACCTGTAGGATGCAAGTGGGTCTTCAAGCAAAAGCTTAGGCCTGATGGTAGAATTGAAAAATATAAGGCAAGGCTTGTAGCTAAGGGTTACACCCAGAAAGAAGGA
This sequence comes from Alopecurus myosuroides, assembly GCA_028641055.1. Lineage (NCBI taxonomy): Eukaryota > Viridiplantae > Streptophyta > Magnoliopsida > Poales > Poaceae > Alopecurus > Alopecurus myosuroides. The sequence continues at coordinate 122,403,182 of CM054062.1, forward strand.
GAAGACTTCTTTGATACCTATTCACCTGTGGCTCGACTGACCACTATTCGGGTACTACTCTCATTGGCTGCCTCACACGGTCTTCTTGTTCACCAAATGGACGTTAAGACGGCTTTACTTAACGAAGAGTTAGATGAGGAAATTTACATGGAGCAGCCAGATGGTTTTGTAGTACCGGGCCATGAAGGCAAGGTTTGTAAGTTATTGAAGTCACTGTATGGCCTCAAGCAAGCTCCTAAGCGATGACATGAAAAGTTTGAGAGGACTTTGACTGATGAAGGCTTTGTTGTAAACGAAGATGACAAGTGTGTATAAGGAGTTATTCTGTGTCTGTACGTCGATGACATACTGATATTTGGAACCAACCTTGGCGTGATTAAGGAGGTCAAGGATTTCTTATCTCGATCCTTTGAGATGAAGGATCTTGGAGTAGCTGATGTTATATTAAACATCAAACTGCTAATAGACAACAATGGTGGGATCACCCTGCTTCAATCACACTATGTGGAAAAAGTCTTGAGTCGTTTTGGGTATAGCGACTACAAGCCTTCTCCAACGCCGTATGATCCTAGTGTTTTACTTCGAAAGAATCGACGGATTACTAGAGATCAGTTGAGATATTCTCAGATTATTAGCTCGCTTATGTATCTCGCTAGTGCCACAAGGCCTGACATTTCGTTTGTTGTGAGCAAATTGAGTCAATTTGTTTCAAATCCGGGAAATGATCACTGGCATGCGCTTGAAAGAGGTATGCGCTGTTTAAAAGGCACTATGAGCTATGGAATTCATTATACCGGGGACCCAAGGGTACTTGAGGGATATAGTGATTCAAATTGGATTTCTAATGCTGATGAGATTAAGGCCACAAGTGGTTATGTTTTTACACTTGGTGGTGGCGCTGTTTCTTGGAAGTCTTGCAAGCAGACCATCTTAACGAGGTCAACTATGGAAGCAGAACTCGCAGCATTAGACACAACCATTGTTGAAGCAGAGTGGCTTCGTGAGCTCTTGATGGATTTACATGTGGTTGAAAAACCAATACCCGCCATTCTAATGAATTGTGATCATCAAGGTGATCAGTTCCAAGGATAATATGAAGTCATCAAGACATGTGAAGAGGAGATTAAAATCTGTCGAAAAATTAAAAAACTCCGGAGTTATTGCGTTGGATTATATCCAAACATCTATGAACTTGGCAGATCCGTTCACAAAGGGTCTTTCACGTAATGTGATCGATAATGCATCGAAGGAGATGGGAATGAGACACACCGCATGAGTTGTTCACAGCAGCAACCCACTCTATGTGATTGAAGATCCCGTGAAGTAGAATTGGGAGACAAAACTGTTGATCAACTGAGAGAAGAGTATCCTTATGTTTACTTAATACCACTTCTTGAAGATGCAATACTCTCCTATACTGCAAGGTAGGCTGATATAAATCTTAATGTTTTCCAAGAGGCTTCATTGTAAGCAAAGATGTTGACCTGCTGGACATCTTTTAAGGAATTCACCTATATGAGTTTGACTGTTAACCGTCGCAGTCTATGAGAGTTGGGTTCTCTCTAGTAAACTCAAGAAAGGTCTTGGAGTATCACGTATAAGCTCCACCCGCGGGGAAGTACCACGGCGACTTTGTGTGAAGTTAGATTCACAGAAAACTTGCGGTTCAAGGCATAGTCCACTGTTCAAGTTGCAAACCAGTGTAACACAGAGTTCAAGGTGGAGTTCAACTTAACAGTCTCCACTGTAGAACCGGTATATAAACAGTGTTTTGTAACCTAAGGAAAATTTTGTGTGCCTCTAGGATCTTGTGGGGGATTGTTTGAATTTTGGCCCAATATGGCCCAGCCTATTTTATTCCTCCACAAATTTATGAAAATCCTAGAGGCCCATGTGGCCCATTCGTGTATGGTAAGAGGTGGGGAACATGTTTAGTCCCACATTGCTAGTTGAGTGGAAGTTTTACCTGTTTATAAGGGAGGTCTTTCCACTTGGTGTATGAGCATGAGAAGGAGATGACTACACGCGCGTTCCTCCTCCGCCGCCCGCCTCGCCTCGTCACGACACGCGCGCGCCGCTGGTTGTGGGTTGCGGGAATGAGCCGAGCCGAGTTAGGATCTATGCTGCGTGTACGCCTTGTCTACTTTTTGTCACACACGAATGAAGAAATATGAACGGTTACACGAAAGTTAAAACGTTTCTGCACTAGTGGGAAATTACTACGCGTGAGTGGATGGCTGTTCGGCTTCGGCTGCCGGCTATTCATTTTGTTGCCTGTCTGTTCGTTTCCACTTCCTCGCCACCCGTTCGCCTCCTGTTGCTGTACCTATATAAGAGAGGTCGCTCCTCTCCGTAGACACACAACACATCCACACCTCTGCCTCATATTTCTTGAGCACTACGCCACCGATCAGGACATTTTCATCCCGTGCCACGGCGTGAACCGCGGAACGGGACAGCATGCCTCCGAAACCGCGTCTCTTCGGATCCTGTACGGGAGAAGAGCGATAAGGTTTTTGGGGAGCGCTGCGGCGCGACTACTGGCATCATCCTCATCACGGACACCGACGACTACTTCCCAAACGAAGAATTCTTCCCAGACGTCGACAACCTCTTCGGCGACATGTCTACCTCGCCCAACGTAAACGGTTCTTCCTCTGCACCATACGTGTTCATGTTTCTGTTTCATGTCTCAATACATGTTCTTCTACTACCAATCTATTTGGACTTGTTTATTTCGCGCTTTCATGCAAATCACATGACTAGTTTATTTCCAGTTATTCTAGCCATATGTTATCTATCTTTTTCACGGATTACATCATTTGTAAAATTGCTCATATATTCAATAGTATGCGCCATCAAACAGACTGATCAGGATATAATAGGGGTCCATGGTGAATGTACATGCTTGAGTTGGAAGAAAATATTGAGCCTCACTGATGATTATTATAAGGTGAATTCTTTCCTATTAATAAATATTGTTGGTTTTTATAAGAATGTTATACTACCTAAGCTATTGCATTATGTATTAGCAGGGTTATTGATAACACAAACATGAATGGAGGAAGACCTCAAGGCATACTGGAAAACAAGATGGAGATGTTGGGAAACAAGAGTACACATGGTGAAAACAATTATTCAAGTGATGAAAGCAAATGTGCAAGTGTGGAAAATAACTCCAGGAATATTCTTCCACACTAAGGAATGGTTAAAACAAGAGGAGGGCGCCCCAATTGAAGATCAATGCGCCATATAGAAAGTTCTAATTCAATTAGGCATGGCCTGTATGCCATAATGGCCGAACCCCCTAAAGTTGGGTCGGTTTGTATCCCTTCCTAGTCCAAGTAGGAGTCCTAGTAGAGTCCTCCTAGTCCAAGTAGGAGTCCTAGTTGAGTCCTAGTCCTTGTAGGAGAGGTGCTTGTGCAAGGAGCCCTCCACCTATATATACTCCCCACCTGCGTGTGGAAGAGGGAGAACCAGTTTAAACCAAAACCAACCAACCCTAGCCTCTAGATTGTATTGCTTTGTAAGCATTCATCTTGAAGTTTACCAATTGCAAAGTTGCGTGATATCTTGTTATTCCATCTGGGAATAGGGGGATACAGGACCACTTGTGATCTTTGATTACTTGTGCAAGAGTGTGTAGTTGAGAATATCCGAAGAGTTTGATTGTTGTTGCATTGGCAACAGGGGTCAGCTGAGTGAGAGGTCTCAGTGTAGCAGTAGTTATCCACATATATCAGAAAATACAAAAAGAGAGAGAAACTCATTGAGAAGATTGGGCCACCCCATATCATCTTGGTATCAGATTCTCACGTTTACTCGGTGAGCAAATTTATCCCTAGTTTTTTTTTCTATCCAGAAAAAGCCCCCCCAAAAAAATATTAGGTTTAGTTTGTGCCAGAGCCTAGATCAACACCAATTTGCATCTACTAGTTGCTGTTTCTTGTTGATTTGCGTTCCCGTTTTTCTTTTTCATCTTCTAGGATTCATCGTGTTCATCTTTTGTTTCTATCCATACCGAAAAATCCCACCAAAAATATTTGTCCAAAGCTGCTACGCGTACTTGTCCTTATCTCTACCGGCCAAAATAGAAAGCGTACCGCGCGCACACCTTTCGAGCCTCGGAATCCGAGCGCCACCAGGTGCTACGCGCCAAAATCGCGATCCACAACGAAAACGCGTGGTTGCTATTTGGCCAAAGCGCGTGCACTTTCCGTCCGCAGCTAAGCAATTGATCCACTACCGGCAAAACCGTCCTGCACGCGGCGTTCTATTTCGTCGCTGAACGCGCGCCGCACGCGACTCGTATCGGCTAACCTCGTTTCGATCCACCAGCGCGGGCCCACTCCGACACCGCATTAAAGCGCACGTCGCACTACCAGCCAAGAAAAGCACGCGCGATTGCCTCCCGTGTTCCACGCTAGTCTATCCGCTAATAACGCGCCAACCATGCACACACTTTGTGTCCTAGTCGCCCTCGGACACCGACCACCGCGTGCACCCGTTGTCATCGCACCGAACAAACGCGTGGTCAAGTCTTGCTCGCGCACGCTGGTGACCACCTGCATCGCGCACCCTGGCAGCGTACTCGCGCGCTATTCCTGTCGAGTCGGTCACCGCGACACATATCCCCTGACGGCGTGAAATCCGACACCTACTACGCGCCAAAATCCCTGCCATACGCCATCAAAAGTCACACCGCACACCGCATCAATTCTATACAACCGTACGACACGATTTCCAGTCTGATCTTTGATAAGCCTTAGCCACAGCCATTCTACAGCAAAATTTAGGTACCACAACCCAAAGACTAGCTGTTTTATTGCTCTTACAGGCTGCTCAATTCGATCAAATTCTTGTCCATATTTTCTGCTCCTAGTTGATTCAAAGGCCATTGGAAAAGTATAAAAAAAAGAAAGAGAGAAAAGGCAAAAAGAGGCCGAGACATACTATCACTAGTGGAAGCCTATCATCTTGGATATTTTTGTGGACATTTGAGCAATCTTGTGCCTGTTTTCATAGAGTATTTGCTAGTGTCTTTCTAGTGCTTGCAATAACTCTTCCATATAATTGCTAACCCACATTTGTCTCCCAGAGTGAGTCTGTTTCTTTTAGTATTTTTTCATCAAATTAGACAGTGCACTGGAGTTGTTATTTTGGTGTTGTTAGGAATCCCAACCAAGCCCCACCAAAAATCATGTTTGCATTGTGATACTTGATAGCTCGGATTATTCTCTTCTCACACTAAAGCACATTATTCATTGCTCCTTGTTGGTAAGTTGATCCTTTTCACTCTTGGAACATTAAGTGAAGCCATCTTTGCTTGGTTTTGAGTGAGTTGTGAGAGGCACCACAACCTATTGTTATTTTGTTTCTAACAAATTAATCAATGGGTTTTCCTAGTGTTGATGCTTGCAGTGCTACGTTTTGGAAGGAGGATGCTAGTGGGATTCCAGCAAAAGATTTATTTCACTTCACGGCAGACATCAAGGAAAGTAAGGTTGCTATTACCCTTGATAAAGGTACACGGTATAATTTTGTTAGTCCTGAGGTTGTTGAAGAATTGCAGCTGGTTCCACACACATGTGATCCATTTAGGTTACCTACATATGATGATGAACTTATTATTACTCACATAGTTTTTGTTCCTTTAACCATTCATGGCCATAAGGCGAAAATTTTATGTCATGTGATGCCTAGAGATATTATTTGTTCTCATCTTTCGTTGGGACAACAATGGTGCACTAAATATAGAGTTAATTTTGATAGCCATTATCCTGATTTACAATTCTTTTGGAACAATAAGAAAAATTGGATAATACATGCACGACTTACACAATTTCAAAGAATTAGACATCAACCCTTAATTTCTGCTCAAATGCTTGAAAAGCAAAGACTTGAAAAACTTGAGATGCAAAGACTTGAGCGTCTAGTTATGGGATTTGTCGAGGATGAGAAGGCATGTGAGGTTGTTTCTACTAATGTAATCATGTCTACTCCTAGTGTTGTTTCTTGTGATATGCAGGTTACTTTTGAAGAAAGGGAGCCACAACAAGTACAACCTGCATCACCACTTGAGATAGATGAATTGGTACCTACTAAATCCGAGGAGGATGTCATTGATAAAGGTGCTGATTTCGAGCAACAAACTTCAAGTGCTGAATTTTGTGAGTCTACTAATTTGCTAGTTGATTCTTGTGAGTTAACAAGCATATATAGTCCACCACCATGTGATAATTTGATAATTTCGAATTTTGAGCATGTGGTATGGATTACACATAAGGAAGTACTTGCTAAAATACCACCTAATAATATTGTGTATTCCATCATGTTAAATGAACCAATTAATGTGCAATGTGCTCTGAATAGGATTGCTGAAATTTCATATGTCAATTCTAGCACCTATGCTACTTGTTTCACTTTTAATTTGGTTGGTGACTATAACATGAATGAAAAATTTATGGTGGATCAAATATGTATTACATGTGATAAAATGGCCGAATTAAACATTGTGTTACCTTGGTTAGATGGTTTACAATTTCCTACATATAAGCATGATGTTACACATATGTTTGGTTTGCCACAACACTTGTCACATACATGTGCTAATAAATTATTCTTCACTTATATTTGCAAATTGAGTTGCAATTTTCATGATAAAAATAATAAGCATGTTCCCACCTTTGAGTGTACTAATAAACATAAATTTGATCATAGATCTTCTGTGAGAACACTTGAATTGATACTAAACAATAAAAATAAATGCACATATGATTCTCCTTTCGATCATGATTTAATGAGCTTCACTTATATTTGCAATTGTGATTGCTATTTTATGGAGTGCTATGACAATTATGTGATGTTTACAAGCAAAATTCGTGGTCACATGTCATATGGACATTTTTATGATATGATAACAACTAATGCACCCCATTATAGATACATATATTGTGCATACACGTTGTTCTTTTTGTTTCTTCCATGTTCAGTTTACCACAAGCCGCGGACGTCTTGTCTTGAAGAAAGGGAGGATGATCAGGATATAATAGGGGTCCATGGTGAATGTACATGCTTGAGTTGGAAGGAAATATTGAGCCTCACTGATGATTATTATAAGGTGAATTCTTTCATATTAATAAATATTGTTGGTGTTTATAAGAATGTTATACTACCTAAACTATTGCATTATGTATTAGCAGGGTTATTGATAACACAAACATGAATGGAGGAAGACCTCAAGGCATACTGGAAAACAAGATGGAGATGTTGGGAAACAAGAGTACACATGATGAAAACAATTATTCAAGTGATGAAAGCAAATGTGCAAGTGTGGAAAATAACTCCAGGAATATTCTTACACACTAAGGAATGGTGAAAACAAGAGGAGGGCGCCCCAGTTGAAGATCAATGCGCCATATAGAAAGTCCTAATTCAATTAGGCATGGCCTGTATGCCATAATGGCCGAACCCCCTAAAGTTGGGTCGGTTTGTATCCCTTCCTAGTCCAAGTAGGAGTCCTAGTAGAGTCCTCCTAGTCCAAGTAGGAGTCCTAGTTGAGTCCTAGTCCTAGTAGGAGAGGTGCTTGTGCAAGGAGCCCTCCACCTATATATACTCCCCACCTGCGTGTGGAAGAGGGAGAACCAGTTTAAAACAAAACCAACCAACCCTAGCCTCTAGATTGTATTGCTTTGTAAGCATTCATCTTGAAGTTTACCAATTGAAAAGTTGCATGATATCTTGTTATTCCATCTGGGAATAGGGGGATACATGACCACTTGTGATCTTTGATTACTTGTGCAACAGTGTGTAGTTGAGAATATCCAAAGAGCTTGATTGTTGTTGCATTGGCAACAGGGGTCAGCTGAGTCAGAGGTCTCAGTGTAGCACTAGTTATCCACATATATCAGAAAATACAAAAAGAGAGAGAAGCTCATTGAGAAGATTGGGCCACCCCATATCACAGACTTCACACCTAAATTGTGTATTTGTACGTACGAAGTAGACTGCGGTGAAGAAAAATATCCGGTGCCTTTGTGTTGGGAGACATACGTGAACAACAGAAGAATCCAATCTCAAGATGTTGTATATACCATATTAGAGAGAGGGGTACAACTAACCGAATACATATCAATGTTTTACTAATCATATACTTCATTTGTAGATGAAGTATATACCAGATACAAGGAGGTATCTACTGCCAAAAATAGAAGTTTCCACTCTTCGTAAGGTACTAGCTCATAATGCATCAATGTCGCATGCCGTCTCATTCGTCGAGCCGCTGTTGGCTGCAAGTAGTTTCCATCGTCGACGGCATGTTGTCTCTATTGTCGAGTTGTTGTTGCTGGCCTCACATGTCGTCTCATTTGCGGCGGCATGCCATCTCCGTCACCGAGTCGCCGATGGCCGCCTGTAGCCCACTAGTAGAAACATGGGCTTTGGTCTGGAGCATTATTCCCCAATATCTTACCAGCCGGGACCAGAGGGGGACGGAGCAACCGTTCGCGTCGCCACGGACGCTTTTAGTCCCGCGTCCTAACACGACCCGGGATAAAAAGTCGACTGGCAACCGTTCGCGTCGCCTCGCACACTTTTAGTTCCAGGTCGTAACACGGCCCGGGACTAAAATTCGTCGTGGCAACCATTCGCCTGGCCTGAGAGCATTTAGTCCCGGGTCGTAATATGGCCCGGGACTAAATGACCAAACCGTTTGCCTCCCGCGCTTCGGAAGTTGTTCCACCGTCGGGAGGCTCCTAAAAACAGAGAAAAACGTCTCATTTGCTACAGTATCGCGGCCCTCTCTTCTTCCTCTTGTTCTCCTCTCTTCATTCTTCCACATTCTCCACCATAGGACTAGAGATTATGAACATGAACACACATGGTCGGAAAATCGAAATCGCATACACGAACGAGAGAAGGAGGGTGCCGGGTTTTCTTGAGCTTTTGAAGCAATGGCTTCGCGAGGATGGCGGGGATTTTCTTGGCCTTGATCTTGAGTACACGTCCGATCAAAAAGAAGTGGCAATCATCCAAATTGCTCACAAAAGGCGTGTCCTTGTCTTCCAATGGCCAAGGTAATACGCACAAACTTTCTCCGATCGATCTTCTCGTCTTTTTCTCTTTCCCCATTTTTCTCCTTGATCTTATTTTGATACTATATATAGGATTGAAAATTGCATAGGATAGCAACATTTACGTGTGTATCCATTTGTATTCATATAGCAATGTGTATTAGAAATTCTATTTGTATTCATATAGCAATAATGTATTGGCCGAAATTGCATAGGAAAGCAATATATATATATTATATATCCATGTGTATTCATGTATCAATGTGTATTGGAAATTCCATTTGTATTCATATAGCAATAATGCATTGGCCGAAATTGCATAGGAAAGAAATATTTTTTTACACCATTACTGTGGGGGAAACACCCACAACCCCCTCTTTATTAGTAAAAATAACAGTTATTTATAATACTAGTCGGTAAGCGCGCTCCGCCGCGCCGTCTTCACCACTTTTTTGCCTCTGTGTGATAGATGTGGTGGACCTGCATGTGTTTCAGGCTTACAACTCTCCGTTGTACATATTAGTATTTTTTTTACAGCCGTCGCAGCCTCACTAACATAGCTGATGCTAGTGGTGGAATACATTACAAACAATGAAGCCACATTCAGTGAAGCCATGAAGGAAAAAACTACACAAAAAAATTGCATGAAAACAGAGCATCAAAGTTAGTAAGACAATCTCCCTTTACCTTTGCATAATTGCACCAACACGATTTCAAGAAATCAAGAGGAAGGAATTAGCAGACCCAACTACGACATGAGTTTTGAATAGGATAAGGAAAGTAGGGAAATTACATTCTGTATCCTGTATCCTGGTTCAAATAGGAAAAAAAGAAGATCACGCATCTAACACTGTTATACTGTTTTCTTAGCGGATGAGCAATATCAAGAACTCTACTAAGCTCAATACAATTACTAAGTTATGGAAACCAAGCAATGGAAAATGACACGACTCAAGATGCAAATACTTTATCGTTTACATGCTCCTCTACAAATATTTTTTTCATTACCGTTCTCAAGCAACTCAGCCTTAAAATTGGTCTTCAACAATGCCCATAATCTAAACAGAATAGAAAGATAGAAAAAGTCGGAACCTCGCAAAGATCTAGAACAGGAAAATGCCCATGAAGCACCAATTAACCAAATCGAGGGTACCTGTTTTGGAGGTTGGACTATACATGGCCATTAGTCATTTTTAGGGGGCGTGGGCGTGTGGCTTCTTTAGCCATACCGATTCGGTGCTTCCTAGACCCACGATTAGACGTCTATTAACCAAATATGTGGCATGACCCACCTGTACATAGTGTGACCATTTCCTTCTGTGAAACCAATAACCAGACTGTTTTCCTTATTTTCAAGCGCAACAACAGCATAACACACACCTGTAAAAGCAAACACTGAATGATCGAATTGAGTCAGCTTGAAAACATTAGCTACAAACAAATGAGCAGCATACTAATCACATAAAGCCAAGTGATCCGGAAGAACCAAATAGCAAATACAAGGAAAACACATGAACAGATAAAGACACCTTCTTTCCTGTCTTCTCTACACCTTCAAGAAACAATTGCCTTTCCGTGTTGTTCTATTTCTATAGAACAAATGGTCGAAGTAAACTAGACCGTTCAATAAAAAAACTGAAACAGAAACACACAGGAAATCTACCTTCTTTCGAATGCTGCCACACGTCAACTGTCCTTCTGAGCAGTTTCCTAAAAATAAGTGATCTGGGACTCAGAAAACAGAAAAAAAACATGAAGGAAACAAACTCCTTGTACCCGTACAGACTGAAATAGTAGCAGGCGACGGCGGATATGCAAAACCATGTAAACGTCAACTGGATATGACAAAAAACTCACTACTCCAAGACTCTTGTTAAACAACTTCCTTTAGGATAAAATTTAATGGCCTGGAAGCATATGTCCATAGTCCAAAACGAATATCATGACAACGTAACATCAATGAAAGAGCCTCTGCTTGTTAAACCAGATATTTTCAGTGGGCATGGTCGAAAAAGGGATGGGGACGGTAGAAAGAGCAAGCAAAACATCAGCTGCCTTGCCAATAAAATCTCGAGCCACATCAACAAAAAAAACTCAACGGAAGCTCTGTTTCGAGGTGCTACAGCCGGAAGTCATGAACTTAAATTAAACAAAAAAGTAAGTTCATAAATAAACACAAGCAGTAAAAAAATTAGCTAAAATTATCCTTAAAAAAATTAGCTAAAATATAAGAATATATTCAGAAAAGGCTAACTTCAGACTCGCTCTCTTCCAACCGCACTTTCCCTAGTACACTATACCCAAACCCCTCCTCTAATGCACTCCAATTGTTATTTTATTTTATTTGAAGATTAATGCGCTCCAATTAAAGTCATCACAAGACAAAAACCATCATCCCTGGTCAGGTTGCGGGTTGTCAATCACAATCTTGGTCCCGAACTTCTTGTTCTGCAAAGCTATGTCAGCAAACAGATCGCAAGTCATAGACCGATGAAGTTAAAATAACGGATTCATCCCTTTCTCCTTGATAAGCTCAACCAGCTGAGAAGATACCACCAGCGTACATGCCATCATGCCATATAGAAGAAAATAATGGTTAATCTAAACTAAACATAAGGACATCTGGATAGCATGCATATATCCTTTCTGAAACAGCTAGAAAATTGTTGTGAGTAAAACAAACAGGGAAGGGAAACAAAGATCACGCTAGACAGAGTGAAAACTTTAGCTGTTAGCTGCCCAAAGCACACAGTAGTAAACCAGTAACCGAAGCCAGCATGGAAGTGTATATTAAATTCTACACCTAAAAGTTGTTAGTAGTAAATCACTTAGCTGATTCCAATAAGGTTGTGCTTCACAGATACTAACTCATATGCATAAATGACTGACACATATATGCTCTAAATATTTCATACATATGCTTGAGGCTACATCTTTCATGAACATGATTTATCTTAGATACATATGTCCATTTCGTCAGCAAAGCCTCAAAATAGTGATTGGCGCGAAAAGTATCTATATCTTGCTTGATATCCAGAAAATTCAGATCGTAAGCATGTCCTTCAAGTAGCCATCGCCTAAACTTCTATAGAGAGGTCTTTGATATGGAAACTTGCATGGAACAACCCTACAATTCAGAAAGGCAAACAAATCGTTAACAGATGTTGTTGGACCCATTCTAATTAGTAAGCTCAATTGACTATACAAATACCACCATACTTCATACTATCGTGGCATAATCTGAACATAAAAGCAGATGGCAAGTTAATGAGCAAGAAGCCTATCAATGATTAATTTAAGACTACAGTGTATACATCTAAACAATAAATCAGTTCACTATCCAAAAAAGCCCCATGAATACACATTGCTGCAGACAACATTCCGGTCTAAAGAAGACCAAACACGATGCTCCCAGTATGCACTGCGTCTTGGAAACGAAAATAAATCCGGTAACATGAACAGAAAGCGAAAATAAATCCAGTAACATGAACAGAAAGGCAACTCTGAAGAGACCAAACTCTTTTAAGAGCATCCAAAATGCTCCCGCTGCGCAACAACAAGGGCCTTGGCTGCACGACCCTGCATCAACTCTTCCACTACATCGCCACCAACCCCCAAGACACATGCGATGCACCGGGGTGCTGGAAAAGTCCAGCCACCTGCCCGAGAGCGATGTCATGGAGGTATAAACCGCCAACTGCGGCGTCGAGCTGCCCACCGTTTGACTTCATCTCTCCACGCCTCTTCGGCTGCGCATCATCCTCTTCGGAGCTGCCAACACCAGTGCAGTCGTCCGGGGAAGGGAGCACACATAGGGGCACGAGGCTCCTCCACCTGCACATGCCCTACTTTGGTGCCTCCTCTTCAGAGCCAGCGGCCCTGCCGACATCTTCAGGCTCGAGACCTCCGGCGGGGGCAGCGCCCAGGCGCACGGCTACTTCAGCGATCCCGATGATGCCTCCCCTTCAGCAGCTCCAACGGACGATTTCATATCGCCTACTCCATAGAAATATCAAATCTCATGCGACACAACATAATGTACATATATGTTGTCCATAGAAAAATCAAATCTCCTGCTACATGACGTGATCAACATATGTGCTATCATACTACACACAAAAAAGGGCATCAAGTTTTTGTTGTAGTGACAAGTAGATATCCAAGGAATTACTCTTGGACAATTCACAATTCAACTATATGAATCGCTTCGTTCACTTTATTAATGTATGTCTAGCTATTATATATAGAGATGCAAATATCTAGCTATTACATATTCAATCTTCTAAAACTCCTACTTAGTAGCAGATGTTCTTATATATAGTTTAGGATCATGGACACATTAGAATCTAAGCTGTATATTATTTTGAAACAAATTGGTGATACTATCTTAGGGGAAATTTTCAAGTAGTTAATAACTTAATATGATCTCCCAGAACCTTAAGTTGTTTTATTTACATCAATGCTATTATGATCCGCTCTTTGTACATCCCTAGCCACTTCTCTTTTTCGCAACCATACCTCGGTCTGAAAATAAATGGCATGGAAGCCATGAGCATTAGCTTAAATGGACTGAACTGTTCACAATGAAATCTAAGCAAGGTCATAAGCTATAATAGCACAATCTTTTCAACCATCATCGATGTAGAACACCTATGTCAAAATAAATGCAACGACTAACCTAGAGAATTGTCAAATATTACACAATATTAGGTTTGTAAGTATTCAAACAGAGGAAAAACATATATACATTTTTACCAAGACCAACAGATTTAAGCAGGCATGACATAACAAATTCGCGTAAATTACTTACAACAGATTTTATCATCCAAATTTATACATAAAGCTATATTTCTAGTCATTTGTTCCTACATAACCAGACAACTTGCTTAACTGCATTTTCAACATGACAGTACGTCCTAGATGTTCCCTAGTAACTGTGTCTCCCCAACAGAATCTAAAAACAGGTCAAGAAATCATATGCAACCATTAGCACACACTACTCCGTAGATACCGAAACCCTTGCAGGCATATTTTGATCAAATAAGCTTGCAACTCTATGGTGTACAGGCTTGCCTTATGCAAATAGTAGTATCCATCGATTGGCATGACTCATTATACCTGCAGAAAGACATGGGCTAGGACTAATAGTGATCGACAATCTTCCATCATTTGTTTTTTCAATTTAACTGTGATCCTACCAAAAAAAAATTATCGAAAACGCATTATTTGCTAATAGAATCCAATTCGAAAATTGTAAGGAAAGGGCGGTAACCCAAATCAAGCTAAGAAGGATTATGCAAAGAAACAAATTGGTGTAAGCTGATATGAAGAGGAGTGTGAGAGAGGAACTACCTTGGACATGCCATGATATGGTCGAAGGAGACCTGTGTATCGCGCCACCCTCTCATGTGATCACCTGATACAGTTGGAGCAGGAAGAGGGCCTTGGTGACTGGTGAGAACTCGAGCAAGGGACGACACCACTAGGCAGCTGTGGCTCACCCAGCTCGGGCATCAACTATGGCAGCATGTTATCTTCCCGTACCTTATCTTGGTATTGTAAAAAACGGAGAGACCTCTTGTGGTTCAATGTGTCTGAACCATCACCAGTCCTTCCATGCAAGTCATCAACAACGATGGATTTACAGCAGTAAGAAGATTCATGGGATCATGAAGATACATTCCTGCAACCATTTCATTATACCTAAAAACAGTAACTCGTCCTCTAGTTTGAACAATGTTAACTATTTAATTTTTCATCTTCAGCTATGTATATTCACCCAACTTAATGTTTACCATTTGTGGATGGTGTCCATGTAGCAACCATAATAAAGACCTGGTACCTTGAAAGACATATCATGTATATTTGCTATTAGACTGTTCAAGCTTCTTTCCGTCAACATCCGAAGCCATATCGAGCAAAGCCACATGTCATAATATGATATTTTCTAATACATGGAAATTTCTAGTGTCATGTATAGATTCACTCACCAATTTAGTACATGCATGCATCCTAACCGTCTGAGCCATTCATGATCACATTTTAGTTGAAATAGTACCACTTAGGAGGTGTTTGGTTAGAGAATGGTAACGCAAACGTAAACGTAATGCAGTAACAGTGCGACTGTAAACGAAATCGACAAAATCCATAACTTGTTTGGTTCCGCCGCTGTATCACCAATCAATACCATGGCTGTTTCAGAAGAGCGAAAAAAAAGAGCACGAACACGAACTTCTTCAATCCTCACGATGGATAGATCAGATAAGGACAGATTGATTAAAATAAATCACCACAGCTCTTGAGATCTCCACCGCATCGGCACCCGCATGAAGCTAGGCCGATTCTCCTACTAGTCAACGGGCGGAGCAGAATCCAAGGCCTACGGCTATGGCGGCGGCGCGAATCAGCCCAGGAGTGGTTACGGCCGGCGGCGGCAGATTCGCATCCAAGGATTACGGCTGTGCCAGCGGCGCGAATCACCCGAGGAGATGGTTGTATACGGCCAGCGGCAGCGCGCGTCAGGGGAGGATAGATGGATTGGTGAGGGAGGATCGGTTAAGTCGGCGTGTATCTTTTTTCGATTACGTGGGTTGTTGACCGATATCAATTTTGTACTGGGCCGGGATCTGTTACCATGTAATTGGATTACAGCGTGACCGAACCAAACATGTTTTTACGTTTTTTATTAACGCTGTAATGGGATTACATTACAAATGCGTGATCCAAACACGTCCTTAAGCTGAGCAACAACTACATTGCCTCCCTCTTAAAAGCGTCTTAAAAAATATCGTATAAGCGCAAGGATTACCAGAAAGAACTACTTAGTGGGTTATATTTATTCCCACGAACTAAATATCAGCACCATTGTTCAAAACTATATCAGAAGCATAAGGATCACCAAATATCTGCCAATAAACGTAACCAATTATTTAGTGAACGCAAGATGAAAAGTTCTTGAAAGTGCAGCATGTAATCTGCAAATTTACCTGGGAAGCATGACAGTGCAATTTATTTATTAAAGATAAAGCGTTCTGCATATTAACAGGGGTTTTGCATGAGGAGTGAGTCGCATATGTTTCAGCTGCAGGGTTGGCATCTCCATTAAGTGAATATGCAACTTCAAGAATAACATGCTAGAAGATCTACACAAGCAGAATATTCTTGGAAATTTCGAATCTGTGTGCAAGATTCAGATATGACCAAAGAGCAAAGAAAATATAAAACGCCTTGTGAACCTAGCCGTGCAGATGAGGGCAGAGAGATCTCACTGGCTGCACGGGTGCGCTGGGACGGAGCCCAGGTGTCGGTGAGGATCTCGCGGCCACCAGCGCCAGGAACTTTGCGGCGGACGCCATTTCCTCATGCATGCGTCTGCGGGAGGACTCGTGGCGTCCTTAGAGCGGAGGCGACAGAGCACGCGGCGGCGCCGTGGCCGACGACGACACGGTGGAGGGCAGCTTGACGCAAGATCCCTGCTGCGCCTTCCGCCATGCCCAACGCTGCAGCACCTCAGACGTCGTGGAGGGTCGCGGCCTCATCGATGTTGCCGTCGTGGAGGGCCGCCGAATCTCCCTCCGCCGCTGTCTCGACCATGCGCTTCTCCATAGAGGATGGAGAGGGCGCAGAAGAGGCTGAGGCGGAAGGGGCGGCGGCGATTGCGGCGGATAAATCTAGGGTTTCACCCTGGCCTCGCCCCGCATGGAGAGAGAGCGGATGGAACGCTTCGATGAGGGAGGGAGGGAGATCGAGCGCACACGTACGCGGTGGGGCCGCAGTGCACGTGCACCAAGCCACAATCGGGCGATGCGCTTGCGAGTACCAGTTGGCACGGTCGATTCTGACCAGGTGCCCATGGGGTCGTCCGACCAGGTGCCGTGGAAGGTAGGGGAAGGAGAGGCCACCGGCGTCGGAGGAGAACCGCCTCCTTGCACAGGCCTAACCGACTGCCACCGCCTCCCGCGGCCGGCGCGCTCCCCGACGCCTTGCCGCACCGCCCAGTCCTAGCCACCTCCTCCACCGGTCCACCGCCCCCCGGCCGGCTATCCCTCTAAGTCCACCGACCATTTTTTTCTCCGTTGCAGGCTACACCCCCGCACCCCCACCGTTAAGGCTAGATCTGGGCTCCGCCTCGCTCCAGCCTCCCCGCCGTCTTCTCAGACGCGGCTCCCTAGGGTCGCCGCACTGTCGCCGGCTCCAGCGATCTGGTCCAATAGGTGGGAATATCTGGGGAAGAGGAAGAGTATGGGGAAGAGAAAAACGGGTCAGCCGCATCCATGGCGGTGAGGGAGGAGGAAGATAGAGAAGTGGAAAAAATCGGGGGAAGGAAGATGGGTTTGACCGAGTGGTGTGGAGAGAATAGGCAGAGTTAAGGCGTGTGCACGACGCGCTTCCAGTGTATTAACCGGCCGCACGGTCACCCTGCAGGCTGCAGCAAGCCGTTTCGGCCACAATCCCGCATGCGGCGAACAGGCCCACCAGCAGCGACCCGACGCGCGGCAAGTGCCCTCACAAGAGCCGCTGTCCATGGAGTTTATAGCTAAAGAGAATGTACAAAAGTACCAAAAGTCTAAGGGAATTAATCCATGATGTCAAAGAAGGAAGGGTAGCCTTCTTCACCCTATACTTAAGAAGGGTGATCTCATGCAAAAAAATTGCTTTCCAACCTCTAAAAGTAGGTTTAATATTATGAAAGGTCCAGCCATTTCTTTGCTTCCACATGCCCCAACATGCCAGGATCACAATTTCAAACAAGCAAGGTCCAGAAAGCTGTTTCTTGGCAAATTTGAGAGCTTCAGCAGTGTTCCCAGAAAGCCATGGAATTTGTAAAAAATTCCAGATTCTAGTGCTGAATTGGCAATTGAAAAAGAGGTGTCTCCAATCCTCATAAATCTGAGCAGCACAAAGAACACAGACATGTGTATCAGAAACATGCCAATTCCTCCTGATTAGCATATCTTTTGTATTAATCCTGTCATGGAGAATTAACCAAGCAAAGAACTTATGCTTGGACTGGCATTTACTTTTCCATAACCAGCCCGAGACAATATCTGTAGGGATGTGTGCAAAACTGAACTGATATATGGAACTGGGTGAGAAACCCTTCTTGGAAATGGAACTAGTTCGTATATCTTTCTGATGAGTGGATAAAAACAGATGTTGAGTCATAGAACAGAGTTCCAAGTATTCCTCATGAGCTAAAGATGAAAGTGGCAGTGAAATTTTTTGGAACCCATCATCTAGTATCATGAAATCCTTGACTGGTTGCAGTTTATCTTTAGCAAAAGAGAAAATTCTAGGAAACTTCTGACTCGCAGTCATATTGTGCCAATTATCTTCCTAGAATAAATAAGTAATTCCATTCCCTATTTTGCATGTACTAGCTTTTCTGTAGTCATCTGAGAAACTAAAGACTCCTTTCCATCAGAAAGAGCCTGAAGAAATAATAGCATGGGGGACAACATTATGATAGTAAGCACCTGTAATTAACTGTACCCATGGAATGGGTTCCTGACTATAAAACGTATGCAGGTGCTTGAGAAGTAAGGCTGAATTATGAGTTTTTAAATTAATAATTCCTAGGTCTCCCTTATTCTTTGGCCTACAAACCATTGGCCAAGCAGCAAGAGAATTTGCTCTATGTTTCCCTTTTTCGCACCACAAACAATGTTGTCTTGCTCTATCAATCACATTAATAACTCCAGGTGGAATGACGAAAGATAACATGTAATAAGTTGGCAAGGAAGATAGGACTGAATTAACCAGAACCAATCTGTCTCATAAGATAAAGAAGAGGCCCATGTGTATTCATATATAGCAATGTGTATTAGAAATTCCATGTGTATTCATATAGCAATAATGTATTGGAAATTACATAGGATAGAAACATGTACGTGTATATATATCCATGTGTATTCATATAGCAATATAACGTGTATTAGAAATTCCATTTATAATTTGTTCTTTCAATCCTATATGTACGTACGTGCATTGGTAAGAATAAATTTGTTGCATTGAAACAATATACTTGGCGCATTGAAACAATATACTTGTTGCATAACATTTGGTCCATTTGTTGTTGAACGACATTATTTGTTTAACATTTGTTTATTTTTTTTGTTGCAGTAGTGACAAAAATTGTCCAGAACTGATGGATTTCCTTGTCAACAACGGCATACGTTTTGCTAGCGTTGATATAAGGAATGACATGTCGAAGATGAGGAACAACTTGGTTATTGAGATACCATCCCAGTGCCAAATTTATCTCCAGCACCTGTTCCAGTTTAAGTATGAGAGGATTTCGATGGCAGATATAGCAGCTGCATTGATCGACGAGAAGTACAGTAGCATGAAGAAAGATTTCCCCAGTTTTGGGCATAATCTTTGGGAGAAGAGCCCACTTGATCAGGTCAACATTGGTTATGCAGCTGTCGATGGGTACATTGTCTATGAGTTGTACCGTATTATCAGTATCTTCGGCTATGGGCAGCGTCACATTGCCCCCCGGTCTCCTATTGTTTGGGATTCGAAGGACGAGCAGTCCATGTAGATGGGAGCCTCTCTCGTGACGCCTATATATATATATTATGTATTTCTGTGTGTGATGTTTTTATATTCAATCCCTAGAAGACTTATGTGTCCTTGTTTAATTATATCTATTTTAAATGTTCTTGTTTAATTATATATATATATATATATATGCATGATCGATCTGAGCAAACTTAATGAAGCAATTGATGTATATGTGATGAAATTTCGGAAATTTAATTTGACACCCGAGCTATGTGGAAATGTGGAGTAAGAGAAAAATATATCTATCTGAAGATAATATAATATGTTGAAATGACAAACATTTTGGTGTAAATTTTGTACATATCGATATATAAATATATACTCCTGGGTGTATATACTCTCGTACTCAATATTCCTCACATACGTGCATATTATACCTTTTTTTATTGTTTTTATATAACTAGTTAATTATTCTAAGATACCTTAATACATGTTTTGAGAAAAAAATATCATCAACATACTCAGTTTTTTAATATACCTTTTTTACGTACGTAAAAGCAGTATATGTGTAAATAATATAAACTATGGAGATTTAAATGAAAATTTTCACATAAACCAATTTGGGGTATCTTGTATTGAGTAATGAAGTATATTAAAAATGATAAAGAAGTATATTTGATTTCATCTATGTGGTATATTGAACGCTGAGAGTACGTACTATATATATATATATAGTGGGGTACCACCCGTGGTAGCAACGCACCCTAACCCAGCCATTGAATTACACTATAGAGCATTTTCCGCCGACCGATTTGATTAACGCCGTTAGCCACACCAAACCACCAGTTTTCACTTTCCCCACCAGATCCAACCCACTTCCCTCACGCTACCGAAACAAGTTTTTCTCCTATCACCCATTTACCGCAGATACCATGTTCTTCCTCTCCTCCTGATCTCCACCACGTGCCCACTCAGCCCCTCACCGACCTCCTCGAGTTACCAACCCCGTAGGCCCGTTACCAGCCGCCGCGTCTTTTCTTCAGCGTCCGCGTGCGAGGCTCGGTAGGAGTGGAGGCCGCCGTGTCTTCTTGTCCGGCGAGGATCAAGGCCTTCACCACGCAGGATCCGACCTCCACATTGGGGCGTTGGATGAAGGCCGCCATGGCAACCAGTCCGGCGACCGGAATGGCGCACATCGATGACAGGGATCAATCACCGGCGGGTGGGCGGGCTCAATCTTTCTCGCCTCTATGTGCTGGTCGTGGTGTAGGCGGGCTCAATCACCGGCCGGCGCTGGAGGAGAAACGACTTGATGAGTGGGTCGTGGTGCAGGCGGGCCCAGTCACCGACCGGCGCTGGAGGAGAAATAGGGGGGTCGAGGACGCTGCCTCCATTTTTTCAGTTTTGAATATCGAGATCTGTGGGCCATTGAGGTCGGCACCGGCGTGCTCAACGGTGGCAGACCACAGCCACGATGTCGCCTCCTTTCCCTCACGCAGGAGCCTACCGTCGTCCGCAAGGGAGGCCCGTTCCGTGGCTCCTTGGGGCAGGGAGGAAGCTCACGGCGACGACAATGTCAATGCCACAAAATTGGAAGTCGTCGGACGAGCTCGGGCTCGCGCACTTCGGATGTCCCCGTGTACAACGACGCCGTGAATCTCGACGCGGTGTTCCATTTTTTAGACGCATCCCGGCGGGTTGGAGATGCTCAAATCGCTCTTGTCGGGGCCGGGAATCGGTGGTAGCCGCCGATGTCTCCATCCACCGCGCGCCAACCACCGCATCCCCGTCAGCCGTTTCTGCCGTTGGGCCCCGCTCGTCGACATCCCTGACCCTCCGGGCACCGCACCGCACCGTATTCTCTCCCCTCCACTGGCCGCCATGGACAAATCCCGCCCCATCTCCAGCCGCGGGGACACGGAATTGGCCCGGTGTTGGGGGAATCAGTGGAGGTCCCAGGGGCCGACAATTGGTACGGGTTGGTGCGGGCCGATCTACATCCTCCCCAAATCCTCTGCTTCCCTTCTTCTGCTCCGAGATGGAGGCTGGATGGAGGGGCGGGATGGAGGCCGCATATTATGCTGGTCGCGTCATCGAGGACATGGCGTCGGGACCCAAATTGAGGAGCGCCGCGGGGGTGACGACGTGCAGGAAGATGACGTCGGTGTGCCCCGTTGCGCGGGCGGGATTTGAGGACCGCGCGGTATCCCCGTCGCCGGGGATTGATAGGCGCGCCGCCTCCGCCCTTCTGCGGCTCCCCAGCTCCTCTGCGATGTCGGCGTCCATGGGAGCGGCGAGAAAGCTCAGGGCGACTACACGAGTGAGGCCCCGACGACGACAGCGCATGTTCGGCGGTTCAAGAACGACGACCGCGGATGGGTCCTTTTCCGTAGCCAACTGGGGCACTCGTGCCTTTCTTTTCGTCTTTGTCTTAACGAGAACGGTGACGAACCGGACATCCAGTGTCTTTTTCTCCGGTAGATGGTAAACAGACGTGAACGGAAACAAACGGCAACACGAATCACTGCACAACATCCAATGGTTCTAAGTACGTGCGTCGCTAGCCCCCGTGGTAGCAAATCCGCGTTGATATATATATATATATATATTTGACATCCAGGGTGTAGAATAGCTATTCTACACCCACCATGTATCTTTTGAACCGTGCATGATTTTTACGTCACGTAAATTTTGCTGTATTCCTTATGTCGAGTAGAACGTAAGAAAGTATATAGATGACACAAACCTTTTATTTACGTGATGCTACAAAAAAATGAAAAAATACACGTTTTTATGTTGTTTTTATGACTTTTATGTTGCTATGACTCATATGTTTTCATTTTTATGTCGGGTATTCTCTTATGTATCAAACATGAACATAAATAATTGCATACGTAACATAAATTTTTGAATTGAGAACAAACAGGTTGAAATCAATGCATGCAAGTTTCTTACTCTCCGGCCTGCATCTTGGATCGGTCCATCATGCCGGATTGCGTGGACTACAAACGAATGGCTCGGCTGGGTATTAAATACCTGTTCAAATGAATGGCTATTATTACAGAACTAATTTTTTAAAGAATAAGAATCCATGCAACGAGATAAGGTTACTAATTAATTAATTAATTAAACGGGCTCATGCAACAACCTGGAAGCGCGTCCGCACCATCAATTTTGATATCTAGATGAAAGGGAGAGAGTAGAGAGTACATACTCTTAGGCGTATCATCTCATTTTCCTATATATAGGAAAATAAAAACTGTGGCCAGTGTCGCGCTATTTGACACCTAGGATGTAGAATAGTTATTACACCCACCCGGTATCTTTTGAATTACACGTGATTTTTACGGTATATAATTTTTTTCGTATTCCTTATGTCAGCTAGAACGTAAGAAAATATATACATGACATAAACATGTTTTTATACTACATTACGCATTAGTATATTTTTTAAGTTTAATAAATTTGTGACGTAAACACAAATCAAGAAATCTCCGTCCGGTAGTACACAAACATATACCGGAAAGTTCATATGTGTGTCGTGTGAAGTTCAATACTCTGTTTTTATACTACGTTACGCATCAGTATATTTTTTAATTGGATTTTGTCGGAACCACGGATACCAGGGTATCCTGGGCCGTCTGCTGCTGGCCCAGCCCATCAGGTACGGAAGGAGTCTGTACCAGTCCACAGCAAGAGGAGGGAACCCCCAACAGTTCTTCACCAAGGCCGGCCCATTGGAGGGGAGTCTTCCCCGAGGTCTCCATCACGCATCGCTGGGGAGGATTCCTGCTCCGACCCCGCTCCTTCCCGGAGGGAACCTTGCCTGCTGCGAGACAACCCATGTGAGGGTGACGTCCTGGCCAGACAGAGTGGCTTTGGCCACAGTTACCATTCTCGTGTATAAAGCGCAGAGCTCCACTGCGCGCACCAAAGCCCGGTCTGAGGCTTTCCTCTTTGGTACAAGAAGACCGAGTCCACGCTACAAGACGAAGGCGGTGTCACTGGGCTCCCCACCGTGACGCCATGGACGGTGGAGCTGTCCCCCGGCGACCAGGACGGCGCAGGAGGCGCAGTAGTACGGGACGCTCCCTTCTTTGGGTAAACTCCCCATGTCGCCATTGTTTTCCTTCGAGAGCTCCCCTCCCGAAGCTTCCAGAGGTGCGATTGAACGTGGTTAGCCCCAGTGTTCGAACATTTGAGTGCTACCCTGTCGTTGACATAACAACAACTATGTCATTTGGCACACCAGGTAGGGGCTAAGGCGTTTCTCTCGCATCTCCGTCGCCATGGTCACCTCCCGCACCGACTGGACCGGCCGCAGGGCGCGGTCCTGGAGCGGAACAAAATCGGCGGCCTCGTCACCGACTTCGCCCACATCGGGCTCTCCCACTCTCGCTCCCTCGCGCCGCGGCGCGGGCGTGACACGACGCACGCTGCAGAGTTCCACGCGAACCCGGCGCGGTCCTTGCAATCTCCTGCGCGGGCAACTTCACAGGAAGCCCTACCTGGAGCACAGAGGCCGGCGCGCTGTCCGCTCGTGCTCGACGCCGGTGGTTCTTGGTTGGTGCACACCGCCGAGGTCACCCCAGCACCATCAGCTGACTGGGAGCAGACCGGCTTCACCGCGGCGACCACGCTCGTGGTCGGGCCAGCAGAACCCTGCACACGCAGGGCTCGACGCTCTCGAGCGCATGGCACAACATCCTTCGCTGCGGGAAACGCCACCGCCGACCGGGCAGGGTGGTGCTACGCGTTCAACAGAGACGTGTGGGAGGCAAGGTGGCCCTCGGCCTACCGGCCTCGCCTCCCGCCATGCTACACCGGGGACATCCCCCCGTTGGACTTCCTACAAAAGTACGAGCCGCGAGTTAGGGCTGTCGGGGGAGGCGACCGGTGCCTCCTGACGTATTTTCCCCTGGCTCTCCGCGGCCCTACGCTCGCGTGGCTGCTAAACCTCTCGGACAGCTCCGTGAATTCGTGGGGAGACCTGCGCGCACAGTTCCTCCAATGCTTCCGTTACTACGGCCGTCTTCCCCGCGGCGAACCCGGGGGTCACGTCACTCTCTAGCGTTTCGCCGTGGGACGCAACAGCCACAACTCGTCAGAGCCGCACGATACCACTCGTCACGCCATGTGAATCCTTGGCGGGTCCCTCGCCCCTCTTTCCGGACGCCACCTCAAGCAGACCTCGCGGGAGGTCAACGCCACCCTCCGCGGAGGCGCGACAACCACGTCGCCACTCAAGTGGTCCTAGCAGGAGATCTTCTTCGACGTCACTGATCACCCCAAGGCTGTCGGCTCGGTGGGAGCCATCCCTATGGTGTGCACCCCCATGATCAACCACGTCGCCGTCTCCAAGACACTCGTGGACGGAGGCGCAGGCCGCCTCAATGTGATGTCCCTCGGTACCTTCGAGAAGTTGTGCATCCCGCGTGACCGCCTCAAGGCCACCAGGCCCTTCACTGGAGTAACCAAGCTGGGGAGGGTTCGGTTGTCGATCACGTTCGGCACCTAGCAAAACAAGTGCACCGAGGAGATTGACTTCGACGTCGCCCACATCGGGCTGCCCTAGAACGCCATCCTCGGCTACCCGGCGTTGGCCAAGTTAATGGCCGTCACACACCACGCCTACAACATGGTCAAGATCCCCAGGAGCAGCAGGCCCCTCGCTGTTCACATGGACATGAAGGATGCGTTGCATTCCATGGAGGACACATACAAGGAGGCGGCAACATCACAACCCATCGACGAGGGCAACCTCGGGGATTTTGTCGAGGCCCTAAAGAAGAAACAGTTGTTCTCTCACGAGAGGGCAGCGACAAAGAAGGTCTCCACGAACCCCGACGGCACGGGGCCCTCACTCACCATCAGAGCCGGGTTGCCTCCCAAATAGGAAAGCGCGCTTGTCGCCTTCGTTCGGGAAAACGCGGACATGTTCGCATGACAACGTCTGATATGCCCGGTGTACCAAGGGAGGTGATCAAGCATCATATGGCAGTATGCCCGGGCGCACACCCGATCAAGCAAAAGGCCCGTCGCCAGGGCGCGGAGAAGCAGGAATTCATCGTCCGGGAGGTGGAGAAACTCCTGGACGCCAAGATCATGAGGGAGGTCATCCATGCCGAGTGGATCTCCAACCCCGTCGTCGTCTCCAAGCATACGGGTGGAGGACATCTGTGTGTGGACTTCACCGACCTCAACAAGGCCTGCCCAAAGGATCCATACCCTCTCCCGAGGATTGATCAAAGAGTGTACTCCACTGCTAGGTGCGACCTCCTCTGTTTCCTGGACGCCTTCTCAGGCTATCATCGGATCAAAATGGCCATGGAGGACGAGGAGAAGACCGCCTTCATGACGCCTTGTGGGGTATTCTGCTACGTCTGCATGCCCTTCAGCCTGAAGAACACTAGATGCACCTTAGAAAGGCTCATGTACATCGCCTTAGGAACACAAATAGGGAAGAATGCAGAGTCCTACGTTGAGGACATCGTCGTCAATAATCGCGAAGAGCGCACACTTGTCGATGACCTTCCGCAGACGTTCCAGAACCTCTGTAGGGTTAACATCATGCTCAACTCGGACACATGCGTATTCGGGGTTGCGGTAGGGAAGCTCCTCGGCTTCCTGGCGTCCCATTGGGGCATCGAGGTGAACCCCGACAAGATTCGGGCCATTGAAGAGATGCTGCCTCCACGACGACTGAAGTATATGCAACGCCTCGCCGGATGCGTGGTGGCGCTGGGGCGCTTCATTTCCAGGTTCGGCGACAAGGCTCTGCCATTATTTAAACTCCTAAAGTGTTCTGGTCCATTCAAATGGACTACCGAGGCAGCTACTACATTTGAGGAGCTTAAAAGGTATTTGGCAAGCCTTCCCATACTCGTCGAACCGCGACCGCGGGAGCCGCTGCGCCTATATCTGGCGGCCAAACTTCAGACAGTCAGCGCTGCAGTCGTAGCTGAAAGGCCGACTGACAAGAAAAGAGCGGCCCTGCCCGACCTGGAACCCACTCCAGCTTCTCCCCGAGAGGACCCCGTTGCAGGCCAAGGGCCCCACAAGAAGAATACCCTCATGCAGCCTCAAGAGAGCCCCAATGCACCAGGACAACTCACTGTCGGGACTCCTCCAGTCGCTCTCGTCGAACACACTGTCTACTTTGTTAACACCATGCTTCGAGATGCCCACGAGAGGTACCCTGTGCAGCAGAAGCTCCTGTACGCGCTCCTTGTAGCTTCGAGGAAGCTTTGCCACTACTTCGAGGCGCACCCCATCACTGTGGTGTCAGCCTTCACCCTCGAGAAGACCCTTCAAAATTCCAATGCCACGAGGCGTGTCACAGAGTGGGTTGTCGATCTTCAACACTTCGAGCTTTAGTTCCTCACGACCAAGACCATCAAGGGAGGAATCCTGGCGGAGTTCAACACAGAATGTACGAACCCACCGCTAGAAGAAGACCCAGACGAGGAGATAGCCATCCCCGGCAGGCTGGCTCCCGGAGAATGGACCATGCACTTCGACGGTCCACTCGGGACAAGCTCTACTACGCCGTCCAGCTCCATTTTAGCCACAAGTCCAAAGTCTCTAAGAACATCGCTGAGTACGAGGACCTCCTCGCCGACATCAGGGCCGCGATCGCCCTGGGTGTCAAGCGCCTCGTTATCAAGGGAGACTCCCAGCTCTTGGTAAATTTCTCCAACAAGAGCTACGTCTCCAAGGACAATCACATGGCCCTATACCTTGAGGAACTTTGCAAGATCGAAAAGCGCTTCCTCGGCCTAGAGTTGCAGCATATCCCGTGCGGGAACAACCAAGAAGCAGACAACCTCACCAAGTAAGCATCAAGGAACTGGGCAGAGGCCCCGGGCGTCTTTGAAGAGAGGCTCGCCAAGCCATCCATCATACTCCCCGTCGCTGATGAAGATCCACAAGGCCACCAGCACCTCGAGGAGGATCCCCCACCCGCTCGCTCCCAAGGCGCACCGGACTACAGAACTTCTCCGGGGAACCACCTAGTGCTCGCCTTCACTCACGAGGAAGCATGTTGGAACAAGAACATGACCGACTACCTCCAGAAGTGCGACCTCCCTGAGGATGAAGCAGAGGCCGAGCAAGTCGCTCGTCGAGCCAAGATGTACTACGTCATCGACTCCAAGCTGTACCGGAGGCTCCCCAACAGCGTGACACTGCTGTGCCCCCCCCCCCCCCGACGACAGCATGGACGTCCTCAGGGACATCCACCAAGGCGACTGCGGTCACCACTCTTTATCGCGGACCCTTTTTGGCAAGTCCTTCAGGTACGGCTTCTACTGGTCCACGGCTCTCAAAGATTCCACCGAGCTCGTCAAGGCCTGCGAGGCGTGGCAGTTCCATGCCAAACAAACGCATCAGCCCGCGCAAGGACTCCAAACCATTCCCCTCTCATGGTCGTTCGTGGTTTGGGGGCTGGACATCCTGGGAATCTTCCCTCGAGCGCTCGGGGGCTACCGCTACCTCTACGTCTCCATCGACAAGTTCACCAAGTGGGCGGAGGTAGAAGATGTCCGAGACATCCCGGCAAGAACGGCGGTGAAGTTCATCAAGGGGTTGGTCTTCCGGGTCGGTGTGCCCAATCGCATCATCACCGACAACGGCGCGCAATCCACAAGCGGCCTCTTCAAGTCCTACTGCGCCAACCTAGGCATCAAGATCTGCTACGCCTCCATCGCGCACCCGTGCAGTAACGGCCAGGCGGAGCGCGCCAACACCAAGGTCCTCAAGGGCCTCAAGACATAGAGCTTCAACAAACTCAAGGCCCACAGGAAGAAGTGGATCGACGAGCTCCCGTCGGTCTTCTGGTCAATATGCACCACCGCAGCCAAGCCCACAGAGGCAACGCCTTTCTACCTAGTCTATGGGACCGAGGCCCTTCTCCCTGCCGAACTCAAGCTTGGCTAACCCCGGGCCGTGGCTTTCAGCGAGGATACGCAGGGAGAACTCCATGCAGAGGACTTGCTGCTTCTCGAGGAGGCGAGAACCGGAGCCGCCACCCGCGCCGCTCTGTACCAGCAAGGCCTCCGGCGCTACCACAACAACACCATCAGGCCACACACACACTCGAGGTAGGCGACCTGGTGATACGTCATAAACGTATCCTTAATTTCTGATGTTCCAAGTTGTTTCCTACATGTTTGCTATACACTTTATGTCATTTTTATCGATTTTCTGGACTAACATATTGACAAGATGACATAGAGCCAGTTCCATGTTTTCTGCTGTTTTTTAGTTTCAGAAAAGTTGTTCTGGAAATATTCTCGCAATTGAAAAATTCGAAGCCCGAAAGTCTTAGAATTCCCGAAGGTTCCACGGAGTCCTAAAGAAGCCCGGAGAGGGGCCACACCATAGGGCGGCACGCCCCTGGCCGCGCCTAGGGGTGGTGTGGGCCCCTCGGGCGTCCACTGCCATCGCCCTTTCCCCTATTTATACCCCCCGATACGTCAACCCTAAAAATATACCACTTTGTCCCGAGAAACACCCGAGGCCGCCGTCATCATCATCCCGAGATCGGGAGGGTTTCTGGTATTTATGATCGATAGTGGGTTCATGCCTCCTTTGCATCTGTTCTTGAGTGACAGAAACATGACGGATGGAGGATGTGTTGTTGCCATTAGGGAGAAAACAACGGTGTTTACTTAGTTTACATTGTTTACATTACACACTTTGCTTACTGCGATAACCTGTTGATTGCAACTTAATACCCAACGTTTGTTCGGATGATATTTGGAGGGTGGATTATTAGTCATAGATGTAGTTGGATGACGGCCTATGTATTTTGTTGTAATGCCCGCATGAATCACATACTAATCTTTATGTCTTTCATATGTACTATGGTGCAGCCTTCATTTTTGTTAATTGCCCAGTGATGACCCACAAGTATAGGGGGGTGTATCGTAGTACTTTCGATAAATAAGAGTGTCGAACCCAATGAGGAGCAGAAGGTGTTGACAAGTAGTTTCGATGAAGGAATAACTGTAAATACTGAAAGATAGATTTGTAGGGGTTTTTGATATTGTAGATAAATAATGTGCGAGTAAAAAAAATGCAGTAATAATAATTGCAGCAAGTGGCCCAATCCTTTCTTCACCAAAGGACAAGCCGGTGGGTTTACTTATCATTAACAAACGTTCTCAAGGAAACACGGGAGGTTTCTGTCAAGTGCTTTTGTTCCATGCCACTGAATAATCCCTAATGTTTTGATGAGTGTTGTGTGGGTAAACCTATGCTAATGTACAGTCCCATCCAAGAATAATACATACTTGTGATTATACCCCATGCAAGCATCCGAAACTACAAGAAAGTAATTAAGAAATAAATCTAACCACGGCTTTAAACTCTGCGATCCTACGCTCCCTCTTGTAATGGTTTCCTAACGGGGGTTTAGGTTTATGTCATTCCGGCAACCCCACAATTAGTAGCCAAATACACGATGCATTCCCCTAGGCCCATAAATGGTGAAGTATCATGTAGTCGACGTTCACATGACACCACTAGAAGAATAGCAGCACAACTTAAATATAAAATCACTAGATATTACTTCCACATAATTCCACTACTAACATCTTGACTTCTCCCATGTCCTCAAGAACTAAACGAACTACTCACAAGACATCATATGGATCATAATCAGAGGTGATAGAATGGATGATAACAATCTGGTCAGAAAGTGCAAACACCTATAAATCTCACAAGCATCAACTACTAACAAGCTATCCACACCGGGAGAGAGATCTAGTGTAAAACAACGATAGAGGCCCCTAATTGTTACAGCGGGATGACGATGGATGATGAGGGTGATGGTGCTGGTGGTGATGACGATGAAGATGACGATCTTGATGATGCCCGGAGTGATGACGGTGACGATGGTGGTGATTTCCCCTCTCCGGAGAGGAATTTCCCCGGCAGATTTCTCCCTGCAAGAGAGATTTTCTCTCTCGGGTGTTTTCCGCCCCGAGGCGGCGGCGGAATAATTCTTCGATGATGGTATGAGTCTTAGGGTTCCCTAGGGGTCAAGTCTGCGAAAGACCTCGACCTGAGGTGGGCCAGGGTGGCCACACCACCTAGTGGCGCGGCCAGGGGCGCGCCACCTCATGGTGTGGGCCCCTGGTGGCCCCCTCTAGCTCCCATTTTGGCTGGACTCCTCCTCTGAACTTCTAAGACACCCCCGGTGTCCCCCGTCTTCTTCTGATCTTCTCAAATATGGTATCTCGACGGTGCTTTTTCCATCAGATTTCTTGTCCCCGTGTTTATTCTCCAAAAATTATGAAACATGCATAATAAGATAAAATAACATAAGGGATGCATCATAACATGAAATATATCGATGAATAACAGAAAATTATAATATAAAATAGTGATGCAAAATGGACGTATCAACTCCCCCCAAGCTTAGACCTCGCTTGTCCCCAAGCGAAACTGAACCCAGTAAACATGACCACTGGATTATGGAGTGAAGTGTCGATAAATAAAATATAGACAAGAAGCATCAAATTTACCCATGAACCAATCATTATAGAACTCAACTTCCTCTCATATAACTTAACTTGAAACGAGTAATGGGAGTCACAAAAAAGATGCAAAAGCGAGAATCAAAATTGGTGATGGCAAACTTTGTTCTTGGTCAGAGAACAATTAATGATAT
The DNA here is from genome assembly GCA_028641055.1 of Alopecurus myosuroides. Classification (NCBI taxonomy): domain Eukaryota; kingdom Viridiplantae; phylum Streptophyta; class Magnoliopsida; order Poales; family Poaceae; genus Alopecurus; species Alopecurus myosuroides. The sequence goes on from CM054062.1 coordinate 122,434,439, forward strand.
CATACTTATCTTAGGTGAAATCTTCATAACAAGGTTTATATTCTAGAGCTTAACATGTTTAATTATAACAATCCTTTTATAGTTAATCATAGCTTTCAAAGTAATATTCATTCAGATAATAAAGCATGTGCTAAACAAAGAAGGATAGAAAACATGATTGAATAAATCAACATACAGATGGTGAGATCACAACAACTCAATGCTTGCTGGAGACAGAAAGAAGTAGGTTTACTGCCTATATATAAATGTAAAAGATAGGCCCTTCACAGAGGGAAGCATTGATCACTCATGTGCTAGAGATTTTATTTTAATAAACAGAGGTAGAAAATGCATGACACTCCTCCCATCCATCTTACACAAACCATGGCTAACCGAATCCTCGGGTGCCTGCCAACAATCACAAACCATGGAGGAGTGTCTAAATTTTGAGAGAGGTGTATGTTTATGTCAACGAATGGCAAACAGAAAATACAGTACGTCACAAGCCAACTAGACTCACATGAGCGGCACCCATTGAAGGACGCAACTGGTATAGAAGTTCATCCCTCTTTCTCTTTTGTTTACACAATTATGCTTTGACTGATAAATCAGGGGCAAAAAGAGTGAAGAGAATTTATATTATTATTTGGGGCTGGGAACCTCGCTGCCAGCTCTTCTAGCATTTGGATAAGAGGATGAAGCCACTAGTCCAGGTGTGTGAGTCCAATCAACAAGTGAGATAAAGATTCTCTATTTGCGTCCTCATGAGCTAAAACAAGAACACAAAACATGGATAATTTTGAAGGTTTAAAGGTAACACATGAGAAATTTACTTGGAGTGGCGGTGAAATACCACATGTAGGCAGGTATGGTGGAAACAAATGGCAAGGTTTTGGGGCTCAAGGTTTTGGATGCACGAGAAGCATTCCCTCTCAGTACAGGTTTTTTTTTGCTAGCAAGGATGGGTAGCAAGCGTAAGAGTTGAGGGAAAACAAACAAATATACATATGATGAAACCAATCATGCAATCTTCATTGAAATCCCAAGCGATCTTAACTTGTGAATATTAAGTTTATGAGCTAACAGGCAAATTCCTCTTTCTTATACTACCATCTCAAAATATTATTTCTACTGACCCAAGCTAAGTTTGCCAAAACCAACTAGATTAACTTGATGATCTCCAGCGTGATACCAAATACTAACAAGAAGCTCAAACATATGACCGAAATTGAAAACTAAAATAAGGTGCGTAGAAAGTAAATGATGAAACTTCTCATTAATATTTCAAACCGGCAATTCACACCAACGGATACAACAATAACCAACTAAGGAGAGATACTTTCATACTGCAAACCATCCTATATGATAACTTCTCTACTCATCATATGACCCTACTAAAAGGGTAAAAAGATGAAAGATAGTGATGTGATACCGCGGCACTCCCCCAAGCTTGGAACAAGCCAAGGGGATGCCAAAACCAATGACAAAATATTTCTTCGATGGTGGTGGTGAATCCTTCTCATCCTCGGTCTTCAAAGGTAAAGGCTCTCCATCCACAAATGATGTCCTGGTCTCCAACATCCTGAAACTAGCAGCAGAGCTTATACGTTCAAACATGTTCTCATACTCACAGTTCTGGTTCTGCACATCATAGAGTTGTGCTTGCAAATCATTGGTGGTCTTGGTGATTGAGAAAATCTCCTCCCAAATCTTCAAATTCTCCCTCTTGTATTCAGCGATTTGTTCTGTTTTTATCCTGTGGACGATCTCAAATTCATGCTCCGCCATCTTCTTGTACCTAAAGACTTCTTGCTCCAATTCTTCCATCCTAGCTTCCAGACTGCCTTCTCCTTTAGGGCCCCGAACATCTTCAATCTGCACCTTCCCGCCCTTGAGCAGCAATTCCCTGGGATGCATCTTCAACTCGTTCATTTACGGGTTGACGACGTTCTCAAAGAAACTGTCTTTAGGAGATCCAGGACAGGACATTGTGGCTCTAGATCTGAAGATGTAACCTGGCAGAAATAGCTCAAAATAGAAACACGAGGAGAAAACGATATACGGACCTCGGGGGTCCGGGGGATTATATAGCAAAAAGTTTCATAACGAAAGGAAAGTCCAGGTCGAAAACGAGTCGGAAAGGGGCTCCGGGGCGCCCACACCATGGGCTGGCCCGGCCAGGGGTGGGCCCGCACCACCCCATGGTGTGGAGCCTCCGGGCTCCGTCTCCGCCTCGTTTCCGGCTCATAATTTCTCATATTTTCCAAAAACAGTAAAAATAAAAGTTGGAAGATGTTTCGCGAACGTTTTCTTACCAAAACTGATACCTATTCAAAAACTGACTCTGTAGTTTCTGAAATATGCTTCCTAATAAATTCCTATGGGATCATGGCTCGAATACAGTCGACATTTTCATTATAAGGATCTCCAGAAATATAATGCTTGAGTCTTTGTCCATTCACCACTTGTGAAGTGTTGTCCTCAGGGGAAACAATTTTAATTGCCCCCAAATGATATACCTCTTCGATAACAAAAGGTCCTTCCCATCTTGAGAGTAATTTTCCTGCAAAAAATCTGAAACGAGACCTATACAATAGCACTTTCTCACCAACATGAAATTCTCTTTTAACAATTCTCTTATCGTGCCACCTTTTAACTTTCTCTTTAAAGATCTTAGCATTTTCATATGCTTCACTCCTCCATTCATCTAAAAAACTTAAGTCAAGCAACCTTTTCTCACCAGCAAGTTTAAAATCTCTATTTAGATATCTAACTGCCCAATAAGCTTTGTGTTCTAATTCTAGGGGCAAGTGACAAGCTTTTCCATAAACCATTTTATAAGGAGACATGCCCATGGGATTTTTATAAGCAGTTCTATAAGCCCACAGGGCATCATTTAATTTCTTAGCCCATTTTTTTCTAAATTTTTTAACAATCTTTTGCAAGATAGATTTGATTTCTCTATTTGATAATTCTACTTTCCCACTAGTTTGAGGATGATAGGGTGAGTCAATTCTATTTAACATCATATTCAGCAAGAGTCTTTCTAAAACCACCATGAATAAAATGAGAACCCCCAGCAGTCATAAGATATCTAGGCACACCAAACCTAGGGAAAATAATGTATTTAAGCATTTTTAATGAGGTTTCACCATCAGAACTTTTAGTAGGTATAGCTTCTACCCATTTAGTAACATAATCAATAGCAACAATAATATGAGTGTAGCCTTGTGAAGGAGGGAAAGGACCCATAAAGTCAAAACCCCAATAATCAAAAGGTTCAATAACAAGAGAATAATTCATAGGCATTTCATTACGTCTAGAAATATTTCCAACCCTTTGACATTGATCACAAGATAAAACAAACTTTCTAGCATATTTAAAAAGAGTAGGCCAATAAAAACCTGATTGTAGAATTTAATGTGCAGTTCTATCTCCAACGTGATGTCCTCCATAAGCACTACTATGACATTTTCTCAATATCTCTTGTTGTTCATTTTCAGGAACACATCTTTGCATAATACCATCAGCACCTTCTTTATATAAGTGTGGGTCATCCCAAAAGTAATGCCTCAAATCATAGAAGAAGTTTCTTCTTTCCTGAGTTGTAAAGGTAGGAGGGAAATACTTGGAAACAATAAAGTTAGCATAATCAGCATACCATGGACTCTCTTGAGAGCTCACTTTTATTGGAGCCAACTGTTCATTAGGAAAACTATCATTAACAGGAATAGGATCATCAGAGATATTTTCTAATCTAGACAAATTATCAGCAACAAGATTTTCAGCACCCTTACTATCCACAATATGTAAATCAAAATCTTGTAAGAGAAGCACCCATCTAACAAGCCTAGGCTTAGCATCTTTCTTTTCACTAAGGTACTTAATAGCAGCATGATCAGTATGAATAGTAACTTTAGAATCAACAATATACTACCTAAATTTATCACAAGCAAAAACTACAGCTAGGAACTCTTTCTCAGTGGTAGCATAATTATTTTGAGCAACATCAAGGGTTTTATTAGCATAATGTATAACATTTAACTTCTTATCTACCCGCTATCCAAGAACAACACCTACAGCATGATCACTAGCATCAAACATAATTTCAAACGGTAAATTCCAATCAGGGGGTTGAACAATAGGGGCAAATATTAAAGCCTTCTTTAAAATTTCAAAATCTTCTTTACAATCTTCATCAAAAACAAAAGGTGCATCCTTTTGAAGAAGATTAGTAAGAGGCTTTTATATTTTAGAAATTTTTTTAATAAACCTTCTATAGAAACCAGCATGACCAAGAATACTATGAATACTTTTGACATCCCTAGGACATGGCATTTTCTCAATGGCTTCAACTTTAGCTCTATCAACTTCAATACCTCTTTCAGAAATTTTATGTCCAAGTACAATTCCTTCATTTACCATAAAGTAGCATTTCTCCCAATTAAGAACAAGATTAGTCTCCTCACAATTCTGCAAAACTTTATCAAGATTCTGCAAACAATTATCAAATTAAGTTATCATAGACGGAGAAATTGTCCACAAAGACTTCCACAATTTCTTCACAAAAACCATGAGAGATAGCAGACATGCATGTTTGAAAAGTAGCAGGAGCATTACATAAACTAAAAGGCATACGTCTATAAGCATAAGTTCCAAAAGGACAAGTGAAAGTTGTTTTCTCTTGATCAGGCTTCCTAACAACAATTTGAGAGAACCCAGAATAACCATCAATAAAGCAAAAGTGAGTTTTCTTAGACAACCTCTCTAACATTTTGTCAATAAAAGGCAAAGGATAATGATATTTCTTAGTAACCTTATTAACTTTCCTAAAATCAATACACTCCTATAACTAACCACTAATCTTTGAGGAATAAGTTCATTATTTTCATTTCGCACAACATGCATCCCTCCTTTCTTAGGGATACAATGCACAAGACTAACCCATCTACTATCAGCAATAGGATAAATAATACCAGCATCAAGGAGTTTCAATACCTCATTTCTTACCACATCTTTCATCTTAGGATTTAAACGGCGTTGGTGTTCAACAACTGGCTTTGCGTCAGGTTCAATATTAATAGCATGCTGACATATAGCAGGAGAAATCCCCTTCAAATCATCAAGAGTATAACCAATAGAACCTCTGTGTTTCCTCAATATTCCCAATAATCTCTCCTCTTATTTACTAGAAAGTTTAGAACTAATAATAACATGATATAATTTCTTATCATCAATATGAGCATATTTAAGATTGTCAGGGAAAGGCTTTAAATCAAAAACATGATCCTCCTTGGGTGGTAATGTGGTACCCAAGTCTTGCACCGGTAAATTATGTTTCAGCATCGCTGGCTGATGTAGGAAGATCTCGTCAATTTCATTTCTTTCTTCCATAAATACATCACTTTTGTGGTCTTCCATGTAGTGCTGCAAAGGATTGTTAGGAGCAAGAGCAATAGCAGCCAATTGTTCAACTCTATATTTCTCATTAGGTAATTCAGCTTCATAAGGTTCTTTAGCAAATTTGGAGAAATTAAATTCATAAGACTCTCCATCAAACTTTGTAAGGATTTTCTCCTTTTTACAATCTATAAGAGCACCACAAGTGTTTAAGAAAGGTCTACCAAATATAATAGGACAAGTATCACTAGCAGAAGGGCCTAGTACTAGAAAATCAGCAGGATATTTAGTTTTACCACATAAGACCTCCACATCTCTAACAATACCAATTGGAAAAATAGTTTCCCTATTAGAAAGTTGAATAATCACATCAATGTCTTCAAGTTCACAAGAACCAATTTCATGCATGATTTCTCTATAAAGCTCATAAGGAATAGCACTAGAACTAGCACCAATATCACACAAAACATAATAGCAATGATCACCTATCAACAGATAGCACAGGAACACTAGGTTTCCTAGATTTACTAGGACGAGAGACAATATTAGAAGCATCTTCACAAAATATAATGTGTCCCTCTTCCATATTTTCAGAAACAAGGTCCTTTACTATTGCTACTGTAGGTTCTACAGTTTTTTTCCTCGGGTTCTACAGGTTTCCTTGCACTTTTATTAACCACACTAGCTAACATAGAATGTTCTTTTACCTTAGCAGGGAAAGGCATTTTCTCAATATAAGGTTCAGGCACAATAGAATCAACGGTATGAACTTCTATATCTCTAGCAGGAACACAATTAACAATTTCTTTATAACGTGCATGGTACTTATCCCATTCCTTTTTGGGAATATCAATAAAAGAAGCAAAAGCCTTATATAAGTTTGCAGCAACTTGAGAATCAAGACCATAAACAATACTAACATTATGAAAATCATCGGATGACATAAAAGTTTTAATACGTTCATAATCATAGTTTATCCTTGACTTTCTACCTTTGCCATTTCCCATCCTTCAGTGTTTTCTTGAATACGGTCAATAAGATCCCATTTAGCTTCATCCTTCATATGTGTAAATGATCTAGAACAAGAAGCATCCAATAAATCCTTATCATGAAGAGAAAACCTTGCATAGAAATTATTAATAACAATATTACTGGGGAGCTCATGAATGGGGAATTTGAGCATTAGTAACTTCAATATCACCGATGCTTGGGAAATACTATCTCCATCATGAGGCCACAAATTTTGTATATAATTCCGATCTCTATGAATTTCACTGGGAGGATAGAATTTAGAATAAAATAGAGGTACAATTTCTTCCCATCCAATTGTCTGGCTATTTTCAGCAGTTTGAACCATTCAGCGGCTCAGCCTGTCAATGATATAGAGAATAATTTCCTCTTCGCTTGGCCCATTGTAATACCTGCACACTTGAACACCTCGCATAATTCATGTAAAAAGAGCAAATGATCACAAGGATGGACAGTTCCATCACCTGAATAGCAGTTATTCATAACATGTTTAACAATCTTTATAGGTATTTTATAAGGATCCAAATCATCAGGCGGTGGGTCACTTACTACCCTAGAAGTGGCAGCAGTGCCCGCAAATAAGGACTCAAAAGGAGATCCAAACATAGTGTAATAAAGAAGTAGACAGGAATAAAAACAACACTTACATCAGAAGCTTCCTTTATCAATTCCACTTCCCAATAGCGCTTCACTCCCCGGCAACGGCGCCAGAAAATAGTCTTGATGACCCACAAATATAGGGGGTGTATCGTAGTACTTTCGATAAATAAGAGTGTCGAATCCAACGAGGAGCAGAACATGTTGACAAGCAGTTTCGATGAAGGAATAACTGTAAATACTGAAAGATAGATTTTTAGGGGTTTTTGATATTGCAGAAAAATAAAGTGCGAGTAAATAAAATGCAGTATTAATGATTGCAGCAAGTGTCCCAATCCTTTCTACAGAAAAGGACAAGCCGGTGGGTTTACTTCTGATTAACAAACGTTCTCGAGGACAGACAGGAGGTTTCTGTCAAGTGCTTTTGTTCCATGCCTCTGAATAATCCCTAATGTTTTGATGACCGTTTTGTGGGTGGACCTATGCTAATGTACCATCCCATCAAAGACTAATACATACTTGTGATTATACCCCTTGCAAGCATCCTCAACTACAAGAAAGTAATTAAGAAATAAATCTAACCACAGCTTTAAACTCCGGGATCCTACGCTCCCTCGTGTAATGGTTTTCTAATGGGGGTTTAAGTTTCTGTCACTCCGGCAACCCCACAATTAGTAGACAAATACACGATGCATTCCCCTAGGCCTATAAAGGGTGAAGTATCATGTAGTCGACGTTCACATGACACCACTAGAAGAAAAACACCACAACTTAAATATCAAACCATTAAATATTACTCAACATTACTTCACTACTAACAAATTGACTTCTCCCATGTCCTCAAGAACAAGACGAACTACTCACAAGACATCATCTGGATCATAATCAGAGGTGATAGAATGGATGATAACAATCTGGTCATAAAGTGCAAACACCAATAAATCTCACAAGCATCAACTACTAACAAGTAATCCACACCGGGAGAGAGATCTAATGTAAAATAACGATAGAGGCCCCTAATTGTTACAGCGGGATGACGATGGATGATGAGGGTGATGGTGCTGGTGGTGATGACGATGATGATGACGATCTTGATGATGCCCGGAGTGATGACGGTGACGATGGCGGTGATTTCCCCTCTCCGGAGAGTAATTTCCCCGGCAGATTTCTCCCTGCCAGAGAGCTTTTCTCTCTCGGGTGTTTTCCGCTGTATAACATGAAATATAACGATGAATAACAGAAAATTATAACATGAAATATATCGATGAATAACAGAAAATTATAATATAAAATAGTGATGCAAAATGGACGTATCACCGAGCTGTAATTTGTTCTGCACACATGTTATTTATCTTTCACGGAGAGACACCACTAGTGAACTGTGGACCCGGTCCATTTTCTAATTCTGATATACACACACTGCTTCCACTGCTTTCACACTGTTCCACTATTTTCATAATCTTGCTACTGCTTTCATACTGCTCTCATACTATTTTCCACACCAGACGTTTAACCTCTTTGTGTTCAGCAAAACCGGTGAGATTGACAACCTCACTGCTTCGTTGGGGAGAGTGATGTGATTGTGTTGTGCAGGTTCCACGTTGCTTCTTAACCAGTAGTGCGCTATGCCATCTCAGCTGCATCAACCTTCTGAAGTTACTCCTTCCTCCTACTGGTCGATTAGACCTTGGTTTCTTATTGAGGGAAAACTGCTGTTGTACTCATCATACCTTCTCTTGGAGTTTCCCAACGAGTGCAACATCTGCACTATCAAGCTATTTTTTTGGCGCCATTGCCGGGGAGGAAGAGAATTTTTGCAAGGGGAGTCTCTCACTTCCAATGTCTTTACTTTGTTTTAGTTTTTCTTAGTTTATTTTATTTTGTATTGTTTGCTTCTCTTTATTAAAAACACAAACAAATTAGCTCTTATTCTAGTTGTTACTTTTTTTACCTTGTTGTCATCTTTCATTATGTTGTTCCCTAAGTTTACCTTGAAAGATCTGCCGGTAGGTAGTGGTTCTATACTTGGAAAGGATACTATTAAAGAATTCTTTGATCATGCTAGTAAGCATGATAATTTTGAGGAAAAATCCATAGTAGAACTTGCTCCAAATTATGAAACTGATGCAACTTCTTTAATTCACATGTTAGAAGCTAGGTTTGTTAACCTTCATCCCATACAGCAGCATATGTTCCTCAACTTGAATAATATAGAAGATATTGAAAAAAGAAACTTTATCTTAGAAACCATGCTTAAAGAATTTGGAGATGTTGCTATAGAAACTAGAAAAGTCTTTGATTGTTTCAATATGCTAGGCTCATGTGTAGATATTGTTGGGGCTCTTGAAAAAACTGAATCTAATAATAAAAAGGAGGATAAAATACTAATCCCCTTTAAATTGGTAGCACTGCATGATGTCAAAGAAAATAATTTTGATTGGATCGTTCCTGAGAATTTATTTGCTGAGAATAGTAAGCCTAAAAGTTCTAAGAGAGGAGCCTCTAAAAGTCACTTAGATAAAATGAAATGCATTATTAAATAATTGCCAAATCTTGATTTGGGTGCTTCTTCACTTGAAAACACTTGATTCCACTTTTCTGGGCCTAGCTAAAAGGCGTTAAAGAAAATGACTTCTTGGGAGATAACCCATGGTTTTATTTTTTGCTTTATTTTTATCTGTTTTGTTTGAGTCAAGGGTTTGTATACTTCTTTAGAAACTCCTTTCTATCTTTATTTTCATGTTTTAGTTGTGCCAAGTAAAGTTTCTAACGAGAGTTGGAGTTGGTTTTGGATTTATGCGCAGGAAACAGATTTTTGCTGTCCACCGTAAAAAATCGTATAATTCACAGGGAAATCAGATTGACCTGAACTATTTTGTGCTTATTACTCAGCTAATTCCGCAACTTTTTTCCTTTAATTTTTTTGATCTGAGCAACTTAAGTGCCCGGAAAAAATTCGACTGTACAAACTATTCTGGTTTTGATAGATTCTGCCATTTTTCTTGCATTTGCTCTTTTACGATGTCAAGTGGATTTCTTTGCTTCATGAAACATCTGTGGCTGTAGCTAATGTTTAAAAGTATCAATATCACTTGTTCCCATACAGTACCCATGGATTTTTTTATTGTTGCACTAACCATCTAATGTGAATTACTCTTTGAGTGTGGTTTGAAGGAAGTTTTCAAGGGTCAAGAGAAGAGGGTGATATATGTGATCAAGAAGAGTGCAAGGTCAAAGCTTGGGGGTGACCCCATGGTTCGTACCAGCAAATTATAAGAATACTCAAGCATCTAAGCTTGGGGATGACCAAGGCATCCCCTTTTTGATCAACAATCTATCAGGTCACTTCTAGTGAAACTATATTTTTATTCGGTCACATCTTATGAAGTTTACTTGGAGCCTCTGTTTGTTTTTATTTTTTCTCTTGTTTTCTTTTGTTTTCCTTACTGCAATAATATAGTTGGACCCTATCATTACTTGTTTGGGAGAGAGACATGCTCGCTTTTTCATTTGAATACTTGTTATGCTCGTATTCTTAGTTTTTCTTCTAGCAGCTGCAAAAATTCTTGTTTGCCTCTTGTTTTCGTTGCATCTATTATTCAGAGATGTTAGTTTTAGTAGTGTTGTGTTAGTACTCTCATGTTTGCTTGTTGTATCATTTAGAGAGTTTTTGTTAAAACATATATACTTTTTATGTTGCTTGTTGGGAAAAGAAACTATTTCTTGAAGTAGAATTTATAACGGGGCAAGTAGAAGCTTGTATAGATCGTGGCTAGACTTATTCATATCATGCTAGATGTTATTTTAATTCTAAAACCTAGTGGTTATTTAGTAGGATGATTAGTGTCAAATTGATGAGAGTGTTTAATGTGCCATTGAAAGAATCATGAGTTGTTCTTGTCATATCGAAGCATAAGTTTGTGGTGTTCTCCTTTGAATGTTTTATCTTGTTGACTTGGCGCATGCTCACACCATGTTTATGAATACGAACCAGTCACTTATAGACTCTATGATCATTTAGTTTTTGAACTTTTGGTACCACTTATGCTTTGATTAATGATGTTTATATCGCTATGCATGATTATGGCTCTTATGCTCTCTTGATTTGTCGCTCCCAGTCTTTTGCTAGCCCCCACCTGTACTGAGTATGAGATATACTCGTGCATCCAACTCCCAAAAACAAAAGTATGTCAAATGTGTCCACCATACCTACCTAAATGTGGTATTTAACCACCACTCCAAAGTAAATTTCTCATGTGTTACCTTTAAAACTTTCAAAATTACTCCTGTTTTGTGCTCTTGCTTTAGCTCACGAGGACGTAAATAGAGAATCTCTATCTCACTTGTTGATTGGACTTTCACACCCTGGACTAGTGGCTTCATCCGCTTATCCAAATGATAGAAGAGCTGGCAGCGGGGTGCCCAGCCCCAAATTAATAACAAGAAATTCTCTCCACTATTTTTGCCCGTGATTTATCAGTCAAAGCATAATTGTGTAAACAAAAGAGAAACAGGGATGACCTTCTACCCATATGAGTAGTTGTATGGGAGCCGCTCTTGTGAAGTCTAGTTGGCTTCTGACGTACTATATTTTCTGTTTACCATTCGTTGACATAAGCATACACCTCTCTAAAAAATAGACGCTCCTCCACGGTATGTGATTGTTGGCAGGCACCTGAGGATTCGGTTAGCCATGGTTTGTGTAAGATGGTTGGGAGGAGTGTCAAACATTTTATACCTCTGTTTAATAAAATAAAAGCTCTAGCACATGATTTGATCACTGCTTCCCTCTGCGAAGGGCCTTTCTTTTACTTTTATGTTGAGTCTCCATCCTCTATCTTTACTCACAGTTGAGAGAGGATAGTTGCCCCTCTGAGTTTAATGTGCATTTGTCTCAGAAACATTATTAATTGATTCATGATGTGTTATTTTTTATTCTCTAATTATTTGTTCTACCCTTCCTCATGAACTTTGAAGGTGTCCTGGCATTTATGTTTTGCCCCACTCTTAAGGACTAATGAAATATCACTTGCCATGTTATCTCTATGTTTGAAACAAACGTATAACTTTTGATGCATTGTTATTCATGATCTTTTATTTGAGTTACTTCTAATGATGCAAGGTGATTGCTAAGCTTGATTGTTAAAATTTTATTTACCTTGCTTGTGTTGAAGTTCTATGATTTCAGCTTACATATGCTTTTACATTATTGATGATCACGTTTATGTCGGTAGCATGTCACCTCAGAAATTATGTGTTTTTATTGTTTACCTACTCGAGGACGGGTAGGAACTAAGCTTGGGGATGTTGATACGTCATAAACATATCCTTAATTTCTAATGTTCCATGTTTTTTCATGTTGTTTCCTACATGTTTGCTATACACTTTATGTCATTTTTATCGATTTCCCGGACTGACCTATTGACAAGATGCCGCAGAGCCAGTTCCCTATTTTCCGATGTATTTTAATTTCAGAAAAAGTTGTTCTGGAAATATTCTCGGAATTAGAAAATTCGAAGCCCGGAAGTCTTAGAATTCCTGACGGTTCCACGGAGTCCTAAAGAGGCTTGGAGGGGGGCCACACCATAGGTCGGCACGCCCCCCTAGCAGCGCCTAGGGGTGGTGTGGGCCCCTCGGGCGTCCACCGCCATCACCCTTTTGCCCATTTATACCCCCCGATACGTCAACCCTAAAAATATACCACTTCGTCCCGAGAAAGACCCGAGGCCCCGCCGTCATCGTCATCCCAAGATCGGGAGGGTTCTGGAGCTCTCCCTGTCACCCTATCGGGAGGGGAATTCATCCCCGGAGGGGTCTACACCACCATGCCCTCCTCCGAAGTGATGTGTGAGTAGTTCATCCCTGGACTACGGGTCCATAGCAGTAGCTAGATGGTTGTCTTCTCCACTTTGTACCTCATGTTTAGATCTCGTGAGCTGCCCTACATGATCGAGATCATCTTTATGTAATGCTACATGTTGTGTTTGCTAGGATCTGATGAATGTTGAATGTTATGTCTTCTCATTATCAATCTATCATGTTATCTTCATGCATATGTTATTTATGATCTTGCATGCTCTCCATTATTAGTAGATGCTTTGGCCAAGTAGATGCTAGTAACTCCAAGAGGGAGTATTTATGCTCGATAGTGGGTTCATGCCTCCTTTGCATCTGTGCTCGAGTGACATAGACGTGACGGATGGAGGATGTGTTGTTGCCATTAGGGAGAAAACAACGGTGTTTACTTAGTTTACATTGTTTACATTACACACTTTGTTTACTGCGATAATCTGTTGCTTGCAACTTAATACCCAACGTTTGTTCGAATGATATTCGGAGGGTGGATTATTAGTCATAGATGCAGTTGCATGACGGTCTATGTATTTTGTTGTAGTGCCCGCATGAATCACATAGTAATCTTTATGTCTTGCATATGCACTACGGTGCAGGATTCATTTATGTCAATTGCCAGCTGTAATTTGTTCACCACACATGTTATTTATCTTTCACGGAGAGACACCACTAGTGAACTATGGACCCCGGTCCATTTTCTCATTCTGATAATACACACACTCCTTCCACTGCTTTCACACTGTTCCACTGTTTTCATACTATTGCTACTGCTTTCATACTGTTCTCATACTGTTTTCCACACCATACGTTTAACCTCTTTCTGTTCAGCAAAACCGGGAGATTGACAACCTCACTGCTTCGTTGGGGAAAAGTGATTTCATTGTGTTGTGTAGGTTCCACATTGCTGGTGAACCGGTAGTGTGCCCTGCCATCTCAGCTGCATCAACCTTCTGAAGTTACTCCTTCCTCCTACTGGTCGATTAAACCTTGGTTTCTTACTGAGGGAAAACTGCTGTTGTGCTCATAATACCTTCCTCTTGGGGTTTCCCAACAAGTGAAAGATCTTCACAATCACCTGGTCTTGAGGAGGATTCTCTCCCGAGAGGGCTTGCACAAGCTCTCTCCCATGTGGGAGGGGCCATACCGGGTAACGCACGTCGCGAGACCTCGTGCGACACGACTAGAGACTGAATACGGCACGCCTGTGCCAAACCCGTGGAACATCCAACATCTGCGGAAGTTCTACCCTTAGCTCTTGCTCGCTCCACGTGCCTCTCCTAGGCCGTGGTGACGCACCATTGAGGGGACCCCGTGATGCCATGGTAAAAACGACGCCATGACCTCTCTCTTTGAGGGTCTCATGGGGCATCTCACCAAGAGGCCGCCTGGCCGCGAGAGCCTCTACCCACACAAGTGGGAAGCCTTATGGCAAACCTTTGCACCTGAGCTCGCACGAGTCTTAGCCCCATGACGATGGGAGTCTCGTGTCCGCACGGGGCGTCAAGTCCTTCTTGGGGGACTACAGGGTGCCTAGGCCCTTCTTTCTTTCTTTGGGAGCATGCATCTGTCACTCCTTCTCGAGGACACCTCACGAGCGAGGGCTGGGATCGATACCCGTGCACGGGTGAGACCCAATCAGAATAAATCCAAGTGGCAGAGCTCTATCTAAACGGGTCGCTACCGTGCATGACATCTCATCTAAGCCCTTGGCGCTGACTTCCTCTCGAGGTATCTACGAGAAGAATACCAGGCATGTTGTTGGGGGAATAGGTAAGGGGGTGTCTTACTTACCACCCACATGAACCGGAACACGATCCAGCCGGTTCCTACATTCTTGTCCGGTTTATAACATGGAGAAGCTGGTTACAAGGTAACCAGCAAGAAAATGAAGGCCCAGGTTATGCCCAAGCATAACCCGGAGGCAGAAGTAGACCTGGCCTGGAGCCCGGGTCGAAGGATACGGAGGCCCAAGACCGGAGCAACGACCCAAGGCCGGATGGAGTGTCCGGCCTATGGATAAGCCGGACCAAGTGTCTCAAAGACCGGACGGTGCGGGGACTCCGACAACGGGTATGACCCGGATCACATTGTAACCCGGAGGACTCACCCACTATATAGGCGAGGCCCTCGGACGTAGAAAGACATGATCTAATTTAATAGCAATAAGACTCGAGACATCGGAAGTCGGGATCGCTCCTTGTAATCGAGACCTTGTTTTCCCAATAGTAAGAAGGCATGAGTAGGTTTTACCCTCAATAGAGGGCTGAACCTGGATAAAATCGCGTCTCTTGTTTCCACCTTAACCCTTTTGAATCTTCACTCAGTAGCAATGGCCTCACAATCTAGTTCTCAGAAGAGGATACTTGACGTGAAAACCCCACAACAGTTGGCGCCCACCGTGGGGCCGGCTCGTGGAAGCGTCGTTTTTTTGGAAGGAGCCTTACCTGGGATCGAGAAGCTCGTGATCGGCCGGATATGGCGGAGCTGGTGTGGAAACTATTATAACCATGACACCTGGGGACCGGAATTCTCTTTCGTCGAGTCCGGGTTTCGAGTTCCCTTTGGTGGAATACGTGTTCGTCGGGTTCGTAGTAGGAGCCAACCGGGAGCCGGATCAAGAATCTGCCTCGGTTTCCGGAGAGGCCACAATAGTGCATTCAGATGGAGAATCTTCAGTAGGTAACAGGGATGACCAGGATGAAACTGGTTCTTTCATGAGCTCTTTGAAGATCGAATGGGAGGAAATCTGGAACATGACCTTAAAAGCTTGGCAGAAACAATTAAGCATGCAACCGTCGACATGGAAGGATCAACACAGCCTACACACTCCAGATACGATAGCAGTGGGAGTCTAATCTCAACTACAGTTTGGAAGCCGACCCCGGGGGACACGGGAGTTTTAGGTTCTATGCCGATTGGACAAAGAGCAGCCCCAGCGACGGGACCGGGAGCCGTGAGTTCTGGGCCGGTAGACCCGATGGTTGATCTGACAGCGCCCACTCCGGATAATCCAAGGCCAGAGCTAATAGCAACTATGGAATCGTTAAACGATATCCTGGCCACCCCAATCACGCCAACTAATTTGGTATAGTGTAACACGGAGATAGAGAGACTTCGACAAGAGTTAACTCGTGCTCGCTAGGAAATTGAGACTGAGGTCACTTGTATAAACACGGCACAATCGGACGTTATGGAAGAGGCGACTCAATTGGAAGCCGAGTGACTTCATTTAAGTTTCAGACACATGGAACTCCCCTCAATACAGCAGAGGCCTTATCAAACCCAACTGAATACTGAGTTTGGAGCAGGATTGGGGCCAACAAATCTTCAGAACCTTTTTGTGGTGCCCCTGGATCGGGTACTATGAGGATTTGGGCGTTCCCACCAGAATCCGCACAATACCGGTCCCGGGTTGTCAACTTTCGGTAATCATTACAAGGGTTCACGAATAATCCACAACAACAACAACAACAGGAGAGATATATACAACACGACTCGAACGTGTCAAGAATACAACTCATACAATACAAAGATCCAAATAACAGCGAAAAACAAAATGGTATCCGACTACAGATAAGATACAAATTGGACTAAGAGTATATCTATCTTACTATTGAAGTTATCATCATTAGGTGTAAGTTGTATGAGTACTTGTTAGCCAGCATTTTCACCAAGTTGCCACATAACCACGGACAACACGGCTTCTCGAGAAAATTTATCTATGCAGGGTGCGCTACAGTACCCGTACATGTTCGATCAATCCGCAACCACAAAGGCAGGATATCTCAACTTGACCTTTCCTATCACCACTGCACATCCAAGGCACCACGGGTAAATTTGAGCGCACAGTTATTCCACCCCGAAACAGGACCTTCATAACACTCTAAGAACGTGTCTCCCAAACCGCAACGACTACATCAGGTCACCGTAGCACCATGGGCTCGTACCTGCAAGTTATCGTGCCAAATGGAAAGTCCGAACTAAGTGTGGCCCCTGGATGAATAGCAGGTCTAGTACTAAATCAAGGGGAGTGCCCATACTCACCACCCACATGCGGTTAGCGCGCTCACCATGGATCAGAGGACAAGACCCTTTTCATAAGTTCGACACTAGCAGACTCCAAAACCACGCCGGGCCTCCTGACGGTGCCTTATCATGAAATTATTATTACCCCAAACATTAACATGATGTTGATTAAGTTGAAACCCAACTATCATACTAAACAGGTGACGGGACAAAGAACAACAAGACATGAGCGCAAACAACACTAAGCATGCAACTACGACACGAGGGCCAACAAGTAAACAAGCAAAAGTTAATAGGTAGTGGAGGGAAGGCTATATCATGGCTGCAAGGTAAACATATGATAGGATCGATACACAATCATCGAATCATAAGGCTAGAATAAAGGCAACGGAAAAATATCGGTAACAACTGAGGATAGTGTGTAAAGCTTGCCTGGAATTCCAGCTGTAGAGGAAGCAGAATTTGTCGGTGCTCACATCATCTCAACGTCCTATCCGCGAAGAAGCAAAGCACTAGAAGAAACAAGGGATGCAACATTTACTACTACGACAAAAGATCCGGCATGATCAAGATATGGATGCATGACATGCGAGGATGCAACTAAACCAATTTAAGTGGAATCGAAATCCCAAAAATTAAGTTAGAAGGTTCAAGTTATTTATCTAACCACCAAATTAAATGTTTTTTTAACATGGAGAACAAATTATAGGTGTGCTACACAAAATTAAATGGAATAGGGCACAAATTAAATTAAGTACCCAACACATTCCATGTTTAAGTAGTTAGGTGAACATGCATAACACTACTAAAATGCAAGATGAAATATGCAAACATGAACATGGATGGCATATTAATGTTCCTTGCATTTTTTGATCAAAATAGACATAAAGTTTGCATTATTTGGAATTGTGAAACAAAAGATATATGCATTTGAAGTTTAGGGTGGTTTCTGAAAGGTGTAGGGACCTGTGCGAAAATGGAAACAGAAGGTGGAAGGACTCCGGTGCAAAATCGCAAAGGCCAGGGAGCTGAACGGGAAATGCCAGATCCGATCTGGATCTGGGGTCACCGACGGGTGGGGTCGCCCTCACGCAGTAATTCGCCAAAAAGGGAGCCTTTGCCTTAAGAGAGAATCGAACTCGGGTCTCCCGAGTCGGGGATGGACGTGGAAGCCACTGCGTTTCGAACAGATTTGTGATAGATCTGGGCCACTACTTCATATCTACTGTTATTCCGCGAAGTGATTTTTCTGACGAAACTGAAGATCAACAACTCCAGGTTGCAGGTCAAACGACGGACGGAAAATGAACTGCAGCGGCGCTGCTGGTTCCCGATGGTAAAATAACAGGAGAATAAAATAAGAGGCATGAGGATTCGAACTTTGGACTGCAGCGAGACGATCACAGGACTTGCCACTGGGCCACCAAGGTGCTTGTGATGGGTCTGGAGTTTGGCTGTAGAAGAGGTGGCAGACAAGGCGTTAACTTAAATTTTGGGACATGGATTCAGATTTCAGACGGACGGGAGGAAGACAACCTGCAGCGGGGAAACGTGACTGTGCCGCTCGATGGCGCGCACACAGAGCAAGGGAGGGTAGGGGAACGTATCCTGGAGGCAGTGCTCACCATAGGAGGCTCGAAGACGAGGTCGAAGGGGTCGTTTGAAGTGGTGGCTGTGCCGAGCCTGTCGATGACAGGTCACGAACGGAGAAGGAAGACGAGCTCGTCGACGGCGTTCCAGGAAGATCTGGCTCCCGATTCTTCCACGAGGACGGCGAGGATCACGCACTGGTTCCATTCCCACGGTCAATTCACCTCGAAGGAGATCATGACGGCGACGACGAGGTCCTCCCGTGCTCTCTCTCGCTACCAAAAAGTTCTGAGGAATAAAAGAACAGAGAGGGGAACGGAGAGGTGGCGGCGGAAGGAGAGGGAGAGAGGAGAGGAGTGTCAAGACTCTGATGCTGTCAACCTACATTCAGTTAACTCTTCAGACAACACCCCGTTGACCAACCGCACGATTAATTGGCAACGGTTCAGATGACTCCAAGCACTCCTGTAGCATTGTCGACAACGAACACCTTTACAGCTCATCGGGTTCTTCCTCAACTGCTCCCTTGCTTGTTGTCTTCCTCTGGCTCCTCCCTATATGTAACCACCACGGTGGAGTGTCGAATTTAGCTTTTCTTGTTAGGGTTTCCCCCTTATAGCCGCCTCTGTTCGAGGTCGGTTTTTCCTCTTCTGAATCACACCTCTGTAATTCGCTACCGTAAACCCTTCGGTGCTGATAATTTCTGAATTCCAAGCCTTCGTGATGTGTGTGTTCTGGTAAAACCCCTGTGATCGTACTGGGAACATAACAATTGGTATCAGGAGCAAGTCTTTCCTCGGCGGAGTTTTGGATCTCGAGCTCCAAGGAGTTGGGCTCTCTCGTAAAATCCTCCTAGGAAGTTCGTGATCCCGGCGGCGGTGAGCAGCTGATCGGAGGCGGCTCGGCGGCGGTGTGAGAGTGAGTTCGGTTGCAGATCAAGGGAAGGGAGCAGTTACTGAGGAACACTTCCTCAGTTGTAAAATCCCACCACCCACCCTGGTCTGTGCAGCAACGGAGGCCAGGAGAAGCAGGCGACGGTGACGGCGGCGGTAGAATCAACGGCAACGGAGTCAGGTAGTACCACTGTACGTAAAACCCTCTCCTTGCACGTGATTATTCGTGATCGGGTTATTCTAGCTCACTGCTAGGAACGTAAAATTCCCCTCGCCATGTGAGACTTAAGCTCGCAAGACACAGGTCTACTGGAGATGAAATCCCTGCTACTCGATGTGCAAACACTGCAGAGAAATAGAGAGGATGATAAGAAGGAATTTCTGTCCTTCAAAACCACTGTCAACCCAACCTTTGCAAGTATCCAGCAAAATTTCGCTAGCATACAAACCAATTTCGAAAGGCTATTTGCTGGGAGAAATGGAGGGGATCAATCTGACTCACAGGAAGGGTTTTTTGACAATCAACCACACACCCCCCTAATCCCAACGTCCACTCTGCACCTTCAGTGAATCAGGACAAGCATATCAAGCAGGCACAAGGAACAACAAAATTAACTGATGCACAAGGCAAGGAGTTGAATTTAGATGGCACCCCCAAAATGCCATATCGACATCCTCACTTCGGACAGGTGTACACCCATGTGCCAAGCAAAGATGGTAATCCAGGAGCAGGTGGTACCAAGAAAATTCAGCATCAGGTAGAGGAATTAATGGAGGAAGATGATCCAGGAGAACAACAACAAAAGAACATAGCTTTGTTCCAAAACAGCGAAGGCAAAAGAAATGCACCAACAGTGAAGCCTGCGAAAATGAACATACCTGAATTCTCAGGGGATGATGCAGACTCCTGGAGACAAGTAATTGAACAATACTTTGATGCTGCTAGAACACCTCTGGATCAAAGAACTGAAATTGCAACAACTTACCTCAAAGGCCCAGCAATCCAATGGTGGAGAGGAACGGGAATTTCAGCATACAATGTGCCTTGGCATAGGTTCTGCAGGATAATCAGTGACAGGTTCGCAGAAACATCCATTTGTGATAATGTTAGAGCCTTCCATGCCCTCACTCAAACAGCTACTGTAGCTCAGTACATCCTCCAGTTTGAACAATTGATGAATTTAATGAGAAGGGACAACCCAACCTTGCCTGATGATTATTACATGAATAGCTTCATCTCTGGGTTATCTGACTATATCCAGCATCATCTACAATGTCATAAACCCACTGATATACAGAGTGCCATGTGGATGGCCAGGAGGATTGAACAAGCTAATGTTGGAAAAAGACCAACCCTTGCAACACAGCATTTCTATACAAGAAAAACTGCCCCAATGGAAAGCAACAGACAAAGCCCTCTTGCTTCAGTTATTGAGCAGGCCAAAGCAGAGAAGAAATGTTACAAATGCAGAGAGCCATGGGTACCGGGCCATAAAGCAGTGTGCACGATGAATCAAAAAGCACAAGTACAAGCTTTGCAAATGGAAAATACACCCACTGTGTACATCATTGAAACTGATGATGGAGAAATTCTGGAAACAAATGAGCTACCTCCTGAGCAAGAGC
Organism: Alopecurus myosuroides; assembly: GCA_028641055.1. Classification (NCBI taxonomy): domain Eukaryota; kingdom Viridiplantae; phylum Streptophyta; class Magnoliopsida; order Poales; family Poaceae; genus Alopecurus; species Alopecurus myosuroides. The sequence continues at coordinate 122,455,432 of CM054062.1, forward strand.
TCCAATTATCCATGCATGCAATGCTGGGTATCAGTACAGGCAAAAACACCTTCACACTCAATGTGTTAATTGGCACACAATTTGCTACAGCATTAGTGGACACAGGGAGCACTACAACCTTCATAACACCTCAAATGGCTGCTCTCTCAGCATGTAAAATTACACCCAGTCCTAAGCTAGTGGTTAAAGTGGCAAATGGAGAAAAACTACACACAGAATTCTCTTGTCTTAACTGCTCATATTCCATTCAAGGGACACCCTTCACTTCTGATTTCAGATTACTACAGTTGAGGGAGTATGATTTAATCCTTGGTGCTGACTAGATTTGCACTCACAACCCTGTCTTACTGGACTACAAGAAAATGGAAATGAGAGTGACACTCCCTAATGGCAGTTCTCATACTTTCCATGATGAAAGCCTGCCTGACCAGAAATCAATGCAGGGAAGCAAAGGGAGTGTTAAATTACTGAGGCAAACAATCTGTGGTGCTGTCCTACTCACCCAACAACAGCCAATAGAGAAAACAGAAGCAGAAATAATCCCACCAGTTATTTTGAAACTATTAGAGGAATTTCAAGATATCTTCTTGGAGCCTTCTGGACTGCCACCAAAAAGAAGCTGTGATCACACAATTCCACTAATATCTGAAGCAAAAGTGGTTAATCAACGCTCTTATCGGTTGCCTCACCACCAAAAGAATGCAATGGAAGACATAATCAAAGAGTTGCTGGAAAAATGTGTTATCAGGGACATCAGCAGTCCATATTCTTCACCTGCACTCTTAGTGAAGAAGAAAGATACTACTTGGAGAATTGTTAATGATTTCAGAAAGCTCAATGCTCAAACAATCAAGAATAAGCATCCCATTCCATTCATTGAGGACCTTCTTGATGAGCTATAGGGGGCAAGAATATTCACAAAAATTGATCTCCGTAGTGGATATCATCAGATCCGGATGAATGATAATGACATTGCAAAAACAGCATTCTCAACTCATAAGGGACATTATGAATACTTGGTCATGCCCTTTGATTTAACCAACGCACCTGCCACATTTCAGCTTCTGATGAACACAGTGCTAGCCCCCTTTCTCAGAAAATCTGCTCTGGTCTTCTTCGATGACATACTGGTGTACAACCCCAATTTAACTGAGCGCAAGACACATCTGCATGAAAATTTTCCTAGCACTCAGAAGCAATAAACTTTGTGCCAAAAAGTCTAAATGCAACTTTGCTCAATCACAAGTGGAATACCTGGGCCACATTATTTCTGGCAAGGGTGTAGCTACTGAACCTGTCAAAATTATAGCAATGAAAAATTGTCCAACACCCACCAACATTACTGAGCTAAGAAGTTTCTTAGGGCTCACAGGTTACTACAAAAGATTTATCAAAAATTATGGTATAATCTGTCACCCCTTGTTCGAGGCCTTAAAAAAGGAGGGTTTTCTTTGGAAAGAAGAACAACAGATGGCCTTTTCCACACTCAAGGCCAAAATGACTGAAGCTCCTGTTCTTGCTCTTCCAGATTTCAGTCAGCCTTTTGTCCTGGAAGCTGATGCTTGTGGGTATGGCATAGGGGCTATCCTAATGCAAGGTGGCATACCAATTGCCTTCTTAAGCAAAGCTATAGGCCCCAAAGCAGCTTCATTGTCTACTTATGATAAATAAGCCATGGAAATCTTGGAAGCAATTAAGAAATGGAAACATTACTTTGCAGCCACTTCAATAATAATCAAGACTGACCAGCAAAGCCTAAAGTATATACAGGAACAGAAACTCACTGAAGGATTCCAACATAAGCTACTAGTCAAGCTTTTGGGGTACAACTACACTGTGGAGTACAAAAAGGGAAATGATAACAAGGTCGCTGATGCACTTTCCAGGGTAAAAATGCAAATACATGCAATGTTTTCCTCTAGTGTGCAGCCTGTTTGGGTCACAGAAGTGGTCAATAGCTACAAAGATGATGTAAAATGCAAAGAACTCATCACTCAAACTACAGTCCACCCCAATGCACTCCCCAATTATACATTTAAGGGAGGTCTGCTAAGGTACAAAACAAAGCTGGTGATTGGAAACATTAGTGATCTGAGGCAACAATTAACTACCTGCCTTCCATGACTCTGAACTTGGAGGACACTCTGGTGAAAGAGCCACTTACCAAAGATTGAAGCTCATATTCCACTGGCCTTGCATGAAACCTGCAGTCCAAGAATTTGTCAAACAATGTCTAGTTTGCCAATTGAACAAACCTGAGCACTGCAAATATCCAGGGTTGCTACAACCATTACCTGTACCTGACATGGCTTGGTGTCACATAAGCATGGATTTTGTGGAGGGCCTCCCCTTGTCTGATAACAAAGATTTGATTCTAGTGGTGGTTGACAGGCTAACCAAGTATGCTCACTTTATCTCCATGAAGCACCCTATCACAGTACATTCTGTAGCTCAAGCCTTCCTGGAGAACATATTCAAATTACATGGATTACCTTCAGTCATCATCACTGACAGGGACAGAATCTTCACTAGCTCTCTCTGGCAACAGTTATTCAAATCCTTAGGTGTCAAATTACACTTTAGTACTGCCTATCACCCTCAAACGGATGGACAAACTGAAAGAGTAAATCAGTGCCTGGAACAGTACCTAAGATGTATGGCATTTCAAAACCCCAAGAAATGGAACAAGTGGCTAGCCCTGGCTGAGTGGTGGTACAATACATGCTTCCACACTGCTCTACAAATGTCTCCATTCAAAGCATTGTATGGCAAGGATCCACCTCAAATTGGTGAAACACTACTGCCTCAAAATACAAATGCAGAACCAAATGCCATGACTCCTGAGGATATATCCACTCAAATCAAGAAGAACTTACTTAAAGCTCAAGAAAGAATGAAGGTTTATGCTGACAAAAGGAATTTCAGGTGGGAGATATGGTGTACTTGAAGTTGCAACCCTACAGACACACCTCACTGAGTATTCACAGATGTTTGAAACTGCATTCCAAGTATTATGGCCCTTTCAAAATCATCGAAAAACTTGGCTCAGTTGCTTACAAGTTACTACTGCCATGTCAGCCAACTTAAAAAGAACCTGGGCCCTAAGGCCGTGCCAAGCTCCCATTTGCCATTGATCAATCAGGATGGTACTATCCTAATGGCACCTGAACAAATCCTGGAGCGCAAGCTGATTCCAAGAACTCAGGGAGACATAAGCATACCAGTGGTACAGTGGCTCATCAAATGGCAAAACCTGCCGGTGGAACAAGCAAGATGGGAAGATGCTGCATTCATCCAGAAAGCTTTTCCAGGTTTCACGACTTGAGGACAAGTCGTCTCTCAACGCGGGGGAATTGTCAAGACTCTGTTGCTGTCAACCTACATTCAGTTAACTCTTCAGACAACACCCCGTCGACCAACCGCACGATTAATTGGCAACGGTTCAGATGACTCCAAGCACTCCTGTAGCATTGTCGACAACGAACACCTTTACAGCTCATCGGGTTCTTCCTCAACTGCTCCCTTGCTTGTCGTCTTCCTCTGGCTCCTCCCTATATGTAACCACCACGGTGGAGTGTCAAATTTAGCTTTTCTTGTTAGGGTTTCCCCCTTATAGCCGCCTCTGTTCGAGGTCGGTTTTTCCTCTTCTGAATCGCACCTCTGTAATTCGCTACCGTAAACCCTTCGGTGCTGATAATTTCTGAATTCCAAGCCTTCATGCTGTGTGTGTTCTGGTAAAACCCCTGTGATCGTACTGGGAACATAACAAGGAGAGGCTAGGGTTTCTGCTAGAGGGAAAGAAGGCTTTAAGGAGAAGGGGGATAGGGGACCGGTGGTGGTGGTTTGGTACGGGAGGGGTTCAGGCAATACTCGTGCTCACCTTTGGAGAAGACGACAAGAGGAGGGTACGTGTTAGGCTGGGTTGGGCTGGAAGTGGGGTTTTTGGTGTGGGCTTCTGCTGGGTCGGGTCAGCCTAGCACCACGAAAACCATTTTTTCCCTTTTTTTTCTAGAAATTGTTTTTGCCGCTATTTAAAAATAGTTTTGAGACCACAAACTCAACTTAGATGTTTTAAAAATTTAGGATTGCAACCGTTTAAATATTTGGTGAGTTTTAATGCAGATGACATGATGGCATGATGCATGAAGGTGCAAAAGAAAACAAGCAAAACTAATTTGGGAAAAAATCCTCGGGCGTTACACTTTTCTCATCTCCAACAGACACACCAGGAGTACCAAACCCGACACAGCCGGTTCATCCATTGGTGTAGCTGACTATGCATGCCTCGGCCCAACCAGTGCGTTTCCAGCCAACGGTCCAGCAACACATCAACCCAATCCATAATCCGGATCATGAGCAACCACAATGTTGGGGGAATAGGTGAGGGGGAGCCTCACCAACCACCCACATAAACCGGAATCTACTTAAGCTGGCTCAAAGCACTTGATCCGGTTTATATCAAGAAGAACCGGGTTATAGATGGTCACTCGGCAGAAGAAGAACCGGGTTATCATGTGCGTAACCCGGAAAGGACACAGGAACCGGCCCACGGCCCAAGCTAGAAGACTCAGAGGCCCAAGGCCTCGAGAGCAGCCCAAGGTCGGACGGGAACTCATATGGGGTGGCCCGATCTTCTGAATGAGCTCTCTCTCTTTTTGTGGGTATTTTCTGGATTTTGTGATAACTAGTGCTACACTGAGACCTCTCAGTTGGATGACCCTTGTTTCCAATGCAACAACAATCAATCCCTTTGGATATTCTCAACTACACACTCTTGCACACGTAATCAAAGATCACGAGTGGTCCCGTATCCCCCTATTCCCAATGGAATAACAAGATATCACGCAACTTTGCAGGTATACTTCAAGATGAATGCTTAGCAGCAATACAATCTAGAGGCTAGGGTTTCATTGGTTTAGGTTTAAACTTCTTCCATTCATGTTTGTGTTATCAATAACCCTGCTCATACATATGCATAGGCTTAGGTAGTATAACATTCTTATAAACACAAACAATATTTATTACTAGGAAAGAAGTCACCCTATAATGAACATCAATGAGGCTCAATATTTCCTTCCAACTTAAGCATGTATAATCACCATGGACCCCTATTATATCCTCATCATCCTCCCTTTCTTCAAGACAAGACGTCCGCGGCTTATGGTAAACTGAACATGGAAGAAACAAAAAGAACAACGTGTATGCACAATATATGTATCTATAATGGGGTGCATTAGTTGTGTGGACATGATAAAATTCTCACATGACATGGGGCCACAAATTTTGCATGTAAATAGCATAGCATCTCATCAAATAGCAACCACAATTGCAAGTATAAGTGAAGCTCATAGAATCATGATCATAAGGATAAACATCTATGTATACATTCTTATTGTTTAGTATCAAATCAAGTGTTCACACAAAAGATCTATGATCAAATTTGGTGGTACTCGTACACTCAAGTGTGTTAACTTGTTTATTATTATGAAAGTTGCAACTCAATTTGCAAATATAAGTGAAGTATAATTCAGTAGCACATGTAATTATCAAGTTTTGTGGCAAACCAATCATATGTGTAAAATCATGCTCAGATTTAGTAAATTGTAAACAAACCAACAAAGGTAACCCAATGTTCAATTCAGAAATTTTATCACAAGTAATACATATTTGATCCACCATAAAAATTTCATTCATGTTATAGTCACCAACCAAATGAAAAATGAAGCAAGTAGTATAGTTGCCAGAATTGATATATGAAATTTCAGCAATCCTATTCATAGCATATTGCACAGTAATTGGTTCATGTAACATGATTGAATACACAATATTATTAGGTGGTGTTTTAGAAAACACTTCTTTATGTGTAATCAATACCATATGCTCAAAATTCAAAATTATCAAATTATCACATGGTGGTGAACTATATATGCTTGTTAACTCACAAGAATCAACTAGCAAATTAGTAGACTCACAAAATTCAGCCCTTGTAGTTTGCAGCTCGAAATCGGCACCAATATCAATGACATCCTCCTCAGATTTAGTAGGTACTAATTCATCTTTTTCAAGTGGTGATGCAAATTGTACTTGAGGTGGCTCCCTTTCTTCAAAAGTAACCTGCATATCAGAAGAAACAATACGAGGCACAATGGCATGCTCCTCCAATGTATGTGATGGTGATGGTGGTGCAGGTTGTAGTATAGGCTCCCTTTCTTCAGAAGCAACTTGCACATCACAAGAAATAACACTAGGAGTAGACATGATTACGTTAGTAGAAACAACCTCACATGTCTTCTCAACCTCAACATATCCCATAACTATACACTCAAGTCTTTGCATCTCAAGTTTTTCAAGTCTTTGCTTTTCAAGCATTTGAGCAGAAATTAATTGTTGATGTCTAACTCTTTGAAATTTTGTAAGCCATGCATGTATTATCCAATCTTTCTTATTGTTCCAAAAGAATTGTAAGTTAGGATAATGGCAATCAAAATTAACTCTATATCTAGTGCACCATTGTCGTCCCAACAAAATATGAGAGCAAGTAATAGCTTTAAGCATCACATGACATAAAATCTTCTCCTTATGGCCATGAATGGTTAAAGGAAAAGAAACTATGTGAGTAATAATAAGTTCACCATCATATGTAGGTAACCTAAATGGATCACATGTTTTTGGAACCAGCTGCAATTCTTCAACAACCTTAGGACTAAAAAAATTATACTGTGTACCTTTATCAAGGGTAATACTAACCTGACTTTCCTTGATGTTTGCTGTGAAGTGGAACAAATATGACAAAGGGATCCCACTAGCATCCTCCTCCCAAAATGTATAACGGCAAGCATCAACACTAGGAAAACCCATTGATTAATTTGTTAGTGAAACAAAATAATAGTAGGTTGTGGTGTTCTCTCACAACTCACTCAAAACCAGCAAAGAAGTGCTTCACTTACTGTTCCAAAGTGAATAGGATTGACTTACCAACAAGTATCAATGAAGAGTGTACCAAGTGTGAGAAGAGAATATCCAGGATATCAAGTGTCACAATGCAAAACATGGTATTCGGTGGGTCTTGGTTGGGAATCCTAACAACAACAAAATAACAACTCCAATGCACTGTCTAATGTGATGAAAACACTAAAGGATCACACTCACTCTGGGAGACAAATGTGGCTTAGCAATTATATAGAAGAGTTATTGCAAGCACTAGAAAGACACTAGCAAATACTCTATGAAAACAGGCACAAGATTGCTCAAATATGTCCACAAAAAATATCTAAGATATGATGTATCATGCTCCACTAGTGATAGCTAGCTCTCTCTCTTTTTGTCGGTATTTTCTGGATTTTGTGATAACTAGTGCTACACTGAGACCTTTCACTTGGATGAACCCTGTTGCCAATGCAACAACAATCAATCCCTTTGGATATTCTCAACTACACACTCTTGCACACGTAATCAAAGAACACGAGTGGTCCTGTATCCCCCTATTCCCAATGGAATAACAAGATATCACGCAACTTGCAGGTATACTTCAAGATGAATGCTTAGCAGCAATACAATCTAGAGGCTAGGGTTTCATTGGTTTTGGCTTAAACTTCTTCCATTCATGTTTGTGTTATCAATAACCCTGCTAATACATATGCATAGGCTTAGGTAGTATAGCATTCTTATAAACACAAACAATATTTATTACTAGGAAAGAATTCACCTTATAATGAACATCAATGAGGCACAATATTTCCTTCCAACTTAAGCATGTATAATCACCATGGACCCCTGTTATATCCTCATCAGGAACGACCGGGTCATGAGGAGAACCGGAAAGGGACGAACAGGAACCGGAGAAGACTAGGACTCCAACGACGGGTACAACCCGGATCCCTCAGTAAACCCGGGGGACTCATCCACTATCTAAGGCGAGATCTTGGTACGTAGATAGACAAGTTCTAAGTTGATAGCAAGGTAGCTCGAGACATTGAGAGCCGGAATCGCCCTTTGTAATCGAGACATTATTTCCCAATAGTAAGAAGGCAGGAGTAGGTTTTACCCTCAATCGAGGGGCCGAACCTGGGTACACTCGTGTCTCTCGTTTCCGCCTTAACCCTTTTGAAGTTTCTCTTAGTAGAAATGGCCTCGCAATCTAGTTCTTATATGAGGACACTTGCCGTGAAGACACCACGACTGTTGGCACCCACCGTGGGGCCTGCTCGCAGAATCGTCGTCTTTTCGGAAGCAGCCTTACCTGGGATCTAGAAGCTCACAATAGGCCGGCTCAGGAGGAGCCGGCGTGGAAATTACTATAATCATGACACATGGGGTCCAGAGTTTGCCTTCGTGGAATCCGGGTTTTGAGTCCCCTTCGGCGGGATTCACGTCTGCGTCGGCTTCGTAGCAGGAACAGGTCCGGACCCAGACCAACAGTCAGACTCGGTCTGTGAGGAAGATACGATGATACAATCTGATGGGGAATATTCAGTTGGAAATAATGATGACCGTGATGAGACATGTTCTATCTACCAGCTCTTTGAAGATCTACTAGGTGGAGGCCTTTAACCAGATTTGCGAAGCCTGACGGAAACAACTCATCATGCAACTGTCTACATGGCTGGACCAACACGACCTGCGGAGCCCAGGTATGACGCAAGTGGAAATTTGATTACAAATATTGTTTTAACCTCAAATCCGGTTCCAGGAGGACCATGTGTGTCAGGGACAGCACCCACCGGGCCAACGGTAGCCCCAATCAGGCCAACATCAGCGCCTCTAACAGGACCTGGGCCGGCAAGCTCTGGGCCAGCAGGACTAGTGATTGATTTAATAGAGCCCGTGCCGTATAACCCACGGCCTGAACTGATAGCCACGATGGATTCATTGAACAAAATCTTGGCTACTCCAATCACCGCGGAGAACTTGGTGCAGCGTAACGCAGAGATCGAAAGGCTTCGACAGGAACTAAGTCGCGCTCGTCGGGAGATCGAGACAGAGGTAACATGTATAAATAAAGCTCGGTCAGAAGTCTTGGAAGAAGCAACACGTCTGGAGAGAGAAGGGATTCATCTGAGTTTCAGACTGAGGGAGCTAGCCTCAATACAGAACATGCGTTATCACACCCGGTTGATTAATGAATTTGGCACCGGACTAGGACATTTCAACAATCTAATGGATAACATTTGGGCAGCCACAAATAGTATGGCACGAATGCCAGTCAACCCAAATGATCCTGTTGGAATTGAAGCCTGGAGGGCAATCGAGATGTTACAAACAGCAGTGGTCCAACAGATAAATTATAGTAACCAGGAGAAGATACATTCAACTTCCTACAACAGCAGGAATTCTTTGCCAAGAAATGATCATGGAAATTCACCGGTTCCGGCTGGCTCTAGCAATGCAAACTGGCATCAACCTATCCCATGCACCTGGAGTTATAAATACAGGACATAGAGTTTCAAAAGCAGAAAATAGAAACCTGGGTCATGTTCAATTCCCGGTTCAGAATGCAGTCTTTAACCCAGCTCTGACTGGGTCTCGCAGAATTGGAATTCAATGCCTTGGTCCGGCGATCAGGAACGAGAGAATACCAGCTGATTTTAAAGGACCTCGCAGAGTCGTAAACTATACGCCAGACATGGAGCCTGCAAACTGGATAGAAGAGTATGAGATGGCCATGGAGATATTGGAAGTGTTGGAATTTTTGCCCAAATGGACCAGCCCATTTAATATTCTAGAAATTCCTAATAAACCCTAGAGGCCCACTTGGCCCATTCGTGTATGGCAAGAGGTGGGACAAATGTTTAGTCCCACATTGCTAGTTGAGTGGAAGTTTCACTTGTTTATAAGGGAGGTTTTTCCACTTGTTGTATGAGCATGAGAAAGAGATGACTACACGCGTGCTCCTCCTCTGCCGCCCGCCTCGCCACGCCTCGCCTCGTCACGACGCGCGCCGCGGGTTGCGGGAATGCCTCGAGCCGAGAGCCTCTCTCTCTTTATTTTGCCACACGCACGAATTAGAATATGAACAGGCGCAAGAATCTGAAACGCTTTGCTAAGTCTGTTTTGATTACGGAGGCTGCTCAGCTTCGGCTGCTGCCTGTTTGCCTTCCCGACTCTTCGTTTCATCTTCTCGCGTGGCCTGTTCGGCTCCTGCTCTGTGCCTATAAAACCAGAGTTTGCTCCTCTCCAGAGAGACACACAACAGATACACTGCCTTCTCGTTTCCAGAGCCTTGTGCCGCCGCTCAAGTCTTCCCCATCCTGGCCTGCGGCGTGCACCGCCGGTCGGGACAGTAGGCCTCCGAAACTGCGCTACTTCGAGTCCTGTACGGGAGAAGGGCGATAAGGTTTTTGGGGAGCGCTCTGCGCGACTACTGCCTTCTTCATCACGGACGACAACGACATCTTCCCGAACGACGACTTCTTCCCGGAAGTCGACGATCGCTTCGACGATATGGCCGACAACGTCAACAATGGTCCCGCTGCTGCACCAGCTCCTGTCCAGTATGTGCTCATGCCTTCTCTGTTCATTCTCATGTTTCAGATCCTACTAGAGTTCCTACTTCTAGCATTTGGAGTAGATTTATTTTCTTCAGATTCTAGACTTTGCATGCCTTTTGCCTACTCTCTAGAAATTCAGATGATTAAACTATGCATGCCTTTTGTCTACTCTCTGAAAATTCAAATGACTAGTTTGACTATTGCAATTGTAGTTTTGCTTTACCTACTGTTTCTGTTAATTAAATTAAGTGGTAAATTGCTCATATTTCCAACAATCCAAAAACCTTATTATAGGAAATTTACCCCAACTGGCTTTGCTGCGTCTATGAGGCCACCTGTGTTTGAGGGCGCCAATTATAAGAGATGGCGCGTGAGAGCAGTTCTCTGGTTTCAATCCATGAACTGCTTTGACGCCACTCTTGGCAAGCCTACGGGTGATCTCGAACCTCAACAGGAGGCAAACTATGAGAAAATGAATACCCTCTTTAAGCTTGCTCTGATCAGTGTTCTTGGAGATAACATTGTTGATGCTTATGCGTCATTTGACAATGGAAAGGATATGTGGGATGCACTTGAGGCAAAATTTGGTACCTCAGATGCTGGCACTGAACTGTATGTCATGGAGCAATTCTATGACTACAGGATGACTGATGAGCGCTCCGTGGTTGAGCAAGCTCATGAGATTCAGTCACTCACCAAAGAACTTGAGCACTTCACTTGTGTGTTACCGGACAAGTTTATTGCCGGAGGCATCATTGCCAAACTTCCTGCCTCATGGAGGAGCTTTGCTACGTCTCTGAAGCACAAGAGACAGGAGTTTTCTGTCTCGAATCTCATTGGGACTCTTGATGTCGAAGAAAAGGCAAGAGCAAAGGACACACGTGCTCGAGGTGCTGATGGAAGTTCTAGTGCCAACTTGGTACAGAAGAGAAACTTTCAAACCCACAAGTTCAAAAACAAGAACAAGTTTGAGGGTATAGGAAAGTTTGATGTGAAGAACAAGACACCACATTCTACCAACTTCAAGAAGAAGTATGAGAAGAAGAAAGGAGTCTGCCATGTTTGCGGTGATCCTGAACACTGGGCTCCCAACTGCCTGAATCGCTTTGACAAGCGTCAACATGGGAAAGGTGGCAAGACCGTCAATGTTGTCATTGGTGATACTGAGATGAAGGACGCAGGGTACGGTATATTTCCTATTGTTCTTTCAGTATGTCATTCTCCTGATTGGTGGATTGATACGGGCGCCAATGTACATGTATGTTCTGATATTTCCATGTTCTCTTCTTATCAGGCAGCAGGAACTTCTTCTGTGCTGATGGGCAACAGCTCACATGCTTCTGTTCGCGGTGTTGGTACGGTCGATCTGAAGTTCTCTTCGGGGAAGACTGTGCGACTGAAGAACGTGAATTATGTGCCCTCTATAAATAAGAATCTTGTTAGCGGTTCTCTTCTGTGTAGAGATGGCTACAAGCTTGTCTTTGAGTCGAATAAATTTGTAGTGTCCAAGTTTGGAACCTTTGTTGGTAAAGGATATGAATGTGGTGGTTTGTTTCGCTTAGCTTTGACTGATGTCTGTGATAACGTTGTAAACCATGTTTGCAACAATGAATCAAATTTATGGCATTCACGTCTTTGTCACATCAGTTTTAGCTGCATGACACGACTATCCAAATTGAGCTTAATTCCCCACTTCACACCTATTAAGGGTTCTAAGTGCCGAGTGTGTGTGCAAGCTAAGCAACCTCGCAAGTCCCATAAAACTGCAGAGGCGAGGAATCTGGCACCACTAGACTCATACATTCTGATCTCTGTGAAATGAATGGTGTGTTAACAAAAGGTGGAAAGAAATATTTCATGACGTTAATTGATGACTCCACCAGATATTGTCATGTGTCTCTTCTGAAATCAAAAGATGAAGCTTTGAGTTTCTTCAAAATCTATAAAGCTGAAGCAGAAAACCAACTTGATCGAAAGATTAAGAGGCTAAGGTCTGATCGGGGTGGAGAGTATTTTTCCAACGAGTTTGATTCCTTTTGTGCGGAACATGGTATAATTCATGAGAGGACGCCTCCCTATTCACCTCAGTCAAATGGGGTGGCTGAAAGAAAGAACCATACTCTAACTGATTTGGTTAACGCCATGTTAGATACATCGGGTCTTTCCAAGGCATGGTGGGGGGAGGCTATTATGACTGCATGTCATGTCCTAAACCGAGTCCCTACAAAAGACAAAGAGATAACTCCATTTGAGGAATGGGAGAAGAAAAGATTAAAACTCTCTTACCTACGACCTTGGGGTTTTTTGGCGTTAGTCAATATTTCATTCCCTAAGAAGCGCAAGGTTGGACCAAACACTCTGGATTGTGTTTTTTTGGGATATGCTTTTCATAGCATTGGCTATAGATTCTTGGTCATAAAATCCGATGTGTCTGACATGCGTGTTGGTACAACTATGGAGTCAAATGATGCGACTTTCTTTGAGGACATTTTTCCTATGAAGGATATGTCGAACTCATCACATCAGGAGATTCCTAATTCATCAAGTCAAGAATTAGTTCCACTTCCTGAACCTACCATTTCGATGGAACACATTGAAAATCCTATGGAGGACAACAGTGAAACTCCCAAAAGAAGCAAGAGACAGAGGACTGCAAAGTCCTTTGGTAATGATTTCATTGTATACCTCGTGGATGATACTCCCAGTTCCATTTCAGAGGCCTATGCATCTCCAGATGCCGACTATTGGAAGGAAGCCGTCCGTAGTGAGATGGATTCCATTTTGGCTAATGGAACTTGGGAAATCACTGATCGGCCTTACGGGTGCAAACCTGTAGGACGAAAGTGGGTGTTCAAGAAGAAGCTTAGGCCTGATGGTACTATTGAGAAGTACAAGGCACGGCTTGTGGCCAAGGGTTATACTCAAAAGGAAGGTGAAGATTTCTTTGATACTTTCTCACATGTAGCACGCCTGACCACCATTCGAGTACTACTTTTGCTGGCTGCTTCACATGGTCTTCTCGTTCATCAAATGGATGTTAAGACCGCTTTCCTAAATGGAGAGTTGGAAGAGGAAATTTACATGGACCAGCCAGATGGATTCGTGGTAAATGGTCAGGAAGAAAAGGTGTGCAAATTGCTGAAATCTTTATATAGCCTTAAACAAGCGCCTAAGCAGTGGCATGAGAAATTCGAAAGAACTTTGACTGCAGCAGGTTTTGCTGTAAATGAAGCTGAAAAATGTGTGTACTATCGCCATGGTGGGGGCGAAGGAGTCATTCTTTGTTTGTATGTTGATGACATACTAATCTTTGGAACTAACCTCAAAGTGATTGAAGAGGTCAAGAGTTTCCTATCTCAATGTTTTGAGATGAAAGATCTAGGAGTTGCTGATGTTATTCTTAACATCAACTTACTGAGAGATGACAATGGTGGGATAACACTGCTTCAATCTCACTATGTGGAGAAGATCTTGAGTCGTTTTGGGTATAGCGATTGCAAGCTTTCACCAACTCCATATGATCCCAGTGTGCTACTTCGTAAAAACAGAAGAATTGCAAAGGATCAACTTAGATACTCTCAGATTATTGGCTCGCTTATGTATTTAACTAGCGCTACGAGGCCTGACATCGCGTATGCTGTGAGCAAACTTAGCTGATTTGTTTCAAATCCGGGCGATGATCATTGGCGCGCTCTTGAGAGAATCATGCGCTATTTGAAAGGCACTGCGAGCTATGGGATTCACTATTCTGGGTACCCAAGGGTACTTGAGGGTTATAGTGATTCAAATTGGATATCTGCGCTGATGAGATAAAGGCCACGAGTGGATATGTATTTACACTTGGTGGTGGCGCTGTTTCTTGGAAGTCTTGCAAGCAGACCATCTTAACGAGGTCAACTATGGAAGCAGAACTCACAACATTGGACACAGCCACTGTTGAAGCAGAGTGGCTGAGACAGCTCTTGATGGACTTACCTGTGGTTGAAAAACCTATACCCGCTATCCCGATGAACTGTGATAATCAAACTGTGATCATCAAAGTAAACAGTTCTAAGGACAATATGAAATCATCAAGGCATGTGAAGAGGAGACTAAAATCTGTCAGAAAAATGAGAAACTCCGGAGTTATTGCATTGGATTATATCCATACATCTAAAATCTTGGAAAACCCCTTCACAAAGGGTCTATCGCGTAACGTGATAGATAATGCATCGAAGGAGATGGGTATGAGACCCACAATATAAGTTGTTCACTGTGGCAACCAACTCTATGTGATCGGAGATCCCGTGAATTAAAATCGGGAGAAAAGCTGTTGATCAACTGAGAGGAGAGTGTCCCTACTTTTTATACCACTCCATGAAGATGCAATACTCTCCTACTCTGCAAGGCAGGTTGATGTTTATCTTAATGTGTTCTAAGTGGCTTATTTAAGCAGAGATGTTGTCCTGCAGAACATCTTTTGAAGAACACACCTATGTGAGTCTGACTGTCAAACGTCGCAGTCCATGAGAGTTGGGTGCTCTCTAATAAACTCATGAAAGGTCAAGGAGTATGACGCATAAGCTCCACCCGCGGGGAAGTCCTGCGGCAGCCTAGTATCGATCAAGGCTTTATGTGAAACTAGATTCGCAGAAAACTTGCAGTTCAAGGCGCAGTCCACTGTCCAAGTTGCTTACTAGTGTAGCATAGAGTTCTGGGTGGAAGCTCAACTTCACAGTCTCCACTGAAGCATCGGTATATAAAACAAAGTTTTGGAACCAAAGGCAAATTTCGTGTGCCTCTGGGATCTGGTGGGGGATTGTTGGAATTTTAGCCCAAATGGACCAGCCCATTTAATATTCCAGAAATTCCTAATAAATCCTAGAGGCCCACTTGGCCCATTCATGTATGGCAAGAGGTGGGACAAATTTTTAGTCCCACATTGCTAGTTGAGTGGAAGTTTTACTTGTTTATAATGGAGGTTTTCCACTTGTTGTATGAGCATGAGAAAGAGATGACTACACGCGCGCTCCTCCTCCGCCGCCCGACTCGCCTCGTCACGACGCGCGCGCGCGCCGCGGGTTGTGGGAATGCCTCGAGCCGAGAGCCGATAGCCTCTCTCTCTCTTTATTTTGCCACACGCACGAATTAGAATATGAACAGGCGCAAGAATCTGAAACGCTTTGCTAAGTGGGTTTTGATTACGGAGGCTGCTCAGCTTCGGCTGCTGCCTGTTTGCCTTCCCGACTCTTCGTTTCATCTTCTCGCGTGGCCTGTTCGGCTCCTGCTCTGTGCCTATAAAACAGAGGTCGCCCCTCTCCAGAGAGACACACAACAGATACACTGCCTTCTCGTTTCCAGAGCCTTGTGCCGCCGCTCAAGTCTTCCCCATCCTGGCCTGCGGCGTGCACCGCCGGTCGGGACGGTAGGCCTCCGAAACTGCGCTATTTCGAGTCCTGTACGGGAGAAGGGCGATAAGGTTTTTGGGGAGCCCTCTGCGCGATTACTGCCTTCTTAATCACGGACGACAACGACATCTTCCCGAACGACGACTTCTTCCCGGAAGTCGATGATCTCTTCGACGATATGGCCGACAACGTCAACAATGGTCCCGCTGCTGCACCAGCTCCTGTCCAGTATGTGCTCATGCCTTCTCTGTTCATTCTCATGTTTCAGATCCTACTAGAGTTCCTACTTCTAGCATTTGGAGTAGATTTATTTTCTTCAGATTCTAGACTTTGCATGCCTTTTGCCTACTCTCTAGAAATTCAGATGATTAAACTATGCATGCCTTTTGTCTACTCTCTGAAAATTCAAATGACTAGTTTGACTATTGCAATTGTAGTTTTGCTTTACCTACTGTTTCTGTTAATTAAATTAAGTGGTAAATTGCTCATATTTCCAACAATCCAAAAACCTTATTATAGGAAATTTACCCCAACTGGCTTTGCTGCGTCTATGAGGCCACCTGTGTTTGAGGGCCCCAATTATAAGAGATGGCGCGTGAGAGCAGTTCTCTGGTTTCAATCCATGAACTGCTTTGACGCCACTCTTGGCAAGCCTACGGGTGATCTCGAACCTCAACAGGAGGCAAACTATGAGAAAATGAATACCCTCTTTAAGCTTGCTCTGATCAGTGTTCTTGGAGATAACATTGTTGATGCTTATGCGTCATTTGACAATGGCAAGGATATGTGGGATGCACTTGAGGAAAAATTTGGTACCTCAGATGCTGGCACTGAACTGTATGTCATGGAGCAATTCTATGACTACAGGATGACTGATGAGCGCTCCGTGGTTGAGCAAGCTCATGAGATTCAGTCACTCACCAAAGAACTTGAGCACTTCACTTGTGTGTTACCGGACAAGTTTATTGCCGGAGGCATCATTGCCAAACTTCCTGCCTCATGGAGGAGCTTTGCTACGTCTCTGAAGCACAAGAGACAGGAGTTTTCTGTCTCGAATCTCATTGGGACTCTTGATGTCAAAGAAAAGGCAAGAGCAAAGGACACACGTGCTCGAGGTGCTGATGGAAGTTCTAGTGCCAACTTGGTACAGAAGAGAAACTTCCAAACCCACAAGTTCAAAAACAAGAACAAGTTTGAGGGTAAAGGAAAGTTTGATGTGAAGAACAAGACACCACATTCTACCAACTTCAAGAAGAAGTATGAGAAGAAGAAAGGAGTCTGCCATGTTTGCGGTGATCCTGAACACTGGGCTCCCAACTGCCCGAATCGCTTTGACAAGCGTCAACATGGGAAAGGTGGCAAGACCGTCAATGTTGTCATTGGTGATACTGAGATGAAGGACGCAGGGTACGGTATATTTCCTATTGTTCTTTCAGTATGTTATTCTCCTGATTGGTGGATTGATACGGGCGCCAATGTACATGTATGTTCTTATATTTCCATGTTCTCTTCTTATCAGGCAGCAGGAACTTCTTCCGTGCTGATGGGCAACAGCTCACATGCTTCTGTTCGCGGTGTTGGTACGGTCGATCTGAAGTTCTCTTCGGGGAAGACTGTGCGACTGAAGAACGTGAATTATGTGCCCTCTATAAATAAGAATCTTGTTAGCGGTTCTCTTCTGTGTAGAGATGGCTACAAGCTTGTCTTTGAGTCGAATAAATTTGTAGTGTCCAAGTTTGGAACCTTTGTTGGTAAAGGATATGAATGTGGTGGTTTGTTTCGCTTAGCTTTGACTGATGTCTGTGATAACGTTGTAAACCATGTTTGCAACAATGAATCAAATTTATGGCATTCACGTCTTTGTCACATCAGTTTTAGCTGCATGACACGACTATCCAAATTGAGCTTAATTCCCCACTTCACACCTATTAAGGGTTCTAAGTGCCGAGTGTGTGTGCAAGCTAAGCAACCTCGCAAGTCCCATAAAACTGCAGAGGCGAGGAATCTGGCACCACTAGACTCATACATTCTGATCTCTGTGAAATGAATGGTGTGTTAACAAAAGGTGGAAAGAAATATTTCATGACGTTAATTGATGACTCCACCAGATATTGTCATGTGTCTCTACTGAAATCAAAAGATGAAGCTTTGAGTTTCTTCAAAATCTATAAAGCTGAAGCAGAAAACCAACTTGATCGAAAGATTAAGAGGCTAAGGTCTGATCGGGGTGGAGAGTATTTTTCCAACGAGTTTGATTCCTTTTGTGCGGAACATGGTATAATTCATGAGAGGACGCCTCCCTATTCACCTCAGTCAAATGGGGTGGCTGAAAGAAAGAACCATACTCTAACTGATTTGGTTAACGCCATGTTAGATACATCGGGTCTTTCCAAGGCATGGTGGGGGAAGGCTATTATGACTGCATGTCATGTCCTAAACCGAGTCCCTACAAAAGACAAAGAGATAACTCCATTTGAGGAATGGGAGAAGAAAAGATTAAAACTCTCTTACCTACGACCTTGGGGTTGTTTGGCGTTAGTCAATATTCCATTCCCTAAGAAGCGCAAGGTTGGACCAAACACTCTGGATTGTGTTTTTTTGGGATATGCTTTTCATAGCATTGGCTATAGATTCTTGGTCATAAAATCCGATGTGTCTGACATGCGTGTTGGTACAATTATGGAGTCAAATGATGCGACTTTCTTTGAGGACATTTTTCCTATGAAGGATATGTCTACCTCATCACATCAGGAGATTCCTAATTCATCAAGTCAAGAATTAGTTCCACTTCCTGAACCTACCATTTCGATGGAACACATTGAAAATCCTATGGAGGACAACAGTGAAACTCCCAAAAGAAGCAAGAGACAGAGGACTGCAAAGTCCTTTGGTAATGATTTCATTGTATACCTCGTGGATGATACTCCCAGTTCCATTTCAGAGGCCTATGCATCTCCAGATGCCGACTATTGGAAGGAAGCCGTCCGTAGTGAGATGGATTCCATTTTGGCTAATGGAACTTGGGAAATCACTGATCGGCCTTACGGGTGCAAACCTGTAGGACGAAAGTGGGTGTTCAAGAAGAAGCTTAGGCCTGATGGTACTATTGAGAAGTACAAGGCACGGCTTGTGGCCAAGGGTTATACTCAAAAGGAAGGTGAAGATTTCTTTGATACTTACTCACATGTAGCACGCCTGACCACCATTCGAGTACTACTTTCGCTGGCTGCTTCACATGGTCTTCTCGTTCATCAAATGGATGTTAAGGCCGCTTTCCTAAATGGAGAGTTGGAAGAGGAAATTTACATGGACCAGCCAGATGGATTCGTGGTAAATGGTCAGGAAGAAAAGGTGTGCAAATTGCTGAAATCTTTATATAGCCTTAAACAAGCGCCTAAGCAGTGGCATGAGAAATTCGAAAGAACTTTGACTGCAGCAGGTTTTGCTATAAATGAAGCTGACAAATGTGTGTACTATCGCCATGGTGGGGGCGAAGGAGTCATTCTTTGTTTGTATGTTGATGACATACTAATCTTTGGAACTAACCTCAAAGTGATTGAAGAGGTCAAGAGTTTCCTATCTCAATGTTTTGAGATGAAAGATCTAGGAGTTGCTGATGTTATTCTTAACATCAACTTACTGAGAGATGACAATGGTGGGATAACACTGCTTCAATCTCACTATGTGGAGAAGATCTTGAGTCGTTTTGGGTATAGCGATTGCAAGCCTTCACCAACTCCATATGATCCTAGTGTGCTACTTCGTAAAAACAGAAGAATTGCAAAGGATCAACTTAGATACTCTCAGATTATTGGCTCGCTTATGTATTTAACTAGCGCTACGAGGCCTGACATCGCGTATGCTGTGAGCAAACTTAGCTGATTTGTTTCAAATCCGGGCGATGATCATTGGCGCGCTCTTGAGAGAATCATGCGCTATTTGAAAGGCACTGCGAGCTATGGGATTCACTATTCTGGGTACCCAAGGGTACTTGAGGGTTATAGTGATTCAAATTGGATATCTGACGCTGATGAGATAAAGGCCACGAGTGGATATGTATTTACACTTGGTGGTGGCGCTGTTTCTTGGAAGTCTTGCAAGCAGACCATCTTAACGAGGTCAACTATGGAAGCAGAACTCACAACATTGGACACAGCCACTGTTGAAGCAGAGTGGCTCAGACAGCTCTTGATGGACTTACCTGTGGTTGAAAAACCTATACCCGCTATCCTGATGAACTGTGATAATCAAACTGTGATCATCAAAGTAAACAGTTCTAAGGACAATATGAAATCATCAAGGCATGTGAAGAGGAGACTAAAATCTGTCAGAAAAATGAGAAACTCCGGAGTTATTGCATTGGATTATATCCATACATCTAAAATCTTCGCAGACCCCTTCACAAAGGGTCTATCGCGTAACGTGATAGATAATGCATCGAAGGAGATGGGTATGAGACCCACAATATAAGTTGTTCACTGTGGCAACCCACTCTATGTGATCGGAGATCCCGTGAATTAGAATCGGGAGACAAGCTGTTGATCAACTGAGAGGAGAGTATCCCTACTTTTTATACCACTCCATGAAGATGCAATACTCTCCTACTCTGCAAGGCAGGTTGATGTTTATCTTAATGTGTTCTAAGTGGCTTATTTAAGCAGAGATGTTGTCCTGCAGAACATCTTTTGAAGAACACACCTATGTGAGTCTGACTGTCAAACGTCGCAGTCCATGAGAGTTGGGTGCTCTCTAATAAACTCATGAAAGGTCAAGGAGTATGACGCATAAGCTCCACCCGCGGGGAAGTCCTGCGGCAGCCTAGTATCGATCAAGGCTTTATGTGAAACTAGATTCGCACAAAACTTGCAGTTCAAGGCGCAGTCCACTTTCCAAGTTGCTTACTAGTGTAGCATAGAGTTCTGGGTGGAAGCTCAACTTCACAGTCTCCACTGAAGCATCGGTATATAAAACAAAGTTTTGGAACCAAAGGCAAATTTCGTGTGCCTCTGGGATCTGGTGGGGGATTGTTGGAATTTTAGCCCAAATGGACCAGCCCATTTAATATTCCAGAAATTCCTAATAAATCCTAGAGGCCCACTTGGCCCATTCATGTATGGCAAGAGCTGGGACAAATGTTTAGTCCCACATTGCTAGTTGAGTGGAAGTTTTACTTGTTTATAATGGAGGTTTTCCACTTGTTGTATGAGCATGAGAAAGAGATGACTACACGCGCGCTCCTCCTCCGCCGCCTGCCTCGCCTCGTCACGACGCGCGCGCGCCTCGGGTTGCGGGAATGCCTCGAGCCGAGAGCCGAGAGCCTCTCTCTCTCATTATTTTTCCACACGCACGAATTAGAATATGAACAGGCGCAAGAATCTGAAACGCTTTGCTAAGTGGGTTTTGATTACGGAGGCTGCTCAGCTTCGGCTGCTGCCTGTTTGCCTTCCCGACTCTTCGTTTCATCTTCTCGCGTGGCCTGTTCGGCTCCTGCTCTGTGCCTATAAAACAGAGGTCGCCCCTCTCCAGAGAGACACACAACAGATACACTGCCTTCTCGTTTCCAGAGCCTTGTGCCGCCGCTCAAGTCTTCCCCATCCTGGCCTGCGGCGTGCACCGCCGGTCGGGACAGTAGGCCTCCGAAACTGCGCTACTTCGAGTCCTGTACGGGAGAAGGGCGATAAGGTTTTTGGGGAGCGCTCTGCGCGATTACTGCCTTCTTAATCACGGACGACAACGACATCTTCCCGAACGACGACTTCTTCCCGGAAGTCGATGATCTCTTCGACGATATGGCCGACAACGTCAACAATGGTCCCGCTGCTGCACCAGCTCCTGTCCAGTATGTGCTCATGCCTTCTCTGTTCATTCTCATGTTTCAGATCCTACTAGAGTTCCTACTTCTAGCATTTGGAGTAGATTTATTTTCTTCAGATTCTAGACTTTGCATGCCTTTTGCCTACTCTCTAGAAATTCAGATGATTAAACTATGCATGCCTTTTGTCTACTCTCTCAAAATTCAAATGACTAGTTTGACTATTGCAATTGTAGTTTTGATTTACCTACTGTTTCTATTAATTAAATTAAGTGGTAAATTGCTCATATTTCCAACAGGAAGTAAGCGATGCGATATGCGCACGATACTTGAGCGTGATGTTAGAAGGACACGCAAAATCCTGTTTAAAAAAAACTTGCCTGCAAATTCAATCAATAGTTTGCAAGAGTTGAAAGATCAGTTCATCAAAAATTTCTAGGGAACATGTAAACATCCATCGACTATTACAGACTTGGAAAACTGCATTCAGAAGGAGGAGGAATCAGCCCAACACTGGTCTCGGCGCGTTGCGGAAATTATTCATTCATCTGTCGGACTCACTGCCCAGCAAGCAGTCATAGCATTGGAGAGAAATTGCAGATTTGACCGGTTGAAACATAAGCTGGGACGCATCAAGCGATACGTGAGTGATATGAGTGAGCTGATGGATGCCATAACCAAGTATGCAGAGTCTGACAAAACAAAGGGCACGGACTCGGATGATGAGAAGTCTGCAAAGGGAAAGAAAACTGGGGCCAAGGGCAGCCAAAACCCGAATCGGAGCAACAGCTACCCCCAGAACCAGAGTAATAACAAGCGCAAGAACATGGAAGGAACCTCAGATCTAGTGGCAAATACAAATTCAGGTTACAGAAATCAGCGTCAGGGTAATAATTTTAGAGGAAATCAAATTTTTTGACCAAACAGCTTTGCACAGGCTCAGCAGGCTCTGAAAGGACCATGTCCCCGACACAACAAAAACGAAAAGCTGGCAAATCATTCTTGGGAAAATTGTTTCATTATTCAAGGCTTCAGACCTAGTGGAAATAATAATTATGGACCAGGAAACAGTGGAGTTGGCAACCCAGGTAATATGGGAGGTGGACATCCGGGAGCTAACAATTCTGGACCTGGAAATCATAATCTGGATCATCATGGTCAGGGTAACCAAGGAACTAACCTGGTTGGCAGTCACCAAGGAGGAAATTCTGGGTTTCAAACAAATCCGAAGCAATTAATCTTTAGCCAGTATCATGTATTTACTACCAGTTCATGCAGGAGAGAACGAAGGTGTAGAAGCGTGTAGTCAACAAAGTAGCTCCTATTGTCCCTAGGTGGCTAAATTGGTCAGAACAACCCATAACCTGGAGTCAGGCAGATCATCCTCCACGAGTTGATAATCCGGGAGGCGTGGCTCTAGTTGTGGCTCCATAGGTTGGAGGATATAAGTTAGACAAAGTCTTGATGGATGGAGGAAGTAGTATAAACCTACTTTACTATGATACGTTCAAGAGGATGAACCTGCAAGAGAAACAACTTCAGCCATCATCAACTGTGTTTCATGGGATCGTATCTGATAAGTCTGCACAACCTATCAGAAAAATATATCTTGAAGTTGCTTTTGGAGTATTTGAAAATTACAGGACAGAGATGGTAGCATTTTAAGTGGTCCAATTCAAAAGCCCGTACCACGCCTTATTCAGACGGCCAGCTTACGCCAAGTTTATGGCAAGACCCTGCTAAGCTGAAGATGCCAGGTCCCCATGGAAATATTACTGTCAACTGTGACAGAGACATAGCCTTAGAGTGTGAGGAAGGTGATGCAACTTATGCAGAGATTGCTTGTGTAGAAGAGAAGTTAAAATTGTATAAGCTGCAAGTTGATCCAGAGGACATGACCTCGCTCAAGAAACCATCAGCTGATTCCAAGTTAAAATTTAAGTCTGCTCAAGACACCATGATGAGGACATCCCTAATACATTGCCACTTAAACAATATGAATTGAGACTTGGACCTATGACAAGGTCAAGGACCAAGCTACTAGAACAACAGGTGAATTAACTCCTTATTGATTATGCTATTTGTGATTATGAGAACTTTATACTACCTAAGTCTATGCATTTATGTATGATTAGGTTTATTGATAACACAAACATGATGGAGGAGAACAACCAAGAGGAGCTGGAAAAAAAGTTTACAAGTGGTGAAAACAAAGCAGCCATGGTGAAAACAAGACCAGAAGATGGTGAAAACAAGATTTCCATGGTGAAAACAAGTGTCCAAGATGGTGAAAACAAAGAATAACAATTGTTATTTCAAGAATAACAATGAATAACAATTGTTATTTTATGATGACAAGGGGAGGGAGCCTTCAACAAGTCAAATGCGCCGCCTAGAAATCCCATTCTAAATAGGTATGGTTTGTATACCATATTTGGCCGAATCCCTTAATGGTGGATCAGTTTGTATCTCTCTTTGAGTCCAAGTTGGACTCCTAGTTCGAGTAGGAGTCCTAGTACTAGTAGGAGGTGGGGACTTGCGCAAGGATCCCCTTGTGGCCGCACCCACCACCTATATAATCTCTCCACCCGCGTGTGGAATAGGTAGATCCAATTTAAACCAAATACAAAAACCCTAGCCTCTAGTTTGTATTGCTGCTAAGCATACTACTTGAAGTTTACCCTTGCAAAGTTGTGTGATATCTTTTTATTCCATCCGGGAATAGGGGGATACAGGACCACTTGTGATCTTTGATTACTTGTGCAAGAGTGTGTAGTTGAGAATATCCAAAGAGCTTGATTGTTGTTGCATCTGCCAACAGGGGTCAGCTGAGTGAGAGGTCTCAGTGTAGCACTAGTTATCCAATTATCAGAAAATCCACAAAAAAAGAGGGAAGCTCATTGAGAAGATTGGGCCACCTCATATCATCTTGGTATCATATTCTCAGGTTTCCTTGGTGAGCAAGTTATCTTTACTTTTAGTTGTTTTATTCCTATGCAGAAAAAGCCAAAAATATTATGTTAGTTTTGGCAGAGACTAGATCAACACCAAATTGCTACTTTAATTGTTGTTTCTTGTTAATTTGCGTTTCTGTTTTTCTGTTTTTAGTTTTTCATGATTTAGGGTTAGGGTTCATCTAGTTATTTTCTGTTTCATCTATATCAAAAATCCCATAAAAATTAGTTGCTACCGTGTGTTTCCTCTCGGGATTCAAGACCTACAGCTTACCTTTGGTGAGTTGATTTTGATCTCGAAAAGTTCCACTTCAATATATCCACAGGTGCCTTGTCATAATCGGATTGCTATTCGTATCCTACCGTGGCAGAAAAATCACCAAATTGCTGCCGCCCACCACTCCTATTCGCTCTCGGACTCCTGCCGTGGGTCGGATTCGGAGTAAAAACGCTGCCGCACTGCACCACCCTAGACGCACTCGGATTCCCCTTGCGCGCGCTTAAAAAATCCCACGCGGGCACCGTAACGCAGCACACCACCGCACCACCAGCGCGCACTGCCGTGAGGCATTTTTCAGCCTGTTTCGCTGCCGTACGGCACAAAGCTGCCGTTTTCTCTGCCGTGGGCTAAAAGTGTTGTCGTGAGCTCGTTTCTTCACCGTTTCACTAGTTTTTCTTTTGTTATTCCCCATTATTCCTCTAGGTTCTTGTGCTGATCTTTAATAAGCCCTAGCTAAAGCCATTCTAGAGCCATATTTAGGTACCAAAACCCAAAGACTAGACGTTTTATTGCTCTAACAGGCTGCTCAATTTGATAAATTTTCTGTCCACCTTTTTGTTTTCCATCATATTATTGCTCCTAGTTGATTCAAAGGCCATTGAAAAAATCAAAAAAATTGAGAAAAAGGAAAAAGTATAAAAAAAATAGAAAGAAAGAAAAATCAAAAAGAGGTTGTGCTATATTATCACTAGTGGAAGCTTTTCATATTGGATATTTTATGGACAATTGAGCAATCTTGTGCTTTTTTTCATAGAGTATTTGCTAGTGTCTTTCTGAGTGCTTGCAATATCTCTTCCATATAATTGCTAGCCACATTTGTCTCCGAGTGTGAGTGTGTTCCTTAAGTAATTTTCATCACATTAGGCAGTGCATTAGAGTTGTTATTTTGGTGTTGTTAGGATTCCCAACCAAGCCCCACCAAAAACCATGTTTGCATTGTGATACTTGATAGCTCGGTTATTCTATTCTCACACTAAAGCACATTATTCATTTCTCCTTGTTGGTAAGTTGATCCTTTTCACTCTTGCAACATTAAGTGAAGCCATCTTTGCTTGGTTTTGAGTGAGTTGTGAGAGGCACCACAAACCCATTGATTATTTTGTTACTAACAAGTTAATCATGAGTACTTCTAGTGATGTTGATGTGCAGGCAAAGAAGAAGGCCGGGGACTTGGTGCAATGGAATGAATATGAAGCACTAAGGGATACTATGTACAAAAAAATTGCTTTTGAAGTTGACAAGAATGATGAAGACTTGAGAAAGGAGATGACTACTCTTGATTTGAAGATAGAAGCTTGCGCATCAGAAGAATCTGTGAATACTATTCAAGAAACTTTGAGGACATTGACACAACAAATGACCACTTTATCCACTATAGTGGGACAACTCCAACAAAGGCCCCAAGCTGCTGCCCTAATTGAGGATGAGAGAGGGAATAACAATGGGGGCCGTGGGGGATATGCAAGAAGAGTACAATTGGAAAATAATAGAGAGGATGATGGCTTGGGAAAACCAAAATCTCTATCCCTAGTCTTTCTTGTGATTCTGAAGATGTGGGAGGTAAAAATTGAGAAATTATGGAGACTTCATGAGTACCCTGAGGAGAGGAAGGTGAAACTTGCATCTTCTGGATTTGATGGCTATGCTCTCTTGTGGTGGGATGGCATTACAAGATTGAGAGAAGAACATGAAGAAGAAGAGGTGAATACATGGAAAGAGATGAAGCAATTTCTAAGAGATAGATTTGTTCCCAATAATTATATTAGAACTCTCTATGACAAGCTACAACAATTGAAGCAAGGTTCAAAATCAGTGGATGCTTATTACAAGGAGATGGAATTGATCCTTCAAAGGGCTCGGGTTAGGGAAGAGCCAGAACAAACTATGCAAAGATTTTTGAGTGGATTGCAATTCAAAATTGGAAGCATTGTCAGGCATGTCCAATATGCCAATATGAGTGAATTATTGCATCAATCAAGGGAGGCCGAAAAGAGGTTAAATGAGGAGCTACAAGTGAGTGCTAGGAGGAGTTTTGCATCACAAAAATCCAATTTCTCATCACCTACACCTCCTATTTCTGCAACCCGTGGGAATTCTAGTGCCAAACCCGAGACAAATACAACAAGTTCCAAGAAAACAACACCATCTACTTCGGGTTCTAGTGGTGCTACACCTCCTCCAAGAAATAGAGACATGACATGCCATACTTGTGGAGGTAAAGGTCACTTTAAGAGGGATTGCCCAAACAAGAAAAATATGCTTCTTAATGCTAATGATGAGTATGAGACTGGAGATGATGCTAATCCTAATGAGGAGGACACATATGATGATGGTCCTATTGATGCTTTTGCTACAAATTATCCAACCATTGTTTGCACACAAGCTTTGAGCATTGTTCCTAGTGATGAGAGCCAAAGATGCAATCTATTTCAAACCAAAGCAATTGTTGGTCCTCAAATGGCTTGCAAGGTGATTATTGATGGAGGAAGTTGCAGAAATTTAGCAAGCAAGGATTTATGTGCAAAACTAAGATTGAGATATATTCCACATCCACATCCATATTATATTCAATGGCTCAATGACAAGGAGGAAATAAGAGTATGCCAAATTTTGAGAGTGGAGTTTCAAATTGGACCATACAAGGATACAATTGAGTGTGACGTGGTTCCCATGTCGGTTTGCCATCTATTACTTGGAAGGCCATGGCAATTTGATAGAAAAGTTACACACAATAGGAGAGCAAACACATACCAATTTAATTGGAATAATAAGGATATCATATTGAGGCCTATGACACCCCAACAAATATTGAATGAATCAAGACAGAAAGTTGAAGTGAATCTAGAGAAGGAGAGTGAGAGAGAAAATAAGAGTGAAAACACAACTTCTGTGGGTGAAAACAAGCCTAGGCCGAGTGGAAAAAATAAGGGAGTGAGCCTTTTGACAATGTTAGCCACCAAAGAAGACTTGGGAGAGTTTGGATATGATCCTAGCCTAGTACCTATAGTGCTCATGCCCAAGGGGGGAATTTTAGTTTCTAATGACATGACTCCTCTTTCTATTGGTGTTTCTAATGTTTTGCAGGAGTTTGATGATGTTTTTCCAGAAGAAGTGCCCTCGGGTTTGCCCCCGTTGAGGGGTATTGAGCACCAAATTGATTTGATTCCTGAATCATCATTGCCAAACCGAGCTCCCTATAGGACAAATCCCCAAGAAACAAAGGAAATTCAGAAACAAGTACAAGAGCTTCTTGAAAAAGGTTATATTCTAATTAGCCTATCTCCTTGTGCTGTTCTTGTTATTTTAGTTCCTAAAAAAGATGGTACATGGCGCATGTGTGTAGATTGTAGAGCAATTAACAATACCACTATTCGTTATCGACATCCTATACCACGTTTGGAAGACATGTTAGATGAATTAAGTGGTAGTGTTGTTTTCTCTAAAATTGATTTGCGTAGTGGTTACCATCAAATTAGGATGAAAGAGGGGGATGAGTGGAAAACAACCTTTAAAACAAAATTTGGTTTATATGAGTGGTTAGTAATGCCTTTTGGATTAACTAATGCACCTAGTACTTTCATGAGATTAATGAACCATGTTTTGAGAGATTTTATTGGCAAGTTTGCGGTTGTTTACTTTGATGATATTCTCATATACAGCCACAATGAACATGAACACATTGATCATATTAGACAAGTCTTGCATGTGCTAAGAGAAAATAAATTGTATGGAAATTTAGAGAAGTGCACTTTTTGCAAAGATAAGGTCATATTTCTTGGATATGTTGTCTCTAAACATGGGATAGAAGTGGATGAATCTAAAATTGAAGCAATTAAAAATTGGCCAATTCCCATGAATGTGAGTCAAGTAATAAGTTTTAATGGACTAGCTGGATTTTATAGAAGATTTGTGAAAGATTTTAGTACTATTGCTGCCCCTTTGAATGATTTGACTAAGAAAGGTGTGAATTTCGAGTGGGGGGTTGCTCAAGATATTGCTTTTGATATTTTGAAAAATAAGTTGATTTCGGCCCCATTATTGATGCTACCTAATTTTAATATACAATTTGAGATATAATCTGATGCTAGTGGCATAGGTATTGGAGGAGTATTAATGCAAGATAAGAAACCAATTTCTTATTTTTCTGAAAAATTACATGGAGCACAATTGAATTATTTTGTCTATGATAAAGAATTGTATGCACTTGTTAGAGTTCTTGAGGTTTGGTAACATTATTTGTGGCCAAAGGAATTTATTATACATTCTGATCATGAGGCATTGAAATTTTTAAAGAACCAATCCAATCTTAATAAAATACATGCTAAATGGGTAGAATTTATTGAATCTTTCCCATACATTATTAAACATAAGAAAGGATTAGATAATGTGGTTGCTGATGCTTTGTCTAGAAAAAATATGCTACTCACTAAATTGGATGTGCAAGTTTCGGGTTTAGAAGAATTAAAACCACTATATGCTCAAGATAAAGAATTTTCTACACCATATACTAAATGTTCTAATGTGAAGGCTTGGGATAAATATCATATACATGATCGATTTTTGTTTATATCTAACAAACTATGTATCCCCGAGTGTTCTTTGTGTTTGATGTTATTGCAGGAATGTCCTAGTGGTGGATTGATGGGTCACTTTGGACGTGAGAAAACATTGCTTATGTTGGCTGAATTTTTTTATTTGGAACATATGAGGAGAGATGTCTGTAGATTTGTGCAAAGGTGCATCACATGCAATAAATCCAAGTCCAAATTGAAGCCCCACTGATTGTATACTCCATTGCCAACACCAACTACACCATGGGAAGATATAAGCATGGATTTTGTGTTAGGCTTGCCAAGGACAAAGAGGGGACATGATTCAATTTTTGTGGTAGTGGACAGATTTTCGAAGATGTCACACTTCATTGCTTTCCACAAGAGTGATGATGCTTCCCACATTGCTACTCTATTTTTCAAGGAGATAGTAAGACTACATGGAGTACCAAGGACAATTGTTTCGGATAGAGATGTGATGCATGTAAAATGCATACATGAACTTTGCATGTTATTACTTTTTTTCCTACATATTAGCAACTTATATTCATGTTTTATAATTATTTGGGGGATTTTCTAAACAACCCCCCTTCTTTTGGTTCTAACCCTGTTTTTCCAGAAAACGTACTTTTTAGTGTTTCAGACTTTCCGGGAGCTTCGGGACTCCAAAAAGGGCAAGGCCCAAGAGCACGGTTCAGAATTTTTGAGACGAAGACCATGGGCCAAAGTAGAGGGCCAAAAGGCCAACCAGGTGGCAAAAAGGACCCTCCACGCGGCCAGATTCCTTGGCCGCGTGTGGGGCCCCCTTTTTGCCCCCGTGGCTTCGATGTCGTCGATCTTTCTTCTCCCGAGTGTCTCGTGACCTAAAATCGACTATATAAAGGGTCCCCTGGCCTTTTCGAGAAGGAGGTGGCGCCGAGAGACAAAACCACGAAACAGAGAGACAGAAGGTTGCCGCCGGAGAAGATCGGAGGGGGGAAACGCCGCCGGAATCACCCCCGGAGGGCTCCACCCCCTCCGGCGTGTTCATCATCAACATCTACAGCAAGATCAGCTCCATCTCTCCATTGTAATCTCTTGGCAAACACGATGTATGATGCAATACTATATTCCCTTGATGTATTGTGTCTCCCCGTCTATGTTTGAGTAGTGAATTGTTCTTGGCAATGGTGAAATAGTTCGTTGATTGGTTGCATACAAGTTTGTTATCTTCTATGATTGTCTTTATGTACAATATATGAGTGCACACATATGTTGGGGAATGCATGTAAGGTGATCATCGGTAGCATAATGGAGTGGTGGTGACTTGGGTGTGACAGTAACCTGAGACCGAGCCACAAAGTTAAGTTATTGGGGGATATATATATAGGGGACCTTAGAACGTAAGGCTATGGTGGGACTTTATGTCTTAATCAATCTTGTGCAGTCATTTACTTGGCCACATGATCCATCATAAGGGGTTGTAGATCATTTACTTGACTATACCTATTCATGGCTCCTTCCTAGAAGAAACAACTAAGACTAAAACATGTGCTTCACTAATTGTGACAACCACACGGACGAAACACCTATTGCTAGGACACTTGCTCCCTTGAGATACTTGAGATATTTGCTGCTTGCTACTTGTGAAACTTGCTTAGAAACTTGCTTTATAAACTTGCTCTAGGATTACTTGCATTTTAAACTTGCTTCACTAGTTACTAGACAAACCACACTCCACGTCACTTGATTTTAATTAGTTAGTTCCTTTTAGTCAAACTTATTGCTTTGCATAAACAGCCATATAAGAGGGTTATAGGGCTTTAGAGAATAGATAGCTTAACTTCAGCTCCTCGTGGGTTCGACACTCAAATACTTATCGAAAGGTACTACAATTGATCTCCTGCACTTGGGAGTCATCAAGATGTCAAATTCATGAGTTATTTTGTAAGACATTATGGGGGAAGCTTGGAACAAAATTGCTATTTTCTACAACATGTCATCCCCAAACAGATGGACAAATCGAGGTGGTGAATAGAACCTTGTCTACATTATTGAGAGCTA
Organism: Alopecurus myosuroides; assembly: GCA_028641055.1. Classification (NCBI taxonomy): domain Eukaryota; kingdom Viridiplantae; phylum Streptophyta; class Magnoliopsida; order Poales; family Poaceae; genus Alopecurus; species Alopecurus myosuroides. The sequence continues at coordinate 122,486,945 of CM054062.1, forward strand.
TGATCAATAAGAATTTGAAGGAGTGGGAGGATTGTTTGCCTATAATAGAGTTGTGCATTCAACTACTCAATTATGTCCTTTTGAGGTGGTTTATGGATTCAAGCCTACTACACCACTTGATTTATTACCACTTCCTATTCAAGAGAGAATAAATATGGAGGCATCAAAGAGAGCTGATTTTGTGAAGAGGATACATGAGAAAACAATGGATGCTATAGAGAAGAAAGGGAAGGATGTTGCTCAAAGGAGGAATAAGAAGAGAAAGGAGGTTATTTTTCAAGAGGGAGATTTGGTATGGGTACACTTTCGGAAGGATAGGTTCCCTAAGCTAAGGAAATCAAAATTATTGCCTCGAGGTGCTGGTCCTTACAAAGTGATTGCAAAAATAAATGACAATGCTTACAAAATAGAACTTCCAATTGATGAGTTTGGAGTGAGTAATTCCTTCAATGTTTCGGATTTGACACCATATCATGGAGAGAATCTTGATATGGACATCAAGGCTTTTCAAGAGGGGGAGGATGATGAGGACATCCCTTATACATTGCCACTTAAACAAGATGAAGTGAGACTTGGACCTATGACAAGGTCAAGGACCAAGCTACTAGAACAACAGGTGAATTCACTCCTTATTGATTATGCTATTTGTGATTATGAGAACTTTATACTACCTAAGTCTATGCATTTATGCATGATTAGGTTTATTGATAACACAAACATGATGGAGGAGAACAACCAAGAGGAGCTGGAAAACAAGTTTACAAGTGGTGAAAACAAAGGAGCCATGGTGAAAACAAGACTAGAAGATGGTGAAAACAAGATTTCCATGGTGAAAACAAGTGTCCAAGATGATGAAAACAAAGAATAACAATTGTTATTTCAAGAATAACAATGAATAACAATTGTTATTTTATGATGACAATGGGAGGGCGCCTCCAACAAGTCAAATGCGCCACCTAGAAATCCTATTCTAAATAGGTATGGTTTGTATACCATATTTGGCCGAATCCCTTAATGGTGCATCGGTTTGTATCAATTTTTGAGTCCAAGTTGGACTCCTAGTTCTAGTAGGAGTCCTAGTCCTAGGAGGAGGTGGGGACTTGCGCAAGGAGACCCTTGTGGCCGCACCCACCACCTATATAATCTCTCCACCTGCGTGTGGAATAGGTAGATCCAGTTTAAACCAAATACAAAAACCCTAGCCTCTAGTTTGTATTGCTGCTAAGCATACTACTTGAAGTTTACCCTTGCAAAGTTGTGTGATATCTTGTTATTCCATCTGGGAATAGGGGATACAGGACCACTTGTGATCTTTGATTACTTGTGCAAGAGTGTGTAGTTGAGAATATCCAAAGAGCTTGATTGTTGTTGCATCTGGCAACAGGGGTCAGCTGAGTGAGAGGTCTCAGTGTAGCACTAGTTATCCAATTATCAGAAAATCCACAAAAAGATAGAGAATCTATTGAGAAGATTGGGCCACCCCATATAACACCAAGCTGGTGGACTTTACCCCCGGTGACTCATCTAAGTAGTTCAGCGTGGGGGCTCACATGACGGATAAATAGGAAAGCGCGCTCATCAAGTTTCTCCGTGAGAATTGGGACATCTTTGCATGGAAGCCTTCTGACATGCCGTGTGTTCCAAGGGAACTTTCTGAGCACAGTTTGAGTGTGGATCCTAACTTGAAACCTATTCGTCAATTCCTCCGTCGTTTTAATGATGAGAGGAAGAAAGCAATCGAGAGGAGAAAGCTAGGCTTCTCGCAGCAGGGTTAATAGTAGAAGTGTTACACCCAAAGTGGTTAGCCAGTCCATTTCTCGTCCTAAAGAAAAACGTAACCTGGAGAATGTGGATAGATTACACATATTTGAACAAAGCATGTCCTAAAGATCTGTTCGCCTTACCCCGTATCGATCAGATTATAGACTCTACGGCTGGTTGCGAATTGCTATGTTTCCTGGATGCTTACTCAGGATATCATCAAAAAATGAAGGAAGAGGATCAAGAGAAGACCTCATTCATTACACCCTTTGGAGAATTCTGTTATACGGCAATGCCCTTCGGACTGAAAATGCAGGCGCAACTTATCAAAGGTGTATCCAGAATTGTTTGGAAGGCCAGATCGGACAAAACGTGCACGCTTATGTGGATGACATAGTGGTCAAATCTCAAAAAGGTGACACCTTGATATCAGACCTGGAGGAAACGTTCTCCATTTTACGTAGATATCAGATGAAGCTCAATCCAACAAAATGTGTTTTTGGAGTACCAGCTGGAAAATTACTGGGTTTCATTATTTCACAGAGAGGAATTCAAGCAAACCCGGAAAAAACTCAGGCCATACATAACCTGAAAATACCGGTTTGCCTCAAGGATGTTCAGAAGTTGACAGGTTGCGTTGCTGCCTTGAGCCGGAATATAAGTAGACTGGGCGAAAAAGCCATACCTTTATATCGGCTCTTGAAGAAAACTGACACTTTTGTGTGGAATCAAGAAGCTGATGAGGCATTGGAGGCCTTGAAAAAACAACTTTCGAACGCACCTATACTGGCTGCACCTGAGAAGAAAGAACCCATGTTATTATATATTGCGGCCAACAACAGGGCTGTAAGTGCGGTCGTGGTTGTGGAACGTAAACTGGAAAGAAAAGAAGGTCTCGTCCAGCGGCCGGTTTACTATGTGAGCGAGGTCCTGACAGAGTCAAAGCAGCATTACCCGCACTGGCAGAAACTGGTTTTTGGGGTGTTCATGGCTAGTCATAAGTTGAATAATTATTTTCAGGAACATCCCATCACTATGGTCAGTTCAACACCTTTGTCCGATATTATTCAGAACAGAGAAGCAACCGGGAGAGTTGCAAAGTGGGCTATTGAGATGGGGCCGTATCATGTCAAATATGAGCCAAGGACCGCAATAAAGTCTCAAGCCCTTATCGAGTTCATAAACGAATGCACATAGTTACAGGTTCCGCGAGATAAGACGGACACTAAATATTGAACTATGCATTTGCATGGCTCACGACAATTGGAAGGTTCAGGAGCTGGTGTGGTCTTAACATCCCCAAGAGGTGATAAGTTTCGATATGTCTTACAAATTTCTTTTAAATGCACTAAGAATGCAGCAAAATATGAGGCTTTACTTCACGGGCTTCGAATTGCAAAAGAGATGAGTATAACCCGGATTCGATGCTTGGGTGATTCAGACCTTGTTTCTCAACAAGTTATAGGAACCTGGGATTATAAAGACCCAGTTATGGCTGCTTATAGGCAAGCAGTTACCCAGCTGGCTGGACATTTCCAAGGATATCAAGTTGATCATATAGATCGACGCCTCAACGAAGCAGCTGATGCACTGTCTCGTCTAGGTTCTCCGAAAACACAAGTTCCACCCAACGTTTTTCTCGATGAAATTCATAGCCCGTAAGTTAAAGTTCCAACAGAGGAAAAACTGGCAACTCCAGATCCTGAATCAGAATTGGTAGCTTCTTTACATACAATCCCAGAGTGGACTGAACCATAGTTGGCGTATCTTATGAGAGGCGAGCTCCCGCCAAACGAGGTTATCGCTCGTCAGGTTATAAGAAGGTCGAAGTCATATACAATTATCAATGGTGAGTTATATAAACGAAGCACGAATGGAATTTTTCAGAGATGTGTTTCCCCGGAAGAAGGGTGCCATATTTTGGAGGAAATCCACTCAGGAGATTATGGCCATCATGCAAGTTCCCGATCTTTGGTCAATAAGACTTTTAAACATGGATTTTTCTGGCTAACTGCCAATGCTGATGTAGAAAAAATAGTTAGAATATGCAAAGGGTGTCAGAGATATGTAAGGCAGGACCACACGCCAGCTTAGGATCTGCGCATGATTCCCATAACCTGGCCGTTCGCAGTCCGGATGCTTGACATGGTGGGACCTTTCCAAAAGTCATCTGATAAAAAGACTCATCTATTCGTGGCAGTTGGCAAGTTTACAAAGTGGGTAGAAGCAGAACCAATCAGTAAATGTGATGTGGTTACAACAGTCAAGTTCTTGAAAAGACTGATTTTCAGGTTTGGTTACCCCCATAGCATTATAACAGGAAATGTGACTAATTTGTCAGAAGGAGCAATGCAGAAGTTTTGCGAACAGAACCATATACGACTTGACTTTGCTTCAGTGGCACATCCACAGTTTAAGGGACAAGCAGAGCGAGCTAATCAGGAATTTTTTAAAGGTATCAAACCTAGACTCTAGGTCCCATTAAAAAAACTGTTGGTTGTTGGATTGAAGAGTTACCTGCTGTTTTATGGAGCATAAGAACTACCCCGAACAGATCAACAGGTTACACACTGGTTTTCCTGGTTTACAGAGCTGAGGCAGTCTTACCAAGTGATATTTGTCATGATTCGCCAAGAGTAGCTGCTTATGTGGAAACAGAGAATGAGATAGCTCGTCAAGACTCGCTTGATGCTTTGGAATAAACACGCGACCTTGCAGCATCCAGGTCAGCCATATACCAGCACGACTTGCGTCGCTATCATAGCCGCAGGGTTAAAACTCGAAGTTTTCACGAAGGGGACTTAGTGTTACGCCTAATCCAGAAAAATCATGGGATGCACAAGCTAAGTCCACCATGGGAGGGACCATTTGTAGTAAGTAAGAAATTACACAATGGGTCATATTACCTCATTGATATTTGTGATGCTGATAAATCACGAACATCTGAGGACACTTGAAGACCTTGGAACATAGCCCAGTTGAAACCATATTATACATAGGATCATTGTAATCACTATGTTATAAATGCAATAAAGGACGGGTTGGGCGAATCTAAGTTATTAAGATTTGTCCCAGAAAATTATCATTGTTACAGGGAGTTAAGTTTTTATAAATGATTACTTGGGGGCTGATGCTAGAGAACAGTCTATATCTCAAGAATCTGGCATACGCCAAACTATATTGGTTATATTTTCCTGCCAGTCAGTGGTTACACGCAATTTTATGACCTAGATGTTTAACCTGGGCGAGTCAATCATGTTATAACTCGGCAACACCCGGTTACTATGACCCTGAACTCACCAGAGTTGGAAACACTAGAATATGTCATGCGATAAACCGACAGAGCTAGATAGCAAAGAAAAACCAAGTCAAGAAATTTTTTGAATACAAATTAAAGATTTTGCGAAGTTAATAATGAGAGGTAACCCGGATATTTTTTGCATAACTTTGCAAGAAAACCGAGTTATTACATACCAAATGTAGCATAAGTGCACATGCGCACTTTAAAAAAAATAGAGCTAGAAATAAAGCATTTTATCTAGACTATTACAAACCCATCCAGGTTAAATTATTATTGCATGAACCAAATGTCATTTTGCAACGGATTTTCCTTTCTGTTGGGCATCGTCTAACCAGGCGCCAGAATCCGGGTCTTGAGCTTCCGGGTGATCTTCATCATCAACTTGGACGTTTTCCGCTTCTTCGAGATCAGCAGCAGAAACGTACTTCCACTCCAGCTGAGCCAAAGCATCATTGGTATCCTCCAGTTCATATAAGGGACGCGCTGGAGCAGAAACCAAAGGAGTGATAGATTGAGGCGCACCAGATGAAGAGTCTACGGAAAGCCGGCTCTTCTGCGGAGCTTGGAGGACGGCAGCTACAACTGGAGGAGAGAAAGCCATTTTGCACTCACCCGAGGAAGTATAACCTGGATAGAGTTCCTTCAACTTTACTTTTTCTGCAATAGTGCAAGCTTGGAACCGGTACTCCTTTTCAATGTTGGCAAAGTCTTTCCTCTCATACCTGGTCCTGTCTGCTCGATACTCTGGGAAACCTTTAACAAGGAGATCCGGATTCATTTCCGGGTGATATGCTTTGGCCAGGGATATGACCTTGATGGCTCCACGATGGTAGGCTAAAATTTTATTTTCTTCTATCCATTGTGGAACTTGAGTTAGTTCCACAAGCATCTCATGAAGTCTCTTGGGGCATTGTCCCAGTTCCTAACAGCCTTCATGCATTCCCCTTCTCCAACATATATCTGCTGGATCAAGGTGAATAGAGCCTTCAATTTCAGGTCAGGAAGCTGGAGGTTATTCCCATGCATTATGCCTGCCAATTACAAGAACACTTTGTTCAGAAGCCGGATTATTATAACCAGGCAAAGGAAATCATGAACCGGAAAGCAGGGCATAAATAGGATGTATATGGACCAAACTTACCAAACACACTACAAGTAATCTCTCCTAGCAGGTCCTTCACCTTGGTAAAATTGCTCCGGGTCTCCTCTAACTCCTTTTCAGCATTTTCTGCCCTTTCAATAAGACTCCTTTCCCAGTTCTCAAAATCTTGCTGAAGAACAGACAAGGGTTTGGTTGCTTCTGTAACTTGTTTCTCCAGGTCATGCTTCAGAGTCCTTGCCTCTTCAGTTTTCTGAGCCTCTTGTGCTAGCAGGCTCTTCAAATCTGCAATCTCCTTTTGTGAGGAAGATTCAAGACTCTGCACAATCATTGGTTACATAAAAACAATAGTTTATCATCAGATTCAGATTGTAAGTTGTGGAAATTCCGGTCTCTAAAACATAACCCAGAAGATTGGGAGCTTGCAAGAATTTCTAGCCTATTCAAGATAATATTTTCAAGTCCCGAGTAGCTGCAGGCTTGCAACCCGACACTTGGGGGCTACACTATTTCAGTTTCAAAAAGTGGATTGTCAAATATGATTAAGTGCCGAGTAGCTGCAGGCTTGCAACCCGGCACTTGGGGCTACACTATTTCAGTTTGAATTTAAATTGCCTAGTATAAAAGCAGAACAAGTCTCAGTTCACAATAAATTTGTAAACCGTCCCTTGGGGGATACAACATTTCATTTCAAAATTCAATGATAAATTAATTTTATAGATATAAACTGGAAGATTGAGGTATACAGGTTATATCCATCAAGGTTACCTCATATCTCTTCTTCAAAAACTCTATGATCCCATCTGCACGGTGCCGGTTCTGAGAAAGTTCTCGAGCCAGCATATCAAAATCCTGGTCTTTGATATTCGGGTTGGAGGGAACTGTTTTTGTCTCTGGCTTTGGCTTCAAATCTTCTATAACTTTGGAAAGCATAGTGGAGGTTCCAACAGTCTGGGAAGTTTGGGAGCCGGTTATGACTACGTCCGGGTCAGAAACAACCATATCCTCACCCGGAGGATCATTATCCTGTGTGTTATCAACCGGATTCACCTCCTGTTCAGTGGTTTGTGCAAGATCATCGAGCAGCCGGTTCATCTTGTTCTTCTCCAAAGACCATTTCCTCCAGATTTGCAGCAGGAGCAGCAGTTGAGATGGGGTTAACCTTCAACACAGCTTGGGCTCTGCAGTGAAATGAAAATCATAAGCCGGATTGCGCAACTAAATGTTTGTAGTTATGAAGCAAATGTTGTAGAGCTAACTTACCCAGAGTTAATGGAAAACTTGCTGGCCCCGCTGAAATGGGATGAGCCGGAATTGGGAGAATCTGAATTAAAAGTATGACTCAGCTCAGGCCTAATTTTCCCTGCCAAAGGATGTGAAGGGGTAGGCGAAACTCGAGCCTTGGAAACCCGTCGGAGAGGAGTTTTCTCAGGCAAACCTGCTTCTAATTCACTTGACCTGGAGCTCCAGGTCCTCCTTCTCTTGCTGCTATCTTCGTCATCCTGCGTTTTCTCCATATGTGAGGATGGGTTCAAGGGGTTTTTGGACAGTCTAGAAATAGGCACCTTTGCAACGGCTTGCCGGGTCCCCTTATTGCCCGCAGGAGAATCCTTCTCAACCACCACATTATAACCAGTAATGGGAGAGGTGGGAATCAGATCCGGAGCGTTCTAAACCGGTGCCTCTTGAGTAGCACCTCCTTGGCCTAACCCGGTAGGCCAACTCCAAGGTGTAACCCGGCCCAAGGGACACGGCGCAGGATCCGACTAAGGATAACGAAACTTCTGGAAGGCCCAAAGTTTGTAGGCCTCGTAACCCGGATTGTGGGTTGCGGTAAGGAAAGCTAGGGTTTGTAAGCGGTGTCCGGGTAGGATTCAGGGTGCGCCTTGGAGGGCAAGCCAGGGGGGTACGGTGCTTTATAAACCAACCCCTAAGTCTAGTTTAAAGAGATCCAAGAGTTCTAGCAATCTCACCTATTATCGAGTATCCAGTGTAACACGCAATTTGAGTTATTATCTTGAGATCGGAGACTCGGCGACTTGATTGCCGGCTACCAGATCAAAGTTCATCATCATGTTTTCCTCTGAGCTAAACCCTCTCCCAAACGCCTGTGTCGTCTTGCCCCAAGATCAGTTACCCCCGGTAACGTCTGCCGTGATTATCCCACGACAGTTGGCGCCCACCGTGGGGCCTGCGTCCAAAGGTGTTTACATCACGGGAGAAGCTCGAAAGAACATGGAGAATTTCGTCGTCGGCGAGATCTATGTCGACCGCGAAGGAGAAAAGATGGTGGACGATTCCGGCTGGGGGCCAGAGTCGGACCACCTCGAATCCGGATCTACTGTGACGATCGGCCAGATCAACATCTTCATCGGTATGGTACGTACGTCTAATTTAAAAGGACAATATCATTTGCATACTACAGGAACCCCTAGCAGGGACAAAGAAACATTAAAGCAAGCGGTAAACTCGGTTTCCTCGGCCGTTCCGGGATACCTGAGATGGGCGGAACAAGAGGTAACGTGGAGCAGAAGAGATCACCCGGAAAGAATAGAGCGCCCAGGAGTCTTGCCATTGGTAGTTGCACCGCAGGTCAATGGTTACGAGTTGAAAAGGGTCCTAATGGACGGTGGAAGTAGCATTAATATCTTATATTGGGAAACCTTCTTACGCATGAGTCTCAAAGAGTCCCAGCTACAGAAAAGTTCAACGGTTTTTCACGGGATTGTGCCGGGCCACTCAGCGTGCCCCGAGGGAAAGATCACTTTGGAGGTTGCTTTCGGAGAATCAACGGATAATTATCGAGTTGAGTGGCTCACGTTCGAGGTGGTCAAATTGCGCAGTCCTTATCACGCACTGTTCGGAAGACCGGCTTATGCTAAATTCATGGCTAGGCCATGTTATGTGTATTTGCAGCTAAAGATTCCGGGTCCTAAGCAGACCATCACCATACATGGAAGCCGGGATATAGCGGCCGAGTCCGACGAAGGAGATTCAGTGATGGCCGAACAAGCTTGCAGAAAAGAGGAACTCAAGTATTACCGGTCTCAAGTAGATCCGGACGATAGAACAGCACTGAAAAGACCGAGTACCGAGGACGAAAGAGCAAAATTCAAGGCAGCACAGGACACCAAGAAGATAGATTTTGTTGAAGGTGATTCCACTAAGCAATTCACTATAGGGTCTAACTTGGGAAGAGAGCAGGAGAAGGCACTTGTGGAGTTTATTCGTTCAAATGCGGACGTATTCGCCTGGACACCTAGCGACATGCCGGGTATCCCTACAGAATTGGCAGAGCACAGTTTGCACGTAGATCCCAAGTCCAGGCCTGTGAAGCAGGGCTTGAGGAAGATGAATGAGGAAAGAAGGAAAGCTATAGGTGAAGAAATTGCTCGGCTACTGACAGCTGGCTTTATCATGGAAGTATTTCACCCGGATTGGTTAGCAAATCCGGTTCTAGTGATGAAAAAGACCAACGAGTGGAGGATGTGCATCGATTTCACGAGTCTCAACAAGCATTGCCCAAAGGATCCGTTCGCACTACCAAGGATAGACCAGATCATAGATGCAGTAGCCGGGAGTGACCTGCTATGCTTTCTAGACGCATATTCCGGATACCATCAAATTAAGCTCAAGAGGGAGGATTGGGAAAAAACATCATTTATAACCCCTTTTGGGGCCTTTTGTTACAAAACCATGACGTTTGGATTGAAGAACGCTGGCGCAACTTATCAACGGTGTATTCAGAAATGCTTCGAGGATCAAATTGGACGCAATGTCCATGCTTATGTGGATGATGTGGTTGTCAAGACCAGGAAGGTAGAAACATTTATCGATGATCTAAAGGAAACGTTCAAGAACTTAAGAAGGTACCAGATGAAGCTTAACCCGACAAAGTGCGTGTTTGGAGTTCCAGCCGGGAAATTACTCGGCTTTATCGTCTCCGAGAGAGGAATTGAAGCAAACCCGGACAAAATCAAAGCTATCCAAAATTTGAAAAAGCCGGAAAATTTGAAGCACGTTCAAAAACTCACGGGCTACATAGCAGCCTTGAGCCGATTTATCTCCAGACTCGGAGAAAAGGCAATACCATTGTACCGGCTCTTGAGGAAGTCCGACAAATTCGTATGGGATCAGGAGGCGGATGAGGCGTTCGAGGCACTAAAAAAGCAGTTATCTGAAGCACCAGTACTAGCGGCCCCGGGTCCTAAAGAGCCTATGTTGCTATACGTGGCAGCAGGCCCCCGAGCCGTCAGTGCAGTAGTGGTTGTGGAGCGTAAAGAGGATGGGAAAGGTTATCCAGTCCAGAGGCCGGTTTATTATGTCAGTGAAGTATTATCAGAGGCAAAGCAGTGTTATCCGCATTGGCAAAAGCTGGTTTTCGGGGTCTTCATGGCCAGCTGGAAACTGAAGCCGTACTTCCAGGAACACCCTATAACAGTAGTTAGCTCAATACCAATGTCGGATATCATCAGAAACTCGGATACAACCAGAAGAATAGCCAAATGGGCGATAGAGATGGGGGATTATCACATCAGCTACGAGCCCAGGTCAGCAATCAAATCTCAGGCTTTGATCGATTTTGTTAATGATTGGACACACACATGCATGGCCACCGTAGTTCCAAATTCCGAGTCATGGATCATGCACTTCGATGGGTCAAAGCAATACGAGGGGTCAGGAGCTGGAGTGGTGCTAACATCACCCAAAGGAGACAAATTGAGTTATGTACTACAGATTCACTTTGACTGTTCCAACAACGTGGCCGAGTATGAGGCCCTATTGCACGGCTTAAAGGTAGCGAAGGAGATGAATATTAAGAGGATACGATGCTTTGGAGATTCGGACCTGGTGGTACAGCAGGTATCAGGAACTTGGGATAGAAAGGACGCAACTATGGTAGCATACCGCAGGGAGGTCGATAGGGTTGCAGGATGTTTTTCCGGGTATGAGGTGGAGCATATAGACAGGAGAAAGAATGAGGCAGCAGACGCCCTCGCTAGACTCGGCTCGCGCAGAGAGCCGGTTCCACCTAACGTTTTCCTGGACGAATTATGGCGACCATCAGTTAAAACCGAGTCTGAGGAGGAACTGGCAAGTAAAGACCCGGATATGGAGCTCGTGGCTACTATACGCGCTATTCCCGAGTGGACAGAACCGTTTTTGGCCTACCTATCACGAGGCGAGTTACCACAACAGGAGGTGTTAGCAAGGCAAATTTTGCGGCGAGCAAAGGGGTATTCTATCATCAATGGGGAGTTATACAAGAGAAGTGCCACGGGAGTCTTTTTGCGCTGCGTAGCACCAGAAGAAGGCCGACAGATTCTCAAGGAAATCCATGAAGGTGATTGCGGGCATCATGCGTCTACAAGATCCCTTGTGGCCAAAGCTTATCGACATGGATTTTTCTGGCTCACGGCTCTAGCAGATGCGGAACGATTAGTAGCAAGGTGTTACGGATGTCAAAGGTACGCTCGCCAAACCCACGTGCCGGCTATGGAATTACGGACCATCCCGTTAACTTGGCCGTTCGCTGTCTGGGGTTTGGACATGGTTGGCCCCTTTCATATGTCACCTTGCAAAAAGACACACCTTTTAGTGGCTATTGATAAGTTTACCAAGTGGGTAGAGGTCATGCCAGTTACCAACTATGAAGCAGCTACAGCAGTCAAGTTCCTGAAAAGAATAATCTACCGGTTTGGGTATCCTCACAGCATAATTACCGACAACGGAACCAACATGTCCCTTGGTGAGATGGAAAAGTTCTGTGGAAACAATGGAATCCGGCTTGATGTAGCATCAGTGGCTCATCCACAGGCCAATGGACAAGTGGAGAGGGCAAATCAAGAATTTCTTCGCGGACTAAAACCACGACTGCGAGTTCCCTGTGTTAGGGCTGCTGGTGCGTGGGTCGAAGAGCTTCCTGCCGTGGTTTGGGGTATCAATACTACACCTAACAGATCTACTCAGATGACGCCCTTCTTCATGGTCTATGGCGCGGAGGCAGTGCTACCGAGTGATATTATTCATGATTCACCACGAGTATCAGCATACGTCGAAGTGGAGAATGAAAAGACCCAGCAAGACGCCGTGGATATATTAGAAGAACAAAGGGAACAAGCTCTGGAAAGATCAGCCATATATCAGCAGGATTTACGAAGGTATCATAGCCGGCGCGTGAAAACCCGGGTCTTCCAGGAAGGAGACCTGGTTCTGCGCCTGGTACAGTCGAACGAAGGAAAACACAAGTTATCACCACCATGGGAAGGACCGTTTATCGTAAGCCGGAATTTGCATAATGGTTCATATTACTTGATAGATGCAAGGGAAGAGTCGACCACAGTTAATGACACCGCTCATACCACTTCATCTATGCAAGAAAGAGACAGACCATGGAACGTGGCTCAGCTACGTCCATATTATACTTAGCAAAAATTATGTTGGCATTTGGAATTGAACGATGTAACAGGCAGCAGGTTTTCAGACGCACTCTTTTCCTATCCAGGGTACCCTTGGGGACTGGACGGGTTTTTAATGAGGCGGCCTGCTGGCCTAATTTTTTCATATCAAGTAAAGAGGTGATTATCAAGAAAAGAGGTGATTATTATCATGTTCTGTACTCTCAGTATGATGCATATATTTAGGTCTTGGGGGCTGGTTGCTTGAATAGCACAGTTGCAAACTCAATGACCCGGCCATGATGCCTATGAGTTATAAGGGCCGATTACTTGCAAACGAGTACGGCTGCAATCTTATAACCGGACGAAGGAGCCAAATTTTCTTGACTATTCTTACTTAAGCTCGATGTGACTCGCAATAAAGTGGCATGATTTGTTCGCGTACGATTACAGTCAGCCATGACGCCCAGTGGGACTTGCCTGACCCTGTCTTCGTATAGATGTAACAACATGGTATCCACGCGAAAGCCGGCTTACAGTACAAGATAGTCAAATGGGTCATCTAAACCACAAGTTATGCAGAGTACAAGGCTAATAACCGGAAACTCAACGATTATTAAGCATAACTTCAGATCCTGTGTGAAACAACTCGGGGGTTTTTTGTGGACTTAGCAGCAAACAATTCGTTCTCCTTGAAAGATCACGTATCCTAGACTCGGAAATCCGGGTCCTGGAAACTCGGGATCTTAAGAGAGAAAAAAATTGCTTAGTTGTTAAGGTTCAAAAAATCCAAACATCCGAGTCTTGGGGACTTGGGGACTTAGAAGAAATCCCGCTTGTCAGCACCCATGAAACCCGGAAACCGAGTCTCACAAAAGGAACAATAAAGTAAGTTGAATATCAACAATAAAGAAAGTCGGATATCGAGAATAAAGAAAGTTGGATATCGAGAATAAAGAAAGTTGGATATCGAGAATAAAGAAAGTCGGATATCAAGATCACATGGGTTCAAAAGTAGATAAACATAAAAGCCAGAAGAGGCACAAGGTGTATCAGGAACTTAGAATGCATTACAAAATTTCGATAAAGAGTATCAAAGGTGCACAGGCGCACCATTCAAAAATAATTGTTTAAACGGCACATCAGGCCGACTGACGCATGAGAAGTGGCAGGTATTACTCGGCACTCTAAGCCGCGGCGTCCATCTTCGCCTTGCCTTTGCCATCACTTGTGGTAGCAGCAGCACCCGGGTCAGCAGCAATGCCGGCTCGCGCAGGTGGAGGGACGATGGGTGTAGAGGTAGCGGGCGCAGAGTCGGCTTCAGCTTTCTTCTTTGCAGCTTCCTCCCTAATCTTGGCAGCTTCTTCCTTCCATCGGGCAAGCATATCGTATGGCTTGGGGCGATCTTCCTTAATAACCTTGTCACTAGCATCATATGCAGGAAGAATAGAATCGATCTCCAAACTGTCGGCGATCACACTGGCCGGGTGACGAACTTCTTTCTGAATGGCTTTGAAATTCTTTGGTGAGAACTTGGACCCGTATTGATTGAATTCTGGAAACCCGCCCATCAGCTTGGCCAGCTCTAGCTTAGGGAAATAAGCTTTAGCCAGCGCAAGACCCCGGGTTACTCCAAACCGACAGGATGAGCGCTTCCAATGCCAAATCCACTCAGGAATGGTGGAGCAGACTTCCAGCAACTTTTTCATGTTACCAGGTCCAACACCCGGTAGTCGTAGTTGATCGAGAATCCATCCAACTCCGGCACTGACCTGCTGGACAGTATCTTTAATGAGCTTCAGCTTGGCAGTATCATCCTCTTTCGGGATCGAATCATCCGGACCTGCCGAAAGTAAGAAAAGTAATGAACAAGGAGATCCGGCTATTCATCCAAAGGAAAAATCTGGGTCTTAATTGCTAAAGTTCAAAGATCATACCAGTTGCTGCGCGGTAGGTATCGGCAATCTGCACAGGAAGTGTCGTTAGCCTGTCCTCAGCCAAGTGAGCCCTTTTCCTATACTTCCTTGTGATTTTTCCACTCCTACGAGCTTCAGCTTCAGCTGCTTCGCGAAGAGTTGTCTCCTTCACAATGCGTTTGGCAGCCTTCGCCAGCTTCTTCTCAGATTGCGCAACGAAATCCTAGGTGGAAACACAAGGAAGGGTCAGTCGGATCTATTATGAAGTTCCAAGCAAATTAAACCAGTAATTCACTTGGAACTTGGGGACTATACAAGGATACAAGTGGTGTCACTCGGACTTACCTTGTGCTTTGTTATCAAAGCATCTAGAATATTCTCTTCATCGGCCTTTAAGGTGTAGAGGGCATCAAGCATTTGGGCGAACGTCATATCCTCAGGGCGAACTCTAGAAGGGCCGGCAGGTTGGTCTTCCGGCTGGGGAACTTTCCCGGTTCTTGGGGTCGAAACCCGGACCGTCTGAGTATCCGGGTTAGGAGAGCCCGTCTTCGTCTCCAAGATCTCAATATCTTCGTCCACTTCTTCAGAGGATTTTGGAGACACGGTTTCCTGTTGAGCCGGGTCATTGAAGGGGTCTTGTTCTTGGCCGTCTTCAGCCTCATCATCAACTGCAGCATCCGTGTTAATAGTCGGCCCCTCCGTCCCCTGCTTTTCTGCTTCTGTGATTTCCGGGTCACTAGTGGTAGCTTGGGCGCTAATAGGAAAGAGGGAAAAGTGGTTAGCGATATAGGTTGCTAGTTATCAGGTATAAAAGGATATCGAGCGATGGAGACTTACCCGGTGTTCACAGCGTAAGCCGGCGGGAGTTCGCCGCTAGAGGCGGACGAGGTCGCCAAAGGCACCGATAGCGGCACCCGGAATTGCCCAGCGAGTGGGTGGCTAGGAGATGGGTGGCGCTGAGGAGATTTGGAGGGCTGAGGTGGAGGAGTGTTGGCCCGGTGAGCAGGTGAAGTGGAGATACCCGGGTTAAGGGGATCCTCGCCTGGAGAACTCCGGGTCACCCTGCGCTTAGCCGGGAGAGGATCCTTCAAGAATGATGAGTGTGACAATTGTTGATTATGTTTACGCATGGTATCGAAGGAGTAAGGCTCAGAAGACATAAAGGAAAAAGGAACCTTTGCAACCACTCCTCTGGCCTTCCTCTTGGCCCCGACTGTGACCTCCTGATCGGATTCAGTGGCCTCCGGGTCTTCCTCTTCCTTTTCTTCTTCGTCTTCCAGCCCTGAAAATCGAGTATGTATCCGTGGGAAAAAGGTAAATGGTAGGAAAATAATGCAAGTAAAAGATAACATGAGATTCGGATAAATACCTTCATCATCATCAGCCGGCTCGTCCTCTTCTTCCGGGTCTCTGGAGAGGGGGGAGGTTTCAACTCTCCAGAAGGGATCATCAGCCTGACATCAGAAAGATGAAAGTAAGAATTGGAAGTTGCAGCTGGTCAAAGTGTGGAAAAAGGTTATGAGAATTGGATCTTACCGCTGGAGCCGGGTTTTCCCGAGTGAATGGAGGTAACCCGGTAATGTTCTTTATCACCTCCAATTTTTCCGTCAAGAAACTCTTGATGGTTTTGTTGGTATCACCGGTTGCAAAGTTCTTGGTGGAGTATCGGAGCGCGTCTGTGGTGTGCCCCGAATACTCGCACATCAACTTGGTACGGGTAGAGTTGGACTGGATCCGGAAATCGACCCATGTCTTCACCAAGTTGAGCCCAAGAAGGCCTTGGGCCGAGAGAACAGCTAGCCTAGCTAGCAAATGCTGGATGGCCTCCCTGTCCGACTCAGGGGCAAAGGCATTGAAAGACTCGGAGATAACTAGGAGACCCTCCGAGTATCCCGGCAATCTTCTCTCGCCGGGTAGGGAGGTGTCTCGGCAGTAGAAAAAGGAGAGTTGCCAATGCTTAACGTGGGAGTTTAAGTTAAGGGTCGGCATAGGGGAATTCTTGCGGCGCTGGATGGAAACCCCGCCGCAAGTCAAGAGTGCACCGTCACCGCTTTCGCGGCACGGTTTGCATTGGAAAAGTTCTATGAAAAGAGTCAAATTTGGTGGAATGCACAAATAGGACTCGCAAAGGACGATGAAGTGGGTTATGTTCAATATAGAGTTAGGCCCTATATCGAACACCCGGAGGCCGTAATGGTTAAGGACTTCCCGAAAGAAAGAGTGACCCGGAGGACGGAATCCCCGGGTCACGTGTTCTACGAAGCAGATTACCTCGTTGTCAGCGGGTGTGGGCCGGGTCTCGTCACCCGGCGCCCTCCAGTGGATGTCCTTCTGGGAAGGGAGGATTCCCAACTCGGCCAGCCCTTCTAGCTTGGCCTTCGTAGCTGTGGATCTCCCCCAGTTGGCGGATATGGTCTGGGTTGTCTTCGCCTGAGCCGGCTGCTTTCCTTGTCTCTTAGGAGCCATGGGATCAACCTGTGAAATACCAGGAAAAAAGATACAGGGAATGAGACTCGAAAATATTGGGATATCCGAGTATATACTTGGGGTATCAAGAAGGTGTGAAAACTAAGAACTATCCGGGTACTGTGCCATGGAGTGAAGGTTGCGAATTATCCGGGTATCAAGTACAACTATGGAAATTATTGGTCACTTACGTATTGAAATGAGTTTGGGGAAGACGGATGGTTGCCCATGTGTCTACTGCAAGCAAAATAGCCGGAAAAGGAGGATTTTCCGGGTGTTAATGATATGCGCGGAAATTTGGATGAAATGGATCTAGATTGGAAAACTTGCGAACGATTCTACGGGGAAATTGGTGATTAGTAAAGATAGGAGGGTGGTGTGTGATCATCCAACAGGTTGTTGAAGGGGTTGGCGAGCATTTAAACCATCTAATTCGGTGTGACGAGAAACACGGTCTACGGATTGACCCAGATCCAATCTAGATTGAATCGAAAAAAAATCGCGGGGCTAGATTGACGAATACTTACTGGAAGGAATTGGAATGTGGCCTGGCGGCGGCCGGTGTCGTGATCTAGATCCCCCTTGCAGCTCTTGATGAGCGGAACGAAGGCGCGGTGGCGGAGTTTGGCGGCGGCGCGGAGCGATTCAGGGTTGAATGTAACTGGCGTCGGCCTTGTTACGGCGGCGTGCTCGGGATTCTCGAGGTGTTGCGGGGCGCAGGGAGTGAGGGAGCCAATGAAAGATTGGAGTGATGTGTGGAAGTCCAAGTTACCCTCTGGGCTCTATTTATAAGGTGTGGGCGGATACACCTATCCCAACGGGCAGAATCCGGAAGATTTGGGGTAATGGCTATCCGCGCGGATTTTACGAGATATGCTTCACATGCCGAGCAAGATATCCGGACAAAAAAGAGAAGGGGATCCTCTCCGCGGTATCGGGATCAATTATCGAGTAAAGTATGGAGTTTTGGCATTGTTATCAAGGCTTAGACTCGGAAAGTTAAGCAAAGCATCTGGAGAAAAGCCGGGTTACTATATGGCCACCATGGAGTTAGGCCTAGCTATCTATCAAAGCACCTTAACCCGGCCTCCACACACTTGTGCGTTTGATATTTTTGCAGGGAATAGCCAGTGCTTCAAGGAAGGATCCGTGAAGCCCAAGCTATTCTGGGGACTACTGATGGAGGGATAATAACCCGGTAGGCCAACTCCAAGGTGTAACCCGGCCCAAGGGACACGGCGCAGGATCCGGCTAAGGATAACGAATCTTCTGGAAGGCCCAAAGTTTGTAGGCCTCGTAACCCGGATTGTGGGTTGCGGTAAGGAAAGCTAGGGTTTGTAAGCGGTGTCCGGGTAGGATTCAGGGTGGGCCTTGGAGGGCAAGCCAGGGGGGTACGGTGCTTTATAAACCGACCCCTAAGTCTAGTTTAAAGAGATCCAAGAGTTCTAGCAATCTCGCCTATTATCGAGTATCCAGTGTAACACGCAATTTGAGTTATTATCTTGAGATCGGAGACTCGGCGACTTGATTGCCGGCTACCAGATCAAAGTTCATCATCATGTTTTCCTCTGAGCTAAACCCTCTCCCAAACGCATGTGTCGTCTTGCCCCAAGATCAGTTACCCCCGGTAACGTCTGCCGTGATTATCCCACGACACCCGGCGCCCTCTTTCTCTACCGGTTCATCCTGCGAGTAACCAGCGTCAGCAAATTGATTGTGCTAGTGACCAAGGGAGTCAAATTCATAAACCTCATCCCCTTCATCACTTTGTTCTTCCGGTTCATCATCTTCAGGAGAGGAAGCCGGTTCTTGGGTTGTAACCCAGAAAGGATCTGAAGGCTGTAAACCGGAAAAGAGCAGGGTTAGCATTTACATAACCTTCGAATAAGAATGGAAATTACTTACAAAAATATGAGGCTTAAGGGAGGAGCCGGGTTAGAAGCGCAGAAGGCAGCAAGGCCAACATCAAAGAATTTGTCTCTCTTTATTCCAACCAAATCCTTAAGAGCCGCCACCATGTCATACTTGGAAACTCGAGACTCGGAATATTGCATAGGATCTGCTAACCCGTTGTATTCATGGAATAGTCGGTTCCTAATGCTAAGGGGTTGGATACGCCAATCTACCCATGTCTTGGTCAGGTCTAAGCCAGTTAGACCATGAACTATCAAGGAAGTTACTCGCTTGAGGAGAGGCTTGATTTTAACTCTATCAGCAGGTTTGGCGTAGCAGTTCATAGTGCTAGTGTAAACAAGACGCTCTGGACGATAACCCGGAAGGGACGGCTCACCTTCAGGAGAGAAGTTTTTGATGTAGAAGAAGGAGTTTTGCCATAACTTGGGGTGACTAGCAAGAGGAATACCCGTATAGGCGATGTCTTTTCACCTCTGAAACGAGACGCCGCCACAGTGGATAAGCTCACCCCCAGCTACTTCCGGGTGCTTGTTGTAGTAAAAGTATTCAAGAAAGAGATCTAAATTGGGCTCTATATGGAGATAGTCTTCACATATAACTAAAAAGTTACTAACATTGAGAATGGAATTTGGGGGGGGGGGGGAGATCCTAAAGGTGGAGACCATAATAGTTCAAGAGTCGGCGGAAAAAATGAGACCCGGGAGGTCGAAACCCACGAAGCATGTGGGCTTTGAAGATTATTACTTCGCCCGACCCAGGTTTAGGTCGGATATTATTCCCAGGGGCACGCCAAAACAGATTCTTCGGCAGTAACCCAGAGTCTTCCATCTCCGTAAGTCGGCCTTGAGTCATCTCCGACTTACACCAATTCACTTGCATCATTCCTCTCCCAGACTTAGCTGTTGTAGAACTAGAGGCACCTCCAGTCTTTTTCTTGTTTCTGGCTCCTCCGACCTTGGTCGTCAGGCTCTTCTCCTTCACCATCTTGTGACGAACACCGGCGATGCTCCGGCTACGGTGGCGCGAGGAAGAAAATGGAGCTCTTGAGCTCTTTTTTGGAGGAAGAAGAAGAAGTGGAAGGCGCCAGGGTGCGAATGATCCTGGGTTCGTACTAGGAGACTATTTACAGGCCGGGGGCTAAACCCTAGGGTTAATTGGTGATGTTGCACAAAGGACCCTCAGGATTAGTCTTTTTCTAGAAAGGATATGAATAGATTGGATCTACAAGGGAAGATTCTCTAAGAAAAATACATTAAATACATGAAGAAGGATCCGGGATAACCGAGATATTTTTGGTTCCTGAGATTTTGGAGATAAAGACACGGAGTTATCTTTTCAAGAAACGGAAAAATATGATCCTGATGAAAATGACTAAACCCGGGAAATCCGGTCAGATATTCTGGAAGGTTATTTTCTCAAAACAAATGATTTTATGTTAGATTTGTGCCGGGAATAGCTTAAAGAAAAGAACATAAGTTTTGACTTAACTGTTCGCATTAACCTGGGAGCTAATATTAGGGGAATAGGTGAGGGGGAGCCTCACCAACCACCCACATAAAATGGAATCTACTTAAGCCGGCTCAAAGCACCTGATCCGGTTTATATCAAGAAGAACCGGGTTATAGATGGTCACTCGGCAGAAGAAGATCCGAGTTACCATGTGCGTAACCCGGAAAGTACAAAGGAACCGACCCACGGACCAAGCAAAAGACTCAGAGGCCCAAGGCATGGAGAGTAGCCGAAGGCCGGAGGGAACGACCGGGTCATGAGGAGAACCGGAACAGGACGACCAGGAACCGGAGAAGACTAGGACTCCGACGACGGGTACAACCCGGATCCCTCTGTAACCTAGGGGACTCGACCACTATATAAGGCAAGACCCTGGGATGTAGATAGACAAGTTCTAAGTTGATAGCAAGGTAGCTCGAGACATTGAGAGCCGGAATCGCCCTTTGTAATCGAGACATTGTTTCCCAATAGTAAGAAGGCAGGAGTAGGTTTTACCCTCAATCGAGAGGCTGAACCTGGTAAACTCGCGTCTCTCGTTTCTGCCTTAACCCTTTCGAAGTTTGGCTTAGTAGCAATTGCCTCGCAATCTAGTTCTCATATGAGGACACTTGCCATGAAAACACCACGACACACAACCTGAGAGTTTTCATACCCCCAAGGTCACTTCTACAATCCAATGGATAATATTTGGGCTACTACAAACAGTTTGGCTCGGATCCCGGTTGACCCAAATAATCCTATGGGAGCTGAAGCCATGAGAGAGATTGAGATGTTGCAAACAGCGGTGGTCCAACGGATGAATTATAGTAAAAAGGAGAAGATACACTCAAATCCTTATAACAGCAAGAATTCATTACCAAGAAGTCACCATGGAAACTCACCCGTTCCTGTTGGCTCTAGCAATGCAAACCGGCAATAGCCTTTCCCACCCAGGCAAGCTATCTCACATGCTCCTGGAGTAATTAATATAGGACATAGAGTCAGAGAAGCAGAAAACAGAAATCTGGGTCATGTTTATACTCCTGTTCAAAACCCGGTTTTGAATCCAGTTTTAGTCGGGTCTCGCAGAATCGCAATTCACTGTCTTGGACCTGCAATTAGGAACGAAATAATACCAGCTGATTTTAAAGGACCTCGAAGGGTTGTAAATTATACTCCTGACATGGAGCCTGCGGATTGGATAGAAGGCTATGAGATGACAATGGAAATATTGGAAGTAAGTGATGCAATATGCGCACGGTACCTAAGTGTGATGTTGGAAGGACCTGCAAAATCTTGGTTAAAAAACTTGCTTGCAAATTCGATCAATAGCTGGCAAGAGCTGAAGGACCAGTTCATCAAAATCATTCAAGGAACGTGGAAATGCCTGACAACTATTACAGATCTGGAAAATTGTGTTCAGAAGGAGGGAGAGTCTTCCCAACATTGGTCATTGCGTGTGGCGGAGATCATTCATTCATCGGTTGGTCTTACCACACAACAAGCAGTCATAGCCCTGGAAAGGAACTGAAAATTTGACCCTTTAAAGCATAAACTGGGACGTATCAAGAGATACGTAAATGACATGAGTGAGCTGATGGATGCCATGACCAAATACGCGAAGTCTGATAAGACGAAGAATGTGGACTCAGCTGATGAGAAGTCGGCAAAAGGGAAGAAAACTGGGACCAAGGGTAACTAGAACCTGAACCTGAGTAACGTAAATTTCCAGAACTAGAATAATAACAAGCGCAAGAACGGGGAAGGAACCTTAGATTTGGTTGCCAACACAAATACAGGTTATAGGAACCAACGTCAGGGTAATAATTTCAGAGGAAATCAAAATTTTCGACTAGACAGTTTTGCGCAGGCACATCCGGCTTTAAAGGGACCATTCCTCGTCATAGGAAGAATGAAAAGGTAGCAAATCACTCTTGGGAATTTTTTTTATAATGCAGGGCTTCAGACCTACCAGAAACAATGGAGGTGGCAACCCAGGAAACATGAGAGGTGGTATTCTGGGAACCGGCAATTCCGGACCTGGAAATCATAATCCGGGTCATCATGATCAGGGTAACCAAGGAACTCACCCAGGTGGCAGTCATCAAGGAGGAAATTACGGGTTTCAAACCAATCCGAAGCAACTGAGTTCTGGTCAATATCACGTATTTACCACTAGTTCATGTAGGAGAGAGATAAAGGTGCAGAAGCGTGCGGTAAACGCAGTAGATCTTGCTGTCCCTAGGTGCTTGAATTGGTCAGAGCAGCCCATAACCCAGAGTCGAGCAGATCATCCTCCACGAGTTGATAACCCAGGAAGTGTGGCTTTGGTCGTGGCTCCGCAAGTTAGAGGATATAAGATAGAGAAGGTATTGATGGATGGAGGGAGCAGCATAAATAAACTTTATTATGATACCTTCAAAAGGATGAACCTGCAAGAGAAGCAGCTTTAGACATCATCAACCGTATTCCATGGGATTGTCCCCAGTAAGTCTGCACAGCCTATTGGAAAAATATATCTTGAAGTTGCATTTGGAGTATTTGAAAATTACAGGACAGAGATGTTGGCATTCGAAGTTGTCAAGTTCAAAAGTCTGTATCATGCTCTGTTTGGGAGGCCGGCTTGAGCCAAATTTATGGCAAGACCCTGTTAAGTGTATCTTAAATTGAAGATGCCAGGTCCTCATAGAAATATTACTGTCAATGGAGATATAGACATAGCTCTGGAGTGTGAGGAAGGTGATGCAACTTACACAGAATCAGCTTGCGCGTATGAAGAATTGAAGCTATATAAACTGCAAGTCGACCCGGAGGATATGACCTCGCTCAAGAAACCACCAACAGAGTCTAAATTGAAGTTTAAATTTGCTCAAGATACTAAACTGGTGGATTTCACCCCCCGATGACTCATCTAAGCAGTTCAGTGTGGGGGCTCATATGACTGATACATAAGAAAGCATGCTCATCAAGTTCCTCCGTGAGAATTGGGACATCTTTGCATGGAAACCTTCTAACATGGCAGGTGTTCCAAGGGAACTTGCTGAGCACAGTTTAAATGTGGATCCTAACCTGAAACCAATTCGACAGTTCCTCCGTCGTTTCAATGACAAAAGAAGAAAGACAATCTGAGAATAAATAGCTAGGCTCTTGGCAGCCAGCTTTATAGTGGAAGTATTGCATCCAAAGTGGTTAGCCAATCTAGTTCTTGTTCTAAAGAAAAATGAGACCTGGAGAATGTGCATAGACTACACATACCTAAACAAAGCATGTCCTAAATATTCGTTTGCTTTACCCCGGATTGATCAGATTATAGACTCTACGACTAGTTGTGAATTGCTATGTTTTTTGGACGCTTATTCAGGTTATCATCAGATCAAAATGAAAGAAGAGGATCAAGAGAAGACCTCGTCTATTACACCCTTTGGAGCATTCTGTTATACATCAATGCCTTTTGGACTAAAAAAGTGCAGGAGCAACTTATCAGAGATGCATTCAGAATTGTTTGGAGAAACAGATTGGGCGAAATGTACACGCTTACGTGGATGACATAGTTGCCAAGTCTCAAAAAAGTGATACTCTAATCTCAGACTTAGAAGAGATGTTTGCCAGTTTACGCAGATACCAAATGAAGCTAAATCCGACAAAATGTGTTTTCTGAGTACCAGCTGAAAAATTACTGGGTTTTATTTTTTCAGAAAGGGGAATCGAAGAAAACCCGGAAATATTTCAGGCTATACATAACCTGAAAACCCCGGTTTGCCTGAAGGATGTCCATAAATTGACAGGTTGTGTTGCTGCCTTAGAGCCGGTTCATAAGCAGAAATGGTGAAAAAGCTATACCCGTGTACCGACTCTTGAAGAAAACTGACAATTTCGTTTGGAATCAAGAAGCCGATGACGCACTGGAAGCCTTGAAAAAGCAACTTTCCAACGCACCTGTACTAGCTGCACCTGAGAAAAAGAGCCTATGTTATTATATATTGTTGCTAACAATAGAGCTATGAGTGCAGTCGTGGTTGTGGAAAGGAAGCTAGAAGGAAAAGAGGGTCTCGTGAAGTGGCCGGTTTATTATGTAAGCGAGGTCTTGACAGAGTCAAAGCAACAATACCCACATCAGCAGAAACTAGTTTTCAGAGTGTTTAAGGCCAGTCGTAAGTTGAAACACTACTTTCACGAACACCCTATCACA
Organism: Alopecurus myosuroides; assembly: GCA_028641055.1. Lineage (NCBI taxonomy): Eukaryota > Viridiplantae > Streptophyta > Magnoliopsida > Poales > Poaceae > Alopecurus > Alopecurus myosuroides. Next base: position 122,511,477 of record CM054062.1, read on the forward strand.
GTGATCAGTTCAACACCCTTATCTGATATCATTCAAAATAGAGAAACAACCGGGCGAGTTGCGAAGTGGGCTATCGAGATGGGTCCATATCACATCAAATATGAGCCGAGAACTGCAATCAAATCTCAAGCCTTATCGAGTTTATAAATGACTAGACACAACCACCAGATAAGCCAAACACTAAGTATTGGACCATGCATTTTGATGGGTCCAGAAAAATGGAAGGGTCAGGAACCGTGTGCTCTTGACGTCTCCAAGAGGTGACAAATTTCGATATGTCCTACGAATTTCGTTCAAATGTACTAATAATGCAGCAAACTATGAGGCTTTAATGCGTGGGATTCGAATCGCCAAGGAAAGGAGTATAACCAGGATTCGTTGCCTGGGAGACTCAGACCTTGTTTCTCAACAAGTTAAAGGAACCTCGGATTCTAAAGATCCAGTTATGGCAGCTTATAGGCGAGCAGTTACCCAGCTAGCAGGACATTTTCAGGGATATCAAGGTGATCATATTGATCGGCGTCTTAATGAAGTAGCTGATGCATTGTCTCGTCTAGGTTCTCAGAAAAAACAGGTTCCACCCAATGTGTTTTTGGATGAGATTCACATCACGTCAGTCAAGTTTCCCACAGAAGAAGTTGGCAAATCCGGATCCTGAATCAGAATTGGTAGCCGCTCTCCATGCAATACCAGAGTCGATTGAACCATATTTGGCCTATCTCACGAGAGGTGAACTCCCGCAGGAATGAGTTATTGCTTGCCGGGTTATAAGACGATCCAAGTCATACTAAATGAAGTGCAACCGGAATTTTTCAGCGATGCGTCTCTCCGGAAGAAGGGTGTCAGATCTTGAACGAGATCCACTCAGGAGATTGTGGTCATCACGCGAGTTCCAGGTCTCTGGTCAATAAATCTTTCAAACATGGATTTTTCTGGCTTACAACAAATGCTGATGCGGAGCAAATAGTGCGAACATGTGAAGGGTGTCAGTAGTATGCAAGGCAGGATCATATGCCAGCTCAGGATTTGCGCATGATCCCAATAACTTGGCCTTTTGCAGTTTGGGGACTAGACATGGTGGGACCTTTCAAAAAACCATCTCACAAAAAGACTCACTTATTGGTAGAAGTTGACAAATTTACAAAGTGGGTGGAAGCAGAACCAATCAGTAAATGTGACGCGATTACAATAGTCAAGTTTTTGAAAAATTTGATTTTCAGGTTTGGTTACCCACATAGAATCATCACAGACAATGGGACAAATTTGTCTGAAGGAGCAATGCAAAAGTTCTGTGAACAGAATCATATCAGAGTTGACCTTGCTTTGGTAGCACATCCACAGTCCAATGGATAGGCAGAGCGAGCTAATCAAGAGTTGTTAAAAGGTATCAAACCTAGACTTCAAGTCCCACAAGAAAGAACTACATGCTGATGGGTTAAATAATTGTCTGTTGTTTTGTGGAGCAAAAGAACTACCTCAAAGAGGTAAATAGGGTATGCACCTGATAAGGGGTAGCCCGATCTTCTCAGTGAACTCTTTGATAACTTGATAACCAATGTGATACGTCGCTCTCTCCTTTGGCTAAACCCTGTCACCAATTGCAACAACACTTAACCCCTTTGGATATTCGAGACTCCACACTCTTGCACAAGTAGACACCGACTACAAGTGGTCCTGTTTCTCCTTATTCCCAGTGGAACAGCAGAATACACTCAGATTTGCAAAGGTATATGATTCAAGATGAATGCTTCAAGCAATACAATCTAGAAGTCTAGGGTTTTTGTTTTAACATAGTCTAACCTAATCTATGCGCCCCAAGGGGTATATATGAGGGGTGGGGTGCGGCCACAAGGCATCTTGCGCAAGCAACACCCACCAACCCGAATAGGAACCCAACATGGGTCTAGTTTTGGACTTGGACTCAACCACAATAGATACAAACCGACCCATGCTAGGGGGTGCGGCCATAATGGTATACAAACCATGTGCAACACTAATTGGACTCTATATGGCGCATTGATACTCTTTGTGGGCGCCCTCCTCTTGTTATTTCCCTCCATGAGTGTGGAATAACAATCTAGCACTTGTTTTCCACACTTGTAGAATTGTTTTCCACCATAGAGATATTGTTTTTCAGCTCCTCTTGAACTCCATCTTCATCCATGTGCATCTTCTCTCCTTGTTCTCCCTCCATAATGCTTGTGTTATCAATAAACCTAAGAATACAAACATGCATGGATTTAGGTAGTATAAATCTCTCATAATTATAAATGTTATACTCAAGTAGGAGTGAATTCACCTGTTGTTGTAATAGTTTAGTCCTTGATCTTGTCATGGGACCAATCCTCACTTCATCATTTTCTATAGGAATATCATCATGTGAAACAATAGGTGAAGCACTAGAGATGTCCTCATCATCCTCCTCCCCTTGAAAAGCCTTGATGTTCACATCAAGGTTGTCTCCATGTGTAACATCCCTGATTTTTGGAAAGTCCAAAAATCACTAAAAATTGAAACTTTTTGTTTTCATGTTATGAAAGTCACCAAAAAATAAATGAGAGGCAAGAAATAAAAGGAAACAATACATAACTCAATGAAAATTGAAATTAAGAATCCATTATATCTCTATTCCATAAACCCTAAAAGCCCATTCAAAATAAATATTCATTACTCAAAGAAATTGTTTTCTCTTAGAAAAGCTTATTTTATAACATGTTTTCAAATCAAATATTACTTTGAAAATGTTTTATAGAGTTAGAAACCAGAGAATTATTATCTCTAATATTTTTTAAGCCTCAAAATTTATTTTATGAGAATAACAACTATTTTTATTGATATGCAAATGTTACTCCAAGTTTTAAACATAAAGTGATGTTCATAAAATGTTTTGCTTTGAAAATAACATAAAAGAGGACTTTGGAAACAATATTTTGGGTTGTGTAATTTTTCTAAGCCACTTTTGATAATTATTGAATTTTCTATATTTTTTTTTAAAAATAGCTTTAAGTTACTTTTAATAAATCCTTCATATCCTAAAATTATAAAATATGAAAGTGGTTTAAAAATGTCTTCCAAAAATAGTATTGACATGTATAATGTCTCTAAAATTTTATTTAATCAAAAACACCATTTTATTATTTTTGCAATTTTAAATAACATTAAGTACTATTAATGTTTTATTTATAAATTACAAGATATGATTTTTGAAATATGTTGAAAGTTTAGAAAAATGTTTCTAAGTGATATATATTATTTTTACAAAATTTTTGCAATTGATTTGAAGTCATTTGGACTTGTATATTAAAAGATATTAAAAACAGAAAAAAAAGAAAAGAAAAAAAAAGGATGACATCATGATGACGTCATCATCGTCATCAACCTCCCTGCATCCGTTTCTTCCGAATAAAGGAGGATTTAATCCTCTTGATTCCTGGCATTTCAAGCATTCAATCTCAGAGACGATTGCTCCCCTTAAATCCCCTTCTCCTGCTCTTCATTTCCCCTCTCCTTCCTCTCTGGATTGTGCCCTGAGGACGTTCAATTTTCTCGCCGGAGTTCGTCCGCCCCGCTGCCGTTTTTCCTTGTTTTCCGACGAGGTGAGCCACCGTAAGCCCCGCCGTGGCCACCCCATCCTTCCTACGCGTGTGCGCACGTCACTGATCCCTCTTGAATCTTCTTTTCGCAGCGATTCATCGAGGGCGAGCTCGTCGGAGCACGGCCACCTCGGGACCACCTCGCCGCCGTGGTTGCAGAGCCCCTCGAGCCTCCCCGTGGTCACCATCGGCTTCACCGAGTCGAGGCGAACCTCGTCGTGGTCCCCATCGAGCCCGAAGACCACCGGAGGGCCATCGCCGTCGACTTCTACGCCGCCGGCCACCGCAATGCCATTTTCCGGTGAGCCCCCACCGCGGCGAGTCCCTCTCTCTGTGTGTGCCGTTAGATCTAGATCTAATGGCCTAGATTAGATCATTTAAACGAAGGGGTACGGCGCCGTTAGATCCAGATCCAGCGGCTCCGATTGAATCACTGATCCACGTCATCGGCCCAGTCAGCGTGCACAGTCAGCAGCAAAACCCAATCAGATCCAGCCACGTGGCCAGCCCTTTTATTCAAAATTTTCTCCCGCTAGAATTAATTGGCAGTTTTATAGATTAGTCCCTGCATCTTAGATCCATCATAACTTTTGATCCATAAGCCTAAATTTAGCAATATTGGACTTTTTGAAAAGCCATTGACATTTAGAATCTTTTGGCACTGGCCAAATTTAAATTTGACAAACTTAAATCTGTTCAAATTCAAATATGCTTGTTTGATGAAATTTGGCATAATTCAAATTCTACAAATCCAAAAATTGTAAATAAAATATATTTGGAAACCTTAGGATGTGTACTTTCATATCCTCTTTCCCAAAATAATATTTGAACAAATTAAAATTGAATTTAGAATTAAGTTGTCTATTTGAGCATTTTTGACATAGATTAATTTCTATAAATATTTTCAATATAGTCCCTTTTGCAAAATTGCTCCATTTGATAACCTTGAACCAGAAACAACCTTGCCCAACCATTTTGGACATCCTTGGACCATGGCCATGTGTTTTGACCAAAAACCCAACCTAGTGATTCATCCATCTTTACCATGTCTTAGAAATTGTTTTCAACTGTTATTCCTTGATGTTATGTCTATTTAGAGCCAAGCCAAGTCCTTAGAATGTGTCAATCACATATAGTACCAAGTAGTGAAATTTAGTTTTATATCTACTTCTCCACTCCCCTTTCATGCTTCAAGAAATCATCAAGCTAACAAATTGGAGATCAAGACTCAAGCACAAGAAGAAAACTTCATTTCCAACTTAGTGGCAACATGAAGAGCTACAAAGAAGATCATTGGAGAATTTGAAGTAAGGGAATTGTGCTTCACAACAAATAGAAGAAACTCAATGAAGTACAAATGTATGAAGAAATGAAGAAGAAGACATCTTCCTCTCTATTTCTATCCTTCTTCTATTTTCCTTCAAATTGACTTAGTGGTATTTGTGCCCATCCCATACCCAAACCAATTAGTGAAGTAAAACACATGAAGAATCTATCAAGACCAAGAGAAGAATCCATCCAAGGAAAAAAGAGACTACAATAGAAGCATGGAGATGATCTTCAAGAAGACAAGCATGTGAAGACTTGGAGAAATCCATACAAGTTGAAGAATGATAAGTTATTTTTGTCCAACCATTGACCCAAATGGAAAACCCAAGAATTAGTAATATTTTCCCTTTGATGAGGAAGTTAGTAGGCCTACCCTAACCACAATGGAATATACTAACATAGTCACTCAAATATTTTTGAAGGTGAATATGACCAAGTGTTTGCATGTATTACTTTAGTTGAAGAAGTAATATGTTTATTCTTAGTGAACTCTTGGAACTTCCTCGACAAGTATGGTTATAATAAAGTTAGATCACATCAAGCTCAACCTAGTCCTTCCCAAGTAGACCATTGGAATTTCCTTAACAAGTATGAGACCATTAGAGAATGAATCTTTCAACTCAAACCTAGACCTTGTCCTAGCCCACTAGGTTAAACTCCTTTGGCTATGTTATTGCTTTGTATGATCTCTTCACTGGTATGTTTGCTTGATAGCATGTTTGTTTATTTTGTTATTGTGTTTTCAATGAATAGATTGTACGGAGAGCAACGATCTTTTGTGAAGAGAGTGTGATATCTTCACCAACTTCAACAAGGCAAGTAACACATCATCAACTACCCATTATTTTCTATATGCATTAGTTGATTTTTGGGTAGTATGCATTGATAGGAAATTTTACTAAGTTATATTATGCTATGCTATTATCCTAGTAGTGTGTAGCCATCTCTTTTATCCTTATATTTATAGCCTTAGAATTTGATAGATGCTATGCAAAGTGACAAAGATGTTGTGGAAAAATTCTAAGTAACAACTTCATGAACCACCTGGGTGGATTTGGTTGTTTGGCTGATGAGAGTTGAGTGTCTCCCCGAGGGGTGTTCACTTGAGGAATGCCACCCAGGAACAAAGTGATTATGATGTTCCCCAAGTTTAGATTGCTTCTAGTGCAGCCTTTAGTCATATGGGCTCTGTCTTGATCAACTAAGTTGTGAGCGTTCAGCCCGGGCTTGACAAGCAGATGTAGCATAATTATAGGTGGAACGGGTCTTGCCATTGGGTTGGATTCTTGCTTCTGAAAGATCTCGTCTCGATTCTTCTCCTTTCCTTAATGCACTCAGGGTGTATAGGATGTTTGGGTTGAGTTGGGTCTGAAGGTGAAAGTGCACAAGCTCTGCAGAGTCAACAAACTAAGATCTTAGCCGTGTCCCCGGTTATGGACAACTATGAGCAGCTGGACAAGGATGGACGGAAGAATCACATCACCATTTTCAATAAGTAAAATTTTGACCAAGTGAACAGTAGTTGTGGTGCTTGGATCTTAATCCAATGTTGCCACCCTTTGAAAAGAAATGTTTGTTTTACAAAAGTGAGAGGAGAAAACTGGCTTTATGCAAACTTAGCCAAAACTCCACTCAGGCAAATGAGCATGTAGTATTAGTCTTGCCATTTATATCCACCATAGTGTTAGTTGCCAATACATTAAATTGTACTAACTCCCTTGTGGCTGCATATTCCATTTTGCAGATGTTTCTGAAGACGAGTGAGGATTTCGTTTAGGATCTCGAGACTATCGCCAACATGTTTTGCCTGTGGCACATGAAGAAGATGGGCTCAATGTTCTACTATGTTTTCTGCTGTAATTCTTTGTTTTCTGCTAGTCTTCTAAGACTATGCAAGTTGTAATCCTATTTTGTAAAGACTGGATCATGCGATGTAATAGAATTTGATGCATTTGCATGATATTTCATTTTGTACTGTGGTGCTAGCAACTGATCCAGGGACTAGCACAATAACATAGGTATTCCATCTTTATTAAAAGTTGGGATGCTACAAAATGGTATCAGAGCATTGTGTTGCCTGTAGGATTCGAGACCCTAGGTTTGGATTAGAATAGGAAAATCCATAGGAATAAAATTTTACTATCTTACAACTACTCCTCAAAGAAATCTTTTATAACTTCATTTCTCCTCGTACTCCTTCCCATGATACATTTCTAATGACTACTCGTATCTGTAGATGGCCAGTATCATTCAATCACTCAAGAAAGGACCAATGATGACCATGACCCTGGAGTGTGACACTGAGTTCCCAAGAGCACTGAAGGATCTCATGTTAATCATGGGATTTGAAGGACCATCAGTCTATTGGGGTTTTCCCTACATACATGAGAAGGATGGTTCCGAATATTGGTGGGTGAAGATTCATCTGTACAGAAACAAGGAGTACGACCACAAGATGGGAAGAGATTGCATGTTCACCAACAGGATAATGCATTTTTCATTCCTCGATTCAGCAAGAAGTGCTGCATGGAGTGCTATTAAAGAACTTACAGAGAGACTGAAGTGGAGACTTCACAACACTAAGCAGGGTCCCAAGGAAGCCGAAGAAGAGATCAACACTCTTGAAAAAGAGATTACAATGTACAAGAACGCGGAGATCCTCGTGAAGACTGAGTATTGAAGACCTCTCATGAGGAATTAAGCAAGAAAGTTATTACCCTGCCTTGAATAGTAGACCACCATGAGATGTAATAAAGTTGTGAGACACGAAACACGATTAGAGTATTGATCATACTAACGAGTGTGGTATGACAATACTAGATGTTTTTGAAAAGTTTGTTGTTTGATGGGATGAATGAGTTAATATATGTTTGTTATGTGTTGTTTGCAAGATGAGTTTCCTTGATCTGTTGTGTTTGGGTAGGAACCCCTTGCCTAATCTTTCTAATCTCTTCTCATCTTTCTTAAAACCCCAAAACAGATGTCTAGCCAGAATGTCAACGACCCCGTGAAGTCAATAGCAATGAAGATGCTACTAGAAGCTCAGACTCAGCTGAGACAACTGATGACCCAAAATCAAGCCAGCAACCCCAATATGGAGTTAGCACCAGGAATGCAACAAGTGTTAGATACCCAATCCCAGATAGTGCACATGATGTCCCAAAGCATGACCAATAGTGGAAACAATCAACCCTTGGTAGCTAGAGATAACCAGGAGACAGAAGAAGAAATGTTTTCAACACTCAAGGCCTGCAAATCTTGTGGAGAGATAGGGCACTATTCCAAAGATTGTCCTGATGAGTGGCCCCATGGTGATGCAAACAACTGAACTGAAAGATACTTCACTCAAGTTAGCTGCTTTCTGTGTGAAGGAACAACACATGTTCCAACACAATGTCCACTTTATCCCATGGTACAACAACTTGGACAACAAGCCAAAATGGAAATGCTTAGTGCAATCCAAGAGAATTTAGGAAAACCAGAAGTGAAGGGAAAACGCAAGCTGGATACTTTTCAGATGGACCATGTCAAGATGAATACTGGAGCCAAGACCACACCACACCCATGTTCATCCAAACCCACCACCAAGAATTGTTATTCTTGTGAAGAAGATGGACATTTATCCAGGATTGTCCCAACAAGAAACCCATAATTTCAACCAACATAGTTGAGTATACTAGGCAGCAGTATGAAGATATGATGGCCAATTTAACTCCACCAAGGAAGAAGAAGAAACTTCAGAAGAACCCCAATCCTGTCTATAGAGACATCAGCCAAGTGACTTGCTTGAAATGCAGAGATAAAGGACACTATGCAAATAGATGCCCTCAAAGGGAGAAGGAAGGAAACATGACTTTCTGAAAGAAGGAATCTTAGGCAAAGTTTTATGTTGAAAATAAATTTATTTTCCCTAGAAGTTCTTCCAGTGTAATAAACCACAATGAATGTCTGAGAAATGTGTTCCCATGAGATGATGTTGTGAAATCCTCTCAACTTGATCTTTTGATTGACCCAAAGAGTGACCCCTCAGTGTCAAAGGTAGTCCAACATGCCTATGTTGGTCTACAGCTCTATCGCGAAAGAAAGTTCTACTCAAGCCAATGTGGAATCCATCTACACTCCAATCTAATGAAAATAGACTATCCAGAAATGTTTCTTTTAAGGGTGGTAGCCCCTAGTTGTTCTGGAAACCAATCACCCAGACCTATATTTCTTTCTAACCTTCCCAAATCTCGGGACGAGATTTCTTTTAAGGGTGGTAGTCTGTAACATTCCTGATTTTTGGAAAGTCCAAAAATCACTAAAAATTGAAACTTTTTGTTTTCATGTTATGCAAGTCACCAAAAAACAAATGAGAGGCAAGAAATAAAAGGAAACAATACATAACTCAATGAAAATTGAAATTAAGAATCCATTATATATCTATTCCATAAACCCTAAAAGCCCATTCAAAATAAATATTCATTACTCAAAGAAATTGTTTTCTCTTAGAAAAGCTTATTTTATAACATGTTTTCAAATCAAGTATTACTTTGAAAATGTTTTATAGAGTTTGAAACCAGAGAATTATTATCTCTAATATTTTTTTAAGCCTCAAAATTTATTTTATGAGAATAACAACTATTTTTATTGATATGCAAATGTTACTCCAAGTTTTAAACATAAAGTGATGGTCATAAAATGTTTTGCTTTGAAAATAACATAAAAGAGGACTTTGGAAACAATATTTTGGGTTGTGTAATTTTTCTAAGCCACTTTTGATAATCATTGAATTTTCTATTTAAAAAAATAGCTTTAAGTTACTGTTAATAAATCCTTCATATCCTAAAATTATAAAATATGAAAATGGTTTAAAAATGGCTTCCAAAAATAGTATTTGACATGTATAATGTCTCTAAATTTTTATTTAATCAAAAACACCATTTTATTATTTTTCCGATTTTAAATAACATTAAGTACTATTAATGTTTTATTTATAAATTACAAAATATGATTTTTGAAATATGTTGAAAGTTTACAAAAATGTTTCTAAGTGAAAGATATTATTTTTATAAAAATTTTGCAATTGATTTGAAGTCATTTGGACTTGTATATTAAAAGAAATTAAAAATAGAAATAAAAAGAAAAGAAAAAAAAGGATGACATCATGATGACGTCATGATCGTCATCAACCTCCCTGCATCCGTTTCTTCCGAATAAAGGAGGATTTAATCCTCTTGATTCCTGGGGTTTCAAGCATTCAATCTTAGAGACGATTGCTCCCCTTAAATCCCCTTCTCCTGCTCGTCATTTCCCCTCTCCTTCCTCTCTGGATTGTGCCCTGAGGACGTTCAATTTTCTCGCCGGAGTTCGTCCGCCCCGCCGCCGTTTTTCCTTGTTTTCCGACGAGGTGAGCCACCGTAAGCCCCGGCATATCCACCCCATCCTTCCTACGCGTGTGCGCACGTCACTGATTCCTCTTGTATCTTCTTTTTGCAGCGATTCATCGAGGGTGAGCTCGTCGGAGCACGACCACCTCGGGACCACCTCGCCGCCGTGGTTGCAGAGCCCCTCGAGCCTCCCCGTGGTCACCATCGGCTTCACCGAGTCGAGGTGAAGCTCGTCGTGGTCCCCATCGAGCCCGAAGACCACCGGAGGGCCATCGCCATCGACTTCTATGCCGCCGGCCACCGCAACGCCATTTTCCGACGAGCCCCCACCGCGGTGAGTCCCTCTGTCTCTGTGTGCCGTTAGATCTAGATCTAATGGCCTAGATTAGATTATTTAAACGAAGGGGTACGGCGCCGTTAGATCCAGATCCAGCGGCTCCGATTGAATCACTTATCCACGTCATCGGCCCAGTCAGCGTGCACAGTCAGCAGCAACACCCAATCAGATCCAGCCACGTGGCCAGCCCTTTTATTCAAAATTTTCTCCCGCTAGAATTAATTGGCAGTTTTACAGATTAGTCCCTGCATCTTAGATCTATCATAACTTTTGATCCATAAGCCTAAATTTAGCAATCTTGGACTTTTTGAAAATCCCTTGACATTTAGAATCTTTTGGCACTGGCCAAATTTAAATTTGACAAACCTAAATCTGTTCAAATTCAAATATGCTTGTTTGATGAAATTTGGCATAATTCAAATTCTACAAATCCAAAAATTGTAAATAAAATATATTTGGAAACCTTAGGATGTGTACTTTCATATCCTCTGTCCCAAAATAATATTTGAACAAATTAAAATTGAATTTAGAATGAAGTTGTCTATTTGAGTATTTTTGACATAGATTAATTTCTATAAATATTTTCAATATAGTCCCTTTTGCAAAATTGCTCCATTTGATAACCTTGAACCAGAAACAACCTTGCCCAACCATTTTGGACATCCTTGGACCATGGCCATGTGTTTTGACCAAAAACCCAACCTAGTGATTCATCCATCTTTACCATGTCTTAGAAATTGTTTTCAACTGTTATTCCTTGATGTAATGTCTATTTGGAGCAAAGCCAAGTCCTTAGAATGTGTCAATCACATATAGTACCAAGTAGTGAAATTTAGTTTTCTATCTACTTCTCCACTCCCCTTTCATGCTTCATGAAATCATCAAGCTAACAAATTGGAGATCAAGACTCAAGCACAAGAAGAAAACTTCATTTCCAACTTAGTGGCAACATGAAGAGCTCCAAAGAAGATCATTGAAGAATTTGAAGTAAGGGAATTGTGCTTCACAACAAATAGAAGAAACTCAATGAAGTACAAATGTATGAAGAAATGAAGAAGAAGACATCTTCCTCTCTATTTCTATCCTTCTTCTATTTTCCTTCAAATTGACTTAGTGGTATTTGTGCCCATCCCATACCCAAACCAATTAGTGAAGTAAAACACATGAAGAATCTATCAAGAACAAGAGAAGAATCCATCCAAGGAAAAAAGAGACTACAATAGAAGCATGGAGATGATCTTCAAGAAGACAAGCATGTGAAGACTTGGAGAAATCCATACAAGTTGAAGAATAACAAGTTATTTTTGTCCAACCATTGACCCAAATGGAAAACCCAAGACTTAGTAATATTTTCCCTTTGATGAGGAAGTTAGTAGGCCTACCCTAACCACAATGGAATATACTAATATAGTCACTCAAATATTTTTGAAGGTGAATATGACCAAGTGTTTGCATGTATTACTTTATTTGAAGAAGTAATATGTTTATTCTTAGTGAACTCTTGGAACTTCCTCGACAAGTATGGTTATAATAAAGTTAGATCACATCAAGCTCAACCTAGTCCTTCCCAAGTAAACCATTGGAATTTCCTTAACAAGTATGAGACCATTAGAGAATGAATCTTTCAACTCAAACCTACACCTTGTCCTAGCCCACTAGGTTAAACTCCTTTGGCTATGTTATTGCTTTGTATGATCTCTTCACTTGTATGTTTGCTTGATAGCATGTTTGTTTATTTTGTTATTGTGTTTTCAATGAATAGATTGTACGGAGAGCAACGATCTTTTGTGAAGATAGTGTGATATCTTCACCAACTTCAACAAGGCAAGTAACACATCATCAACTACCCATTATTTTCTATATGCATTAGTTGATTTTTGAGTAGTATGCATTGATAGGAAATTTTACTAAGTTATATTATGCTATGCTATTATCCTAGTAGTGTGTAGCCATCTCTTTTATCCTTGTATTTATAGCCTTAGAACTTGATAGATGCTATGCAAAGTGACAAATGATTTTTACTTGATGTTGTGGAAAAATTCTAAGTAACAACTTCAATGAACCACCTGGGTGGATTTGGTTGTTTGGCTGATGAGAGTTGAGTGTCTCCCCGAGGGGTGTTCACTTGAGGAATGCCACCCAGGAACAAAGTGATTATGATGTTCCCCAAGTTTAGATTGCTTCTAGTGCAGCCTTTAGTCATATGGGCTATGTCTTGATCAACTAAGTTGTGAGGGTTCAGCCCGGGCTTGACAAGCAGATGTAGCATAATTATAGGTGGAACGGGTCTTGCCATTGGGTTGGATTCTTGCTTCTGAAAGATCTCGTCTCGATTCTTCTCCTTTACTTGATGCACTCAGGGTGTATAGGATGTTTGGGTTGAGTTGGGTCTGAAGGTGAAAGTGCACAAGCTCTGCAGAGTCAACAAACTAAGATCTTAGCCGTGTCCCCCGTTATGGACAACTATGAGCAGCTGGACAAGGATGGACGGAAGAATCACATCACCATTTTCAATAAGTAAAATTTTGACCAAGTGAACAGTAGTTGTGGTGCTTGGATCTTAATCTAATGTTGCCACTCTTTGAAAAGAAAAGTTTGTTTTACAAAAGTGATAGGAGAAAACTGGCTTTATGCAAACTTAGCCAAAACTCCACTCAGCCAAATGAGCATGTAGTATTAGTCTTTCCATTTATATCTACCATAGTGTTACTTGCCAATACATTAAATTGTATTGACTCCCTTGTGGCTGCATATTCCATATTGCAGATGTTTCTGAAGACGAGTGAGGATTTCGTTTAGGATCTCGAGACTATCGCCAACATGTTTTGCCTGTGGCACATGAAGAAGATGGGCTTAATGTTGTACTATGTTTTCCGCTGTAATTCTTTGTTTTTTGCTAGTCTTCTAAGACTATGCAAGTTGTAATCCTATTTTGTAAAGACTGGATCATGCGATGTAATAGAATTTGATGCATTTGCATGATATTTCATTTTGTACTGTGGTGCTAGCAACTGATCCAGGGACTAGCACAATAACACAGGTATTCCATCTTCATTAAAAGTTGGGATGCTACACCATGATATGGTGTCAAATCAGAAACATTGAAGGAATTACTCACTCGAAACTCATCAATTGGAAGATCTATCTTGTAAGCATTGTCATTTATTTTTGCAATCACTTTGTAGGGACCAGCACCTCTTGGAAATAATTTTGATTTCCTTAGCTTAGGGAATCTATCCTTTCGAAAGTGTACCCATACCAGATCTCCCTCTTGAAAAATAACTTCCTTTCTCTTTTGATTTCTCCTTTGAGCAACATACTTCCCTTTCTTCTCTATAGCATCCATTGTTTTCTCATGTATCTTCTTCACAAAATCAGCCCTTTTGGATGCATCCATATTAATTCTCTCTTGAATAGGAAGTGGTAATAAATCAAGTGGTGTAGTAGGCCGAAATCCATAAACCACCTCAAAAGGACATAGTTGAGTAGTTGAATGCACAACTCTATTTTAGGAAAACTCCACATGTGGCAAACAATCTTCCCACTCCTTCAAATTCTTCTTGATCATAGTTCTCAACAATGTGGACAAATTTCTATTCACCACTTCAGTTTGCCCATCAGTTTGGGGGTGGCAAGTAGTGGAAAATAACAATTTAGTTCCAAGCTTCCCCCATAGTGTCTTCCAAAAGTAGCTCACGAATTTGACATATCTATCTGAAACAATAGTTCTTGGAACTCCATGTAATCTCACAATTTCTCTAAAGAATAAATTTGCAATGTGAGAAGCATCATCACTCTTGTGGCAAGCAATGAAGTGTGCCATCTTGGAAAATCTGTCCACAACCACAAAGGTAGAATCATGTCCTCTTTTTGTCCTTGGCAAGCCCAAAACGAAATCCATACAAATATCCTCCCAAGGTGTACTAGGTGATGGCAATGGTGTGTACAATCCGTGGGGCTTCAACTTGGACTTTGCCTAAGTAATGCATCTTTGCACCAATCTATACACATGTCTTCTCATATGTGCCCAATAAAAATTCTCAGCCAACATAAGCAATGTTTTCTCTCTTCCAAAGTGTCCCATTAATCCTCCACTATGAGATTCTTGTAATAAGAATAAACGCAAAGAACACTCGGGAATACATAATTTGTTAGCTCTAAACAAGTATCCATCATGTATATGAAATTTATCCCATGCCTTAACATTAGTACATTTAGATAAATGACATAGCAAATTCATTATCATTAACATATAGCTCTCTAATACCCTCCAAACCCGAAACCTTTATCTCTAAATTGGAGAGTAACATGTTCTTTCTTGATAAAGCATCAGCAACTACATTGTCCAATCCCTTTTTATGTTTAATGATATATGGAAAAGACTCAATAAATTCAACCCATTTAGCATGTCTTTTATTCAAATTTGATTGGCACTTTAAGAATTTCAATGCTTCATGATCACTATGTATAATAAATTCTTTAGGCCATAAGTAATGTTTCCACACCTCTAAAACTCTCACAAGTGCATATAGTTCCTTATCATAAACAGAATAATTTAATTGTGCACCATGTAGTTTTTTAGAAAAATAGGCAATAGGTTTCTTTTCTTGCATTAATACTCCTCCAATACCTATGCCACTAGCATCACACTCAATCTCAAATTGTTTGTCAAAATTAGGAAGCATTAACAAAGGGGCCGAACTCAACTTCTCTTTAATAGCATCAAAAGCAATATATTGTTCAACTCCCCACACAAATTCTACACCCTTTTTAGTGAGTTCATTCAAAGGTGCAGCAAGTGTACTAAAATCTTTGACAAATCTTCTATAAAAACCAGCTAATCCATTAAAACTTCTTACTTGACTCACATTAATAGGAATAGGCCAATTTTTAATAGCTTCAATTTTTGATTCATCTACTTCAATCCCATGTTTAGAAACAACATAACCAAGAAATATGACCTTATCTTTGCCAAAAGTGCACTTCTCTAAATTTCCATACAATTTATGTTCTCTTAGCACATGCAAGACTTGTCTAATATGATCAATATTCTCATGTTCATTGTGGCTATAAATAAGAATATCATCAAAGTAAACCACCACAAATTTACCGATAAAATTACTCAAAACATGGTTCATTAATCTCATGAAAGTACTAGGTGCATTAGTCAATCCAAATGGCATAACTAACCACTCATATAAACCAAATTTTGTCTTAAAAGTTGTTTTCCACTCATCCCCCTCTTTCATCCTAATTTGATGATAACCACTACGCAAATCAATTTTAGAGAAAATAGCACTACCACTTAATTCATCTAACATGTCTTCCAAACGTGGTATAGGATGACGATAACGAATATTGATATTGTTAATTGCTCTACAATCTACACACATGCGCCATCTACCATCTTTCTTAGGCACTAAAATAACAGGAACAACACAAGGAGATAGGCTTATTCGAATGTAACCTTTATCAAGAAGCTCTTGCACTTGTTTTTGAATCTCTTTTGTTTCTTGGGGATTAGTCCTATAGGGAGCTCGGTTTGGCAATGAAGATCCAGGAATTAAATAAATTTGGTGCTCAATACCCCTCAATGGTGGAAAACCCCAGGGCACCTCTTGTGGAAAAACATCCTTAAAATCCTGCAAAACATTAGAAACACCAAGAGGAATAGGGGTCATGTCATTAGAAACCAAAATTTCTCCCTTGTGCATAAGCACTATAGGAAGCATAGTAGGATCCTCCCTAAATTCTCTCAAGTCCTCTCTAGTGGCTAACATGCATAATAAGTTCACTCCCTCACTTTTATTTTTAACACTCGAATTGGATGTCCTATTTTCACTCATAACACTCTTATTTTCACTCTCACTCTTTTCGACACTCTCAGGATTTTTTTTGTCTAGACTCATTTACTATTTGTTGTGGTGTCATAGGTCTCAATAATATATCCTTCTCCTTCCACTTGAGTTGATAGGTATTTTCTCTCCCATCATGTATCACACTCCTATCAAATTGCCAAGGCCTCCCAAGTAAAATGTGACAAACTGACATGGGCACCACATCACACTCAATGGTGTCTTTATAAGGCTCAATTTGGAATTCAACTCTCACCATGTGGGTAACCTTCATCTCTCCTTTATCACTAAGCCATTGTATATGATAAGGATGAGGGTGTGTAATATATCTCAACTTCAACTTTGCACACAATTCTTTGCTTGCCAAATTTCTGCAACTACCACCATCAATAATAACCTTGCAAGTCAATTGGGGACCAACAATTGCTCTTGTTTGAAATAAGTTGCATCTTTGACTTTAAGGACTAGGAAGAATACTCAATGTTCTTGGTGTGCAAACAAAAGTAGGATATGTGGAAGGATATGCATCAAGATGTCCATCATCATCATCATAAGCATCCTCTTGAGTAGGATCAGCATCATCACCAGTCTCATATTCATTGTCCTCATTAATAAGCATAATCTTTTTTATTTGGACAATCTCTCTTGAAGTGAGCTTTACCTCCACATATATGGCAGCTCATGTCCCTATTTCGAGCTGTAGAAGAAGTGGATCCGCTTGCACTAGCTGCTGGTTGTGCTTGCCTCTTAGACATAGAGGTAGTACCTTCAGTTTTTGTAGTGGATACCCCACGGTTAGGGGTAGGTTGTGGCAATGGTGGTGAAGAAAAGGAAGACCTATTAGTGAAAGGTCTCCTTGGAGCCATAAGAGCCTCCTCGGCCAATTGCTTCTCAGTCTCCCTTGCTTGGTGCAACAATTCATTCATATCATTATATTGTGTATGCCTCACAATGCTCTTAATTTTGAATTGCAAACCTGAAAGAAACCTTTGCATAGTGTTCTAAATATCTTCTCTCACTCTAGCTCTTTGCAATATCAACTCCATCTCTCTATAATAAGCATCCACTGATTTGGTGCCTTGCTTCAATTGTTGCAACTTGTCATATAAGGACCTCAAATAATTTTTGGGCACAAATCTATCTCTCATAATTTGCTTCATCTCCCTCCAAGTAAGAATATCAGGTTCTCTATTTCTTGCCCTTGTCCTTGTAATATTATCCCACCATAGCAAAGCATAGCCATCAAAACTTGAAGAAGTGTCGTGGTGGTGTCACGGCAGATGCCATAGGATGGCTAAAGATGTGGGGACGATGGACGCTGGAGGTGCTCGGGGAGGGATCACACAGCGAGTAGCCGCGTGAGGGTGAAACTAACACTGCAAACAACAAGATCTACCCAGGTTCAGGGCCCTCGTGTGGAGGTTAACCCCTACTCCTGCCTTTCTCTCTTTGTATTCGTGTGTCTCCGAGTAGCCACAGTACAAGTTATGCTTACAACCGAGTAGCCACCCTTCTCTCTATGCAACTGTAGCCTCTAGTTGTGTCATCCCTCGCGCAGGAGGAGGCAGGGCACCTTATATACTGGTGCCCAGCCGGATACAGCCAAGATGTCGACATAGTGTGCACACTGTACACTTCCAGCTTCCCGCTGACAGCTTTGGCTTCCAAGTTTGTCTCCGTGTGGAAAGTCGTTGTGCAAAACCAAGAAGCTGATCTGTTGTCACTGACACTGTCACGGGGTAGGCCCCCCTAACCTACGACGCCCTGCTGACACCCTGGCGCGGATAAGCACGCGCTCTGCAGATGAACAGTGCCCCAGTACGGACCCAGGATACACGGGATCCTGTGTCAGAACGGCTCCTTTGACTTCTGGCCCGAGTAGGAGACCGCCGTTTCTACTCGGACCACTTCCTCTACTCGGAGGAGAATAACTTCCTTGATTCTTCCTCCTGGCCATCAGTGTGTACGGCCGAATAGCAGTCGACCGGGTAGAGAGTACTTGCCTTTACCCTACTCGGGGGTAACCCCCCGACATTAGTCCCCGAAGCTGGTAGAGTCCTGCGAACTCGTTCACTGGGCTCTGCCAGCTTAAAACCAATCTTTCCTTTGAACCTTAGGTTGCCAAGTAGAACCTCCGAGTAGCCCCCAATTCTAGCTCGAGTCTCTTCTCTTCTCTTCCGAATAGAACTATTTCTCTTCTCCGTCGCCTAGTAAAATGACTTTGCGGAATTCCTGGAGAGAATCTCGGCGTGGCAGACCAAATCCACATTTCCGCACTGCAACTGGGCACGTGTCACGTTCTTGTACCCCCGACGCCTCGGTGCCCGGGATATGGCAGGCCACGCGCCCATTACTGCGGCCTGGGCCCACCGTCCCGTTAGGTCACATCAAGTGCATTTATCACCCACGATCTCGACGTGGGATCGATTGCGGCCGTTACACGCGCAAACCACGCTGTGTGCGTTTCTAGCCGGCCCACACCCCACGTCGCACAATTTCCGCGAACAAACTGATCCCACTAACTTCATCAGTAACGGCTACCCGAGGGGAGGGATAAATACCCCCTCGGTAACTCCTTCTTCCCCTTCCTGCTCCCATTCATCCCTTGTCTCTTCGCATCTCCGCCGTCACAGAGTGCTTCCGCTGCCGCGCATCTCACCGCGCCGCTGCTCCCTGCGACGCCGGAAGGCTAGCAAATCCCACCAACTTTCCACAAATCTCCACCAAATCCCCCCGAATCTCCTCTTCTCGATGGCCCGCGACGACGACGCCCGTGCCGGGTGGGCTGGATCCGAGGTCACGGCAGACGACTGGCAGTGGCTGGTGAACACCCGCCGGGTTCCCGCCGTCGTGCGCTGCAGGCCCTCAAACGGCGAGCTCGTCCCCACTCCGGAGGCGGACAAGTTCGTCGTGTTCCTCGCTCATTTCAAGCGAGGATTCGGGATCCCCGTCTCCGATTTCTTCCGACAATTCCTCAATCACTTCGGCCTTCAACCGCATCATCTGCCTCCGAACGCCATCGTGATGCTCGCATACCACGCCGTGGTGTGCGAGGCGTTCTTGGGTGTGCGCCCCACGGTGCACACCTGGGCGCGCTACTTCTTCTTCAGGAAGCAGAGCGTGCCCAAGCCGGGTAGCACAGAGAGCACCCGCAACATGACCAAGACCGGCAGCGCCATGATGCTGCAACGTGGCAGGACCAACCACCCGCGCATCAAGGGCCTCGACTCCGTGCGCAAATGGCAGAAATCCTTCTTCTACGTGAAGAATGTCTCTGTTGAGGAAGGAGTGCGCCCCGTGGATCAGATCAACCTCCCCAAGTGGACCAACACGGCTCCCAATCAGCAGAATTGGGGACACAAGCCTGCACTGGAAGGCAACATCAAGCAGATCAACCAGCGCCTCGCCCAGCTGAAGGATCTGGGGCTGAAGAGCGATGATCAGATCGCGTGTTGGATCTCCAAGCGAGTGCTCCCGCTGCAGCGCCGTGCGCACCTCATGTGCTACATGGGGGGAAATAGAGATTGCACACGGACGACCACGTTCGAGTTGAGCAACGCGGATGTGGCCGTCTGGGCGCGCTCGATCATGAGCACTGGCCTCACCGACAACTGGCAATACGTCTTCGTGCCGTATAGCCGCATGAAGCCCATCGGACAGGTTAGTACTTTTATGCTTTATCTTTGCGGTATGATACCGAGTAGACGGCCTTCCAGCTTAGGATGCTTAGTATTCGCATGATGTGCCGAGTAGAACTCCCGCTAGTATCCACTAGGCTTCATGTCTTTGTGTTTGCACGCCATGTCGAGTAGAGCACTTGCTAGTATCTGTTAGGCCTTATGTGCTTTGTGTGTGCACGCCATGCCGAGTAGAACATTTACTCAAATATGCTTTGTGTTTGCATCCCACTCCGGGTTGAGTTCCTTGTATTATTCAACTGATTTATGCTGCTTGCTTGTATTTTCAGCACCTTGACCGCCAGCTCGCTGAGAACGAGGAGTTCCTTGAGGCCAACTGGGACCCAGACCGGACTGAGGATGACGAGACCGCCTACGACACCCAGGACACCCTCTGTGTCCCTCATGCCGAACAGCATGGTAACCACCACGTCGATGCTTCCATTCGGGATTGGTCTGAGGACGATGAAGAAGGTGACTGAGCTTGCCTCTGCTGCTACGGGTAGCGCTGTTTCTTCTTCCTTTCCGCTTCTCAATCGTTGCTTCTCTATTCTGCAGACGATGCTGATGCAGACGAGGACGACGAGGACGTCCTCGACGTCAACCCGGTTGCGGTGGCCGCTCCTACCACTTGTAAGATGACGGGTAGTGGTGCTCAAGAGCCCCCCGCCAAGAAGCCGAAAGCCGAGAAGAAGAAGAAGCAAGTTTCAGGCCGAAGGCTACCCCCTTCCCGCAAAGGGTAAGTAGTTTCCCTCTGGTTTTCATCTTGTCAATGCTTCCTGGTGTTCTTTTTTCCCTCCCCTTTTCTAAACTTCTTTTTCTCTTCAGCGCTCCCTTGGACGCTGATGCTGCTGCTGCCCCTGCCAAGTCCAAGAAGAAAACACCCATCGACCCCGAGTCGCTCGTCGATCTTGATGAGGACGAGGAGGAGCCAACCACACGGGATAGGACGCGTGAGTCCTCTCCCGTGAAGGAAGAAGAAGAAGGCACCAATGCCCGGGACACGGGGGCTGGTGTTCAAGACATGGACACAGAGCAGCAGGCCCGCGCAGAACCAGATGCGCAGGATGCTGCTCAAGACGAGACCCCGCCTTCTCCTCCAGCTGCCACAGCTGGGGAGAACGCGGAACAAGACACCGAGTACCACGGCCGCGCCGCCCTTGAGCGGCAGGAAGAGAACCAGGAGCAGCCGGAAGCTGAGGCTGCTGCCCAAGATGACCCCGCGGCCCCGGCGCGGGTAGAAGTAACAGGAGATGCACAACCAGATCCCGCTTCCGAGCAGCGGGTTGAGACGACTGCGGTGGAGCCGAACCCGCCGAGCCAAGCGCAGCTAGACGCTGCGCCGGGTAGCCAGCCTCCAGTGTCGGCTACCCCGTAGGCTGCTCCTCCCCCGGCACCAAGCTCTCCGCCGCCCGCGAAGAAGACTAGGACTGCACCGAGCCCTCCAGCCAAACAGGTCACCAAGAAATCAGATGCCGCCAGTAAGCAGGCCATCCAGCCTGACGCTCCAGTCCGCAAGAACCCACCGCGCAATTCTGCGCTGGATTCTGCCAAGATGCCGCCACCAAAACTACCTGTGAAGCCTGCCGCACCGACTAGGCAGCTCACCATCGGTGCTACTAGCAGCTCGGCAGGCGCAGCTGCGGGATCGAGCGCTCAGGAGCCGCCTAGCTACCTGCCCTACATGGTGCATATGAGCAAGCATCATAACATCAGTCTGAGCAAGACCGAGCAGCGGCTTGCTATCACGAAGGGCAAGCAGGCCACGGCGGTGGACTCCAAGTTGCCAGCAAAGCACAAGCCTCTCTCGATCTACTCGCGGGAGATCCAAGAGACTGAGGTGGTGTCCCAGGTGCTTGAGCAGATGATCGACCGGGTAGGCTTCATCGAAGCGGAGTGGAATAGCGAGGTCCTTCGCAACAAGACCTGGCATGGCCTGGCCTTGGGCACGCTGGATCATTGGCGCACTAACTGGAACAAGGCGGACATGGGGTACAATCCCATGACCATTTCGTCCACCACCAGCACGCTGGCCGCGAGGATGTATGTCCACCGCAAGGCCTCTGAAGATCTCGAGCACACCTATGCTGTAAGTTTTGCTTGCTTTCTTCGAGTTGCGGTTTCTTGTTCCGAGTTGC
Organism: Alopecurus myosuroides; assembly: GCA_028641055.1. Lineage (NCBI taxonomy): Eukaryota > Viridiplantae > Streptophyta > Magnoliopsida > Poales > Poaceae > Alopecurus > Alopecurus myosuroides. Next base: position 122,533,775 of record CM054062.1, read on the forward strand.
AATTTTCCTTCTTCTTCTATTCTTCTCTTTCTCCTTATCTATCATCCAGTCCCCGAGATTCGGGCCGAGTAGACGGGTACTCAACCGAGTTGCCGTCTTTTCGGGCCAAATCTTCAAAACAATGTCTAACTCCTTTTCTTTCTCCTTCTCAGAATAGCCTCTTGAAGAGGACCACCCTTTACCGGCGGCTGCTCTGGAACCACTCCATCGCTAAGAGGCGCCTTGAGGCCCTGGAAGCGGAGCGCAAGACCGATGCTGAAATGGAGAAGGCAGCCCTGGATCGTGCCCTCCAAATTTCAGCACTGGAGAGTAAGCTTCTAGCTATTCGGTTAATGCGTTTTCTGTTTACGCCCATATGTGTTCTTGGCTCTAACTCCTTCTACTCTGTAGGCAAACTTGAGACGCTGACAGAGGAACACAAACACTGCCACGTCTTCGTGGAGTCTGCTGAGAGCAAGATCAAGGAACTTGAAGGTGGGTTGCCGTCTTCCTGGTTATTTTACTCCTTTCCCTTGGCTACCCTGTTCACTGTGCCGCTTCTGTCCGCAGAAGAGTACAAGAAGTTCCGTGAGGAACACCTTGACTGTCTGAAGCCTGCCGAGTTGAAGCAGCGGATTGAGAGCCTAGAGGTAGAGTTCAGGACCAGACACCTCGCCGAGATGGAACCGCTGCAAGTCCAGCTGAAGACTGCCCTCCAGGACGCCCTAGACCTGACTGCCGAGAAGGACAAGATGGAGGCAGCCTTCAAGGCCAAGTAGCGGGCCCTTGAGTCGGAGAACGAAGTGCTAAAGAAAAGCAATGTGGATCTCGTGAGCCAGCTGGCCGAGTTCCGCATGGTTGAAGAGAAGCACATTGCGGATGAGGAGAGCTGGAGAAAGAAGCTGGAATCGCTACTCTACGAGCTCAACAGTAAGTTCTCGCTTCTCGGCATCTGCTTGTTTCCGTCTTCTTCTGTTTGGCTTGATTTGCATCTCTTTTCTGCCTCTGTTTCTAATCTCTCTCTGATAGCAATTGTAGAAACCTTCTCCGACCTCTACTCGACTTGCACACCTGCCTTGGCTAAGGCGCAAAAGATCCGAACAGAGAAGGGTCTGCCCACGGACACCAAGTCTTCAATTGAAGATAACCTTTCGAGCATGCAGACCCAGCTTCAGCAACTTAGGGGCTTGGGCACTGACTTGGTGCGCACCGCCTTCAATCTGCACTCTCTGTTCTGGCCACAAGATGATGCGCCAGCAACCATCCGCGCGCTCGCTGAGAAGCTTAACGGTGCCAAGGCCGAGTTGAAGAAGTGGCGTGCATCTGGAGCTCGGGCAGGCGCCGACATGCTTCTCCTCTTCATCTGCAGCTGGTATGAGAATCTAAATCTCAATACCATACTCGAGATGCGTCGGGACTCGAAGTGAGAAAAAGATCCCGAGTGCGTGATGTAGGGCCTGCCCATCGAACCACTGTTCAAGGACACCCCTGATATGCATACATTCACGATCCCAAAAATTCAGTCGTGAACAACATATCAAGCTGGTACGCAGATACAATATCCAGTACATGGTTACACAACACTTACAAGGACACATGGTCACATGACCCAGACTACACGGTTGTCACGCAGGACAACACACAACACACACACGGCGGAAGACTAAACGCACACATAACATGGTAAAGCCCAAGTCACGCCTTCACCTACAGGCTGCTGACCCGGAGACGATCCTAGTTCGCAAAGCCATCGGCTCCGTACTCTTCTTCGTTGGTCTTCTTCTGAGACTCCCTCTCAAAATCTGGCAAGTAGATACCAGGGGCGAAACCATAATGAGTACATTTGAATGTACTCAGCAAGACATCCATCATGTAACTTACCAAGGATGCAAGAATGCTTATATGGTGTAATAGGTAGGCTATACGTAGGGTTCACTACCAATGGTGTTCATATAGGATGACACCACAGTTGCAGTCAGGTTAATCTGTATCTTCGCTGAAGAAGATACTTCAGAAGAAAATAGTATAGCTTTATTTCTCTTGTCGATATCGCATGTACAAGAGGTTTGGTGAAAACTTTGTTAAAAGAGAGTTTTCTCCTTGCAAAACTTCCTGGAAAAAAATCAGTTTCCAGATGTTTGCTTAGAGAGGAAAGATTTTCTCTGCAAAACTTCTTGTAAAACAACTCCTGGCTTTTCATCATCGGTACCTCCATGGTACAAGGTTTTTCTTCTTTTCCAAACTTCCCGAGTTCAACACTCCTTTTTTAAATCATCTTTTTGAAAACATTGACACAATGCTAGCTACATGGCCATTCAACTGTCCATATCCGAGGACGCGGCTTCTTCGAAAAAGTTGTACTTTGCAGAGGTGTACACATCCACCAGATTCAGTACACCTACCGTGAACAATCACGGACTGTACCAACAGTATGTGAAACATCAGATCACCGATCATAACTTTCCACTATGTTCAAGCTAGAATGTGTCTATCTCTCAGTTGAGTTTTACCGGTCATCCCCGGCACCGAGCTAATCCCCGCCAGCCAGGATGCCTCAACTGACGCGACCGGAGGGAAACTTAATCCCACACTTTTTATGTCTCAACATTGGGAGTTTTGGCGACAATCGGTTCAAGGGATCCCGTCCCTTATAGCATTTGAGATAGAACACACACTAACAAGGACAAACTTCCAGTTAAGCCCCGTGCCCATGTTGGGGTAGGGTGGCAGTACGGTAAAGGTTGTCCGGCGAAGACTAGGTTATGTGTCATTTTTGAAAAACACTATTTTCCCAAAAATGACCACTTCCTCATTCCTCCGGAGAATAAGGATCCCCCTTTTCTTCCGGGTTTTCCATAAAACCTTTGTTTTGTAAAAACACAATTTTAAGGTGTCCACTTAGGGACTAATATATCTGATGGTAATAAATACCATATGGTGGCTTATGGGCTTGGTAACACCAAGTATCAACTACTGGCACAGTAATATTATATATATAATAGAAGTGATACTCACTTCAAAAAAAAATAGTTTTTGGAAATCAAAATTTTGTAAAACTTTTCAGAAGTAAAACATGCATGATAGATAATGATAAGTGTAATATCAGCAAGCATCAGGATGGCTTTCCTCAAGTCTCTTAATGTCCCTGGCCTTGAAGTAGCTTGAACTTAACGCACAGCTCCACAACTGCTTCTTCTTCTTCTTCGTTTTCTAGCGTCGTAAAAGAATACAAGACACACACTCAGGTCTAAAAGACACAACCAAGCTAAACAACACATACAGCAAGCAAAAGTATAATGGCGCCAACTCACAAACGTTATCGAGAAAACTGTCTCACATAGCTCTCAGGGCACACAACTATCGTCATACAAGCATATGGTTCGGGAAACCAGATCCCACATCTTACATACCACATATGGAGTGGTGTACCACTCTCATAACAAGATATATAAGAAGCTAAAAACATAGCTCGTGGGTGCAAAAGGTTAGGTTATTAAGGTAAAAACAAACAGATAGAACAATACCCATGGCAGTGGGTATTACTCACCACAAGCAACTATCACTTAAAAGTTCATGATTTTAGTTGGATGTTTTAGTTTCATAAGATACTCTTAAGCACAACAACAACACTAGCACAACAAATAATCACAAGTATGACACTCATGCTAGGTACATACTCAGACAATGTTCAACAGCAGGTAAACATACCACAGATGAATAGGCTGTTTATTTACTACTCAGGTGTTTACTTGAAGTTTTGGAATCCATCAATCATGAAAATTTAACAAACAACCAGTAGATAATAACCAAAGAATCAAGTCATAAAAATAATCTAAAACACCATCTTCACTCAAGATAATACTCCTATTAAACAGGCATAAAATAGGACTGCACTAATAGCATACTAGGATGGAAAATCTACACAAGCATGCTATAAGTAACAATTATTAGTCTACAACCATAGCACATGCAACTAAATAATTCATGGCATGATAACAGAAGTAATAACTTCCTAAACATGCTATAATAAATTCATATACTCATAAAATAAAAGATGCCAAAACTATAGCAAGAATCACCATTTCCTAGTGGTGACACTAGTTCAATACTAGGGAAACAAACAATGATATCATGATTGTTTAAACCTAATCAAGAAAGTCATGAATATAAACGTAACTAATAACAGTACACAAATCATACTCATGCTAGGAGGCAAGAGCATCAAAATAATCCTATGCAACAACTATTAAGCATACACAATTTAATTCTAGCAATTTATGTTTTCTCTAATCATTACTAGCAATCAAACAAGGTATAACTCACACAACCAGTAGCTATGCACTTAATGAAAAGTCATCTAATCCTTTTCAAAAATCCAAACACTCAATTTAAAATCATTCACAAACAATCTACAAATCACAAGGAATTTAGTTCATTTGCCAATAATTTAATTTAGCACTCAATAGTGAATCCTTTCTTAACATGATACCCCTAAGGAATATTATGCTAACAAAATGGATCACATCTAACATACTAGTATCCTCTGATAAGAAATAAGCTTCTCACTTGCATAAGTGAAAACAAACAATTATATTTCCCATGGTGGAAAATAGCAATCAATCACAATTTAACACATGATAATTTCTCACATGTGCATGGTTGGGGATTTTCATCCACAACCAAGATGAAATGGGACCAGTGGGTTATGGGCCCACTAATACCAAGACAAAAGAGGTACTAAGCCTCTGGTTACTCATGACAAAAATTAGAATAGCAAAATAAAACATCACAAAGCCATTCATTCTAGTGAAAACAACACTAGTGCATAATAATAACAAAACCTACACATGCTTCACTATAAAAAGACATGCAAGCTAACAGAGGTATCAACTTCAAAAATACAGTACCAAAATGGTACTGGATCCATAGAATTCATAGCACCAACTTAATAAAGCATTCACACAAAGATCTAGGCATCACAAAAATTCCAATTAATAAAACTAGAAGGAACCAATGCTATTTCATTTTTATTTCAGTTTCAAAATATGCACACACTTTCTAAGGTAGAGGTACTGTAAGAAAACAACTCAATAACAAGTATTAACAACTTTATACAAGCTAGGAAGCAAGTTCCAATCATCCACACCAATCATTTCAAACAAGAACACAATTAGAAACAGAAACAGAAAAGTGTTGTTTCTAGATCTGTCCACCAAAATTAATCTAGAGCTTCAAAAATGAGCTTCAAAAATTAATCTAAGCTAGGATATGATAGATCTAGTCAATACCAAACCCATCCAACTGGATTTTCTCCAAAAAGCATTTTTAAACTCCTTAAACAATTCAAAGAAAAGCCTACTGGTCCTTTAGTAATCTGGATGGCACTTTCATATCATAACTCACCTTGATGTGAGGTTAGGTGCATTGGATAGATATTTTCAATACCTATCCAGAACAGTTGAGTTTGTTCCATTTAATCACATATTTTAAAAGTTATAGCTAAAACATTCTCACTGACAGTCTGAGGGAAAACATTCATTGTGCTAAAAATACTGGTCCAAAAGTAGATCTGCAAAGTCCCCATGGTTTATATTTCATTCCTTAAGGTTCATGAATTTTTTCAGATTTTATTTCACACGTTAAGTATTTTTACCACATCCAAAGTGGAGGTACAAGTGTCTGTTAGAAATAAAAGAAATAAAAGATAACTGTCTCACGGGCTGGATTCTGCGGGGCCCGGCCCAACTGGACGCGAGCGCGGCCCGCTGCGCCTGCGCGCGCTGGCAGGCGCGGGAACGATCCGTTTTGAAAAGCGACCGTGGATCTCGGATCCAACGGTGCTGGTGCATCGCCTACCTCACGCTCCTCTCTCCTACAGACCCGATAACCGGCGGCGAGAAAAAGCACGGGGAGCTCACCGTGGGGCTCGGGAGGGGGTGGCGCGGCTCGGGGAAGGCTGCTGGGGCGGTGGGGCACCGAGGGGAGGTGACGGTGGCGGCAGGCGTGACCGCACGCGGCGGAACGCGGCCGGCGTCCGCGGCGGCGTCCGTGGATGGCGGCGGCGCCTCCGGGGGTTAGCGGGCACGGGGTGGTGTCCGGGAGATTCAGGGAGGTGTGGGGGTTCGTACTGTGGCAGTGGGAGGGGCTGGAGTGGAGGGGTGCGAGCAGGGCACTGTCGTGGCCGTGGTGCTCACCCTCGGGCTAGAACTCGAGCTAGGTTTTCTTAGGGCTAGGGCTTGGGTAGAAAACGACCAGGGGAGGTAGGAGGGAAAGTGAGAGGTGCAAGGAACACAAGGGCACGGCCCTGGTACTTATAGCCAAGGTCTGAACCTCAAGGGAAAAATGGGGAGCTCGGTTGGATGCCAACAATGGCATAGAGCAAACCCTAGGATTTCTGGTCATTTCTACTTCGTGCCCTGGCTTGCCCTAATCACGAAGCATGTGTGTGCAGGTCTCAACCTGGCCAAAGGTGCAAGTGGTGCAAGTGGCAACCAAAATAGTCAAAGACATGGGCTCCCACTTCTTCCATCTCATCTCCTCTTCTCTCTCTAATAAGTTCAGGCCTAGGGCTTCTAGAAGGAACCCAATGCATTATTGGTCGAGTAGGAATGCTGGTCAACACACTAGGCTTGGTTACACTTCCAAAAGATCAAGGGATCAACAAGAAACCAAAGGTGCAAAAGTGTATCTGCTACTGTTTACTGCCAAATTCAGAAAATTCAGTCTAAGGACTTAGAAATTTTCTAAGTGTTGAAAACAGACAGAAAGTTGAAAAAGTTGCGTTTGTTTTAAGTGCTTAAATGATTCTCAAAATTTGTTTTCAAGGTCTGGATTTGTTAACCATGTTATATACTTTCATAAACAACTTTGGAAAACAAATTTGAAATAAGTTAAGGCCATGAAAACATTGGAGGAAAAGGTATACTCCCTATTTTTATCTGTTTCTCAAAAAATGCCATTTTCTGCCTTAATTTTATACCACAAACACATCAAGCAAAACATAGTTTTTATTTCTCCAAAAATAAAAGTGAGCTTATAGCTTTGTAGTATACATTTCAAGGTTTAATTAAAAGTCAAGAAATCATAAAATAAAAATTCAAAGCTTGGTGAAAACAATGGTAGAAAACATGTATTTGGCTTTATTCTCAGACATTGTTTTCTATAGGAAAGTTAAAAGAAAACTTTCATAGATCATCTTGGAAACTTGTTTTCTTGGATCCAACAAGGTTAAAAGTTTTTTTTAAGTGGCAAAACCACATTGATCCAGTTCTTGGAATAAAAAAATCCACTCAAGTAATTAATAGGAAAAACATCAGGACAAAACAAATAGGAATATTTTTCAGAAACATCAGTCATTGGTTTTTTTATCAAGAAACAAATCTTGAGTTGCAAATATGTTTAACATTACAAGCACTTGTTAGTCCAAACAATCATGTGGTAAAAAAAAATTTGTTGGCCCTAATTCTTGTCTTCTTGAGCATAGTCCAAGAGTCAAAAACTGGGGTGTGACAGACCTTCCCCCCTTAAAAGAATCTCCTCCCGAGATTCGCAGGCAAGCGAGAAGAGGGTATGGTCAAAACAACAATGTTAGATGATTTGTTTACAAACATATGTTGATGGTTTGTAACATTATTTATAGGCGCTTCCCCCCTTTAATTTTCCTTCCCAAAATTCACAGGTAATATTGTTTTCCTTTTCAAGGTTTGGGTGTCATGTTTTAAACTTGAACTCATGGTTTTTCCTCAAAACCATGTTATCAAGCCAGGGTGAGAAAGGCCAACTTGTTCCAGCAAAGCTGCTTTTCTAAGGTACCCCAAAACAAGAAATTTCACTTTTCTAAAATCGACAGGAAAGGTTCTGGCCACCCATAAGTGGTCACAGAAACCTAGTTTGGCAGGGTATAGGCTACAAACAGCTGGTAGGCTTTCCATGATTGGGAGGAAAACTCAGAAGCTAGATGCACCCTGGGTTTTTCTCCAGTGTTTTGCTGACGTGTGGGACTGGGCTCACTTGGCAGTCGATGCCCTCCGCGTTTCTCCTTCTCCTTGTGGCCTTTTCTTCTCATCAGGTGCGCACACTTTCAGCAATCAGGGTGTCCCGCCCACTGTGAGTCCATGATGGGCTGACACCTTGTCGTGGTGGTGTCACGGCAGATGCCATGGGATGGCTAAAGATGTGGGGACGATGGACGCTGGAGGTGTCCGGGGAGGGATCACGCGACGAGTAGCCGCGTGAGGTGAGATCCACACAACACAAACAACACGATGTACCCAGGTTCAGGGCCCTCGTGAGGAGGTAAAACCCCTACTCCTGCCTTTCTCTATGTATTACGATGTCTCTCCGAGTAGCTACAGTACAAATGGTAACGCTACCGAGTAGCCCCTTGCCCCTCTCCGAGTAGAGCTAGGTCAAGTACTTAGGGTTTCTAGGGTTCACTATGAGTCTGTGTGTGAGCATGGAATGAGATCGTCCCTCTCGCAGGAGGCGGCGGGGCACCTTATATACATGGTGCCCTAGCCGGATACGTCCAAATCTGGACAAGTGTCGACATAGTGTCCACACTGTCCTTTCTCCGAGTACCCGCTGACAGCTTTGGTCGTTGATCTTGGCTGCTTCTGTAAAGTCGTTGGGCAAAACTAGGGGACAGACTGGTATCACTGTACCTAGTCACAGAGTAGGCCCCCCTTATCCTGCCACGGCCTGCTTCCATGCTGTCACTGTCAGACAGACCGTCCCCACGTGAACAGTAGTTCGAATGCTGCCAAGTACGGACCCAGGATACGCGGGATCCTGTGTCAGAACGGCTCCTTTGACTTCCTGGCCCGAGTAGTTTCCCGCCAAAGGTTCCTGCCAATTGTACTCGGGCCAAACCTTCTACTCGACAGGGTAGAACTTGACTGATATCTCCTTCTGGTCATCTTGAGGTGAGACCGGGTAGCAGTCGACCGGGTAGCGAGTACCCGGTAGTCGGCTACTCGACCAAACCTCTCTTCTGTAAGCGGCCTTTACCACCTGTCTTTACCCTACTCGGGGGTAACCCCCCGACAGCAGTCCCCGAAGCTGGTTGAGTCTTGCGAACTTGTTCACTAGGCTCTGCCAGCTTAAAACCAGCCTTTGTATCTCAGCCATCGAACCTCAAGATGCCGAGTAGGTCCTCCGAGTAGCTATCCGGAAGGTACCTTGAGCTTCCTCTCTTCCGAGTAGCACTTGCTTCCTACTCTGTAACCGAGTAAAAAGACTTAGCGAAAATTCGTAAACTGAGCCTCTGCAGCGCAGAGCAACATCCAGCCCTTCACGCTGGCACTGCCCATGTGTCAAGCATCCACGACCTTGTCGTTTGGTTGCCCAGGACACGACGCCACGTGTCCAGTTTTCACGCCGTGGGCCCACCGGCCGTCATGTCCCATCACGCGCAATTACTGGCCACGATCTGATGGTGGGATCAAATGCGGCCGTTACGCGCGCAGCCCGCGCTTGTGTGCGTTTCTAGCCGGCCACAGGACCCACCACACGCCACAGTCGATCCCACTACCGCGGTGGTAACGGTAATCTCGCGAGGGAGGTATAAATACCCCCGCGGTAACTTCCTTTTCCCCTTCCCTGCACTTTTCCCCTTCTGCCTCTTGTCCTTCTTCTCCACCGAGCCCTCCGCCGCCGCGCAAGCTTCCGCGCCGCCGCGGACTCACTCCACCGAGCAACTCCACTCGAAAATCATCCACTCCTCCCACTCGCAACGATGGCCAAGGCTAGCTGGGCGGGTTCCTCCGTCACCAAGGCCAATCTCGCCTGGCTCGTGACCAGCAGAAGGGTTCCCCCCGGCGTGGAGTGCCGGGCACCCGACGACGAGGTTGTGCCAACTCCACAAGACGGCGAGCGGGTGGTCTTCATGTCGCACTTCGAGCGCGGCTTTGGACTGCCCGCCTCCGACTTCCTGCGCAAATTCCTCGACCACTTCGGGCTGCAGATGCATCATCTGCCGCCCAACGCGGTCGTCTTCCTCGCCTACCACGCCGTGGTCTGCGAGGCTTTCCTCGGCATCAGGCCTACGACTGATACGTGGCTCAGGTACTTTAATCTCCGACAACAGTCAGTCGGGAAGAAAGACGGTGCAGGCATCGGCCGCGCCACCGACACGGGCTGTGCCATGATGGTGCAGCGGACCGGGACGAATCATCCCCGCATCCAGGGGCTGGATTCCTGCCGAATGTGGCAGCAGACATTCTTCTATGTCAAGAATGTCCCCGCCACGGAAGGAGGTGCGGTTGATGATCGAATCAACCTGCCCGCTTGGAGGAATCGTGCTCCACTCGGGTCGAACTGGAAGGAGAAGCCCACCATTGACGAGATCGCCGTCGAGGTAGAAGACAGACTCGGCGAGCTGAAGAAACTGGGCCTCAAGAACGATGACCCGGTGGTGTGCTGGATCAAGCGCCGAGTACTCCCTCTGCAGGAGCGCTGCCATCTCATGTGTTACATGGGAGGCACCCGCGACTGCACCAGGACCACCACCATCGAAATCGACGATGCCGATGTTGCCTATCATGCCAGGAACATGCTGAAGACAAGCCTTACCGAGAAGTGGCGGTACGGTTTCGTCCCGTACAGCCGCACGCAACCGATTGCCCGGGTACGCTGTTCCTACTCTGCTTTCGCCTCTGCTTCCCGAGTAGATAACTTCCATTTCCGCCCCGACTAGCAATCACTTGGTGCACCGAGTAGGGCACTTAGTCGACTCGCGCTTAGGCTTAGTATGATTTATGTTTGCACGCCTATCCGGGTAGAACACTTAGAAAACTGCATAGGCTTAGTGTGCTTTGTGTTTGCACGCCTATCCGAGTAGAGTTCCATCCTGATACTCGGTTAACTTATTATCCTTCTCTGTCTTTCAGACTCTTACTCGACAGTTGATTGAGAGTCGCGAAGTTTTCGAGGACAACTGGTTCGCCGATCGCGAGGAGGATGACATGCTGCCCTCTGATGACGCGGAACAGAGCAGCCCCGCTCCTGACAAGCGCGATGCTCTCCGCACTTGGTCGGATGAAGGCTCTCACGGTATTGTTATTTTCATCTTGTTTGCTTCCGAGAAGCACCAACCCCTTGCATTGCTGTTCCTGATTCTTCCTTCTTCTCTTTTGAATTTCTCAGATGAGGCCGCTGCGGAGAAGGACGACGAGGATGAGGGTGAGAACGAGGGCGATGCGCCCCTCGTCGTCCAACCTCTGTCTACTGCCCCTCCCGAAACCCGCAAGCGGACCGGGAGCGAAGCACAGGCACCTCCAGCCAAGAAGAGGAAGCCCGCCGAGAAGGAGGAGGCCGCCGAGAAGAAGAAGAAGGTTACTAAATCCACCACTGCGTGAGTTCTTGCGTAGTACTGGTTTCCTCCAAATCTTCTTCCAATCCCTGATCTCTTTCTTCTCTGCAGTCCTGCCATGGATGCGAACGCAGCCCTCGCGTCCGACCAAGCCCAGAAGAAACCAGTACCTCTGGTCAACCTGGACGATGATGATGAGGATCGCGACGCCAATGCTGCTGCTGCCAATCCAGCACAAGGAGCAGCGTCAGAACCAGCAGCACAGGACACCGCCGTCCACGACGAGAGACCCCCTTCTCCTCCGGCTAGCAACGCCGAGGAGAACCAAGAACAAGAAATGCAAGACGCCGCCGCCCTTGATGGGCCAGAAGTAGAACGGGAGCAGCCCACCACCGAGGCTGCCGCACAAGAGAACATCACTGCCGAGCAGCTGACGACAGACGACACCGCCGCGGATGCTACCATAGCAGATGTTTACCCACTGCCAGGCAGCGCACCGAGTGGTGTTCTGCCAGGAGCTGCAGCGGCGCCACCAACTGCGCAAGGCCCTACGCCACCAACTGCGCAAGGCCCTACACCACCAACTTCCTCCTCGTCTCCACAGAGCAAGGACACATCCAGCCCTCCTGGGCGAGCAGCCAAGCAACAGGCCCTTGATGCTCTGAGGGATTACTGCTCCAAGAAAGGCCTTTCTGAGAAGGAGACTGCCGATAAGGTGGCTGCTGAGGAGGCCAAGGCCAAGGAGGAAGCCGCCGAGAAGGTCAAAGCTGAGAAAGAAGCTGCTGAGAGAGCCAAGGCCGAGCAGAAGAAGGTCAGGGCTGAGCAGAAGAAGGCCGAGAAGCAAGCTGCCGATAAAGCAGTCGCCGAGAAGGCAAAGGCCAAGACTGAGGGGAAGAAACCCGAGGATCCCGAGAAGCAGGAAATCGAGAAGGAGCGAACGAAGAAAAGGGCCAGAGAGCAAGGCGCATCCGCAGGCGGAGCACTCGTGATCCGCGACTCCGGCCCGATTCCTGCTGCGCTCTCTGCGGACGCTCGCGCTGCTGGCCAGCCTTGCTACCCGGAGTACATGATCGAGGTTAGCCAACAGCACACCATCGGCTTCCCTCCCCAAGATAAAGCTGTAGCTATTCAGAAGGGGAGGAAAGCTGTAGCCAGGAATACTCCTCCCTTCGATCCAGCTCAAAACAAACCCGTCAATATTGCTTCTCGGGGAGCCCAAGACAAGCCAATAACCTCCAAGGGTCTTGAGCAGGTACTGGACACTGTTGGCCACATCAGCGCCAAGTGGGACAGCAGGGTTCTCGGAGAGGAGAAGTGGCACGGCTTGACCCTTGGCTCCATCGACCACTACCGCGTGGAGTGGAACAAGATCGACCTGGGACACCAGCCCATGTCCGTCTCCACTGATACCGCAACCCTCGCAGCCAAGATGTTCTTGCACCGCAAGAACGCCGAAGACATCGAACAGAGCTACGCAGTAAGTCTTTTTTGCCTTTCCCGAGTTGAATTTTCTTCTCTTCTACTCGCCTTTCTTCTTTCTTACCATCACCCCCAGTCCCCAAGATTTGGGTCGAGTAGGTGGATACTCTCCGAGTAGCCTCCTACTCGGGCCGAATCTTCTCTGCTTTGTCTAACTCATTTTCTTCTCGGTTTTCAGGATAGCGTTCTTAAGCGGACCAACTTATACCGCATCCTTCTCTGGAACCACTCCATCGCCAGGAGGCGTATCGCCGTACTGGAGAAGGAGAAAGCAATGGCCGAGGCCGCTAGCAAAGATGCTACCACCAGCACCCAACAGCTGGCTGAAGTGCAAGGTACGCCTTTAGCTACGCGGTTTCTGCGTTTTATGTTTACGCCCGCTTCTGCTTTCTCACGCGCTAACCTTTCCTTCTCTGCAGACAAACTGAAGGCCTTGGCCGATGAGCATGAGAAATGCCGCAGTTTCGTGGCGAACGCCGAGGCCACCATAAAGAAACTTGAAGGTGAGTTTGCTGTTTACTCGGTGTGACCTTGAGTTTGGTTCTTCTCTGCCCGTTTACTGACCTCATCTTATATTTTCGCAAAAGATTATAAGTCATTTGCTGAGGCGCACCAAGATTGCGTCAAGCCAGCAGAGATGGAGAAACAGCTATCCGACCAGGCCATTACCCTGGTGAAGGACCATACCACCGAGATGGAGAAGCTGCAGCTCCAGCTCCAGAAGGCACTCCAAGATGCCGTGAAGATTGGCGCCGAGAGGGATACGGCCATCGCTGAGAAAGCCAAGGCCGAGACCACTTTCAAGGCCAAGGAGAGGGCCCTCGAGGCTGAATGCGAGACTCTGAAGAAGACCAATGCTGATCTTTTTGCTCAGATGGACACCCTGCGCCAGATCCAATCAAAGCACATTAGCAACGAGGAATCTTGGAGAACCAAGCTGCAGCAGCTGCGCCGCCAACTGATCGGTAAGTTCTTTTCTTCATTGCATCTTTTCTTCTCGGTCTTATTCCTTCTCGGCTTCCTTTTTTCTTTCTCGGTTTTTGATCTTGCCACTTGCTATTTCAGATATCTGGCCTCGTCTTGAGTCTACCTCTGCGCCCACGATAGCCAAGGCCCGAGCAGTTCGCCTTTCGCTGGGTGAGCCGATTGACACCAGGGCTGATATCGAGGACAGCTTGCTGGTGCTCAAAGGTTACTTCGAACAGCTGGCCGGCTGCGGGACTGATTTGATGCATGCGGGCTTTGAGCTCCACCGGCTGTTCTGGCCTCATGATCCTGAGCCAAAAAGCATGCGGGAGCTCGCCCTCAAGCTGGAGAACGTGAAGGCCGAGTTGAAAAAGTGGCGAGCCTCCGGAGCCCGTGCTGGTGCGGACGTGATGCTTCTCTGCATTGCGTCCTGGTATGAGAACCTGGATATGCAGCTTATCCGCGGGAAGCGCAATAACTCCAAGTGGGAGACTGATGCCGATAGCGTGGCCTTGCGCAAGCAGATTGCATATGATGTCGCAGAATGCGCCGAGACGACACCGAGTACGAGGATGAAGAAGATGATGACGAGGAGGAAGAGCTTGGTGACTTCTTCGAATCTCCCAAGGGCAAGGCCGGGAAGGGAAAATCTGCCGTTGTCGCGAGTAGCGATGAAGACGAAGGGGCGCACATCGACAGCGAGCCACTCGACTTCGGCACCTCCTCAGGTGCTGCTCTCGACGACACAGTGCCCCCTCCTGGCCACGCTTCCTGCTCCTCCTCGGCTCCAGGACCCGTCTCGGTGGCCACGGCCACTTCCGAGCAGGCGGCCACCCAGGGGGATGCCGAGATGGAGGAATCCGCCGCCGTGCAGACGGAGACGGATGCCGGCCACGCCAGCACCGAAGGAACAGCCGCCACGACTGCCACCGAAGAAGCTGCTGCAAGGACCGCCGCCGAGGAAACATCAGCCAAGGCCAGCGCCGAGAACAACGCCTCCTCATCTTGAAACAACCTGCATTTTCTTTCAAACTTGAACACTTATCAGATCCCCGGGATGCCGGGAGCAGATGTAACAGACTACCTTTATCTTGCTTGCTACTCAGTTTTTATGCCCACTTTGTTTATGTTGTCATTAATCAATTTGAACGACACTAGCTTAATGCCGAGTTGTGTTTCCATGCGAGTCCCCGAGTAGCATTTCTTATTCACCCTGTCTTTTCATCTCTGCTCTACCTGCGACTTGTCGCTTGTTTGGTATTCGAGTCACAAGAATCAAGGAACAAGGCTGCAAGTACTTAGCCGCTAGAAACAATCATGGTAACGCAGCTCACCACCTAGCCGAGAAGACGAAGACAGGGAACAAAAAGTAACCGACAATCTATTCGGTTCCTGCACTCTTTCTTCCTTAGCGATTTTCATGTGCTCATTGACCTTTTGCTTGTTCTCTTGCTTGCCATGAAGCCGGGTTTCGGACAGCAGCAGAGTCGAAGAGTTGGCATATAGGTTTAAACACAGTACTCAATGCACTTATGAGTTCTGAAGTGGAGCAACCGAATAGACAAAGGAACAAACCGAGTAAGACAAACACTTAGAGCAATTTTGGGCGAGGGCAGTCCCCGAGAACAATTTTAGATTGCAGAGTAGAATTTCAACTCCGATGAGAGGGTACATACACATCTTTGCTTACGAATGAAAACGACGAAGTAGAGCTACATTCCAGGGACGCTTGGTTTCCTCTCCAGCTTTATCTGCCCTGTTCGCCTGTGATGGGCGCACATCTACAAGATAGTACGCATCATTGTGCAGCGCTTTGCTCACAATGAAGGGCCCTTCCCATGGAGGAGACAACTTGTGCATTCCGGCTGTGCGTTGCACCAGCCTAAGGACCATGTCTCCTTCTCGGAAAACCCTTGGGTTCACCTTTCGGCTATGATAGCGCCGCAGGTTTTGCTGGTAGATAGCCGAACGTGACAGAGTCAGCTCTCTTGCTTCTTCAAGCAGGTCAACGTCGTCTTCTCGAGCTTCTCTCGCCTCCACCTCAGTGTAGAGGGCTACTCGGGGGGAGTCATGCTCTAAGTCTATTGGCAACACGGCCTCAGCCCCGTATACCAAGAAGAATGGCGTGTAGCCGGTTGACCGGTTAGGGGTAGTCCTTAGACTCCACAACACCGCTGGCAACTCTTCTAACCAACACCCAGGTGTTTTCAGCAGTGGCTCAATCAGCCTCGGCTTGATCCCTGCCAGTACCATCCCATTTGCTCTCTCAACTTGCCCATTGGAGGCAGGGTGCGCGACTGACGCAACGTCTAGTCGGATATGCTTATCTCTGCAGAATCGCACCATTGCCCCCTCTGCAAAGTTGGTGCCATTGTCGGTGATGATACTGTGCGGGTAGCCGTATCTCATGATCACATCCTTCACAAATTTCACAGCTGTGACCCCATCGCACTTCCGAATAGGTTTCACCTCGATCCACTTGGTGAACTTGTCCACCATGACCAAGATATGTGTCATATTGCCCTTAGCCGGCTTGAAAGGACCAACCATATCCAAGCACCAAACAGCAAATGGCCATGTGATAGGAATTGTTTTCAACTCGGAAGCTGGCATGTGAATCTTACTTGCGAACATCTGGCAGCCGGCGCACTTTCTCACGATATCTTCAGCTTGCTGCAGTGCAGTGAGCCAGTAGAAGCCATGCCGAAAAGCTTTTTTGACCAAAGCCCGAGAAGAGGCGTGATGCCCACATTCCCCTTGATGTATTTCTACCAGGATTTCTTCTCCTTCCTCTGGGCTCACACAGCGTTGCAGCACACCAGTGGCACTTCTCTTGTGCAGCACATCTCGGACTATGGTGTAGCCCTTGGACCTTCTCTGAATCTGCCTCGCAGTCACCTCATCTGCAGGTAAAGTGCCGTCCCTTAGAAAGGATAATATGGGCATTGCCCAACTCGGTGTCTCCCGCACGGGAAACACTGGTTCGTCCATTTCCATTGGAACAGGCTCTGGTGGTTGCACAGGAGGAGTAGGAGCGCTTCTCTGCAGCCCAGACCGATTGGCGAGAACTTCTTCAATGAATGCAACAGCTTCTGGGTTGAGGGCGGCAGTCCCCGAGTAAGGAGTGGCAGTCCCCGAGTAAGGAATGGCAGTCCCCGAGTAGGGAATGGCAGTCCCCGAGTAGGGAGCAGCAGTCCCCGAGTAGGGAGCGGCAGTCCCCGAGTAGGGAATGGCAGTCCCCGAGTAGAGGACGGCAGTCCCCGGGTTCCCTGCAGCACTCTCCCAGTCAATCTCCATTGGGTCAGATTCTTCACTTGGCAGAGAAGGGACAAAGATGGATTCCGAGTTGGGGGAAGGCTTGATGGATGGCTTCCTCAAATGCTCCAAGGCAATCCCTGCCGGGATGGATTGCCGAGAAGATCCCAACTTGGATAGCTCGTCTGCTGCTTCGTTCTCTGCTCGGTGAATGTGCTGGAACTCACAGCCTTCGAAAAAGCCAGTCATTGACTGCACCAGGAAGCGATACGACGCCATGTTGGCATCCAAAGCATCCCAGGTACCTGAGACTTGCTGCACCACCAGATCTGAGTCGCCATAGCAGATAATGCGCTGCACACCAACCTCCTTTGCTACTCGCAAACCATGCACAACTGCCTCGTACTCGGCTACATTGTTGGATGCCTTGAAATGAATCTGCAACACATACTTGAGCTGATCCCGCTTGGGTGACGTAAGCACAACGCCAGCACCAAGGCCTTCTTTCACCTTTGAGCCATCAAAGTGCATCTTCCAATAGTTGGAAACTGGAGCAGGAGGTTCATATTGCATCTCGGCCCAGTCCACAAGAAATTCCGCCAGTACCTGAGATTTGATTGCTTCTCTTCTCGTATACGCGGGAGCGTACGCGGCTAGCTCAATCGCCCACTTGGCTACTCTGCCACTCGCCTCTTTGTTTCCCATGATGTCCGAGATGGGAGCAGAGCTCACAACAGTGATGGGGTGCTCCTGGAAGTAATGTTTCAGCTTCCTGGCGCCCAGGTACACACCATATGTCATCTTCTGGTAATGTGGGTAGTTTTGCTTGGAACTGGACAGCACTTCACTGAGATAATAGACTGGGCGCTGCACACTCTTGCCCTCTTCTTCTCGCTCCACCACTATCACCACGCTGACTACTCGGTTAGTCGCGGCAATGTACAGCAGCATAGGCTCCTTGGGTAGCGGACTAGCCAAGACAGGAGCGCTAGCCAGCATTGCTTTCAGCTCATTGAATGCCACGTCCGCTTGCGGAGTCCAGACAAACTTGTCGCTTTTCTTCATCAGCTGGTACAGAGGCAAAGCCTTCTCGCCCATTCGGCCTAGAAAGCGGCTCAGAGATGCCAGACAACCCGTGAACTTCTGCACATCCTTCAACGATCTCGGCAAAGACATGCTCTCAATAGCTTTTATCTTAGACGGATTGGCTTCAATGCCCCGACTAGAAACCAGAAAACCGAGTAGCTTTCCAGCTGGTACACCAAAGGTGCACTTACTCGGATTCAGTTTCATTTTGTACCTGCGTAGGTTAGCAAAGGTTTCCTCCAGGTCGGCAAGCAGAGTATGTGTTTTATTCGTTTTGATGACAATGTCATCTACGTACACCTGCACATTCTTGCCGAGCTGGTCATGCAAGCATTTCTGCATGCATCTCTGATAGGTTGCACCCGCATTCCTCAGGCCAAAACACATGACACGATAGCAATAAGCCCCGTACGGGGTAATGAAAGCAGTCTTTATTTGATCAGCAGGGTTGAGTGCAATCTGGTGAAAACCAGAGTAGGCATCTATGAAAGACAACAGTTCACAGCCGGCAGTGGAATCGATCACCTGATCGATGCGAGGTAGCGGGAAAGGATCCTTGGGGCATGCCTTGTTCAAGTCGGTGTAGTCGACGCACATGCGCCATGCGGTGGCAGCCTTGGGATCTTCCTTTTTCTTCTCGACCATGACCGGGTTGGCCAACCAGTCCGGGTGCAGCACCTCCATGATGAAGTTACTGATCAGCAGCTTGGTGATTTGATCACCGATGGCCTTCCTTCTCTCATCCCCGAAGCGGCGTAAAGCCTGCTTCACGGGCTTGGCGTCAGGACGCACATGCAAAGAGTGCTCAACCAACTCCCTCGGGACTCCTGGTAGATCTTCATTGGTCCAGGCGAAAACATCCCGATTCTCACGGAGGAAGTGGATGAGCGCGCTTTCCTATTTCTCCGCCAACCCGGCACCAATGATGGCCACGCGCTCCGGGAACTCGGGGTCAACCTGGACTGTCTTGGTCTCCTTGGCAGCTTGGAAAGCGGTACCATGCTGAGTACTCGGCACACCTTGTGCGCCAGCTTGTGCGGACTGAGCCATGGCCACCACCTCGTACATCTTCTTCTTCTCGGCAGCAATCACCATTGATTCCGCCAGCTGGGAGCTAGCAGAGGCACACTCCATGGACTTCTTGTAATCTCCCGAGATGGTGATGATGCCATTGGGACCAGGGATCTTCATCTTCAGATAAGCCACATGCGTAGAGGCCATGAACTTGCTCAGAGCAGGCCTGCCGAGTAGAGCATGATAGGGGCTCTGATGATCCACCACCTCGAACTGCAGGCGCTCTGTGCGGCAGTTCTCCCGAGTACCGAATAGCACGTCAATCCATACTCGGCCAATCGGATTGCACGAGATCCCGGGCACAATGCCATGGAAGGTGGTCTTGCTAGGCAGCATCATGTTCTCGGCCAGGCCAAGCTTCTCGAGTGTGTCCTTGTACACGATGTTGATGCTGCTGCCGTTGTCGATCAGCACCTTGCTGAACCTCACATTCTTCTCGGGGCCCAGGAAGGTGGGATCCAGCACCAAGGCATAGGTACCCGGATTGGGCATCACCTTGGGGTGATCTGCCCGAGTCCACCTGATCTCCTGGTCGCACCAGTACATGTAGTGAGGGACAGCAGGAATCACTGCGTTGACCTCCATGGCCCGCCTGTGCTGTGACTGCTTGTCGACTGCCTCAGAAGTGAAGATCATGTAGCTCTCATGATGCTCTTGGTACTGGTTAGGGCCATTGCCCCCATTGTTGCCATTGTTGCCATTGTTGTTGCCCTGATAGTTGTTGTTGCCTCTGTTGTTGTTGTTGCGGTTGTAGTTGTTGTTGTTGTTGCGGTATCTCTCGTTGTTGAAGTTCCGGTTGGCTCCTAAAGCCACCTGGTTCACATTCTCTCTTCTCGGATAAACTGGCGGCCGAGTTGCGGGAGCGCGAGTAGGCTGAACAGTAGCATTGGCAGCTGGCAGAGGAGGAGGAGGAGGCAAGCCATCACTCTTGATCACATCCCACCACTCGAACTGCCGAGTAGTGTGGTTAGCAGGCCTCGAGGGATGATGAGTGTGAAAGCTGCATGGGCCATCCTTCATGTCATCGAAGACAAACTTCTTCGGCTGCTCGGAGTTCCCGCTACCCGGCTGTGCAGTGCGGAACGGTTTCTTGTTGCCTTGGCCCTGGTTCTGGTTCTGCCCGTAGGCTCCAGCAGGTTTCTGCCTTTGGCCACCACCGCCTCCGACATTTACTGCATTCACCTCCTCGGGATCATACCGGTTATCTACTCGGCGCTTGTTGCGGAACTCGTTGCGCTTGCTGCTGTTGAAGTTTCTTCTCGGCTCGGAGGAATCCATCAGTGGCTGAGTAGGATCTCCGAGTGCGTACTGATCCGCAATCTTGATGGTCTCGGCCAAGGTGTTCGGCATCTCCCTCTGCAATCTTTGCCAAAGCATGCTGCCATGTCGGCAACCCTGCGCAAACCAAGTGATGGCCTGTGCCTCATTCACACCCTCACAGGTGTTCCTCAAGGTGCTCCACCGAGTAAGGTACTCGCGGTCCGTCTCGTCTTCTCGCTGCCGGCAAGCCGACAACTGCTGTGGCCTATTCGGCCTCTTGTAGGTGCTGGTGAAGTTGCTAACGAATGCGTCCGAGAAGTCCAGCCAGCAGTTAATGCTATGCTTGGGCAAGTTGTTGAGCCAAGTGCGAGCTGGACCCTCTAGCATCTGCGGCACATAACGCACCGCCCATCTCCTGTTGCCACCCGCAATGTGAACCGCGGTGACGTAATCATTGAGCCAATCTTCAGGCTTGGTGCTACCATTGTAGCTCTTGGTGCCTCTTCCAAGCTGGAAGCCCTTCACGGAAGGCTCGTTCATGATGCGCGGGCCAAAGCACTCGGGGCCAGGAGGACCCGTGCTCTCGAGCCGCGCCGACAAGCTGAGACGATCCAACTGGTGCCTTGCATCTCCAGGCGCCAACACGCGCTCACCAACACGGTCATGAATGTCATAACCGGCCATCTCCATGGCCGAGTAGCCATCATCATACCTATCCACCTGCATTGCTGCGGGCTGCTCCACCGGGTTGGCGACTGGTGCCATCGGGCGCGGCTGCTGCCTCTGCCGAGCAGGCGGAGCTGCGGGTTGCCGAGAAGTACCCGGACGCGCGGCTTCTCGGGGACGGCTTTGAGCTTGATGGGCTTGAGAGCCTGCTCTTGCAGCGTTGTGTTCCTGCCCGGGCTGCTGCGGCACAGCAACCTGTTTCGCGGCAGCAGCCGGGTCATACACCTGCATCTGCCTGTCTCTACCCGAACGCCCGCTGCGGCTCTTCTCGCGGCTAGGATGCGGAGATGAGGCTTGATCGTTAGATCTTGCCGCATGCGAGTGAACCACCTGCGAAGCTCCAGCTCCCGGGTTGGCCTTGCGGAACTCCTCGTTCTGCCTGGCGGCCTCCAGCACCAACTCGTTGAGCCTTTCCTGCTGCCTGAGACGCGCCTCTCCATCTAGGCGCGGCAACTCGGCAGCCACAGCCTGCGCGGCTCTGAGCGTCTTGGCGGGCGTGCTGTACCTTGGCCTTGTGAAGGTGTTCGCGGTAGCCGACTGTGCGGGCTCCTCCGCGACAGTCGCCATCTCGGCGCCCAGGTTGCGCCGCGTAGCACCTACTCTGCTAGGCCTCCTGGCCACCGGCGTGAAGCCGTGAGCCTTGTTGTACTCAAGCTGGTCTAGACTCAGCTCGAGCCTGATCTTCTCCAACTCCGCCTGCTCGGCGAGCAGCTCCTGGCGTTGCCGCTCGAGCTGCTCCCTCGCGGCTAGGAGCTCGACGTCGGTGGGAGTGGGCATGCCAGTTCGCGCAGCTGACGCGGGGATGACCGTAGACGTGGAAGGCGGCAGGTTGCTCTCCTTCTCGTAGGGCCGGTGGGTCCTGCCACCCGCGGGCGGGTCGTCAACCTCCTCGACGACGGCCGCAGCGCCAGTAGCAGCTGCGCCAGTGTCTGCCGCCAAGCCCGTCACCATCACCTCAGCGCAGCATGCAGAGCTGCGTGCCGGCCTTCCGCGAGCTGCAACCACCGCGGGAGGATCCTCCGCGTCCTGCACTAGCTCGGGGTAGGCGCTGTTGGCGACGATGGCGACGTAGACGAGATGCGAGCCGAAGGAGATCACCGAGCCGCCCTCCGGCATGGCCATGCCACCGAAACAGCCGGCGTTGTCGGTGACGAAGTCGAAAGAGCCGAATCTGTGGACAAGGCCACAAACTACGCGCTCCGCAGATGAAGATCCCGTCCGAACCGAAACTCCAGCCAGCGCCGCTGGTTGCCCCACGGTGGGCGCCAACTGTCGTGGTGGTGTCACGGCAGATGCCATGGGATGGCTAAAGATGTGGGGACGATGGACGCTGGAGGTGTCCGGGGAGGGATCACGCGACGAGTAGCCGCGTGAGGTGAGATCCACACAACACAAACAACACGATGTACCCAGGTTCAGGGCCCTCGTGAGGAGGTAAAACCCCTACTCCTGCCTTTCTCTATGTATTACGATGTCTCTCCGAGTAGCTACAGTACAAATGGTAACGCTACCGAGTATCCCCTTGCCCCTCTCCGAGTAGAGCTAGGTCAAGTACTTAGGGTTTCTAGGGTTCACTATGAGTCTGTGTGTGAGCATGGAATGAGATCGTCCCTCTCGCAGGAGGCGGCGGGGCACCTTATATACATGGTGCCCTAGCCGGATACGTCCAAATCTGGACAAGTGTCGACATAGTGTCCACACTGTCCTTTCTCCGAGTACCCGCTGACAGCTTTGGTCGTTGATCTTGGCTGCTTCTGTAAAGTCGTTGGGCAAAACTAGGGGATAGACTGGTATCACTGTACCTAGTCACAGAGTAGGCCCCCCTTATCCTGCCACGGCCTGCTTCCATGCTGTCACTGTCAGACAGACCGTCCCCACGTGAACAGTAGTTCGAATGCTGCCAAGTACGGACCCAGGATACGCGGGATCCTGTGTCAGAACGGCTCCTTTGACTTCCTGGCCCGAGTAGTTTCCCGCCAAAGGTTCCCGCCAATTGTACTCGGGCCAAACCTTCTACTCGACAGGGTAGAACTTGACTGGTATCTCCTTCTGGTCATCTTGAGGTGAGACCGGGTAGCAGTCGACCGGGTAGCGAGTACCCGGTAGTCGGCTACTCGACCAAACCTCTCTTCTGTAAGCGGCCTTTACCACCTGTCTTTACCCTACTCGGGGGTAACCCCCCGACACACCTCGCTGTAGGGCTGCTACGAGTGTGACAGGTCGATGCTCTAGCCACTTGGCGAAGAGGTGCGCGGTGTTTTCGCGCCATTTATGAGCACTACGGCTGGATTCTTTGGTTCTTCCCGCGTAGTGCTTGATGAAGGAGAGGACTCTGCTCTTTCTGCTATAAAAAGGGTAGTTGTGTTCCTCCAAATCTCACCTCACGATGAGCTTCATTTCCCAGTTAATCAATGACTTCTTTAAGGAGTACGTCTCTCTGCTCGAGCGAGCAAATTTCTTGGAGCACTTCCTCATCGTGCTATCTTTCAGCTGCTGCTTGGTGGGATCGGTCACAGTGATCCTGTTAGCCATGTTTTTCGTATGCTGGGACATCCACGACTGGTGGTATGGTATCCGGACCAAGACCGTGGTTGAAGAAAGACGAGTGGTGGCGCCGGTGGTTGCGCCAGTGGAGGCTCACGCTGGTGGCACTAAGCCTGGAAGACTGGAGGGAATCCGTCGTCGACTGACTCGGGGTTCTGCCTCAGGTGAGGGTAGCTCACCTTCAGACTAGGCTCTCACTTGTGAGAGGGTCTGGTAAGGTTAGGGTATACACCAAAGTAGGTGTAGTGGTCTGTGCTGGAAAACAGACTTGTATCTTGTTTTCTTATAATGTTTTCCTGTTGGTGTAATCTGATTTCCGGAGCAATGTATCTCTTTGGAGTTCCGATAGACTTGTAGTTCTATCAACTCTTGTAAGACGGCAACAACTTTTTTTGTGGCAAAAGCTTAATTTACCTTGGAGGGTGGTATACCAAAGATTTGATGGAGGTTTTGGTTAGTATCGTTTAGATTTTATTTAGTCCGACGTGACACTTCTAGTGTTCCATTTACGTCGGGTTTCTCAGGGTATAACGACAAGCAAGCAAAAGGGTTTCACAGGTTTGGTTCGAAAACGTACCATTGGCATGAGTTGCAGATGCCTCTGCAACCTCATCTTGGTCTCGAGGTCCACTCATCAGATTCTTTCGTCTCTTATGCGATGGACCTTGGCGTTCTTGGGGTTCATCAGGATGAGCTAGAATATGGTGCTTCTTGGGACAATCACGAGAAAAGTGTCCTTCCTGTCCACAGGTAAAACAACCCGTGGTTCTAGGCTGACCTTCACACGCCTTCTTGAAGATTGTGGCATTGCAGGCAACACGCTGCGAGGCACCCATGAACTAGTTTCTCTTGGTGTCACTGTCTTTCTTTTGCGGCTTTCTCCAGCAAGCAGTTGCTGGTATTCTCTCATAAGGAAAGCAGTATCCTCAGCATTCGTGGTGACAAGCTGAGTCAACTGTTCCAGGGCAACACGGGTGGCAAAGAATTCAGCACGAGGGGCTTCACTTCCTTCCCTCAGCAGAGCAAACAGTTGAGCAACTGTCGGCTCGGGTGATGGAGGTAGATTGCTGGCCATGCTGAAGACAAGGAACGGTGTAAGGTCAAAACAACTAAAGGTGGTCCTCTTTTGAAAACTGGTGACACATACCGGCTCATAACGGAGATGAGAACGATATGCACCACAACAACGAGCAAATGTTGAAGAAACAAACGCCAACTCAAACCAAGATTGACATATGCATGGAACAGAGTCTTAACAAGCACACTTTAACTTAAGGGTTCTCAAGGC
Source organism: Alopecurus myosuroides (assembly GCA_028641055.1). NCBI lineage: Eukaryota > Viridiplantae > Streptophyta > Magnoliopsida > Poales > Poaceae > Alopecurus > Alopecurus myosuroides. The sequence goes on from CM054062.1 coordinate 122,558,743, forward strand.
TAAGCATAAGGCTTATAACACAGCGAGCGCACACAAAGCTCTAACAGAGTTCACACCATACAGACAAACAAGCGTCTCAGAGGGGATTACACAACTCCTAACATCCTGGGGCAAACCTAAGTGATCGAGAAAGCGCGTAGTTGTTCCTCCAGCTCTTCCACTCTAGCCTTGCTGGCTGCAAGCTGAAGCTGAAGGGCTCTCACTCGTGTGCGGTGCTGGGAGTCAGTGTACTTCATTGTCTTCTTCAGTACCTTGAGACGACGCTCGGTAACCGAAGATGCACCAAGACTGGCTTCTAGTTGGTCTATCTCTCTTCCTCGGAGGTCATGATCTGCCCTTACTCTATCAAGGGAGAGTTGGGTGTTGTACAGCTGTCCCTCCAGGTGCTGGAAGTGACGAGCAAACACAAAGTCTCCAGTGACTTCTACTGGCCTGTCATCCTCATCTCGCCTTCCAAAGTACCTATAAGGGGTTCCTGCAAACTTGTCGCGAAAGACGTTCGCGAGCTTGGCAATGACCAGCTGCATTAAACTAAGGATGCCATCTTCCCAACTGCTCTCCACCACTTCCCAAATGATCTCTGGGGTTGACGGTGCTAGCAGAGGTGCACGGATGGTGCAGACAACCAACCAGGACAATTCTCGTCCATCATGGTGAATCTGGGCTCCCTTCAACTCAGGTGTGGGACGACCGATAAGATGAGCCATCTTGATCAAATCCTCCTCAAAACGGCGGTAGCAAGGTGCATGCGATCCCAGCCGGAAGGACTTGGTGAAAATAACTTCCATCTACACAAGATTTTAAAGAGGGTTAAGTTAGGTAATAGTGTGCAGAATTTTAAAATGCTCCCTTTTTAACTTGAGTGTAAGTAGAGTATTTCTTGAAACACAGAGGGGATGGAGTATAGAACCCTTTTGAAAAATAGTCAGCTTTAATGATCTGGTTTGGTTTACTTCTGTTGTCAGGGTACCAGCTAACGTCCATGCTAACTAAGGTCTCCTAAGGTCAGGATAGCTCTGATACCAACTCTGTAGGGCCTGCCCATCGAACCACTGTTCAAGGACACCCCTGATATGCATACATTCACGATCCCAGGAATTCAGTCGTGAACAACATATCAAGCTGGTACACAGATACAATATCCATTACACGGTTACACAACACTTACAAGGACACATGGTCACATGACCCAGACTACACGGTTGTCACGCAGGACAACACACAACACACACACAGCGGAAGACTAAACGCACACATAACGTGGTAAAGCCCAAGTCACGCCTTCACCTACAGGCTGCTGACCCGGAGACGATCCTAGTTCGCAAAGCCATCAGCTCCGTACTCTTCTTCGTTGGTCTTCTTCTGAGACTCCCTCTCAAAATCTGGCAAGTAGATACCAGGGGCGAAACCATAATGAGTACATTTGAATGTACTCAGCAAGACATCCATCATGTAACTTACCAAGGATGCAAGAATGCTTATATGGTGTAATAGGTAGGCTATACGTAGGGTTCACTACCAATGGTGTTCATATAGGATGACACCATAGTTGCAGTCAGGTTAATCTGTATCTTCGCTGAAGAAGATACTTCAGAAGAAAATAGTATAGCTTTGTTTCTCTTGTCGATATCGCATGTACAAGAGGTTTGGTGAAAACTTTGTTAAAAGAGAGTTTTCTCCTTGCAAAACTTCCTGGAAAAAATCAGTTTCCAGATGTTTGCTTAGAGAGGAAAGATTTTCTCTGCAAAAATTCTTGTAAAACAACTCCTGGCTTTTCATCATCGGTACCTCCATGGTACAAGGTTTTTCTTCTTTTCCGAACTTCCCGAGTTCAAGACTCCTTTTTAAATCATCTTTTTGAAAACATTGACACAATGCTAGCTACATGGCCATTCAACTGTCCATATCCGAGGACGCGGCTTCTTCGATAAAGTTGTACTCTGCAGAGGTGTACACATCCACCAGATTCAGTACACCTGCCGTGAACAATCATGGACTGTAACAACAGTTTGTGAAACATCAGATCACCGATCATAACTTTCCACTATGTTCAAGCTAGAATGTGTCTATCTCTCAGTTGAGTTTTACCGGTCATCCCCGGCACCGAGCTAATCCCCGCCAGCCAGGATGCCTCAACTGACGCGACCGGAGGGAAACTTAATCCCGCACTTTTTATGTCTCAACATTGGGAGTTTTGGCGACAATCGGTTCAAGGGATCCCGTCCCTTATAGCATTTGAGATAGAACACACACTAACAAGGACAAACTTCCAGTTAAGCCCCGTGCCCATGTTCGGGTAGGGTGGCAGTACGGTAAAGGTTGTCCGGCGAAGACTAGGTTATGTGTCATTTTTGAAAAACACTATTTTCCCAAAAATGACCACTTCCTCATTCATCCGGAGAATAAGGATCCCCCTTTTCTTCCGGGTTTTCCATAAAGCCTTTGTTTTGTAAAAACAAAATTTTAAGGTGTCCAATTAGGGACTAATATATCTGATGGTAATAAATACCATATGGTGGCTTATGGGCTTGGTAACACCAAGTATCAACTACTGGCATAGTAATATTATATATATAATAGAAGTGATACTCACTTCAAAAAAAATAGTTTTTGGAAATCAAAATTTTGTAAAACTTTTCAGAAGTAAAACATGCATGATAGATAATGATAAGTGTAATATCAGCAAGCATCAGGATGGCTTGCCTCAAGTCTCTTAATGTCCCTGGCCTTGAAGTAGCTTGAACTTGACGCACAGCTCCACAACTTCTTTTTCTTCTTCTTCGTTTTCTAGCGTCGTAAAAGTTACAAGACACACACTCAGGTCTAAAAGACACAACCAAGCTAAACAACACATACAGCAAGCAAAAGTATAATGGCGCCAACTCACAAACGTTATCGAGAAAACTGTCTCACATAGCTCTCAGGGCACACAACTATCGTCAGACAAGCATATGGTTCGGGAAACCATATCCCACATCTTACATACCACATATGGAGTGGTGTACCACTCTCATAACAAGATATATAAGAAGCTAAAAACATAGCTCGTGGGTGCAAAAGGTTAGGTTATTAAGGTAAAAACAAACAGACAGAACAATACCCATGGCAGTGGGTATTACTCACCACAAGCAACTATCACTTAAAGAGTTCATGATTTTAGTTGGATGTTTTAGTTTCATAAGATACTCTTAAGCACAACAACAACACTAGCACAACAAATAATCACAAGTATGACACTCATGCTAGGTACATACTCAGACAATGTTCAACAGTAGGTAAACATACCACAGATGAATAGGCTGTTTATTTACTACTCAGGTGTTTACTTGAAGTTTTGGAATCCATCAATCATGAAAATTTAAAAAACAACCAGTAGCTAATAACCAAAGAATCAAGTCATAAAAATAATCTAAAACACCATCTTCACTCAAGATAATACTCCTATTAAACAGGCATAAAATAGGACTGCACTAATAGCATACTAGGATGGAAAATCTACACAAGCATGATATAAGTAACAATTATTAGTCTACAACCATAGAACATGCAACTAAATAATTCATGGCATGATAACATAAGTAATAACTTCCTAAACATGCTATAATAAATTCATATACTCATAAAATAAAAGATGCCAAAACTATAGCAAGAATCACCATTTCCTAGTGGTGACACTAGTTCAATACTAGGGAAACAAACAATGCTATCATGATTGTTTAAACCTAATCAAGAAAGTCATGAATATAAACGTAACTAATAACAGTACACAAATCATACTCATGCTAGGAGGCAAGAGCATCAAAATAATCCTATTCAACAACTATTAAGCATGCATAATTTAATTCTAGCAATTTATGTTTTCTCTAATCATTACTAGCAATCAAACAAGGTATAACTCACACAACCAGTAGCTATGCACTTAATGAAAAGTCATCTAATCCTTTTCAAAAATCCAAACACTCAATTTAAAATCATTCACAAACAATCTACCAATCATAAGGAATTTAGTTCATTTGCCAATAATTTAATTTAGCACTCAATAGTGAATCCTTTCTTAACATGATACTCCTAAGGAATATTATGCTAACAAAATGGATCACATATAACATACTAGTATCCTCTGATAATAAATAAGCTTCTCACTTGCATAAGTGAAAACAAACAATTATATTTCCCATGGTGGAAAATAGCAATCAATCACAATTTAACACATGATAATTCCTCACATGTGCATGGTTGGGGATTTTCATCCACAACCAAGATGAAATGGGACCAGTGGGTTATGGGCCCACTAATACCAAGACAAAAGAGGTACTAAGCCTCTGGTTACTCATGACAAAAATTAGTATAACAAAATAAAACATCACAAAGCCATTCATTCTAGTGAAAACAACACTAGTGCATAATAATAACAAAACCTACACATGCTTCACTATAAAAAAGACATGCAAGCTAACAGAGGTATCAACTTCAAAATAACAGTACCAAAATGGTACTGGATCCATAGAATTCATAGCACCAACTTAATAAAGCATTCACACAAAGATCTAGGCATCACAAAAATTCCAATTAATAAAACTAGAAGGAACCAATGCTATTTCATTTTTATTTGAGTTTCCAAACATGCACACACTTTCTAAGGTAGAGGTACTGTAAGAAAACAACTCAATAACAAGTATTAACAACTTTATACAAGCTAGGAAGCAAGATCCAATCATCCACACCAATCATTTCAAACAAGAACACAATTAAAAACAGAAACAGAAAAGTGTTGTTTCTAGATCTGTCCACCAAAAATAATCTAGAGCTTCAAAAATTAATCTAAGCTAGGATATGATGGATCTAGTCAATACCAAACCCATCCAATTGGATTTTCTCCAAAAAGCATTTTTAAACTCCTTAAACAATTCAAAGAAAAGCCTACTGGTCCTTTAGTAATCTGGATGGCATTTTCATATCATAACTCACCTTGATGTGAGGTTAGGTGCATTGGATAGATATTTTCAATACTTATCCAGAACAGTCGAGTTTGTTCCATTTAGTCACATATTTTAAAAGTTATAGCTAAAAAATTCTCACTGACAGTCTGAGGGAAAACATTCATTGTGCTGAAAATACTGGTCCAAAAGTATATCTGCAAAGTCTCCATGGTTTAGATTTCATTCCTTAAGGTTCATGAATTTTTTCAGATTTTATTTCACATGTTAAGTATTTTTACCACGTCCAAAGTGGAGGTACAAGTTTCTGTTAGAAATAAAAGAAATAAAAGATAACTGTCTCACGGGCTGGATTCTGCGGGGCCCGGTCCAACTGGACGCGAGTGCGGCCAGCTGCGCTTGCGCGCGCTGGCAGGCGCGGGAACGATCCGTTTTGAAAAGCGAACGTGGATCTCGGATCCAACGGTGCTGGTGCATCGCCTACCTCACGCTCCTCTCTCCTACAGACCCGATAACCGGCGGCGAGAAAAAGCACGGGGAGCTCACCGTGGGGCTCGGGAGGGGGTGGCGCGGCTCGGGGAAGGCTGCTGGGGCGGTGGGGCACCGAGGGGAGGTGACGGTGGCGGCAGGCGTGACCGCACGCGGCGGAACGCGGCCGGCGTCCGCGGCGGCGTCCGTGGATGGCGGCGGCGCCTCCGGGGGTTAGCGGGCACGGGGTGGTGTCCGGGAGGTTCAGGGAGGTGTGGGGGTTCGTACTGTGGCAGTGGGAGGGGCTGGAGTGGAGGGGTGCGAGCAGGGCACTGTCGTGGCCGTGGTGCTCACCCTCGGGCTAGAACTCGAGCTAGGTTTGCTTAGGGCTAGGGCTTGGGTAGAAAACGACCAGGGGAGGTAGGAGGGAAAGTGAGAGGTGCAAGGAACACAAGGGCACGGCCCTGGTACTTATAGCCAAGGTCTGAACCTCAAGGGAAAAATGGGGAGCTCGGTTGGATGCCAACAATGGCATAGAGCAAACCCTAGGGTTTCTGGTCATTTCTACTTCGTGCCCTGGCTTGCCCTAATCACCAAGCATGTGTGTGCAGGTCTCAACCTGGCCAAAGGTGCAAGTGGTGCAAGTGGCAACCAAAATATTCAAAGACATGGGCTCCCACTTCTGCCATCTCATCTCGTCTTCTCTCTCTAATAAGTTCAGGCCTAGGGCTTCTAGAAGGAACCCAATGCATTATTGGTCGAGTAGGAATGCTGGTCAACACACTAGGCTTGCTTACACTTCCAAAAGATCAAGGGATCAACAAGAAATCAAAGGTGCAAAAGTGTATCTGCTACTGTTTTGCAAAATTCAGAAAATTCAGTCTAAGGACTTAGAAATTTTCTAAGTGTTGAAAACAGACAGAAAGTTGAAAAAGTTGGGTTTGTTTTCAGTGCTTAAATGATTCTCAAAATTTGTTTTCAAGGTATGGATTTGTTAACCATGTTATATAATTTCATAAACAACTTTGGAAAACAAATTTGAAATAAGTTAAGGCCATGAAAACATTGGAGGAAAAGGTATACTTCTTGTTTTTATCTGTTTCTCAAAAAATGCCATTTTCTGCCTTAATTTTATACGACAAACACATCAAGAAAAAGATAGTTTTTATTTCTCCAAAAATAAAAGTGAGCTTATAGCTTTGTAGTATACATTTCAAGGTTTAATTAAAAGTCAAGAAATCATAAAATAACAATTCAAAGCTTGGTGAAAACAATGGTAGAAAACATGTATTTGGCTTTATTCTCAGACATTGTTTTCTATAGGAAAGTTAAAAGAAAACTTTCATAGATCATCTTGGAAACTTGTTTTCTTGGATCCAACAATGTTAAAAGTTTGTTTTAAGTGGCAAAACCACAATGATCCAAGTCTTGGAATAAAAAAATCCCCTCAAGTAATTAATAGGAAAAACATCAGGACAAAACAAATAGGAATATTTTTCAGAAACATCAGTCATTGGTTTTTTTATCAAGAAACAAATCTTGAATTGCAAATATGTTTAACATTACAAACACTTGTTAGTCCAAACAATCATGTGGTAAAAAAAAAATTTGTTGGCCCTAATTCTTGTCTTCTTGAGCTTAGTCCAAGAGTCAAAAACTGGGGTGTGACACGTGACTCGCCGCCAGGCAGTCGCGTACGAGATAGCCTCCTACGCTGATACCGCGCGCTTCATCGAGGGCCTCACTGAGCCTGACATGGAGGCGGAAAGCGAGGGCGATGAAGATGACGACGAGGAAACCGAGTCGGAAGACTTGGGCTGCTTTGAAGAGACGAGCGCCGAGAAGGGGAAGGGCAAGGCCGTCGCGGCAAACGTCTACATCATGTGCGTCATCGTTTGCCCGATGTAGACATTTGCCCGATCTTTCACCGCAAGAACCACCGAGATAACTATTCTCCCAATCACGTGAGCGATACACGTAACCTGGAGAACATGGATAGATTTAGGCGAGAAACGCACGAACCCTCTTGGCATATCCAAGAACACTCGCACCTTTATTTCACACCAAGCTCGACAACTCAAGGCAGATCCAAGAGCCCCCGACCCACGCACGAACCCTCTTGGCAGATCCAAGAACACTCGCACCTTTATTTGCAAAGATAACTGACGAACGTCCGAGACGCCGCCTACACGCCGATCCCCTAGGGACGGTGGTAACCTGGAACTTTTAGTTCTACATAATTTTTCAACCTCCTCAAACCCTAGGCCTTGGCTCTCTTTATATAAGAGGCCAACCGCTAGTCGGTTGGACAAACCCAAACCAAAACTGACTCGAACCTAAACCTAGTTGGACTCAAACTGGATACAAACCGGCCCATTTAGAAGGCTCGGCCATCACATGCGGCTCGCAGGCCTTAGACATTATACATCGTAGTTTATTGTCCTAGCGTGCTAACCAGTAGATGCCCGTATCACAACTTGTTGCTCTTTTTGGCATTCGAGTCACAAGAGTTCAAAGTTGAAGTTTCAAATACTTAGCCACTTGGAAACAGTCATAGTAACGCTACCCACCACGTGGCCGAAAAAAGTTAACAAAAAAGTAAAAAACACTCTACTCGGTTGCCACACGCGTCCTTCCCTTTGCAAATTTTCATGTGTTCATTGACTCTTTGGCTTGTTCTCTGGCTTGCCATGAAGCCGGGTTGCGGACAGCAGCAGAGTCGCAGAGTGTCCGGTGAGTGTAAACACACTACTTTGTATGCTTTTGAAATTCTAAGCATAGCAACCGAGTAGACAAAGATACAGCAGAATAGAAACACTTAGAACATTTTTGGACGAGGGCAGTCCCCGAGTTCAATTTCAGATTGCAGAGTAGGAGTTTAACTCGGATAAGAGAATACATACACACTTTTGCTCATGAATGAAAGCGACGAAGTAGAGCTACATTCCAGGGGCGTTTAGATTCCTCCCCAGCTTTATCCGACCTGTTCTTCTGCGATGGTTGTGCATCTACAAGGTAGTACGCATCATTGTGTAGAGCCTTGCTCACAATGAACAGCCCTTCCCACGGAGGGGATAGCTTGTGCATCCTGGCTGTGCGCTGCACGAGCCTAAGGACCATGTCTCCTTCTCGGAAAACCCTTGGGTTCACTTTTCGGCTGTGATAACGCCTCAGGTTTTGCTGGTAAACAGCTGAACGTGACAGAGTGAGCTCTCTTGCTTTTTCTAGCAGGTCAACGTCATCTTCTCGAGCTTCTCTCGCCTCCGCCTCAGTGTAGAGGGTTACTCGGGGGGAGTCATGCTCTAGGTCGATTGGCAATACGGCCTCAGCCCCGTAAACCAAGAAGAATGGTGTGTAGCCGGTTGACCGGTTAGGGGTAGTCCTTAGACTCCACAACACCGCTGGCAACTCGTCTAACCAACACCCTGGTGTTTTCAGTAGCGGCTCAATCAGCCTCGGCTTTATGCCTGCAAGCACCATGCCATTTGCTCTTTCCACCTGCCCATTGGATGCGGGATGTGCGACAGACGCGACATCTAGTCGGATGTGCTTATCTCTGCAGAATCTCACCATGGCTCCCTCAGCAAAATTTGTGCCGTTATCCGTGATGATGCTGTGCGGGTAGCCGTATCTTAGGATCACATCCTTCAGGAAACTCACAGCCGTGGCTCCATCACACTTCCGAATAGGCTTCACTTCAATCCACTTGGTGAACTTATCAACCATGACCAAGATGTGCGTCATGTTGCCTCTAGCCGGTTTGAAGGGACCAACCATATCCAGACACCAAACAGCAAATGTCCAAGTGATGGGAATTGTCTTCAACTCGGAAGCAGGCTTGTGGATCTTACTTGTGAATCTCTGGCAGCCGTTGCACTTCCTCACGATATCTTCAGCTTGCTTTAAAGCAGTGAGCCAGAAGAAGCCATGCCGAAAAGCGTTCTTGACTAAAGCCCGAGAAGAGGCGTGATGCCCGCATTCCCCTTGATGTATTTCCACCAGGATTTCTTCCCCTTCTTCCGGTTCCACGCAGCGTTGCAGCACGCCAGTGGGACTTCTCTTGTGCAGCACCTCTCTGAAGATGGTTTAGCCCTTGGATCTTCTCTGAATCTTCCTTGCAGTGACCTCATCATCTGGGAGGGTGCCGTCCTTAAGAAAGGATAATATGGGCATAGCCCAACTCGGCGTCTCCCGTGCGGGAAACACTGGTTCGTCCACTTCCATCGGAACAACCATTGATGCGTCTTTTTCTGAGTTGGGAGCGACTCTCTGCAGTCTCGAACGGTTTGCAAGGACTTCTTCAAGGAATGCGACAGTCCCCGAGCTGAGAGGGGTAGTCCCCGAGTAAGGAGGAGCAGTCCCCGAGTAGGGAGGGGCAGTCCCCGAGTAAGGAGCGGCAGTCCCCGAGTAGGGAGGGGCAGTCCCCGAGTAAGGAGCGGCATTCCCCGAGTAAGGAGCGGCAGTCCCCGGGTTGCAGGCGCCAGTCCCCGGGATGGAGACGGCAGTCCCCGGGTCTTCTTTTGCACCTTCCCAGTCAATCTCCATTGGAACCGCTTCTTCATCAGACAAAGAAGGAACAAAGATGGACTCCGAGTTGTGGGATGGCTTGATGGATGGCTTTCTCAAATGCTCCAAGGCAATCCCAGCCGGGATGTACTGTCGAGAAGACCCCAACTTGGACAGCTCATCAGCTGCCTCGTTCTCTGCTCGGTGGATGTGTTGGAACTCGCAACCTTCAAAGAATCCTGTCATGGTATGGACCAGGAAGCGGTATGACGCCATGTTGGCATCCAGAGCATCCCAAGTGCCAGAAACCTGCTGCACAACCAGATCCGAGTCGCCATAGCATATGATGCGCTACACACCAACTTCCTTGGCTACCTTCAAGCCATGCACCACCGCCTCGTACTCTGCAACATTGTTGAATGCCTTGAAGTGGATTTGCAGCACATATTTGAGTTGATCTCGCTTGGGTGAGGTAAGCACCACGCCAGCACCAAGACCCTCCTTCATCTTGGAGCCATCAAAGTGCATCTTCCAGTAGTTGGATACTGGGGTGGGAGGCTCATACTGCACCTCAACCCAATCCACAAGAAATTCTGCCAGAACCTGAGACTTGATGGCTTCTCTTCTCGCATACGCGGGGGCGTAGGCGGCCAGCTCGATTGCCCATTTGGCTACTCTGCCACTTGCTTCCTTGTTACCCATGATATCCGAGATGGGAGCTGAACTCACCACCGTGATGGGGTGTTCCTGGAAATAGTGCTTCAGCTTCTTGGCGCCCAAGTACACGCCGTAAGTCATCTTTTGGTAATGCGGGTAGTTCTGCTTGGAGCTGGACAGCACCTCACTGAGATAATACACTGGCCGCTGCACACTTTTGCCTTCCTCTTCTCGCTCCACCACGATCACCACGCTGACTACCCGGTTGGTAGCGGCAATATATAGCAGCATTGGCTCCTTGGGTAGTGGGCTAGCCAAGATGGGAGCGCTACCCAGCATTGCTTTTAGCTCTTTGAATGCCACATCCGCTTGCGGTGTCCAGACGAACTTGTCGCTTTTCTTCATCAAATGATACAGAGGCAGGGCCTTCTCGCCCATTCTGCCCAAGAAACGGCTCAGAGATGCCAAGCAACCAGTGAATTTCTGCACATCCTTCAGGGATCTCGCAAAGACATGCTCTCGATAGCTTTTATCTTTCAAGGATTGGCCTCAATGCCCCGACTGGATACCAAGAAGCCGAGTAGCTTGCCAGCCGGGACGCCAAAGGTGCATTTACTCGGGTTCAGCTTCATCTTATACTTGCGCAAGTTAGCAAAGGTTTCCTCAAGGTCACTAAGCAGAGTATGTGTTTTATTCGTTTTGATGACAATGTCATCTACGTACACCTGCACATTCTTGCCGACTTGATCATGCAGGCATTTCTGCACGCATCTCTGATAAGTAGCACCCGCATTCCGCAACCCGAAACACATGAAACGATAGCAATAAGCCCCGTACGGGGTAATGAAAGCAGTCTTTATTTGATCAGCAGGGTTGAGAGCTATCTGATGAAAACCAGAGTAGGCATCTATGAAAGACAACAGTTCACAACCAGCAGTGGAATCGATCACCTGATCGATGCGAGGTAGCGGAAAAGGATCCTTGGGGCAGGTCTTGTTCAAGTCGGTGTAGTCGACGCACATGCGCCATGCGGTAGCGGCCTTGGGGTCCTCCTTTTTCTTCTCAACCATGACCGGGTTGGCTAGCCAATCCGGATGCAGCACCTCCATGATGAAATTGCTTATCAGCAGCTTGGTGATCTGGTCACCGATGGCCTTCCTTCTCTCATCACCGAAACGGCGCATAGCCTGCTTCACTGGTTTGGCGTCAGGACGCACATGTAGCGAGTGCTCAACCAACTCCCTCGGGACACCTGGCAGATCCTCATTGGACCAGGCGAAGACGTCCCGATTCTCATGGAGGAAGTGGATGAGCTCGCTTTCCTATTTCTCCCCCAACCCGGAGCCAATGATGGGAATGCGGTCGGGAAACTCAGGGTCAACCTGGATCTTCTTTGTCTCCTGAGATGCATGGAACGCCGTCCCATGCTGGGAACTCGGCATGCCAGGTGCACCAACTTGTGCGGATTGCGCCATAGCCACCACCTCGTACATCTTCTTCTTCACGGCAGCAATCACCATGGACTCTGCCAACTGAGAACCAGCAGAGGCACACTCCATAGACTTCTTGTAATCACCAGAGATGGTGATCACGCCATTGGGACCAGGGATCTTCATCTTCAGATATGCAGTGTGGGTAGAGGCCATGAACTTGCTCAGAGCGGGCCTGCCGAGTAGGGCATGGTAGGGGCTCTAGTGATCAACCACCTCGAACTGCAGGCTCTCTGTGCGGCAGTTCTCCCTGGTGCCGAATAGCAAGTCTATCCATACTCGGCCAATCGGATTGCAAGAGACTCCTGGCACAATGCCATGGAAAGTGGTCTTGCTGGGTAGCAGCATGTTCTCGGCCATACCGAGCTTCTCAAGTGTGTCTCTGTACACAATGTTGATGCTGTTGCCGTTGTCAATCAGCACCTTGCTGAACCTCACGTTCTTCTCAGGACCCAAGAAGGTGGGATCCAGCACCAAGGCGTAGCTACCCGGGTTGGGCATCACCTTAGGATGATCCGCTCTAGACCATGTGATCTCTTGGTTGCACCAGTGCATGTAGTGAGGAACAGCAGGGATCACAGCATTGACCTCCATGGCGCGCCTGTGCTGGGACTTCTTGTCGACAGGCTCAGAGGTGAAGATCATGTAGCTCTCGTGATGCTCCTGGTACCGGTTGCGGTCCCCGCCACCATTGTTGCCGTTGTTGTTGTTACCTTGGTTGTTGTTGTTGTTGTTGTTGTTGTTTTTGTTGTTGTTGCCTCTGTTGTTGTTGCGGGTGTAGTAGTTGTTGTTGTTGTTGCGGTAGCCATCATTGTTGAAGTAGCGATTGGCTCCTAAAGCCATCTGGTTCACATTCTCTCTTCTCGGGAAAGCTGGAGGCCGAGCAGCGGGTGCGCGAGTAGGCTGCACCGCAGCGTTCGCAGCTGGCAGAGGGGGAGGAGGAGGCAGACCCTCATTCTTGATCTCTTCCCACCAACTGCACTGCCGAGTAGTGTGGTTGGCGGGTCTCGCTGGATGCCGAGTGTGGAAACTGCATGGGCCATCCTTTATGTCCTTGAAGACAAAGTTTGGTGCCGGACCCGAGTTGCCGCTACCCTGCTGGGAAGCGTTGTATGGCTTCTTGTTGCCTTGGCCCCGATTCTGGTTCTGCCCGTACTAGGCTCCAGCAGTTTTTGGCCTCTGGCTACTCCCAGCTCCAGTAGCCACAGCATTCACCTCCTCAGGATCGTACCGGGTATCAATCCGGTCACCTCTGCGCTTGTTGCGGAACTCATTGCGCTTGTTGGTGTTGTTGTTGTAGTTCCTTCTCGGCTCAGCAGCATCAAGAAGAGGGTGAGTTGGGTCACCGAGTGCGTACTGATCCGCAATCCGGATGGTCTCAGCCAAAGTACTCAGCATCTCTCTCTGCAGCCTTTGCCACAACATGCTGCCATGCCTGCAGCCCTGCGCAAACCAAGTGATGGCTTGGGCCTCGTTTACACGTTCACAGGTGTTCCTCAGAGTACTCCCCCGAGTAAGATACTCCCGGTCGGTCTCCTCTTCCCGCTGCCTGCAAGCGGATAGCTGCTGCGGCCTATTCGGCCTCCGGTAGGTGCTGGTGAAGTTGCTGACAAATGCCTCCGCGAAGTCAAGCCAGCAGTTGATGCTGTGCTTGGGCAGATTGTTGAGCCAAGTTCTTGCTGGTCCCTCGAGCATCTGCGGGATGTATTGCACGGCTCATCTCTGGTTGCCGCCTGCAATGTGCACAGCTGTGACATAGTCATTGAGCCAATCTTCCGGCTTGGTGCTGCCGTCATAGCACTTGGTCCCCCTAGCAAGCTGGAACTGCTTCACGGATGGCTCCGTCATGATGCGGGGGCCAAAGCATTCTGGGCCAGGCGGCCCCTTGCTCTCGAGTTGCGCGGACAGGCTGATCCGGTCCAGCTTGTGCCTGGCATCACTGGGCTCCAGCACACGCTCACCCACGCGATCCAAGATGTCATAGCCAGCCAACCCCATAGCCGAGTAGCCATCATCATATCTGTCCACCTGCACGACTGCAGGCTGCTCCACCGGGTTGGCGGCTGGTGCGACTGCACGCGGCTGCTGCCTCTGCCCAGTAGGCTGAGCAACCTAATGCCGAGAAGGACCTGGGCGATCTCCATCTCGCGCCTGGCTTTGAGCTTTATGGGCTTGATAGCCTGCTCCTGCAGTGTTGTGTTTTTGACCGGACTGTCGCGGCACAGCGTGCTGTTTCGCGGCGACAGTCGGGTCGTACACCTGCATCTGCCTGTCTCTGCCGGAATGCCCACTCCGGTCCCTCTCGCGGCTGGGATGCGGTGATGAGGCCTGATCGTTAGATCTAGCCGCATGCAAATGCACCACCTGAGAAGCTCCAGCACCCGGGTTGGCTTTCCGGAACTCCTCGTTCTGCCTGGCAGCCTCTAGCACTAGCTCATTGAACCTCTCCTGCTGCCTAACGCGCGCGTCGCCAGCGAGATGCGGCAACTCAGCAGCTACAGCCTCAGCAGCTCTAAGGGTTTTGGCGGGGGTGCTATACTTGGGTCTGGTGGTGGTGGTGTTTTGGCTAGCGGCTTGGCCAGCAGTTTCACCCACTGCTACCATCTCGGTGCCTAGGTTGCGGCGCGTAGCTCCTGCCTTGGAAGGCCTCCTTACTACCGGCGTAAAGCCGTGAGCTCTGTTGTACTCGTTCTGGTCCAGGTTCAGCGCAAGCCTAACCTTATCCAGCTCCGCCTGCTCGGCGAGCAGCGCCTGGCGCTGCTGGTCGAGCTGCGCCCGCATGGTCATGAGCTCGAGCTCGGTGGGAGGCGGCATGCCCATCCGCACGGCGGACGCAGGTATCGTCGGAGTAGTGGAGGGAGGAAGGTTGCAGTCCTTCTCGTAGGGCTTGTGGGTCTTCCCGCCAGCACTCGAGCCAGCGAGATCCTCGATGACGCCTGCGGCAGCAGCCGCTCCCTTCCCGGCATCAGCAGCAGGGCCGGTCATCATCACCTCCACGCTGTCCGCAGAGCGGCCAATCGGCCTCCCGCGTGCAGCGATGACAGCAGGGGGGTCTTCCGCGACATGCACCTCCTCGGGGTACTCGCGGTCGATGACGGTGGCGACATAGACGAGATGCGAGCCGAAGGATAGCACCGATCCGCCCTCCGGCATGGCCCTGCCACCGAAATCTCCGGCGTTGTCGATGACGAAGTCGAAGGAGCCGAATCTATGGACGAGGCCACAGACGACGCGCTCTCCAGTAGCAGAAATCGATCCCGTCCGAACGGAAACTCCAACCAGCGCCGCTGGTTGCCCCACGGTGGGCGCCAACTGTCGTGGTGGTGTCACGGCAGATGCCATAGGATGGCTAAAGATGTGGGGACGATGGACGCTCGAGGCGCTCGGGGAGGGATCACGCAGCGAGTAGCCGCGTGAGGGTGAAACTAACACTGCAAACAACAAGATCTACTCAGGTTCAGGGCCCTCTTGTGGAGGTAAAACCCCTACTCCTGCCTTTCTCTCTTTGTATTCGTGTGTCTCCGAGTAGCCACAGTACAAGTTATGCTTACAACCGAGTAGCCACCCTTCTCTCTATGCAACTGTAGCCTCTAGTTGTGTCGTCCCTCGCGCAGGAGGAGGCAGGGCACCTTATATACTGGTGCCCAGCCGGATACAGCCAAGATGTCGACATAGTGTGCACACTGTACACTTCCAGCTTCCTGCTGACAGGTTTGGCTTCCAAGTTTGTCTCCGTGTGGAAAGTCGTTGTGCAAAACCAAGAAGCTGATCTGTTATGACTGACACTGTCACGGGGTAGGCCCCCCTAACCTGCGATGCCCCGCTGACACCCTGGCGCGGATAAGCACGCGCTCTGCAGATGAACAGTGCCCCAGTACGGACCCAGGATACGCGGGATCCTGTGTCAGAACGGCTCCTTTGACTTCTGGCCTGAGTAGGAGACCGCCGTTTCTACTCGGACCACTTCCTCTACTCGGAGGAGAATAACTTCCTTGATTCTTCCTCCTGGCCATAAGTGTGTACGGCCAAATAGCAGTCGACCGGGTAGCGAGTACCGGGTAGCCAGCTGCCCTGCCGAACGTTTCTTCTGATCTTGCCCTTGGCACTTGCCTTTACCCTACTCGGGGGTAACCCCCCGACAAGAAGCAAGCTTAATTTTTCTCTCCTCATTATACTCATGAATCCTCCATAATTTTTCCATCTTGAGCTCCCACATGAGATACTCTTCAACATCATCAGTATCAAAATTGAGGGTAGGTAACATAAATTTGGGTTTACCAAGACCATCATCCTCACGGTTTGGTTCATGGACAGGGACCCTCCTTGCTTGAAAATCACGGCCAGCACCATGATTAGATCTACCACCTCCACGGTTAGGAGGAACAAAATTGGCCTCCTCCTCCTCCTCCTTAGCATCACCAAAAGCACTCCCACCATCCTCTCGGGAAGGTAGTCTTTGATCCAATAAAGTAGCCAAGGCACCAATTCTAGTAGTCAAGGTATCAAGAGAAGCTTGCAATCTGTTAACTTGCTCTTGTGTACCAGCAGCTGTATCAGTAACTTGTCCAATCTGAAGTCCCAAATTCTGAACATGTGTATCCATGTCCACTCCATGCTTGTCAATGAGAGTATTTAATTCAGCATGCTTAGAAGCAATAGTGGAGTTCAATTGTTCATGCATCTCCTCCAAATCTGTCCACTTCACTTGTTCATCACCATGATTCTTCTTAGCCTGTGTAGAAACATCACTAGGCGCAACCATGATTAATAGGTTAGTGAAATAAACAAATTGCTATGGGTTGTGGTGCTCACTCTCAACTCACTCAAAACCAGCAAAAGAGGTGATCCTTACTGCTCCAAAGTGAATAGAAAATCTTACCACAAGTAATAGCAACTAATGTGACTTGGTGTGAAGAATAGAATACAGGGGTTTTTGATCTCACAAAGGTAAAAAAGGTTATATGGTGGGGCTTGGTATGGATACCTAACAATCACCAATTAACAAGTCCTATTGCTGTTTGTGAATGATACAAAAATAACACCTAGGAAACACACACCAAAACTGGAGACAAATGTGGCAATGCAAATATATGTAGGAATTTTTGCAATGCTCTAGAAAGACACTAGCCAAGCTCAATGATAATCAGGCACAAGATTGCTCAATGTGTAGTGTCAATGATAGCAATGAAAACAGCTCCAAATGATAGTAATAGCAATGTATCTCAATGGCCTTTCTTTTTGCTTTTTCTGTTTTTCTATTTTATTTTTTATTTATACTTTTATGGCCGAAAAATAACTAAAGGAGCAAATAAAAATAAAAGCTAGATCAATGTGACACAATATGATAGTGAGCAGCCTGAAAAGAGGAAGAAAATAGCTAGTCTTGTGGGCAAGGTACCTAGTTCAATGCTGTAGATAGGCTGTGTCTAAGTTTCACAAAGATTGGATATGAAAACCTAAAGAAAATGTAAACAAAAAGCTAAAGGAAAAAAGCACTAAGGTGACTAGATGACTCACGGCAGAACAAATGAAAACGGATGGTTTTGGACTCACGGCAGAGTACCGCGGCAGAAAACAGCGCAACATCCTGCCGTAGAAGGACTCACGACAGAGAAACACGCCCACGGCAGCGGCGGCAACGAATCAGCACGAAAACGAGCGTGCGGCAGAGAAAAGTGGAGCGATAGTGTGCTGCGCGCGTGGGTGGGTGGTGGGTTGCGGGCGAGCCGTTTGGTAAGGGTGCTGTGGGGGTTTTGGGTGGTTTTGTAAGCGCGCACCGGTGGGAATCCGAGTCCGGCTAGGAGGTGTACCGCGGCAGCGAATTGGGATGTTTTTGCGCGGCGGCAGAGCTCGAGTTCGAGTTGCACTAGGAACCAATACCCGAGAGGAAACAAGTACCAACCGGATTGGGAACACAAGGGGATCTGTGGTAACTAATTTTTTTGGATTTTTGTGTATAGAAACTCAACTCGAAATTGAAGAACAATAAGAACCCTAAACCTAATCGAAACCTAATGACTCAAAAAGAAGAAAAGGGACACAAAATCAAAACACAAAACAACACTAGAAATTGAAAACTAGCAATTATCTAAGGCTATGGTAAGAACTAATACTATTTTTTGTGGCTTTTTCTGGATAGGTATAAAAACAACTCAAAACTAAAGGGATAGATACAGCTCACCGAGTAAACCCAGTGCTCTGATACCAAGATGATAAGGGGTAGCCCGATCTTCTCAGTTAACTCTTTGATAACTTGATAACCAATGTGACACCTTGCTCTCTCCTTTGGCTAAACCGTGTCACCAATTGCAACATAACTTAACCACTTTGGATATTCGAGACTCCACGCTCTTGCACAAGTAGCCACCGACTACAAGTGGTCCTGTTTCTCCTTATTTCCAGTGGAACAACAGAATACACTCAGATTTGCAAAGGTATATGATTCAAGATGAATGCTTCAAGCAATACAATCTAGAAGTCTAGGGTTTTTGTTTTAACATAGTCTAACCTAATATATGCGCCCCAAGGGGTATATATGAGGGGTGGGATGCGGCCACAAGGCATCTTGCGCAAGCAACACCCACCAACCCGAATAGGAACCCAACATGGGTCTAGTTTTGGACTTGGACTCAACCACAATAGATACAAACCGACCCATGCTTGGGGGTGCGGCCATAATGGTATACAAACCATGTGTAACACTAATTGGACTCTATATGGCGCATTAATACTCTTTGTGGGCGCCCTCCTCTTGTTATTTCCCTCCATGAGTGTGGAATAACAATCTAGCACTTGTTTTCCACACTTGTAGAATTGTTTTCCACCATAGAGATATTGTTTTTCAGCTCCTCTTGAACTCCATCTTCATCCATGTGCATCTTCTCTCCTTGTTCTCCCTCCATAATGCTTGTGTTATCAACAAACCTAAGAATACAAACATGCATGGGTTTAGGTAGTATAAAGCTCTCATAATTATAAATGTTAAGTAGGAGTGAATTCACCTGTTGTTGTAATAGTTTAGTCCTTGATCTTGTCATGGGACCAATCCTCACTTCATCATTGTTCATAGGAATATCATCATGTGAAACAATAGGTGAAGCACTAGAGATGTCCTCATCAGCACCGTTTTTTCTCGTTTACGGAGCTGAGGCAGTTTTACCAAGTGATATATGTCACGACTCACCAAGAGTAACTGCCTATGTGGAAACCGACAACGAGATAGCTCGTCAAAACTCGCTTGATGCTTTGGAAGAGGCGCGTGAACTTGCAGCATCTAGATCAGCCATATACCAGCAAGACCTGCATCGCTATCATAGCCGCAGGGTTAAAACTAGAAACTTTCAGGAAGGAGACTTAGTGTTACGCCTGATTCAGAAAAAGGATGTGATGCACAAGCTAAGTCCACCATGGGAAGGACCGTTTGTGGTTAGTAAAAAACTACACAACGTATCATATTACCTCATTGATATGCATGATGCTGATAAATCACAAACATCTGAGAAAGAAACTGGAAGACCTTGGAACATAGCCAGTTGAGGCCATATTACACATAGGATCATTGTAATCACTATGTTATCATTGAAATAAAAAGGGCAGACCTGGAAAATCCAAGTTATTGTGACTTGTTTGACAAATCTATCATTTTAACAGAGAATTATGTTTTCTTATATGATTACTTGGGGGCTGATGCTAGAGCACAGTTTATATCTCAAGAATCTGGCATATGCCAAATTATATTGGTTATACTTTCCTGCCAATCAGTGGTTACACGCAATTTTTATGACCTAGATATTTAACCTGGGCGAGTTAATCATATTATAACCTAGCAAAACGGAGTTATCATGACCCTGAACTCGCAGGAGTCGAAAACACTAGAATAAGTCATGTGATAAACCGGCTGAGCAAGATAGCAAAGATAAACCAAAAAGGACAAAAGAAAGATTTTTTTCAGGGCAAAGATGTTGCAAGTTCTCCAATAAAGATAACCCGGAAACTTTTGCCTAAGCTAAGAAAAAAACCGAGTTATTACATACCAAAAGTATCATCGGTGCACATGCGCACTTTCAAAAAATAGAGCTAGAAATAAAGCAGTTTATCTAGCCTATTACAAGCCCACCAGGGCTGAATTATTTTCAAACTGACCAATGTTTATTTCGATTACACAACAAATTTTCCTTTCTGTTGTGCAGATTCTAAACCGGCTCCAGAATCCGGGTCTTGTGTCTCCGGGTTCTCTTCACCGTCCCCTTGAATGTTTTCTGGCTCCTGAAGTTCAGCTCCGGAAACGTATCTCCACTCCAGCTGAGCCAAAGCGTCATTTGTATCATCCGGTTCATACAAGGGACGAGGTGGGAATTAACTAAGGGAGTGGTAGACTGTGGCGCACCAGAGGACGAGGCTACAGAAAGCCGGCTTTTCTGCGGAGCCTGGCGAACATCAGTTATAACCAGAGGACTAAAAGCCGGCTTGCGATCACCTCAGGAAAGATAACCAGGACAAAGATCCTTCAACTTTAATTTCTCAGCAATTGAGCAAGCTTGGAACCGGCAATCTTTTTCGACCTTGGCGAAGTCTTTCCTCTCATACTTAGTCCTATTGGCTTGATACTCAGGAAAACCTCCAACCCGGAGATCCGGATTCAACTCCAGGTGATAATCCTTTGCCAAGGTCATGACTTTGATTGCTCCACGACGGCAGGCCGAGATTTTGTGCTCCTCAATCCATTGTGGAACATGAGTTAGTTCCACATTCATATCATGGAGTTTCCTAGGAGCGTTATCCCAGTTTCTGACTGCCTTGATGCATTCACCTCCCCCAACATATAATTTTCGGCTCAAGGTGACTAGGGCCTTTAATTTCAGTTCAGAAAGCTGGAGGTTATTCCCATGCAGTCTGCCTGAAAATTACAAGAGTACGTCGTTCCTAAAACGGTTTATTATGAGGAAATACAGAGATCATGAGCCGGAAGAAAAGGCATAAATAATGCACTACACAAGGAGCAAACTTACCAAAAAACACTTCAGGTGATATCACCCAGCAGGTCCTTAACCTTAGCAAATTTGCTTCTGGTTTCTTCCAGCTCCTTCTCAGCACTTTCTTCCCTCTCAATAAGGGTTTTCTCCCGGTTCTAAAAGTCTTGCTGAAGAACACATAAGGTTTTAGCAGCTTTCTCGCTTCTTCAGTTTTCTGGGTCTCTTGAGCCAACAAGTTTTTTAAGTTTTAAATTTCCTTCCGAGAGGAAGATTTGAGACACTGAAAAATGATAACCACAGAAGAATATGGGTTACACACAATCCAAGTTATCAGATCAATAAGATGACAAAAATTCCGGGTTACCACAGGTGAATAACATGGACCTTGGGGGCTACGATGATTTCTAGGCTACTAAAGGGATGGAATATTTACTGAGTCCCGAGTGGCTGCAAGCTAGCAACCCGGCACTTAGGGGCTACACTAATTCAGTTTTAAGAAGTTTTGGCTAAGAGTACAAATAAGTCCCGAGTAGCAGCAGGCTCGCAATCCGGCACTTGGGGGCTACATCATTTCAGGTTAAGCAAGTTTATTGGTTAAAAAGTTACAACAAGTCCCGGTTCACAATTAATTTGTAAACCATCACTTGGGGGCTACAGTTCAAGTTCAAAAGTATAACAAGGAAATCTTCAAGTTTATTCTAAAAATATAAACTGAAAGATTGAGGGCTACTGGTTAAGTATATCAAGATTACCTCATATATTTTCTTAAAAAATTCAATAATTCCATCTGCACGATGTCGGTTCTCAGAAAGTTCCTGAACCAGAACATCAAAATTCTGGCCTTCAAGATTTAGGTTGGAAGGAACTGTTTTTGCTTGTGAAGATGGTTTCAAATCTTCTACAACCTTAGATAACACGGTTGAAGTCCCAACAGTTTTCACAGTCTGAGAACCGGTGGTCTCCACATCCGTGTCTGTAATAGAAGGATCATTATCCGGCTCAGTATCAGCCGGATTCACCTCTAAATCAGTAGCTTGTGCAGAATTGTCAACATGACCCAGCGATGCATCAGTCGGTTCATCTTGAGTTTCTTCAAAAGTTTTTTCCTCCAAGTTAGCTGCTGGAGCAGCAACTGAAATTGGAGTCACTTTGATCACAGCTTGGGCCCTGCAACAAGAGAAAGATTATAAACCAGAATGGGAAAACCAGTTACAACACTGATTAAAAACATTAGGAGTTAACTTACCCAGAATTGACGGAAAACTCAGTGACCCCGCTATAATGGGAGGAGCCGGAGCTGGGAGAATCTGTATGAAAAGTATGACTCAACTCAGGACGGATTTTCCCTTCCAAAGAGTGTGAAGCGGTAGGAGAAACTGGAGCTCTGGGAACCCGGCGGGAAGGAGTTTTCTCAGGCAAACCTGCTTGTAAATCACTGGAGCCGGAGCTCCGGGTTCTCCTTCTCTTGCTTGCATCCTCATCATCATGTGTTTTCTTCATATGTGAGGATGGGTTCAAAGGTGTTTTGAGCAGTCTAGAAAAAGGCACCTTTGCGATAGCCTGCCGGCTTCTCTTGTTGGTCACAGGAGAATCTTTCTCAACTACCACATTCGAGCCAGTGATAGGAGTAGTGGGATTGAGATCCGGAATTCCATGATCCGGTGCATCTTGGGATGCCCCCTGCCCTAAACAGGCACCTTCTTGTTCAACCGGCTCATCCTACGAGTAACTAGCATCCGAAAATTGATCATGCAAGTAACCAAGAGAGTCAAATTCAGAAACCTCATCCTCTTCGTCACTTTGCTCCTCGGATTCATCATCTTCATGAGTGGAAGTAGGTTCTTCAGTGGTAACCTAGAAAGCATCCGAAAGCTGAAAACCTAAAATACTCCGGGTTAACATTGCTGAAACTTCAGTTCACAAGAGTAAAAAATAGTTCATGGAAATATAAACTTACAGAAGCAGCCGGGTTAGAGGAGGTGATGCGGGCATCTACTAGCTAGCACGCTAGGACAATAAATTACGATTTATAATGTCTAAGTCCTGCGAGCCGCATGTGGTTGCCGAGCCTTCTAAATGGGTCGGTTTGTATCCATATTGAGTCCAACTAGGTTTAGGTTTGAGTCAGTTTCGGTTTGGGTTTGTCCAACCGGCGAGGGGGTGACCTCTTATATAAAGAGAGCCAGAGCCTAGGGTTTCAAATAGAGTTGAAATTATGTAGAACCGTGTGTTAAATTTGTCACCGTCCCTCCGGGAGTGGCATACCGTGACGACGTATCGAGTGTTGGTCCACATTATCTTTGGAATAAAGGCATGAAGGTTCTTGAAACTATCAAGAGTTATCGTGCGTTTGCGAGAAGGTCCTTGAGCGATCAAGGGTTGTCGAGCGTTTTACGTGAAACTTGTTGTTCTTCATCAAGTTGATCGTTGGATTCATCTGTTCGGTGTGAGGTTCGTCTATATGGACGGGTTGCTCGCAGGATTGGCATTTCCTCATCTTCAGGTTATGTGTATATCATGTGATTGGGAGATTTCTATCAGATCTATTAGATCAGGAGGCGCATCGTGAAAGATCGGGCAAAACATACGTATCATTTTGGTATCAGAGCGCCAGGTTGCTCACGGTGTAATTTTTAGTCGTCAGATGAGATGACATGGTTTCTATCTGCTGGCGATTGTAGTTCTGTTGGCGGTGCCGAGTTCTCCAGTCGATAACTCAAGGCTTCTAGCCGAGTTGTTCGTGGATTGATCAGCTCCGTTTCTTGCACGTGGAGTCTAGGCAGAAAAGGAAAGATGCGGTGGAATACATCTCGTGTTCCCTCGGACCCCGAAGGAAAGGAAAGGAGCAGTGGATTTGTGTCTCGATTCCATCAGCGCATTCAGATTTTTTTCATTGGTACGTGGAGTGCATAAAAAAAACTTGATTCTGGTCGGCACAGGGTATATGTACGGAACAGAAAAGAAAGCTGAAAAGGGCAAGTTGATATTTCCTACCATGTGGTGTACGAGACAACATGGATATGGCAAGTTGAGATACGATGCAATGGAACAGGCTTTGTACATGCATATGGAGTCTTGGCCAGATTAAATAAACTAGTAAATTGGTCAGTGCGTTGTTACGGGCAGAGTGCGTAAAATTTTGTAGTTTTAATTGAAGTCCAAGTTAGCCCATTTAGCATTTTTTTTAGCGAAGAATATAAAATAATAGAAATGCATCAATAAAAACATCCACATAAAAAATATAATAGTTAAACGCGTTTGTAAGAATTACAGAAAGACGTCAGTAACGTGAGCTAATATTTGGTCATCAAGTAAGCTACTAAAATTCGGTCCTTTGAGGTCAAAACTTGGGACTCTTTGCAACAACAAGCAACATGATATTCTTATGTAATTGGGGATTTCTTCAACGAATCAGGAGACCAATCAGAAAGGCTTATATGTCATCGGGAAATTTGCTCAAATCTGGTCCAGTGAGTTCAAGTGGTAAGGACTTCCTTGTAGACTATGTTCATCGTGGTCGTTACTAAGGACTCGGTTCGTTTTTATTCTTTGAATTATTGGTCTTGATGGCGAGGATATTGATATTACTTTTCGCGGTGGCTCTGGACAATGCGACGAACAGCTGACCGTGAGAGAATACCGGTTCCGACAGGTACACACCTACAACTGGGATGGTCTGTCCTTGCGCCTTGTTAATCGTCATGGCGAAGCTAAGCCTGATCGGGAACTGCTTCCTCTTGAATCTAAAGGGGAACATGTCATTGTCAGACAGACAGAGAGGTATCCTAGGAAGGAACACCCTCTTCCCGGCGTGCTGTCCCACCACGATCTCCGCATCGATTGCGTTCCTCTCGAACCCGCGTATCACAAGCCTGGTGCCGTTACACAACCCATTAGCTGGGTCTATGACTCTCAGGAGTATAACGGGGCAGTTTATCTTTGGTTTAAGCACGTGTGGGGGCATCACAGTAGGAGTCAGGGAGTTAAGAAACTCTTGAGCATAGTAGCCATGTGGATCGTCCTCCGCACTATCAAAGCTATGGTAGATCCTCTCGTCGCCCTGAAAACGCTCAATCATGCATGTGTTTATTCCATCGACGTTGTCGTTCTTTGTGGAGAGGATTGCTCGAGACGTCATGTAGTCTGGATTTTCCCTGTTTTGGTCTAGGGCAGGAAATACATGGTCGATTAGCTTCTCTATGTCAACCGCGTCGCCCGTAGATGGCACGCAAATATCTTCCGGAAGCTGGATGTGTCCTTCCTCGTCAGTTTCCTCGGTGTCGTTACCTACCCTTAGCAGGTAATCCGCAAACCACTGGTCGCTTTGCGCCCGCATGTTCTTTACGAGCCTTAGTTGGCGCATACCCTTCCATAGGTTCGAACTCCAGAGGCTCGCGTCGATTATCTGACCCCGTGACCCTTTCCTCAGTACCGGAAGCACCTGCCTAAAGTCCCCTCCGAACACGACGGTCTTACCCTCAAAAGGTCGGTCCGGGATTTCCATGACGTCACGCATGCTTTTTTTCCAACGCTTCAACCGCATGTCGTTTCGTCATGGTGGCCTCGTCCCATAGTATGAGCTTAGCCTTCTCGAGGAGCTTGGCTGTCCCACTTTGCTTAGTGAAGCGGCATGATGCCCTTTCTTCAAGGTTCAATGGGATCTTGAACCTCGAGTGAGCTGTCCTGCCTCCAGGCGTGATTGAAGCGGCAACACCAGATATCCCTGTAGCTACCGCGATATTTCCTTGTCCACGAACCGTAGTGAGTAGTGCCCTGTAAAGGTAGGTATTACCAGTGCCTCCTAGACCATCAACAAAGAATACGCCCCCTTTTTCACTATAAACTGCCTCTAGTATCTCATCATAGGAAAACCTCTGCTCGATGTTTAGTAAGTCCGCCAGAGAAGTGTCTTCATTGTCAACCTTGATGTTGGTTTCCTCAATTATCTCCCTAAACTCGCCTCCAGTGGTGTCATACGTCTCGTCAATGTGCGGAAGAGGGAATGATTTTATGTCTTTGCCCATGGATTGTAGCATGACCCTGATATCAAGTAACACCATTTGCTCCACCGCTCTTTGAAAAGTGTTGTTCCTTCGGTAGTCGTCAGACATGGCCTCAAGGTGTCGATCCCAAAGACCGCGCACGTCGCCAGGCTCACAGAATACTAATATCGTTGCGAATAGCCTCCTGAGTGAGGCTGGCATGGCGAACTGCTCCGACTCAGTAAGACACTCGTCAAGCGTGTTGTCGGCCTCGATTAGACCCTTACTTTCTGTAGACTCACGAAAGGTATCACATAGCACACCATCCATAGTTTTTAGGTCATCGAACGATGTCGAGCCGGGTACATGGTTTAGAAGCACCCTAAGAAAGTATCGCTCTCCCTCGGCAGGATTGACTGTCACGATTCGGTCTACTTGGTGATCTCTTTTCCTTTTCTTCCAATACTTTTCTGGTTTCCATGTGAACCTTCCTGGAAAATCCCGATAGAGAATATCTCGAGCCCACTCGTGCTTTTGGTTAGCCACAAAATACTCTGTTAGCACGGATTTGTGCTCCTGGGCAGCGATGTCGTTCAGGTTGTCTCCCCCTTTGAACATGACACTTTGCATATTTGGGAGATGAAGCGGTAGCTGTAGTACAGACGGGTGGCACTCACATAATTTGAAGCCGAATATCCTCCACATGGCTTCAGGTGGAGTAATCCACCTTGCATCAATATATCTCTTGATCTCATCTATGTTACCATCGGCGTCGGGCTTGTCGATGTTGAAAGAAGTCAGATCGTGGCCCTCGTATATGTACTTATATAGGTACTTGACTGCCTTTATGTTGGAGCACACCTCCACATTGATGTGTCAGTTGAACATCCGCAAGAGGTAAGGGTTATAAGGCAAAACCCATCTATTGTTGAGCGTCGCACCACGAACCTTCGCCGAGCGGCCGTCCTTCCGTCTCCGGTAAATGGGGTATGCGTCTTTCCCTTGTATTGTGGTCTCGTTGAACGCCCGTGGGTACCTACACTTGCACGACCCATCTTGCATGCACACATTGTCTCGCTTTAGTGCACCGCATGGGCCGTGCATCATATGCTTCACAACCATGGCGTATAGCTCTGGATATTTATCCCTGTCCGGGAGTTCGGCAGATATGAGGCGGTCATATTGCTCTGGCACAATGAGCTTATATTCAGAATCCATAATCAATAGAAAAGGGGCATGCGGGAGACCCCTTTTCTAGAACTCGACCACGTAGACGTACGCCTTCACAACGCCCAGGATGTGCTTCTTGGTCAGCATGTCTTTCACCATCTCCAGCTTGGCCTTAAACACTCGGGCCACATATCTGGCCGATCATGCGGGGTTTGGTCGGGAAGCAAGGCATTACGTATCTCTTGCCAATTTGGGTTGCATGTCATAGTCAGAAAGATATCAGGCTTGCCGTACGTCTGTACCAATGCCATGGCATCCATATGACTCCGCTTCATGTCTCGAAAGCACCCCTGGAAATTCCATGGTAGAACAATCCTTGTGCCAACAGCGCTTGCTCGAGTCTCTCCGGCCGTAATGCTATCGACAATGCCTTTATATAGATCAGCACGTATCTCCGGTCGGTGCTTCCTGAACCAATTCAACCTGCAGCCCTCTATTTTTATGTACATGTCCACCACCCATTGCTATAATAGTCGTCCTCCATGCAGTATGGGGTTGAATATAGCAGGACGCGTCTGTAGACGGTAACAGTAATAGTCCCTGACGGAGACGCATAAACTGCCACCCCCTCTGTGATAGAAAAAGAAGGTTATGCAACAAATGATAAGGATAGACAAATAAATGCAAAAGTATCCAAGATAACCGAACCTGCGCAAGGTTCCAAGAATTATTACGTTTAGGTATATTTGGATGCCAGCCTAGTTCCCCCTTTGGAAGAAGGGCGGATAGGAGAGAGGGTCATAGCATCCTTGTGTGGCATGTATACTATAGAGGGTAATACTGCGCTTAAACCTCTTTTCAGGGTTGCTACCCTCGACCTA
Organism: Alopecurus myosuroides; assembly: GCA_028641055.1. Classification (NCBI taxonomy): domain Eukaryota; kingdom Viridiplantae; phylum Streptophyta; class Magnoliopsida; order Poales; family Poaceae; genus Alopecurus; species Alopecurus myosuroides. Next base: position 122,586,806 of record CM054062.1, read on the forward strand.
GATTGCAGCCACCTCAGATGACATTGGTGTGTTGTATCTTCGTTGATCTAACTTCTTGTCTGTGTTAAGGTCTATACGGTAGTCCTCAAGGTTATCCTTATGGGCACCCAAACTCCTAAACTTCTTGGAGTAGGGATTTTCTCTAATTATATCCACAACCTTACGGACCACCTCTTGGTCTAGTTCCTTGGTGGCTTCCTTGCGATGGATTAGGCTTGTATCGTTGTCGTAGAAGTATAGTTGTAGATGTTCTGGTCGAGAGGCTGGTCCGAACGAATGCACTTTATGGTACAACGAGCCTTGCGCCCGGAATGTGTATACCCTAGATCTCATATTTGTGCAGTCATTGTCGAGACTGACACCGAGGGTTGTGAATGAGAAGTGGCCATTGAAGAATCGTATGCTCTCCCGGAAATGTCGACATTCCGCATCGGTGTAAGGCCATAGCCTCATCAGCTCTGGGATAGGCTCTGGTTCAGCCAGCTCGATTTGTCCGTCTCGACAGCAGAAACTGGGGGTCTAATGCTGAAACTTCTTGGCATGACAGTGATTGCAGTCGGAGACTTGCTCTAGTATGTGTATGCTATCTGGAAGGTTCGAGTACACAAAGTCGAAAGGATCAATATCACCCTCGCCAGATGAGTTCATGGGTGTATTGAGGTCCACGTCATCATCATCAAAACTTAAATGCATAGGAAGTGAAATCATTATGTTTATATTTGACTCGCAAACGAGAGGGACGATTGAAAGGCCGACATAATTACCTTCACGAGCATGAATGTTACACTCCTTGTCCATGATGTCATCAATGGTATTCTCGTCCATGATACAACTAACGATGGCCACCATGTCGCCTACAATACTCTCAATTTGGTAAGTATTATGCACTAATGCGCCATGACATAAATAATAAAGGGATTAAAGACAATATGTTACCAATGGGTCTGATGGTATACTCTGGCGTGCTCGTTGAAAGTGAAGCAACTCCCTCTCCGGCCGGTGATCCATGTGTGCTGGATGCTAGGTTTATCGTAGGTGAAGTTCATGCATTTGGGCACGACATCGCGATTGATTGAGCGCACGGGGTGTTCCTCTTAGCCGCAGCATTTTCCTTGCGCTTAGCTAGCAGTTGTGTCTTCTCCTCTTCAGATTTGCTTTGCCTAGATATTCGTCGCCGTGCATTCTCTTCTTTCCTTTCTCCGGTGGATATATTTTGCTTGTTAACCCTTCGTCGTTTGTTCCTTTCATCTTGCGTTTTTGTTTGCCAAGCTGCTCTTCTACGTGCATTAATCTCTTCCTTTTTCTGGGATGTCAAACTATTTTCATCTTGCGTTTTCTTTTGCCGAGCTTCTCTTCTTCATGCATTAATCTCTTCCCTTTTATCGGCCGTCAAACTATTTCGCCAAGTTTTTTCATGCTGACGTCTTGCTTGATTTATATCTCTTTGCTCTTCCATCACCGAAGTTTTACTCAGATTAGTTGGAAGGCGTCGCTGTGAGGAGTATTGGCTCGTGTTGTTTTTCTGTCTCGCCTAATCGCATTTGTGGGATTATTGAGTTAGAACTCTTGGAACTGGTTGATCTGTAGACCAAGCCTTTCACATGTATATATACACGTTCAGCTAGATTTCAGGTAGGAGCCGGACTTCTTTTTACGCGTTCAGCTAGATTTTGGGTAGGAGTCGGACTCCACCTGAAGCCATATGGACGAAAACTAGCTAGCTTCCCAAGCTGGGCGGTACACGCCTGATGTTGCGACGTCCCCGACACTTGACAGCCTCTTTATTACACGCATGCCGGAGCTCCCGGTGGACAATGTAATGTCGGACCTCGCGGCGAACACAATCACCCACACCGTCGAACATCGGAACATGTCATGCCGGTTAGAACGTGGCCACGAACGAGAAGTGTGGGTCCAAGGATTCCAATGGTCGATAGTGACGCAGCCCGGCGTGGCCGACTCCGTACATGCACCCCGGCGTGCATGCACGATATGAAAGGCCTCGTTCCGGGCTCTCTTGCCGTGGAGGCTGTGCCATCGAGTGTTAGCCCACTGATCTATACACAACCATGCAAGCAGCGTTGTAATTTGGGGGCTGATCAATGGTGGGCCATCTAGGAGCAGAAGTAAACCATGCACTTTACTATAATCAACGAATTGTAAACACAACGTGTAGGCCCAGACAATGATGTGGAGTCCGCGACGCTATAATCAATGAATAAATAACGTGTTTGACTCGAAAAGTTTTTGACCGCAACCTTATACGTACCAACGATTGCCACCTTAAGGGTTCTTATATAGTAGAGATAAATAAAAAGAATAGAATAGTTTGTGTTGGGTCACTTTGGATCGGACTGGTGGAAGCTATTTCCCTTCGTTATTTCATCCAAATTTGGTGGACTTTTTGGCATGAAAAAGAACAAGAGGAACAAAGAGACACAGTTTTGGCGATTGCATATGAGGGCGTGTTCAGCTTATTTGGATCCTTGGTGTGCAGGAGTTTGTTCTGTTGCGTTATGGGTGATTTGCGAGATTCGGTTACACGTGTTGTCCAAGAATCATGTGTTTCAATCTGGTTGGTGGTGCCAAACGTGGAGGGCGCTAAGAACAAGTTAAGCTAGCTAAGAGGGAGGATAAGGTGTGGCTGGCCAGCAAGACTTGAGGATAGAGAAGAATTGTGGCGATGTGAAGATGGGACGCCACACACGCTGGATAAGACCTTCCGGCGTTGAGGACAACACCTTCCTAAGAAGGGGAGGATGATGCGGACATCTACTGGCTAGCACGCTAGGACAATCAATTACGATGTATAATGTCTAAGTACTGCGAGCCGCATGTGTTGGCCGAGCCTTCTAAATGGGTCGGTTTGTATCCACTTTGAGTCTAACTAAGTTTAGTTTTGAGTCAGTTTTGGTTTGGGTTTGTCCAACCGACTAGGGGGTGACCTCTTATATAAAGAGAGTCAGATCCTAGGGTGTTAGATAAATTTGAAATTATGTAGAACCGTGTGTTCAATTTGTCACCATCCCTCGGGGACTGGCGTATAGTGACGGCGTCTCGGGCATTCGTCCATATTATCTTCGGAATAAAGGCATGAAAGTTCTTGAAAATGTCAAGAGTTATCATGCGTTTGCGAGAAGGTACTTGAGCGATAAAGGGTTGTCGAGCGTTTGGCGTGAAACTTGTTGTTCGTCATCAAGTTGATCGTTGGATTCACCTGTTCGGCGTGAGGTTCGTCTACATCGACGGGTTGCTCGCAGGATTGGCGTTTCCTCATCTTCAGGTTATGTGTATATCGTGTGATTGGGAGATTTCTATCAGATCTATTAGATCAGGAGGCGCATCGTGAAAGATCGGGCAAAACATACGTATTAGGAGGAGAATGCTAGGATCCCAACATCAAGGAGCCTATCTTTCTTCACAAGATATTTTAATGTAGCCACTAAATCATATTTGGAGACTGGGTCGCATAATACCTCATGGAGTCTGATAAACCGGAATACTGATGTGGTAGCCGGTTCCTAATGCTGAGAGTTGGAATGGGCCAGTTAACCCAAGTATGGATTAAGTCTAAGCCGGTCAACCCATGAACTATCAGGCAGGTTACACGTTTTATAAGGGGCTTAACCTTGACTCTATCAACCAGCTTAGCATAGTAATTCATTGTGCTCGTGTAAACAAGACGCTCAGGACGATAAGCCGGCAAAGCAGGTTCATCAGAAGGAGAAGTATTTTTGCAATAGAAGAATGTCCTTTGCCAGAGTTTCCGGTGGCTAGCTAATGGGATACCTGGATAAGCTATATCTTTTCTTCTCTGGAAAGAAACACCACCGCAATGGATATTGTCACCCCCGGCTACTTCCGAGTGTTTGTTGCACTAGAAATATTCTAGGAAAAAATCTAGATTGGGTTCTAGTTGAAGATAATCCTCACAAAGGACAACAAAATTGCTAACATTGAGGATAGAGTTTGGGGGGAGATCCTGAAGGTGAAGGCCGTAATACTCTAAGATCCGGCGAAAGAAATGTGACCCGGGTGGACGAAACCCGGGGAGAATATGGGCCTCGAAGATTATTACCTCTCCCGGCCCAGGCTCTGGCTGGATCTTGTTTCCGAGAGCACACTAGGATATGTTTCCTGGAAGTAGGTCGCAGTCTTCCATATCTTGGAGCCGGCCTTGAGTCATTTCTTACTTGCACCAATTGACTTGCATCATGCCCCTGTTGGACTTGGCTGCCGCAGAACCGGACGCACCGCCGGTTTTCTTCTTCTTACCGGTTCCTGTGGCCCTGGTGGCTAAACTTTTCTCCTTCACCATGGCTTGATGAACATCGGCGAAGCTCCGGCCCCGGCGGCGCAAGCGAGAGAAATGAGCTCCCAAGCTTTTTTCCAAAGGAAGACGATGAAATGGGAGGCGCAGGATGAGAATGACTGTGGTGGAGCCCCATAAGGGCTATTTATAGGTGGGAGCCCTAACCCTAGGGTTAGGTGGCAATTTTACATAAAGACACCTAGGATTAATATTTTTCGAAAATTCGAGGAAGATTGGATCTACAAAAATGAAAGGATAATTCGAAGATTCTTCGGGAAAATGCATTTAATGCGCGGAGAAAAATCTGGGATAAACTGAAATATTTTCGGTTCCTGAGATTTTGGAGATAAGTTCGCGGGGTTATCTTTTCAGGTTTAAAAACAGAATGATATAATCTTGGACATAAAGATGATCCCCGAATAATCGGGGTCAGAGATTTTGGATGGTTATTTCTTGGACTAATAAAATTCGACTCTAAGATTTCCTCATAGACCTTAATGTGAACAGCGTAAGTTTGGACTTAATTGTTCACATTAACCTGGGGGCTAATGTTGGGGAAATAGGTAAGGGGGTGCCTTACTTACCACCCACATGAACCGGAACACGATCCAGCCGGTTCCTACATTCTTGTCCGGTTTATAACCTGGAGAAGATGCTTACGAGGTAACCAGCAAGCAAATGAAGGCCGGTGTTATGCCCAAGCATAACCTGGAGTCAGAAGCAGACCCGGCATAGAGCCCGGGTCGAAGTATACGGAGGCCCAAGACCGGAGCAACGGCCCAAGGCCGGCCGGAGTGTCCGGCTTATGGATAAGCCGGACGAAACGTGTCGAAGACCGGACGGCGCGAGGACTCCGACAACGGGTATAACCCGGATCACATTGTAACCCGGAGGACTCGCCCGCAGACAAGCACGGGCTTCCACAATGAAAGGAAGAAGGCCTCAAGAGGGGCAGCGATAAAGACACTTGCTGCAAGCGGCTCACCTTGCCAAGGACACCAAAAACTCCTAGAGCTAAGTCTAAACATCTACCAGCTGGCTCTCCAAACAATTCGTTCGCAAAGTGATAGACAAAAAACCTATTTCCTTCATATTTCATACATGAGATACATTTGAGTACATGGAAATGCTGCAGACCTATCACGAAGACAAAAAAAATGCTAGGACCTGTAAGGAGCTATCTTTCCGCGGCTATAAAATAAAGAAGAACTGCGACCAACCTCGGCCGAACCTGTCTTCGCCACAGCTAAGATACATGATTGGCTGAGGAGGAGGGATGGGGGGACGAGGAGAAGAAGGAAGAAGAGGAGTCCAGAGGAGGGCTGACTGATCAGGATTGTCGGGCCCTCTATCTAGACGAAGGCACCCAAACGCCTCCAGCCGCTCGCCGAGTCCAAATCATCGCTCTCCTCCTTGACGGCCAACGGATCTTCCTTGTCCTCCTCTTCAGCAACATCATCTTCCTCATCGTCGATGTCTTCCTCGTCGCTGCTCTCGCTCTCGACGCAGCACTCCACACGTTCGCCGCGATGCCCGAAGAGCTTCACGAAGAGGCAATCGACTCCATCAAAGCGGAAGTGGAGGACATGGCTCTCCTCCAGCCTCTGGGCGTGGGCGAAGGTCATCCACCCCCTCGACAATGACAAGTGGACGGCGGAGAAAAACTCCGTCGACGCCCACCAAGGCCCGTTGATGCAGTCCACCACCTGAAGCCAGAAGCCACGGGGCTGATTACGGACCACGGACCCAGCGAAGACATCAGGGAGCCTCAGCTGACTGCAGAGGCGACCGCAGAGGGCCACCAAGAACTCGTGCTCCAGCACGCGTGTATCCTCCGCCCAGCGAGGAAGGGAACTCCCCATCACACCACGGCCGCGAGGAGCACGGCCACCTCAGCCACGACGGCTCCCCACGTTCTCTCCAGCCGGGCAGAAGACCCCTCTGGCGTGTCCATGGAGACCATAGCACGTCTCGCGCTCCGTCGAGGGGCAACGCCCGAGCCCAGGAACGAGCCTTTGCCTCGACCTCCACGATCCATGCTCGGCTTTCTTTCTCTTTCTGCAGGTGAAGGATAGGGGGAAGAGGAAGGCAAAGATGGTGTTGGAATGGGAGGGGGCGCCCCCCTATTTATGCCCAGGCGAAGGGACGACACCGCGCTCGTTCGATCTTCCACTAGCTCGAGCGCTGAGGCAGAAGGGGCCACGTCCCAAGGAGGGACGTGACGAGACGACGAGGCTCTCGCTGCTCTGCATCGCCCGGTCAGAGCAGTAATTGTAACAAGATGTTTCCGCCACATGGGGAGATCGTGGGATTCCCTGGAACCGTCGCGCCACGTGGAGAGGCTGGCCCTTCAGCTAAGAGGCCCATGCCGCTCCGCCTACCCTGAACATGCGCACATCATATGCCCGGGGGCTACTATCGGACCCACGGATACCAGGATATCCTGGGCTGTCTGCTGCTGGCCTATCCCATCAGGTATAGAAGGAGTCCGTACCAGTCCACCGCAAGAGGAGGGAACCCCCAACAGTTCTCCACCAAGGCCGGCCCCTTGGACAGGAGTGTTCCTCGAGGTATCCATCGCGCATCTCTAGGGAGGAGTCCTGCTCCGACCCTGCTCCTTCCCGGAAGGAACCTCGCCCGCTGGGAGACAACCCATGTGAGGGTGACGTCCTGGCCCCTGCGTGGATGACGAAGCCACCACAGGGGACAGAGTGGCTTTGGCCACAGTTGCCATTCTCGTGTAGAAAGCGTAGAGCTCCGCTGCGCGCACCAAAGCCCGGACTGAGGCTTTCCTCTTTGGTGCAAGAAGACCGAGTCCGCGCTACAAGATGAATGCGGCTTCACTGGGCTCCCCCACCGTGACGCCATGGACGGTGGAGCTTTCTCGCGGCGACTAGGACCTCGCAGGAGGCGAAGTAGTACGGGACGCTCCCTTCTTTGGCACCTTGTGGTATCCGTTTCCCGCCAAGTGAGCGGGAAAGAGGGCCAATCGCCAGTATAAGTAGACTACACTTACCTCCGCAGGAGGGGGACAAAAAAGAGAGAAGAGAGAAGGCAGCAAGTAGGCAGACCACCGGAATCCCCCTTTGTACTGTAACCACCACAGTGCGATCAGCTAGACAAACAGGAGTAGGGTTTTACACCATCACGGTGCCCTGAACGTGGGTAAACTCCCCGTGTCCCCATTGTTTTACTTCGAAAGCTTCCCTCCCGAAGCCTCAAGAGGTGCGATTGAACGTGGCTAGCCCCCAGTATTCGAACCTTTGAGTGCTACCCTGTCGTTGATAGAACATCAACTTGGACAAATTTAACCGGTGATGAATTAAACAAAACCTTGGAAGAGAGAAATTTGCGGAATTTTAATAGCTTTCCAACGACATATCATTTGAATCGTTCCAATTTGCGGTTGAGAAAATATTTAGAATATACGTTCTGTGTGACATTTCGCTGACCATGTTTTTTAGAAATAACCATAACAAATTTGAAAAAAGTGACAAAATGAAAAAGATGCATAATTTCACAAGCTTTTCTACGGTATATCATTTGCTAAATTCTGATAAACGATTCAGAAAATGTCTTGAGAGTACGTCCACAATAGTTTTTTACCAGATTTGAGGATTTTCGAATTTTTTTAAATGGTTCGAATTTGTAAACCCACGTGAGACAGGGAAAGATGCGAAATTTTATTATCTATTCAACAGTATATCATTTGCTCAATTCTGATAAACGGTTACCAAATTATTGTTGTTTTAGTAAACAAAAATCAATAAAACTCCATCCGGCACTACACACAGATGTATACCGGGAAGTTCATAGTGTGTCATGTGAAGTTCAATACTCTATTTTTTTATACTACGTTACAGATTAATAAATTTTTGAAATTAAATTTAATCGGTCATAAATTAACGAAAACCGTAGAAGAGAAAAAGTTGCGTAATTGCAACAGCTTTCCAGCGGTATATCATTTGCATTGTTCCGATTTACGGTTGAGAAAATATTTTTATAATATGTTATGTGTGATATTTTGCTGACAATATTTTTTAGAAATAAAAAAATAACCGTAACGAATTTTAAAAAGTGAAAACATGAAAAAGATGCATAATTTCAGTATCCTTTCAACGGTATATCATTTGCTCAATTGTGATAAACGGTTAAAAAATATCTAAAAAAATACGTTTACACCAGTTTTTATCAGATTTTAGTATTTTTGAAATAGTTTAAAAATAGTTACGAATTTGAAAACCTACGGGAGACAAAAAAAAAGATGGAGAATTGAACTAGATTTTCAACGGTATATCATTTACTCAATTCCGATAAACAGTTAAAAAGTTATTGCTTTTTATTAAACATAAATCACGGAAACTCCGTCCGGCAGTACACAGACGTATACTGGGAAGTTCAAGTGTGTCTCGAGTGAAGTTCAATACTCTATTTTTCATACTACGTTACAAATGAGTACATTTTTAAAATTTATTTAATCGGTCATAAATTAAAGAAAACCGTAGAAGAGAAAAAGTTGCGGAATTTCAACAGTTTTCCAACGGCATATCATTTGAATCGTTCTGATTTACGGTTGAGAAAATATTTAAAAAATACGTTCTCTATGACATTTCGTTGATCATGTTTTTTAGAAATAAAAAAATAACCGTAAAAAATTTGAAAATTTTGACAAAATGAAAAAGATGCGTAATTTCACTAGCTTTTCAAAGATACTCCCTCCGATCCATATTAATAGGTGCTGAAGTGGATGTATTTAGACATGTTTTATTGCTAGATACATCCATTTCAGCACCTATTAATATGGATCGGAGGGAGTATATCATTTGCTAATTCTGATAGACGGTTAAAAAATGTCCTAGAAATACGTTCAAGCAGTATAACCAGATTTGAGTATTTTTGAAATTGTTTAAAAATGATTACGAATTTAAAAACCTACGTGAGACAAGGAAAGATGCGAAATTTCACTAGTTTTTCAACGGTATATTATTTGCTTAATTCTGATGAACGGTTAAAATTAGCGCACGGAACTATCCCTACAGCGGGGCAATTCTTTATATATATATACACACACACACATACACACACACTATACAACCGGTTGTATTTTAATGCCCTGCAACCGGCGGCTCCTGGAAGGGAGCGATTCAGTGACCACAACCGAGCCAACCAGCGAGCGACGGCGGATGCCGACGCGAGGGAGCTAGCCCCCTACACGACACTCTCCCCATCATAATCACTTCAATGAAAGAAAGAAAATTTTCCCATCCCTAGCTCCAGTCCCCATCCCTAAGCTCCGCCCGGATGACCTCTCGCCGCCGGCCCCCATCCAGAGTGTCGCCCAGACGTCTCGCGCCGCCGGCCCGCATCTCGAGCGCCGCCCCGGATAACCTCGCTCGTCGGCCCCCATCGCGAGTACCGCAATCCTACCGAGCATCCCGCGCGGCCGCCGCCGGCTCTATCACCTGCATCCCGCAAGGCTAGCTTTGTCTCCCCACGGCCGCCGGCGACCCCTTCACCTACATCCAGGCTGCCGGCGCCTGCCCCATCTCTTACATCCAGTGCGGCCAACGACGACCCCATCTGACGCGGCCGGTGCCACGTCCATCCCCTGCAGGTGATAGGGGCTGGGGTCTGTATTAGATCACGTAGATTGGTGGATGTATGGCGGTTAACGATGACTTGGACCTCGGCTCGTTTGCGTGTTATATAAGGGCCACGAAGGACCGGATGAGTACAATTAGTTACAAGGCTTGGAGATCAAGAAAGGATCTCGGGCGGTCACGGTTTATCTACACCGAAACCTGAACAACCACAAACACGTTTTGAACTACTCTATCTACGATTACAAGCATATCATTTAACATCCTCCCTCAATCTAAACTCTTCTAAGTTGAGATTGCTCTTGAATGCTTGTAACTGTCTAACCTGCAGTGGTTTAGTGAAACCATCTGCTACCTGATCACCAGTTGGGATAAACCTTATATCCAGTAACTTCTGTGCAACTCTTTCTCTCGCAAAGTGGAAATCAATCTCAATATGTTTTGTTCTTGCATGAAACATAGGATTCGCAGAAAGATAGGTTGCCCCCAAATTATCACACCATAAACATGCAATTTCTGGATGCTTAACTTCCAGTTCATCAAGAATGGATTCTACCCATATTACCTCAGCCGTAGCATTTGCCAATGACTTATACTCGGCTTCTGTGCTTGATCTTGACACAGTGGCTTGCTTTCTTGCAGTCCAAGATATTAAATTGGAACAAAAAAAAACACAGCAAAACCACCAGTTGAACGTCTATCATCTGGACAACCTGCCCAATCAGCATCAAAAAATGCACTCACAAGTGAAGAGGGTGACTTGCTGATTCTAAGACCAGTAGCCATTGTCCCTCTAAGATTTCTTAAGATCCTTTTAACAGTTGTCCAATGCAGAGTAGTGGGAGCATGCAAGAATTGACAAACTTTGTTAACAGAAAATGAAATATCAGGTCGAGTCAATGTAAGATACTGTAGAGCTCCCACAATACTCCTGTAACGTGTTGAATCCTCGGGGCCTAACAAAGTCCCTTGATGCAGTGACAGCTTCTCTGTAGTGGACATAGGTGTGCTCGCTGGTTTACACCCTTTCATCCCTACACGAGTCAGAATATCTGTAGTATATTTCTCTTGAGTCAAGAGTACCCCATCATCAATTCTTTTAACTTCAATGCATATAAAATAATCGAGATATCCTAGATCTTTTAAGGCAAAATCACTTCTCAAATTACTAAGCAGAGCATTGGTGGCATCATGAGAAGAACTAGCAACAATGATGTCATCAACATATATGAGCATGAAAATAGTGATACCTCCCTTCTTATAAAAGAAGAGTGACGTGTCTCCCTTGGATGCCATAAATCCAAGTTGATGTAGCTTTGTACTCAATCTGGAGTACCATGCCCTGGGTGCCTGTTTCAGGCCATACAGTGCTTTATCCAATCTACATACATGATGTGGCCTGTCCCTGTCTTCATAGCCAGGGGGCTGCCACATATACACTTCCTCCTCGAGAACACCATGAAGAAACGCATTCTGTACGTCCAATTGTCAAAGACTCCAACCCCTGGAGACAGCAATAGACAAAACAAGCCTAATAGTAGCTGCCTTTATAACAGGACTAAATGTATCCTCATAGTCAATTCCATAGCGTTGCTTAAACCCTTTAGCTACTAATCTAGCCTTGTACCTATCTATAGTTCCATCAGGATTTCTTTTAATCTTATAAACCCATTTACAGTCTATGATGTTTCTCCCTTGACTAGGTTCTACTAAGTGCCAAGTTCTATTTTTCATTAATGCACCATACTCTATATCCATTGCATCCTTCCAGTTTTTATTACCTAAGGCTTCATGTAAATTCTCAGGTTCATTTGTTGTAGTTAAGCATGCATACCTAATAGTACCATCTTTTGGAATAAATGGGCGAAATATACCACTTTGGGATCTTGTATGCCTTCGGATTGGTGAAGCAGGTGCAGATGTGGCCTCAGATTCAGTGGCCACAGATGATCTGGGCGAATCCGCCCCGGGAATGCCCCCGTCAGGCGATAGAGGTGGAGATTCCTCCCTCTGCCTGTCCGATCCCGTCGCGTGGAAAGGTGATGCAGGACCTATGTCGGGGCCGGGGTCCGCATCTGCACCGGCTCGCTGTTGCTGTCGCGTGGCGCTCCCGGAGTCGCCCGAGGCGTGTGTCCTCCACCCACCGCTAGGGGGGGACCGTGCGGAGACGCGGTTTCGTCTGTCCCGTCTCGCTGCAGATGCCGCGTGGCGCTCCTGGAGTCGCCCGAGGCGCGTGTCCGCCACCCGCCGCTGGGGGGGGGGGCACGCAGGGACGCGGTTTCAGCGCGCGGGAACGCGTTTTTGCCCGCTGCTGCGCCTGTGGTTGCCTGCCGCGTGGTACGGCGCGCGGATCCCGACGATGATTGCCCTGGCGCACCGAACCAGGATCTCTCGGGATCAGTTTCCGCAGGTGAATGTGCTCCGTGTCCCGTCCTTGTCTTTTCTGGCTGCAAACAAGCAGATTTCTGCACACTTTTGGCACCATTAAATTCAGAAAAATTAGGAGCATCACTCAGATCAAGAGCATTATCACCCCCTTGATCGGATAGAAGAAGATTTTCGGACCTTAGGCGAGCACCCGCATTTGGGTTTAATGATGAGAATGGAAATACATTTTCGTCAAAAATGACGTCACGTGAAATATAGATGCGACCATTAGGAATATTAAGGCATTTAAATCCCTTATGAAGATTACTATACCCAAGGAAAGCACACTTCTTAGAACGGAAAGCTAACTTCCGAGAGTTATAGGGTCTAAGATTTGGCCAACACGCACACCCAAAAACACGAAACGACTCATAATTTGGTTTTTCATGATAGAGTCGTTCTAATGGAGTAATATAGTTAAGGAGACGACTAGGTGTGCGGTTTATGAGATATGTGGCTGAAATAAACGCTTCATCCCAGAATTTTAGTGGCATAGAGGAATGAGCAAGGAGTGACAACCCTACATCGACAATGTGACGATGTTTTCTCTCAGCTGAACCATACTGTTGGTGTGCATAGGGGCATGAGACATGATGGGATATACCAATTTTGGTAAAAAAGGAATTTAGACGCTCATACTCACCACCCCAATCTGTTTGCATGGCAAGAATTTTACGATTGAATTGTCTCTCAACTAAATTCTGAAAATCATGAAACTTTTGAAACACTTCAGACTTGTGTTTGAGCAAATAGATCCATGTAAATTTGCTGAAATCATCAATGAAACTAACATAATATTGCTTTCGTCCAACAGACTCAAGGGCAGGGCCCCAAACATCAGAAAAAATGAGCTCTAAAGGAGCACTAGATTCACTAAAGGATTTCGAATATGGAAGTTGATGGCTCTTGCCTTTTTGACAGGCATCACAAACGGAGTCATCATTATTTGACAAACTAGAACAAGAAAGTTTATTTTGGCTAAGCACTTTATTGACTATGGTCGATGAAGGATGACCTAAACGAGCATGCCATCTCTCCGGGGTAGGTTTGATGGCACCAAGGACGTGCTTGCTAGACGATTTGGACGAAAGCGGGTAGAGACCCCTCCTACATCTGCCTTGAAGAAGAGTGTTCTTCGTTGCCCGATCCTTAACAAAGAAAGAGAAAGAGTGAATTTCCACAAATGCATCATTATCACATGCAAGGCGGTGAGCTGATAGTAAGCTTTTGTTTGCTTCGGGAACATGGAGTATGTTATTAAGATGAATATCACGATCAAGAGTTTTAATAGCTGAATGACCTATATGAGCAATGTCCATACCTGAACCACTGGCAGTGTGGACTTGTTCGTTGCCATTGTACTTATCACGAATGATCAACTTGTTGAGGTCGTTGGTGATGTGGTCCGTAGCCCCGGAGTCGATGTGCCAGTTGGTGTCGATGCCGTAGTAGGGTGTGGTAGCCGCGCCGGCACTCTTCTCTTGAGGTTGCACGGGGGAGAAATCAGGGTTGAACCTCTCCCAACACTTCATCACCATGTGGCCAACCTTCCCGCACAATTAGCAGCGTGGTTTAGGAACGTTGTTCCCATTGCCATTGTTACAGTTTGGGCCACCGTAGTTGTTGTTCCCGTGGAAGCCACCACCTCCATTGTGGCCTCCGTAATAGCCACATCCGTTGTGGCCTCCATAGTAGTCGCGGCCACCATTGCCGCGTCCTTGTGATGGCGCACCGCCACCACGCCCACCGCTGAAGTTGCCGCGCCCGGGACCTCCCCCGCGGCCGCCGCGTACGGCAACATTGACAGACGACTGTGCGCCTCCGTTGAGGAGGTCCAGCCTCATCTCGTATGCGAGAAGCTGAGAGTACAGCTCGGAGACGTAGATGGCCTCCCCCTCGCGTGAACAGATGGCGGCGACGATGGCATTATAGTCGGCGTCGAGACCCGCCAGGAGGTAGAAGACGATGTCCTCCTCGTCCAGCTTCTTGCCGCCCCCCTCCATCTCATCTACGAGGGCTCGGATCTTGCTGAAGTACTCGGCCATGCTCTGGTTCCCCTTCTGGGAATTAGCAAGGCTAATGCGCAAGTTCACCGTCTTGGCGCGACTGTGGGCATTGAACATGCCCTCGATGGCCAGCCACATAGCCGCCGCGCTGGTGTTGCCGACGAGCTGCTGCCCAATCTCTCGAGAAAGGGTAGTTAGCAAAAAACTAAGGACCTGCTGGTCCTGCGCAAGCCAAAGTGCATACAGAGGATTGGGTTCGGTGACCGTGTCCGTGCCCTTGGTCACCGTGTGCTCCTTGGCCGGAGATGCGATCTTGATGTCGAGGAAGCTTTCCATCTGAGCTCCGCGGATCGCCGAGAGGACTTGAGCTTTCCATAGCACATGGTTGCTCTTAGTTAGCCTCTCGGTCACACCGTTGCCGAAGGAGTTGTTGCCGAGGCGCGAGGACGGTGCCGCGCCGGAGTTCGCCATGGACGCGTCGTCGAGGACGAGCTCTGATACCATATTAGATCACGTAGATTGGTGGATGTATTGCGGTTAACGATGCCTTGGACCTCAGCTCGTTTGCGTGTTATATAAGGGCCACAAAGGACCGGATGAGTACAATTAATTACAAGGCTTGGAGATCAAGAAAGGATCTCGGGCGGTCACGGTTTATCTACACCGAAACCTGAACAACCACAAACACGTTTTGAACTACTCTATCTACGGTTACAAGCATATCATTTAACAGTCTGAACACATGTAGACGATGCGGAAGGAAGCAGATGCCCGGGGCTTTCGCCACGGACCATGTCCTCTCGCTGCCGCGCGTCTCGTTCCTGCCGAACCATGTCCAACTGCCTCTGGCAGACGCCTCGATTAGAAGTACAGGGCAACCATAGGGGAAGTACAGGAGACCCTAATTGGCAGTACACAAAACTGTGCATTGCCAGTTCCTTGCACAGTGGCTCGGGTGTACATGGTGGGTTCGATTTCTCCGGCGTCTTCGCCCAGGTTGGCTGCATCCTGGGACCTCAGCCTCCACCGGTGACCCTTACCTTATTTCCGGCTCGCCTTGGTAGTAGCTGTGTCGCAGATTTTGAGCAGTTCAGCAGGTGGTCTTCGTCTGCCATCACGGGCTGGACTTTGAGGAGCTCGCTTGGCCACACGAACTCGTCGCGCCCCAGGTGCATTTTTCCCGTGATCTTGAGGCTTAAAGTTCATATTTTTCTTGCTATTTTAATTTTGTACTGCACACATTGACTGTGAACTGCTTGAGAGTATAAGATGTACTGGCGCTTTGTCTGACTGAGTATTCGGTTGCTAGATCGTGGCAGGTCTCTCAACTGCAGCTGCAGGGAGGTTTGGGTGTGGAAGTGCTAGAGTTAAAAAAAAGTGTTTGTTAGCCAAATGGCCGTTCAAGATACTAAATGAAGAGGGTGTCTGGCAGGAACTGTTGCTTAACAAATACTTACAAAGCAAATCTTTAGCTCATGTCGAAGCACAACCAACAGATTCTCCCTTTTGGAAAGGATTAATGAAAGTTAAGAAGGACTTCTTTAGTAGAGGGTCTTTTAAAATTGGACATGGGGAAACAACTAGATTCTGGGAGGACACTTGGTTAGGTCCAACCCCTCTCTCAGATCAATATCCTCTCCTTTACCACATTGTCCAGTCTAAGAATGTGTCGGTTGCGGACGTGTTTCAGAATGCACTTCCGATTAATATATCCTTTCGTAGGAATCTAGTAGGCATCACTTGGGATATGTGGTCCCATTTATGCTTACGATTGATGGATATCTCGTTGAACTCTGATATGGATAGTTTTCATTGGAACTTGACTCAGAGTGGTATGTTTTCGGTGAAATCGATGTATGAGGACCTGATGAATGGGCATACCATTTTTATCAAGACCTATTTGTGGAAATTAAAGATCCCGCTAAAGATTAAAATTTTCATGTGGTTTCTAGATAAAAAAAGGTATTGCTTACTAGAGATAAGTTAGCTAAAAAGGGATGGAAGGGTGACACGCACTGTTCCTTTTGTGGGAATGAGGAGACTGCAGATCACTTATTTATTTCATGCCCTTTTGCTCAACTGGTTTGGCGTGTGGTGTTTTGTACGTATAACATTCCTCCCCCCTCCAACTTGACGAATATGTTTGGGAATTGGCTTAATGGGATCGATTTTAAGACGAAGAATAGGATTAGAATTGGTGTATCGGCCATTTGTTGGGCTATATGGTTATATAGAAATAATGTGGTTTTTAACAGGAAGAATCATTTTCATGTATTACAGGTTATTTCCTCGGCAGCGCATTGGATCCAGCTATGGGCTTTCCTACTTCCTTCAAATTAGAGGAAGTTTATGGTGGATGGCTGCACTCGCCTCCTTATGGTGGCACAGGATTTTTTCTCCCGACATACTTGGCAGCCTACTAATAGGCTTTCGTAGTTTATTTTCTGTTTGGCTATAAGTTTGAGGGAGAGCTTTTTTGCTTATAAGGTTTAAACGGTTGTAACTCGTTTCGGCATTCTGGATTTTAATAATTAATAAAGGCTGTGTGCATCACTCGATGCAGAGGCCGGGGTCTTACCCCATTTCTAAAAAAAAATATCTGCATTAGGAGAAGTACATCCGGGTCATGCTCGACTGGGCGATCGGGCGGGCGTCCAACACTTTGTCTCCTGGCCATAGGCACTTCCCAGCTCAGGTATCTCCCACTGCACAACAACAACTTGAACCTTAAAATCGCCATTCATGAAAAACAAAATCCACTTGCAGTCTCATCACCGAAGCCTAGTTTAATTTTACAGTTTTAGTAGTACACTGATCACTTCAGCCTCTCTCTCTGTACTGAATTCAGCTGGTAATCCCAGCACACAGACTTGTTTGTTTTGCTCTAAAAAAAGTAGTACAATTGCCATAACAGGATATCACTATAGGCTATAGCACAAAAGGGAAAAAGTGTCACTCCGTGCAATTTTACTATTCTGGTGAAAAAAATAGTGGAATTGCCAAATCAAAGATAGCACACAAGAGAGAGCAACTTTACTGTTCCAAGTACAATTTCAATTGCATGCTGAAGAGGGGCGATTCTTGCTGTTATTCATGCAGACAAAGGAACTAATTGCAGAGATCGAATTGCTCGAAGAGGAAATCGCGAACCGCGAACAGCACGTTCTCACCCTCTACAGAAGTATATTCGATCAGTGCGTGTCCGGACCATCGTCGGGGCAGAGTTCTCGCATTTCTTCCCCAGCAGAGTTCTGGCATTTCTTCCCCGGCTATTCCCAAGAGCATGGCTTTATTTGACCAGTTCAGTGTCCATTATAATTTGTGGGCAATGACTGCAAGTTGTTTATTTGACCAGTTCAGTGTCCATTAAGATTTAGGACACCTTTAGTGAAATATCTTGACAATAGTTTCAGGGATGCAACTCTTTGCACTGAATGTGCTTCCTGTTGCAGTGCTTGACTCGCTAAAAATACCAAGTCTTTCCTTTTTTTTTTAGATACAAGGCTCGAAAGAGCCCGACTTTGAATTAACAAAGCCAAAGCGGCACAGTTACAGAGTACAAAACACAGCTTACAGGCCACACGCAACAAGCACACTAAAAAATGGAAAAAAGGCTTCGCTTGGATCGTCGCGGCCATCGTCTTCCACCGTGAAAGCCACCGGAGGTGAGTCGAGGCGAAACAGGAGTTACGAGAAACGGGAGAACACAGGCTCAACGTCACCAAAAGACCGGAGATGCAAGCTCACTGTCTCTGTCGTCGAAGAGGGACCATTTCCCTCTCGCCCTGGCTCGAAGGGCGCCGCACCGTCAGAGATGTTCACCCTAGAACAAGCAGGAGCAGGCAACCAAGATCGGCCACCGGAGAGAGAGCCAACGGCAACCGCGCCGAAGCTCCACAGGAACGCCGCCAACACCTACAAAACATCCACGGCGCAAGGCGCAAACTGCAGAACGGGAGCACACCCCTATCTTGACACCGAATTGTCTTTCCTTCTTGACACCGAATTGTCTGCACCTATGTTGGTTGAAATATATAGCTATTTTGCTTTATTGAAAATGGCAACATTGGTTGAAGTAAGTGAAATGGTTGAAAATAGCTACTGCAATTTTACTCAGTAGGTGGGTGAAGAAGTCAGGGAGCATCCTCTCGCTTGGGCAGAAGCACGATAGACCATTCCACGATTTTTTTCAAGATATGTCGCTTAAAACATAATTAGTTCATATGCACATGAAAATATCTGCAATAGATGCTATGCATACACATGATACTACAGTAAGAAGAAGGAATGGAGTTCCATTTAAGTATATGTAAGTTCCTAAGAAGCAAGGAAAAAAACGCACATCTTTCGAACAGTAACCCTAATATTGAGTAATTAATCAATAAAATTCTATCTTTCTAGTTCAGAAAAGGAAGAGAGAAACAGTTTACGGTCACTCATTTTTTTTTAAGTCGACCTCCTAGAGGATCACAATCAATCTGACTAAGCTTGTTGTTGTCAGGCAGGTATGCATTATTGAGATCCTCTGGCTTGGCTGTTAACAGCATGCCTTGATCAGGTGGTTGGTACGCGTAAAATTATTGTCTGCAGCAGACGAGCATCAGTTATGAGGTTTATTATTGGCAATGTTTGCAAAATTATGTACTTTGAAATGTCTTAACCGTGTGAGGGGATGAATCCAATGTATAATAACCATAGTTTCTCTTTCTTTAACACTAACTTGTTGGTATCAGTGCGGCCGCAAAATTTCAAGTTTTCCATCATGCGGTTGTCTGTGTGTTATGCAGCCGGTGGGGCACATGAGAAGATCAGATTTGTCCATGCTCGTCAAAGTGGCTTTAAATGTTCATTGTCAAGGGTCCCTCACTTGATCAAGGAACGTCGTAACCTCCGCAAGTTGCAAGTCCAGGATAGGGATCTGCACAAGGACGATGTTGGTATTCTGGCAGAGTTTCCCTCCCTCGTCATCCTCCAGTTAAATCTCAGCATTCCCCTGTTCCAAATGGTTGTCATCTATGAATGATTTCCTGTTCTAAAGTGTGTTGGAATCAGCTTGGGCACAATATCATACCTGAACTTTCACGATGGGGCAATGCATATGCTCTAGATGAGTTAACTTTGCACTTAAGCGGACATGATCAGAATTAAGTGGACCAGCCGGCAGCGATCACTTGCCACTTTGCCAGCACTTGAAAAGGTATCTGCACGTATCTAGAAAAGAGAAGCGACGAGTCTGCCTTGAGTAGCGCCATCAGGATTCATCCTAGGAACCTTCCCGTTAAAGTAGTCTATATTACTGACACATCAATTGGCAGCTGGTACGTGCAAATTTCCATAGACATATTCCTCTGTCTTCTGTTACTTGTTTGTTTCGTATAACATCAACCAAAAGTTTCTCCAGCTGGCAATGATACACCATTTATTTTTTTAGCAGCTAATACTAGTAGCTTTGTTAAAGAAAGTCTTGCAGGAATGCCTAAGCTTTTAGAACTGGAGATGCCGTGTTTTTTATTAGCAATAGCCTGATTTCCACGCACAAAAAAACATCTGAAAATTAACCTAACTTGTTACGGAATTCTACCTTATTGGTGGAAGTTGAATCGGTGACATGCTTGAGTTCACATTCCACCAGGTAGAATGTTTAAGCATAGCCCTCAATCAATCTGAACTGCACGACTTCTCTCTCTGAAGTTCTTCTATCGGGGACTCCACATTGGGAGCCACAGGAGTGCGCCCGCTGCCGTGATGGCACCCTGCCCCTGCCTCTTCCTCGCCGAGATGAACACGACATCTGGTGCATGCGCACTGTCGGGTAATGTTATTGGTTGCAAAGTGCATTTCATTCGTCGGTGAAAGTTTATCCTTTTGCGGAGAAGTTCGTTTAATACGCCAGATTTACAGCGTTGTTTTTTAGATATGTACAGCGTTGTTGGGAAAGTACACTTCTTCCTGTTACACGCAATAGCAAAACAACGATGAAATTAAGCAAGATCGAACCAACGGGGACACGAGATTTTAACGTGGAAAACCCTTCCAATGAGGAAGAGAAAAAACCACGGGCGCCAGCCAGCAATACTTCACTATTTCGGGTGAGGTTACAATCGCGCCGGGATTTACAATGTATGGCTTATCCCGTGCGGCGGCTTACAAGAGGTATTTAAAGGCGGTCCTGACCTAACTAGGTCGGTAACTATGTATCCAACTCCGACTCGGTATCAACTCCGACTCGGCCCTAAGCCTCCGGCGACGGGCCTCCGCGTAGCGAAGGCCGTACTTTCCTTTATCTTCATATGAATTTGGATCACCATAAAACAACACTTCCAAGTGGAGGTTCAGTGCTAAATTCAATTTACATGAGAGTATAGTACAGGGAAAATTGGGGTTGATTCGTCCAGCGTAACTGATAGCAAGCGAGAGCCGAAATCCAGTTGATACACTATATAGCAAAGTTCAAACAATTATATAGCAAACTTCAAACAATTATATAGCAAAGTTCAAAGCTCACAGACGACAGTGTGGTGGTGCATAGTGTGACGCTATGTTCCTTCTTTAGCGAGGCCAGAGGCGCCGTGCGGATGGCCGGATACCGCTCGCTCCAGTGCAAGAGCAAGTGAAGCATTATGTGGGCTAGCAGTCCACTTCTCCGCTCGAGGCAGTTCGGCTTTGAGAATTTGGGCAGTCCACTCTCCTATGTGTGTATTTTTTGTTTCCCATAAGTTGTTCATGATTAATATCCAAGAAGAATGAACCATTGTGACGTTGTGGACTTATGGAAATTTTAGCATTGTGAACTTATGAAAATTTTAAGACTCGTACTTGATAAGGGGTGGCCCAATCTTCTCAGTGAAATCACAGATAACTTCAATATGATAACTAGTGCGCCACTAAGAACTCTCCCGGCTGATCCCTGATGCCAATGCAAAAGATAGCAACCCCAAGGATATTCTCAACTCCACACTCTTGCACAAGTAATCCACCGACTACAAGTGGTCCTGTACCTTCTTATTCCCAGTGGAACATCAGGTAACACGTAAAGTTTGCAGATGAATTTTCAGATGAAGGCTTACAACCTGTTTCAATCTAGAGGTATAGGGTTTATGATTTAACGTAGTCTAACCTATCTAATTTCGCCCAAGAGGTATATATGAGGGGGTATGGTGCGGCCACAAGTGTAATTGCGCAAGCATCCAACCCCAACTCGAATAGGACCCACTTTGGACTCTGTTTGGACTTGGACTCGAACCTAACTGATACAAACCGACCCACCATTAAGGGGTGCGGCCTATGATGGTATACAAACCATGCCTATTGATAATAGGACTTCTACATGGCGCATTTAAACTCTTGGAGGCGCCCTCCCCTTGTTACTCATTAAATAACAATTGTTATTCACTGTTATTATTTGTTATTGCAGGAATAACAATTGTTATTCTTTGTTTTCATCCTTGTAGCACTTGTTTTCCAGCTCCTCTTCAGGTCCATCTTCATCCATGCTCAACTCCTCTTCATGATCATCTCCCACTCATGCTTGTGTTATCAACAAACATGAGAATATGATAGTGCATGGATTTAGGTAGTATAAACTCTCATGAAGACAAACCATATTTATTACTAGGAAAGAATTCACCTTAAAATAATCATCAGTGAGACTTAATATTTCTTTCCAACTCAAGCATAAATAATCCTCATGGACCTCTATTATGTCCCTATCATCCTCGCTTTCTTCAAGACAAGACGTCCTCGGCTTGTAGTAAGCTGAAAGTGGAAGAAACAAAAAGAACAACGTGTATGCACAATACAAATATCTATAATGAGGTGCATTAGTTGGTATCAAATCATAAAATTGTGCCCAAGACATGTGACCACGAATTTTGCTTAAAAACATCACATAATTGTCATAGCATGTCATCAAATAGCAATCATAATTGCAAATATAAGTGAGACTCATAAAATCATGATCAAAAGGAGAGACATGTATGTATAAATTTTTATTGTTCAGTATCAAACCAAGTGTCTCCACAGAAGATCTATGATTAAAATTGGTGGTAGTAAAGTCAAAGCAATCCAAACAAATTAACTCATTATATAGTGGATACCATGCTTCAACTGTGCTACTCTGGTATGTATAACAAAGTAATGGCCGAATAGTAGTACACAAAATTTTCTTCGCATGTTTAGTATAATCATCATGTAAATTGCAACTTAGTTTGCAAATATAAGTGAAGTATAAATCAGTAGCATATGTACCTATCATGTTTTGTTGTAAATCAAACATATGTGGAGAATCATGCTTAGATTTAGCAAATTGTACACAATCCAAACGAGGTAACACAATGTTCAATTCAACAATTTTATCACAAGTAATACATATGTAATCCACCATAAAAACTTTGTTCATGTTGTATGCACCAACCAAATTAAAAGTCAAGGATGTAGCATGGGTGCTAGAATTGATATATAAAATTTCAGCAATCCTATTCATAGCACATTGCACATTAATTGGTTCATGTAACATGATGGAATACACAATATTAATAGGTGGTATTTTAGCAAGTACTTCTTTATGTGTAAGCAAGACCACATGATCAAAATTCAAAATATTCAAAATATCACATGATGGTGGACTATATGTGACCATCAACTCAGAAGAACTAACTAGCACATTAGTAGACTCACAAAAAGTTGTTGTTGTAAGTGGTAGCTCCAAATCAGTACCAATGTCAATGACATCCTCGTCAGAAATAATAGGCACTAATTCATCTCTCTCAAGTGTTGATGCAGGTTGTACTATTGATGGCTCCCTTTCTTCAAGAGTAACCTGCATATCACAAGAAATAATACTAGGCACAATGGTATGCTCCTCCAATGGATGTGATGATGGTGGTGGTGGTGCAGCTTGTACTATAGGCTCCCTTTCTCCAAAAGCAACCTGCACATCACAAGACACAACACTAGGAGTAGACATAGTTACATTAGTAGAAACATCCTCATAGGTCTTCTCAACCTCTACCAATATCATAATCAATGGTTGATGTCTAATTCTTTTAAATTTTGTAGGACATGCATGTATTATCCAATCTCTCTTATTATTCCAAAAGAATTGTAAATCAGGATAATGGTTATCAAAATTAACCTTATAGCTACTGCATCAAAATGCACTAAACAAAAGGTGACAACAAGTAAATGCTCTAGGAAGCACATTACACCTAATTTGTATTTGTATGATCATGAATAGTTAACAGAATCCAAGTAGCATGAGTAATGTGAAGTGTAGCATCATTAGTTTCTAATATAAATGAACTGCGAGTTGCATAAGATGTCAACTGTAATGCTTCAACAACCTCAATACTAACAAAATTAAACCGTGTACCCTTATCAAGAGTAATAGCAACAGTACTACCATTGATGTATCCTGTGAAGTGGAACAAATTTGAGGCAAGTATTCCACTAGAATCCTCCTCCCAGAAAGCATCACTGCACATAGAAGAACTACAAAACTCCATTGATTAACTTGTTAGTAACAAAATAACAATGGGATGTGGTGTTCTCTCACAACTCACTCAAAAATCTAGCAAGACAATAGATTATTTTACCAATCCAAAGTGAATAGAAATACTTACCAACAAGTAGTGGCAACTAATATGCTGTGATATGAAGAAGAGAATACCCAGGGTGTTAACAATCACATGACAAACAAGGTATATGGTGGGGCTTGGTATGGATACATAACAACACCAAAATAACAATCCTATTTGCTGTCCAATGTGATATAAAAAGCACAGGAAACACACACGTGGAGAATAATGTGGCAAGCAACTATATGGATAGAAGTGTTGCAATGCACTCAAAAGACACTAGCTACAACTCTTATAAATAGGCACATTATTTCTCAAATAACTAGTGCAAAATGGCATGTAAACATCTCCCAAACTTGTGGCAATGATCAACAATTTTCAGGCCTCTATTCCTCTCTTATTTTTCTGTTTTTTCTCTCTTATTTTTTCACTCTTTTGGACCAAATTATGCCACTTGTACGGACTGTATGGACATAAATTTTTTTCCTATTTTGGCCACAATATGTCGCACCGCGGAGAATTTTTTTTTCCATAAAAACAGCACAATGCAATGATCAGTTGAGCAGCCTGTGAGCACAAAAACGAGCTAGTCTTATATGGGTATGCTCCTATTTTGATATATAGATAGGCTCTGGCTATGGTTCTCAAAGATACGGAGTGGACATCAAGTGAAAAGGGCAATGAAAACAGCACGGAAAACCAACTACACCTACTATGATCGCATGGCAGGAAAACTGAATCGTGGCAGAGAAACGCACCGTTTTGGTGCCCACGGCAGCGCACCACGGTAGCGCTTTGTGCCGAATTTGTGTCACGGCAGCACGGTGCACAGCAGCGAAGGGCAGGATGCGGCAGCGATTCTCACCAAACCTCTACCGCGGCAAAACCTACTCTGAATAGGAATAGACGTGCGGCAGGGTTTTAGGCGATTGTATACCGCGGTAGGAATTGGATCCGCGTGAGACTAGGAGAACCACGGCAGCGATTATGGCAATTTATGTGCCCGCGGCAGGACCTCCAAAACCAACTAGCACCAGGAAACTCCACGGCAGGAAAACAAGCAGATTTGTGCCGCGGTAGGGAATTGAGTAGGGTTCGTATTGGATCCAAACTAGACTCGAATTGGAAGGTTTTTGTGGAATTTTTTGGTAGACTCTATTTAGAACACGAATAACAACTAGAACCCTAACCCTAACTCGAAATCTAAAAGACTCAAAAAGGAGAAAAACAGATACGCAAAATCAACAAGAACAACAACTAGAAGAATCAATTGGTGTTGGTCTAAGGCTACGGCACGAACTACAACTATTTTTGTGGGGAAATTTTCTGTATAGGAAGAAAAACACTCGAATCGAAAGGGAAAATATGATAGCTCACCGAGGCAACCTGTAAATCTGATACCAAGATGATAAAGGGGTGGCCCAATCTTCTCAGTGAACTCACAGATAACTTCAATATGATAACTAGTGCGCCACTAAGAACTCTCCCGGCTGATCCCTGATGCCAATGCAAAAGATAGCAACCCCAAGGATATTCTCAACTCCACACTCTTGCACAAGTAATCCACCGACTACAAGTGGTCCTGTACCTTCTTATTCCCAGTGGAACAGTAGGTAACACGTAAAGTTTGCAGATGAACTTCCAGATGAAGGCTTACAAGCTGTTTCAATCTAGAGGTCTAGGGTTTATGATTTAACGTAGTCTAACCTATCTAATTTCGCCCAAGGGGTATATATGAGGGGGTATGGTGCGGCCACAAGTGTAATTTCGCAAGCATCCAACCCCAACTCGAATAGGACCCACTTTGGACTCTGTTTGGACTTGGACTCGAACCTAACTGATACAAACCGACCCACCATTAAGGGGTTCGGTGTATGATGGTATACAAACCATGCCTATTAATAATAGGACTTCTACATGGCGCATTTAAACTCTTGGAGGCGCCCTCCCCTTGTTATTCATCAAATAACAATTGTTATTCACTGTTATTCGTTGTTATTGCAGGAATAACAATTGTTATTCTTTGTTTTCATCCTTGTAGCACTTGTTTTCCAGCTCCTCTTCATGTCCATCTTCATCCATGCTCAGCTCCTCTTCATGATCATCTCCCACTCATGCTTGTGTTATCAACAAACCTGAGAATATGATAGTGCATGGATTTAGGTAGTATAAAGCTCTTATGAAGACAAACCATATTTATTACTAGGAAAGAATTCACCTTAAAATAATCATCAGTGAGACTTAATATTTCTTTCCAACTCAAGCATAAATAATCATCATGGACATCTATTATGTCCCTATCATTACTTCTTTGCGAGGTGTTGTGAACTTCATAGGAATGTACTGGTGTACTTCCGGTTGAACTTTGTTGTTGTTTTTTTGACCTTCTTGGACCAAAGGTGTGAATTTCTTGAGGCTTTTAAGGAAAATGTGTGAACTTATAGCTGTGTATATCATGCCAAAATTTTCTTTATTAACATTTGACAGATTTTTTTTTTGGCACTCGCTCCGGATGTCTACTTCCTTAACATAACAAGTGTATGGTGGGACATAACCAAGTGCACTTGCCCCCAAACTGATGAAATTTCATATATTATTCATGTTCTGCCCTAGTTTATAGGAAAGAACTTCCATGATATTAATACGTGAACTGCCTGTTATACACGACTGATGTGTACTTCAGTGAATGCCGCCCCTCCCCGCTCTCGTGTGCCGCCATCGAGCGAGCCCTCGTGCTTCTTGTTCTCGAGCTCCAATGCCGTGGCTGCCGACGAGCTCCCCTGTAAGGGTCAGCTGCTGGACTCGAAGCCGACAACCACCGGGATCCGGATTCCGCAGGCTGGCGCGCGCACCTCCTCTCCCAAAAAACGACATGCAAGATACCATGGCAGCTGCTCCGCTGGTGCGCATCATCTCGCTGCCGCCAGAGCACCTCCACAAGACTTTAGCTTCATAACTCGAAAAATCCAATGATTTTTTTTTTACAAAATCATTGGTAAAAAAAGGAGGTGCACACAATAAATTTTGGAAGTCACCTGATCAGTTTCGGAAGTACACATTTAAAAAAAAGATTTGGGAGTACATATAATGTCTCTGGAAATTACACTAGATCAATTTTGGAAGTGCAGATATACGTCAGCAGGTACACATATTAACACTAGGAAGTACGCAATTTGGTTTAGAACCCACCAGAAATTTCAAATAAAATATTAAAACCCAATATGAAAGTACACAAATATAAGTTTAGAAGTACATACTTTACTTTCCTAAAGTACACATGTAATATGAACTTGTTTTAGCGAACAATAGTTGTTATTCTTCTATATATATTTTTCATATTTTTTGCGGATAAGACCTTACACAATCTTTCCAACGCAATAAGAATCACTCGATTTCAATGTTGAATGGGTAGCCAAATACTTTAGTAAAAAGGAAAAAAATGTCCAAACTTTGATCATGAAAAAAAAACTTAAAAATCGATTTTTGAGGTTGTCGAAACCGGCAACTTTAATACATGCTTCATCTAGTCCCACACATTTTAAGCCAAAAAAGATAATTTATGAGAAAGTTTTCACTGTTTTACCGAACAGTACTCGCGAAAACCTCGTGGGCAGCACACGCTCGTCAAACCGAAAACCCTGTTGGCAGAACACACACATATACATGTAGGTTCACTCGTGTGTTGAGAGAAGTTCATATACTATATTTTATATTGAGCCTTGCAGGCAGTTTAGTATTCCATACACACAACCATTCATTCCAGAAAAGTTCACAATTCTACTAGAGAGGAGTTCACGCCTTAACACAATGCAGCTCAAGCCAAATCAAAGAAAAGCTCATGCCCATATCGATACAAGTTCAGGCATATACGCAATGCATTTCCAGTATATAAACTTATCTCCACTACTAATAAAAGACAAAACTTCGTGCGAAAATCAAATATGTGCCGTCCATCCACAAAAATCGCACGCCCAATATTCATTTGTTCTCCCCACCCCATCCCAACTTTCACCTCCCGCACACCACTGATCCAACCATCTCTCCTAGCCCCATCCCCAGGACGGCAGTTCCCGGCCGCTCCATCGCCATCACGCCCGGAGACTCCTCTATTCCTTATCCCCGACACTCCCTCGCGCCCCAGGACGACTCGCTGCACTGCCTTGGCCACGCCCGCCTCCAGAACCTCGACTCCCATCTGCCTTCCCGCCCTACTTTGGCCATGCCTTGGACACCGGAACTGCAGGGGGCACATACACGCACAGGGAGAGGGTCCACAATGGGGCGCTAGGATCTAATTCCCAGCCATTTTGCCAGTTACATCCTGGTTCCCGGTCGATTTGTTAGCATCGGCGGCTAATTAGGAGTCTGGCGCTTGAGTATTGAAGAAAAATTACGACTCCTAGGCGGTGAGCGCCAGCTGCATGCAGTAACTGACGTGGTTGTAAGGATTTTAAGCGTCCCCGCGTTGGTCATGCTCTAATACGCCATCACTGCGAAACGAAAATTCAGATTTGATCACTACAAGATTCAAATGGGAAATATAAGATCGTGCTTTACAGATCCATTTTTCTCATGACACATTGTGTTCGGTTCATCCACTACGGGAAGAAGATGATCCTGTGCGTGCTGCTCGCGGAGATGTTATCAACAGAACTTCACAGTTGTCCGGCTTAACTAAAGGTATTATTAACCTATGTGTTTCTCTTTGCTCTTGGAGATAATCTTGTGTGTTGCCTACGATCTTCCTTTCCATTATCCACATTCTTCTTTCAACATGATCGTATAACAGAGGATTAGTACAAGTAGAGTTACTTAAAATCCTCAATTCTAGAGCAATACAAAACAGTTGTATGATAAATTTTACTTCCCCTGCAAATGGTCTAATATTTTTCAACAAAAATATGTTTTCAGGAGTAACGGTGCAGCCTGCTTTTGGCCATATTACAAATGTATGCATGCGACGTTCAGATTCAATACAAGGTACAATGTGTCACTGTTTTATTCAAACACTTTCCTAAGGACATGCTTACAATTCGGTGTTTAAAATTATCTACATATGAACAGAAGATGGTCGAAATGGGCGTGTCGCTGATAATCCACCCACACCTTGTAACAATGATGAAGGTATTTTGTTTTCATTTTTCGTTCATACAATATTGTCGTTTATGTATTGTATATGCTAAACATTTATTCTATTTCGCTCTAATGATGGCATCCCATCTTTACCTTCTCTGATGCCAATCAATCATGTAAGTCACACTTGCATGATCAATCAAATAAGCGTGCCAGATATCGATATGCAAATATGAGCGCTGAAAAGAAAGAGGCATATCTGAAAAAAGACGTGACAACTATCATAGAAAAAAGGCTATTATGGCATCATCTGCTATTGAATCTAATTTAGCTGCTGTTCTAGCTCCCGATCGCACACCTCAAATCAGAAATGTCAGTATCCAACCGGAGAATCCTCCTATAGATGTCCCACAAAATGGAAGTGGCCAATTATTTCGGTCTCCTATGGATGTTTCTCAAAAAGCCAGCAACCAAATATTTGAGTCTCCTATGGTTGTTTCTCATAAAGCCGGTAACCAATTAGTTCGATCTCCTATGGATTTTCTCATAAAAAACAAGTAACCTATTGTTTTTGTCTCCTATGGATATTTCTAGAGATAATGGTACCCATTTGATTCAGTCAACTATGGAAGGTTCTCAGATTTCTAATTATTATGGAATAAATTTGCTTACAAGTTTCCAAAATGTAATGACCAACCCTGGTAAACACATTTTCTGGAATCCATGTTAGTATTAATCAAACCTATAATATGTTCTCATATTATTATCTCATATATTTTGTATTCTTCATTTGCAGATTTTGATCAAACCCAACTTATAAGCATGAAACATGACGGCTGTTGATGACGCATATAAATGCAGCTGTATTTTTTCTGTTTGTCAGGTCTGTACCTATAATTGCCCCACTCTGTAATAATAAAGCATGACATTTCTCAATTTTGGTTTGCCATGTGCCTTTTTGCTTTCTTATTCAGACCTGAATGTATTTGAAAATGTTTTTAATGGCTATAGATTTACTTTCCAATTGTTAACTTTTCTGAAACCAAAGTATATAACTAGGCTCCTTTAGTGTTTGCTGTCAAACATATGTTAGGTTTAAATTGGTTAGGCATATTCTACTCCCCCATTTGCTCTGTCTGTCTGAATTTGTTTTGTTATATAACAGATAACTATCTTTGATAATTTTCTATGATCTTTCAATATTAAATTGATTTTGATTATGTATATACTACTGACAGATATGTGAAACGGACATACAACACTGCTGGAAAATAGCAAGGAGAGCAACAAGGTGGATGCCAAATTCTACCACGTGTGAAAAAATAATATGATAGAAGCTTGTACCTGTATCACTGATTATGTACCCAATTGTTCAATGTATACTCATTCAATGATGTGGCCTAGGAAATATTTAGCAGATGCAACCCATGTTGTTACTAGCAAAGGTGTCCACCAACCCCTGCCAATGAAACATAGAATTACATACCACATAATAGTAGATGATCCATTGATTACTTCAGAGCAGTTGCTATGTTTTTTTTCATAAATACTCTCTACTTTATATTTACCTCGACATGATAGATCATGTGGGAAAACAGAACCTTTTACTAGTTACGCTGGTACAACTCTTGTGCGCATCTATGTTAGAAATTAATATCTGTACAGAAATGGATTAACTAAGAACAGTACACATATGATCCAATTGACCACAAAGAATGCAATTTTTATTTTACCAGGAAAAGATTCGGGATCCCGTCTCTCTTATCAGCAATAGAAAAAAGGGTCATGAATTTGCAGGGTAGATTTCACATGACATAGTCTGCTTTGCCAAAGCTGAACGTACGGCCTCCTTGTTCCAACAAGCTAGAGCTGAAAATAACCAAGTGAGGGTCAATCGTAGCTATACATGCATAGTCCTAACATGAGAACTCACATAAGTTAAGCAAGTAGGCCAAAATATAAAATTACCTTTTCAACCAGCGATGTAGAGCCCTCCGACCAACGACCGCCGCAGCTGCCGATCTGTTGCAGACTCTCGCGCCTAAACGTATGCATCGGACGCCGCCTACCGCCGAGTCGCCTGCGAGCATCTCGAGCTCGAGCCCTCCGACTAGCGACGGCCGTGGCCGCCGATCTGCTGCATAGGAGTCCCATCTCTCCGTGTACACCTCCGACGCCGCCTACCGCCATGTCACCCGCGAGCATGCCGAGATCGATCCCTACCCGGGCACTTCGGCGACATGCTTCGAAGAAGGAGCGGGGATGAGAAGGGGCATGCCGTTCCCGCACCTCCGTGTACGCCTCCGACGGCGCCTACCGCTGGGTCGCCCGCCAGCATGCCGAGCTCGAGCACATCCTCGGGCCCTTCAGCGACCTGGTTCGACGAGATGGGCAAGGAAGAGTAAGGCCATGCGAGACTCGCCTCGACGGCGGGGACAAATCAGAGAGGCGGCTTGACAAGATGGGGAGAGGGAGCTGGTGACCACTCTAATGGGGAACAGCGGGGAGAGATGCGAGGGGCTGACCGGAGCACCGAGTGAGAGTGAGTGTGTTGTTGTCCACTTTTTTTTTAATCGGACAGGTACGTGGGTTTCTTTTCCCATCAGAGCTTGTAACCAGTGTACAAAGATGAAGATTGTCGATATGTTGCATACTTGCATAAATTTCAATACAATGAAGCTCTAAACAATATAAAGGGAATAGATAATGTTGCTTATTTATTGTTTTTGAAGTATTTTATAACTAATTATAACATATTTATCCGATTTTATGCAACACGTGTGTAGATCGTGCACTCATATCGTTGGCCACAAAACATTTAAATGGTTTGGTACAAAATAAACTCGTTAAAAAGGAGAAATAAGAGTCATCGTGAATGTCTATATTACAGAATATGATGTACCTGCGTTGCACGTGCACGCTTACTAGTAGAGTAAACAATTCAAGACCATACATAGAGAAGTTCGAAACCCATAAATCGTGCAGTTCGGGCTACAAAAGAAAACAGTTCGAACACTTAAATAAAGAAGTTTAAAGTCCATAAATCATGGGGTTCCAAAAGAAAATAGTTGAATATCCCATACAGATAGCAGTTCAGTCTTGTACAGAGAGAAGTTCATAATTCTACCAGAGAGCAGTTCAAACCTTAACACAATGCAGTTCAAGTCAAATCATAGAGAAGGTCGTGCCCATATCGATAGAAGTTTATTTGTATACACAATGGTGCTCAAGTACATAAAGGAAGAAGTTCAATCCCATAGATAGAGAAGTTCGAAACGCAAAAAGTAGGAAGTTCAATATCCCATACACACAACAGTTCAACCCTTTACGGAGAGAAGTTCACAATTCTACAAGAGAGCATTTCAGGCCTTAATACAATGCAGTTCAAGTGAAATCACAGAGAAGTCCGTGCCCATATCGATAGCAGTTCAATTCTACACAATGGTGTTCAAGTACATAAAGAAAAGCAATTCAAGACCATAAATAGAGAAATTCAAAGCCATAAACAGTGTAGTTTGGGTATCAAAAGAAAGCAGTTTGAACCCTTATATAGAGAAGTTGGAAACCCATAAAATAGAAAGTTCAATATCTCAAACACACAACAGTCAACCCTGTATGAAGATAAGTTCACAATTCTATCAGAGGCAGTTGAAACCATAATACAATGTAGTTCACATTCTACCAGAGAGCAGTTCAGACCTAAACACAACGCAGCTCAAATCAAAATCAGAGAAAAGTTCAGGACCATACTGATAGCAGTTCAACCATACACATAATGGAGTCCTATACACGTTTTGAGTGGTCATTGACCTAAAACGGTGAATCTACGAGAACTTTATCCTTGTTTTTATAAATACTAATAATGAAAACTCTGCCGGCAGTACATAGACATATACCAGAAGTTCACTCGTGTGTCGAGGGGAGTACAGATAATCCGTTTTGTAGGTGGTACACTTAGAAAAAAAATAAGGACATTAAAATCATCATCTGAAGTGCAGAATACCTTCGGCAGTACAAACTCATCAACCAAGAAGTTCACATTTATATCGAGAGAAGTTCATTATTCTATTTTTTCATAAATAGATAGTCTCCGACTTTCTCTTTTCAACGCAACAAAAATCACTCGGTTTGGAGGTCGGATGGGTGCCCAAATAATTTTTTGAACATACAAAATAGGTTTGACCGAACTTTGACCATGAAAATAACCCACTTAGAAATTGATTTTTGAGTTTTTCGTTACTGGTGAAACCGGTAGATTTATTAGATGTGTCTTTCCAGACCGAACGTTCTGAGTGATCATTGATATAAAACGGACAACGTATGAGACATTTATTGCCGTTTTAACAAATACTAGTAACGAAAACTCCACCGGCAGTACACATACATATATCCAGAAGTTAACCGTGTGTCGAGGCAAGTCGAAATAATGTCTTTTTTAAAAGTGGTACACACAGAAAAAATAAGGACATTAAAATCATCATTTAAAATGCGGAAATCTCGTCGGCAGTACAAACTCATCAACAGAGAAGTTCACTCGTATGTCAAGAAAAGTTTAGTACTCTATTTTTTCGTAAATAGATAGTTCCCGACTCACTATTTTCAACGTCATAAAAATCAATTAATTTGGAGGTCGGAAGGGTGACCAAATTATTTTTTTAACATGCAAAATAGGGTTGACCAAACTTTGACCGTGAAACCGGTAGATTGAATTTTGAATTTTGTATTTTTTGTTACCGGTGAAACGGTAGATTGAATAGATGTGTATTTTCACGCCGAACGACTTGAGTGGTCATTGAGCTAAAACAGATAATGTATGAGAAAGTTATCGTTGTTTTAGTAAATGCAAATCACAAAAACTCCGCCCGGCAGTACACAGACACATACCGGAAAGTTCACACGGGTGTCGAGTGAAGTTCAATACTCTATTTTTATACTACGTTACATATTAGTATATTTTTTAAAATTGAATTTAATCGATGATGAATTAAAGAAAACCATAGACAAGAAAAAGTTGCGGAATTTGAACGGCTTTCCAACGGTATATCATTTGCATCGTTCCAATTTATGGTTGAGAAAATATTTAAAAAATACGTTTTGTGTGACATTTCGCTGACCAAGTTTTTTAGAAATAAAAAAATAACCATAACGAATTTGATAAAAACGGACAAGATGAAAATATGCGTAATTTCCCTAGCTTTTCAACGGTATCATTTTCTCATTTCTGATAAACGGTTAAAAATATCCAAAAAATACGTTCACTACAGTTTTTACCAAATTCGAGTATTTTTTAAATTGTTTAAAAATGTTTATGAATTTGAAAACCTACGTGAGACGGAAAGATGCGGAATTTCACTAACTTTTCAATGATACATCATTTGCTCAATTCTGATAAACTTATTGCTGTTTTAGTGAAACGTAAATCACGAAAAATCTGTCAGACAGTACACATATGTATATCGGGAAGTTCACTTGTATGTCGAGTGAAGTTCAATAGTCTATTTTTTTTACTACGTTACACATTAATATATTTTTGAAATTGAATTTAATCGGTCATGAATTAAAGAAAACTGTAGAAGAGAAAAAGTTGCGTAATATCAACAGCTTTCCAACGGCATATCAGTTGAATCATTCCGATTTACGGTTGAGAAAATATTGAAAAAATACTTTCTGTGTGACATTTTGTTGATCGTGTTTTTTAGAAATAGAAAAATAACCGTAAGGAATTTGAAAAAAGTGATAAAATGAAAAAGATGCATAATTTCACTACTTTTTCAATGGTATATCATTTGCTCATTTCTGATATTGTTTTAAAAAAAATATCCAAAAAATACGTTCACAACCGTTTTTATCAAATTTGAGTATTTTTTAAATTGTTTAAAAATGGTTACGAATTTGAAAACCTACTTTAGACAAGGAAAGATGTGGAATTTCACTAATTTTTCAACGATATATCATTTGCTCAATTCCGATAAACGGTTAAAAAGTTATTGCTGTTTTAGTAAATGCAAATCACGAAAACTCCGTCGGGCAGTACACAAACGTATACGGGGAACTTCACATGTGTGTCGAGTGAAGTTCAATACTCCATTTTTATACTACGTTACAGATTAGTATATTTTTTAAATTGAATTAAATCGGTCATGAATTAAAGAAAACCGCAGAAGAGAAAAGTTGCGGAATTTGGACAGTTTTCCAACGGTATATAATTTACATCGTTCCAATGTACGGTTGAGAAAATATTTAAAAAATACATTATGTGTGACATTTTGACGATCGTGTTTTTAGAAATAAAAAATAACCGTAACGAATTTGAAAAAAATGACAAAATGAAAAAGATGCGCAATTTCACTAGTTTTATAATGGTATATCATTTTATCAATTCTGATAAATGGTTAAAAAGTTATTCAAAAAATACGTTCGCAGCAGTTTTAATCCTATTTGAGTATTTTTGAAATTGTTTAAAAATGGTTACGAATTGGGAAACCTACGTGAGACAAGGAAATATGTGGAATTTCACTGACTTTTCAACGGTATATTATTTGCTCAATTCTGATAAAAGGTTAAAAAGTTGTTGTTGTTTTAGTAAACACAAATCATAAAAACTCCGTCGGACAGTACACAGACGTATACCGGGAAGTTCACATGTGTGTCGGGTGAAATTCAATACTCCATTTTTTATACTACATTACAAATTAGTATATTTTTTAAATTGAATTTAACTGGTCATGAATTAAAGAAAACCGTAGAAGAGAAAAAGTTGTGGAATGTGAACAGCTTTTCAACGATATATCATTTGCATCGCTCCGATGTACGGTTGAGAAAATATTTAGAAAATACGTTTTGTGTGATATTTTACCGATCGTGTTTTTCAGAAATAAAAAAATAACCGTAACGAATTTGAAAAGGTGACAAAATGAAAAAGATGCGTAATTTCATTAGCTTTTCAACGGTATATAATTTTCTCAATTCTGATAAACGGTTAAAAAATTATTAAAAAACGTTCACAACAGTTTTTACCAGATTTGAATATTTTTGAAATTGTTTAAAATTGTTACGAATTTGAAAACCTACGTGAGACAAGAAAATATGCGGAATTTCACTCGCTTTTCAACGATATATCATTTGCTAAATTCCGATAAAAGGTTAAAAAGTTATTGTTGTTTTAGTAAACACAAATCACGAAAACTCCGTCGGGCAATAAACAGACATATACCGGGAAATTCACATGTGTGTCGGTGAAGTTCAATACTCCATTTTTTATACTACGTTACAGATTAGTATATTTTTGAAATTGAATTTAATCGGTCATAAATTAAAGAAAACTGTAAAAGAGAAAAAGTTGCGGAGTTTGAACAGATTTCCAACGGTATATCATTTGCATCGTTCCGATGTAGGGTAGAGAAAATATTTAAAAAGTACGTTTTGTGTGACATTTTGCCGATCGTGTTTTTTGGAAATAAAAAAATAACCGTAACGAATTTGAAAAAAGTGACAAAATGAAAAATATGCATAATTTCACTACATTTTCAACGGTATATCTGTCGCTCAATTCTGATAAACGGTTAAAAAGTTATTCAAAAAACACCTTCACAACAGTTTTTACCAGATTTAACTATTTTTGAAATTGTATAAAAATGGTTACGAATTTGAAAACCTATGTGAGACAAAGAAAGATGTGGAACTTCACCATCTTTTCAACGGTATATCATTTGGTCAATTCTGGTAAATGGTAAAAAAGTAACGTTAAAATTATCGCACAAAACTGTCCCTACAGCGAGGCAGTTCTGTGTTTTTCCGTGAGAAGTTCAGAATTGGTTGTAGGGCACTGTTCTACACCTTGTTGTAGAATAGCTCGCATGTGTGTGTAAAATTGAGCATGTAGTTTGCACTATATATTTAAAATACTGGTATATATGTTCGTATAAAAGGAGTATGTAGAAATGTTACACATACTACATAAAAAATAAGTATATATACTACTGAAATAGTAATATATACTACATACTACCTGTACATACTCTCCGGTATGATAGATACTACATACATCATACTAAAAACATGTGGGTATAGTTACACCCGGGAGTAGCCTGAATTTGTCCTATATATATATTATCGTATATTAAAATTTAGTAACACGCTCTTTTTTTCGTTCAGTTAATGTATATCCGGCAAGCTTTCGGGCTTACTATTTAAATAAATAAAAGCTTTTTGGATTCCATCGAGGAGAGGACCACACGGCGGCGTGCTCCAGCATTATGGTCTTGTAAATTGGGGCTACTCCATCGATTGCTCGCAGCATCATGTACTGTCGCGACGAAAATTGTGGTTGTACCATCAACGTCATGTCGCAGAGTGTCAGAGCCCGTCCCTAATGCCACTTTACCTCTTTTTCCGCCTATCCGGCCGGTCAAACATGTCCCAATACAAGCTCAGAAAAACCCAAGGAGCAGTGTAGCAGAGGAGCGTCAAGGATTCCCGTGACGCTCGCCATCTCCGACGAAAAGGGAGGAGAAGCAGAGGAGGAGGACCGTCCCTTGTGCAAGTATTTGTTGTTAGCGCGTGACTTTTCTCTAGCGCCCGTGGACGAGCCAAAAACACTGGGTTTATTCCCCGCTGGTACCAGAACGTCCGACTCCAAGGTCAGTCCATCCGGACACATACTTTGATAGCAAATTCCTTCATTATCTAGATTTCTTCTTCCATTCACAATTTCCCAATTGTATGTATTAAAAACTCTACTAATTTCTGCATGCGTGTGTGGTTCTAAATAGGAAATGGCCGAAAACGAATGACACGTGTGCTGTTAGCCTACCAACACCATATGTGGTAGAATCGACCGTTGTTCAGGATTGTACTTCACTGTCAAGATTAACAAACCCCACAATCACCAAGAAATTGTAAGCACTAATTCTGAAATCCCGTTGAATGTGAGATACTTGTGTTCTTATACGCTCTTTTGTTATATGAAATGCAGAATGTGCCATGCGGTTTCAATGATCGTATACAGACCATGCTAGCTATTGGTCGTCATCAGCGATGTTTGCGTGCTATGTGTGGTTGCGTATTTGAGTACTACTTCTACTTGGAAAAGTGGTTAGGTTGTACTATTATATGTGTACCACACTAGAAAGGACTGTTTGAAGCTTATCTCATCAAACAAGATGATGTTATTACATTCACATATGATAAAGAGGATGGTTGGTTTGATCTGCAAGTGACAAATGCAAACAATGTCACCATACCATTTGTTCAACCGCCTAGTACGCTACTCGTTTTGTGTTATTTTTTGACCTACACATTGAGTAGTTTATCTTTATCAAAAAAATTATTTGTCTCGGCGATTAGAGTGTTGGGAGGTTCCAGATCAGGTGAAGTATGGCTTCGAAAAAACCATCTTGGCCAACCCATATGATGGCTAGGTTGAGACTCCAAGTGCAGAGTGTGTAGCTTGTGGCAAGCCTTCTTCCCCACGAGGGTGACTCGAGGGTTTATATCGAACTCTTGGGGAGCCAGTATTTCAGCAGTTGTCTTTCAAGCTTCCTCCAGGATCCTGCAAACAAGTAGAGAATTTTCTGCCCTCAACCTAACCAAGTGGTTTTTAAGCACAAGGTATGAGACTTCTAAATTGCAATGCAAAACTGAAAGTAAATGTGCAATAATTAAATGTACTACTAAATGCAAATGAGAAAATAAATATGCAATGGATTGTTTTTGTATTTTTGTGATGCAAGTGGTGATGGAGATAATGGAAATTCGAATTGGAGATGCAAGTAAAGTAAAGTGCAAGTAAAGTAAATTGCAGCAAAGTAACTAGAGTGTTTTCTTATATTTAAAATAGGACCGGGGTTCATGGTTTCACACTTGCATCCTCTCAAATAAAGTGGTAGACGGTGGACATAAAGAATTACATGTGAGATTACAATAACATGTTTAACATTGAGTACTTTCATATGGGCATCACGTCCTAGCATAGAGATTTCTACGGTCATATTAATCCCTCTTATAGTCCACCTAGATGCGAAATAAATCATAACACCTCGATAATTAAGGAAAAACCAGAGTATAGCTTTAAGCAATGTGACATGAAGTTGAAGTAAGAACTTGCTAGATCTAGTCATGGAGATTGATTAGTGTCACTTCAAATCCCCGGTAACAAGGTACTCCTTTTGATCCCTAGTGAGGTAACTAAGAAAGGTTTAACAAAACCTAAGTGGATCGCTGAACTTCTGTCACTTTCACAGCACTAGCCACCCCCCGTTACTCCAACTAATGCACCTATCACCCCACACACGCTCTCAAGAACTAGATTGATCAAAGCTAGCAAATAAGAACGGGGTACATAAGATACATCTACTCAAATAACTCAAGAGAAAAAATTGTGATCTTAGATTCAATAACTCATAGAAAAGATCCACCACATAGGAATTACAACGGTGCCCCTAATCATGTGAGGCAGCTCATACAGATCTAATTAGTGAAGCACGTAAAGAGAAAGAGATACAAGTGCTACTTCCACAAACCCATAGCCCTGGGGTGGACTACTCCCTCTTCATGGAGATGTCGATGGAGATGACGTTGGAGGGGTAGGAGATCACACCGGCGGCGCCCCGCCGGAGTTTTCCCCCTCCAATCTGGAACTTCTGGTCTCTGTTTCGGTGTTTTGTTGTTTCGGCGGCGCTCTCCTCCGTAAGGGTACGGGGGACCCTTTTTATAGTCGGTTTTAGGTCAAGACGGAGTCGGTAAGTCGAAGATGGAAGGAATTGGGGCCACAGGGGCCAAAAGGGGGCCTCTCACGCGGCCAAGGAATTTGGCCGCGTGGAGGGTCCTCTTTTGGTCCTCCTTGCCCAATTCTCGTGGATTCTTCGCCCGCAAGTCTTCTCCTTCCAAGAAAATGACCCCCGCAGATTTTCAGGTGATTTCGCGGAAGTTTGCCCCCTGAAACGTCAAAAATATAGAAAACGGGGTTTCTGACAGGCAGGGTTAATTCCATAAAAGTTGGGGGACTTTGTAATTTAACCCCAAAATACTATAAAACATTGAATTATACCCTTATATGTTGCAATATGTAATAGAAAACCATGTGAAAATATGCAAAATTCATCTATGCATTTTACATGCATCAACATCCCCAAGCTTTACCCATGCTCGTCCTCGAGTATGAAGGTGATAAAACTAAGATGGGTTTTGCATATTGAAACAATCATGGGATATCAAGGAGGATTATTCATGCTACATATAATCAAATTATTAATACTAGAAATGAGTAGCAATATACAATTCATGTTGTAAGAAATATCAAATATGCAAGCAAAGATGCTTCATGAAAGTTCACAAAGTGTATAATGAAATAAAAGCACTATGGACCAAATGCATACATAAAATGAAAAATAAAATCCTATATTGGTCAAAGAATAGCATAATGGAGAATAGAAAATATGGTGGACACTTTGGAGAAAATTGAGTTGAGGTAAAACATGATCAAGTCTTATTTAGCCTCTAAATTATTCAACTAAAATTACTAATTGAAATGTGGTATCCATTGATCTAGGACTCTCATTGCCCCTTTATCACTAGCATCTTAAAATTGTGAGTATTGAAGTAATGAGAATGACAAGGTGGTTGAAAGCCTCATGCCCCCTGAGTTTGAAAACCTACTCCATGATTACTCAACGTAAGATTCCTAATAAGCTTTGTACAATCATAATAAGTATTAATGACATCGTAGAGAACCGCAAAGAGGTACCTCTTGCCCCATGACATGGAAACAAGCCCATGTTACAATGACAAGATGAACAAACGGAGTAGACTCATCTTCCTTTTTATTTTCATTCACTATTATGCATAGCTTCTTATTTTATTATAGGATGTGTTGTAGAATCACTCAAGCTGTAAGTAAATTTCCACCATGATAAAGCATGGCTTGGGTTAGCGGCCCAATGCGTTTCTCTAGTCATATAGATACTTACTCATCAAAACTTACTATTCCTCTATTTCATTTCGGCATGGCAGGAGTCCAAAAACAAAAGTACATGATATCAACCAAATGTAAATTTTTTGTGCAATGTTGAAAGCTTTCCGGTGATACACGTTTATAGCTAGATCCCAACCACACACTTATCAAATGCAAAACTTGTGGCTCCCATTATTGGGTCATGTTTATTAGATGCATAAAAAGTAAAGTGTGCCTTCAAAAGTTCGTGAGAGTCCTATCCCAAGTTCAACCCATGACAATTAATAAAGTGAATAACATAAATAACACAATAACATGGCGAACATACTCGGAATAGCAATGAAGCTAATGGGAAGATATGGTGGAATCACTGGAAATACTTGGCTAAGGAGTGTTGGAAACAAGTTTTTACTTGTTGGAATTTTTAAATTTTTGGGCTAGCAAGAGGGAGATAGTTGACCAGCTACTATGCATGCATATGTCCATAGAACTACTCATTTCATGACAAAATAAATAAACCAGCAATTAACATCAAGGACATGAATAAGAGATAGCTCAAGACAACATTATTGCAAATTTCTACACATAAAAAGCCTATAAATCATGCAAACATATTTAGCTCTTCAAATCAACCATGGCATCCCTATTCCAAGTCATAATACTAGCATCCAATACATTCCAACCCCAAACTCCAGTAGCTCAATCTCATATAAAATGATGGTGGTGGTCTTATCAAAACAAAAATAAAAACAAAAACTAGACGCTTCAAGTCTCTACGATAAATGCTTTGCTTAGAAAAACAGAAAGTAGACGTGTGCTAACCAAAAGAGTGTAGATCCAGTGGGGTGTTCATCACATCCCCAAGCTTATGGCTTTCACCATTCTTGGATGTCTTGAGGCGCAGCTCCTCTATTCCCTGTGAAAAAAACTTCACAAAACATATTTCTCCCATTCTTTTTCTGTGGGGTGAGATTAGCAAGGACAAACAAATCACATGCTTGCTTTGCAAAATTCCAAATAAAATGCTCCAGTAGATAGACAATAAGGTTCATTATGTTGTATGTTAAATCTCTTGCTTTAAAGAATCATGGAAATTCGATTCCCAAGCCCAAAGAGTGCATAAAACAAAAGAAGGCAGAATCTGTCCAGAAAAGCAACATCAGCAGAACGAACGTTTTTCCCTAAGCTATACTCGTCAAACAATTAAGCCAATTTTTGTGCTTACAGAGGACGAAAAGTTGCAGAACATACTAAAAAAAATAGCTGAATCCGACATACCAATAAAAAACGTAAAATCATACGGTGAGCAGACTCGTGCTGAAACAGAAATTTCATGCACTAGGATAGCAACTTATAAGTCCAAATGGGTTTGACTTGACTCTTTATTGAAAACTCCAGAATTAAAACAAAAAAAATAATCTCTTGAGACAGCAAGAGGACACTAGGAAAATCCAAACAAAAACAACCGGGTTGCCTCCCGTAAAGCGCTTTCTTTATAGCCATATAGCTAGGCTTTACTTACTTGATAATCAAGAGGGATAAAGCTCATGAGGGAGCTTGTTCTTCAGCGTGCCCCTCTTCCTTGGGAAGTGCTCCATGCTTTTCTTGTGAGGTAACTGAAACTTGACATTCCCTTCCTTGGAGTCTATGATTGCACCTGTAGTACGAAAAAAAGGTCTACCCAAAATAATAGGACTAGGGGATTTATCCCCCATATCCATAATAATGAAATCAACGGGTACAAAAGTCATGTGCAATTGAATCATAACATATTTTACTTGTCCTATAGCATGTTTAGTAGAGTTATCAGTAAGGACAAATTCACTTGATCACTTTTCTAAATTTTCTAGTTCTAGCAATTCATATAATTCTTTAGAGAGTACCGATACACTAGAACCTAGATCTAACATAGCATGGTGAATTTCTTTTCCAATTGAAACTAGCACATTGGGGATCCATGCATCCCCAAGCTTAGGAGGTATCATGGCCTCATTCTTGTACCTAGCAATTTTTTCTTGCAAGACATGATTAGCAATATAAGATCCAAAGCCAGGTTGATTAACATTTATAGTGGGATCACTAGCAAATTTTGTAGAGTAGCAATAAGTTCTTGCAAGCTACTTTTTTCTAAATCAAGCAGTGGATCCTTAATTTCAGTAATAATCATAATTTCCTCTACTTTACTATCTAATTTATCTAGCATGCTTGATTCATGAGGACTAATTTCATCTTTGCTAGCAAGATAAGACATATATGGAAGTAAATATTCAGGGTACTTCACTATTTTCAGTAATAGGAGCAGCAATAGTAATAGAATTCATTCCTACACTAGGTTGTGCTTGTGGCTTTCCTGCTGACATGCTTAATAGAGTTGCTTGATTATCAGCTAATTTTGACAATGCTTTATCTAAATTCGAAGATTGAAGTTGCAATCCTTTAATATCACTACTAATGGATGCAATAGACTTATTTAACTCATGTATCATAGCATTGTGACTAGCAACTTGTTCCATAAGCAATTTATTAGATTCATAAATTTCACTAGAAGGCTTCCACTTATTTTCATTAGCATTAGGATATGGAACAAAAGGTTTATTTGGCTTATAAGGAGGTTTACTATATGAATTGTAAGCATTACCAAAACCATTGCTACCATAATTCCTAACAAAATTAACATCCACACTTTCAGAATTACTACCAACTAGCTCCTGCAAAGGCACATTCTCCATATTTTGTTTATTAATAAAATCAAGAATAGTGTCCATTTTAGTAGACAAATCATTGGTTTCTTCAATTGAGTTTATTTTCTTAGTGGGATTGGGTGCTCTTTCAGTATTCCATTGACTATAATTTTCCAATATGCTTTCTAATATGCTCTTAGCCTCACCTACAGTTTTACTCATAAAGGCACCTCCAGCAGCAGAATCAAGTATATTTCTAGACATGTAGTTTAGACCATTATAAAAAGAGTGTAGTATGGTCCATTCATTTACTCCATGTGATGGGCATGTTCTCATCATTAATTTAATTCTATCCCATGCCATGGCTACATGTTCATTATCATTTTGCCTAAATGAGAGGATATTATTCCTATTTTGCAAAATTTTAACGGGAGGATAATATTTCTTAATGAAAGCTTCTTTTAAATCATCCCAAGACTTTATACTAGTTGTAGGTAGTGAAAGTAACCATTCTTTAGCCTTTCCTCTAAGTGAAAAAAGGAAATAATTTCAGTTTTAGAACACTACTTTCCACATTTTTAAATTTTTGCATATCACATATTTCCATGAAATCATGAAGATGCATAGAGGCATACTCCATAGCACTACCACCAAATTGCTCTATAGTAATTAAATTCAATAAACTAGGACTTACTTCATAGCTTTCAACTTGTATTTCAGGTGTAGTAATTGGCCTAGCAATGAATTGGTCATTGGGTGTATTTGTGTAGTCACTTAATTTAGTTCTATCACCCATTTTAACAGTTTTTATGTAATTTTTAATTTTTATGCAAAACAAAAGTAAAGTAACTAAGAAAATTTGAAATCCAAAATAATCTAGATAACTAAATGCAAAACTAAAATGCAAACTAAAATAAAATATGCAAGACAAAAGAAAAACAAGAACAAAAACAAAACAAAAACAAAAACAAGACAAGAAACAAAACAATCTACTTGAAAGAAGGTGGAGATAGAAAGGACGGTACTCACGTAGGTGCAACCTCCCCAAGCTTAGGTGTTTGCACACCTTGTTGGTGATGAAGACTTGTTGTGATCTCCCTTGGACAACTCCTTCACCTATGGCTCCCCGGCAACGGCGCCAGAAAAACGCTTGATGGCTAGGTTGAGACTCCAAGTGCAGAGTGTGTAGCTAGTGGCAAGCCTTCTTCCCCACGAGGGTGACTCGAGGGTTTATATCGAACTCTTGGGGAGCCAGTATTTCAGCAGTTGTCTTCCAAGCTTCCTCCAGGATCCTGCAAACAAGTAGAGAATTTTGTGCCCTCAACCTCACCA
The DNA here is from genome assembly GCA_028641055.1 of Alopecurus myosuroides. Taxonomy (NCBI): domain Eukaryota; kingdom Viridiplantae; phylum Streptophyta; class Magnoliopsida; order Poales; family Poaceae; genus Alopecurus; species Alopecurus myosuroides. The sequence continues at coordinate 122,631,762 of CM054062.1, forward strand.
AGTGGTTGTCAAGCACAAGGTGTGAGACTTCTAAATTGCAATGCAAAACTGAAAGTAAATGTGTAATAATTAAATCTACTACTAAATGAAAATGAGAAAATAAATATGCAATGGATTGTTTTTGTATTTTTGTGATGCAAGTGGTGATGGAGATAATGGAAATTCGAATTGGAGATGCAAGTAAAGTAAAGTGCAAGTAAAGTAAATTGCAACAAAGTAACTAGAGTGTTTTCTTATATTTAAAATAGGACCGGGGTTCATGGTTTCACACTTGCATTCTCTCAAATAAAGTGGTAGACGGTGGACATAAAGAATTACATGTGAGATTACAATAACATGTTTAACATTGAGTACTTTCATATGGGCATCACATCCTAGCATAGAGATCTCTACGGTCATATTAATCCCTCTTATACTCCATCAAGATAGGAAATAAATCATAACACCTCGATAATTAAGGAAAAACCAGAGTATAACTTTAATCAATGTGACATGAAGTTGAAGTAAGAACTTGCTAGATCTAGTCATGGAGATTGATTAGTGTCACTTCAAATCCCCGGTAACAAGGTACTCCTTTTTATCCCTAGTGAGGTAACTAAGAAAGGTTTAACAAAACCTAAGTGGGTCGCTGAACTTCTGTCACTTTCACATCACTAGCCACCCCCCGTTACTCCAACTAATGCACCCATCACCCCACACACGCTCTCAAGAACTAGATTGATCAAAGCTAGCAAATAAGAACGGGGTACATAAGATACATCTACTCAAATAACTCAAGAGAAACAATTGCAATCTCAGATTCAATAACTCATAGAAAAGATCCACCACATAGGAATTACAACGGTGCCCGCAATCATGTGAGGGAGCTCATACGGATCTAATTAGTGAAGCACATAGAGAGAGAGATACAAGTGCTACTTCCACAAACCCATAGCCCTGGGGTGGACTACTCCCTCTTCATGGAGATGTCGATGGAGATGACGTTGGAGGGGTAGGAGATCACACCGGCGGCGCCCCGCCGGAGTTTTCTCCCTCCAATCTGGAACTTCTGGTCTCTGTTTTGGTGTTTCGGCGGCGCTCTCCTCCGTAAGGGTACGAGGGACCCTTTTTATAGTCGGTTTTAGGTCAAGACGGAGTCGGTAAGTCAAAGATGGAAGGAATCGGGGCCACAGGGGCCAAAAGGGGGCCTCTCACGCGGCCAAGGGATCTGGCTGCGTGGAGGGTCCTCTTTTGGGCCTCCTTGTCCAATTCTCGTGGATCCTTCGCTCGCAAGTCTTCTCCTTCCAAGAAAATGACCCCCGCAGATTTTTAGGTGATTTCGTGGAAGTTTGCCCCCTGAAACGTCAAAAATATAGAAAACGGGGTTTCTGACAGGCAGGGTTAATTCCATAAAAGTTGTGGGACTTTGTAATTTAACCCCAAAATACTATAAAACATTGAATTATACCCTTATATGATGCAATATGTAATAGAAAACCATGTGAAAATATGAAAAATTCATCTATGCATTTTACATGCATCACCATATGACATCATTGCTTCCGGAATGAATGTGATAAATTTTGCTATATACAAGGAGTCGTTTAGGCCATTGGATGTTGATGAGTTCTTTGAGATCTCTTAGTTCTTCGTGCATATGATAGAAAATGCTCAAGATTTGGAGATCCTAGTGATGGAGTGTAGACACACGCTCGTTGGAAGAGCCCAAGCGCATGGTGTGAAGAGTGCAATAGCAAGTTTTCCCTCAGAAAAGAAAACAAGGTTGAATCGACCAGTAGGAGGAAAAGCAAGTTCTGAAGGTTGATGCATTTTATGTGGTAGGGTGGACTACCGGTACAGCATCAACGTGGAACCTAGACAACACAATCAATTTACTTTGCCCCAACATAGTAGTGGGGTTGTCAATCTCACTGGTTTTGCTGATAACAAAGAGGTTAAATGTATGGTGTGGAAAACAGTATGAGAACAATGTGAAAACAGCAATAGAAGTGTGACAACAATGGAAACAATTGTTGTATTATGAGTATTTGAAAATGGACCGGGGTCCACAGTTCACTAGTGGTGTCTCTCCATAAAAGATAGCTAACATGCGTGGTGAACAAATTACAGATTGGAAATTGATAGAAAATGAAACATGCATGACATGATGATTACTATGTGATTCATGCGGGCAATACAACAAGATACATAGGCCATCATCCAACTACATCTATGACTAATAATCCACCCTCCAAATATCATCCGAACAAACGTTGGGTATTAGGTTGCAAGAAATAGATAATCGTAGTAAGCAAAGTGTGTAATTTAAAAAATGTAAACATCGTTGTTTTCTCCCTACTGGCAACAACACATCCTCCATCCGTCACATTTCTGTCACTCGAGCACAGATGCAAAGGAGGCATGAACCCACTATCGAGCATAAATACTCCCTCTTGGAGTCACTAGTATCTACTTGGCCAGAGAATCTACTAACAACGGAGAGCATGCAAGATCATAAATAACATACACATGAAGACAACATGATAGATTGATAATCAAGAGACATAGCATTCAATAATCATCAGATCCCAACAAACACAACATGTAGCATTACAATAAGATGATCTCGATCATGTAGGGCAGCCCACGAGATCTAAACATGAGGCATAAAGAGGAGAGAACAACCATCTAGGTACTTATATGGACCCATGGTCCAAGGATGAGCTACTCACGCATCACTCCGGAGGGGGGCATGGTGGTGTAGAGCCCTCCGGTGTAGCATCCCACTTTTTACCAAAAGTGAAACACCTGTGTTATGTGCTAATCCCTGGATCAATGCTAGCACCACAGTACAAAACTTGAAGGTATCATTGCATAAGAGTCAAAATTATTACAACTGGATCCAGAGTAGTCAAATATAACTTATTACAAGGTGCATAGCCTTATAGGCTAGCTAACACTCAACAGAAGTAACATAGCAATGAGCCTCCATCTTCAAGCATGCGCCACAGGCAAACATGTTGGGTGTAGTCTCGAGTCCAGAAAAGACATCCTCATTCTTCATCAGAAGATCCTGCACGTTGGAATATGCAGCCCCCGAGGGAGATCAGTACAATGATGTACTGGCAAATGACACCTATGGTGGATATATAATGGCAATGTCTAATACTACATGATAACTTTGGTTGGGTGGATTTTGTGACTATTTGCAAAAGCCAATTTTCTCCTAACACTTTTATAAACCCATTTTTTTTTGAAGGGTGGCAACATTGGAAAATATCCAAGCACCACAAGTACCATTTACTTGGTCAAAATTTTAATTCTGAAAATGGTGATGTGATTCTTCCGTTCATCCTTGTCCAGCTGCTCGATGTTGTCCATAACCGGGGACACGGCTAAGATCTTAGTTTGTAGACTCTGCAGAGCTTGTGCACTTTCACCTTCAGACTCAACTCAACCCAAAAATCCTATACACTCTGGGTGCATTAAGGAAAGGAGAAGAATCGAGACGAGATCTTTCAGAAGCAAGAATCCAACCCAATGGCAAGACCCGTTCCACCTATAATTATGCTACATCTGCTTGTCAAGCCCGGGCTGAACCCTCACAACTTAGTTGATCAAGACAGAGCCCATATGACTAAAGGTTGCACGGTAAGCAATCAAAACTCGGGGAACGTCATAATCACTTTGTTCCTGGGTGGCATTCCTTCAAGTGAACTCCCCTCGGGGAGACACTCAACTCTCGACAGCCCCGCAATACCATTCCACCCAGGTGGTTCATTGAGGTTATATTATTATTTTATTTTCCACAAATAATAAAAATACCAGTATTTGAGCATGCCTAAGCATAACTAAACTTGGGGTTGTTGAGTGGCAAGGTTCAAAATGGGGTGGCTACACACTACTAGGATAATAGCATAGCATAAATACTTTATAAAAGAACCTATCATGCATACTACTAAAAAATCCACTAATGCTTATTGAAAATATAGGTGTGTTATGGGGTGTCACTTGCCTTGACAGTAGGATGAGTAAGAACAGCAACCACAATTGTAGAATTGCTCCTCCTCACAATCTATACAAACAAAGTAACCACACATAAGCAAACTATAAGAGAAAACATTACATAAACAAGTATGCATGATATGCAATGATGTAGAGATCCCACAAATGTAATAACATAATGTTGTTCTTAGATTTCCTTAATATGTAAAACTTAGGAAAAACAATTTAGATACTAAATTATAATTATAGCATTTTTTTGTCTGTTTCTTTAATGGATCTATTTAACCAAAAACAAAGAGTATGATGTTATGGTGGCCTAAATGTTGTTATCTTATACTCTCTGTGTAGATTGTATCTTAACAAAACCATAGCACTTGGATTTTCTCAAAAAGGAGTTATAGAATTAAAGTTATGATCAAAATAGTGAAAAGTGAAGATCTGTGAATAACAAGTTTGTGCACGTGTCAAAAATATAAATCTATAGATCCATTGTGTTCTACTCATCTTGCTGATTTCAAAAAGTACAAAATCATTGGAAATGGAGTTACAGAACGAAAGTTATTGAATTTACAAGTTTAAGTTCTAATTCTGTTTATTTCTGTTTTTAAAAGAAAATGACCGATCCGTGGGGTGTGAAACGGAGCCCTCTGATTGGTCCGTACCCCTTCGCACGGATTGACGAACGTGAACCGCAGGATTTAAAGTGAGATGAGCGGCTAGGATTAAAACGTAACCGTTCGTTAAGTGATCTAATCACAGCCCTACGATTCAATCTAACGGCCCAGGATTGACCCGAGCAGTCGAGCGGCGCGGCCTCGCCGGAATTTCGCCGGAAGCCAGAGCGCGTGGCTCTGCGAGCACGGCGCGGGGTCTACGTAGGGTTAGGGGGTCACGGGGACGTACCTGGACGTCCAGCTCGTCGACGCGGACTAGGTGGCGTAACGAGGAGCTCGGTGACGATCTCCACGTCGCGCAATTGCTCGCCGGAATCCACCCGAGGCGACGGTGATGGACGCCGAGGATGGCGCCGTCGTCCTGGGGGAAAAATAAACGCGCAACGATGTAAAAATGGTGCGCGGCGGTGAGAGGAAGCGAACAGAGGGGATTGGAGACTCCGGGATGGCCGGAGTTCGCCGGAAACCACAGACCTAGCCGACGGGGACGAGCTCGAAACGGTGCGGCCTAGGGGCTTTTCCTTCGGCTTTCTGTGGGGATGAGTGAAGAGGAGGGGGTGGCGCTTAAGTAGAGCGGGGAGGGGATGTTAATGGGGGCTTAACGCTCGCGATTTACGCCGGATTAATACGGCCGTTTCCTGCCCTTAACGCCGGCGCAGTCAATCGCGCGGGGAGGACGACGGGTACGTCTTGATGACGTAGTCGTGACGTGGGCCTCGGGGCCACAGAACAGGGAGAGGGGGTAGGGAGAGGGTGAGTGGGTGCGCCAAATCTTCGGGCTGGCCCGTTGGGCTGGCGGGTGCTGCGCGCTGCGCGGGAGGGAGAGGGAAAAGAAATGGGCTCGGCCCAGGGGGGGGGGGTGCGGTAGAATAGGCTTCTCTTTATTTTTTTGTTCTCTTTTTTTTTTTAACTTTAACCAACCATAAACCCCTCAAACTTAATCAGAAAAATAATTAAAAATATGTTTTGAAAAGCTAGTGACATAAGGAGTATTTTGGTATTGCTCTTTTTCAAAAATAAAATAATTTCACATAGGTAAATTATGAGGACTTCAATTGAACCTTTTTGTGTGTTTATGTGGTGAAAATGAGTTTATTGTCTTGTTGTGAATAGATGCAAGATGAAAATATGAGATGATGCCATGATGCAAATGTATGCATGATGTTATTGAATTTTGAAAATCTGGGGATGTTACAGACTAACCCCCTTAAGATGAAGCTCGCCCTCGAGCTTCGGAAAGGTCAGCAAATAGGTGTGGGTGGTCTTCTCGAAGATCATCTTCTCGCTCCCACGTAGCTTCTTCTACAGTGTGGTGACTCCACTGAACTTTGCAAAATTTGAGGGTTTTGGTGCGGGTAACTCTTTCTGCAGTTTCTAGTATCTTGATTGGCTTCTCTTCGTAAGTCAGATCACTCTCCAATTGTACTTCCTCAAGAGGTACAGTATCTTTCAAAGCAGTTTCCAGCATCTCAGGGTGACACTTCTTTAGTTGACTGACATGAAACACATTATGGACTGCAGACAAAACCTCAGGCAATTCTAACTCATAAGCCACTTCACCTTTGCGAGACATAATCTTGAATGGTCCTATGAATCGAGGTGCTAATTTTCCTTTGATTCCAAATCTCTTGACACCACGAAGTGGTGATACTCTTAGGTAAGTTCTATCACCAACTTCATAAGTGACATCTCTGCGTTTGTTATCCGCATAGCTCTTCTGTCTTGACTGGGCTATCTTGAGTCTATCCCTAATCAACCTAACTTTCTCCTCTGCATATTGAATTATATCAGGACCAAAGAAACTTCGTTCTCCTACACCACTCCATAGTAATGGTGTAGTGCACTTTTTCCCGTATAATGCTTCAAACGGTGCCATCTCAATACTTGCCTGATAACTGTTGTTGTAAGAGAACTCTGCGTAAGGCAAGTTATCCTCCCAGCTGGAACCATAGTCTAGGGCACATGCTCTCAGCATATCCTCCAATATTTGGTTCACTCTTTCGGTTTGTCCATCGGTCTGTGGGTGAAATGCTGTACTAAATTCCAGTCTGGTACCTAAGGACTCATGTAGTTGTTTCCAAAAATGAGATGTAAACTGGGTACCTCTATCAGAAACAATGCTCTTGGGTACACCATGCAGACATACAATTCTCTTCATGTAAATTTCTGCTAGCTTAGCACTAGTGTAGGTGGTCTTTACTGGTAGAAAATGAGCTACCTTTGTTAAACGATCGACCACTACCCAAATAGAGTCATAACCAGACTTAGTCCTGGGTAACCCAGTAATAAAATCCATACCAATTTGTTCCCACTTCCAATCTGGTACCTTCAATGGTTGTAATAGTCCTGCTGGCTTTTGATGTTCTGCTTTTACTCTACTACACACATCACATTTTGCTATAAACTCTGCGATGTCTTTCTTCAAGTTATTCCACCAGAATCTCTCCTTCACATCCATGTACATTTTGGTATTACCTGGATGAATCGAGTAGGGTGTTTCATGTGCTTCTTGCAAAATCAGCTTCCTAAGATCAGTGTCATTAGCTACACACACACGTTTCTCGAACCATAAGGTCCCTTGCTCATCCTCATGAAATCCCTTAGCTTTTCCTATGCTTAGGTTGACTTTTATTTCCTCTATATCTTTATCTCCTTTCTGGGCTTCACGTATTCTGTCCATCAAAGTTGGTTGTACCACCAATGATGTTATGAAACCCTCGGGTACTATTTCTAGTCTAAGATCCTTGAATGCATTGCACAAATCCTCAGGTAGTTCACCCGCCGTGAGGCCATTAACGTAAACCTTGCGGCTTAGAGCATCAGCTACTACATTGGCCTTACCGGGATGGTATTGCAAACTCAGGTCATAATCCTTAATAAGTTCTAACCATCTTCTTTGTCTCATGTTCAATTCTTTCTGTGTGAATATGTATTTTAAACTCTTGTGGTCTGTGAAGACTTCACATCTTTTTCCCATCAAATAGTGTCTCCAGGTTTTCAAGGCATGTACCACTGAAGCTAACTCTAGATCATGTGTTGGATAGTTAACCTCATGTTTCTTGAGTTGTCTAGAGGCATATGAGGCTACCTTTCCTCCTTGCATGAGAACACTTCCAAGTCCTTGGCGTGAGGCGTCACAATAAACTTGGAATTCCTTCTCTAAATCTGGTAAGCATAGGACTGGGGCTGTCACCAATCGTTTCTTCAATTCTTGAAAACTAGTTTCACACGCATCAGTCCACTCAAACTTCTTTTCCTTTTTTAACAACTCGGTCATGGGCTTAGCAATTTTTGAAAAATTCTCTATGAATCTCCGGTAATAACCAGCCAAACCTAGGAAACTACGAATCTCCCCAACATTCTTAGGTGATTCCCAATCCATTACTGCTGCTACTTTGGAGGGATCAACAGCAATTCCTTCCTTTGACACTATGTGTCCAAGAAATCCCACTTCACTTAGCCAGAACTCACACTTACTAAACTTGGCATAAAGTTTGTGCTCCCTAAGCTTCTCCAAAATCAAACGGAGGTGACTTTCATGTTCCTTAGTGCTCTTGGAATAGATCAAAATGTCGTCAATGAAGACTACGACAAACTTGTCTAGAAATTCCATGAACACTTTGTTCATCATATTCATGAAGTATGAAGGGGCATTGGTTAAACCAAATGGCATTACCGTATACTCATACGATCCATATCTAGTAACAAAGGCTGTCTTGGGTATATCATGTTCCCTAATCTTCAATTGGAAATATCCCGATCGAAGATCAATCTTGGAAAACACACATGCTCCCCCCAATTGATCAAACAGATCATTGATTCTAGGCAACGGATACTTGTTCTTGATAGTCACTTCATTCAGAGAACGATAATCCATAACTAAACGTTGACTCCTATCTTTCTTCTCCACAAACAGAACTGGTGCTCCCCATGGTGATGAACTTTCACGAATAAAACCTTTCCCGAGTTGTTCTTCTAATTGTTTCTTAAGTTCCTTTAGCTCATCAGTAGACATGGGGTAAGGTCTTTTTGCTATGGGGCCAGTGCCCGGCAATAGATCAATGAGAAACTCCACATCCCTATCAGGTGGCATTCCTGGTAATTCCTCGGGAAAAACATCGGGGTACTCCCTCACGATGGATACTTGATCTAGGCTAACCCCCTTAAGAGAATTGAGCATAACCCCTTTTATTTCCATGTTGGATTTGAATCTAATCCTCTTTCCTTCTGGGGTGGTGAGTGTAATTGCTCTGTTTGCACAATCTATGACCCCTCCAAAAGTGGTCATCCAATCCATCCCGAGAATAACATCTAGTCCTTGGGACTCTAGAATTACGAGATGGGTTGGAAATTTATATTTTCCAATTTCCAAGGTAAGCTGCCTACATCCGGTGTTGACGAGCATTTCTCCACCTGGGGAGCTTACTCTAATGGTTTTCCCTATGGTTTCAGTGGGTAGCCCATTTTTATTTACAAAAGCCCTTGATATGAATGAATGAGATGCTCCAGTATCAAATAAAACCAATGCTGTAAATGAGTTGAGTAGAAACGTACCAATCACAGCATCGGGCTCATCCATCACTTCTTCCACATTGACATGGTTCACATGTCCCTTCTGAAAGGGGTTGGGTTTTGTAGAGTCATCAGCTTTCTTCTCTGTGCACTCAGTTGCATAGTGTCCTTGTTTCCTACACTTGAAGCATGTCACCTGGGATAGATCCTTCTTCCCCTCAGAGTTATGCCGGTGATGTCCATTGCCATGATTATGTCCATTGTGACTGTTTCCCTTGAAACCCCCATTGTTACCCCTGTATCCACCATTATGATTGTGTCCATGGTGCTTGTGTCCATGGCCATTGTTGTGGTGGCTCCAGGATTTGTGGCCACTACCTTCAGAGAAATGCTGCTTCTTGTGTGATGGCTCAGAGTGAGTCTTACTAACTCCAAACTTTCTCTTTCTGTTCTCTTCCTTCCTCATATTGTTATCTAGAGTGATGGCTTGGTCTAGCAGAGTTTGATAATTTGGAGCATAAGCTACAGACAGAGGTATCTTCAGTTCTCCCTTGAGTCCACTAAGGAATTTATCCTTCCTCTTAGCATCAGTATCAATATCTTCTGGTGCATACCTTGATAAGGTGTAGAAATCATCCATATATTCCTTCAAGGTCCTACCTCCCTGTTTCAGACTGCGGAACTCATCCCTCTTCAGATTCATTATTCCTGAAGAAATATGAGCATTACGAAAACCTTCTTTGAAAGCATCCCAAGTCATTCCCTCTAAAGGATGGGTCACCTGATAGGTCTCCCACCACATTGCAGCGGGTCCTTCGAGCAGGTGAGCAGTGAACCTCACCTTTTCAGCATCAGTGCATTCACAAGTAACTAGATCCTTGTTAACTGAGCGGAGCCAGTCATCTGCCACTATCGGTTCTGAGGCAAAGGAAAACTTGTTAGGTTTAAGCCTTAGAAATCTTGCCAGTCTATCCACTGGGGGTGGCGGTGGAGGGTTGTTGTTGTTGTTATTGTTGTTGTTGTTTGCTGCCAAAATCTGAGTCATCATTTGCATAAGCTGAGTCTGGGCTGCCATCATCTGTTGCATCGCGTCATTGTTGTTGTTATTCTCGTTGTCACGACGAGGAGGCATCTGTGGTGGTTTTCAGCATAAGTTAAGATAGATCTAAGGAGAAAAGTCTTCCTACCCATGCACAGACATAAAGGTAATACACAAGGGTAAAGTTTGGAAAGAAAACTTAAAGGATTTATTTTGCTAGAACATGGAATTTTGCCTTATCACTAAATCGATAGGTCAAACTTAAGCTCGAAAAACATCAACTTGGTGATCGAACTAAAGAATCTACTCTTCAACCATGACGTCTTCTTCTTCTTCAACTTCTTCAATCGTAATTCCTTCACCTGCGAGGATGGCCTTGAGTTCCTTCACTTCTTTCTCCAGGGTATCGTTCTTCTCTTGTAACTCTCTCTTCTCACCACGTATCTTTCCTATCAACGCGTAATCAGCCTCTAAGTAAAGGTCGTTGTCTTCTAGTTTTGACTTCAGGTCTCTAATCTCTTGGTTCTTCGTCTTGATTCTCTTTTCTTGACTCAGCAACTTCTTGTCTTGAGTCTTCAACTTCTCATCTTGAGTGTGGACTATCTCTTCTAGAGTCTTCACCTTCTCTTCTGCCTCCTTGAGTTGGCCGCGTAATTCATCATTCAACAGTAGCTCGTTGTACTTTTCTTCCTCGAGGTCCTTGACATGAATCTCTAAGTTTTGAAGATACTGGCGTAAAGGAGTAGCTTTGGTTTCTGGGGCTAAGATGTAGGGTTCCCCATCTTCATTACGTCTGCCTAGAGAAAAGGAGTAGTGATTCTTCAACTCCCGATAATGCTTCCCACAGAGACGTCCTATCAGCTCTTGCATGACGAGGTTGAGGCCTCTCTCCATGGAGTCGCTGATCACTTTGATCGTGATGTCTTCGGTTGTGGGCTCGGTTTGGCGTCCTGGCTGAAGAAGTCTGACTCCCCAGCAGCCTTCTTTGCTAAACTTGTTCAGGTGTTTCCCTCTGATGGTGGGTGTGGGCAGCGCCAACAGTGTGACTATCTCGAGAACATGGCCTCCAAAGTGAGTGTTGATGATGTCCTTGGTGTCGTTGAAGTTGAAGCTCTCCATCTTGAGTCATAAGAGTAAAGTAACATAAGTTTTAATGCAGAAGGTAAAGGAGTACTAGGAAGTGCATAAATACTTAGAAAATATTAAACTTTCTCTAAGGTGATCATGGATTATTAACAACTTATTGTAAATTTGGATATTCACTATAGTGAGAGATACAGGCACCCGCAAGCCAATCATGGAACGGTCTCGTGTCCGTGGACACGTAAAGTTGTCCGGGCCGCTTCAATCTCACTATGCCGCTAGGATCCAAAAGTTCTCAAAGGAGTCAATAAATTTGATCAACAAGGGTTTTCTAGACCTAAGGGCTCGAACCTACAGGCAACACTTCGCTCTGATACCATTTTGTAGCATCCCACTTTTTACCAAAAGTGAAACACCTGTGTTATGTGCTAGTCCCTGGATCAATGCTAGCACCACAGTACAAAACTTGAAGGTATCATTGCATAAGAGTCAAAATTATTACAACTGGATCCAGAGTAGTCAAATATAACTTATTACAAGGTGCATAGCCTTATAGGCTAGCTAACACTCAACAGAAGTAACATAGCAATGAGCCTCCATCTTCAAGCATGCGCCACAGGCAAACATGTTGGGTGTAGTCTCGAGTCCAGAAAAGACATCCTCATTCTTCATCAGAAGATCCTGCACGTTGGAATATGCAGCCCCCGAGGGAGATCAGTACAATGATGTACTGGCAAATGACACCTATGGTGGATATATAATGGCAATGTCTAATACTACATGATAACTTTGGTTGGGTGGATTTTGTGACTATTTGCAAAAGCCAATTTTCTCCTAACACTTTTATAAACCCATTTTTTTTTGAAGGGTGGCAACATTGGAAAATATCCAAGCACCACAAGTACCATTTACTTGGTCAAAATTTTAATTCTGAAAATGGTGATGTGATTCTTCCGTTCATCCTTGTCCAGCTGCTCGATGTTGTCCATAACCGGGGACACGGCTAAGATCTTAGTTTGTAGACTCTGCAGAGCTTGTGCACTTTCACCTTCAGACTCAACTCAACCCAAAAATCCTATACACTCTGGGTGCATTAAGGAAAGGAGAAGAATCGAGACGAGATCTTTCAGAAGCAAGAATCCAACCCAATGGCAAGACCCGTTCCACCTATAATTATGCTACATCTGCTTGTCAAGCCCGGGCTGAACCCTCACAACTTAGTTGATCAAGACAGAGCCCATATGACTAAAGGTTGCACGGTAAGCAATCAAAACTCGGGGAACGTCATAATCACTTTGTTCCTGGGTGGCATTCCTTCAAGTGAACTCCCCTCGGGGAGACACTCAACTCTCGACAGCCCCGCAATACCATTCCACCCAGGTGGTTCATTGAGGTTATATTATTATTTTATTTTCCACAAATAATAAAAATACCAGTATTTGAGCATGCCTAAGCATAACTAAACTTGGGGTTGTTGAGTGGCAAGGTTCAAAATGGGGTGGCTACACACTACTAGGATAATAGCATAGCATAAATACTTTATAAAAGAACCTATCATGCATACTACTAAAAAATACACTAATGCTTATTGAAAATATAGGTGTGTTATGGGGTGTCACTTGCCTTGACAGTAGGATGAGTAAGAACAGCAACCACAATTGTAGAATTGCTCCTCCTCACAATCTATACAAACAAAGTAACCACACATAAGCAAACTATAAGAGAAAACATTACATAAACATGTATGCATGATATGCAATGATGTAGAGATCCCACAAATGTAATAACATAATGTTGTTCTTAGATTTCCTTAATATGTAAAACTTAGGAAAAACAATTTAGATACTAAATTATAATTATAGCATTTTTTTGTGTGTTTCTTTAATGGATCTATTTAACCAAAAACAAAGAGTATGATGTTATGGTGGCCTAAATGTTGTTATCTTATACTCTCTGTGTAGATTGTATCTTAACAAAACCATAGCACTTGGATTTTCTCAAAAAGGAGTTATAGAATTAAAGTTATGATCAAAATAGTGAAAAGTGAAGATCTGTGAATAACAAGTTTGTGCACGTGTCAAAAATATAAATCTATAGATCCATTGTGTTCTACTCATCTTGCTGATTTCAAAAAGTACAAAATCATTGGAAATGGAGTTACAGAACGAAAGTTATTGAATTTACAAGTTTAAGTTCTAATTCTGTTTATTTCTGTTTTTAAAAGAAAATGACCGATCCGTGGGGTGTGAAACGGAGCCCTCTGATTGGTCCGTACCCCTTCGCACGGATTGACGAACGTGAACCGCAGGATTTAAAGTGAGATGAGCGGCCAGGATTAAAACGTAACCGTTCGTTAAGTGATCTAATCACAGCCCTACGATTCAATCTAACGGCCCAGGATTGACCCGAGCAGTCGAGCGGCGCGGCCTCGCCGGAATTTCGCCGGAAGCCAGAGCGCGTGGCTCTGCGAGCACGGCGCGGGGTCTACGTAGGGTTAGGGGGTCACGGGGACGTACCTGGACGTCTAGCTCGTCGACGCGGACTAGGTGGCGTAACGAGGAGCTCGGTGACGATCTCCACGTCGCGCAATTGCTCGCCGGAATCCACCCGAGGCGACGGTGATGGACGCCGAGGATGGCGCCGTCGTCCTGGGGGAAAAATAAACGCGCAACAATGTCAAAATGGTGCGCGGCGGTGAGAGGAAGCGAACAGAGGGGATTGGAGACTCCGGGATGGCCGGAGTTCGCCGGAAACCACAGACCTAGCCGACGGGGACGAGCTCGAAACGGTGCGGCCTAGGGGCTTTTCCTTCGGCTTTCTGTGGGGATGAGTGAAGAGGAGGGGGTGGCGCTTAAGTAGAGCGGGGAGGGGATGTTAATGGGGGCTTAACGCTCGCGATTTACGCCGGATTAATACGGCCGTTTCCTGCCCTTAACGCCGGCGCAGTCAATCGCGCGGGGAGGACGACGGGTACGTCTTGATGACGTAGTCGTGACGTGGGCCTCGGGGCCACAGAACAGGGAGAGGGGGTAGGGAGAGGGTGAGTGGGTGCGCCAAATCTTCGGGCTGGCCCGTTGGGCTGGCGGGTGCTGCGCGCTGCGCGCTGCGCGGGAGGGAGAGGGAAAAGAAATGGGCTCGGCCCAGGGGGGGTGCGGTAGAATAGGCTTCTCTTTATTTTTTTGTTCTCTTTTTTTTTTTAACTTTAACCAACCATAAACCCCTCAAACTTAATCAGAAAAATAATTAAAAATATGTTTTGAAAAGCTAGTGACATAAGGAGTATTTTGGTATTGCTCTTTTTCAAAAATAAAATAATTTCACATAGGTAAATTATGAGGACTTCAATTGAACCTTTTTGTGTGTTTATGTGGTGAAAATGAGTTTATTGTCTTGTTGTGAATAGATGCAAGATGAAAATATGAGATGATGCCATGATGCAAATGTATGCATGATGTTATTGAATTTTGAAAATCTGGGGATGTTACATCCGGTGATGATTTCCCCTTCCGGCAGGGTGCCGGGGAGAACTCCAGAACCCTCCCGATCTCGGGCTGACAATGACGGCGGCCTCGGGTGTTTTACGTGGAAAAGTGGTATATTCTTAGGGTTCATGCATGGGGGGGGGGGATAAATAGGCGAAAGGGCGATGGGCGCGCCGCCTCATGGTGTGGCCCCTCTGTGGCCCCACTCCGGGCCTCTTTGGGACTCCATGGAACCTTCGAGAATTCTAAGAATTTCGGGCTTCGAATTTTCCAATTCCGAGAATATTTCCATAACAACTTTTCTAAAACTTAAAACAGCAGAAAACAGGAACTGGCTCTATGGCATCTTGTCAATAGGTTAGTCCCGGGAAATCGATAAAAATGACATAAAGTGTAAGGAAAACGTGTAGCATATGGCATGAAAACAACATGGAACATCAGAAATTAAGGATACGTTTATGATGTATCAACATCCCCAAGCTTAGTTCCTACTCGTCCTCAAGTACGTAAACGATAAAAACTGATGAGGATATCCCTAGCTCTTCACCTATTGTTACACATGATAATGTTCCTGATCAAGATAATGGTGTGAGGCTTGGACCAATGACAAGATCAAGAACCAAACTATTAGAACAACAGGTGAATTCACTCCTACTTGAGTATTGATGAGGACATCCCTAGCTCTTCACCTGTTATTACACATGATGATGTTGTTGTCCAAGATAATGAAGTGAGGCTTGGTCCCATGACAAGATCAAGGACCAAACTATTAGAACAACGTGTGAATTCACTCCTAATTGAGTATAAAGTTTATAATTGTGAGAACTTTATACTACCTAAATCTATGCATCTATGTATGATCAGGTTTATTGATAACACAAGCATGGTTGGAGGAGAACATCAAGAGGAGCTAGAAAACAATGTCACCATGGTGAAAACAAGCATAGAAGATGGTGAAAACAATGATACCATGGTGAAAACAAACATAGAAGCTGGTGAAAACAAGATTTCCATGGTGAAAAAAAGCATGGAAGATGGTGAAAACAAGCGGACAAGTGTGGAAAACAACTACTAGCTTGTTATTCCACACTAGGAGATGGTGAAAACAAGAGGAGGGTGCCCACAATGAATATCAATGCGCCACATAGTGTCCTATTGCTATTAGATATGGTTTGTATACCATTATGGCCACACCCCATAATATGGGTCGGTTTGTATCAAGTAGGGTCGGTTGGGTTGAGTCCAAACTAACCATAGAGTCCAACATTGAGTCCTACTCGGGTTAGGGTTGGTGCTTGCGCAGGTATGCCTTGTGGCCGCACCATACCCCCTTTAAATAGCTAGGATCCGAGCCATAGCTCTTTAGACTATGTTAAAATCAAAACACTAGACCTCTAGATTGAAATCGCTTGTAAGCATTCATCTGGAAGTTCATCAGCAAACTTTTCGTGTTATCTGCTGTTCCACTGGGAATAAGACGGTACATGACCACTTGTAGTCGGTGGATTACTTGTGCAAGAGTGTGGAGTTGAGAATATCCATAAGGTTGCAAACTGTTGCATTGGCATCAGGGATCAGCCAGGAGAGTTTTCAGTGAGACATTGGTTATCATATCATTTCTATCTATGAGTTCATCGAGAAGATTGGGCCACCCCTTATCATCAATTTTAGAGAAAATAGGAGCACCACTTAATTCATCTAACATGTCTTCCAAACGTGGGATAGGATGACGATAACGAATAGTGATGTTATTAATTGCTCTATAA
The DNA here is from genome assembly GCA_028641055.1 of Alopecurus myosuroides. Lineage (NCBI taxonomy): Eukaryota > Viridiplantae > Streptophyta > Magnoliopsida > Poales > Poaceae > Alopecurus > Alopecurus myosuroides. Next base: position 122,648,302 of record CM054062.1, read on the forward strand.
TCGAGACACATATGCCAAGTACCATCTTTCTCAGGGACTAAAATAACAGGAACAACACAAGGAGAAAGACTGATTCAAATATACCCTTTGTCTAGTAGCTCTTGTACTTGTTTCTTTATCTCCTTTGTTTCTTGGGGATTTGTTATATAAGGGGCTCGGTTTGGCAAAGATGATCCATGAATTAAATCAATTTGGTGCTCAATCCCTCTCAATGGTGGCAGCCCCGAGGGAATTTCTCCTGGAAAAACATCATCAAATTCCTGCAACACATGAGAAACACCAAGAGAAACAGGGGTCATGTAATTAGAAACCAAAATCTCTCCCTTGTGAATAAGCACAATAGGAACTAGTGTAGGATCATCTCTAAATTCCCTCAAATCCTCCTTAGTGGCTAACATGCATAATAGGTTCTCTCTCTTATTTTATTTTTACCACTCGAGTTGTTTTTACTACTACTACCCACAGCTTGTGATTTTTGTTTTCCCTCATCCCTCTCACTCTATTTTTCAATATTCACCTCTACTTTGGAACTAGACTCATTTACAATGTGCTGTGGTGTCATAGGCCTCAAGACAATTGTTTTCCCATGGTGATTCAACTCATATGTATTTGCTCTCCCTTCATGCTTCACACTCCCGTCGAATTGCCATGGTCTTCCCAATAATAAGTGGCAAACAGTCATAGGAACCACATAAAACTCAATGGAATCCTTATAAGGACCAATCTGAAATTCCACACGCACCATATGATTAACTTTCATCTCCCCAGTGCTACTCAACCACTATATATAATAAGGACTAGGGTGTGGTAAATATTTCAGATTTAGCTTTGCACATAGATCTTTGCTAGCAAAATTCCTGCAACTCCCTCCATCAATAATGACTTTGCAAGCCATATTAGGACCAATAACAACTTTGGTTTGAAATAAATTGCACCTCTGAGTTTCGGGACATGGAATAACACTCAATGATTTTTGTGTGCAAACAATAGACGGCATAGAAGTAGAATAAACATCCAATGGAGTATAACTCAAATAACCATCATCATGATCATCATTATTAGGATCAACATCATCACCTGTCTCATATTCATTGTGCTCATTAACAATCATGATTTTAGTATCAGGGTAATCCCTCTTAAAGTGGCCTTTTCCTCTACATGTATGTCATGACATATCTCTGTTTCTAGCTGTAGATGCACTGGAACCCGTGGTACTAGCTGCTGGTTATGATGTTTTCTTTGTAGTGGACACACTAGGCTCGGCCTTGGAAGAATAAACACCATGAATAGTTGATTGTGGAGGTGGCGCACTAGCCACAGAAGGTGTTCTCAATGGAAATCTGCCCCTTGTTCTTGCTGAAATTTTGGCCTCCTCATTGATATGTGATTTGGCCTCTCTAGCGTTGTGCAATAACTCATGCATATCATGATATTGGTGGTGCCTAACAATGCCTTTTATTTTGTAATTCAAACCTAAAAGGAAATGCTGCATAGTTTGCTCCAATTGCTCTCTCACACGTGCCCTTTGCATGATCAATTCCATCTCCTGATAATAAGCATCAATAGTCATAGAACCCTGTCTCAGTTGTTGCAATTGATCAAACTGATTTCTTATATAATTTGGTGGTACAAATCTGTCCCTCATGACTCTCTTCATAGTAGCCCAAGTGATAATGGGTAATTCACCATCTTCATGTCTCTTTCTCACAGTATTATCCCACCAACAAAGAGGATAGCCATCAAACTCAGAAGAAGCCAATTTTATTTTTCTGTCCTCAGTATACGCATGCAAACGCCACAATTTTTCAATCTTGAGCTCCCATAGCAAATATTCTTCAACATCCATGGCATCAAAACTGAAAGATGGTATAGAAAATTTTGCTTTGCCGAAAGCATCTTCCTCTCTATTGTTTTCAGGTGGTGCATTAGGGGGCACACGCCTTGGAGCAAAATTAGCTCGGCCTTGTAAACCTCCTCGGCCTCTCTCTCCTCTAATCCATGGCCTACATTGTTTTCCACTTCATCACCTCCATTATTAGCATCACTATGCACACTAGCATTATCATCATCATGAACAGGTAGTATTTGTGCAATCAAATGTTGGAGATCAGCAAGTTGAGTAGTCAATGCAGCAATGAAATTTTGTATAGTAGTCACTTGCTCATTATTGGCCTCGGCCAATTTATGTGTCTCCCCCACTTTATTCTCCATGGATTGCATTGCTTCATATCGGGGATCACAAGCATCAGTCACAAATTTCACTAAATCTTTATGGTCATCCTTCATTTGGTTGGTCAACACATCACGCAATGCCTCATACTCCCTCCAATTCACTCCCTCTGCATGGTCCTTCTTTTGCTGCACAAGATCATCACTAGAAGGATCCATTAGTAGGTTAGTGAAAACAGAAACAAGTATCTATATGTGGTGTTCTCACACAACTCACTGAAAAATATCAAGACAATTGAGTACCTTACCATTCCAAAGTGAATAGAAAGACTTACGAACATGTAGTGGCAACTAGTGTGCTTGATGTGAAGAAGATAATACCCAGGTTTTGAACTCTCACAAAGGCAAACAAGGTTATTTAGTGGGGCTTGGTTTGGATACCTAACAATCACAAAAGTAACAAGTCCTATTTGCTGTTTTGTGATGATATAAAAATACCCAGGGAAACACACACCAATAATGGAGACAAATGTGGCAAAGCAAATATATGGACGAGATTTTGCAATGCACTAGAAAGTCACTAGCTAGGCTCACAAAAGACAGGCACAAGATTGCTCAATATGAAAAACCAACTGTCACAATAGTATAATGTAAGCTCCACTAGTAAGCAACAATATCAATTTGGCCTCTTTTCAATTTTTCTGTTTTCTCTTCTTTTTTATACTTTTACTCTTTTTCTATTGATTTTTTGTATTTTTCCAATGGTCTGAAACAAAACTAGGAGAAGTATGAACCAAATAACAAGTGATCACAATGGTATTCATGAAAATGAGCAGCCTGTCAGAGCACAAAATAGCTATACTTGTGGGTATATTCCTATTCAATATACTGTAGAAAGCCTGTGTCTAGGTTCACAAGGATTGGATATAGAACTCCTAAGAAGAATAACAGGAAATAACAAAAGAAAACTCGGTCAAAACATGAAATAAGAACTCACGACAGGATTTTTTGGTACTGCGGCAGAGAAACATCGCAATTCTGTGCCGCGGCAGCGCGCGTGCGTGCATAACAGGGTATGGTAAGCGCGCAGTCGAGCGTGCATGGTTAGCAGCTAGGTGCGCGGCAGTGGTTGTAGCGCATGGGAGGGGACAGCGAGCGCGGGAGCAGTTTGGCGCAAAGCGCTCTTGTGGCAGCGCGTGAGGGTGCGGGTGGTAAGCGTGCTGCGGGGGCGCACGCTGGTTTTGTAAGCGCGCTGCGGTAGGGAGATCGAGTCCGAGTAGGGTTCGGCAGAGCGGCAGTATGGTGGAAGTGGAACGACGAAAAATTGTTCTACGGCAAGATTCCGAGTTGGACTCGAATTGGATCAAACAAATAGCACCTGACTGGATATTTTTGTGGTTTTTTTATATGAACTCGACTAGGGGACTAAGAACCCTAAACCTAGCCGAAAATTAGGAAATAAAAAACAAAAAAAGGAAACACAAATCAAACACAAAAACAACAACTAGGGATTGGAACTAAGATGAATCTACGGCTATGGCAATGATCTACACTATTTTTGTGGGGCAATTTTCTGGATAGGAATAAAAACACTCAAATCTAAGGGATAGATAATAGCTCACCGAGGCAACCTGTAAATCTGATACCAAGATGATAAGAGGTGGCCCAATCTTCTCGATGAACTCACATATAACAATGATATGGTAACCAGTGTCTCACTGAAAACTCTCCTGGATGATCCCTGTTGCCAATGCAACAGTTTGCAACCCTAAGGATATTCTCAAGTCCACACTCTTGCACAAGTAATCCACCGACTACAAGTGGTCCTGTACCGTCTTATTCCTAGTGGAACAGCAGGTAACACAAAAAGTTTGCAGATGAACTTCCAGATGAATGCTTACAAGCGATTTCAATCTAGAGGTCTAGGGTTTTGATTTTAACATAGTCTAAAGAGCTATGGCTCGGATCCTAGATATTTAAAGGGGGTATGGTGCAGCCACAAGGCATACCTGCACAAGCACCAACCCTAACCCGAGTAGGACTCAATGTTGGACTCTATGATCGGGTTTGGACTCAACCCAACCGACCCTACTTGATACAAACCGACCCACATTAGGGGGTGCGGCCAGAATGGTATAAAAACCATATCTAATAGCAATAGGACTCTATGTGGCGCATTGATATTCATTGTGGGTGCCCTCCTCTTGTTTTCACCATCTCCTAGTGTGGAATAACAAGCTAGTAGTTGTTTTCCACACTTTTCCTCTTTTTTTCACCATCTTCCATGCTTGTTTTCACCATGGAAATCTTGTTTTCACCAGCTTCTCTGTTTGTTTTCACCATGGTATCATTGTTTTCACCATCTTCTATGCTTGTTTTCACCATGGTGACCTTGTTTTCCAGCTCCTCTTGATGTTCTCCTCCAACCATGCTTGTGTTATCAATAAACCTGATCATACATAGATGCATAGATTTAGGTAATATAAACTTCTCACAATTATAAAAATTATACTCAAGTAGGAGTGAATTCACCTGTTGTTCTAATAGTTTGGTCCTTGATCTTGTCATGGGACCAAGCCTCACTTCATTATCTTGGACAACAACATCATCATGTGTAATAACAGGTGAAGAGCTAGGGATGTCCTCATCAAGTATGATATTTATAATTGTGAGAACTTTATACTACCAAAGTCTATGCATCTATGTATGATCAGGTTTATTGATAACACAAACATACGTGGAGGAGAACATCAAGAGGAGCTAGAAAACAAGGAAGAGAAGCTGGAAAACAAGATCATACTTGGGGAAAACAACATGTACAAGTTGAAAACAAGAGAGGAGCTGCTGGAAAACAAGTTTACAATTGAGAAAAACAACATGTACAAGATGGAAAACAAGACCTAAGAGTTGGATAACAACATGTGCTTGAGGGAGGAGAGGGAAGCAGCACATGGAGGGTGTTTTGGCGCATAACACATTGTTATTGTGCCATAGTCATGTGGGTCTGCGTGTCCAATGTGGCCGAACCCATATGTGGGTCGGTTTGTATCCATAGGTTTAGGTTGAGTCCAATTGAGTCCAAACATTGAGTCCTATTCGGGTTGGACATAGGTTCTTGCGCAACCCCTTGTGGCCGCACCCATACCCCCTCTTATATACCTAGGATCCGAGATTAGAGAGGTCATACTACGTTAAACATAAACCCTAGAACCTCTGGATAGAATATCTTGTAAGCATTCATCTGGAAGTATTACTGCAAACTTTTCATGTTACCTACTGTTCCACTGGGAATAAGACGATACAGGACCACCTTGTAGTCGGTGGCTACGTTGTGCCAGAATGTGGAATTGAGAATATCCATTGAGTTGCAAACGGTTGCATTAGCATCAGGGATTAGACGAAGAGTTTTCAGTGAGACACGAGTTATCAATCAAGTTATCAGTGAGAGTTCATCGAGAATATTGGGCCACCCCTTATCATCTTGGTATCAGATTTACAGGTTGCCTCTGTGAGCTGTTGATCATCCTCTGAGATTCAAGTTTTTATTTCCTATATACAGAAAATTGCCCCACAAAAATAGTTTAGATCATTGCCATAGCCATAGTAATCCCTATTTTCAATTTCTAGCTGCTGTTTTTGTATTTGATTTGCGTCCCTTTTTCTGTTTTTGAGTATTTAGTTTTGGTTAGGGTTAGGGTTCTTAGTTCTTGTTCCGAGTGTATACCAAAAGATCGCATCAAAAAATAGCTGCGGGTTCCCTTTGATCATCTTAGTTTAGCCCTACTCGGATTGCCATTCGGGAGCTACTAAGTTGGATCGGCGAGTGGTTGATGCCACGTTTCTTTCTATCAATCGGTTGTACACCAAGTTCTAGCAAGCATCAGATTCGCACAAGTTGCTGGCGCGCGCGTGTTTTTCTTGTTTCCTATCAGATTTGTTTCCTACCGCGAGTTGAACTCCTACCGCGGCACGGTTTTGCGCAATTTGCTGCCGCACCTCAAGTTCCTGCCGAGCACGCGCGCCTCTACACACCACGACAGAGAATCTGTGCCGCTGCTGCTGTGAGCCTACTTACACAACGCGTGCGCTGTTGTTCGTTGTCCTGCCACGGCACAAAATGCAGTGTTTCGCTGCCGTGAGCCCATCTTCGCCTACACGCACATCCTCTCTGCCGCCGGCAGCGTTTTCGTGCAGTTTTGTTGCCGCCACGATAGAGAATCGGTTGTTTTCCTGCCGTGAGGTATTAGCTCATTTAGCTTAGTTTTCTTTTGTTTTTCCTTTTTGTTTTCTTAGGAGCTCCATATCTGAACCTTGTGAACCTAGACACAACCTTTCTACAAGATTATTAAGAGGAACATACCCACAAGTATAGCTATTTTGTGCTCTTGACAGGCTACTCATATTTTCTTATACCATTGTGATCACTTGCTGTTTGGTTCATATTGCTCTAGTTGTTCTTAAGGCCATTGGAAAAATACAAAAAAATAGAAAAAGAGTAAAAGTGTTAAAAACAAGAGAAAGCAGAAAATTGAAAAGAGGCCGATTTGTTATCATTGCTTACTAGTGGAGCTTGCTTTATACCACATTGTGACACTTGGTTTCTTTGATTGAGCAATCTTGTGCCTGTCTATTGTGAGCCTAGCTAGTGACTTTCTAGTGCATTGCAAAAATTCATCCATAAGGTATCCATACCAAGCCCCACTAAATAGCCTTGTTTGCCTTGTGAGAGTTAAAAACCCTGGTATTCTATTCTTCACATCAAAGCATACTAGTTTCCACTACTTATTGTTAAGTATTTCTATTCACTTTGGAACAGTAAGGTACACAATTGTCTTGCTAGTTTTAAGTGAGTTGTGAGAGAACACCACATATAGATACTTGTTTTCTGTTTTCACTAACCTTCTAATGGATCCTTTTAGTGATGATCTTGTGCAGCAAAAGAAGGACCTTTCGGATGGAGTGAATTGGAGGGAGTATGAGGCATTGCGTGATGTGTTAAAAAATCAAATGGAAGAAAACCACAAAGAATTGAGAGCTTATGTTGCTGATGCTTGTGATCCTCTTTATGTGGAGATGAAAACAGTGGGTACTAAAATGAGGGATCTTACTCAATGGGCCACAACCAATCAAACAAAAGTGGCTACTATTCAAGAATCGATTGTTGCATTGACTACTCAACTTGGTGATTTAAAGACTTTTCTTCATCAAAGACTCCCTACTATTGATGATGATAATGCAAGTGTTCATAGTGATGCTAATAATGGAGTTCTAGCCAATGGATGAGTGGATAACAATTTTGGCCGTGGGGTTAGAGGAGAGAGAGGCCGAAGTGGTTTCCAAGGCCGAGCTAACATACACATGGGTGCAAGGCGTGTTCCTCATGTTGCACCTCCTGAAAGCAATAGAGATGATGATGCTTTGGGAAAACCAAAATTTTCTATACCGCCATTCGGTTTTGACACAATGGATGTTGAGGAGTATTTTCTATGGGAGCTCAAGATTGAAAAATTATGGCGTTTGCATGAGTACACTGAGGACAGAAAAATAAAATTGGCTTCTTCTGAGTTTGATGGATATGCTCTTCGTTGGTGGGATAACATTATGAGAACAAGGCATGAACTTGGTGAATTACCCATTATCACTTGGGCTACTATGAAGAGAGTTATGAGGGACAAATTTGTGCCTCCAAATTATATTCGTTCTGATCAATTGCAACAATTGAGGCAAGGTACTATGACTGTTGATGCTTATTTTCAGGAAATGGAGTTGATCATGCAAAGGGCACGTGTGAGAGAGGAATTGGAGCAAACAATACAATGTTTTCTTTCAGGTTTGAATTACAAGATTAAGGGCATTGTTACGCATCATCAATACCATGATATGCAAGAGTTGCTAAACCATGCTAGAGAGGCCGAATCACATATCAATGAGGAGGACAAAATTACAGCACGTGCAAGGGGTAGATTCCCATTGAGATCACCTTCTATTGCTAGTACACCACCACCACAGTCTTCTATTCTTGGTAGTACATCATCCAAGGCCGAGCCTAGTGCATCCAATGCAAGAAAAACATCACAACCAACAGCTAGTACCATGGGTTCCAATGCATCTACAGCTAGAAACACATATATGTCATGTCATACATCTGGAGGTAAAGGTCAGTTTAAGAGAGATTTCCCTAATACAAAAGTTATGATTGTAAATGACAATGATACGTCTCCAACGTATCTATAATTTCTGATGCTCCATGATAATATTATGCCAATTGCTACATGTTTTCTCCCTTCTTTATGTCATTTTTACACGTTTTCCGGAACTAACCTATTCACAAGATACCAAGTGCCAGTTCCCTATTTTCTGCTTTTTTTTATTTCAAAAAAGTTGTTCCGGAAATATTCTCGGAATTGGACCCCACGAATCCCGAAGTTCTTATTTTCCCCGGAAGCCTCCAGAAGACCAAAGGGGAGTCGAAGATGGGCACCAGGGGGCCCACACCATGGGGTTCCCCCTTGGCCGCACCAGGGGGTGGTGTGCCCCCCCAGGGCTCCACCGCCTTTGCTCTTTCGCCTATTTATTTCCCCCGGATGGAAACCCTAAGCACCCGATCAAATATCCCCGAAAAGTTTCGCAGCCGCCGTCGTCGTCAACCCTAGATCAGGGGGTTATGAAGCTGTGTCCCGGCACCCTGCCGAAGAGGAGATCATCACCGGAGGCCTCTTCATCACCATGCCTGCGTCCGGAGTGATGCGTGAGTAGTTCATGCTTGGACTACGGGTCCATAGCAGTAGCTAGATGGTTGTCTCCTCCTCCTATGCCTCCATGTTTAGATCTCGTGAGCTGCCTAACATGATCGAGATTGTTCTTATGTAATTCTATGTGCGGTGTTTGCTGGGATCCGATGAATATTGAACTTATGCAAAGTTGATTATAGTCTTTATTGCATACGTTATTTGTGATCTTGCATGCTTTCCGTTGCTAGTGGTTGTTGTGGCCAAGTAGTTGCTAGTGACTCCAAGAGGGTGTATTTATGCTCGATAGAGGGTTCATGCCTCCTTTTCTCCTGTGCTCGAGTGACAGAAACGTGACGGGGGAGGATGTGTTGTTGCCACTAGGGAGAAAACAGCGGTGTGAGTGCCCGCGTGTACAATCATTGCTTACATTACACACATTGCTTAATGCGGTTATCTTTTGCTTGCAACTTAATACCTAAGGGGTTCGGATGATTACCTGAGGGTGGATGATTAGTCATAGATGCAGTTGGATTACGGTCTATGTATATTGTTGTAATGCCCACACTAAATATCATAGTAGTCATCATGTCATGAATGTTCACTATGGTGTAACCTTTATTTCTCAATTGCCTAGCTGTAATTTGTTCACCCAACATGCTATCTTTTATGGAAAGACACCACTTGTGAACCTATGAACCCCGGTCCATTTTCCTACACTGTTAAACAAACCTCTACAATTTCCTGCTTTCCTTACTTACTGCAAGCATACACCATTTTGCATACTATACGTATAATCTTTGTTTTCATCAAGACCGTTGAGATTAACAACCTCACTGTACCGTTGGGACAAATTATTTTGGTTCTGTTGTGTGCAGGTTCCGCGTTGTTGCTGACACCGGTGAGGCGCCATCACCACCGTTAGTGGCATCAACCTTCCGAAGATCCTCTTTCTCCTACTGGATTGATAACCTTTGTTCTTAACTAAGGGGAAATTCCTACCGCTGTGATCATCACACCCTCCTCTTTGGGTCTCCCAACGAGTGCAAGATCTGCACCATCAAGGACTTTTTTTGGCGCCGTTTCCGGGGAGAAATAAGTTTTCTGGCAAAGGGAGTCTCTCACTCTCAACCTCTTTATTTTGTTTATTGTCTTGTTTTTATTTTTGTCTTGTTTTGCTTCTTTATATCGAAAACACAAAAAAATTAGTTTACTTTATAGCTGTTATTTATTTGCTTGCTTTTATTTTGATAAAATGAGTTCCTTTGAGAATACTAAGTTGTGTGACTTCACTAGCACAAAAAACAATGATTTTATTTTCACACCTATTGCTCCACCTGCTCCTACTACTGCTTTCTATGAAATTAAACCTGCTTTATTAAACCTTGTTATGAAAGAGCAATTTTCTGGTGTTAGTACTGATGATGCTGCTCCCCACCTTAATAATTTTGTTAAACTATGTGATATGCAAAAATATAAAGATGTGGATGGAGATATTATTAAATTGAAATTATTTCATTTCTCTTTGAGAGGAAGAGCTAAAGAATGGTTGCTATCTTTGCCTAGAAATAGTATTGATTCATGGACTAAGTGTAAATATGCTTTCATTGGAAAATATTATCCTCGTGCTAAGATTATATCCCTGAGAAGTGACATAATGAATTTTAAACAATCTGATAATGAACATGTTGCTAAAGCTTGGGAACGAATGAAAACTATGGTGAAGAATTGTCCCACTCATGGACTGACTACTTGGATGATTATACAAACCTTTTATGTAGGACTGAATTTCTCCTCAAGGAACCTATTGGATTCAGCTGCTGGAGGTACCTTTATGTCCATCACTTTGTGCAATGCAACAAAGCTTCTTGATGATATGATGATTAATTATTCAGAGTGGCACACTGAGAGAGCTCCACAAGGTAAGAAGGTAAATTCTGTTGAGGAAACCTCCTCTTTGAGTGAAAGGCTTGATGTTATTATGTCTATGCTTGTTAATGGTAAAGCTCAAGTTGATCCAAATAATGTTCCTTTATCCTCTTTGGTTGCTCAAGAAGAGCATGTTGATGTGAACTTTATTAGAAATAATAATTTTAACAACAATACTTATAGAAATAATTTTGGTGGAAACAATTATAAGACATATCCTACTAATAATGGATATGGTAATTCTAATGGAAATTCCCACAATAATAATAAAATCTCTACCTCTGATCTTGAAAACATGCTTAGAGAATTTATTAGCACACAAACTGCTTTTAATAAATCTGTTGAGGAAAATCTTGGTAAAATAGATGTTCTTGCCTCTAAAGTATATAGCCTAGCTATTGATGTTGATTTTCTAAAACTTAGGGTCTTGCCACATGATGTTAAAGAAAGTAAAACTTTGAATGCCATCCAAGTTCGAATTGATAATAATGTTAGGTTGATGGCTGAATTACGTGCTAGGTGGGAAAGAGAAGATGGATTGGCTAGAAAGAGTAATATTGCTAGAGTTTGCACTATCACCACCACTAGTAAAACTGAAGCTCCAAGTGCTAGTAAACGTCCTACTATCAATGGTAAAGTAGTTGGTGTTAACAAAGTCTCCACCCCTTCGGGGAAACTTGCTAAATTGCCTCAAATTGCTGAAATTGCTTCTGATAAAAGTGCTGAAATTTTTAGACATGTGGGAGATAATGGTCCCATTACTTTTGATGATAATAATTTTTATTTTGATGATTGCAATATTTCTGAAGTTATTATGTTTCTACAAAAGCTTGCTAGAAGTCCTAATGCTAGTTCCATGAATTTGGCCTTTACCAAACATATTACCAATGCTCTCATGAAGGTTAGAGAGGAAAAGCTGAAACTTGAAACATCTATCCCTAGGAAATTAGATGATGGTTGGGAGCCCATCATTAAGATAAAAGTAAATGATTTTGATTTAAATGCTTTGTGTGATCTTGGTGCTAGTATCTCTATTATGCCTCAAAAGCTTTATGATATGCTTGATCTACCACCATTGGAACACTGTTATTTGGATATTCATCTTGTTGATAATGCTAAGAAGAAACCTCTTGGTAGAATTGATGATGTTCTTATTATGGTTAACAATAACCTTGTCCCTGTTGATTTTTTTGTTAGGAACATTGAATGTAATGCTTCTTGTCCTATTGTTTTGGGAAGACCTTTTATTAGAACTGTTGGTGATGTTATTGATATGAAAGAGGGGAGTATTAAATATCAATTCCCACTCAAGAAAGGTATGGAGCACTTTCCTAGAAAGATAACGAAGCTACCTTTTGACTCTATTATTAGATAAAGTTATGATCTTGATGATTCATCACTTGAAAATACTTGAGTTGCTTTCTATGCCTAGCTGAAAGGCGTTAAAGAAAAGCGCTACCGGGAGACAACCCGTTTTATTTCTCCGTTTTCAACCCGTTTTCCATCGTTTTCTTTTGTTTCCTTTGCATCTGGGTGTTGTCTATTTCCTTAACAACCCTGCTTTATATTTTCTTTTGTGTTTTTGTTGAGCTAAGTAAAGCCTCTAGTGGAAAGTTGAGACTATATTTCGGATTTCTGCGCAGGAAACAGATTTCTGCTGTCCACTGTTAAATTCATATAAAATCACAGAAACTTCAAAATGACCCGAGTCTTTTTGTGCGTAATCCTGGGCTATATGCGCAATTTTTCTTAGTTTAACACTTTTTGATATGAGCAACAGAAAATTTTCGAAAACTTCATCTTTACCTTTTGTCCTGTTTTGACAGATTTCTGCCAATAATTGCATTTGCATCTTAATCTCTTTCTTTTGGTGTTCTTTTGAGAAAAAGAGTTTTAAAAGAATTTGTGAAAGTAGATAATGTGTTTTTGAGTGTGAGGCTTGTGTTGAAACTTAACCATGTGAATTTATTATTTTGATTGCACTAACGTTGCTAATGAAGATTGTGAGAAGTTTGGTGTGAAGGAAGTTTTCAAGGGTCAAGAGAAGAGGATGATATGACGTGATCAAGAAGAGTGAAGATCCTAAGCTTGGGATGCCCCGGAGGTACATCCTAGAAAATTCCAAGAAGACTCAAGCGTCTAAGCTTGGGGATGCCCAAGGCATCCCCTTCTTCATCGACAAATTATCAGGTCACTTCTAGTGAAATATATTTTTATTCGGTCACATCTTATGTGCTTTACTTCGAGCGTCTTTTATTTTTTGCTTTCAGTTTGTTTAAATTTTTGCAATATTCTTGGTTGTACCCCAGCATTCATTTATTGGAGAGTGACACGCTCCGCTTTTTCATGGGAATACTTTGTATGGCTGCTGCATTTATTTAGCTCCTGTTTTGCATGCATCTCTTATCAGAGCTGTTAGTTTTAGTAGTGTTATGTGATTACTCTCATGTTTGACTGCTGTAGCATTTGGAGAGTTTTTGTTAAAGCATGTTTTGTATGGTGCTTGTTGGGAAAACAAACTGCTGCTTGAGGTAGAATTTATAATGGTGCAAGTAGAAGCTTGTATAGACTGTTGCTAGAACTTTTTCATGCCATTCTAGATGTTATTTTAGTTTTAAATCCTTGTGGTTTTTTTGTAGAATGAATAGCCTCAAATAGCTGAGAGTGTTTAATGTGCCATTGAAAGATTCATGTGTTGTTCTTGTGATAGTAAAGCATAAATTTATGGTATTCTCTTTTGAATGTTTCATTTGGTTTTACTTGGCGCATGCTCACACCATGTTTATGACTATGAACCAGTCACTAATAGCCTCCATGACCATTTATTTTTTGAACTTGTGATACCGCTCATGCTTTAAGTAATGATGTTTATGTCGCTATGCATGATTATGGCTCTTATGCTCTCTTGATTTGTCGCTCCCAGTCTTTTGCTAGCCTCCACCTGTACTGAGTATGAGCTCTACTCATGCATCCAACTCCCTAAAACCAAAGTTTTCCCATTGTGTCCACCATACCTACCTACATGTGGTATTTAACTCCCACTCCAAGTAAATTTCTCATGTGTTACCTTTAAAACCTTCAAAATTACTCCTGCTTTATGTTCCTGTTTTTGCTCATGAGGACGTCAATAGAGAATCTTTATCTCACTTATTGATTGGATTTCACACCCTGGACTAGTGGCTTCATCCGCTTATCCAAATGATAGAAGAGCTGGCAGCGGGGTGCCCAGCCCCAAATTAATACAATCAAATTCTCTTCACTATTTTTGCCCCTGATTTATCAATCAAAGCATAATTGTGTAAACAAAAGAGAAAGAGGGATGACCTTCTACCCAGATGCGTCCTTCACATGGGAGCCAATCTTGTGAATCCAGTTGGCTTGTGACGTATTGTATTTTTTGTTTACCATTCGTTGACATTAGCATACATCTCCCAAAATATAGAGGCTCCTCCACAGTATGTGATTGTTGGCACGCACCAGAGGATTCGGTTAGCCATGGTTTGTGACAGATGGATGGGAGGAGTGTCAAACTTTTAAGACCTCTGTTTAATAAAATAAAAGATCTAGCACATGAGTGATCCCTGCTTCCCTCCGCGAAGAGCCTTTCTTTTACTTTCATGTTGAGTCTCCGTCTTCTAACTTTATGCACAATTGAGAGAGCATTTTTGCCATTCTGAGTTTTATGTGCATTTGTCCCATAAACATAATTAATTGATTCATGATGTGCTATTGTTTGTTCTCAAATTATTTGCTCTAGTCTTCCTCATGAACTTTGAAGGTGTCCTGGCATTTATGTTTTGCCCCACTCTTAAGGACTAGCGAAATACCACTTTGCCATGCTTTCTCTATACTTGAAACAAACATATATATTTCTTTGCATTGTTATTCACGATATTTTATTTGAGATACTCCTCATGATGCAAAGTGATTGCTATGCTTTATTATTAACATTCTATTTATCATGTTTGTGTTAAAAGTTCTATGATCTCAGCTTACATATGCTTTTACTTTTTTATGGTCAAGTTTATGTTAGTAGCATGTCACCTAAGAAATTATTGTGTTTAATTGTTTACCTACTCGATGACGAGTAGGAACTAAGCTTGGGGATGCTTGATACGTCTCCAACATATCTAAAATTGCTGATGCTCCATGATAATATTATGCCAATGCCTACATGTTTTCTCCCTTCTTTATGTCATTTTTACATGTTTTCCGGAACTAACCTATTAACAAGATGCCAAGTGTGAGTTCCCTGTTTTCTGCTGTTTTTTATTTCAGGAAAGTTGTTCTGGAAATATTCACGGAATAGGACCCCACGAACCCTGAAGTTTCTATTTTCCCCGGAAGCATCCACAAGACCGAAGAGGAGTCAAAGACAGGCACCAGGGGGCCCACACCTTGGGGTGCCCCCCCTTGGCCGTGCCAGGGGGTGGTGTGGGGCCCCAGGGCTCCACCGACTTTGCCCTTTCGCCTATTTATTCCCCCCGGATGGAAAACCCTAAGCACCTAATCAAATATCCCCAAAAAGTTCCGCAACCGCCGTCGTCATCAACCCTAGATCAGGGGTGTTCTGAAGCTGTCTTCCGGCACCCTGCCGGAGAGGAGATCATCACCGAAGGCCTCTTCATCACCATGCCTGCCTCCGGAGTGATGCGTGAGTAGTTCATCCTTGGACTACGGGTCCATAGCAGTAGCTAGATGGTTGTCTCCTCCTCCTATGCCTCCATGTTTAGATCTCGCGAGCTGCCTAACATGATCGAGATTGTTATTATGTAATTCTATGTGCAGTGTTTGCTGGCATCCGATGAATATTGAACTTATGCCAAGTTGATTAGAGTCTTTATTGCATATGTTATTTGTGATCTTGCATGCTTTCCGTTGCTAGTGGTTGCTGTGGCCAAGTAGTTGCTAGTGACTCCAAGAGGGAGTATTTATGCTCGATAGTGGGTTCATGCCTCCTTTTCGCCTGTGCTCGAGTGACAGAAACGTGACGGGGGAGGATGTGTTGTTGCCACCAAGGAGAAAACAGCGGTGTGAGTGCCCGCGTGTACAATCATTGCTTACATTACACACATTGCTTTATGCGATTATCTGTTGCCTGCAACTTAATAATTAAGGGGGTTCGGATGATAACATGAGGGTGGATTATTAGTCATAGATGCAGTTGGATTACGGTCTATGTATATTGTTGTAATGCCCGCACTAAATATCATAGTAGTGATCATGTCATGAATGTGCACTATAGTGCAACCTTTATTTCTCAATTGCCTAGTTGTAATTTGTTCACCCAACATGCTATCTTTTATGGAAAGACACCACTAGTGAACCTATGAACCCCGGTCCATTTTGCTACACTGTTAAACAAACCTGTCGGATATATACCGAATAGGGGTATATCGGATGGTAGTCTAAAGTGCCGGATTACCCGGGTGGCCCAAATGGTAGTGGGCTACGGTCCATTGGGCGGCCCAGTAAGCTGACGCACAGAAGCCGGATTCTAGAAAAACCCGGATCATGGCCCACGTGATCTGGCTTGGAGTAGAAGGCGGATTCCTTACTTTCCAAGTTAATAGTTGTCGTAGTCTTCTAGGTTTCCTACTCAGTATTCCCTAACCCGGCTATTATATAAAGCCGGGCGGGAGATATGATAGATAGACAAGAAGCTACTAGCTAACTCGCCGAGAGGTTGATCCTCGACGAATAGCCAACAGAACCTCACGCTGTACTCTGTATACACAGGCTTTAGACCTGAATAGTGAGTTTGCAGGAGTAGGAACGCCGTATTATTACGACGTACCAAACCTGGGTAAATCTGTGTTTTCGTCCTTAGCGCAACCACGTTCCCCCACGTCTCTACCCGTAGTCTCATGGCACTCCCGTCTATGAATTCTACTACGATGTCTCGACAGTTGGCGCCCACCGTGGGGCAAACGGCGTCAGGCGTTAAATTTCGATCTGGGATACTTGGCGGGATTGGCAGTTCCATAACCGTCGGAAGCCTGGAGTTTGACGACGATGTTGGACGCTTCCTCGACAATGGATCTTACATACCGGCACAAAATCATCTGGTAAGTGCCTGCGTGTTACCGATTGGATCTACAAATATCTTTATCGGACTAACTGCAGAGGCCATGGGGTTTTGCGGTGGAAGCAAATTTTTCCC
Source organism: Alopecurus myosuroides (assembly GCA_028641055.1). NCBI lineage: Eukaryota > Viridiplantae > Streptophyta > Magnoliopsida > Poales > Poaceae > Alopecurus > Alopecurus myosuroides. The sequence continues at coordinate 122,665,291 of CM054062.1, forward strand.
ACCCGCCCTATACCCAGTCGAAGATGACTATGATACCGGGTTTTGCTCAGATCGCCGACAAAAAAGTGATTCACACTTTATCGGTATGGTGCAATCCGAGGTCGCCGAAAGCACGGATGAAAGTAATCCCGTGCAAGCGGCAGAAAATAGCAAACCCACTACAGAGGTGGAAGATCCGACATCCGCCAATATTGCGATGAACTCGGAAGCTGACTCTGTGCTAGCCGCCATTGAGGCGAGATTAGAGTCAGAAACCGGATCAGATGATTTTGATTCCGAAGACGAAGACGTGGACGCCTTCGAAAGAAAGGTTAAATCTTTTCAGGAGGGATTCCACGAAGTACTAATGGCAAAACCAGCTGAAAACACGGATGCCGGCAGTCAGGGAAGCCCTAGAACTCCTCCGCCAGAGGAAGAGAGAGAAGACGGAGAAACCTCTCCAATATTTCCCAATGTCAAAGAACTGACAGAGGAAGAACCCGCCAAAAAACCTTCCTCTTCCAAGAAAAAGCACAAAGCCGCTAAAAAACTCCAATACAAACTCCGGAAGAAGAAATCGGCTGATCCAGCTGATGAAAGCCCGGAAGTAGGAGATGCAAGCGGAACAAAACTTGCGGAGAAGAAAACAAAAGAAATCCTTGTTCCGCCAATGACAGAACAAGAAGAACAGGAGTTGCTACAAACACCAGTGGGATTGCGTGAACCCCCCTGAAGTGCTAGAAGCCAGGAGACAAGCTCCCCAAAGGCAACAACAACATCTATTCAGAACTCGTGAACACCTCCAAAAAACCCAGGATGACATCAAGCTCATGAAGGAAGAAATCGAGGAATACGAGAAAAATAATAGATCTGCCTTAAAACCTACAAGGTTACCCGAATCGTAAGACCGGAAGTACTGCCGCCAAAATAAAGGTTTCACAACCCATCCTGGCAAAAGCAGGTAAACGGCAAAGATGCCAGAGGCGAACCAATATACAAAAACGCAGCAGAAAATGCAGAAGCAGCGTTCGCCATCCTCAACAATGATATATCCTCCAACGGTGAAAAACTTCAAGGGGTGTATGCTTTCCTCGGAAAAGCATTGCAACAACAACAGCGGGGGCAAGAGCGATCAGGGAGGCTGCATGACGACTCCGCCCTATGCAAAACGGCTACTTGCGCCGCTGGAGCACCTGCACCGGAGGAGCTGAGAAATTCAAACAACTCAAAAGAGAGGAAAACGGATCCGAGAAAAGACAAGAAAAATCCCGATAACAAGGATGAAGCGTCTAGAACCGGATCCCATCTCCCGAAAGGTGGACTTAACCCCCACGATCGGGAAGAAAAACACCGGAATGACGGCAAAGCAATGCCACCTCCGAGAAACCCAGCTGAAAAAGCCGGAAGACAGGGTATACCTCACAGACGTGAGAGATCTTGGACACCCCCCAAGTACAAGGAAAGATACAGGAGTAGAACTCCACCTCATCCAAAGGGGCGTGATACTGGAAGAAATAGAGACGATCCCGGAAAAGCACGTCCACGCAACAATGGAAAAGAAAGGTGTAGATCCCCTTCTGTCCATTCAGCCGGCAGGTACTCCGCACACATGGATAGGGCGGAAAGAGACGACTTATACTTTGGACCTAAGTGCTTCACAGATAGGATCCGAAGGATAACCCTGCATTCTGGTTTTGCCAAAGTTGGTCCAACGTACCAAAAATACACCGGTAGTACAAACCCGGATACCTGGCTCTCAGACTATTATACAGCCATCCAGATTAACAATGGGACAGACCTGGAAGCTGTAAAGTTTCTTCCCCTAATGTTACTGGATGGAGCCAGAGATTGGATTAACTGATTACCTTCCAGAACTGTCGACAGCTGGGATGATATGGCTCGAGTATTCACTCAGCATTTCCGGGGAACCTACAAACGCCCGAATAGCATCAACTAGCTGAACCGTTGCACCCAATTTGAGGACGAACCATACATGGATTTTATCTCAAGATGGACTGCAATGAAGAATAGCCGCCCTGGAGTAACTGACGTACAAGCAATGCATGCTTTCGTCAATGGCCTAAAACCCGGACTTGTACCGTTCATGGTTGGTTCAAAACAGCACAAAGATCTTGGATCTATGCTTACAACCGCCAATGAACACGCTGCAGCCGAAGACGACATCAGAGCTCAAGGAGGCAATATCGATACACTGATACAGGCAAAAAAGAATCCTCGCCATGAGAAAAAAGGAACTCCAGACGCAACACAAAAACCCAAAGAAGTTAACATAGCCTTTGGAAGTGAAAAAGGGAACAGGTGGAAGGGACGCAGTTCAGAATCAATCAATTACACCAAGGAAGAATGGGAAAAGATTAAGTCGGAACCCTGCGTCCACCATTCGCAATTTGGGAAACCCACCCATACCAACGCAGAATGCCGGCTGAACAAGCATATGAAAGGCAATGCAGGATCCGGAAATAAAGGGAAGAATTCCAAAAGGAAGTTTTCCAAGCAAAAGCCAGAAGCTGAGAAAGAAGACAGTGAATCGGACACTGACGAAAAAAATCCAGGAACAACAGCAAAAAGGCGAGCCCAAGTTTCCGAGAGTTGATGGAGAGTGTGCCCTAACTTTCCTGGCAACTCCATCAGCAAAGGTGGCAAAAAGAACGCTTCGAGAAATAAACGCGGTTGTTCCGGCAACCCCGAAATTCTTGAAGTATTCAAACACACCAATCACCTGGGATCAGTCTGATCATCCTGGGAATATCTCTGAACCTGGCACGCAAGCTCTTGTTGTAAGCCCTATTGTCCAGAACACTAGGCTAAGAAGAGTGCTGATGGATGGAGGATCCAGCATTAACATAATGTACCTGGATACACTGAGGCATCTGAAAATCTCCGAGACCGAGCTCAACCACAATAACATACATTTTCACGGCATTGTTCCTGGCAGGCAAGCACGATCCATAGGAGAAATTTCCGTAGATGTCACTTTCGGAGAAAAAGATCACTTTCGTCAAGAAAAAGTATCCTTCGAAGTGGTGCCGTTCGAAAGCGTGTATCACGCGATACTCGGACGTCCAGCTTTCGCCAAATTCATGGCAAGATCATGTTATATCTATAACAAGCTGAAGATGCCAGGGCCAAAAGGAGGAGTAATCACCATATCGAGAGACTTCAAGTTGGCAAACAAGCTGGAAAAAGAAAACGCCCTTTGCGCTGAGAAAATCATAGCAAAGGAAGAGTTGAAGGAGCTGGCCAAAGAGGTATCACCGACAGAAATGCCGGCAGGAAAAGAAACCCGGAAGCCAGCAGATAGCTTCAAGGCCTCCGAGAACACAAGACAGGTAATCCTAGATCCCAACGATCCGACAAAATTTGTCGTGGTGGGAACTGGGAGGACCGACAAATAGGAAGGCGAGCTCATCAAGTTCCTCCGTGAGAACTGGGATATTTTCGCCTGGTGTCCAGCTGACATGCCAGGCGTACCCATGGAACTTGCTGAGCATCAACTTAAGGTGATTCCAGGCTCCAAACCCGTCAAACAAGGTCTCCGTCGATTTGACGGAAGAAGACGGAAGGCTGCCGGCAAGGAAATTATCCGGCTTTTAGCAGCAGACTTTATCGAGGAAGTTATACACACCGAATGGTCTGCAAATCCGGTATTAGTACCGAAGAAAGATACTACTGCCCTTAGAATGTGTATAGATTACACCGGCTTAAACAAACTGTGTCCAAAAGATAGGTTCGCGTTACCGCGAATTGATCAAATAATAGATGCCACTGCAGGCTCTGAGCTCTTATGCTTTTTGGATGCATATTCCGGGTACCATCAAATACGCATGAAAAAGGAAGATCAAATTAAGACTTCTTTTATAACCCCTTATGGGACGTACTATTACATAACCATGCCATTTGGCCTGAAGAACGCAGGTGCCACCTACCAGCGCTGCATGCAACGTTGTTTGCATAGTCAGATTGGGAAAAATGTCCACGTTTACGTGGACGACATTGCTGTCGTAACCAAGGAAAAAGATACTCTCTTTGAGGATTTACGAGAAACCTTCGAAAATTTGTGCACTTACAAGATGAAGTTAAATCCATCAAAGTGCGTATTCGGGGTTCCCTCAGGAAAACTTCTGGGTTCCATCGTTTCTCATAGAGGAATAGAAGTTAACCCAGAAAAGATCAAAGCAATCTTAAACATCTCCAAACCTACGTGTGTAAAGGATGTCCAAAGATTGACGGGTTCCGCTGCAGCCGTCAGCAGATTTATTAGTCGGCTGGGGGATAAAGCCTTACCACTCTACAAGTTGCTGAAAAAATCCGACAAATTCGAGTGGACAGAAGAGGCAGATGCAGCGTTAACCCAGTTAAAGGAAACTTTGATGAAAGCTCCGATTTTGGCATCCCCAAAAGACGAAGAACCTATGTTATTGTACCTTACGGCTACAAACCGGGTTATCAGTGCAGTAATCGTTGTGGAACGGAAGAAAGACGAACAGAGCATACCAGGCCAGTATCCGGTATATTATATAAGCGAAGTTTTCTCCGAGTCGAAACAAAGGTATCCACACTATGAAAAACTGGCATATGGCGTATTTTTCGCATCCAGAAAACTTCGCCATTACTTCCAAGGACATTCCATAACAGTGGTATGTAAAGCACCACTAGGGTATATAATAAACAATGCGGAGGCGACTGGCCGAGTAGCCAAATGGGGCATCGAGCTAGCAGCCTTCGACATTAAGTATCAGCCCAGGACGGCAATAAAATCCCAGGTTTTTGCAGATTTTGTCGCCGACTAGACGGAAGCAATGGAGAAAACACCAATGCCGGAGTCCGAGTATTGGATCATGCATTTTGACGGATCCAAGATGAAGGAGGGCGCTGGATCTGGAGTAGTTTTAAAATCCCCTAAAGGAGATACAATGGAGTATGTATTACAAATACACTTCAATGCCAGCAACAACGTGGCAGAATACGAAGCTCTGCTTCATGGCTTGCATATTGCAAAACAAATAGGGGTCAAGCGCATTTTGTGCTACGGTAACTCAGATTTGGTACATCATCAGCTCAACCAAACTTGGGACGCAAAAAGCCCTATAATGGCCGAATATCAGAGAACGGTGGACGAGTTCGCCATTTGTTTCTTCGGATTCGAAGTACTCCATGTTAAAAGGGAAGAAAATTGGAACGCGGATGCGTTAGCCCGCATGGGATCGGAAAGGGTAAAAATCCTACCACCAGGTGTATTCGTCCAACACTTGTACGAACCATCGATAAAAGGTGGAGATGTTGATTACCCTCTAGCTTCCGAATCAATTGAAGTTTGCTCGTTAACCCGGATTGGACAATCCCATATATATACTTCTTAGTTAATCAGAAGTACCCGGAAGGAGAAGACGAAGTCTTGCAAAGGCAGATCCAGCGTCGATGCAAAGGATACACAGTAATTAACAATTGCCTGTATAAACGCAGTACCTCCGGAATTTTTCTGCGATGTATTTCACCAGAAGAAGGACGAGAAATCCTGCAAGAAATCCATGCCGGAGATTGCGGACATCATGCTCAATCAAAAAGCATTCCGTGCCGGGTTTTTCTAGCTAACAGCCAAGACATATGCTGAGCACATAGTAAATACATGTGCAGGATGTCAGTATTACGCCAAGCAGACTAATATGCCAGCCCAAGCACTCAAAACTATCCCCATTACATGGCCCTTTGCGGTCTGGGGGCTAGATATGATGAGACCATTCAAAACTGCACGAGGCGGACTTACACATCTACTTGTAGCTGTGGACAAATATACCAAGTGGGTGGAGGCTAAACCCATCAAAAAGCTTGACGGTGTAACTGCTAGAAATTTCATCATTGACGTAGTCATGAGATACGGCGTTCCACACAGCATAATAACCGACAACGGGACAAATTTCTCCATTGGAGAGTTGGCAAAATATTGCCGACAAACGAGAATTCGCCTCGATCTCGCATCTATGGCACACCCGCAATCCAATGGACAGGTTGAAAGAATGAATAGCTCAATCCTGCAAGGAATACGTCCAAGACTCGAATCTCCTCTTCATAGAGCAGCTGGAGCATGGGTAGAAGAGTTACCTTCCGTGCTTTGGAGTATTCGAACGACACCAAACCAGTCAACTGGGCAAACCCCGTTTTTCCTAGTTTACGGTGTGGAAGCAATCCTTCCAACGGATATGATCCATGATAGCCCAAGGGTGCAGGATTTCGACGACTCGGGTGCCGAAAAAGCACAACAGGATGCCGTCGATCTCTTAGATAAGGAACGAGAACTTGTGCTTCAAAGATACGCCATCTACCAGCAAGGTTTACGACGGTATCATAGTCGGAAAATCAGGCATCGTTCTTTTAAAGAAGGTGACCTAGTGCTAAGATTGGTGCAGCAAAGAAAGCACAAACTGGCCCCAGTATGGGAAGGACCATTTGTCATCAGTAAAGCCATGAAGAATGGATCATATTATCTTGTCGACATTCGTGATACGGAAGATGATCCCGAGAAGCCGAATCGCAAAAGAAAGAGAAAGATAGATGATGAGCTAGGAGAGACAAGAAGGCCCTAGAGCATCCAGCAGTTACGTCCCTTCTATACTTAGTTCAATTCTATGTAAACATCTTTGAGATCATGAAATAAAGTTGTCGGAATTCTTATATCCATGTTTTTTACAAGTTTATTATAGTTCAAAACATGATTCCACCTTATCTATTTCCCAATGATCTTACAAAATACTCAATGTTAACCCGAATTGTGCCGGCGTGCTCGGTGTTTAAAAACTGAATGATTTTCAGCCCATTAAAGGCTAAAGGAAACTAGGATTGTTCCTGTGTGCCCGACTTTCATTCAAAAAATTCCTTACTATTCTCTAAGCATTATCTGATTGTTTATGTGTTGGGTCACTGGAGCTAGTTAGTAAAAATGCCCTTAGTATGATCCATGTTTTCGAGTTCAAACTGATTGGTTTTACCCAGTAAACTCGGCATGAAGGTTCATAGTACTATTGAGCCATTTCAAACACTAAGGACAGTTAAAGCACATAGGCTAGAGAACTTAGAAGATAGAGGAATATCAAACCCGGAAAACTTGCAAAGAATTTCATAATTAACTGCAAAAGGCGGAGTACTTGTTTATACAAAAGAATAGAAGCATTACAATATAAGGTTACATTGTAAAGTGCAGTAATGCTCCTATTTTCTACTTCCACCATCCAGGTTAAGAAGAATCCTTCAGGCATCCGAGTCTTCATTGCTGCTGTCGTTCTCGGGGGCTTCGGGAATCGCTTCTTCCGGATAGGTGAGGGAGATGTTCACCATGGAGGAAATCTTGGTGGCGTGACCCTTGATCTCGTCGAAGATGTTGGTCCGCTGGGTTTCCAAGTATCCAAGGGGGATACCGGACGCCACGCGCCCAGATTTAGCACTGGGGTAATGCATACGCATAAGGCCTAAGGCCATGCGTGCACCACCCCGTGCTGCGGAGCGCAAGGTGGACTCCTTGGATTCCGCCACCTCCAGGATAGCTTCTGGAAGTTTTTCAACTTCCGAGAATTCCCCAGTTCTTCAGGGAAGGAACTTGTTGACCAGTTGCATGCTTGCAGCCCTGATCGCAGTCCATACCTTCCCAAAAGCTCGGATTTTCTCAATCCGAGTAAGTTCTGGGATATCTCCTGTTTTTTCAGACAAACAACCAAAAGGTTAGCCAAAAAAACAGAGAAGGAAATCAAGACATGGAAAAACCGGTAAATGATAGCAACTTACCGAGAATCTTGTCCATCTCGGAGCCTTCCTCAAGGCGCAGGGTTAAGGCATTCTCCAAGTCTTGGATAGTAGCCTTGTCCTTGTCCGCCTGCTGGGAGGCCTTGGATTGAGCAATCCCAAGAGCCATGTTGCTGGCCTCCAGATCCTTTTGAGCCTTCATAGGATCCTTATGAAGGTCCAAATTCTCCTATCGGAGAATCGCGACATTGCCGACATCTTCAGCTATTTCCTTGGCCTTAGCCAAAGCAGGTGGAAAGCAAGGAACAAAATTCTGAGTTTAGAAAAACTCGGGAAAGTACTTAGACAAAAAATTAGATAAGGAACTTCAGAGAATTGAAATATACCTGTTGTTTCCGACAGCTGTAGCTGAGATGATGCCAGCTCTGCTTATTTCGCGTCAAGAATAGAAAGAAGGTTTCTAACCTCCTTATTCTTGACGGAAAGTTTGTTGAAAACTACCATGTTAATGGTTTCAGCGGTTTGCTGGAACACGGAAATGAAAAAATCATGATATTGGAAAGAATCAAGTGAATAGTAGACATTTTACTTAATGCTTGGGGGCTGAGGATAATACCTGGCTCATCCGCTGTAACCCTGTTAAGTTCTCAGTGAACTCTTTTGCATACTCAGCAAAAAGAGTTCCGGCCGCGCTAAGGCCATCGCTGATGTTCTTGAAGTCCTTGTCAAAGGTGGGGATCTCCTCCTCAGTTATCCGAGAAGGACCTCCCACCTCAGGAGCCGCCCTTTCCCTCGTGTCCATTTCCGGCACAATGGGCTGGCTGGTCTCCAGAGACTCGGTGGTGGGGGCTGCGGCATACTCCTCTGTTACTGTGATCGGCGTGGTCGGAGCGGTGGCAGGGGAAGGATGAGCGCCTCTGCTGGACACAACCTTATGCCTCTTCAACTTTTTTGGCTTTAGGGTACAGGGAGGTAGGCTAAAAATCAAAGCAAAATGCCGGAAAAGTTAAAACTCCGAAGACGAAAGAAAAACTCCTACAAAGGAAAATAACCCAGATGTTCAAACCTGGAAGTCGCGACGGGAATTCCGTCAAGATCGATGATCTCCTGGGAAGAGGAGATCTTCTTGCGCTTTCGCCCACCGGCAAAGGTGGCACGCAGCTTTTCCAGCTCAGCGTCGGAAGCAAGATCCGACTCGGGAAGATCAGCAATCTGTTGAAAAGAAAAAGTTAAATCAAAAACACAAAAACCGGGTAAACGAGAAAGAATGTAAACCCCAAAAGTCGAAGAATTGTACCTTGGGAGCCGGATTCTCGGCCGTGTACATTGGCCGGCTTTCTTCATATTGGTCGCGTGATGCGACCAACTGATTTACATGCCGTCGCAAATCTTTTGCGGACCAGTCCTTGCTGGTTGTCCGCATTTCGTCATCGGCTCCCTTGTACTCGCAGAGAAGGCGAGCACCATGGTTGGACAAGGGCTGGATCCGCCTATTCAACTAGCAAAGGACTGTGTCCATGCCGGTTAAAGGCGGATCAGAAGTGACAAGTTTGGCGATGCGCCGCTTGATCCTTAGAAGATCCGGCAGCAGGGTTTGAACTGCCTCAGTTCCCCAATTTTCTTGGGGAACAGCGGCGGTGTTCGAAAAAGGTGGAACCCCGAACGTTTTTCCAGGAAAGGAAATGTCGGGATGATAAAAGAAGGAACCCGTCCAAAACTTGACGGATTCCGATGTTTTAATCTTGGGGAACCAATCCTCTCGGAATCTCCGAAGAGTGAAAGAGATGGTTCCGCAAGTTGGGAGTGCGCCCTCCGAAGAGTTCCGCTTAACCCCGAAACAGTAAAGCCATAAATCTAGTCTAGGCGCTATACCTAGATAACCCTCGAAAAGGGCCTGAAATCCGGCTAAGTAAAGGATGGAATTTGGTGGAAGGTTGTGTGGCTGGATGTTATAGTCGGACAGGATCTGGAGGAAGAAGGCGGAAGGTGGAATACCCATACCTCTAATAAGGTGGGAGGAGAGAAGAACCTGTTCTCCGTCGTTCGGCGTGGGTTCAGTCTCGTCCTCCGGAAGTCGCCACTTTCCCTTCAGCACCAACCCCTCCTTCTCCATTGTCGGAAGGAGGGACGACGGAATACTGCAGGCACTCCAATTGCCGGCAGTCTTTGTCTCTTCCTCGGCTCCGGCGGCGGCGGACGCTGCGGCCTCCGCGGCCGCGAGCTCGTCGCCGACGAGTTCAATCTTTTCCTCCACCGTTTCGGGAGCGAACGGTGGAGTGAGCGCGGATGAGGATCCCGCAAGGTCCGCGGAGGCGAGAGAACTTTCCTCACCCTCCGCGCTGCCCGCGGACTTCGTCAGCTCGTCGCCGGAGACCCGCACCGGATAATCCAGTTGCGGGTCCATTGTGTCGATGATTTCGTCAATTTCTTTGGCGACGGCGCGGGCTGGGGAAGACGGCGGTGATGCCATCGGGTGGCGGCGATTCGGTCGATTCGGGTGAGGTCCTGGACGCAGTGGAGCGCTCGGGAGCTGCTTGTTGTGAGCTTGGGCGTTGGGAATGGCGTGCGAAGTGAAGAGCGGAAGATTTTCACGGTGGACGAAGACGGCTATTTATAGCCGGAATTCCGTCATCATGCGTGCTAATGGCTCTTTTGACCGTTGGATGGCCAACGCGTGTCACTCACCGGAAAATCCGGGAAATGAAATGACAGGATGATTATGGCTATCTCCTCGTTTCCCGCGAGAATCTGTCAGAGAGATGTTTTTGGGTTTCTCACCTGTAACTCAAACGTCCCTTACGTCAGCAAGTTTTAAGCGCTGACGTAGGAAGTTCCTTCTCCGCGAAGGATCGTGCGAGAAAAGCCGGATTTTCTGGATTCCGAGTTTTATGTTACTACCCCCTTTAAGGGGAGAAAAGAAGAATCAAGACTGCAGGCCGATATTTCTCAGAAAAGATGCATTTGGCGAAAGACGGCGAAAACGGAGTCTCGATCCTTCTTGGGGGCAACTGTCGGATATATACCGAATAGGGGTATATCGGATGGTAGTCTAAAGTGCCGGATTACCCGGGTGGCCCAAATGGTAGTGGGCTACGGTCCATTGGGCGGCCCAGTAAGCTGACGCACAGAAGCCGGATTCTAGAAGAACCCGGATCACGGCCCACATGATCTGGCTTGGAGTAGAAGGCGGATTCCTTACTTTCCAAGTTAATAGTTGCCGTAGTCTTCTTGGTTTCCTACTTTGTATGCCCTAACCCGGCTATTATATAAAGCTGAGCGGGAGATATGATAGATAGACAAGAAGCTACTAGCTAACTCGCCGAGAGGTTGATCCTCGACGAATAGCCAACAGAACCTCACGCTGTACTCTGTATACACAGGCTTTAGACCTGAATAGTGAGTTTGCAGGAGTAGGAACGCTATATTATTACGACGTACCGAACCTGGGTAAATCTGTGTTTTTGTCCTTAGGGCAACCACGTTCCCCCACGTCTCTACCCGTAGTCTCATGGCACCCCCGTCTATGAATTCTACTACGATGTCTCGACAAAACCTCTACAATTTCCTGCTTTCTTTACTTACTGCAAGCATATACCATTTTCCACACTATACGTCTAATCTTTGTTATCAGCAAGACCGTTGAGATTGACAACCTCACTGTACCGTTGGGACAAAGTATTTTGGTTGTGTTGTGTGCAGGTTCCGGGTTGTTGCTAACACCGGTGATGCGCCATCACCATCGTCAGTGGCATCAACCTTCCGAAGATCCTCTTTCTCCTATTGGATTGATAACCTTAGTTCTTAACTAAGGGGAAATTCCTACGCTGTGCTCATCACACCTTCCTCTTGGGGTCTCCGAACGAGTGCAAGATCTGCACCATCAGATAAGAATGAGTATGAGACTAGAGATTATGTTGAACCTAATGATGATGGTGATGATGGTTATTTTAGTGATACTCCATTGGATTCTTATGCTACTTCTATGCCATCTATTGTTTTCACACAGAAATCTTTGAGTGTGATTCCAAGTCCTGAAACTCAACGGTGCAATTTATTTCAAACCAAAGCTATTATTGGTCCTAATATGGCTCGCAAGCTTATTACTGATGGAGGGATTTGCAGTAATTTAGCTAGCAAAGATCTATTTGCAAAGCTGAATCCGAAATATTTACCACACCCTAGTCCTTATTATATTAAGTGGTTGAGTAGTACTGGGGAGATGAAAGTGAGCCATATTGTTCGTGTGGAATTTCAGATTGGTTCTTATAAGGATTCTATTGAGTTTGATGTGGTTCCTATGACTGTTTGCCACTTATTGTTGGGAAGACCATGGCAATTCGACATTGGTGTGAAGCATAAAGGGAGAGCAAATACATATGAGTTGAATCACCATGGGAGGATTATTATCTTGAGGCCTATGACACCACAGAAAATTGTAAATGAGTCTCATTCCAAAATTGAAGTGAATATTGAAAAAGAGAGTGAGAGGGATGAGCAAAAAAACATACACAAGTTGTGGGTAGTAGTAGTCAAACCAATTCGAGTGGTAAAAATAAAAAGAGAGAGAACCTATTATGCATGTTAGCCACTAAGGAGGATTTGAGGGAGTTTAGAGAGGATCCTACACTAGTCCCTATTGTGCTTATTCACAAGGGAGAGATCTTGGTTTCTAATGACATGAACCCTATCTCTCTTGGTGTTTCTTATGTTTCGCACGAGTTTGGTGATGTTTTTTCAGAAGAAATTCCCTCGATGTTGCCACCATTGAGAGGGATAGAGCACCAAATCGACTTAATTCCTAGATCATCTTTACCAAACTGAGCCCCTTATAGAACAAAACCTCAAGAAACAAAGGAGATACAGAAACAAGTGCAAGAGCTACTAGACAAAGGGTATATTCGAATCAGTCTTTCTCCTTGTGTTGTTCCTGTTATTTTAGTTCCTAAGAAAGATGGTACTTGGCGCATGTGTGTAGATTGTAGAGCAATTAACAAGATCACTATTCATTATCGTCATCCTATACCTCGTTTGGAAGGAATGTTAGATGAATTAAGTGGTGCTGATGTTTTCTCTAAAATTGATTTGCGTACTGGGTATCATCAAATTAGGATGAAAGAGGGAGATGAATGGAAAACTGCATTTAAAACAAAATTTGGTTTATATGAATGGTTAGTGATGCCTTTTGGTTTAAATAATGCACCTAGTACTTTCATGAGATTAATGAACCATGTTTTGAGAGAGTTTATTGGCAGATTTGTGGTAGTTTATTTTGATAGTATTCTCATATATAGCCACAATGAACATGAACATATTGATCATATTAGACAAGTCTTGCATGTCTTAAGAGAAAATAAATTGTATGGTAATCTTGAGAAGTGCACTTTTTGCGAAGATAAGGTCATATTTCTTGGATATGTAGTCTCTAAAAATGGAATTGAGGTAGATACATCAAAAATTGAAGCAATCCGAAATTGGCCTACCCCTACTAATGTGAGTCAAGTAAGAAGTTTCCATGGGCTTGCTGGGTTTTATAGAAGATTTGTTAAGGAATTTAGTACCATTGCAGCACCATTGAATGATTTAACTAAAAAGGGAGTAGATTTCGAGTGGGGAGTAGCCCAAGATATTGCTTTTGATACACTGAAAAATAAATTGATTTCATCACCATTGTTAATGCTACCAAATTTTATTAAGCAATTTGAGATTGAATGTGATTCTAGTGGCATAGGTATTGGAGGTTTTTTAATGCAAGAGAAGAAACCTATTGCTTACTTTTCTAAAAAATTGCATGGTGCTCAATTGAATTATTCAGTATATGGTAAAGAATTATATGCCCTTTGAGAGTTTTAGAGGTGTGGAAACATTATTTATGGCCTAAAGAATTTATTATACATTCTGATCATGAGGCTTTAAAATTCTTAAAGAGCCAATCTAATTTGAATAAGATACATGCTAAATGGGTTGAATTTATTGAGTCTTTTCCATACATCATTAAACACAAAAAGGGATTGGATAATGTAGTTGATGCCCTGTCAAGGAAAAATATGTTACTCACCAAATTGGAAGTGCAAGTTTCAGGTTTGGAGGGTATTAAGGAATTATATGCTGAGGATAGTGAATTTTAAAATGCCATTTGCTAAATGTACTAATGTTAGGGCATGGGACAAATTTCACATACATGATGGGTTCTTATCCCCGAGTGTTCTTTGCGTTTGTTCTTATTGCAGGAATCCCATAGTGGAGGATTAATGGGACTCTTTGGACGTGAGAAAACATTTCTTATGTTAGCGGATAATTTTTATTCGACACACATGAGGCGTGATGTGTATAGGTTTGTTCAACATTGCATCACTTGCAACAAGGCTTAATAAAAATTGAAGCCTCATGGTTTGTATACTCCTCTTCCTGCACCTACTACACCTTGGGAAGATATTAGTATGGATTTTGTGTTAGGGTTGCCAAGGACTAAAAGAGGACATGATTCTATATTTGTGGTAGTGGATAGATTTTCAAAGATGTCACACTTTATTGCATGCCACAAGAGCGACGATGCATCGCATATTTCTATCTATTTTTCAGGGACATGGTGAGATTGCATGGAGTACCCAAGACTATTGTTTCTGATCATGATGTGAAGTTTATGAGCTATTTCTGGAAGACACTATGGGGGAAGCTGGGAACAAAGTTGTTGTTTTCTACTACTTGTCAACCCCAAACTGATGGACAAACAGAGGTGGTGAATCACACATTATCTACATTGTTGCGATCCATGATCAAGAAAAATCTGCGGGAGTGGGAAGAGTGTTTGCCTCATGTTGAGTTTGCTTATAATAAGGCTGTGCACTCCACTACTCAGTTATGCCCGTTTGAGGTAGTGTATGGTTTCAAACCAATAACACCACTTTATTTGCTACCACTTCCTACACAAGAGAGAGTCAACATGGAGGCATCAAAGAGAGCTGATTTTGTGAGAAAGATACATGAGAAAACAAAAGAAGCTATAGAGAAGAGAGGACAACATGTGGATGAAAGAGTGAATAAGAAGAGGAAGGAGGTGATATTTCGGCCAGGAGATATGGTATCGGTTCATTTTCGCTAGGACATGTTTCCCACATTGCGCATATCAAAATTGATGCCTAGAGGTGCTGGTCCATATAGAGGTGATTTCGAGGATCAATGATAATGCATACAAGATAGACCTTCCAGCTGATGAGTTTGGTGTGAGCAATTCTTTTAATGTGGCTGATTTGACACCATACTGTGGAGATGACCTTGATGCGTCGAGGTCGACCCCTTTTCAAGGAGGGGGGGATGATGAGGACATACCTAGCTCTTCACCTATTGTTACACATGATAATGTAGCTGATCAAGATAAAGGTGTGAGGCTTGGACCAATGACTAGATAAAGAGGCAAACTATTAGAACAACATGTGAATTCACTCCTACTTGAGTATGATATTTTTAATTGTCAGAACTTTATACTACCTAAGTCTATGCATCTATGTATGATCAGGTTTATTGATAACACAAACATACTTGGAGGAGATCATCAACAGGAGCTGGAAAACAAGAAAGAGAAGCTGGAAAATAAGATCATACTTGGGGAAAACAACATGTACAAGTTGAAAACAAGAGAGTTGTTGCTGGAAAACAAGTTTACACTTGTGGAAAATAACATGTACAAGATGGAAAACAAGACCCAAGAGTTGGAAAACAACATGTGCTTGAGGGAGGAGAGGGAGGCAGCACATGGAGGGTGTTTTGACACATAACACATTGTTATTGTGCCATACTCATGTGGGCCGGCGTGTCCAATATGGTCGAACCCATATGTGGGTCGGTTTGTATCCATAGGTTTAGGTTGAGTCCAATTGAGTCCAAACATTGAGTCCTATCCGGGTTGGACATGGGTGCTTGCGCAACCCCTTGTGCACATGAGTCCAATATACCTAGGATCCGAGATTAGAGAGGTCGGACTATGTTAAACATAAACCCTAGAACCTCTAGATAGAATAGCTTGTAGGCATTCATCTGGAAGTATTACTGCAAACTTTTCGTGTTACCTGTTGTTCCACAGGGAATAAGACGGTACAGGACCACCTCGTAGTTGGTGGCTACATTGTGCAAGCGTGTGGATTTGAGAATATCCATTGGGTTGCAAACTGTTGCATTGGCATCAGGGATCAGCCAGAGAGTTTTTAGTGAGACACAAGTTATCAATCAAGTTACCAGTGAGAGTTCATCGAGAAGATTGGGCCACTCCTTATAAAAAACACATAATTTGTGAGGTGACATGCTACCAACATAAACTTGATCATCTAAATTGTAAAAGCATAAGTATAGCTGAGATCATAGTACTTTAAAAACAAGCATGATAGATATAATTTTAACAATGAAACAGAGCAATCACCTTGCATCATGAAAAGTAACACAAATAAAAGATCATGAATAATAATGCACTCGAAAGTTAGACATTTGTTTCAAGCATAAGAAAACATGGCAAAGTGATATTTCGCTTGTCCTTAAGAGTGCGGCAAAACATATGATACGGGCATCTACTGGTTAGCACGCTAGGACAATAAACTACGATGTATAATGTCTAAGGCCTGCGAGCCGCATGTGTTGGCCGAGCCTTCTAAATGGGCCGGTTTGTATCCAGTTTGAGTCCAACTAGGTTTAGGTTCGAGTCCGTTTCGGTTTGGGTTTGTCCAACCGACTAGGGGTTGACCTCTTATATAAAGAGAGCCAAGGCCTAGGGTTTGAGGAGGTTGAAAATTATGTAGAACTAAAAATTCCAGGTTACCACCGTCCCTAGGGGATCGGCGTGTAGGCGGCGTCTCGGACGTTCGTCAGTTATCTTTGCAAATAAAGGTGCGAGTGTTCTTGGATCTGCCAAGAGGGTTCGTGCGTGGGTCGGGGGCTCTTGGATCTGCCTTGAGTTGTCGAGCTTGGCGTGAAATAAAGGTGCGAGTATTCTTGGATCTGCCAAGAGGGTTCGTGCGTTTCTCGCCTAAATCTATCCATGTTCTTCAGGTTACGTGTATCGCTCACGTGATTGGGAGGATAATTATCATTTGTGGTTCTTGCGGTGAAAAATCGGGCAAACGTCTACATCATGTGGTATCAGAGCGTCAGGTTGATCACCGCGAGGGAGTTTGTCCAGTTGAAGATTGATCTGCAGGTTTGCAAAGATTAGCAGATTTATTTTTGCTGGAATTGTTGGAGGGGCGACGAGTTTGCCAGCGTTGTTGCATCTCGGCGAGTTTCACATAAACATGAAGGGGAGAGAGGATCAAGTCCAATCAGTTTGGCAGGTTTTTGTTTGGTTGATATACGTGTGATCCTTGGATTGTTGTGGAGCGTTTACGCGTGGATTCGTTGCGCGTGGATTCGGTAGTGTTCGGCTGAAACATATTGCTTTCCTTCCGGGTGGTGTCGAGGCAGTTAAAAAAAAGGAATTTATTCCGTACGTGTGGTATCCTAGAAGGAAGGAAACACCAACATTAAAAGAAAATTCTATGCGGTCTAGGAGAACATGCAAGAAGAAAAAAAAAGTTGGTACGTATGGTACTAGAAGAGGAGAGTATGTATCAGTTTGGAATCGCTAGAAAAGAAAGGAAGAAACTCGTTCACGTGCAGCCAGAGACCGGATCGGGTTGCCTAGCTAGCTATTCGTGGCCAACTAGGAAACCTGCCAGCATGGAAGTATTTTAAAAAAAAGGGGAACAATGTATCGGACTGGTTACACGGTGGTTTTCTATGGTACGTGACACAAGTGCAAGCATACAAAAAAAAATTAGACGTGCGTGTCAGTCCTAGTAGAGATACGTAACTAGTCAGCTGGTGGTGGACCTTTTTTTTACTACAACGGTTCTGCACTAGCTATTATCGTTTGGACCATTTAGTTGTGCAGAATTTTGCGGCAGACAAGGAGAATGGACAAAATAAAAAATAGACACTAGTTTATATTTTCAAAGGCGATGAACTTGGTTCATTTGGATTCAAGGGGTGCAGGAATTTGTCCTGTTTGTCTTGGGTGATGCACTCAGTTGACCTCCAATATTTCAGATTGCATCCGTGGGCGTATTCAGCTTACTTGGATCCTTGGGGTACAGGAGTCTGTCCTGCTGTGTCAGGGGTGGTTTGCAGGGTGCGTTTACAGATGCAATTGACAGATTATGTGTCTAAATCATGTTGGTGGTGCCAAACATGGATGGCGCCAAGAACAAGTCTAGCTAGCCGAGAGTGAGAATGTGGTGTGGAAGGCAAGCAAGACTTGAGGATGTAGAAGCGTGGCGATATGATAATTTGACGCCACAAACGCCGGAGAAGACCTTCTGGCGTTGAGGACAACGCCTTTTGAAGAAAGGGAGGATGATACGGGCATCTACTGGTTAGCACGCTAGGACAATAAACTACGATGTATAATGTCTAAGGCCTGCGAGCCGCATGTGTTGGCCGAGCCTTTTAAATGGGCCGGTTTGTATCCAGTTTGAGTCCAACTAGGTTTAGGTTCGAGTCCGTTTCGGTTTGGGTTTGTCCAACCGACTAGGGGTTGACCTCTTATATAAAGAGAGCCAAGGCCTAGGGTTTGAGGAGGTTGAAAATTATGTAGAACTAAAAATTCCAGGTTACCACCGTCCCTAGGGGATCGGCGTGTAGGCGGCGTCTCGGACGTTCGTCAGTTATCTTTGCAAATAAAGGTGCGAGTGTTCTTGGATCTGCCAAGAGGGTTCGTGCGTGGGTCGGGGGCTCTTGGATCTGCCTTGAGTTGTCGAGCTTGGCGTGAAATAAAGGTGCGAGTATTCTTGGATCTGCCAAGAGGGTTCGTGCGTTTCTCGCCTAAATCTATCCATGTTCTTCAGGTTACGTGTATCGCTCACGTGATTGGGAGGATAATTATCATTTGTGGTTCTTGCGGTGAAAAATCGGGCAAACGTCTACATCATGTGGTATCAGAGCGTCAGGTTGATCACCGCGAGGGAGTTTGTCCAGTTGAAGATTGATCTGCAGGTTTGCAAAGATTAGCAGATTTATTTTTGCTGGAATTGTTGGAGGGGCGACGAGTTTGCCAGCGTTGTTGCATCTCGGCGAGTTTCACATAAACATGAAGGGGAGAGAGGATCAAGTCCAATCAGTTTGGCAGGTTTTTGTTTGGTTGATATACGTGTGATCCTTGGATTGTTGTGGAGCGTTTACGCGTGGATTCGTTGCGCGTGGATTCGGTAGTGTTCGGCTGAAACATATTGCTTTCCTTCCGGGTGGTGTCGAGGCAGTTAAAAAAAAGGAATTTATTCCGTACGTGTGGTATCCTAGAAGGAAGGAAACACCAACATTAAAAGAAAATTCTATGCGGTCTAGGAGAACATGCAAGAAGAAAAAAAAAGTTGGTACGTATGGTACTAGAAGAGGAGAGTATGTATCAGTTTGGAATCGCTAGAAAAGAAAGGAAGAAACTCGTTCACGTGCAGCCAGAGACCGGATCGGGTTGCCTAGCTAGCTATTCGTGGCCAACTAGGAAACCTGCCAGCATGGAAGTATTTTAAAAAAAAGGGGAACAATGTATCGGACTGGTTACACGGTGGTTTTCTATGGTACGTGACACAAGTGCAAGCATACAAAAAAAAATTAGACGTGCGTGTCAGTCCTAGTAGAGATACGTAACTAGTCAGCTGGTGGTGGACCTTTTTTTTACTACAACGGTTCTGCACTAGCTATTATCGTTTGGACCATTTAGTTGTGCAGAATTTTGCGGCAGACAAGGAGAATGGACAAAATAAAAAATAGACACTAGTTTATATTTTCAAAGGCGATGAACTTGGTTCATTTGGATTCAAGGGGTGCAGGAATTTGTCCTGTTTGTCTTGGGTGATGCACTCAGTTGACCTCCAATATTTCAGATTGCATCCGTGGGCGTATTCAGCTTACTTGGATCCTTGGGGTACAGGAGTCTGTCCTGCTGTGTCAGGGGTGGTTTGCAGGGTGCGTTTACAGATGCAATTGACAGATTATGTGTCTAAATCATGTTGGTGGTGCCAAACATGGATGGCGCCAAGAACAAGTCTAGCTAGCCGAGAGTGAGAATGTGGTGTGGAAGGCAAGCAAGACTTGAGGATGTAGAAGCGTGGCGATATGATAATTTGACGCCACAAACGCCGGAGAAGACCTTCTGGCGTTGAGGACAACGCCTTTTGAAGAAAGGGAGGATGATACGGGCATCTACTGGTTAGCACGCTAGGACAATAAACTACGATGTATAATGTCTAAGGCCTGCGAGCCGCATGTGTTGGCCGAGCCTTCTAAATGGGCCGGTTTGTATCCAGTTTGAGTCCAACTAGGTTTAGGTTCGAGTCCGTTTCGGTTTGGGTTTGTCCAACCGACTAGGGGTTGACCTCTTATATAAAGAGAGCCAAGGCCTAGGGTTTGAGGAGGTTGAAAATTATGTAGAACTAAAAATTCCAGGTTACCACCGTCCCTAGGGGATCGGCGTGTAGGCGGCGTCTCGGACGTTCGTCAGTTATCTTTGCAAATAAAGGTGCGAGTGTTCTTGGATCTGCCAAGAGGGTTCGTGCGTGGGTCGGGGGCTCTTGGATCTGCCTTGAGTTGTCGAGCTTGGCGTGAAATAAAGGTGCGAGTATTCTTGGATCTGCCAAGAGGGTTCGTGCGTTTCTCGCCTAAATCTATCCATGTTCTTCAGGTTACGTGTATCGCTCACGTGATTGGGAGGATAATTATCATTTGTGGTTCTTGCGGTGAAAAATCGGGCAAACGTCTACATCAACATATGTGCTAGGACACCTTCAAAGTTTAAGAGCAAGACTAGAACAAATAATATGAGAGCAAATAATAACACATCATGAATCAATTAATAATGTTTCTGGGACAAATGCACATTAAACTCAGAATGGCAACTATGCTCTCTCAACTGTGCATAAAGTTAGAAGATGGAGACTCAACATAAAAGTAAAAGGAAGGCCCTTCACAGAGGGAAGCAGGGATCACTCATGTGCTAGAGATTTTTATTTTGTTAAACAGAGGTATTGAAACATTTTTTAGAGAGGTGTATGCTTATGTAAACGAATGGTAAACAGGAAATATAGTACATCACAAGCCAACTAGACTTCACAAGAGTGGCTTCCATAGAAGGACACATCTGGGTAGAAGGTCATCCTTCTTTCTCTTTTTTTTACACAATTATGCTTGGACTGATAAATCAGGGGCAAGAATTCAACAGAATTTGTTGTATTAGTTTGGGGCTGGGCACCCTGCTACCAGCTCTTCTATCAATTAGATAAGAGGATGAAGCCACTAGTCCAGGGTGTGAAATTGCAATCAACACGTGAGATAAAGATTCTCTATTTACGTCTTAATGAGCTAAACGAGAGCACCAAACAAGAGTAATTTTGAAAGTTTTAAAGGTAACACATGAGCAATTTACTTTGGAGTGGCGGTTAAATACAACATGTAGGTAGGTATGGTGGAAACATTTTTCAAACTTTGGTTTTTGGGAGTTGGATGCACGAGTAGAGCTCGTACTCAGTACAAGTGGAGGCTACCAAAAGACTGGGAGCGACAAATCAAGAGAACAATAATGGCCACAATCATGCATAGCGACAAAAACATAATTAATCAAAGCATAAGTGGTACTACAAGTTCAAAAACTAAGGCTATAAGTGACTGGTTTGTAGTCATAAACATGGTGTGAGCATGCGCCAAGTCAACCAAATAAAACATTCAAAGGAGAACACCACAAATTTATGCTTCAATCTGACAAGAACAACTCATGATTCTTTCAATGGCACATTAAACATTCTAAGCTATTTGAGAAAAATCATTCTACAAAAATATCCACTATGATTTAGAATTAAAATAACATGTAGCGTGACATGAAAAAGTCTAGCCATCGTCTATACAAGCTTCTAATTGCACCGTTATAAGTACGAAAATTGTACTACTTCTTTCCAACACCAAGCATTTCGTACTAAAAAAAAACTCTCCAAGAGATAAAACAATGAAACAAGAGAGTATTAACATAACTCTACTAAAACTAACAGCTCTTAATAAGAGATGCAAGAAAAACAGGAGCTAAAAAGGAATTTTTCCATTAACTAGAAGAAAAACTAAGAATACGAGCATAACGTGTATTCATACGAAATAGCAGAGTGTGACTCTCTCCCACAGAAATAATTCTAGGTTCCAAAAACATTATTGCAGCAAGGAAAACAAAATAAAAAAATAAAACAAAAGAAAAACAAACATACGCTCCAAGTAAATTTCATATGATGTGACCGAATAAAAATATAGTTTCACTAGAAGTGACCTGATAAATTGTTGATGAAGAAGGGGATGCATTTGGCATCCCCAATATTAGACGCTTGAGTCTTCTTAGAATTTGCTGGGATGAACCACGGGGGCAGCCCCAAGCTTTGACCTTGCACTCTTCTTGATCACATTATATCACCCTCTTCTCTTGACCCTTGAGAACTTCCTTCACACCACACTCAAAGTAATTCGCATTAGAGGGTTAATGAAACAATAAAAATCCATGGTTTCTGCATGGGCACAAGTGATATTGATACTTTTAAATATTAGCTACAGTTACTGATGTTTCGTGAAGCAAAGAAATCCACTTTACGTAGTAAAAGAGCAAATGCAAGAAAAATGGCAGAATCTGCCAAAACGAAAACAGTATGTGATGACAATTTTTTTGGGTCACTTAAGTTGCTCAGATCGAAAAACATAAAGAATGAAAAAGTTCGTAATTATCTGAGGAATAAGCACAAAATTTTCTAGGTCATTTTGATCTTTCTGTAATTTATACGATTTTTAGGTGGACATCAGAAATTTGTTCCCTGCATAGAAATCCAAAACCAACTCCAACTTTCGCTAGAAACTTTACTTGTCATAACTAATACATGAAAATAAAGATACAAAGGAGTTGCTACATAAGTATACAACCCCTTGACTCAAAGAAAACAGAGAAAAACAAGGCAAAAATATAACCATGGGTTGTCTCTCAAGAAGGGTTTTTCTTTAACGCCTTTTAGCTAGGCTAACAAAAATGGAATGAAGTATTTTCAAGTGAAGAAGCATCCAAATTGTTACGAGGCTTACATTTACCTTTCTTAACCTTATTCTTAATTTTAGGGAACTTATGGTCTGAGCATGGTTTGTAAGTGAAAGTCATGCTACCTTACCCCATATCAATAGTTGCTCCTAAGAGCTTCAGCAGAGATCTTCCAAGGGTAATTTGGCCTCCTCCTACACATTCAATAACAAGATAATCATTGGATACCGTTTTCCTAGGATTTTTGTAAACACTCCCTCAGCTATCCCAATGGGAAATATAATAGTGTTATTAGTGAGATGTATTTCTTATCCTCCCTAAAAAATTATCTTCCTCCCCGACAACGGCGCCAGAAAAGCTTGATGGAGTGTATACACACGCTCGTTGGGAGACCCAAACCGCAAGGTGTGAAGAGTGCAGTGTAACACCCGGGGTTTCCCCAGCTAGAAATTGTTTGTGTTCTTTTCGCATCATTGCATCAGGAATTCTATTGCATTTAGAACTTGTAAGACATTTGAAATTCTTCCAATCTTGTTTTCTAAATTCTCTGTATTTAATTTGTTGCCTAAAAAAACTATTTTTTAAAAC
Source organism: Alopecurus myosuroides (assembly GCA_028641055.1). Lineage (NCBI taxonomy): Eukaryota > Viridiplantae > Streptophyta > Magnoliopsida > Poales > Poaceae > Alopecurus > Alopecurus myosuroides. Next base: position 122,688,677 of record CM054062.1, read on the forward strand.
AGTGCCTAACATGTTTTCTAAGAAATAATAAAAGAAAAAAATATATTGGAAGAGGGTAAGCCAGCCCACCAGGCCAGCACGACCCGACCCAACTCCACACCAGCCCACCCATCTTCTTCCTTTGTCCGTACATGAGCGGTCACACAGGAGGCATGATGCAGCCCACCCAATTCCACCAAGTGCACCAATGACAAGGTAACGAGCAGTGGCCATAAGGTGAACTCACTCATATCGCTCCATATTTTTGGTGACTTGGCGAATGGTGCGCTACCTCATGGAGATGCCCTTTGTGTGCTCAGGTTCGAACCCACCACGGAGGCCTCGGAGAGTAGCCAAGACAATGCCCAAAGGTCCGTGGAAGAAGCACGAGAAGATGCCGTGAAGGATGAAGAAGAGACGGAGGAAGAAGGGGGAAAACAGCCCCCCCGGCCTCAAGCCCCCGCCACGCTCAAGCCGGACCCCCTCCAACAGGTCCCAGCCTCCACCCCGGCCCCAGGCCGGCCTCCCTCCTCCCTTAGGCCGGCTCCCACTCAGAAGGCCCCGGCCTCCAGCCTGGCCCAAGGTCGCCCCCAGGCCGGCGCCCCTCCTCCACCTCGGCCCCAAGCTGGCTGCCACCTCAGCCTCACGCCGGCCTGCCCTAGGGTGACCCCTGCACCCACCCCGGCCAGGCCGGCCTCCCAGGCGGGCGCTCCCTGAAGACTCGCAAAATGCACCCTTTTCGCCCCGTTTTCACCTGCTTCGACCCCCCGGCTATATAAGGACTTCCCCGAGCTAGATCTAGGGTTAGATTTGAAATTAGAACACGCTCTCTTGTATCCCTCTTTGAGGCTACTCCTATGGTGTGTACCTAGGACCGTATCAAGGCTACTCCTACGACTTCATCTAGGACCGTATCAAGATTCACCCAACTACTTATCCTCTCCCCTTGGGATTCAGTTAAGAGTTCTCCAATCTTCCTCTCGTATATCCTTGAGGTTCTATTGGCGTAGTGGACCGGCTACGGGTGTGAAACGGTTTGAATCATGGTGAGTTTAGTTGGATCGATCGTTTTGCGGCCCTCGGGGTTTAGTTGACGGGAGGTTTGGGATCTTTCGGTTCTTGCTATTTATCCCCCTTTGTGTTTCACCGCGTTTGCCCACGATTCCCCCTCATTTCCCCCTCTCGTGTTCTTCGTGTTCTTCGCGTTCTTCGTGTGTTCTTGTCGATTCGTGAATATCGGGCTAATCTAGGAGAAACACTCCATATCACCTGGTATCCAGAGCTAGATTGACACGAATCCGACACCCACATCCCTCCTTTTCCCCCAATTTTTCTTCTACCACCATAAATTTCGAAAATCTCACCAAAAATAGCTAAAAGGGCTTTCGACCGATCTGTGGATTTGTTGAGTTTTTCGTGGATTTGGTCCGCGGATTTGTTGCCAAACACCATTCCCCACCTTTCTATTCAGCCACTTTCCCACAATTTGTCCAATTTTTTTCTTGATTTTGAAGGAATTTCAAATTTAGCAAAAATCACAGAAAATCTCTCCTCTTCGATTTTTGGACCGATTTTGAAACTTCTTTTTCTTTGTCGTTTTTTATCCGAATCGAGTGCAACAAGTTGTCATGCGACGCCCACGACACCATCTACGCTACCACATCAACGGATCGCCGCGACATCAACTTCCACCGGCCGCAAGTCCGTGATCATCAATAAGAGAGCTATAACTTGCTTCCGCTTGGCCCAACCCACCCACTGTGTACCTTACCTATTCGGACTAGTTCTTTTACACCGCTTGGCATCACATTAGTGGCAGCAAGAGTGCGAGTTTGGCGCTTGTGAGAGACTAGCTACGAGTAGGCATTGGCATTTTGGAATCCATCAAAAAGAGAAAATAAAAAAAAGATAGAAAAAGAAGCAAAGGATCGATGCCAATTGCTATCATTTGTAGGAACATGTAGCTTTGCGTTGCAAAAGAGAAAAGAGTGACTGGTTGCCACGGTGCGAATCTTGTTGCCTTTTAAAGTTTGCGGTTTGAGCTAGCGGGAATTGAGCTTAGTCTTCGATATGTTGATTTCGTCTCCGCTCGTCCATTGGCCGCACTAACCCCATTTATCCTTTGTGTGTGTGTGTTCCACCCATAATTTCCTCCACTAGGTTTGCTTTTGGTGCTAACTTTTGTTTGGTTCTCCTCCACGTTTGACAACAAACTTTTTTTTGGGTTTTGTCGATTTTCCTCGCCACTTTCCTAACCCATTTGCCTTCCACATAAAGTGTGTGTGGTGTCGTTTGCGGTTTCTTTCGATCTTTTTGGATTCCCTCTTGACATACCGCCTACACCTAGGCTCATCCACTAGCCTCAATACGACCGAAAAAGGTAACGTTGGATAAGTGAGAAATCCATTTCGTCAATATCACCCTTGTGTGTTTTGAGATGGCTGGGGAAGGAGTATTCACAAGTACGAGCTCGGAGGATGATGGAAACCGATTCTACAACGACAATGCTTAAGCCAACTTCGTCACCCACAATGACCATTTCCAACTCTGTGAACTCGTCAAGGACGGGTTGCAACGCTATGAGCATCGACCCCAAGAGCAAGAGGCTAGATTGAATGATCAAATGACGCGCATCAACATCAACTTGGCAAATCTAGCCAACCGTCGTCATTCATCATCATCCTCAAGGTCTCGTCGCTCAAGCCACCACAACCAAGATCTTCACCAAGCTCGTCGCCATGACCGCCATGATCGCAACAACAACATGGAGGATGGTGGACAACCTCAACAACCACAACCAGAACAACCTCCTCAACAACATGCTCCGCGACGAAATTGGTATGAAGATAGCTCGCCATCACCACCTCCTCGACATCGCTAAGGCCGTGGTGACCCTCTTACACAACCGCAACGCCCGGACCTTAGACAACATCATCATCCACCTTCTCAAGGCCACGCTCAAGACTATGGCCACAATGATTTCGTGGAAGGTGCTCGTCAACATCGAAGGCCACCAAGGCGTAATGCGCGTCCCAATAACAATGACTGCCAAGAACATGATCGTCCTCAACACCCTCGAGATGAACAAGTGCTTCCGCAACACCCTCACCAAGACCAAGAACGTCCTCGACACCAACACAATGACAGTGATGATAGTGAACACCATGAAGCAAGACTCCGTCACCGCCAACAATCACCTCCTAATGACCACCGGCGTCATCCTCCCCATCATGATCGCCACCACGACGACAATGAGGATGACCCATATGATGATTCACTTCTCTTCTATGATGAAGATCCTCATGAGCGACCCCGTCGCCAACAAGAACATAACAACATGAGTGCCCTTCGTTTCAATGTACCAAAGTTCAATTATGAGAATGACCCCAAAGAATATCTTGCTTGGGACCTCAAAGTGGACAAGATCTTCGGCATTCACAACTTCACCGACAAGAAAATGTCTGCCTTAGCATGTTTGGAATTTGAAGGCTATTCACGCTTATGGTGGGATCGTCTACAAGCCAAAAGAGTCTGTAATCGCATTGCTCCTATTGCCACTTGGAATGAGATGAAGAAATATATGCATGCTCGGTTTGTTCCTCCACATTACAAGCGTGACCTCTTCAAGAAACTCCAAGAACTTCGTCAAGGTTTGAAGTCCGTTGATGAGTACTATAAGGAAATGGAGACCTCTTTGATACGAGCTCATGTGATGGAATCTCAAGAACAATCAATGGTCCTCTTCATCAATGGCCTCAACTATCCTATAAGGAAGATCGTCGAGTATCAACTGTATGACAACATTATGGCCCTTGTCCATCAAGCTCTCAAGGACAAACGCCAAATTGCGAAAGATCTCAAGTACAACAAGCAAAAGGCTTTCTTCAACTCAAGACCCTCCTCTTTGTCTCCAATGACACAAGTTCCTACTCCAACCAACAACAAGAGCGCCCCTAGAGCCTCTAGTGCTACCAACAAGTCTCCACAACCGTTCAAGAAACAAGCTCCTACCATCTCTTCTTCACATACTCCTCAAGTCAAGTCGAGTACTATCACTTGCTTCAAGTGTGGTGGTAGCGGACACAAATACTTTGAGTGTTCCAACAAGATGATCATGATTGTTAACCAAGACGATGAACGTGATTCCATGAGTGAAGGCGAATACTACCCCTTGCATCAAGTTGCTCTCAACTCTTTGGACGTGCCCAATGAGATGAAGGAAGTGTATATTGCGATGAGGACAAGAATCCATCGCTAGTGGTGACAAGAGTCCTTACTATTTCTCCTCAAGATGAGCATGACCAATGTTGCAATCTCTTTCAAACTAGAGCCGGCATCAATGGCAAATAAATCAAGGTTATCATCGATGGCGGGAGTTGCCACAACTTAGCTAGCAAAGAGCTTTGCGACAAACTCCAATTGACTTACAAGCAACATCCTCATCCATACCATGTCGAATGGATTAGTGACTCCAGAACATTCAAGATTCAACATATGGTTTCCGTGCAATTCAACATTGGTCCCTATGAAGACACGATGGAGTGTGACGTTATTCCTATGACCGTGTGTCATCTTCTTCTTGGAGGACCTTGGCAATACGACAAGAGTGCTATTCATGATGGATGTACCAATCACTATAGCTTCAAGTCGAATAACAAGACATTTGTTCTTCGTCCCATATCTCCTAGCCAAGTGATCGCTGACAACGCGAAGACTCTTGCATGTAAACAAGAAGAGCTCATGCCTCGTGAGATGAGTGGTGAGAGAGTGATCCACCTAAAAGAGAGTGAGAGCCACAAGCCAAATATGAGTGGAAAAACTTCGAGTGTTCCCAAAGGCCTTGCCTTACTTGCCACCAAAAGGGAGATGCAAGAGTTACGAGATGACCCAATCATTCTCCACTTTGTCCTAGTGTGCAATGGGGAAGCACTTGAAACTAATGACATGACAAATTTTCCTCCATCTTTGTTGCCTTTGTTGCAGGAATTTGAAGACGTCTTTTCCGATGAACTCCCTCCGGGCCTTCCTCCTCTACGAGGAATCGAGCACCGCATTCACCTAATCCCGGGTGCACCCCTTCCCAACCGCTCTCCCTACCGCACCAACCCGGAAGAGACTAACGAGATTGAGCGCCAAATTCAAGAACTACTCGACAAAGGTTTTATCCGTGAATCTCTTAGCCCTTGTTCCGTGCCCGTTATACTTGTTCCAAAACAAGATGCTACTTCACATATGTGCATGGATTTCCACCCTATAAATGCTATCACCATTCGATATAGACATCCCATTACTAGGCTCGATGACATGCTTGATGAATTGAGTGGTGCTTCTATCTTTTCCAAAATTGATCTTAAAAGTGGTTACCATTAAATTCGCATGAGTATAGGTGATGAATGGAAAATGGCTTTAAAACAAAACTAGGGCTTTTCATGCCCTTTTGTCTTTCCAATTCCCCTTCAACTTTCATGCGTCTAATGAACGAAGTCTTATGCTCTTTTATTGGAAAGTTTGTTGTGGTTTACTTCGACGACATCCTCATTTATAGAAAGTCTTTGGAAGATCATCTTGATCATGTTTCACAAGTATTGTTGACTCTTCGCAAAGCAAAACTTTTCGCCAATCTTTCCAAATGCAATTTTTGCACCAACAAGCTTGTTTTCTTGGGATTTGTCATCTCTTCCAATGGTATTGAAGTCAACAAAAATAAAATAGAGGCAATTAGGAATTGGCCCAACCCTACTTCCATGGGCGAGATAAGGCGCTTTCATGGCCTTGACGGATTCTATCGCCGCTTTGTCAAAGATTTTTCAACAATTGCTTTCCCTTTGAATGAACTTACCAAAAATAATGTACCTTTTGTTTGGGGCAACGCGCAACAAAATGTGTTTGACACACTTAATAAATGTTTGACCGAAGCTCCTTTGCTTGTGTTTCCAGATTTCGAGAAAACTTTTGAGATTGAATGTGATGCTAGTGGTATAGGAATTCGTGGCGTTCTCATGCAAAATGGACGCCCCGTTGCTTATCATAGTGAAAAACTAGATGGCGCTAAACTCAATTACCCAGTCTATGATAAGGAACTATTTGCTTTGGTTAGAATGCTAGAAGTTTGGCAACACTAACTTTGGCCCAAATAATTTGTCATTCATTACGATCACGAATCATTGAAGTACTTGAAAGGCCAAGCTAATTTGAACAAAAGGCATGCTAAATGGGTAGAGTTCATTGAATCTTTTCCTTATGTCATTAAGTAAAAGAAAGGTAAAGAAAATGTTGTAGCGGATGCCTTGTCTAGAAAAGAGTGTCTTCTTGCACGCCTTGACATCAATGTGATTGGTTTGGATGAGATCAAAGAATTATATGCTTCCGATGTTTTATTTGGCCCTATCTTTGAGAAATGCTTGCCTAACCGAGGTTTTGATGACTACTATATTCACAAAGGTTTCTTGTTTAAAGCCAACAAATTGTGTATTCCCGAGTCCTCTCTTCGTTTGTTGTTATTGAAGGAATCACATGAAGGAGGTCTCATGGGACACTTTGGACGTGACAAGACCTATGCCATGCTCTCAAACCACTACTATTGGCCCAAGATGAAGCATCAAGTTGAAACCCATGTCAAGCGATGTTCTACATGCCTCCGAGCTAAGTCTAGTTCCAACCCCCGTGGTCTTTACATGCCATTACCTATCCGACATGCACCTTGGAGTGATATTAGTATGGACTTTGTGTTAGGACTCCCACGAACTAAAACCAATATGGACTCCATTTTTGTCGTTGTTGATCGTTTCTCTAAAATGGCACATTTCATTCCTTGCAACCGAACCGACGATGCTTCACATATTGCTACATTGTTTTTCAGGGAAATTGTGCATCTACATGGTGTGCCCACTTCATTTGTGTCCGATCAAGACGTCAAGTTCACCTCATACTTTTGAAAGATGTTGATGGCCAAGCTCGGCGTCAAGCTAATCTTCTCCACCGCCTACCACCCACAAACGGATGGACAAACCGAAGTCGTCAATCAAACGCTCTCTTCACTCCTTCGAGCATCGATCAAGCCCAACCTCAAAAATTGGGAAGAATGCATCCCTCACACCGAGTTCGCCTACAATCGATCACTACACCAAGATACCAAGAGAATCCCCTTCGATATCGTCTATGGCTTCAACCCCAACACCGCTCTCGACATCCTACCATTGCCGAGCAAATCAAAATGGACATTGACAAGAGCACCGACTATATCAAGAAGCTACATGATTCCACAAGAGCTATGCTTGAGAAGAATTCCTAGCATCGAGCCTCCGTCATGAACAAGAAAAAGAAGCCAATGGTGTTCCAAGAAGGTGACCTCGTTTGGCTACACTTGCACAAGGACCGTTTTCCCGAAGAACGCAACTCCAAGCTCATGCCAAGAGGCGACGACCCTTTCAAGATCATCAAGCGCATCAACAACAACGCCTACAAGATCGACTTACCGTAATCCAAGTACCTCGTCCATAACTCCTTCAACGTCAAGGACATCTCTCCCTTCCATGGATACCCAAGTGATGAAGACGACGACGAGTCGAGGTCGACTCTTTTTCAAGGGGGGGGGAGATGACGCAGCCCACCCAATTCCACCAAGTGCACCAATGACAAGGTCACGAGCAAAGGCCATACATGACAAGGTGAACTCACTCCTATCGCTCCATGTTTTCGGTGACTTGGCGCCACCTCATGGAGATGCCCTTTGTGTGCTCAGGTTTGAACCCACCATGGAGGCCCCGGAGAGTACCCAAGACGATGCCCAAAGGTCCGTGGAAGAAGCACGAGAAGATGGCCTCCCTCCTCCCTCAGGCCGGACCCCACTCGGAAGGCCCAGGCCTCCACCCCGGCCCCCAGGCCGGCGCCCCTCCTCCACCTCAGCCTGAGTCTGGCCTGACCTGGGGCGACCCCTGTTCCCATCCCGGCCGGCCTCCCATGCTGGCGTGCCCTGAAGAATCGCAAAATGCACCCTTTTCTCCCCGTATTCACCTGCTTCGACCCCCCGGCTATATAAGGACTTCCCCGAGCTAGATCTAGGGTTAGAGTTAAAATTAGAACATTGAGCTTCGCTCTCTTTTATCCCTCTTTGAGGCTAATCCTATGGTGTGTACCTAGGACCGTATCAAGGCTACTCCTACGACTTCGTCTAGGACCGTATCAAGATTCACCCAACTACTTATCCTCTCCCCTTGGGATTCAGTTAAGAGTTGTCCAATCTTCCTCTCGTAAATCCTTGAGGTTCTATTGGCATAGTGGACCGGCTATGGCTGTGAAACGGTTCGAATCAAGGTGAGTTCAGTGGGATCGATCGTTCCGTAGGCGGCCCTCGGGGTTTAGTTGACGGGAGGTTTGGGATCTTTCGGTTCTCGCTATTTATCCCCCTTTGTGTTTCACCGCGTTTGACCACGATTCCCCCTCGTTTCCCCCTCTCGTGTTCTTCGTGCGTTCTTGTCGATTCGTGAAGATCGGGCCAATCTAGGAGTAACACTCCATATCAAGGCATGAGCACACCACCACCACCATCTGCTTCCCCTTTCCCCTCTCCTTAAAGCTGCACGAACAAAGTCAATCGAAACCCTAGCTGCTTCCTCTTATATCTCCCTGCTGCCGCCACCCTCCTCTCTTCGTCCTCTGTTGTTAGTTTTTTCCGAACTTTCTTAATCGAGAGCGAGAGCATCAGAGCAGCTCATCTTCGCCCCACAGATGGAGACCACCACGGGCCTGGCCGACTGGTCTAGGAGATGCACATCATCTTCCTCGAGGTTCTCGCCGAATGGATCCTGGAACCAGGAGGATTTCTCGTTCTTCTTCCTAAGTGAGGAGCTCGTCAACCACTAGAATTGGCTGCCGATTTTCCACCCCGGTAACCAAAATCTCTCCGAGCCCCTCCTGGTGAGCCCACCTTCCTGTTACCGCCGATTTCTGGCCCGATTGCATATTGTATGTTGCGCCTTCGTCCGTTTATTTCCCGTCCGCCATGGGCGCAAGCTTGCAGCCTTGCCTACGTACTACTGTGCGTGAACTGCTGCTCTCGTTGCTCCCTGCATCTACAACATACACACACAACCCTCCACACAACAGCGGCACGTCTAGTTGCCTACTGCACCGTCGAGCTCGCGTACACGATGAGGATCAGCAGCGACCGCTGCAGTTCGTCCCCGTCCGTGCTCTACTCCTGAACCTTTTTTCTGTTGAAATTCAGTTAACGTCCCACATCAGTTCATTTCCTGGCGGTTGCAGATGCAATCACATACAGCGAAACAGCCCACTGGTTAGCACCTTTGTTGTCCATGGTGCATCCCAGGTTCAGATCCGATCGTAGGAACAATGCCCATTTTATTTGTTAATCTGTACCTGATGCTCCTGTTTGTGATGTTATAAATTTTGATTCAGTTAATGTCGACTTGCTGCATCATTTAAACTCAGAGCAGCATTCCTTCACACAGATACAGCTGCCCCAGTGGCTCTATCATCGTTCTGTCTCCCTGGACTACCAGGTTCGAATCCCCCAGAGGAAGAAGCCTTCTTTTTTATCTGTAATATCAGTTTTCTGAACTTTACCAGTGATCCTCTTAGTTTCAGCCTTCTTAGTCCGACACTCATACCTACCGCACCACCAGTTGCAACACATTGATAGGCATTGTACTCTCTGTGGAACTCAAGCATCCCAAGTTCAATTCCTGGACCCACTTATTTTATTTTAATTTCTTTTGCAATTTTTTTAATTCATAACTTGTGATATGTGGCTCCAATTACAAAGTATAAATATATGATTTTCGATCACACAAATGCATAGAGTATGAATTTGACATCCATGATCATGTTTGCATCTTTCATATTGCATTTTTAGTAGTGTTATGCATGTTCACCTAAATAATAAACCTTGGAATGTGTTGGGTACCTAATTTAAATTGAATTAGGTCGCCTATTAGTTGTTATCCATGCTATTCAACATTTAACTTCATGGTTAGATAAATAACTTGAACCCATAAATAAATTTCTCGCACGTCGGTTGTACTTAAATTGATTAAGTTGCATCTCGCCTGTCATGCATCCATATCTTGATCATGCTGGATCTTTTGCCGTAGAAGTAATTGTTGCATCCGTTGTTTCTTTTAGTGCTTTGCTTCTTTGCGGATAGGATGTTGAGATGATGTGAGCAATGACAAGTTCTGCTTCCTCTATAACCTGGATTCCAGGAAAGCTTTACTCTCTTGCTACCTATGGTTGTCGTTCCTCACTTGTTACCGATGCTTTCCGTTGCATTTATTCTAGCCTTATGATTCGATACTTGTGTCTTGATACTATCATATGTTTACCTTGCAGACATGATATAGCCTTCCCTCCACTTCGTATTAACTGTTGTTTGTTTATCTTGTTGGCCTTTGTGTCGTAGTTGCATGCTTAGTGTTGTTTGCGCTTGAGTCTTGTTGTCCTTTGTCCAGTCACCTGTTTAGTATGATAGTTGGGTTTCAACTTAATCAACATCATGTTAATGATTGGGGTAATAATAATTTGATGATAAGGCACCGGCAGGAGGCCCGACGTGGTTTTGAGGCCTGCTAGTGTCGACTTTAGGAAAGGGTCTTGTCCATTGATCCATGATGAGCGCGCTAACCGCATCCGGGAGGTAGTACGGGACCCCACCTCGGCTTTGACTGAATTTTTCTGTTCGTCTAGGGACCGCACCTAGTTCACGTTTTCCATTTTGCACGATAACTTCCAGGTACGGAAAAGGTCGTGTCGAGTTAACTTGAGTTTTAGTTGGTGGCTTGAGTGTGTATGGATACTGTAGCGCACCCTGCATGGATAAATCTTCTCGAGAAGTCGTGTTGTCCGCGGTTATGTGGCGACTTGGTGAAAGTGCTGGCTAACAAGTACTCAGACAACTTACACTTAACGATGATAACTTCACGAGTAATATAGACTACCTCGACCATAAAAAGGAATGTCATCTTAATCAACATGTGTGAGTTTTCCTCGGGTTACCACCTGGCACTTTGTGAGGGGGTTAACCCTGGATGGGTATTGTTTTGGTGAGTAGTTGTAGTTGGTTTCGTCGCGCTCTCTCATCCCTTTCTGATAGACGAGAGTTGTAGCGTGTCTCTGTAGATTGCGTAGTGCTGCTCGCTGCCGTTTCATTACAACAACTTCCTCCTTTGTACCCAAAGTATTTGTATCTTGTGATGTATGGTTGCACTGGTATCTTGTGAGTAATTCTTCCCGCTTGTTGGTACAATCAAAGTACTGGCCCCATGAGTCGGGGTTGTATTCACAATGTAGTCAACAGGTTCGAAGTCTGACGACGTTAGCTTGGGAATCCCTCCGGCTTGGCCCGGGCAGGGATTGGACGCCATCAGTTATCTTCACGACTCTTAGTCCAATTTGTATCTTGTCCGTAGTTGGATACTATTTCGTTTTCCGTTGTTATTTGGATATTTGAATTGTATTAGCTGTATTGTTGACTCGTTGGAGTCGTGTTGTATATATCTCTTCTGTTGTTTGTGGATTATTCATGAACTCTTGTAATGCTTACCGAAAGTTGACAACCCGGAATCATTATTATGGGGATTCTGGCGGGAACGTTGAAATCCTCATAGTACCCGATCCAGGGGCGTCACAGTTCGTATCAGAGCATCATGCATTCTCTTGCATTTAGAACTTGCAAAACATTTGAAATTCTTCCAATCTTGTTTTCTAAATTCTCTGTATTTAATTTGTTACCTAAAACCTATTTTTCTAAACAGTGCCTAACATGTTTTCTAAGAAATAATAAAAGAAAAAAAAGAATATTGGAAGAGGACAGGCCAGCCCACCAGGCCAGTACGACCCGACCCAACTCCACACCAGCCCACCCTCCTTCTTCCTTCGTCCGTACAGGAGCGGTCACGCAGGATGCATGAGCACACCATCACCACCATCCGCTTCCCCTTTCCCCTCTCCTTAAAGTGGCACGAACGAAGTCAATCGAAAACCTACCTGCTTCCTCTTCTATCTCCCTGCTGCCGCCACCCTCCTCTCTTCCTCCTATGTTGTTAGTTTTTTTTTCAGAACTTTCTAAATCGAGAGCGAGAGCATCAGAGCAGCTCATCGTCGCCCCGCTGATGGAGGCCACCACGGGCCTGGCCGACTGGTCCAGGAGATGCACCTCATCTTCCTCGAGTTCCTTGCAGAATGGAGCCTGGAACCAGGAGGATTTATCGTTCTTTTTCCTCAGCGCCGAGCTCGTCAATCGCTGGAATTTGCCACTGTTTGTCCACACCGGCAACCAAGATCTCTCTGAGCCCCTCCTGGTGAGCCCACCTTCATGTTACCGCCGATTCCTGACCCGGTTGCATCATGTATGTTGCGCCATCATCCGTTTGTTTCCGCCCGCCATGGGCGCGAGCTTGCAGCCTTGCCTATGTACTACTGTGCGTGAACTGCTGCTCTTGTCGCTCCCTGCATCTACAACATACACACGCAACCCTCCACACAGCAGCAGCACGTCCAATTGCCTACTGCACCGTCGAGTTCGCGTACACGATGAGGATCAGCAGCGACCGTTGCAGTTCGTCCCCGTCCGTGCTCTGCTGCTGAACCTTTTTTCCGTTGAAATTCAGTTAACGTCCCACATCAGTTCAAATCTTGGTGGTTGCAGATGCAATCACATACAGCAAAATAGCCCACTGGTTAGCACCTTTGTTGTCCATGGTGCATCCCAGGTACAAATCCGATCGGAGGCACAATGCCCATTTCTTTTGTTAATCTGTACCTGATGCTCCTGTTTGTGATGTTCTGAATTTTGATTTAGTTAACGTTGACTTGCTGCATCATTTAAACTCAGAGCAGTATTCCTTCACATAGATACAGCTGCCCCAGTGGCTCTATCATTGTTCTGTATCTTTGAACTCCCAGGTTCGAATCCCCCAGAGGCAGATGCCTTCTTTTTTATCTGTAATATCAGTTTTCTAAACTTCACCAGTGATCCTCTTAGTTTCAGCCTTCTTAGTCCGACACTCGTACCTATCGCACCACCAGTTGCATCACATTGGTAGGCACTGTACTCTTTGTGGAACTCAAGCATCCCAAGTTCAGTTCCTGGACCCACTTATTTTATTTAAATTTCTTTTGCAAACTGTTTTAATTCATAACTTGTGCCACTTATTTTATTTTAATTTCTTTTGCAAACTATTTTAATTCATAACATGTGAGATGTGGCTCCAGTTACAAAGTATAAATATATGATATTAGATCATACAAATGCATAGAGTATTAATTTTCCATCCATGATCATGTTTGCATCATTCATATTGCATTTTTAGTAGTGTTATGCATGTTCACCTAAATAATAAACATGGAATGTGTTGGGTACCTAATTTAAATTGTACCCTATTGCATTTAAATTGGATTAGCTCACCTACTAGTTGTTATCCATGCTATTCAACATTTAACTTGATGGTTAGATAAATTGCTCGGACTTCATTTCTGCTTAAATTGATTAACTTGCATCTCGCCTGTCATGCATCTATATCTTGATCATGTTGGATCTTTTGCCATAGAAGTAATTGTTGCATTTGTTGTTTCTTTTAGTGCTTTTCTTGTTTGCGGATAGGACGTTGAGATGATGTGAGCAACGACAAGTTCTGCTTCCTCTACAAGCTGGATTCCAGGCAAGCTTTACTGACTTGCTACCTGTGGTTGTCGTTCCTCAATTGTTACCGATGCTTTCCGTTGCCTTTATTCTAGCCTTATGATTCAATGCTTGTGTCTCGATCCTATAATATGTTTACCTTGCAGCCATGATATAGCCTTCCCTCCACTTCCTATTAACAGTTGTTTGTTTACCTTGTTGGCCTTCGTGTCGTAGTTGCATGCTTAGTGATGTTTGCGCTTCAGTCTTGTTGTCCTTTGTCCAGTCACCTGTTTAGTATGATAGTTGAGTTTCCACTTAATCAACATCATGTTAATGTTTGGGGTAATAATAATTTGATGATAAGGCACCGTCAGGAGGCCCCACGTGGTTTTGAGGCCTGCTAGTGTCGACTTTAGGAAAGGGTCTTGTCCATTGATCGATGATGAGCACGCTAATCACATCCGGGAGGTAGTATGGGACCCCCCTCGGCTTTGACTGAATTTTTTGTCCGTCCAGGGACCACACCTAGTTCGGGGTTTCCATTTGGGATGATAACTTGCAGGTACGAGCCCATGGTGCTACGGTGACCTGATGTAGTTGTTGCGGTTAGGTGCAGCATAGTCTTAGAGTGCTACAAGGGTCCCGTTTTCTTCCGGGGGTTGAGTAGCCATGCACGCGACAGCTCCCGTGGTTTTTGGATTGGAAGTGGAGACGGAAAAGGTCATGTCAAGCTAACCTGAGTTTTAGTTGGTGTGATAGGGATATCATAGAGGACCATGAGGTTTATTCATGCTTGAGTTGGAAGGAAATATTAAGCCTCACTATTGTTCATGATAAGGTGAATTCTTTCGTAATAATAAATAATGTTTGTGTTTATAAGAATGTTATACTACCTAAGTCTATGTATTTATGTATTAGCAGGATTATTGATAACACAAGCATTGCCGAAGCAATGAAGCTGGTTGAAGAGGATGGCAAGCACGAGGGAGCCAAGGGAGGAAGTGGAGCCATTAAGGAAAGGATAATCGGTTCGGACTGGCAGAAGTCCCGAATTTGAAACGAGCATGGACTCTTCATACGGACTCCAAATAAAGCAAATGAGCACAATCTGAAAAGGAATTTTGAAGGGCTTTCTAATGGATCCAACCCCATGCACCGATTCGACTCGTACAAGACATGGTGACCGAAACAATGCACAAATCATTTTCTGCCAGTTTCCAAATAGAGTCCTGTCAAGTTAGGAAACTTAGAGTTTTGTTTAATTTCGACCCCAACACTAGGTTGGACGTCCAGCAGCCCTTATAAGGCTTGTAATTCGCATTATTAGAGATTAGACTACGTTAAAACTAAAACCCTACACCTCTAGATTGAAACAGCTTGTAAGCATTCATCTGGAAGTTCATCTGCAAACTTTACGTGTTACCTGCTGTTCCACTGGGAATAAGAAGGTACAGGACCACTTGTAGTCGGTGGATTACTTGTGCAAGAATGTGGAGTTGAGAATATACTTGGGGTTGCTATCTTTTGCTTTGGCATCAGGGATCAGCCGGGAGAGTTCTTAGTGGCGCACTAGTTATCAATCAGAAGTTATCTGTGAGTTCACTGAGAAGATTGGGCCACCCCTTATCATGGTTGCTCGAGTGTGTACGGGTACCACCTTGCAGGGATAAATCTTCTCGAGAAGCCGTGTTGTCCGTTGTTATGTGGCGACTTAGTGAAAGTGCTGCCTAACAAGTAATCAGAAAACTCACACTTAACGATGATAACTTAACTAGTAATATAGACTACCTCCACCATAGAAAGGAATGTCATCTTAATCAACATGTGTGAGTTTTCCTCGGGTTACCTCCTGGCACTTTGTGAGGGGAGTTAATCCTGGATGGGTATTGTTTTGGTGAGTAGTTGTAGTTGGTTTCGTCGGTCTCTCATCCCTTTCTAATAGACGAGAGTTGTAGCGTGTCTCTGTAGATTGCTTAGTGCTGCTCGCTACCGCTTTATTACAACAACTTCCTCCTTTGTACCCAAAGTATTTGTATCTTGTGATGTCTGGTTGCACTGATATCTTGTGAGTATTGCTTGACGCTTGTTGGTACATTCAAAGTACTGACCCCATGATTTGGGGTTATATTCACAACAAAGTCAAAAGGTTCAAAGTATAACGACGTTAGTTTGGGAATCCCTCCGGCTTGGCCTGGACAGGGATTGGACGCCATCAGTTATCTTTAGGACTCTTAGTCCAATTTGTATCTTGTCCGTAGTCGGATAATATTTTGTTTTCCGCTGTTATTTGGATATTTTTATTGTATTAGCTGTATTCTTGACTCGTTGGAGTCGTGTTGTATATATCTCTTCTGTTGTTGTTGTGGATTATTCGTGAACTCTTGTAATGCTTACCGAAAGTTGACAACCCAGGATCGGTATTATGCAGATTCTCGCGTGAACGTTGAAATCCTCATAGTACCCAATCCAGGGGCGTCACAGTTGGTATCAGAGCTTGGTTTCAAATCCCAATGTTGTTTCGATACGAATGGTTATCGAAGCAACGGGTCCGCAAAGCCTGTAGGATAACCTTGCTAACGGTCGTGTTTCTAGAGTGTCAAAACTAGTTGTGCAAAAACTATTTTTAAACTTCTCAATAGGATTCTTTTTATTCCTTGTCTGTATTCTATTTCTCCTCTAGTCTTATTTGTTTTGGAGTATCCTCTCTTATCTATCTTTCAAAGCTTAGGTTCCTACGTGGGTTGGATATTCTCTTAGCCTTATAACTTAATAAGTTCGATCGCTAGAAGACTCTCAACGGAAGAACATCATCATCAACGCGAGTAAGAACCCCTTGTTAGCGGTGTCGAGAAGATCAACAAGGTGACTGAAGATCGATAACTCCGACTTCTTCCCTCTCCCGTGGTTGTGAGAGGATTGCGAGGGTGCAATCCCTTGTTAGTGGTGTCATTTGTAACACCCGGTGTTTCCCCAACTAGAAATTGTTTGTGCTCTTTTTGCATCATGGCATCTTGCATTCTCTTGCATTTAGAACTTGAGAAACATTTGAAATCCTTCCAATCTTGTTTTT
Source organism: Alopecurus myosuroides (assembly GCA_028641055.1). Lineage (NCBI taxonomy): Eukaryota > Viridiplantae > Streptophyta > Magnoliopsida > Poales > Poaceae > Alopecurus > Alopecurus myosuroides. Next base: position 122,705,365 of record CM054062.1, read on the forward strand.
GAAATTCTGTGTATTTAATTTGTTGCCAAAAAAACTATTTTTTAAAACAGTGCCTAACATGTTTTCTAAGAAATAAGAAAATAAAAAAAGAACATTGGAAGAGGGCAGGCCAGCCCACCAGGCCAGCACGAACCGACCCAACTTCACACCAGCCCAACCTCCTTCTTCCTTCGTCCGTACAAGAGCGGTCACGCAGGAGGCATGAGCACACCACCACCACCATCCGCTTCTCCTTTCCCCTCTCCGTAAAGCTGCACAAACAAAGTCAATGAAAACCCTAGATGCTTCCTCTTCTATCTCCCTGCTGCCGCCACCCTCCTCTCTTCCTCGTCTGCTGTTAGTTTTGTCTTTTCTGAACTTTCTGAATCGAGTGCGAGAGCATCAGAGCAGCTCATCATCGCCCCACTGATGGAGACCACCACGGGCCTGTCCGAATAGTCCAGGAGATGCACCTCATCTTCCTCGAGGTCCTCACCGAACGGAGCCTAGAACCAGAAGGATTTCTCGTTGTTCTTCCTCAGCGCCGAGCTTGTCAACCGTCGGAATTCGCCGCCGTTTGTCCATGCCGGAAACCAAGATCTCTCCGAGCCCCTCCTGGTGAGCCCACCCTCCTGTTACCGCTGATTCCTGGCCCGATTGCATCATGTATGTTGCGCCATCATCCGTTTGTTTCCCGTCCGCCATGAGCGCGAGCTTGCAGGCTTGCCTACGTACTATAGTGCGTGAACTGCTGCTCTCGTTGCTCCCTGCAACTACATCATACACACGCAACCCTCCACACAGCAGCAACACGTCCAATTTCCTACTGCACCGTCGAGCTCGCGTACACGATGAGGATCAGCATCGACCGCTGCAGTTTGTCCTCGTCCGTGCTCTGCTCCTGAACCTTTTTTCCGTTGAAATTCAGTTAACGTCCCACATCAGTTCATATCCTGGAGGTTGCAGATGCAATCACATACAGGGAAGCAACCCACTGGTTAGCACCTTTGTTTTCCATGGTGCATCCCAAGTTCAAATCCGATCGAAGGCACAATGACCATTTCTTTTGTTAATCTGTACCTGATGCTCCTATTCGTGATGTTCTGAATTTTCATTCAGTTAACGTCGACTTGCCGCATCATTTAAACTCAGAGAAGTATTCCTTCACACAGATACAACTGCCCTAGTGGCTCTATCATCGTCCTGTATCCCGGTAATCCCAGGTTCCAATCCTCCTAAGCAGAAGCCTTATTTTTTATCTGTAATATCAGTTTTCTGAATTTCTCCACTGATCCTCTAAGTTTCAGCCTTCTTAGTCCGACACTCATACCTATCGCACCACCAGTAGCAGCACATTGGTAGGCACTGTACTCTCTATGGAACTCAATCATCGCAAGTTCAATTCCTGGACCCACTTATTTTATTTTAATTTCTTTTGCAAACTATTTTAATTCATAACTTGTGATATGTTGCTCCAATTACAAAGTATAAATATATGATTTTCGATCACACAAATGCATAGAGTATTAATTTTCCATCCATAATCATGTTTGCATCTTTAATATTGCATTTTTAGTAGTGTTATGCGTGTTCACCTAAATAATAAACATGGAATGTGTTGGGTACCTAATTTAAATTGTACCATATTCCATTTAAATTGGATTAGCTCACCTACTAGTTGTTATCCATGTTATTAAACATTTAACTTGATGGTTAGATAAATAACTTGAACCCATAAATAAATTGCTCGGACTTCGGTTCTGCTTAAATTGATTAAGTTGCATCTCGCCTATTATGCATCCATATCTTGATCATGCTGGATATTTTGCCGTACAAGTATTTGTTGCATCCGTTGTTTCTTTTAGTGCTTTGCTTCTTTGCGGATAGGACGTTCAGATGATGTGAGCAACGACAAGTTCTGCTTGCTCTACAAGCTGGATTCGAGGCATGTTTTACTCACTTGCTAGCTACCTATGGCTGTCGTTCCTCACTTGTTACCGATGCTTTCCGTTGCCTTTATTCTACCCTTATGATTCGATGCTTGTGTCTAGATCCTATCATATGTTTACCTTGCATCCATGATATAGCCTTCCCTCCATTTCCTATTAACTGTTGTTTATTTACCTTGTTGGCCTTCGTGTCGTAGTTGCATGCTTAGTGTTGTTTGCGCTTGAGTCTTGTTGTCCTTTGTCTAGTCACCTGTTTAGTATGATAGTTGGGTTTCAACTTAATCAACATCATGTTAATGTTTGGGGTAATAATAATTTGATGATAAGGCACCGGCAAAAGGCCCGGCGTGGTTTTAAGGCCTGCTAGTGTCGACTTTAGGAAAGGGTCTTGTCCGTTGATCCATGATGAGCGTGCTAACTGCATCAGGGAGGTAGTACGGGACCCCCCTCGGCTTTGACTGAATTTGTTGTTCGTCCAGGGACCACACCTAGTTCGGGTTTTCCATTTGGCACGATAAATTGCAGGTACGAGCCCATGGTGCTACGGTGACCTGATGTAGTCGTTGCGGTTAGGTGCGGCATGGTCTTAGAGTGCTACAAGGGTCCCGTTTTCTTCTGGGGGTTGAGTAGCCATGCACGCGACAACTCCCGTGGTTTTGGGATTGGCAGTGGATACGGAAAAGGTTGTCTCGAGCTAACCTGAGTTTTAGTTGGTGGCTCGAGTGTGTACGGGTACTGTAGCGCACCCTGCAGGGATAAATCTTCTCGAGAAGCCGTGTTGTTCGCAGTTATTTGGCGACTTGGTGAAACTGTTGGCTAACAAGTACTCAGACAACTTACACTTAACGATGATAACTTCACTAGTAATATAGACTACCTCCGCCATAAAAAGGAATGTCATCTTAATCAACATGTGTGAGTTTTCCTAGGGTTAACTCCTGGCACTTTGTGAGGGGGGTAGATACGTCATAAACGTATCCCAAATTTCTGATGTTCCATGTTGTTTTCATGGTGTTTCCCACATGTTTTTCTTACACTTTATGTCATTTTTACACGTTTTCCGGGACTAACCTATTAACAAGATGCCACAGAGCCAATTCCCTGTTTTCTGCTGTTTTTAGTTTTAGAAAAGTTGTTCTGGAAATATTCTCGGAATTTGAAAATCCGAAAGCCAGACGTCCTAAAAGTCCCGGAAGTTTCCAAAAGTCCCGAAGAGCCCCAGAGGGGAGCCACAGGGTGGCCACACCATGGGGTTGCGCGGTCCCCCTGGCCGCGCCACCTATGGGTGTGGGCCCCCTGGCCACCTCCCGGCATCGCCCTTTCTTAAACCCTAGGGGAATTGACCTTTTCCACAAAATACATCCGTAGCTCCGCCGCCGCCGCCGACAAGTTTCGGGGGACAAATCTCTTCAATCTCCATCGACGTTGTTGTCTCATATGATGAGGAGGGAGTAGTTCTCCCCCGAGGCTGAGGGCTCTACCGGTAGCTATGTGGTTCATCTCTCTCTCCCATGGTGTGATCTATATGTGATCATGAGATTTTTTATCTATTTGAATTTGTAGATGTTAATCTTCATCTTTAGCTACTCAAGTGCTTTATTAATATGTACTATGGAGTCACCTTGTATCGCGGTGTGAAGGTGATAGTGTGCACATTGTGTGTGTCTCCTCTGTGAAATTGTGGTGTTTGCGTGGAACCATCTGGGTCCCATGGTGATAGCAAGGGGGTTACTTAGTTGGGAAAGGGCTTACTCTGAGGTGTGTTGTTAAAGCTCTACGCAATGATTAGTGTTCATTATCTGTTATGAGATCTCCGTAAACTATTTGATCACGGTGTAAAGGTGACAGTGTGTGCACCGTGTGGTTTAGCATTATATTTATATTTTGTGTTGGATAAGCTTGTTTTTATTCGACCGGAGAGTGGTTAAGAGTAGCATAGTGAAGAGAAGTTATCTAGTTATTCATTTATGTGGGAATTGTTGAGAGTGTCCTCTAGTGAAAGTAGGAGCCCTAGGACTTATTTCCAAGCATTGAAACACCGTTTTCCGCCTGTTCTGCTACATGTTTGCTTGCTTCCATATTTATTTCAGATTGCTATTATCACTTATTATCATCCATATTACTTGCATTTTACTCTCTCTTCGCCGAACTAGTGCACCTATACAACTGACAATTATATTAGGTGTGTTGGGGACACAAGAGACTTCTTGTATCTTGATTGCAGGGTTGCTTGAGAGGGATATCTTTGACCTCTACCTCCCTGAGTTTGATAAACCTTGGGTAATCCACTTAAGGGAAACTTGCTGCTGTTCTACAAACCTCTACACTTAGAGGCCCAACAATGTCTACAAGAATAGAAGAGTGCGTAGACATCAGGGGTTGACCTTACACTTGCCGCTTGTTCGTTCATTCAAAGTACTGGCCCCATGATTCGGGGTTGTATTCATAATGCAGTCAACAGGTTCGAAGTCTGATGACGGTAGCTTGGGAATCCTTCCGGGTTGGCCTGGGCAGGGATTGGATGCCATCAGTTATCTTCAGGACTCGTAGTCCAATTTGTATCTTGTCCATAGTCGGATACTATTTCGTTTTCCGCTGTTATTTGGATCTTTGTATTGTATTAGATATATTCTTGACTCGTTGGAGTCGTGTTGTATATATCTCTTCTGTTGTTTGTGGATTATTCATGAACTCTTGTAATGCTTACCGAAAGTTGACAACCTGGGATCGGTATTATGCGGATTCTGGCGGGAACATCGAAATCCTCATAGTACCGGATCCAGGGGCGTCACATGAGGCAGCAAGTTTTCCCTCGGAAAAGAAACCAAGGTTGAATCGTCCAGTAGGTGGAAAAGAAACTTCTGAAGGTTGATGTAGTTGAACCTACACAACACAATCAGTTCACTTTACCCCAACGTAGTACTGAGGTTGTCAATCTTGCCAGTTTTGCTGATAACAAAGAGGTTAAGTGTATGGTGTGGAAAACAGTATGAGAAAAATGTGAAAAGAGCAGTAGAAGTGTGAAAACAGTGGAAGCAATGGTTGTATTATCAGTATGAGGAAATGGACCGGGGTCCATAGTTCACTAGTGGTGTCTCTCTATACAAGATAGCTAACATGCATTGTGAACAAAATACAGTTGGCCCATTGATAGATAATGAAACATGCATGACACGATTACTATGTGATTCATGCGGGCATTACAACAATATACATAGACCGTCATCCAACTGCATCTATGACTAATAATCCACCCACCGAATATCATTTGAAGAAACGTAGGGTATTAAGTTGCATGCAATAGATAATCGCAGTAAGCAAAGTGTGTAATTTAAACGATGTAAACATCGTTGTTTTCTCCCTAATGGAAACATCACATCCTCCATCCGTCACGTATCTGTCACTCGAGCACCGATGCAAAGGAGGTATGAACCCATTATCGAGCATAAATACTCCCTCTTGGAGTCACTAGTATCTACCTGCCGAAAGCATTTACTAACAAAGGAGATCATGCAAGATCATAAATAACATACACATGAAGACAACATGATAGATTGATAATCAAGATACACAACATTCAATAATCATCGGATCCTAGCAAACACAACATGTAGCATTACAATAAGATGATCTCGATCATGTAGGGCAGCTCACGATATCTAAACATGAGGCATAAAGAGGAGAGAGCAACCATCTAGCTACTGCTATGGACCCATAGTCCAGTGATGGACTACTCACGCATCACTCTAGAGGCGGGCTTGGTGGTGTAGAGCCCTCCGGTGATGATTTCCCCTCCCGACAGGGAGTCTTGGAGAGCTCCAGAACCCTCCTGATCTCGGGTTGACGATGACGGCGGCCTCGGGTGTTTTTCATCAAAAAGTGGTATATTCTTAGGGTTCATGCATCAGGGGAATAAATGTGCGAAAGGGCGATGGCGGTGGGCACCCGAGGGGCCCACAACACCCCATGGCGCGGCCAGGGGCGCGCCGCCTCATGGTGTTGCCCCCCTGTGGCCCCCTCCGGGCCTCTTCGGGACTCTGTGGAACCTTCAGGAATTCTAAGACTTCCGGGCTTCGAATTTTCCAATTCCTAGAATATTTCAAGAACAACTTTTCTGAAACTACAAATAGCAGAAAACAGGAACTGGCTCTGTGGCATCTTGTCAATAGGCTAGTCCCGGGATATCGCTAAAAATGGCATAAAATGTAAGGAAAACATGTAGCATATGGCATGAAAACAACATGGAACATCAGAATTAAGGATACGTTTATGATATACCTTAATATGGTAATCATTTTTATTCATGAAGTTTCAACATGATATACCTTAATATTTACTTATCTACTATTCATGTCATTTTGATCAGTTTGTCAATGTTGGGGCGGTATAAGGGTATAACATGCCAACGAGGGGCTATTCCTGCATATGCTTGAGGAACATCTAAGTTATCGAAAGATATGAAACCATTAAATCGAACATAAATCTTATCTTCGAGAAGGTCGGTCGCAAGGGAGTAACAACCGTTCAGGTTCAAAAGCACTCATCAATGCCAGAATCGGAGTACTCGTATTTTATTGTTACTTTATACAGTTGTATTTTTTTTAAGTTATATATTTACGAGACTTGTTCTATAATGTCGGTATTCTTAGAAGACTTTTTTAGCTAGGTAGTTAAATATAAGTTTGTGAACGAGAGATTTAGTGTTTAATGGTGATCATTTTGTCTTATCATCATGATAATTTATCTGCAGTTTGTTGTTTGCCGACTGATGATAATTTATGCCAACTTCAATAACAATATAAATATAAAATTTACGAAAAGAAACGGAGATCTAATTTTCATTGATTATTTAAGATCAACATTATAAAATTAGATACTACTGATCCTACCTAGATATACATACTAGCTAGGTAGCACTAGGTACTACTGATCCTACTTTGATGCTGATCTCTTATTGTCGGAAGCCTCCTCCATGCCACCGTCTTCGCGACGACTCTTGCGGAGAGTTGTTGCCTTTCCATCGGTAGCAGAGGCATCACTCGACTCGGAGCTGGAATAGACGACGTCCTTAGCCTTGTCCTCAGTGCCCACGACGCCGTCGACGGGGCCATGACCTCCTCCGCGGCAGAGACATGAGCCACGAACTGCTCGCCGCCCACGGCGACATCGACGGCAATGCCCACAACCTCGACCGCGGCGACGGTTACCACGCCCTCCTTCGCGGTAGAAATGGGGGCCACGACCTCCTCTATGGTAGCGACATAGTCCACGTCCGCCTCGACGGAAATTCCCTCCACCACCTCCTCCTCCGCCTCCCTGTCCTCCTACGAGTCAGTCTCGGATGGCGGCGGTGGCGGAGACGTTCCTTCATAGAAATATATCCAATGAGGGTCTTCTGATGAAACAAAGCGTCAGTCACCCGATCGAATGATCGGAGGGAGGCGGGGAATTTTCCTCGCTGGACTCGCCACTAGAACCGTTGTTCTGCATGGCTACAGTAGTGCGAGTTGCAGAGGGAGTGTGTATGTGCGCGAGGAAGAAGAGGGTCGGGCGAGATCGATACAGGAACTAAGTAGCGGGGGATCGGATTTATTGGATCATTTCGGCCAGTCCGTATTCCGAAATTATGAGCTGCATTTACGTTCAGGACTTCAAAATCACGTGGTGACAACTACATTCCAGTTCTCGAGATCATTATGTCAAGTTCGCATGCCGTCATCAGTTCTTATAGCTTCCCACACAGAACCTCCGAATAAAGTGGGACGACCAGATGTAGCGTTCCCACATTTAAATAATGTAAGAACATATGTGTTATTGTGCTAGTCCCTGGATCAATTGCTAGCACCACAGTACAAAATGAAATATCATGCAAATGCATCAAATTCTATTACATCGCATGATCCAGTCTTTACAAAATAGGACTACAACTTGCATAGTCTTAGAAGACTAGCAGAAAACAAAGAATTACAGCGGAAAACATAGTACAACATTGAGCCCATCTTCTTCATGTGCCACAGGCAAAACATGTTGGCGATAGTCTCGAGATCCTAAACGAAATCCTCACTCGTCTTCAGAAACATCTGCAATATGGAATATGCAGCCACAAGGGAGTCAATACAATTTAATATATTGGCAAGTAACACTATGGTGGATATAAATGGCAAGACTAATACTACATTCTTATTTGGCTGAGTGGAGTTTAGGCTAAGTTTGCATAAAGCCAGTTTTGTCCTATCTCTTTTGTAAAACAAACTTTTCTTTTCAAAGGGGTGGCAACATTGGATTGAGATCCAAGCACCACAATACTCTTCACTTGGTCAAAATTTTACTTATTGAAATTGATGATGAGATTCTTCCGACATTCCTTGTCCAACTGCTCATAGTTGTCCATAACCGGGGACACGGCTAACATCTTAGTTTGTTGACTCTGCAGAGGTTGTGCACTTTCACCCTTTGTCTTCAATTAGCCCAAACATCCTATACACCCGGAGTGCATCATGGAAAGGAGAGAATTGAGACGAGATCTTTCTGAAGAAGAAGTCTAAACCCACCGGCAAGACCGTACCACCTATAATTTTGCTACATCTGCTAGTCAAGCCTGGGCTGAACTGTCACAACTTAGTTGATCAAGACAGAGCCCATATGTCAAAAGGTTGCACGGGAAGCTACTAAACTTAGAGGAACATAGTAATCTCTTTGTTCCTGGGTGGCCATCCGCAAGTGACAACCTCAAGTGGAATAACCCTTTGAAAAAGGCCCTGAGGCAACACTCAACATAAACCAGTCTTACCACTTCCACCCAGGTGGTTCATTCATTAGTTATACTTAGAATTTTTCCTCAACATCTAGTAAAACAATTTGTCATATTGCATAGCATCTACTAAGTTCTAAGGCTATCAAAATAACAAGGGTAAAGGATATGGCTACACACTACTAGGATAATAGCATAGCATAATATAACTTATTAAAATCTCCTATCATGCATACTACTCAAAATCAACTAATGCATACAGAAAATAATGGGTAGTTGATGGTGTGTTACTTGCCTTGTTGAAGTTGGTGAAGAATTCACACTCTTCACAAAAGATCATTGCTCTCCGTACAATCTATTCATTGAAAACACAATAACAAAATAAACAAGCATCCTAGCAACCAAACACTTAAGTGGAGAAAGCAAACAGAGCAAATAACATAACAAAGGAGTTGGACCAAGTTGGCTAGGACAAGTTCAATGTTTGAGTTTGAAAGATTCATTCCCTAATTGTCCAACACTTCTTAAGGGGTTTCCAAGAGTTAACTAAGGATGTCTAGTTTGAGTTTGTAGGGATCAAACTTTATTGAAAACATATTTATCTAAGAAGTTCCAAGACTTCACCAAGGTGATCTCACTATTTTAACTAAAGTATCACAATACAAAGTGTAACACTTAGTTGTTTTCATCAAAACATTTGAGTGATCTAAGTTAGTACTTCCATTTTGGTTAAGGCTACGTCTAGGTTCAACTAACTTCATAACAAAGGAGATAACAAGTTAAAGTCTTGGTCTTTTCCATTTGGGTAAAGGGCTGGACAAAAACAACTTGTTATTCTTCAACTTGTGTGGATGGCTCCAAGTCTTCACATGCTTGTCTTCTTGAAGATCATCTTCATGCTTCTATTGTAGTCTTTTCCTTTGATGGATTCTTCTCTTTATCTTGATAGATTTCTTCATGGCTTTCACTTCACTAATTTGGTTTGGGTATGGGATGGGAACAAAATACCACTAAGTCAAGAGAGAGAAAATAAGAAGAAAGATAGAAAGAGAGAGGGAAATGTTTTCTTCTGGATTCTTCACACATGTACTTCCTTGAGTTTCTTCTAGTGGTGGAGTCTTTTCTTCAAAATTTCTTCATTGATCCTCCTTGTAGCTCTTCATGTTGCCACCAAGTTGACAGTGAAGAACCTTCTATTTCTTGAGTCTTGTTTTCCATTTGCTAACTTGATGGATTCTTGAAGCAAGAATAGGGGGATGGAGGAGTAGATAGAAAACTATAGTACTGGTGTTTGAGGTTCACTACTTGGTCTCTTATATGGTTTACATACTAGGGACATGGTCTTGGATTCAAAATGGCCACAACAAACAATGGTAGAAAGAATAGAAACAACATCTAAGGCATGATCAACTAGTGGTTCACTAAGATGGATTTTTGGTCCAACATACAAGGAAATGGTTCAAGGTTGTCCAAAATGTTTATGTACTGATTTCTCTGGTTAAAGGTTACCAAAAGGAGAAATAATGTAAAAGGAACTATATTGAAATTATTTCTAGAATTAAATCTATGTCAAAAATACTAAATTGTACCACTTAATTCTAAAATTCCATTTTAAATTGTTCAAAAATTATTTTGGAACAGAGGATATGAAACTACACATCCTAAGGTTTCCAAAAATATTTTATTTGCAAATTTTTGGATTTGTAGAATTTGAAATATGCCAAAATTCATCAAACATGCATATTCAAATTTGAACCAACTTAACTTTATCAATTTTGAATTTGAACGGTACTAAAATATTCTACACATTCTGGGGATTTCAAAAAGTCTAAGTTTGCTAAATTTGGCCAAGTGGTTAAAAAGTTATGATGGTTGCAAGTTATAGGGACTATTCTGCAAAATTGCCATTTAAATTTTATTCCGGAATAAAATCCAGAGGTGGGCTGGGTTCAGATCTGCTATTTGCCGCGCCGGGCAACGGACAGGGACTGGGCCTGGGCTGGTTTCACGCTGCACCGAGAGACCAATTGATTATTTAACGCGCGGCCTACGTGGCGCTCTTTGAGTCGCCCGTACCTGTTCGGTAAGTGATCTAATCGTGGCCCTCCGTTGTAGATCTAACGGACAGGAAGAGAGAGGGGATTACCGCAGCGGTTAGGTCGCCGGAAAATGGCGAGCGCGGCGGCGGGGTGCTCAGATCTTCACCGTGGCAACGCGACAAGGGGTCCTCGGGCTCGGGAAGACCACATAGAGACTCAGCGTTGCACGGCGGGGCGAATGGCGGTGACGGTGAGCATTTCCGCGTCGTGGTTCGCACACGCGAAGCAGAGGGTGCTTGTCGGGCTCCGGTGAGCTACGGAATGGACGGCGTGGTGGTTTTCTGCGAGGAAAAAATCGAAACAGGACCTTAGAGGATGCGCCAGAGAGAGGGGAGGAAGGGAAAGGGAAAATCGGGGCGGGGGACCTTCTGTACCGGCCAGAAACAGGAGAAGACGGCGGCGGGCCGAGGTAACTCCGGTGAGGGATTGCAGCAGTCTCGGGGCTCGTTTGAGAGATAGAGAATAGGAGGAATGGAGAAGGGAGAGGGGGCTTTAAGGGGGTGGAAACGGGGCAGCGTTTTATGATCGGAAACGGCCGCAATCAAAGAATTGATTCCTCTTCAAATCGGCTAGAAACGGCAGGAGGGAGGTCGATGACGTGGTGACGTCATCATGACGTCATCACTGCCCTTTTTTGATTTTCTTATTTCTCTTATAATTTCTGTTTTATAAATCCAAACAACCTCATTTCAATTTCTAAAAATTTGTAATTAAATTATCTACCAAATAGAAACATTATTTTGATGTTTCCAAACCAATTCAATTTTTATATTTTGTAATTAAATTTAAATCACTAATAGTACTTAATGTTATTTTGAAATTTGAAAAATTATAAAATGATGTTATTGGTTAAATAAAATTCCAGAGGTGTTGTACATGTCAAATATAATTTTTAATAGTCATTTCAAATCATTTTCATATTTTATAATTTAGGATATGAGAAGTTTAAGCAATTAATGCCATTTTTAAAATAGAAAATTAAATAAATACAAAAGTGACTTAATAAAATTTGGAAAAAATACCACAAGTCATAATGTTGTTTTCTAAGTCTTATTTTATGTTATTTACAAAGAAAAGCATTTTATATTCACTCCTTTATGTTTAAAACTTGGAATAACAACTAGAAGTTATTATTAAAATATTTTATTCTCATCCAAATGTTTTTTTTAGGCTTAGAATTTTATTAAGGGTTATAAATCTTTGATTCTTGTTGCCATATAATATATTCAAAGTAATATTTGAATTGAAAACATTTTATGTAATAAATTTTGCTAAATATAAAATGATTTTCTTTATCTAAGGAAAATTCATTTTGAGAGGGTTTAGGGTTTATGGAATAGAGTTATAATTGGATTGGTAATTTCAATTTCATCGAAATATTATTTGTTTCCTTTTGGTCTTGCATCTCATTTGGTTTTTGGTGACTTGGAAACAAAAAGTTTCAATTTTTAGTGATTTTTGGACTTTCCAAAAATCAGGGATGTTACACCAGATAATTGCATCTTACGAATAACAGGGTGTAGCACGGGACATACCGCGTTCAAACCCAGGCCCACCGCTTAACGTTTTTGTTAAATAAACAGTCTCTAAAAATATACAACTATGAGTCGGCTGGTTTTGCAGAACGACGTACGAAAATGCCGAGGCTGTCCATAATAAAGTCCGTCTGCTATTATGTACGAATCCGCATCGGTTATATTTAGCAGCCGTCTCAGGGATTTTGGGCGGCCAAATTCATTTTCGCCCGCTACAGATGACATCTTATTGGAGCCAGGCATTTTCTTCAAAGGCGGTTTATATATACAAACCGGCTGAGGGGTACAGTTTCACAGCTTGTTCTTTTTTTCAAGGTTAAAACCGGCTCTAGTAACAATCTCTAATACTCAGTTTTGTACTTGTGGAAGACGCCCGAAAACCTAATTTCGTTTGAGGATGCTATATAAAGGAGAGGAAACAGCCCCAGAGAGAGCCAGACCATCATTCACTATCACGAAGTGCTCGCGCCATCACAACTCCACCACCATCTACACCACCATAGTCATGTCCATACTACCTTGTAATTTAGATCTCATCACAATTGGCAACATTGTAAGTATTATCATCTATTCAATACAAGTACTATTTTGTACAATATTTTCTCTTTATTATCAGATTGCGATCTGCGAGTAGTACCCTCGAGATAAGTGTTGAGGCCTAACCTCGCAGCTATGTGCCTAATCTAACCCATGTGATTTTAGTTTAATGATTTCATTATGTTATTTGTGTCTGTTTCTATGTATATGCCTCGCTCCTAGAACTTGTCAGGTACCCAAGACCCTGAAGAGTGATTAAGGTAGAGGTATGAAGAGGAAGAAATCAAAGGCTGACTAGCAAAACTCTGTGAAGGAGGAGTACAATAGCTGGAAGTGGATCTCTTACGATCCGCAATGATGTCTCCACACGTACTTTTGTCTATTTATTCTTAAATACCAAGGCAACCCCACGCGACGGATCTAAAGGGCCAGCGGTCGGAAAAATTAGTGTATGGTAGCATGTGCTCAGGGCCATAGTGCCTTATGTATGCACAAGCAAAAGTGCAGGTGCGTTGCCACGGGAAATATTCGCCAAATTCGAATTAGTTCCTTTTTAACGCTAAATGTCCGGCTGAATATCCAATATTTTGGATGAAGAACATCGCGCGACCCAAATTTTCCCCCAATCAACGAAAGCCCAAAAATTTACTCTTTATATGTGAACTTGGAGAGCTATTTTGCTCATTTATTTTGAAGTAAAGCCCCACACTTTTTATGGATCAGAGGGAGTACTAAATCAAATATAACACAATAGTCCACACACAAAAAATAATGCTAATTCATATAACGGAAACATGCACAAAATAAAACCATTACTAGTTCAAATATGTTACAATTTGGTATAGGAAGTATTATTTTACTTGATATATACTTTTCTACTCTATTTGATGGAAGATTACATAAATCTACGATTGTAGACTACGTTTTTAAATAATGTACTTCTTTTTGTGGTTAATCTGCCTCTCGCTTTCTCTTTCTTCTCACTCCGTATATTCCAATCATATACTCCCTCCGTCCCAAATTAATCGTTTTGAATTTGTCAAAATATGGATATATCAATACACTCAAATACGTTTAATACATCCATATGTTGAGAAATTCGCGACAATTCATTTGAGACGGAGGGAGTACTTTTTTCTGTAACTACCCAATATCTCTCTCGCACGGAAATATTTGATATAACAGGACAATTTGTAAAAAAAATCAGAGCAGAAAGCAGTAGCAACAAAGCAGTAGCTAACAATCATGTATCTGCTAGAAAGCAGTAGCTAAGAAACACATAACAAAGCCACGTCCACAGCTAGCAATCAACAACCAAGCATGAAACATGTACGCTCGCATATAGAAATTGGCGGCGGCAGCAAAAACACACCAAGTGAGACTTCTGATCACATGAGACTGTATTCGAACCAGCCTCGCGCACGCGCCTAGCGGCCAGTGATACGAACGTGAACAAGTCCCGCCGCAGTCCTACCATCTGAATCGTCTTCTAGCCGAACATCGCCACCCCCTGCCCGACCTCATTGCCGCCCATGATGCTGGAAGAGCTCCCGCGCCCTGCAGACTTCCTCATCTCCCAGCTGTCTGCACAGCGCCGCTTCCTGCCCAACCTCTCATGTGCGCCACTATCATGAGTCTATCCCACACGAGCCTCCCGACAACCACTGCCGGCCTCTCCTCTCTCCCTCGCGCATGTCTGCCCGCTTCCTCAGCCTTGTCGTCTTGTCGACGGGACACCCGCATTGAGCCCCATCGGAAGTTGACCATGAAAGCCCCACCTGCATGCATGCTTCTGGGTGTCTAGAGCATGGTTGGTCTGGTGCATGCCGACGTTGTGTGTCTTTATGCGCACTCACATGAGCGACCTCCTGCAGCACCTTGAGAGCACATATCCACTGGCGGTCATGGAATATCGTGCAAAGCACTCACATCAGGGGTCAACAACATCATCGACTGGTGATATGCCCTGGTTTTAGAACAAGAACAGGGGAACAGGAAATTCAGAGTAACAGAGATTAGCGATGATCAGCACTGAATTATAGGGGAAATCACAGTGGTTCGGTTACAATAGCCAGACCCACGAACAGTGGCGGCGGAGGGAGGGTAAACCCTAATACTATCAATGATCTGGCCCGAGGCGAGCATGTGAGTTTATATGGGTTCAGCTAGGCGACAAACGACAAGGTGGTTGGCACCAAATTGACAGGTGGAAAGTGGTTTGAACAGCGAAGCGGTAAGAAGCGAGGAGATACGTCGATATTTCATCGGACGGTTCAGATATGTGTTCGCACAGCCCTAATGCGCAACTGTAAGTTCAGAGATTGCTTCAGTGTTGTAGGCTTCGTCAGGCATGACAATTCCCCCGTCTTGACAGCCTTCTTGACCTCAAGAATTGAAGGAGGGAAAGACTTTTTGGACGAATGTTGAATCCTCCCAAGTAGCTTGTTCAATTGGTAAGTCCTTCCACTTGATTAGCCATTGGACAACTGGAATTGAAATGGCGCCCTGGACTCTTGGAATGAGTTTCCTCTCGAGGATCGCCTCTGGAGCAATGTGGATTGTGCCATCATCATTGAGGAGGGGCAGATGTGCAGTTGGTACTGCCTTTGGTCCCAAGTGCTTTTTCAGCTGACTGACATGGAAGGTGTAGTGTAACTGGCACCCTTCTGGTAAGAGTAGTTTGTATGATGTATGTCCCACTCTGTTCAGCACACGAAAGGGCCCATATTATTTAGAATGGAGTTTAAGAAACATGTGTATACTGAGGGATGTGTGTCTGTAGGGCTGTAGCTTGAGGTTGACCATGTCTCCTTCTTCAAATGTTCTTTCCACTCTATTCTTATCTGCTTGTGCTTTCATTCTGGCCCGTGCCTGTAGAAAGTTTTGCTTTATCTGCATTGCAATGAATTCAATGGATGCAGTTGGTTGTAGTCCATGGCCAAGGTCATCAAGAGGGAGCAAACTTTCACCCAGTAATGGTGGTTGTCTTCCATAGAGAGCAGAGAAGGGAGTCATTTTCAGAGAATTGTGGAAAGTGGTGTTATACCACCATTCAGCAGGAGCCAACCAGTGATTCCATTTCTTTGGTTGGAGGAAGGCCATGTGTCTCAGGTAGTTTTCTATACACTGATTCACTCTTTCAGTTTGTCCATCTGTCTATGGATGGTAGGATGTGCTGAAGTGCAATTTTACTCCCAGAGATTTGAAAAGATCTTGCCAGAGTGCACTTGTGAATATTTTGTCTCTGTCTGTGACAATGACCGTGGGCAGTCCATGTAATTTGAAAACTGAATCTGTAAATGCCTTTGCAACAGACTTAACTGAAATGGGGTGTTTCATAGCTATGAAATGGGCATATTTGGTGAACATGTCTACCACCACTAGGATGAGATCTTTGTTCTCTGACAAGGGTAGGCCCTCTATGAAATCCATGCGTATGTGAGTCCAAGCAAATTCTGGTATTGGCAATGGTTGCAAGAGGCTAGGGTATTTGCAGTGTTCACTTTTGTTGAGTTGGCATACTGGGCACTGTTTGACATAGTCCAATACTTGTTGTTTGAGGCCAGGCCAATGGAAGAGTGATTTTATCCTCTGATATGTTCCTTTCTCTCTAGAGTGCCCTCCCAATTCAGAGGCATGGAGTGCTTCTATAATTTTGTTCCTGAGGTCTGTGGCAATGCCAATATATATCCTTTGTTTGTATCTTAGGATTCCCTTGGACAGTGTGGTATTGGGGACAACAGTTGGTTTGATGGTGAGTTGTTGCATGAGTTCTTTGCACTTGTTGTCTGTGGCATAGGATTTGGCCACTTCAGTAATCCATGAAGGAATAGCCACACTTGTCAGTAGGGCATAAGCAACATGCTTTACTTTGGATAGTGCATCAGCTAGAATGTTCTCCTTTCCCTTTTTGTATTCAATTGAGTAATTATATCCCAGAAGCTTAATGAGGAGTTTGTGTTTTATCCCCTGTGTGAGCTTTTGTTCATGGATATATTTGATACTTTGCTGGTCTGTCTTGATAATCAATGAGGATGCTGAGAAGTAGTGCTTCCATTTCTTGAGTGCCTCTATAATTGTCAAGGTCTCCTTGTCATATGCTGACATAGTTGCAGCTTTGGGTCCAATTGCTTTGCTCATATAAGCTATTGTTTGCCTTGTTGCATGAGAACAACTCCAATTCCCGTGCCAGATGCATCTGCTTCTAGTGTGAATGGAAGGGAAAAGTTAGGCATAGACAACACTGGAGGGGAGGTCATGGCCACTTTTAGGGCTTGGAATGCTTGCTCTTGTGGCGTCTCCCATTTGTACTGATCATTCTTAAGGGCATCAAACAGTGGTCTGCATATATGGCCATAATTTTTGATGAATCTCCTGTAATATCCAGTGAGTCCCAAGAAACCCCTTAGTTGAGTAATGTTTGCTTGAGTTGGACATTGCAAGATGCTTTCAATCTTCTTGGGGTCTGTGGCTACTCCCTTGCCAGTGATAATGTGTCCCAAGTACTCAATTTGTCTCTGGCCAAATGTACACTTGGATAATTTGGCAAACAATTTGTGTTCTAGCAAGATATCAAAAACCATCTTGAGGTGTTGAATGTGCTCTGGCATGGACTTGCTGTAGCCCAGTATATCATCAAAGAACACTAGTGTGCATTTCCTGAGTGTCTTTGCCAAGATTTTGTTCATGAGCTGTTGGAATGTTGCTGGTGCATTTGCTAAACCAAATGGCATGACCAAATACTCATAGTGGCCCTGGTGAGTGGTGAATGCAGTTTTGTTTACATCTTCTTCCTTCATTCTTATTTGGTGGTATCTACTTCTAAAATAAATTTTTGAGAAAAATTGTGCTCCATGTACCTCATCCAAGAGGTCCTCAATAATTGGGATGGGGTATTTGTTCTTGACTGTATGTAAATTCAGTTTCCTCAAATCAATACATTTTCTCCAAGTATGGTCCTTTTTCTTGACTAGCAGTGCTGGTGAGGAGTAGGGGCTTGTGCTGTCCCTAATAATCCCTTTTTTAAAAGGTCTTGTATGATGTCTTCCATGAGTGTCTTTCGATGATGTGGCAGTCTATATGCTCGTTGATGGATGATGGGAGCATCTTGCTTGAGAGGTATGGCATGGTCACAATCCCTCTTGGGTGGCAGTTCTTGTGGTTCAGAGAAGATAGAACTGTAGCTGTTTAAGAGTTTTTGGATTGCACGATCTTGAGGCAAGGTTGTTTCTGAATCCTGTTTTACTGGTTTTATCAGTAGTATGACACCACAGATGGAGTTATCCAGCAGTTTATCTGATAAATGTGCTTACCTCATGACTGATGAAGATGGTAAGCTAGTATGAGTAAAGGTGACAGTTTGGTCAGCTACTATAGCCTGTAATGACATTTTCTTGAAGTCCATAGTGACTGGGCTGTATTGGTAAATCCAATCTGCTCCTAATATGACATCATAGCTTGACAATTGCAGTAATTTGAAGGTGGTTGTGAAGCTAGTGTCTTGGATGGAATAAGTACTGGCTATGTTAGCAGATTTTGTCCACAGTGTGTCTCCATTTTCTACTGTAACTTTCATTTGTTTAGCTGGTTGCAAATTGCACTTTGATAGTTTGGCAAATGTTGGTGTCATGAATGTTGTAGTGTTGCCCATATCCACTAGTGCAGTGGCTCTTTGATTGCCAAACTTTAGTGATAGTATGAAGGCATGTCTTCCTGTAGGATGTCCTTGTACTACATGAATAGATAATTGCAATTTTGTAGGTGTTTCGTCTGTTTCATCCTCACTGTCCGATTCATCGTGTATATAGACAATGTCTTGTGTAGTTGCTTATAGAGCCATGATTTGGGCCTTGTTTGCTAGTTTGCATACCTTCTTGTGCTTAGGGAACCAGGGTTCATTGCATTTGTAGCAGAGCTGCAATGCCTTTGCCTTTTCAATTGTTGCTGCAGGGGAGTTACTAATTGGCTGTTTGCCTTCTAGAGTGCCTTGCTTTCGAGGTGCATAAGGTGTTCTATAAGTTCTCTTTGGTGGACAAGCTAGCTCAATTCTTCTTGCCATCCACATAGCCTTTTGCATTGTATCTGGTTTGTGGCATTGCAAATGAGCTTGAATGTTGTCTGTGAGGCCAGCAATGAAGCTGTTTATATAGTAGTCATCAGGTAGGCCTGGACTATCCCTTCTCATGAGGTTCATGGCTGCTTGAAATTGTTGTATATAGCCTGCTACTGTTGATGTTTGAGTCAAAGCATGGAATGATCTCACATTGTCACAAATGGAATTAGTGGCAAATCTCTCTGTCAGGTTGCTGCAAAATTTGTGCCAAGCCACATTGTTTTCTATAAAGCCAGTGCCTCTCCACCATTGCATCGCATCCCTTGTGAGGTAAGTAATCGCTACTTCTTTGCGTTGTTCCAATGGTGTTCTTGTTGCATCAAAGTACATTTCAACCACCTGTATCCATGAGTCTGCATCTTTGCCATAAAATTCAGGAATGTTCATTTTGGCTGGTTTCACTGTTGGTGTTGTTCTACTGTTGTCTAACACAGGAAAGATCAGTTTGTTCTTTGCATGTGGAGCTTTGTTGGTTTCATCATCCTCCTGCGCGTTGATCTGCTCAATGTGGCTTTGTTTGGCAGCTGGCTCATTGACAACCGTTGTCACTCTCCCAAAGTGGGGGTGCCTGTATGTTGCTTTGACTATGCCATTCAGATTTAGCTCTTTGCCTGTTGCATCATGTAATGTTTGTGTACCTTGTGGCTTTCCTGGTGCTTGCTGCTTGCTTGAGTTAACCGAAGCTCCATTATTTTGATGTGACTGTAAGATGCTACCGCCTTGAGCAAGGGGAGACAGTGTTGTATTGTCTGGTTTCTTTGCAGCAAATAGTCGTTCAAAGTTAGTCTAGATGGCGGCGAAGTTGTTCGGAATACTGATGAAGTTGTTGTTCACTGACTGCTGGAAGGCCAGTAATTCCTGCTTGTCCTCTATTCTGTAACTTTGCAAGGTTTTGACATCCAGTTGAAGAGATTCCATTTCGAGCATGCCCGTGTCCGTTATCTCCATGACTGATCCATAATAACGATTTGTTCTACCGCCGCCAACACTGCCTCCAAGAGTTACGCGCCTCCTTTGGTGTACAGAAGAGGGGAAAATTGGAATTTTACTGCCAAGGAAAGGTTCCAAGGTAACCAATTTAAGAGCCCTGATCTACACCCGAGCTGTCTACCGCCGCCCGAATGCCTCCAAGGGATAAACCGTCGCCAGAATTAAGAGATCGAGAAGGATATTACGGGGAGTTCCCAACTTCAGGATGCACAAGATCCAGAACGCCTCCGAAGATTGATGACATCTGATACCAATTGATATGCCCTGGTTTTAGAACAAGAACAGGGGAACATGAAATTCAGAGTAACAGAGACTAGCGATGATCAACACTGAATTATAGAGGAAATCACAGTGGTTCGGTTACAATAGCCAGACCCACGAACAGTGGCGGGGGAGGGGGAGTAAACCCTAATACAATCGATGATCTGGCCCGAGGCGAATAGGTGAGTTTATATGGGTTCAGCTAGGAGACAGACGACAGGGTGGTTGGCACCAAAGTGACAGGTGGAAAGTGGTTTGAACAGCAAAGCGGTAAGAAGTGAGGAGAGACGTCGATATTTCATCGGACGGTTTCGATATGCGTTGGCGCAACCCTGATGCGCAACTGTAAGTTCAGAGATTGCTTCAGTGTTGTCGGCTTCGTCAGGCATGACAACTGGGAAATCATCATATCCTGACTCCAAACTGCTGGGCTCGGGGAGGACTACCAGCGGCGCAACGAGAGTCATTGGATACATGCGGGGCGTCTACCGTCTCGCCGAAGCATGGAGTCGAGGACGGGGGACGAAAAGCAGCCTCGAAAACCTAGCGCCACAAAATACCGACGGAGATTCCGCTGATGGAGGGGCGTCCAATTTGAAGGTTGTGTGTGGAATCGCATAGGCGGCGGGGGCTGGTGCTTCATATATGCATGGGACGTGCTGGATACGCAACGTGCGGATGAGGTGTCCGACGCGATCACGCTTGGCGACTGAGACGTATATGATACGAACGGAGAAAGTGCTGAGGACATCCCTAGCTCTTCACCTATTGTTACACATGATCATGTTGCTATAAAAGATGATGAAGTAAGGATTGGTCCCGTGACAAGATCAAGGACTAAATTATTACAACAACAGGTGAGTTCACTCCTACTTGAGTATAACATTTATAATTATGAGAACTTTATACTACCTAAATCCATGCATTTATGTATTCTCAGGTTTGTTGATAACACAAGCATGAAGGGAGGAGATCATGAAGAGGAGATACACATGGATAAAGAAGGACTTGAAGAGGAGCTGGAAAACAAGTTCTTGAAGGGTGAAAACAAGGAATAACAGAAAATAACAATTGTTATTTCACGGAAAACAATTGTTACTGCATGGAAAACAAGGGGATGGCGCCTCCACAAGGTTAAATGCGCCTAGTAGAAGTCCTAATCATATTAGGCATGGTTTGTATACCATCATTGGCTGCACCCCTTAATGGTGGGTCGGTTTGTATCTAGTTGGTTGAGTCCAAGTGCAAAAACAAGTCCAAGTTGGGTCCTATTCCGGTTTTGTTGGGTTGCTTGCGCAATACCCCTTATGGCCGCACCCCACCCCTCATATATACCCCTTGGTGCGAAATAGATAGGTTAGACTATGATAAAACATAAATCCTAGACTCTAGATTGTATTGCTTGAATCATTCATCTTGAATCATATATCCATTCCAAATCTGAGTGTATTCTGCTGTTCCATTGGGAATAAGGAGAAACAGGACCACTTGTAGTCGGTGGCTACTTGTGCAAGAGTGTGGTGTCTCGAATATCCGAAGGGGTTAAGTGATGTTGCAATTGGTGATAGGGTTTAGCCAAAGGAGAGAGCGAGGTATCACATTGGTTACCAAATTATCAAAGAGTTCACTGAGAAGATCGGGCTACCCCTTATCATCTTGGTATCAAATTACTGGGTTTACTCGGTGAGCTGTATCTATCCCTTTAGATTCGAGTTGTTTTTATACCTATACAAAAAAAGCCACAAAAAATAGTGTTAGAACATTGCCTTAGCTTTAGATAATCTCTAGTTTTCAAGTTTTAGTTGTTGTTTTGTGTTTTGATCTTATGTTTCTTTTCTCCTTTTGTGTCTTTTAGTTCTCGAGTTAGGGTTAGGGTTTTAGTTGTTCTTCGAGTTTTTCCGAGAGTCCACCGAAAATATCCTGCAAAAATATCAATCCGATCCTTTGGGTGTGTTTCCAATTCGAGTTCCACTCGATTTCCTACCGCGGCACAAAAACAGTGAAATTCCCTGTCGTGGATCGCTCCTAGCCGCACTCGGTTTGCACCCTGCTGCCGCACTCGTTTTGGTAACGGAATCGTCTTACCCGTGCCTATATTTTCCTAACGCGCATCACACCGCACCACCGCGCACGCGCTGCCGCGGTACGGAACCAGCGCAAAAATCGCTGCCGCCACTGTCGTCTGCTCATTTTCGCTGCTGCACGCGCCGCTCCCGACCACAGACATAGTCTGCCCTTTTGCACGCGCACACTGCTGCCGTACGGCACCGTTTTGGTGCGTTTTTCTGCCGCGGCAGACTGCGTGAACCCCAAACGCCCAATTTTTCTGCCGTGGGTCAATTCCTTCGCTAGTTATTTTTCGGTTTAGAATTTGTTTTCACTTTATTTAGGATTTCTTTTCTATACTTTGTGAACCATAGACACAACCATTCTACATCAATAATCTAGGTACCTTGCCCAGAAGACTAGCTATTTTCTTGCTCGTTTACAGGCTGCTCATTATCATACATTGGTCACATTGATTTACCTTTTGTTTTCCCTTATTATTTGTGCTCCTTTAGTTGTTATTCGGCCATAAAAGTATTAAAAAAAGAGAAAAACAGAAAATAGAAAAAGAGAAAAACAGAATTGAGAAAAAGAAAAAAGAGAGGCCTTGAGACATATTGTTCTTGCTATCATTTGGAGCTGTTTTCATTGCTATCATTGACACTACACATTGAGCAATCGTGTGCCTGTTTATCATTGAGCTTGGCTAGTGTCTTTCTAGAGCATTGCAAAATTCCATCCATATATTTGCATTGCCACATTTGTCTCCAATTTTGGTGTGTGTTTCCTAGGTGATTATTTTTGTATCATTCACAAACAGCACTAGGACTTGTTAATTGGTGATTGTTAGGTATCCATACCAAGCCCCACCATATAACCTATTTTACCTTTGTGAGAGCAAAACCCCCTGGTTATTCTATTCTTCACACCAAGTCTCATTAGTTGCTATTACTTGCGGTAAGATTTTCTTTTCACTTTGGAACAGTAAGGATCACCTCTTTTGTTGGATTTGAGTGAGTTGAGAGAGGCACCACAACCCATAGAAACTTGTTTATTTCACTAACACATTAATCATGGCTTCTCCTAG
The DNA here is from genome assembly GCA_028641055.1 of Alopecurus myosuroides. Classification (NCBI taxonomy): domain Eukaryota; kingdom Viridiplantae; phylum Streptophyta; class Magnoliopsida; order Poales; family Poaceae; genus Alopecurus; species Alopecurus myosuroides. Next base: position 122,728,711 of record CM054062.1, read on the forward strand.
TGATGTTTCTGCGTAGGAAAAAAAGAGCTAATGGTGATGAGCATGTGAAGTGGACATATTTGGAGGAGATGCAATGAAAATTGAACACAACCATTGCTGCAAAGAATTCAGAATTACATTCTCTCATTGACAAGCATGGAGTGGACATGGATACACATGTTCAGAATTTGGGCCTTCAAATTGATACTGTGACTGAATCAGCTGCTGCTACACAAGAGCAAGTTACAACCTTACAAACTTCTCTTGATACATTGACTACTCAAATTGCTGCCTTGGCTACTTTGGTGAATCAAAGACTACTTGCACAAGAGGATGATGGTAGTGCTTTTGGTGATGCTGATAATGACGAGGGCAATTTTATCTCTCATGGTCGTGTAGGTGGTAGAGGTAATCATGGTGCTAGCCGTGGCTTTCATGCTAGAAGGGTCCAAGTACAAGAACCAAACCGAGAGGATGATGGGCTTGGCAAACCAAAATTTAAGTTACCATCCTTCAACTTTGATACTGATGATGTTGAAGAGTACCTCATGTGGGAGCTGAAAATAGAAAAATTGTGGAGTATGCATGAGTATACTGAGGAAAGGAAAAATTAAACTTGCTTCTTTAGGTTTTGATGGCTATGCTTTATTATGGTGGGACAATATTACAAGAACAATAGCAAGAAATAGAGAACCTGAAATTGTTACATGGAGGGAGATGAAGCAAGTTATGAGGGACAGATTTGTGCCTAAAAATTATTTGAGATCTTTGTTTGACAAATTACAACACTTGAAGCAAGGCACAAAAACAATGGATGCTTATTTTAGGGAGATGGAGTTGATATTGCAAAGAGCTAGAGTGAGAGAAGATGCTAAACATACTATGCAAAGATTTCTTTCAGGTTTGCAATTCAAAATCAAGAGCATTGTGAGGCATGTGCAATATAGTGATATGAATGAATTATTGCATCAAGCAAGGGAGGCAGAAAAGCAATTGGCCGAGGAGGTACTTAAGGCTCCAAGGAGGCCTTTCACAAATAGGTCTTCTTTTTCATCACCACCACCACCACAGCCTACCCCTAGCCGTGGGGTTTCCACCACTAAACCCGAGAGTTCTACCTCTATGTCTAAGAGGCAAGTACAACCAGAAGCTAGTGCAAGTGGATCCACTAATTCTACAGCTCGAAATAGAGACATGAGCTGCCATACATGTGGAGGCAAAGGGCACTTCAAGAGAGATTGTCCAAATAAAAAGATTATGCTTATTAATGAGGACAATGAATATGAGACAGGTGATGATGCTGATCCTACTCAAGAAGATGCTTATGATGATGATGATGGGCCTATTGATGCATATCCTTCCACTTATCCTATCTTTGTTTGCACACCAAGAACATTGAGTATTCTCCCTAGTCCTGAAAGTCAAAGATGCAACTTATTTCAAACAAGAGCAATTGTAGGTCCTCAATTGGCTTGCAAGGTGATTATTGATGGAGGTAGTTGCAGAAATTTAGCAAGCAAAGAATTGTGTTCAAAGCTCAAATTGAGATATATTTCACACCCTCATCCTTATCATATACAGTGGCTAAGTGATAAAGGAGAGATGACGGTAACCCATATGGTGAGAGTTGAATTTCAGATTGGGCCTTACAAAGACACCATTGAGTGTGATGTGGTGCCCATGTCAGTTTGTCACATGTTGCTTGGGAGACCTTGGCAGTTTGATAGGAGTGCTATACATGATGGGAGAGCAAATACCTATCAGCTGAACTGGAATGAGAAGGACATATTATTGAGACCTATGACACCACAGCAAATTGTAAATGAATCTAGACAGAAAATTCCTAAGAGTGCTGAAAATGTTGAGAGTGAAAACAATAGTGCTGTGAGTGAAAATAGAAAAACCAATCTGAGTGGTAAAAATAAAAGTGAGGGAGTGAGCCTATTATGCATGTTAGCAACTAAAGAGGACTTGAGAGAATTTCGAGAGGACCCTAGTATGCTTCCTATAGTGCTTATGCACAAGGGAGAAATATTGGTTTCTAATGACATGACCCCTATTCCTCTTGGTGTTTCTAATGTTTTGCAGGAGTTTGATGATGTTTTTCCAGAGGACGTGCCTTCGGGTTTGCCACCATTAAGAGGTATTGAGCATCGAATTGATTTGATTCCTGGATCATTATTGAAAAACCTTGCTCCCTATAGAACAAATCCCCAAGAAACAAAAGAAATTCAGAAACAAGTACAAGAGCTTCTTGACAAAGGTTACATTCGAATAAGCCTTTCTCCTTGTGATGTTCCTGTTATTTTAGTGCCTAAAAAAGATGGTACATGGCGCATGTGTGTAGATTGTAGGGCAATTAACAATATCACTATTCGTTATCGTCATCCTATACCACGTTTGGAAGACATGTTAGATGAATTAAGTGGTAGTGTTGTTTTCTCTAAAATTGATTTGCGTAGTGGTTATCATCAAATTAGGATGAAAGAAGGGGATGAATGGAAAACAGCCTTTAAAACAAAATTTGGTTTATATGAGTGGTTAGTAATGCCTTTTGGATTAACTAATGCACCTAGTACTTTCATGAGATTAATGAACCATGATTTTAGTACACTTGCTGCACCTTTGATGTAGAATTTGTGTCGGGAGCTGAACAAGATATTGCTTTTGATGCTATTAAAGAAGAGTTGATTTCGGCCCCTTTATTAATGCTTCCAAATTTTGACAAACAATTTGAGATTGAGTGTGATGCTAGTGGCATAGGTATTGAGGTGTGTTAATGCAAGAAAAGAAACCTATTGCCTATTTTTCTGAAAAATTACATGGTGAACAATTGAATTATTCTGTTTATGATAAAGAACTATATGCACTTGTGAGAGTTTTAGAGGTATGGAAACATTATTTGTGGCCTAAAGAATTTATTATACATTCTGATCATGAGGCATTAAAATTCTTGAAGAGCCAATCTTGTTTGAATAAAAGACATGCTAAATGGGTTGAATTTATAGAATCTTTTCCATACATAATTAAACATAAAAAGGGATTGGATAATGTAGTTGCTGATGCTTTGTCAAGAAAGAATATGTTACTCTCTTAATTAGAAGTTAAGGTTTCGGGTTTGGAGGGTATTAGAGAATTATATGTTGAAGATAATGAATTTTCAATGCCATTTAATAAATGTACTAATGTTAAGGCATGGGACAAAGTTCATATACATGATGGGTACATGTTTAGAGCTAACAAATTGTGTATTCCCGAGTTTTCTTTGCGTTATTCTTATTGCAGGAATCTCATAGTGGAGGACTAATGGGACACTTTGGAAGAGAGAAAACATTGCTTATGTTGGCTGAAAATGTTTATTGGGAACATATGAGGAGAGATGTGTATAGATTGGTGCAAAGATGTATTACATGCAACAAGGCCAAGTCCAAGTTAAAACCCCACGGGTTGTATACTCCATTGCCATCACCAAATACACCATGGGAAGATATAAGTATGGATTTTGTGTTGATCTTGCCAAGGACAAAAAGAGGACATGACTCTATCTTTGTGGTTGTGGACAGATTTTCTAAGATGTCCCACTTCATTGCTTGCCACAAGAGTGATGATGCTTCTCACATTGCTAACCTCTTCTTTAGAGAGATAGTGCCAAGAACAATTGTGTCAGATAGAGATGTAAAATTCATGAGCTATTTTTGGAAGACACTATGGGGGAAGCTTGGAAGAAAATTGTTATTTTCAACAACTTGTCACCCCCAAACTGATGGGCAAACCGAAGTGGTAAATAGGACATTATCAACAATATTGATAAGCATGATCCAGAAAAAATTGAAGGAGTGGGAGTAGTGCTTGCGACATGTGGAGTTTGCATATAATAGGGTTGTGCATTCAACAACTAAACTATGTCCTGGCGAGGTGGTATATGGGTTCAAGACTATTACTCCATTAGATTTGTTACCACTTCCTACACAAGAGAGAATAAATATGGAAGCATCAAAGAGAGCTGATTTTGTGAAGAAAATTCATGAGAGAACAAAAGAAGCAATTGAGAAGAAAGGACAACATGTGGCTAAAAGAGTTAACAAGAAGAGAAAGGAGGTGATATTTCGGCCAGGTTATATGGTGTGGGTTCATTTTCGTAAGGACAGATTTCCCACATTGCGCAAATCAAAATTGATGCCTAGAGGTGCTGGTCCTTATAGAGTTATTTTAAGGATCAATGACAATGCATACAAGATAGACCTCCCAATTGATGAGTTTGGTGTTAGTAACTCTTTTAATGTGGCTGATTTGACACCATACCATGGGGATGATCTTGCATCGAGGACGATGCCTTTACAAGAGGGGGAGGATGATGAGGACATCCCTAGCTCTTCACCTATTGTTACACATGATGATGTTGCTATAGAAGACGATGAAGTAAGGACTGGTCCCATGACAAGATCAAGGACTAAATTATTACAACAGCAGGTGAATTCACTCCTACTTGAGTATACCATTTATAATTATGAGAACTTTATACTACCTAAATCCATGCATTTAAGTATTCTCAGGTTTGTTGATAACACAAGCATGAAGGGAGGAGATCATGAAGAGGAGATACACATGGATGAAGATGGACTTGAAGAGGAGCTAGAAAACAAGTGCTAGAAGGGTGAAAACAAGGAATAACAGAAAATAACAATTGTTATTTCACGGAAAACAATTGTTATTGCATGGGAAACAAGGGGATAGCGCCTCCACAAGGTTAAATGCGCCTAGTAGAAGTCCTAATCATATTAGGCATGGTTTCTATACCATCATTGGCCGCACCCCTTAATGGTGGGTCGGTTTGTAACTAGTTGGTTGAGTCCAAGTCCAAAAACAAGTCCAAGTTGGGTCCTATTCGGGTTGGGTTGGGTTTCTTGCGCAATACCCCTTGTGGCCGCACCCCCACCCCTCATATATACCCCTAGGTGTAAAATAGATAGGTTAGACTACGATAAAACATAAACCCTAGACTCTAGATTGTATTGCTTGAAGCATTCATCTTGAATCATATATCCATTCCCAATCTGAGTGTATTCTGCTATTCCATTGGGAATAAGGAGAAACATGACCACTTCTAGTCGGTGGCTACTTGTGCAAGAGTGTGGAGTCTCGAATATCCGAAGGGGTTAAGTGTTGTTGAAATTTGTGACAGGGTTTAGCCAAAGGAGAGAGCGAGGTATCACATTGGTTACCAAATTATCAAAAAGTTCACTGAGAAGATCGGGCTACCCCTTATCAGAAAGGAACTTCCATGTGGGCACGATGCCAAACGGAAAAAACATATGGTTTTGGCAATCCTCGGGTGCCTGAGAATTCCTTATGTCTTAGTAAATCTCCAGGGCCATCTATTATTGCTTTAAGATTTGTGCAGCTTTTGTTAATTAAAAGTTGAAAAAACTACGTCTGGTAGGTTTTGGACCTGAGTCGCCCTAGTCCAAACGTCCCGTAGTTTGAAGCCAACGAGTTGGCGCCATTGGTTGGTTTGAATTCAGTACAGCGAGTTTATAATATAAACGAAACGCATAGGTATCATTTATGTTTGGTGTTCTCCTGTAATTTTTATTTCTTCCTTTCTTTTATTTTATATCATTTAATATTTAATATTTAAGTATACCTTTTTTGCTCTCATAGTCTCTTTTTTAGTTTTTTATTTTATTTTTTAGAATCATTTTTATCTCTTAGTTGTATCTTAGAATGTGTCACCGTCTTTATTATGCAAGTAACAACTGCGTTGCACTTTTCTAAAAAAAATGAGCAACTCCAACTTATTTTGTATACCAAAATTGCACATTTTCGACGAAATGTGCAACTCTAATCGGTTGTCGATCCAGTTATACTCTTCTCAAGAAAATGTGCAAATTTAGCTGGTTCTCGATTTTATGACTTGCATTTTTCTTAAGACGTGTAAAACTGTAAGCAATTTTCGATACGAGTTGCATTTTTCTCCTGAAATATGCAACTCCAAACAATATTTTATAAAAGTTGCACTAGTCTAACCCTTTTTATACTAATTGCACTTTTCTCAAAAAAAATATGCAACTCAATCCTGTTTGATGTACGAGTTGCACTTTTCTCAAGAAATATGCAGTTTTAGCTGGCTTTGGATAGTAGTTGCACTTTTTTAAAAGAAATGTGCAACTCTAAGCCTTTTCGATACGAGTTGCGCTTATTCTCAAGAAATATGCAACTCCAAACGATTTTCGATACGGTTGCACTATTCTCAAAAAAAATGTGCAACTAAAACCCGTTTTACATATGAGTTGCACTTTTGTCGAGAAATATGCAATTTTAACCGTCTTTTGATACCAGTTGTACTTCTCACAAGAAATATGCAAGTCCAGCCCGTTTTCAATATGAGTTGCACTTTTTTTTCAAAAAATGTGCAACTTCATATTCTTTTTACGTAGAGGTTGCACTTTTCTCACGAAATGTGCACCTCCAAATGGTTTTCGATACACGTTGCACTTTTTTTAAGAAATGTGCAACTCCAACCCGGTTGCACTTTTCTCAAAACATGTGCAAATATAAGATTTTTTGGTTCCCATGCTTTTTGTTTGATTCTTTTTGCTTGTTCTTCTATTTCAAAGCATTATCAAATTTTTTTAAAAGTTAAATTAAAAACATTACATGTTTTGTATCTCTAAAATTCCTTAACGGTACAAGGAGGATATGTAATAGTTGGGGCAAGTGAGAGTGGAAATAATTGTTCCTAGTTAGCTCCATATGACATACTACATATATTTTAAGAGTGTGTGGCTAGCTAGCAGAGCAAGCGTGCACACGCTACTTGCAGTGCATTGCCATCCTTTGGCATGCATGATGTTGCTTGCTCCTAGGGCATCGACCGAGACGTAACATATTTTTAGGCGACTGCTACCAAGTCACTCCCAAAAACATAACCACACAAGCAATCCACGAGGTACTGAAACCGAAGGAAAAACGAAACGAGAGACGACTTTCGGTGGCTTATTAGGTAGGAGTATAAATTTGCTGCGAGTGTAATATGGTAAAATTGGTGTTGGACCATAAGAAGCCTTCCTATCTTTATTATTAGGTAGAGATTCCCTACAAACAACAAAATACTAATGCACTGTTGTAGATGAAACCGTAAGCCCTATCTTATTTTAATCATTGATCGCAAACACATTTCACTAAACAAATTTTATCTAGCAAAACGAGAAGTAGTTATACTTTTTCTGGGTTCAACAATAGTCCTTATCAAGCACCTACTTCCCGGTTCGATAAACGTAAGGTCGCTAGGGAAAAAGACACATACTACATTCGGAAACCCAGATCGAAGGTACCAGAGGCCTCCTTCATGTGCTTCCTTCAACAACAAGAGACGAAGAGAGGACTCATGGATGCATAGTTTGTTAGCTTTAAACAATAATTATTTCTGCAAATAGAAATGCTCAAATCATCGCTTTGTTGAACACTTTTCAAATATAGATCCAAAGACAACATCGGAAGATTCATCTAAGCGAATAACATTCATCTCAAAAATGTGTAGGAAGGCATTCCTTGCGGGTTACCCTTTTTTAATTGGATAACATAAGGGAAAGACTAAATAAATTATAGCCACTTAGCATGTATTTTATTGAGATTATCTTGACTTTTCAAATATTTTAAAGATTCATGGTCTGAAAGAACTACAAATTCCTTGTACCAAAGATAGTGTTTCCAAAACTTCAAACTCAAACCAATGGAAAAAACTGTTTGTCATAAATTGGGGAATTAAGTTTAGCACCATCAAGTTTTTCACTATGGTACGCAACGAGACGTCCATTTTGCATGAGTATGACAATGATGTCTATTCCACTTGCATCACATTCAATTTCAATATTTTTGTCAAAATCCAGTAGAACAAGAAAGGGTGCTTCGGTCTTGAGAACATAAAAAGCTTTTTGTTGTGCATTGTCCCTAACAAACATAACATTTTTTTTTGTTTATTTAGGGGGAAAGCAATAGTTGAGAATTTTTTTTAAAACAATGTTAAAATCCAGCTAGGCCATGAAAACGAAGAATGTCACCCAACGTTGTTGGGTTAGGCCAACTTTTAATAACTTCAATTTTCTTTCCATCAATTTCATTACCATTTGCGAAAACCACAAAACCCCAAAAGACTAGCTTGTCGGTGTAAAAATTGCATCTTGAAACATTAACATACAATTTTGCATTTCAAAGAACCATACTTGTGAAAGATAACAAATGTGGTCCTCCAAAGATTTACTATAGATAAGAATGTCCTCAAAATAGACAACCCCAAAATTTTCACGGAAAGCACGTAACACTTCATTCACGAGACTCATAAATATTGAAGAATCGTTGGAAAGGCCAAATGGCATGACTAGACATTTGTATAAGCCAAGTTTAGTTTTGAAAGAATTTTTCCATTCATCTCCATTGATCATTTGCATTTGACGATAACCACTTTTGAGATCAGTTTTTGAGAAGACAGTAGCACCACATAATTCATTTATGGGGAGAGAATCCATGCACATCCTAAGAAAATCATATTGTTTAGGAACTAGGATAACTGGAATAGCACAAGGGCTAATAGATTCTCGAATCAAAACTTTCTCGAGAAATTCTTGAATTTTCCTTTTGATATTCTTGGCCTCATTGGCGTTGGTGTGGTAAGGCGCTTGGTTACGGAGAGGCGCACCCGGTATGAGGTAGATGCCTCGAACATGAAGAAGTCCCGGTGGTAACTCTTTGGGGAACACATACTCAACTTCCTGCAAAATAGGTAATAAAGATGGAGGAAAGTTGGATACATCATTAGTCTCAAGTACTTCGACTTTCCACACCATCACACAGTGAAGTATGGATGGGTTGTCTCTAAATTTTCTCATCTCGCGGTTGGTGCCAAGTAAGGCTAGACCTATGGGAGCACTCAAAATTTTCCTACTCATACTTGGCTTGTGGATCTTACTCTATTTTTGGTTGTTCTCTCTCTCTCTCTCTCTCTCTCTCTCTCTCGTCACTCAACGCATGAGATTGTTGCTTTTATTGTGTGCATGCTACTATCTTTGCATTATCGGCGATCACTTGACTTGGTGTCACGGGAAAGAGCACAAAGGTCTTGTTGTTCCACTTGAAGCTATAGTAGTTTGTGCGTCCATCATGCATTGCAATTTTTTCTAATTTCCATGAGCTTCCTAGAAGGAGGTGACAAACTGTAATGAGCACTAATTAAACTCAACTGATGAGGACATCCCTAGTAATTTGCCACTTAAACAAGATGAAGTGAGACTTGGACCTATGACAAGGTCAAGGACCAGGCTATTACAACAACAGGTGAATTCACTCCTTATTGATTATGATGTTTGTGATAATGAGAATTTTATACTGCCTAAGTCCATGCATTTATGTATGATCAGGGTTATTGATAACACAAGCATGATGGTGGAAAACAACCAAGAGGAGCTGAGAAACAACATGGAGATGCTGGAAAACAAGACTACAAGTGGTGAAAACAAGAGTACCATGGAGAAAACAAACATACAAGGTGGTGAAAACAAGAGTACCATGGTGAAAAAATCATACAAGATGGTGAAAACAATAGTACAAGTGTTGAAAACAACTACTAGCTTGTTATTCCACACTGAGAGAGTGAAAACAAGAGGAGGGTGCCCCATTGAATACCAATGCGCCACATAGAAGTCCTATTCCAAATAGGCATGGTTTCTATACCATATTTGGCCGAAGTCCTTAATGTGGGTCGGTTTGTATCCTTCCTAGTCCAAGTAGGAGTCCAAGTTGATTCCTCCTAGTCCAAGTAGGAGTCCTAGTCCTAGTAGGGGTGGTGCTTGCGCAAGGGAGCCCTTGTGGCCGCACCTCCACCTATTAATATTCCCCTCCTGCGAGTTGTGGAGACAGAACAAGTTTAAACCAAAAACCACTAGCCTCTAGATTGTATTGTTGCTAAGTATTCATCTTGAAGTATACCTGCAAAGTTGCGTGATATCTTGTTATTCCATTGGGAATAGGGGGATACAGGATCACTCGTGATCTTTGATTGCATGTGCAAGAGTGTGTAGTTGAGAATATCCAAAGGGATTGATTGTTGTTCCATTGGCAAAACCGGTCATCCAAGTGAGAGGTCTCAGTGTAGCATTAGTTATCACAAAATCCAGAAAATATCCACAAAAAGAGAAAGAGCCCGTTGAGAAGATCGTGCCACCCCAGATCATCTTGGTATGATATTGTCGGGTTTACTCGGTGAGCAAATTTATCCCTAGTCTAGTTCTTTTATTTCCTATCCAGAAAAAGCCATACAAAAATATTAGGTTTAGATTGTGCCAGAGCCTAGATCAACACCGAATTGCTACTCTAGTTGTTGTTTATTGTTGATTTGCGTTTCTGTTTTTCATTTTTTAGTTTTTGTCTATTAGGGTTAGGGTTCATCGTGTTCTTCTTTTGTTTCTATCTATCCTGAAAACTCCAACAAAAATATTATATCCTAGCTGCTCTTGTTGTCTTAGGTTTGATTTTTTACCGTGGTAGTGGTTTCCAAAAATCCTGCCGTGGATCGCCTAGACCTACTCGAGTTCATAGCCAGTCACGGATTGGGTAGAAAAATCCATCATATTGCTATCGCTTGCTGTTACTTGTTGCTCTCGGATTCTTGTCGTGGTACGCGTTTTCACCAAAACCCTGCCATGCGTTCGTTTCTCTGCCGTGAGCGCCCCTGACCACAGCTAGCAAAACCGTGTGATATAACGCGTTGGGTCACACGAGCGCGTGCATCCTTGCCCTAGCCGAACTCGGAATCCAGCTCCTGCCGCGGCACAGAATCGCGCAAAACGCTGCCGCCAGCTTGCGCTCCTACCCGCACTCGGACTGCCCGCGCGCACATAAAACTTTACACCGCGCCATTACAAACCCACCCGCAACACACACACACACACGTGCTGCCGCGAGAACATAATCGTTGTTTCTCTCCCGTGAATCAAAATTCGTTCCGTGAGTCCTTTTAGCTCGTTTTTCTTCGGTTTTTCTTAGTTTTTCCTTTGTTTTTCTCCTTTTATCCCTAGGTTTCTATGCAGATATTTGACAAGCCCTAGACACAGTCATTCTATAGCAAATTTTAGGTACGATAACGCAAAAACTAGTTGTTTTATTGCTCTTACATGCTGCTCAATTTGATCAATTTCTGTCCACATTTTCTGTTTTTCCATTACTTTTGCTCCTAGTTTATTCAAAATCCATTGAAAAAATAAAAAAATAGAGAAAAGAGAAAAAAGTATAAAAAATAGAAAGAGAGAAAAAAAATCAAAAAGAGGCCGAGACATAATATCACTAGTGGAAGCTTGTCATATCTTGGATATTTTTGTGGACATTTGAGCAATCTTGTGCCTGTTTTCATAGAGTATTTGCTAGTGTCTTTCTAGTGCTTGCAATAACGCTTCCATATAATTGCTACGCCACATTTCTCTCCCAGAGTGAGTGTGTTCCTTAGGGTTTTTCATCACATTAGAGAGTGCATTGGAGTTGTTATTTGGGTGTTGTTAGGATTCCCAACCAAGCCCCACCAAATACCCTGTTTTGCATTGTGACACTTCATATCCTGGTTATTCTCTACTCACACTTGGTACAGTTTTCATTGGTCCTTGTTGGTAAGTCAATCCTATTAACTTTGGAACAGTAAGTGAAGCACTTCTTTGTTGGTTTGAGTGAGTTGTGAGAGAGCACCACAACCCATTGATTATTATGTTTTACACTAACATAGTAATCATGAGTTTTGCTAGTGAAACTGATCCTATGCAGGATAACAAGGAAGAAGGAGATATGATGCCTAAGACCAAGACTGGTGATGATACATGTACATGGGCATATTTCAATAAATTTCTAGGAGGAGTTGCTACTAGAATTGAGCAAAGAATTAAGAAGAAAATTGAAGAATATGATGATATAATAAGAGAATATTTGAAGGAATTGAAGGAAAAAACTTGATCAAGCTGCTACTCAAGATTCAATTTGTTTCTTACAAGAGGCTGTTAATAATATGACAAGAAAAATTGCATAATTGGCAACAAATTTGCAACAAAGAGGTGTTGATCATGATGATGGCCAAGCCAATGCATATGGAGGCCGTGGGAATTTTGCTGCTAGAAGAGTACCTATGGGAGAAAACAATAAAGAGGATGATGGCCTTGGGAAGCCAAAATTCTTTATTCCTACTATCACATGTGATACTGAGGATGTTGAGGAGTACTTAATGTGGGAGTTGAAGATTGAGAAGCTATGGAGATTCCATAATTACACTGATGAGAGGAAAATTAAGCTTGCATCTTCTGGATTTGATGCTTATGGTCTCTTATGGTGGGATGGCATCATAAGAATGAGAGAAACACAAAATCAACTAGAAATTACTACTTGGGATGAGATGAAGCAACTCATGACAGATAGGTTCGTTCCAAGAAAGTATATGAGGACTCTCTATGACAAATTACAGCATTTGAAACAAGGAACAAATTCAATGGATCAATGTTACAAGGAGATGGAATTAGTGCTACAAAGAGCTCGGGTTGTGGAAGCAAATGAACAAACAATGCAAAGATTTCTTTCAGGTTTACAGTTCAAGATTAGATGCATTGTGAGGCATGTTCAATATAATGCCATGACTGAGTTATTACACCAAGCAAGAGAGGCAGAAAAGAGATTGGTCGAGGAGGTTACTATGGCTCCAAGAAGAATTTTCCCATCCAGATATTTTTCTTTCACACCTTCTACACCTCAAGCCTCACAAATTTGAGCTAGTACATCATCTAAACCCGAAACAAGCAATACCACTGCCAAGAAAACAATTCAACCAGCAGCTAGTGCAAGTGGTTCTACTCAATCAACAACAAGAAATAGAGACATGACAAGCCATACTGATGGAGGAAGAGGGCACTTTAAGAGAGAATGTCCTAACAAGAAAATTATGGTGATCAATGCTGATGAGGAGTATGAGACTAGATATGATGCTGATCCTAATGAGGAGGATACATATGATGATGATGGTCCTATTAACGCTTTGCTACAAATTATCCAACTATTGTTTGCACCAAATATTTGACTGTAGTTCCTAGTGATGAGGGCCAAAGATGCAATCTATTTCAAACAAAAGCAATTGTTGGTCCTCAAATGGCTTGCAAAGTGATCAGTGATGGAGGGAGTTGCAAAAATTTAGCAAGCAAGGATTTATGTGCAAAGCTCATATTGAGATATAGTCCACACCCACACCCATATTATATTCAATGTTTGAGTGACAAAGAAGAAATCAGGGTATGCCAAGTTGTGAGAGTGGAATTTCAGATTGGACCATACAAAGATACAATTGAGTGTGATGTGGTTCCTATGCTAGTTTTCCATCTATTACTTGGAAGACCATGGCAATTCGACAAGAAGGCTATACACAATGGAAGAGAAAACACATACCAATTGAATTGGAATAATAAGGATATTATCTTGGGTCCTATGACACCACAACAGATTGTGAATGAATCTAGACAAAAAAGTGAAGTTAATCTAGAAAAGGAGAGTGAGAGGGATGAGAAGAGTGAAAACACAAATTCTGTGGGTGAAAACAAGCCTAGGCCGAGTGGTAAAAGTAAGGGAGTGAGCCTTTTGACAATGTTAGCCACCAAAGAAGATTTGAGAGAGTTTAGAGAGGATCCTAGCTTAGTACCTATAGTGCTCATGCATCAGGGGGGAATTTTAGTTTCTAATGACATGTCTCCTCTTTCTATTGGTGTTTCTAATGTTTTGCAGGAGTTTGATGATGTGTTTCCAGAAGAAGTACCCTCGGGGCTGCCACCATTGAGAGGGATTGAGCATCAAATTGATTTGATTTCTGGATCATCATTACCAAACCGAGCTCCCTATAGGACAAATCCCGAAGAGACAAAGGAAATTCAGAAACAAGTACAAGATCTCCTTGATAAAGGTTATATTCGAATAAGCCTATCTCCTTGTCTTGTTCCTGTTATTTTAGTTCCTAAGAAAGATGGTACTTGGCGCATGTGTGTAGATTGTAGAGCAATTAACAACATCACTATTCGTTATCGTCATCCTATACCACGTTTGGAAGACATGTTAGATGAACTAAGTGGTGCAGTTGTTTTCTCTAAAATTGATTTGCGTAGTGGTTATCATCAAATTAGGATGAAACAGGGGGATGAGTAGAAACAACCTTTAAAACAAAATTTGGTTTATATGAGTGGTTTGTAATGCCCTTTGGATTAACTAATGCACCTAGTAATTTCATGAGATTAATGAACCATGTTTTGAGAGATTTTATTGGGAAATTTCTGGTTGTTTACTTTGATGATATTCTCATATATAGCCACAATGAACATGAACACATTGATCATATTAGACAAGTCTTGCATGTGCTAAGAGAAAATAAATTGTATGGAAATTTAGAGAAGTGCACTTTTTCCAAAGATAATGTCATATTTCTTGGATATGCTGTTTATAAACATGCGATTGAAGTAGATGAATCTAAAATTGAAGCAATTAAAAATTGGCCAATTCCCATGAATGTGAGTCAACTAAGAAGTTTTAATGGACTTGCTGGATTTTATAGAAGATTTGTGAAAGTCTTTAGTACTATTGCTGCCCCTTTGAATGATTTAATTAAGAAAGGTGTGAATTTCGAGTGGGGGGTTGCTCAAGATATTTCTTTTGATACTTTGAAAAATAAGTTTATTTTGGACCCATTATTAATGCTACCTAATTTTAATAGACAATTCGAAATTGAATGTTATGCTCGTGGCATAGGTATTGGAGGTGTGCTAATGCAAGATAAGAAACCTATTGCTTATTTCTGAGAAATTACATGGAGCTCAATTGAATTATTCTGTCTATGATAAAGAATTGTATGCACTTCTTAGAGTTCTTGAAGTTTGGAAACATTATTTGTGGCCAAAAGAATTTATTATACATTCTGATCATCAGACATTAAGATTTTTAAACAGTCAATCGAATCTTAATAAGAGACATGCTACATGGGTAGAATTCATTGAATCTTTCCCATACATTATTAAACATAAGAAAGGATAAGATAATGTGGTTGCTGATGCTTTGTCTAGGAAAAACATGTTACTCACTAAATCGGATGTCAAAGTTTCGGGTTTAGAGAGTTTGAAACCACTATATGCTGAAGATAAAAAAATTCTACACCCTGTGCTAAATGTTCTAATGTGAAGGCTTGGGATAAATATCATATACACGATGAATTTTTGTTTAGAGCTAACAAATTATGTATTCCCGAGTGTTCTTTGCGTTTGATGTTATTGCAGATATCTCATAGTGGTGGATTAATGGGACACTTTGGACGTGAGAAAACATTACTTATGTTGGCTGACAATTTTTATTGGGCACATATGAGACGTGATGTTTATACATTTGTGCAATGTTGCACCACTTGCAATAAGGCCAAGTCAAAATTGAAGCCCCACGGTATGTATACTCCTCTACCTCCACCAACTACACCATGGGAAGATACTAGTATGGACTTTGTGCTAGGTTTACCGAGGACTAAAAGAGGGCATGATTCTATATTTGTGGTAGTGGATAGATTCTCTAAAATGTCACACTTTATTGCTTGCCACAAGAGCGACGATGATGGGGGGATAGTAACCCGGTAGGCCCACTTCAAGATATAATCCGGCCCGAGGTGTGCTGAGTGATATCCGGTTTGGGGTAAAGAGATTACTGGAAGGCCCAAAGGCTTGTAAGATTTGTAACCCGGATTGTGGGTTGCGGTAAGAGAAGTTAGGGATTGTATGTGGAGTTCGAGTAGGACTCAAGATGTGCCTTGGAGGGCAAGTTAGGGGTGTACGGGTGCTTTATAAACCGGCCCCTAGGTTTAGTTTGCCAGAGTTTTCAAGTCATAGTTGTAACACCTGTTATCGAGTATCCAGCCTAATTCATATTGAGATCCGGCGAGTTGTTTTCCGGTTCTTAGATTGCTTTCCGCCATGTCTTCTTTCGAGCTAAACCCTCTCCCGAATACCTGTGTCGACTTGCCCCAAGATCAGTTACCCCCGGTAACATCTGCCGTGATTATCCCACGACAGTTGGCGCCTACCGTGGGGCCTGCGTCCAAAGGTGTTTACATCACGGGAGAAGCTCGGAAGGGCATGAAGAACCTCATCGTCGGAGAAATCTACGTCAACAGCAAAGGAGAGAAGATGGTAGACGATTCTGGCTGGGGGCCAGAGTCGGAGCACCTCGAATCCGGATCCGCGGTGTCAATTGGCCAAATCAGTATCTTCATCGGTATGGTACGTACGCTCAATTTAAAAGGACAATATCATGTGCATGTTACAGGGACTTCCAACAGGGACAAAAAGGTGTTAAAACAGACAGAGAATTCAGCTTCCTCGGCCACTCCGGGGTACTTGAGATGGGCAGAGCAAGAGGTAACATGGAGCAGAAGGGATCATCCGGAAGGAATAGAGCACCCCGGAACCCTGGCGTTAGTAGTCTCGCCACAAGTCAATGGTTATGAATTGAGAAAGGTATTGATGGACGGAGGAAGCAGCATCAACATCCTATATTGGGAAACCTTCTTGCGCATGAACCTCAAAGAATCTCAGCTACAGAAAAGTTCGACGGTTTTTCACGGAATCGTGCCGGGTCATTCGGCGCGCCCCGAAGGAAAAATTACATTGGAAGTAGCCTTCGGAGAGTCGGTAGATAACTATCGGGTAGAATGGCTCACGTTTGAGGTGGTCCGGTTGCACAGTCCTTACCACGCGTTGTTCGGAAGACCAGCTTATGCTAAATTCATGGCTAGGCCGTGCTATGTATATTTGTAGTTAAAAATCCCAGGCCCCAAGCAGACCATCACTATCCATGGAAACCGGGATGTAGCAGCAGAGTGTGAGGAGGGAGATTCGGTGATGGCCGAGCAAGCCTGCAGAAAGGAAGAACTTAAATATTACCGGTCTCAGGTGGATCCGGAAGATGGCACGGCATTGAGAAGACCAGATTCTGAGGACGAAAGAGTAAAATTTAAGGCGGCTCAAGACACCAAGAAAGTAGATTTTGTGGAAGGAGACCCCACCAAGCAGTTCACTATAGGGTCCAATTTGGGAGACGCGCAAGAAAAGGCCCTAGTGGAGTTCATACGCTCAAATGCGGATGTGTTCGCCTGGACACCCAGCGACATGCCGGGTATCCCCACCGAGTTGGCAGAGCACAGTTTGCATGTGGATCCCAGGGCCAGGCCTGTGAAGCAAGGTTTGAGAAAAATGAACGAGGAAAGGAGAAGAGCCATTGGTGAGGAAATCGCACGACTACTAACCGCAGGCTTTATCATGGAAGTATTTCACCCGGACTGGTTAGCGAATCCGGTTCTAGTGATGAAAAAGACAAATGAATGGAGGATGTGCATCGATTTCACGAGCCTCAACAAGCATTGCCCAAAGGATCCGTTCGCGCTGCCAAGGATAGACCAAATCATAGACGCGGTAGCCGGAAGCGATTTGCTATGTTTCTTGGACGCATATTCGGGGTACCACCAAATTAAACTCAAGAGGGAGGATTGGGAAAAAACGTCATTTATAACCCCTTTTGGGGCCTTCTGCTACAAAACCATGACGTTTGGATTGAAAAATGCGGGCGCAACTTACCAGCGGTGTATCCAGAAGTGCTTCGAGGATCAAATTGGGCGTAACGTGCACGCGTATGTGGATGATGTGGTTATTAAGACCCGGAAGGCAGAGACATTTATCGATGATTTAAAAGAAACATTTAAAAACTTGAGGAGGTATCAGATGAAGCTTAACCCAACGAAATGTGTATTCGGAGTTCCGGCCGGGAAGTTACTTGGCTTTATAGTCTCCGAGAGAGGAATTGAGGCCAACCCGGATAAAATCAAGGCCATTCAGAATTTGAAGAAACCGGAAAATTTGAAGCACGTTCAAAAGCTCACGGGCTGCGTGGCAGCCCTGAGCCGGTTCATATCCAGGCTTGGAGAAAAGGCAATACCCTTGTACCGGCTTTTGCGAAAGTCAGATAAGTTCGTATGGGATCAGGAGGCAGATGAGGCGTTTGAAGCACTAAAGAAGCAGTTATCTGAAGCGCCAGTACTAGCGGCGCCGGGTCCTAAAGAGCCTATGTTATTGTATGTGGCAGCCGGTCCCCGGGCCGTCAGCGCAGTAGTTGTCGTGGAACGCAAAGAAGATGGGAAAGGTTACCCGGTCCAGAGGCCGGTTTACTATGTCAGCGAGGTGTTATCGGAAGCGAAGCAGCGTTACCCGCATTGGCAAAAATTGGTGTTTGGGGTCTTTATGGCCAGCCGGAAGTTGAAGCCGTATTTCCAAGAACATCCCATAACAGTAGTTAGTTCAATACCAATGTCGGATATCATCAGAAACTCGGATGCAACGGGCAGAATAGCCAAATGGGCAATAGAGATGGGAGATTATCATATCAGCTACGAGCCCAGATCGGCAATCAAGTCCCAGGCCTTGGTTGATTTCGTTAACGACTGGACGCACACTGGAATGGTTACCGCAGTTCCAAGTTCCGAGTCATGGACAATGCACTTCGATGGATCAAAGCAGTACGAGGGGTCAGGAGCCGGAGTGGTGCTGACATCGCCAAAGGGGGATAAACTAAGTTACGTGCTGCAGATTCACTTTGATTGCTCAAACAACGTGGCCGAGTATGAGGCTCTGTTGCATGGCTTGAAGGTAGCCAAGGAGATGAACATTAGAAGGATACGATGCTTCGGAGATTCGGATCTCGTGGTGCAGCAGGTATCAGGAACCTGGGACAGAAAGGACGCCACTATGGCAGCGTACCGCAGGGAGGTTGATAGGGTTGCCGGGTGTTTTTCCGGGTATGAAGTGGAGCACATAGACAGAAGAAAAAACGAGGCGGCGGACGCACTCGCCAGACTCGGCTCGCGCAGGGAGCCGGTTCCACCTAATGTTTTCTTGGACGAGTTGTGGCGACCGTCAGTTAAATCCGAGTCTGAAGAAGAATTAGCAAATCGAGACCCGGACGTGGAGCTCGTAGCTACAATACGTGACGTCCCCGAGTGGACAGAACCATATCTGGCATACTTATCACGGGGCGATCTACCAGAACAGGAGGTACTAGCAAGACAAATCGTGAGGCGGGCAAAAGGATATGCTATTATCAATGGAGAGTTGTACAAGAGAAGTGCGGCAGGAGTCTTTTTGCGCTGTGTGACACCAGAAGAAGGCCGACAGATCCTTAAGGAGATCCATGAAGGTGATTGCGGGCATCATGCGTCCACAAGGTCCCTTGTGGCCAAGGCCTATCGACATGGGTTCTTCTGGCTCACAGCTCTAGCAGACGCGGAACGGATAGTAGCAAGGTGCGACGGATGTCAAAGGTACGCTCGCCAAACTCATGTGCCGGCTATGGAGTTACGGACCATCCCATTAACTTGGCCATTCGCTGTTTGGGGTATGGACATGGTTGGCCCCTTCCATATGTCACCTTGCAAGAAAACGCACCTTTTAGTGGCTGTTGATAAGTTTACCAAATGGGTGGAGGTTATGCCGGTCACCAATTGCGAAGCGGCCACAGCAGTCAAGTTCCTGAAAAGAATTATATACCGGTTCGGATACCCCCACAGCATAATTACCGACAATGGAACCAACATGTCCCTTGGAGAGATGGAAAAATTTTGTGGCAGCAATGGAATCAGGCTGGATGTAGCATCAGTGGCACATCCGCAAGCCAACGGGCAAGTGGAGAGGGCGAACCAAGAGCTACTTCGTGGATTGAAGCCAAGACTGAGGGTTCCTTGTATCAGGGCCGCTGGGGCATGGGTTGAAGAACTTCCTTCCGTGGTCTGGGATATTAACACTACACCTAACCGATCCACCCAGATGACACCTTTCTTCATGGTCTACGGCGCAGAAGCGGTATTACCGAGCGACATCATTCATGATTCACCAAGAGTGACAGCTTATGTGGAAGTAGAGAACGAGAAAACCCGGCAAGACGCCGTGGATATGTTAGAAGAACAAAGGGAACAAGCCTTGGAAAGATCAGCCATATATCAGCAGGACTTGCGAAGATATCATAGCCGGCGGGTGAAAAGCCGGGTCTTCCAGGAGGGGGACTTGGTCCTGCGCTTGGTTCAGACAAACGAGGGAAAGCACAAACTATCGCCACCATGGGAAGGACCTTTCATCGTAAGCCGGAGTCTGCATAATGGGTCATATTACTTGATAGATGCAAGAGAAGAATCGGCCACGATCAACGATACTGCTCGCACTACTGCACCTATGCAAGAGAGAGATAGACCATGGAACGTGGCTCAGCTGCGTCCGTACTATACTTAGCAGAAAACGATGTAACAGGCAGCAGGTTTCAGACGCACTCTTTTCCTATCCGGGGCACCCTTGGGGACTGGATGGGTTTTTAATGAGGCGGCTTGCTGACCTAATTTTCTCATATCAAATAAAAGGAGGTTATCAGGAAAAGAGGCAATTGTCATTTATACGGTGTACATATTTAGGTCTTGAGGGCTGGTTGCTCCTATAAGCACAGCTGCACACTCAAAAAAGACCCGGCCTTGATGCCAATGAGTTATAGGGGCCGTCACTTGAAAAAACGAGTGCGGCTACAATCCTATAACCGGACAAAGAAGTCCAAATTTCTCGGCTATTCTTACTTAAGCTCGATGTGACTCGCAACAAAGTGGCATGATTCGTTCGCTTACGATTAATGTCGGTCATGAGACCCAAACGGGACTTGCTTGGCCCCGTTTTCGTATTGATGTAACAACATGGTATCCACGCGGAAGCCGGCTTATAGTACAAGGTAGTTGAAAGGGTCATCTAAACCACAAGTTATGCAGAGTATAAGGCTAGTAGCCGGAAACTCAACAACTATCAAGCATAACTTCAAACGCCATAAGGAGCTGTCCTGAAGTCTCGGGCATTCAGCGACAGGCAATTCTTATCCCTTGAAAAGAAACAATTACGTGTCCCAGACGTGGAAACCCGGGCTGGGGGACTTGGGAGCTCTGAAGAAGAAACAGCGTAATCCAGCCGATAAAATTCCAACAAGCCGTGCATCCGGGTCTGGGGGGCTTAGGGATCCGGGTGAAAGCCCATTCCCCAGATGTCAACGAAACCCGGAGGTCGGGTCTCGCCAAGGAAAGCATATAAAAAAAAAGGGGAGGCAAAAGGTACAAGGTATCAAGAATAAAGTAAGTGGGTATCAAGAACAAGCGGGTGCAAAGGCACATTAATCAAAAGCCCAAAGGGGCGCAAAGTGCATCGGGAGTGTAAGCAAAAATATTACAAAAACCCTAAAGTATCAAAAGAGCACAGGCGCTCCGCTTAAAACAAGTGATAAAACTGTTTTGACGACGCTTTTCCAACTAACGCATATGGAATGACAGGCGATATTCATTACTTCAAGCTGCAGGATCCATCTTGGCCTTGCCCTTGTTGCCGCTGGTGGCGGCGACGCCACTCGGATTAGTAGCAGTTCCGGGTTGCGAAGCCGCAAGAGCAGAGTCGGCATCGGCCTTCTTGGCAGCTTCGTCCCTTATCTTGAGTGCCTCCTCCCTCCAGCGGGCAAGCATGTCAAACGGCTGGGGGCGGTTCGCCTTGACAACCTTGTCATTAGCATCATAAGCAGGGAGAATCTCATCAATCTCTAAGCTGTCAGCGATAACACTAGCCGGATGACGGACTTCTTTCTGAATAGCCTTGAAGTCCTTTGGCAAAAACTTGGACCCATCCAAGTTGAACTCTGGAAATCCGCCCATAAGTTTGGCCAGCTCTAGCTTGGGAGCGTAGGCTTTAGCCAAGGCGAGCCCCCGGGTTACCCCAAATCGGCAGGAGGACCGTTTCCAGTGCCAAATCCACTCGGGGATCGTGGAGCAGAATTCCAGTAACCTCTTCATGTTGTCTGGCTTGACATCCGGCAGTCGCAACTCATCAAGTATCCAGCTAACTCCGCCGCAAAGTTGGCGAAGAGTATTTTTGATGGTTTTTAGCTTAGCAGCGTCATCTTCTTCGGGGGCAGCATCACTTGGGCCTGCTAAGAGGTAAAAGAAGCAAAGATAATAAGTAAGCAAGCACAGTGGTTCATATCAAAGAAATCCGGGTCATAGAAAAGGTGAACTTTAAAAATCTTACCGGTCGCAGTGCGAAAAACGTCGGCAATTTGCACGGAAAGTGTTGTTAGTTTGTCCTTAGCCTTGTGAGCCCTCTTCTTGTACCTTTTCGTCATTTTTTGGCACCTGCGAGCTTCAGTCTCCGCAGCTTCACGAAGGGCCGTTTCTTTTTCAATACGCTTGGTGGACTTGGCCAGTTTCTTCTCCAACTGCGAAACATAGTCCTGTAAGGAAGCGTGAAGAGGGATTAGCCAGAAACATTATACAAAAGTTCCAAGCAAGTTACTTAGTAATTTACTCGGAACTTGGGGACTATGTGTGGAAACAATTGGTATTACTCGGGATTACCTCGTGCTTGGTTATTAAGGCGTCCAGTATGTTTTCTTCATCACCCTTCAAGGTATGGAGGGCATCTAGCATCTGCGCAAAGGTCATGTCTTCAGGGCGAAGTCGAGAAGGGCCGGAAGATTGGTCTTCCTGTTGAAGGGTTGCTCCGGGTCTGGGGGTCGAAACCCGGACTGTTTGAGTGTCCGGGTTAGGAGAACCCGACTTGGTCTCCAAAATGATATCTTCATCCACCTCCTCAGAGGGCTGGGGTGATGCAGTTTTTGGTGGAGGTGGATCCTTAAAAGGGTCTTCTTTGTTTCCGTCCTCGGCCTCGTCCTCAACCTCAATGTCCATGTTATTACTCGGCTTCTCCTCCCCTTGCCTTTCTGCTTCAGGAATATCCGGGTCACTCAGCGTAACTGTCGCGCTGAAAGGAGAAAAGGAGACATTGGTTAGTGGAATGTATGGAAAAAAGAAAGATAACAAAGTACGAGGGAATGTAAGCAAAAGTAGTTTACCCGGTGTTCACAGCATAGTCCGGGGGAAGCTCGCAGCTGGAGGCGGATGACGTTGGTAAAAGCACTGGTTGCGGTACGCGAAATTGCCCGGCGAGTGGATGACTAGGAGATGGATGACGTTGAGGAGATTGGGAAGGTTGAGCTGGAGGGGTGCTGGCTCGACGAGCGGGAGAGGTGGAGATACCCGGGTTAAGGGGATCATCCCCCGGAGAACTCCGGGTCACCCTACGTTTAGTCGGGAGAGGGTCCTTCAAGAAGGATGAATGTGATAATTGCACATTAAGTTCACGCATAGTGGCAAAGGAGTAAGGCGCACAAGACATGGAAGAGAAGGGAACCTTTTCAACTACCCCTCTGGCTTTCCTTTTGTTTCCAACTAGGGGTTCTTGGTCAGACTCAGTGGCTTCCGGGTCATTTTCTTCTTCCTCTTCTTCGTCCTCTGACCCTGAAAGCCGAATAAGTATCAGATGAGAAAGGATGGGTGGTAAGAAAGGTGACACAGATGAAAGACAGATGTAAAGGTCATGAAAGAATACCTTCGTCGTCATCAATGGACTCGTTTTCTTTTTCGGGGTCTTGGGAAGGAGGAGAGTTCTCGACCTTCCAGAAGGGATCGTCAGCCTGTGAATAGGTAAATACAGGTAGTGATTAGAGACTATAGCGGGTAAAAGTGCTGAAACAAGAAAAAGGGGGTCAGATCTTACTACTGGAGCGGGATTCTCCCGAGTAAACGGGGGTAACCCGGTAGCGTTCTTTATAACATCTAGCCTCTCCATCAGAAAACCCTTGATGGTCTTGTTGGTGTTGCCAGCAGGGAAGTTCTTGGTGGAGTAGCGGAGGGAGTCCGTGATGTGACCCGAGTACTCGTGTAGCAACTTCGAACGGATGGAGTTGGGTTGAACCCGGAAATCTATCCAAGTCTTTATTAGATTAAGCCCAAGGAGGCCATGGGCTGATAGGGCTGCTAGTTTGGCCAAAAGGGGCTGAATGGCTTCCCTATCAGGCTCGGGTGCGAAAGCGCTAAAAGACTCGGAGGGTTCAAGAAGGCTCTCCGAGTAACCCGGCAATTTCCTCTCACCATCTGGAGAAGTGTCATGGCAATAGAAGAAGGATAGTTGCCAGTTGTTGACGTGGGAATTCAAGTTAAGAGGTGGCATTAGTGAGTGCTTGCGGCGCTGGATGGATACCCCGCCACAGGTAAGAAGAGCTCCGTCATTGCTCTCGCGACATAGCTCGCATTGAAATAACTCAATAAAAAGATCCAGGCTTGGTGGGATGCATAAGTAAGATTCGGACAAGACTATGAAGTGGGTAATATTCAACATAGAGTTAGGCCCTATGTCGAACACCCGGAGGCCGTAGTGGCTTAGGATTTCCCGGAAGAAAGGGTGACCCGGAGGACGGAATCCCCGGGTCACGTGCTCGGTAAAACAGATTACCTCATTCCCGGCAGGAGTAGGACGGGTCTCATCGTCAGGAGCTCTCCAATGTATCTCCTTCTGAGAGGGAAGAATTCCTAATTCGGCCATTCCTTCCAGCTTGGCTTTCGTCGTTGAAGACCGACCCCAGTTGGCAGAAGTGGTTTGAGGGGTCTTGGTCGAAGCCGGGTGCCTTCCCTGTCTTTTCGGAGCCATGGAGTTAACCTGCAAGGGACAAGAGGTGTAGGGAGTAAAGATTCGGAATATCAGATTATCCGAGCTTGGGAATATCGAGGCAACGTGAAGGCTAAAATAATACCCGGATAATGTGCTACGATGTTAAGTGTGGAGGATTTTCCGGGTTATAGATGAGGTTGAGTAAATTTTTAATTACTTACGTATGGAGGTGGGTTGGGCGAACATGGATGGTTGCCCATACTTTTATTGCGAAGAAAATAGCTGGAAAAAGAAGGTTTCTCGGATGTTAACGGACAAGCGGAAAAAACAAGGTGGAACAGATCTAGGTCGAAAAGCTTGCGAGCAATCTTATATAAAGTTGGTGATTGAAAGAGGTGCGGGGATGAATTGCGACTGTGCGTCAGGTGCTTAAAGGGGCTGAGGGCTACCGAAGCGGCTTGATTTGACGATGCCGGAAAGGTAGTCTACGGGTTGATCCAGATCCGATCCAAGTCAAATTAAAAGGATTGCAAGGTTCAATTGGACGTTTGAGAGAGGCTTACCGAAGAGATTGATGCCTGAAATGAGGGAGATGCGAGGTGCGGCTTGAGTATTGTTCCCCCGCCCTCGATGAGAGAAACGAAGATGCGATGACAATGCGCGATGGCGGCGCGGGATGGCTCGAGGTCGAGTGCGGCCGGCGATGGTCTTATCTGTTGTAGTGTGCGTAAGCTCCGGCGGCGGAAGCTGCGAGGGAGCGAGGAAAAAGAGTATGACGAGGTGAGGTGAAAGGCTTAGGGTTGCCTTCGGTTGATATTTATAAGGAAGGTGGTGGGCACACCCCCGCGATTGAAAAGCCGGAAGTTACGGGACGGTAATTATCCGCGCGGATTTGGTGGTGCGCGCGCCCGGAATGGAGTAAGATGTTCCGTTGGCGGAGGAAGTGTAACCTACCCCGGGATATCTGGCACCGGTATCGTGAGTAGGATTTTGGCATTTTGGGGTTCAGATTTGGAAAGGCGTGTTAAGCATTCAGGGGGGAATTGAGTCATCATATGGCCGTCATGGAGCTGCGCCTAGCCATCTATCGAAGCAATTTAACTCGGTCCCCGTGAACTTGGGTGTTTCGTATCTTTTTCAGGGAATAGCGAGCGCTTCAAGGATGAATCCGTGAAACCCGCGCTATCCTGGGGACTACTGATGGGGGGATAGTAACCCGGTAGGCCCACTTCAAGATATAATCCGGCCCGAGGTGTGCTGAGTGATATCCGGTTTGGGGTAAAGAGATTACTGGAAGGCCCAAAGGCTTGTAAGATT
The DNA here is from genome assembly GCA_028641055.1 of Alopecurus myosuroides. Classification (NCBI taxonomy): domain Eukaryota; kingdom Viridiplantae; phylum Streptophyta; class Magnoliopsida; order Poales; family Poaceae; genus Alopecurus; species Alopecurus myosuroides. The sequence continues at coordinate 122,754,597 of CM054062.1, forward strand.
TGTAACCCAGATTGTGGGTTGCGGTAAGAGAAGTTAGGGATTGTATGTGGAGTTCGAGTAGGACTCAAGATGTGCCTTGGAGGGCAAGTTAGGGGTGTACGGGTGCTTTATAAACCGGCCCCTAGGTTTAGTTTGCCAGAGTTTTCAAGTCATAGTTGTAACACCTGTTATCGAGTATCCAGCCTAATTCATATTGAGATCCGGCGAGTTGTTTTCCGGTTCTTAGATTGCTTTCCGCCATGTCTTCTTTCGAGCTAAACCCTCTCCCGAATACCTGTGTCGACTTGCCCCAAGATCAGTTACCCCCGGTAACATCTGCCGTGATTATCCCACGACAGACGATGCGTCGCATATTGCTAATCTGTTTTTCAGGGACATAGTGAGATTACATGGAGTACCAAGGACTATTATTTCTGATCGTGATGTGAAGTTTATGAGCTACTTTTGGAAGACACTATGGGGGAAACTAGGAACAAAGCTGCTGTTTTCAACAACATTTCACCCCCAAACTGATGGACAAACAGAGGTGGTTATTCGTACATTATCAACATTATTGAGAACCATATCAAGAAAAATCTGAGGGAGTGGGAGGAGTGTTTGCCACATGTGGAATTCACATATAACAGAGTTATGCACTATACTACTCAGCTTTCCCGTTTGAGGTGGTCTATGGATTCAAACCCATTACACCACTTGATTTGCTACAACTTCCCATACAAGAAAGAATAAACATGGATGCATTAAAGAGAGTTGATTTGTAAAGAAGATACATGAGAAGACCAAGGATGCTATAGAGAAGGAAGGGAAGTATGTGGCTGAAAGAGTAAACAAGAAGAGAAAGGAGGTTCTATTCCAACCAGGAGACTTAGTATGGGTACACTTTCGTAGGGACCAGCACCTTGAAAGGAGACTTAGTATGGCTGAAAGAGTAACAATTTTTTCTCTTCTTGTTTACTCTTTCGAGGTGCTGGTCCCTACAAAGTACTTGCAAAGATCAATGACAATGCTTACAAGATAGACCTTCCAGTTGATGATTTTGGTGTGTGTAATTCATTCAATGATGCTGATTTGACACCATCATGGAGATTACCTTGATGCGTCGAGGTCGATGCCTTTTCAAGAGGGGGAGGATGATGCGGACATCCCTAGTACTTTGCCACTTAAACAAGATGAAGTGAGACTTGGACCTATGACGACCAAGCTATTACAACAACAGGTGAATTCACTCCTTATTGATTATGATGTTTGTGATAATGAGAATTTTATACTGCCTAAGTCTATGCATTTATGTATGATCAGGGTTATTGATAACACAAGCATGATGGTGGAAAACAACCAAGAGGAGCTAGAAAACAACATGGAGATGCTGGAAAACAAGACTACAAGTGGTGAAAACAAGAGTACCATGGTGAAAACAAACATACAAGGTGGTGAACAAGAGTACCATGGTGAAAACAATCATACAAGATGGTGAAAACAATAGTACAAGTGTGGAAAACAACTACTAGCTTGTTATTCCACACTAAGAGAGAGTGAAAACAAGAGCAGGGCACCCCATTGAATACCAATGCGCCACATAGAAGTCCTATTCCAAATAGGCATGGTTTGTATACCATATTTGGCCGAAGTCCTTAATGTGGGTCGGTTTGTATCCTTCCTAGTCCAAGTAGGAGTCCTAGTAGGGGTGGTTCTTGCGCAAGGGAGCCCTTGTGGCCGCACCTCCACCTATTAATATTCCCCTCCTGCGAGTTGTGGAGACAGAAGAAGATTAAACCAAAAACCACTAGCCTCTAGATTGTATTGCTACTAAGTATTCATCTTGAAGTATACCTGCAAAGTTGCATGATATCTTGTTATTCCATTGGGAATAGGGGGATACAGGACCACTCGTGATCTTTGAGTGTGTGTGCAAGAGTGTGTAGTTGAGAATATCGAAAGGGGTTGATTGTTGTTGCATTGGCAACAGGGGTCATCCAAGTGAGAGGTCTCAGTGTAGCACTAATTATCAAAAAATCCAGAAAATATCCACAAAAAGAGAGAGATCTCATTGAGAAGATAGGGCCACCCCATATCATCAACGGTATCTTCATATGGACCAATATTGAAGGAGACATTTACAATGTATTGGATCTTCAAAGTACCGAAGTCACTTAGCCATTGCACATGATAAGGATGGGGTTGCTTCTTTTATTACTAGTTGAGTTTGTCACAAAGATCTTTTCTAGCAAGTTTATGGCAACTTCCTCCGTCAATAATACTTCTCTGGACTTTCCATTGATACCAGCTCGTGTTTGCAATAGGTTGCATGGTTCATCTTGGTCTTATTTTTTGTGATATTGCGAGCACTCTTGTAACCACTAAGGATGGACTCCTATCCACATCACAATAGATGTTTTCTTCATTGTTCTATTCATCATCCAAATGATTGATAGAAATTTGGTGAAATTCACAGTATGCGCATTCACCATCCTGATTGACTATCATCACTTTGTTGTTAGAGAACTCAAATGATTTCTGTATTGCCACCACACTTGAAACATGTTATTATGCTTGACTTGAATTGAGTACTTGTGTTGGTGGTTGGAGCCATTTATTTCTTGAATGGTTGATGAGCCTTATTTGTTGCATTTGGATCTCTTTGAGGGCCTATGGAGCCTCTTGGTATAGATTCGTGTGCCATTGGGGGCGTCGAGGAATAGATCTTATTGGATAAGAAGGCCTTTTGCTTTTCATACTTGAAGTCTTCCAATATTTGGCGCTCAGCCTTTATTCCTTGATGAACAAGGCCAACAAGAGTATCGTTTGGTTGGAACTCAATAATTTTGTTGATGGGATGATCGAGACCATTGAGGAACCATGCTATTTTGTATTCTTGATACTCAATCACATGTTCCCTCATCATGGATATTTCCATTCCCTTATAGTACTCTTCAACCGTTCACATTCCTTACTTGAATTCTTGTAGCTTCTTGAAGAGGTCGTGCTTGTAGTGAGGAGGTACAAATCGTTTATGCATGAATTCTTTCATCGCATTCCACGTGTTTATTGGGCGCATACGGCCCTCAATCCTTTGCACTTGCATTTGATCCAAACATAAGAGGGCACAATCTTCAAAATATAGGGAGGTCGTGGCAACCATCTTTTCATCACTATAGTTGTGCTCGGAATATCTTTTAAAACTTGAGAGGCCACGAAATAAATTCTTGTGGGTCACTTGTGCCAAATAACTTGATAACATTGTAGAGAATGGATCTCATGTTATCATCGTCATTTCGTTGACATTGTAGATCATCATAATATCTAGGTTGTTCTTAATCATGTGGAGGTTCAACTCGATGATTTTGTTAATGATGATGAAGTCCAGCTTCACGATGTTCACTATCTTCACGTTCATGGTGGTGATGTGCATTTGCTTCAGATTGATTATCTTGTTGAGGATGGTGTCGACGATGTTGCCTTGGAGGTCTTCTATGTGGGCGAGCACCTTCCACAAAGTAAAGTTCACCATAGCCATCATCATATTTTTGCAAAGGTTGTGAAAGTCGACGAAGATCATGGTGTCGATGAGTAGGTAGAGGTGGGTCATCAGGTCCTTGGTGTTGTTGATAGGGCTTCGAGCCTCTACCATGATCGACGAAGGGGGAGAGAGGGTGATCCGGTGATCAAGAGCTACAACCAACTAGGAAAGGTAAATTGCAAGGATGAAAAATAACTAAAATTAGGGTTTGTATTATGCGTGCCTCCCAACCTCCCACTCCCACTCTTTTATATCGAAAGAGTAGGATCACGCAATGTTACCATTTTGCCCCTTGTCTCACTTATTACAACCCAAGGTTCGGAATAAAAGAGTTTACAAGGCTAGATAAAATAGGTATCTAGAAGGAAATAGCTAAATGAAGGATAAATGGCATAAGGATCCTGACAATGCTCCCTCCTTGAGACAATACATCGGGTATTGAAGTTGGGGAAGGTGTGCTTGACGAAGTCTTCAGATTCCCAGGTTGCCTCTTCAGGATCCATGTTTTCCCACTGAATCTTGAGCTGCTTCTTTCCGTCGGCATCTTCACGAGTGTCTAGCACTGCACATGGATCGAACTTGACCTAACCATCAGATGTAACCAGCGGAAGAGTATGGTGTGGAATAGCTTTGGGTCCTAGGTGCTTCTTAACTTGGCTAACATGGAAAACGTCATGAAGTTTGGAATCATCAGGTAGCTGCAATTTGTAGGCCAGTTTGCCAATAGCCTGGAGTACTTTGAATGGCCCGTACCACCTGGGTGATAACTTGCGGGGAGCTCCAGTACCCAAAGCATGAGCTCAGTGATGTTGCATCTTTAGATATAACATATCTCCAACCAGGAATGAGCGAGGAGTTCGTTTCTTATCAGCATACTTCTTCATAGTCGCTTGAGCCTTTTCAAGTTGATGTTTCAGGATTGTTGTCATCGAGTCCTTTTGTTCCAGGATCTCTTGGGCATCTGGAGACAAGTTGATGCCATGAGGTAAGGCTGAGAGGAGAGGCGGTTTGTACTCATACAAAGCTTCAAATGGGGTCATTTTAATTGATGTATGATAGGAGCTGCTACCACCACTCGGCTGAAGGGAGCCAGTCACTCCATTTCCTGGGTTCCGAGGAAGCCATTGTCAGGACCTTGGGATCCCGACATGCCGCAGAAGGAGGAGGAGGGTAGGAGCTCGGGGCTCAGATCTAAACTAGGGACAATTTGATAAATGCAGGAAAGGAAATAACAAAAATAGAAGTTTTGGTATTGCTTGATCCACCCATCCACCCCACCTGCCCTTTATATCCAAAGGCAGGCTCAAGCAGTTTTACACATTGGTCCAGTAATTTATTGCAATTGAAGGAAAGGTAGATAGTTGCTCCCTAGCCATCTCATCAACACTAGTAAGACAAAGGGTTTAGTTCAGGATCCTGATAATGCCCCCTACTTAACCAAGACGTCACGGCTTGAATTCTGGGAATGCTTGCTTCATGAATTGTTCGGCCTCCCAAGTTGCTTCCTCTGGTGACATCGTGTCCCACTGCACCAACCATTGTTTGTCCAGTTGATCCGCCCCACCGGTCCTGCACATGTACTCACGTTGTTCAAGAACGGCGATGGGAAATGTTTTCAGTTTACCTGATGGCGATACTGCTGGCAGCAAGGGGTTGGGCACTGCATTGGGCCCCAAGTGTCTCTTGAGCTGGTTCACGTGAAAAACGTCGTGCAAGAGGGTGCCTTCAGGTAATTGCAGTCGATAAGCTCGATTTCCCACTAGCTGAAGCACACGGAAAGGGCCATACCACTTGCCAGTTAGCTTCAAGGCAGTATTCCTTCCCAGCGATGCTTCCCTGTGTGGCGACATTTTCAAATACACCAGATCCCCTGGGAGGAAGGATCTAGGAGTTCTGTTAGCATCGGCAAATTTCTTCATTTTGCTTTGCGCTTTCTCCAAATTGTGTTGCAGTATCTCGATCATCCTTCCTTGATCAGCTACAGTAGCGGGGAATTCAACTGAGGAATCAGCAGGAAGGGCACCAGCAGTGAGGAGTGGTGGAATATACTCGTACAACGCTTGGAATGGCGACATTTTGATTGCTGTGTGGAAACTAGTGTTGTACCAGAGTTTAGCAGTTGGAATCCAATCAGCCCATTTCTTTGGTTCAACAAATGCCATGCAGCGCAGATATTGTTCTAAGCATTGGTTAACGTGTGAAAATGGCCTGCCACAACTTGCTTGTGAAAATTCGATCACGGTCGCTCACGATAACTGAAGGAGGCCCATGCAATCTGATGATGTTATCAATGAACAAATCGGCAACTTTCTGAACCGTATAAGGGTGGGATAGCAGCAGGAAGTGAGCATACTTCGTTAACCTGTCAACAACCACCAAGATCACATCCTTACCTCGAGATTTAGGAAGGCCTTCAATGAAATCTAAACTTATTTCTGCCCATTTCATGTGAGGAATAGACAGAGGCTCGAGCAGTCCAGGGTACTTAACTTTTTCAGTTTTGGATACCTGACAGACAGGGCATTCAGATATCAGTGCAGTGATGTACTGTTTCATTTTAGGCCAATAGAAGAGCTGCTGGGTCCTATTGAGTGTGACCCTGACGCCTGAGTGGCCCCCAAATGCAGATGAGTGAAAGGAGGAGAATATTTTGTCTCTGAGCTGTGTGTTGGTCCCAATATAAATTCTTCCCTTATATCTCAACAAGCCAGATTGCAGTGTATAGTTGGTGTTATCTGCAGTAGAGATTGCTAGCTCTTGGAGCAGGGCAGTACATGTTGGGTCATTGATGTAAGAGTTAGCCACTTCTTCTGTCCAAGTTGGCACAGCAAGAGTTATTGATTGGCAAGAAGTTTCTGTAGCAGAATCAACTGGCTGATATTTTCTAGACAAGGCATCAGCCACTTTGTTGTCCAGTCCTCTCTTGTACTCAATTGTGAAATTGAATTCCAGCAGCTTAAGCATTAGCTTATGCTGAATTCCTTCCAGCAAGTTTTGACTGCAGATGTACTTCAAACTGCTTTGGTCAGTTTTGATGATTAATGTGTTCCCCAAGAAGTAGTGTCGCCACTTTTTAAGGGCTGCTAAGATGGCCATTGCCTCTTTTTCATAGATGGACTGGGCACTGTTTTTAGGGCCCAAGCACTTGCTGAAATAAGCCAATGGCTTCCCCTCTTGCATGAGAACTGCTCCCAGGCCTGTGGCTGAGGCATCTGTCTCTAAGATGAATGGTTTCGAGAAATCAGGCATTGAGAGTAGTGGTGGTTTTGTCATGATCTCTTTGATCTTCTCAAATGCCATCTGTTGACTAGGACCCCATTGAAAGGCATCTTTCTTGAGTACTTGATGCAAAGGTTGACAGATCAAGGCATAGTGACGAATGAATCTCCTATAGTAGCCTGTCAGGCCCAAGAATCTTCTCAGCTGTTTAACAGTCTCGGGAGCAGACCACTTAATAATATCTGAAATTTTTGATGGGTCAGTTTGCACGCCTGCAGCAGATATAATGTGCCCTAGGTATTCCACCTGTGGTTGCCCAAATGTGCATTTAGACTTTTTTGCTTTGAGCTGATGTTCAGAGAGTTTGAGTAATACACTTTGCAGGTGTTTCTTGTGTTCAGACAGAGATGGGCTGTAGACTAAGATATCATCGAAGAAAACCAACACAAATTTCCTTAGGAAGCTTGCAAATATGGAGTTCATCAAGGTTTGGAATGTGGCTGGTGCATTGCAGAGGCCAAAGGGCATGACCAGAAACTCATAGTGGCCCAGGTGGGTGGAGAATCATGTTTTATGCACATCTGCTGGGTCCATTCTGATTTGGTGATAGCCAGACCTCAAATCTAACTTGGAAAATATGCTAGCCCCATGTAACTCATCCAGTAAGTCCTCAATTACTGGAATTGGAAACTTGTTCTTGACAGTCATGTCATTTAAGCCTCGAAAGTCAACACAGAGTCGCCAAGATTTTTCTTTTTTCCTTACTAGCAGGGCAGGGGAAGAATAAGGGCTTTTGCTTGGTTGAATTTCCTGATTGGCTAGCATCTGTTTGATTAGTGCCTCAACATAATTCTTCTGGCTATGAGACATACGATATGGTCGCAAATTAGGGTTTTTTGCTCCTGGGAGGAGAGGGATTTGGTGGTCACAAGCCCTATGAGGAGGTAAACCTTGGGGTTCCTCAAACAGTTCCTGAAACTGGTCTAGCAGGTGGCCAATCTCTTCAGGTATAGGAACTTGGTCAGTCCCATCTTCCTGGTGTAGTGTATCCCCTGGATTCAACAGAATGTATCCCTCAGCCCCTCTTCCAACAATTTGCTGCATTCATCTGATGATATTATAAGCTTCTCTCTTGGAATGAGGTGATCCTGGAATGTGGCCGTGATCCCTTCATTGCTCAGTGTTAATGTTCGTTTGATGAAATCAAACGTTACAGGATTGTATTTTCGAAACCAATTGACACCCAAGATTATATCAGATCCCTGCAATTCTAGCACTCTAAAGTCTGCAGTGAACTTCTGCCCCTGTATGGTGAAAGAATGGTTCAATAAGACTGCTTGTGATATGAGTATCCCTCCTCCAGCCACTTTAACTTTCCTAGGTGGCGCAGCTGTCAATGGGAGGTGGTGTTTGATGGCAAAAGCATGATCGATGAACGTATTAGTACTGCCAGTATCTGCTAAAGCAATTGCTGATACTTTATTGAAGCTCAACGCCAGGGAAATAGTAGAATCACTTGGATAGCCATGATATGCTGCGGCAGTGATGCTCATGCACTGGGCTCTCTATCCCTGTTCTTCTTGAGGAGGGGGCGCTAGTGGTTGAGGCTGCATCTCATCTCCTTGCTCTTCCATCTGCTCAGCCATTTCCATCTCCTCTTCCAAGTTGCCCTGCATCTGAATCATATTTAGGGCCCGGTTCATCGTTTGGCACCTGTGACCCAATGTCCAATTTTCAGGACAGTACCAACATTTGCGAGGTTCACGGGGTCGGTCTCCAGGAACCCTTGCTCTGTTTTCTCTGTTAGGAAATTGTCTTTGTACTGGGGCAGCAGCTGGTCGAAGTGGGGGAACGTTTGGTTGCACACGCCTGGTGCTCGACAGATAAGCCTTCTCATACTGACGCGCGTACCAATAAGCAGCCATTAGTGACACAGGTTGCTGGCATTGAACTGTGTGCTTCAGGTTTTCCTTAAGGCCACTGACAAATCTTTCGATGAAGAAGTCCTGTGGTAGGTAAGTTCGTTCCCTTTTCATCTGTGTCATCCATGTTTCATATTGATCAATGTAACTGTTAACTGATGTAACCTGCTTCAGCATCTGAAGTTGGTCCATGGTGTCATTAGCAACCGTATCAGGAAACCGTTCGAGTAAAATCTTGCAAAGGTCCGGCCAGCTAATTGTTTTGAGGTTCAGTCCAGCACTGCTCAGCCATGTTTTGGCTTGTCCGCGGATATGCGCAATATCCCACTTCACCTTTTGTTCTTCTGCAATCCCTACTAGCGAAAATATGTCCTCACACTCTAACATCCACGACCTGGGAGCATCACCAGTAAATGTGGGTAACTCGACGTGCGGTGATCGAAGATTTGGTTCCTGGTGATGTGAGGGCATAGGTGCTTCTGGAATTGGAACACACAGCTGCCTGTGTTGCGCCTGATGTGATTGTTGTGGGACGGTAGTCGCAATCAAAAACTGATGATGATCTTGAGGGGGTTGAGTAGTGTGCATTTGGGATTGCGAATTGGAAGAATGTAAGGGGGGTGGATAATAATAAGGGTGTGGAGCGGATGAGTAGGGTTGTGGATAGCAAGGAGTGAGTTGTTGTTGCGGAAGGTGTGAGAAAACTGGAAGTGGTGATGACAGATTTGGGTTTCCATGGGTTTGATAGTAGTGTGGCTGGGAATTTGGCGTAGTAATTTGGGAGTAATAGATGGGTGTTTGTGGACAAGCTGTGGCGACAATTGGCGTGGTGTGTGTGTATACTGGCAGTGTTGTGGAATTAGCACAAACACCTTGCATTGGGTAGTGACTGTGGGTGGCAGAGACATAAGGGAAGCTATTTGTGACGAACGGAGCTGTATTTGGGTGGATCGACAGGCCGGGAAAATTTGCACCGATACCTTGCGAGGGAATTGGGTGAGGTAGTTGGGCGGGGCTCAGGTTCCTGAGTTGTGGAGGGAATGGCGGCATTTGTTTTGGAATCGGCGTGATAGATGGTGTCGGTAACTCGACGATCGGGGACAGGGAGTGGGTGGGAAGTGGTGGGGGAGTGGTAAATTGCGCAGCTTTGGTGTTGGGGGTTGCTAGGGATGTGCTCGGCGGTGGTTCTGGTGAGGAACGAGAAGTCTCCGACGAGAGTCTTGCCATGAAGGCAGTGATTTTGGACATCTCACCTTGGAGTGCGTGGATGGCGTCAACCGATTCAGATTGATGACGGTCGAGGAGGCGGCCGATGCGTAGAACTTCCCGCGGCAAGTGATTCTTGATGAGTTCCTCCGCCAGCAGATCTTCTTCATCAGAAGCAGTCTCGATGGCGACCGAATTTCCAGCCTCTTGATCTTCAACATGGTTCTTGCCTGCCTCACTAGCTCACGGGAGGAGGAGCGAGATCGGCGTCCTGGAGCCATTACTGGATACAGAGCTCGTCGGGGAGGGATTTTACTACCGAAGATCGAAGCGATCTTGGCAACCTCTGGAAGAAGAGCACGGGAGCGAGCGAGGTGATAGGTTTGGGAAGGGAGGGAGGGAGCTCAGGCACGTTTCCCTGGCTCTGATACCACCGTGTCAGGACCTTGGGATCCCGACATGCCGCAGAAGGAGGAGGAGGGTAGGATCTCGGGGCTCAGATCTAAACTAGGGACAATTTGATAAATGCAGGAAAGGAAATAACAAAAATAGAAGTTTTGGTATTGCTTGATCCACCCATCCACCCCACCTGCCCTTTATATCCAAAGGCAGGCTCAAGCAGTTTTACACATTGGTCCAGTAATTTATTACAATTGAAGGAAAGGTAGATAGTTGCTCCCTAGCCATCTCATCAACACTAGTAAGACAAAGGGTTTAGTTCAGGATCCTGACAGCCATGCACCTTAAGAATTGCTCCAAGAACTGATTAAGCCTTTCTGTTTGTCCATCAGATTCAGGATGGTAGGTTGTGGTGAAGTGGAGAGAAATATTAAGAGCCTTGAAGATCTCCCTCCAGAGTTTGCTCGTAAAGATCATGTCCCTGTCAGTTGTGATGACTGTAGGTGGCCCATGCAGTTTGAAAATTGTCCCCATGAATATATCAGCTACCTTTTGAACGGTGTAAGGGTGTGACATAGCAATGAAGTGCCCTTATTTTGTCAGTCTATCGATGATCACCAATATCACATCTTTGCCTCTTGACTTGGGGAGTCCTTCAATGAAGTCCATACTGATTTCTGCCCATTTGCTTGTTGGTATTGGAAGAGGGTCAAGGAGTCCAGGATAAGGAACATGTTCACTTTTGGATACTTGACAGACTGGACATTCAGCCACTTGTTTGGTAATGAGTTTCTTCATGTTAGGCCAGTAAAAGATTTGCTTGATTCTGTATAGTGTCGCTCGAATGCCTGAGTGACCACCCAATATGGAAGAGTGCAAGGTTTGGAATATTTTCTCTCGCATGTCAGTAGATGATCCAATGTACAGTCTCCTTTTATATCTTAACAAGCCAGATTGCAATGTAAAATTTTGCTGACTGTGAGGTGCTATTGTCAGCTCTTGCAGGAGTTTGGTGCATGCATTATCGTTAACATAAGACTCTAATATTTTTGAAGTCCAAGTCGGGATTGCAACAGACAGAGCATTACAATTATCTGGCTCGTTATCTTCAAATTGGCATGATAGTGCATCAGCAACCTTGTTCTCTGCGCCTTTCTTGTATTCAATCACATAATCGAATTCCAACAGCTTTAACATGAGTTTATGTTGTATCCCTTCGAGCAGTCGCTGGCTTGCCAAAAACATGAGGCTATACTGTTCTGTTTTAATGATTAACCTGTTCCCCAGGAAATAATGTCTCCATTTCTTGAGAGCCTCTAAGATTGCCATAGCTTCTTTTTGGTATATCAATTTGGTGTTGTTTTGTATCCCAGGCACTTGCTATAGAAAGCTAGAGGTTTTGACTTCTGCATGAGCACTGCTCCTAGTCCAGTTGTGCAAGCGTCAGTTTCAAGGGTAAATGGCAAAGAGATGTCCGGCAGAGCCAGCAAGGGGGGATTGGACATAGTTGTCTTCAGCTGATCAAATGCTTGTTGTTGTTCTTTTCCCCAATGGAAGGAATATTTCTTGAGAACCGCGTAGAGGGGTTGACAAATGGTGGCATAATGCTTGATGAATTTCCTGTAGTAACCAGTTAAGCCAAGGAATCCTCTGAGCTTCTTAATGTTCACTGGTTTCTTCCATTTCAGGATATCAACAATTTTAGATGGGTCTGTCTTGACACCTTCACTGTTGATGATGTGACCCAAGTACTCAACTTGTGGCTGGGCAAAAGAGCACTTTGTTAATTTTGCTTGTAGGCAGTTGTCCCTGAATGTTTGCATCACCTGGTGCAGGTGAGAGAGATGTTCAGGTACGGACTTGTTGTAAACCAGTATGTCGTCGAAGAAGACCAATACGAATTTCCTCAAGAACTTGGCAAACACGTTATTCATTAACTTCTGAAAGGTGGCCGGAGCATTATAGAGGCCAAAAGCCATGACGGTGTATTCATAGTGCCCCAGGTGGGTCGAGAATGCGGTTTTAGGGATATCTGCTTCACTCATCCTAAATTGGTGATACCCAGATCGTAGATCAAATTTGGAGTATATGGTAGCTCCATGTAATTCATCCAAGAGATCTTCGATCACTCGAATAGGGAACTTATTCTTGACAGTGATTTCATTAAATCCTCTGTAATCAACACACAACCTCCATGACTTGTCTTTTTTCCTGACTAGGATTGTGGGAGAAGAGAATGGACTGGAGCTTGGCCTGATCTCAGCAGTTTGCAATAGTTGGGCCACTAGTGTTTCCACTTAATCTTTCTGAGCATGTGACATCCGGTATGGTCTGATGTTTGGTATTTTAGCACCCGGGAGAAATGAAATTTGGTGATCGCAGTTTCTTTTAGGAGGGAGGCATTTTTGGGGGTTTAAAGATATCCTGGAATTGATGTATCAAGTTGGTGACCTTCTCGGGCAGGCTTTTGGAAGTAGCCTTAGTAACTTCAGGGGAAATGGTGTTATCTGGCAACAGGAGATACCCTGTGGCTCCTTGTTCTATCATTTTGTTGCATTGAGCAGATGAAATGAGCAAGCTATGCTTGGGCAACAAATGATCATGCATCTTCTGAAGTGTACCATCAATTTCCAGTGTGATGTGTCTGTCGACAAAGTCGAATGTTACTGGATTATATTGTTTGAACTAGTTCACACCAAGGATGATATCTGACCCATCAAGGTCTAGTATCCTGAAATCAGGTGAGAACTTGTGGCCCTGAATTCTGAATTTGCAGTTAGTGGCCATATATTGTGAGACCAAGGTTCCTCCACCCGCAACCTTTACAGTTCTCCTGTCCACTTGATGCAGTGGTATGTTGTGCTTTGCTGCAAAGGCACTATCCATAAAGGTATTGGTGCTCCCAGTATCTGCGAGGGCCAAAGCATGGGCTTGGTTGAATTGTAGCAACAAGGAAAGAGTGCCTTCTGCTGGGCATCCATGATAAGGAGCCGAAGAAATGCTCATGAGTTTCTCTTTTTGTTTCTCTGGTGGGGGTGGTTGTTGCTCAGGGATAGTCTGTTCAGTGTATTCCTCGCTATCCAATAACTGGTGTTGTGTGATCGTGTCTTCGGCGTCACTTTCTTCCTCCACGTGACCCTGCATCTGAATTGCATTCAGTGCTTTTTGCATTGGCTTGCACTTGTGGCCAATTGTCCAGTTCTCAGGGAAATACCAACATTTTATTGGCTCTCGAGGTTTGTCATTTGGGGCTCTAGGCCGAGAGTCTCTGTTGGATATCTGCCTTTGTGTAGGAGTGGAATAATTCCTGCTTGACGTTTGCGTGATCAAAGGTTTCTTTGTACTCGAAAGGTAGGCTTTTTCATATTGTCTCGCATACCAATAAGCTGACAGTAACGTGGAAGGTTTCTGACCCTGCACTGTATGCTTGATAGTTTCTTTGAGTCCACTGATAAACCTCTCGACGAAGAAATCTTGGGGTAAGTAGGGTTTTTCTCTTTTCATCTGCATCATCCATTCCTCATAAGCATCAATGTATGAATTAACTGACGCTGTCTGCTTGAGTTGCTGCAGCAGGTCCATCGAATCAGAGCTTGTATTGTCTGGAAATCTTTCTGTGATGGTGTCACTCAACTGTCGCCATGAAAGGTTCTGGAGATTCATACTATTGAGCCAAGTCTTGTCCTGTCCTCTGATATGAGCAAGTCCCCACCTAACTCTGCTTTCTTCAGGGGTATTCACCAGACGGAAGATGTCTTCGCATTCCAGAAGCCATGATTGGGGGGCGTTGCGAGTGAAGATAGGTAGCTCGACATGCGGAGCGCGCAAAGATGGATCAGCTGCTGTTTGCATCTGGGGTGCGAATCGCGGCGTAGTTGGGGCATGATCATTAGGAGGTGGTGTCGTGTGGTTGGGTGGGAGTGGGGGTGGGTAGTAATATGGGTTGTGTTGAGCAAATGGCGGGGGAAAATATGGAAAGAATGGATTTTGGGGAGGGTAGAAGGAGAACGGTGGTTGTTGTGGGTTGTAGATGGCATTATCGGATGAATTTGGTGTTTGGTAGTACTAGGGTTGGTTCTATGGAGTGATGCATTGGGAGTATAGGGGAATCGGCTGTGATTCGCTTGCTGTCGTGACGATGGTGTTGGTGTTTGTAAAGATTGGTGTGGGGGGGCGTTTTGACGAACACCTTGTGTGCTGGGTCGGTATGTGGGTAGGGGTAGTTGATCGGGGGTGAGGTTTCCGAGCTGGCGTGGTGGAGGTGGGGTAGAAGATGTCAGCTTGGAAGGTGGAGTTGGCATTGAGGCCGTATTGCTGGCGGGTGGTGCTCGGAGTGGGTAGTTCGGTGATCGGGGACAGTGGCATGGAGGATGGCGGAGGGGGCGTGGAAAAGCCGTTACCTTTTGTTGTCGCCGGAGCTTGCTGAGCGCGGACCTTGTCAGCAACAAGAGATTAGAGCATATCTTTGAGCTCCCGCATCTCCTCCTGCATAGTGTTGAAGGCGGCGTTTTGAATCCGCCCGGTGGAGGTCAAAGCGCCGGCTGATTCTGAGGATCTCGCGCGGGACGTGATCTCTGATGGCCTCTTGGGCTAATACGTCATCTTCGTCAGAAGCGTCCTCGACAACGACATCGGTCCGCTCCTCGGTGGCTTGTTCACCCGCAGCCACTCAGTCAGCCTGTTCGCGCGAGGAAGAGCGAGAGCGACAAGGAGGGGCCATGGGGAAAGGCGTGGAGGGATTTTACCACCAAGATCGGAGCGATCCTGGCAACCTAGAGCGGGGGCGGGGGAAAAAGGGTGTTGTTTTTGGGAGGCGACGGAGAAGGCGATTTTGTCAGAGGACAAGAGTACGGTGGTAGGCGGGGGATGGTGGTAGGTTTTGGAGTTGGGAAGGGGAAGATCAGGATCAAGATCGGTGCTCTGATACCACGTTGATAGGGCTTCGAGCCTCTACCATGATCGACGAAGGGGGAGAAAGGGTGATCCGGTGATCAAGATCTACAACCAACTAGGAAAGGTAAATTGGTGTCGTCTGAGGGTTTAAGACCGATGAGCTCATCAAGAAAGCCTTGTTTTAGTGAGTGCGTCGTGGGAGCGTAGACAATTTTTATTAAGATGGGTTTTAGAGTGGTGAAGGTGGTCAGAGTTAGGGAGAGGGTGAAATCGCCCGCACTTTCAGACAAAGCAGTGAAGATTTTAGGAGAGAAGGCCGTGAATAACCCTCCTGCCGATCCAATGGCCGGGAGAGCCGCGAAGCTGTTGCAATTTTTTGGGAGAAAGGAGTTTGCCTTGGTTTGATTACACTCATTTAGCTTCGTTTCTTGGATGAGCATGATATGGGGTTTAAGGTCAAGAATTTCAGCTTGAACCTCGCCGCATTTGTTGTGATCACCGAGGCCACGTAGGTTCCACGATGCAATGTCAAAGACGAGCTTATTCATTGGCACGTTTGGTGCACCTAGGCAGCAGCACGGTAGAGGAAAATAGGAAAGTAGGCTCCAACATTTTCATAAACTTCAAACCGATTACAGGGGGACAGACGTTGAACGCACTAAGAAAACACGCAGAGACATAAAACAGGAGGACAACGACCACGGGAGGGCGCCGTTGGAGCGTAGCGCAGACTCGACTGTTGCAGGCAAACATGGTGGCCTTGAGCGCTGCGGATTGAGGGGTGGGAATAGGACGCGGTCATGGAGAGGAAGGCGGCACCACATCGTCGGAGATGGGCTTGGCGTCCTCCTCGTCCGCACCACATGCCAGCGCGACCGCCACCAGAGCGTGGATGTCGTCAGTTGCTTACCAGGCCAGTCTCGGAGAACACAGCCGCGAGGTCCTCCGAGATGGTGGCCATGTCGAGGTCGCCAGACCTCTTGTTGATGGCCTGGGAAAGCATGTCAACGTAGTTATCCTCCGCCCGAGCAGCGATGCGGTGACTGCGCCGCAGTTTTTGCATGCTGTCTTTGGCGCATTTGATGCGGACCCGGTGCTTCCGCGCCTCATTCTCATGGGCCAACGAGGCGTTCGACGATGATCCCACGTGGAAGGAGGAGCTGGCAAGACCGCGGATGGAGTCCACCAGCTTGGCCGTGTCCACCACGACCACATCCGCCGCAACAGCAGCCGTGTCATGCGCAACCGCGGTGAGCGTGGCGATGTCGCGCAGAGCGTCCGTCGGCGCCTCCTGAAAGACATCATTCGCGGGAGTGGGCGTCGGCAGCGGCGCATCCATGTGGTCCTGTGTCTGTGGTGCAACATGGGCGAACGGCTCGGTGTGAGTCGTAGACGAAGGTTGGGGAGGCGATGGTGGGGGCGGGTCGGTAGGGGTTTGGAACGGTACCCCGATCCCGATCATCCAAGACTGCACGATGTGGAGGTTGATGACCACCGTATCATTGCTGGGCATGTCGAGGATGAGGGAGGGCGGGACGGCAGTGTGTCCCTCGATCTGAATGAAGCCCCGCACGGAGGAGCGGTCAGAACTTTCGAAGCATGAGCAGTCGACGCAGCATAGGCGTCCCGCGTGGTTGAACACGTAGGACACGCCAACCTCGTGCCAGAGCTCGAGCGGAAAGTTGTGAGCCACCAGCTCGACCATGCGCCCGTACGTGGTGGTGGACCTGTACTCCATGTCCTCCGGATTGAGGATGGTGATCCGTATGCCCATGAAGCTCAGAGGCGACATGGCGAGCACGTAGTCCCTGCCCTCGTTGTCGTCGAAGATCATGAGGGCAAATCCATACGTGGACGCGCCGAACGTGAAGACGGCGTTGGAGGTGGCAGCTTCCCCCGCCCTCCTGATGATGTCAAAAGGCGTCGGGATTGCTGGGTCGAGGACAGAAAAGAGGAAGCGTCCCGTGTCAACGACAAGCACGTCGGGCATGAAAACGTCGAGCGGGCCCTCCAAGCCTAGCCGCCGCGTCAGCCGAACACTCCAGCCTCTCGAACCTTGCCATAGGGACCCCAAGGAGGATCCCGTTCTCCAAGTTCGAGATGGAGTATGGCGCAGCTGCGCTTTCCATGGTGCGTAGGGGGTCGAAAGGGTCGTTGGTGGATGCGTCTGCGCGCTGCGACGAAGGCGCGG
This sequence comes from Alopecurus myosuroides, assembly GCA_028641055.1. Lineage (NCBI taxonomy): Eukaryota > Viridiplantae > Streptophyta > Magnoliopsida > Poales > Poaceae > Alopecurus > Alopecurus myosuroides. The sequence goes on from CM054062.1 coordinate 122,771,944, forward strand.
AGTCGTCGTCAGAGGAGAGGACGATGGGGTTGGCCATGGAGTTGGCTGAGGGCGCGGAGTTGGCCGTAGTGGGGAGGGTGGGGATGGGGGCGTCGAGAGTGATGCGGTAAGAGCCGAACCAAATCTCACCGGCAGGAGCGGTGACTATGGCGGGGACGCTCGCGCTCTCGGTTTGGTTCGCACCCTGGGTGTAGCTTTGGGTTGTTTGGTTTGTCATGGCGGAGGTGAAGGGTGGGAGGGACAGAGCAAGGGGCTCAGTGGAGTTGCATGCATTGCTATGGTGGACGGATATGCCGCAACATGCACAGCGCACTGGGTCGCGGCAATGATCAATTAAATGATCTGTTGCTAGACAGCGGAAGCAGCGAGGCATGCGTGATGGTAACAGGGCAGGATAGCTGGATCTTCTCTTCAAAGGGGTTCACGGCGAGAGTTGGAGGGTTCCCATTTGAGCAGCTAGGAGGGCGTCTTTGAACGGAGTGGGAGGCGGCTCTCTTCCCGGCGACGGATGGACTTGATCGTTGTCGGGATGTGTTGTCAGCTCATTACGCCGGGGCTGGAGGGGAGGGTACTCAAGCATGTCAAGCATGCATGCAGCATTGACGCCGTCGTGCGCCTTTGCGGTAGACCGAGCCGCCTGGTCGCAGTCTATAGAGAGGGTCTCTCTGTGCACCAGGTCCACGACGTGGTCAGGCGGAGCCGACACGGTGTTAATGCCGCCGACCGCGCGGACGCTGGGCTCGAAGTTTTCTCCATCGTGCAGGGTGCATTTCGAGCATTTTGCGGGCACAGACAGGTTGCCATTAGTAGATGCTAGGTCCGTAACGCGGCGAGGAGACACGATTGGAGTGCGGGGGGTTGGCACTGTTGATTTTTTGTCCACGTAGTAAGTCGTGGGGTTCCATCGTTGTGTAGCCGTAGGATCTAGGCTCGAGTAGCCGTTGGGCGGGCAGTCAATGCGGTTGGCTTTGACAGGGGCGGGCCCGAGAATGTGGGTTTCGACCGTGGCCGGATTCGTGAGGTCAAGGTCAACAACTGTCCCACACCGAGAATTTGAATCTCGGAACTGCCACGTAGCATTGAGGTCAGGGAAGAAAAAAATATCTGCACCAGGCAGGGCAATGGGGGAACGCATGCAGATCTCGGTTTGGACGCTTGAAGAGACGAAGAACAAGCTGAACAATAATGCGGAGTGGTGGCAAACGTCAAAGCAGTCAACCGCGGCGAAGAAGAAATCCAGGGTGTTTTTGATTAAATGCACAGAAGGTTTGATTTTTTCTGAAAAGAAGCAAATCCAAAGTTGGGCCCTCGGAGACTGGAGAGCGCAGTTGAACAAGGGAAGCATAATGCCAGAGTGATAGTTCATCAAAATGAAGGAACAAAAAGCAAAACCGGGCCTCGATTGGCGTACCTTAGCTTTTGCAAGATAGTTTGCCGCTGCCTCTAATGGCGCCATGGTGGTGTCGCATCGGAACTCGCCTTCTTCGAGGTCACCGGCATTGTCGGCAGTCAGCAGCGGCGTGGATCCCGCGTAGTGACTGACAGTCGCCTGGTTGACCATCGTCACGGCCGCAGCTGGAAGCGGCAGCTTTGGTCCTTTTTTGAACTGCAGCTGAAGCTTAGTCAGTTGAATGGCCGGTGCGCCCACTGCATGCTCGAAGATGATGGAGAACCGAAGAACATGTGGAGGCGGGGCTAGTAGAACCAACGGCACCGAGCACGGAGTCGGCACGACGAAGCGTAAGGAAGTGGGAGAGATGCGCTTGACACCGAGACTTTTCGTAGGCGCACCGAAGCACGCATGGAGCAGCACTGCAATGAGCATGTCATCAAAGGATACCTCCGGATTGAGGACAGACACAGTCATGGGATAGACATGGCCGTCACACGGTACCTTGGAAGTGGGTAGCAAAGCGCGACGGAGGGGTGGACGGGAGTCCAAGATGCACACAAAGCAACTAAAGCGTCGCCAATTTTTTGGCGATTGAGTAAGAGAGGGCCACCGGCGGCAGCTCGCCGGTAGGGTCTAGGCCTGACTGGATGAGCGAGGTGTTGTGGCGGGCCGCCGGAGGTGTTGGCTGTGGAAGGATGGGTGGTGGTGGGAGCGGGAGCGGGAGCGGGCAAGCCATCGCTTTTGTGGTTTTTTATGGATGACATAGTTCTAGTTTGTGTCATCGTAGAAAGGTTTTCCTTTCTCCTTTGATCTTGCACTTGTAAAAGAACCTTCCCTTTCTATCTAAAAAGAATCTAGTGAGGTATAAAAGTGTGACGATCACTTAACAACTCTTACGTTTTTTGATAGTATTGGATCAACAGGGCTTGCCGAAGGTGAAGGTTTATAACAAGATCGCCAGATTTGACAAGAGAGAAAAAACGGACAACTAACAATCACACACACACTTTATGAGGAGCTTAAAGTTGAGGAAATTAGCGAGGAAAGATCAACGAAATACAAAGAAAATTTTGTTGTTAAAATTTTAACAATGACAAGTTATAAAAGAACAAAATTCACAAGAAGAGGAAACAATGGAACACACGCACCAAGGGATTAGTGAGGTTAATCTGACCAAAGGGCGCGCGACGATGAAATTTCACTTACAAAGATTAAGCTCAATGTCACACCAAAACAAAAAGGACGCTATCTTGTATTAAAAATTTATAAGGCTACAAGATTTTAACCAAGGGGTAGCCTGTCACTCTCTTGTTTGCATGCAAACCTGATCGTTCATACAATGGATAACACTTGACGTCGATTTTTTTTTGAGGATGCGAATGCAAATTCTACTCGATTATACGCTCTCACAAGTGAAAAATACGCACTCTTGGTGCCACTAGTAAAAGAGCTAGTACGAATGGGCAAGGTACACAAAGATAGGGTTAGTGTAAGCGGAAGCAATTTAACTAGTAGAAAAAGGACATATAGTCCCGGGTGGTAACTGTCTTTAGTCCCGGATTTCCATCCGTGCCTAGCCAATCGGGACTAGAGCCCCCTTTAGCCTAGGTTGGCCTTGAACTGGAACTAAAGGCCCTCCACGTGGTCGCGCCCACTACTGCAGGCTGGAGGACCTTTAGTCCCAGGCTGTAACACGAACCGGGGCTATAAGGTTCCCTGCCGTGGAAGGTTTTTGTGATGTTTCTCCTTCGGCAGGATTAGTGTTTTTTCTTTGTTTTGTGTTCTCCATTTCATTTATGTTTCAATTTGTGTTTCATTTGAAATTTCAAACATGTTTCCGTACATATATTTATGCTACTACATACACACAATACATGTAGATGCATATAATATTTGATCTCTTGCGAGCATACATATATATACAATTTCAAACATGTTTTCATACACATATTGAGTTTGAACATGGATTCGTCATCCTCCACCTAAATTGAGTTTATCGTCCTGCACATAACGTTCTCCTTTTTCATCAATGACCTCCATCAACAGAAATTCCGCCAATTCCTCCTGAATTGCTCGAATGCGCTGGTCTGGTAGGAGGTTCTCACGTATAGTCATGATCTTTAAGAAGGATATATATATATATATATATATATATATATATATCAAGACAATTGATAGGATAATAAAATAAAACTATGAATATTAATTATGTACCTGAAGTGTGTTCGAATAAACTTTCCACTCAGTAGTCAACGTCCCAATGTACTCAAAAATGTAGAATCCACATAAATTAGTCCTCGGTGTTTGCCTCAAACCCTTCACCAATTTAAAAGTTAGTTCATCTTTGAATGGACCTTGTACTTTTATTTTGAACTATTTCCAACACCTGCTCGACAAAAAAAATAAAGAAAGGAGTTATTAATTACTCGATATCAGGAAATAAACGAAAGAGGCCCATATAATGCTATAATGATTGAAATTACTTCTCGAGCATTTCTTTCATGTCGCTCCACTGCTCATGGTCCCTATCTAATTAGTCCATGGCTTCAACTTCGGACTTGTCAAGTTCAATGCTTAGCAGAATCCAGTGGAATCTACGGACATTTACATAAGCAGACATGCACACATAAAATTACACTTAACATCGAGTAAGCAAAAAAAGAATGTGTACAAAGACAGAAACACTCATTTGAAGTTGAGTATTTCCTTACCGAAATGTTGCTCAACCAAAAGGTGCACAAGTCATGCTCCACGTATGCGGTGTAATTCTTTAACGTATATTCATTGATGATGTATGGGTCAATGAACTCAACGCCATATATTATCTTTCTTTTGCATTCGATTATCTTCATTCTGCATAATAGCGTGCAAAATAATATAGTGAGGATAATATATTACATGCAATCAAAAAGCTGATGTAGAGACTTAATTATTACAGAAATAAATCACTTATAGTCAATAGCAACCGAGGGTAGATTTCTCGAGGGCGCACTGATTCTATAACTGAAACAATTCATTCATTTGATTGTTTATCAAGTAAGATTTGTAGTGATACTCCTTTCTAACGTCTGCCGCAAACCAATCTTTCGAGTTCTTACTCTTTGTTTTCAAGATGTACCAAGTGTGAAGATTTCGCATATGTCTTGATAGCTTCCTTTCCTCCTCGGGACCGACCATGGGCTGCCCTTTTACATATTGTCGTACTATCAACCACATTTGCACTTCTACATAGCCTAACACATCACCAATAGACATACCCATTGCTTCAGCTTGTTCGCTGGCCTCCGCTACAGTAATACGCATCTCTCTAGCAGGAATACTGGCTCTAGGGTCCAATAATTGGAAGTCCTTATCCATATCGGCTCTGAATTCCTTGCAGACTTTGGAAACCACTACGAGCAGGGGAACTGATTGATCTTTCTGTTCTCCAAGCTGAGGATTTGTTTTGCAATTCTATTTTTCTTAGCGGAATGGCAATCTTTCTTAACAATTTCGCGTTCATAGTCTAATCTCAGATTTATCTTATAGTTGGGTGGTTTCTTAATAAGTCCCTTAGCTCATGCTTTGGTTTTTTCATCAAATATCTGCTTTGGCGCGGCCTTCGTTGATGACTGATCGCAGACTTTCGGCCGGAGTTGGTTGATTTCGTGTTGATGTTGTGTTGTAGATGTAGTCGAGGGCTGCGCATAGCAACTTGAATCACTCAAAGCAGAGCAACAATGACAAAGAAAACTTACTCACAAATTCTCCGCAAGAATCAAAACTGCAGGAATTTTCCCATGTTTTTTTTTTGCAATTTCGAATTTATTTCAAATCCAAGAAAATTGTAAATTTGTAGAAGGGGCTGAATATAGATGTGGAAATGATTTAAAAAAATCCACATATCAAAACTACGAAAAACTCAACAATTCGATAGATCGGTCAAAATCCCATTTGAGGCTATTTTTTGTGTGATTTTCAAAATTGAGATGGGAGAGAATTTTTGTGTGTGGAAAAGATGCTAGATGTGGTAAAATTTGTGGCAATCTATGCTTATGATACCATATGAGGAGGGTCAACCCAATAAGGGTGTAAAGAACACGAAGAGCGCAAGGAAGAACAAAAACCGAAAACGAACATGTCGGACCCGTGGATACAAGGGTATTCTAGGCCGTCTACTGCGGGCCCGGCCTACCTCCGCGCGGAAGTGATCCGTCTTGGATCACTTCCAGAGGCGGGTGCCTGAGCGCCCTTCAATTGAGAGGGCTTCCCAACGAGGGAACCCCCTTCTAGAGATCATTGCCAAACTCCTGGAGAGGAGCTCTACCTCGCCCCCGCTCCCCTCCAGAAGGACCAACGTTCACTGGGGAACAACCCATGTGGAGGTGACGTCCTCCTCCCTGTGCATTGACGAAGGCGCCGCAGGGCGACAGAGATGCTTTGGGCGAAGATGCCACTCTCGTGTATAAAGCGCGTGACACGGCTACGACCACCAAAGCCTTCAGTGAGGCTTTCCCCTTTAGTGCAACAAGATCAGTCCTCCACTTCAAGACGGATGGTACGTAACCGGCGCCCCCACGTCCCTGTCATGGACGGTGGCACTATCCTCTAGGATCGGCGCCAGCTGGTGGTGCAGAGTCCTGCCGCATGATCTTTGGCACCTTGTGGTATCCCTTTCCCACACAATGAGCGGGAAAGAGGCCCAAACGCCGGTATAAGAGGTGCCCCTCATTCCTCAAGAAGGATGTCAAGAACTCGATTGAACCATCATAGCCTAGTAGACTACAAGCACAAGCTTGCATCTTGTACTGTAACTCATCGCACTTCAACCCACATACAAGCAGGAGTAGGGTTTTACACCCCAACAGTGGCCTGGACCTGGTTAAACTCACCGTGTCACCATTGGTTGTTGTCTGAGCTTCCCTCTCAACGCCTATCGAGGTGCGTGCGGACGTGGTTAGCCCCCAGTGTTCGAACCACTTGAGGTGATCCTGTCTTTGACAGAACCACCTCTCTGAGATTTGACGTGCCAGGTAGGGGGCTAAGGCGTTCTCTCGCATCTTCGCCGATGTGTCCACCTCCCGCACCAACAGCACTAGCCACAAGGACCGGTCTTGGAAGCGGACAACCATCAGTGGCCTTGCTTCCAGCCTATCTAGCGACAGCTCTCGCCGCAGACATGACATGACGCCCGTCGGCGAGCTCCATATAGGCCCGACACGGTCCCCGTAGTCTCGTGCGTAGGTGACGCTCGTTCTGCAGCCATCGGAAGAGCACGAGCGTGGCTGACAGTGCTTGCAGGGAGCCATGCCAGGAGCATAGGGGTCGCGGCGCGATCCGTCCAACGCCAGCATTCACGATTCTCGGTCGATACCCTCTACCAGATTCGTCGGGGCAGTGGGAGCCAAGAATGCAGCACCAGGTGTGTCCCCCGCCTGGGAACTTACCACGGAAGCTATGCCCATAGCCGATCCGTGGAGTGTGACGCCCCGAGATCGGGCACTATGCAAATATCAGCATTCCCGCCAAAATCCACATAATAACCGATTCCAGGTTGCCACTTGTGATAACATTACAACAGTTCACGAATATTCCGCAACAACAACAGAAAAGATATATACAAGACGACTCAAACGAGTCAAGGATACAACTGATACAATACAAAGATCCAAATAACAGCGGAAGAAACAACATAGTGTCCGACTACGGACAAGATACAAATTGGACTAAGAGTCCTGAAGATAACCGATGGCATCCAATCCCTGCCCAGGCCAAGCCGGATGGATTCCCAAGCTAACGTCGTCAGACTTCAAACTTGTTGACTGCAATGTGGAATATGCAGCCACGAAAAGGATTCGTGGGTCAGTACGGTTAAGTACTGGCAAGTGGATAAACCATACTCACAAGATACCAGCGTAACCAATCATCACAAGATACAAATACTTTGGGTACAACGGAAAGGAAGGGATTATTGCAAAGAAGCGGCAGAAGGCTGCACTAACCAACTACAGAAACACACTACAACTTCCGGCTACAAGAAAGGGATAAGATAGCGTATCAGAACCAACTACAACTACTCACCAAACAATACCCATCCAATGTTACCCCCTACTAAGGAAGCAACCCAAGGAAACTCACGCGGTTGATTAAGGTGACAATCATTTTTATGGTGGAGGTAATCTATATTACTAGTCAAGTTATCATAGTTAAGTGTAAGTTGTCTGAATACTTGTTAGCCAGCACTTTCACCAAGTCATCCATAACCGCGGACAACACGGCTTCTCGAGAAGATTTAACCCTGCAGGGATGCACCAATTTGGCCGTACACGTAAGAATAACCCGCCAGACGGGGGATCAACCCACCAAGCGAGGTACTCAACACAACCCAACTCTTCTTCGCATCAAGCCCAAAGAACCCCGTGCAATTGAGCGCACGGCTAATCAAGCCCCACGAAGAAAAGGGGACCCTCATAGCACTCTAAGAACGTGTCTCCCTAAATGCCGACTACAAAAGTTCCACCCTGGCGCCAAGGGTTTGCACCTGCATATGCATGCGGCAAATGGAAAACCCGAACTAAATGAGGCGATTTGGACGAGATGCGAATCGAATCAGAATTGCGGGGGGCGCCCATACTCGCTTCCCACATGCGGTTAGTGCGCTCATCATGGATCAATGGACAAGACCCTTTTCCTAATTAGGGTCGACACTAGCAGGCCTCAAAACCACGCCGGGCCTCCTGCCGGTACCTTATCATCAAATTATTATTACCCAAACATTAACATGTTGTTGATTGAAGTGAAACCCAACTATCAAACTGAACAGGTGATAAGACAGACAACAAGACTTGAGCGCAAACAACACTAAGCATGCAACTACGACACAAGGGCCAACAGGGTAAACAAGCAACAGGTAATAGGAAGTGGAAGGAAGACTATATCATGGCTGCAAGGTAAACATATGATAGGATCGAGACACAATCATCGAATCGTAAGGCTAGCATAAAGACAACGGAAAGAATCGGTAACAAGTGAGGAAAGGCAACATAGGTAGCAAGTGAGTATACTTGCCTGGAATCCAGCAAGTAGAGGTACATCCGCAGAACTTGTCGTTGCTCACATAATCTCAACGTCCTATCCGCGAAGAAGCAACGAACCTCGAACAAACACCGGATGCAACAATTACTTCTACGGCAAAAGATCCAGCATGATCCTATTTTATATGCATGGCATGGCAAGATGCAACAGGGGAAACAACTTAAGCAATTTAATCGGAACCGGAGTCCGGAGAAATAGGAATTGGTTCAAGATGTTTATCCACACAGCAAGTTAAATGTTGTTTATCATGGCCAATAAGAAAAGAGGTGAGCTAGGCAATTTAAATGGAATGGGGCAACAGTTGAATAAAATGCCCCATACATTCCATATGTTGCCATTTAGGTGATCATGCATAGCAAATGCTAAAATGCACAAGGCAAGATGCAAATAGGAATATGAATGACATGAACATGATAATTACATGAATCTGATTGGAAAACATACTTTATTGGTTGAGAAACAATTTTAAATGATTTAGTTAAGCATATTACCAATTTAAATGCATTAAATAAGAGGTGAAGCAAATATCCAATTTAAATGTTGCAAACCAGAAAACAAAGTTGATATTCAAGTGTAGCATTTCATTTTGGATGGATTTCATGTTTTGGGTTTTCAATTTGGAGCAAGCATGTGATAGTTATTAAGTAGGACTTTGAATTAATTAATTAAGGCATTTTTAAATGACATTAATTTTAATTGTCCAAATTGCAAAACAAAGTTGATATTCAGAAAGGTGGTTTCATTTTGAGTGGAAAACATATTTTATTTGTTGAAATTGGATTTTAGTTGGGCAAGTTATGAATTTCACCATTTAAATGATTTAATTAAAGCATCAAGTAATTGCATTAGTTTTTTTTTATCCAAAACAGAAAACAAAGGTTATATTTGGAAAGAGCATGAAATTTTGGATGGAAAACATATTTCATATGGGCCATTTGAATTAAATTTGAATTAGTTATGATTTTGACCAAATTTGAAATAGTTATTTGAATTTGAATTTTTGAAAACATTTGAAATGTTCAAAACAGTAAAAAAATTGCATATTTGAAAATTTCATGATTTTATGATTGGGATGCATATTTTATTTGTGCAATTTGAAGTTAAATTGAAGGAGATATTAATGTTATAATATTTAGGTTCAAATTACCATTTAAAAGAAACAGAACAGGGCATTTCTACAGAGGGCAGGGCCACCCAAGCTGGCTGACAGTGGGCCATGGCCAGCGTGGTGCCACAGTGGCGTGGGTGCGAGGTGATGTGACTGTGGGGGTGGATGACATGTGGGCATGGGCTGTGCGCGTGGAGAAAATGGCAAAAGGCCAGGGAAATTGCTGCTGCTGGGACTCGATCCCGCGCCCTCGCAGCGCGCACGGGGTGGCCTAGCCACTGGGCTATGTGCGTTCGTGTGCTAGGTTACAGAGGTGGTGGGATTTTGAGGTAAAGCCTCGAGCTTTATCGAACCCTGACGAAACTGAACCTGAAGTTCAGTTACGACGAACGACGAGACGGAGGGAACCTGCAGCGATACGACGGTGATCACCGCGGTGCGGCTCGACGGCACGCACCCAGAGCAAGGGGAGGGGAGGAAGGAGCTGCCCGGAAGGTGACGCTCACCTCGAGGGGGCCGATCCAAGACGAAGGTGACGGCGTCCCCGCGGAGCGCCGCACGGGCGGACGACGACGTTGGGCGAGGATGGCGTGGCTGTCCCGCAGCTCCTCTGGCTCCCGTTGTTGGCGACAAAGGTAGAGGGAGCAGAGGCACCACTCTTGGCGCGATGATCAGGGAGTACAAGGCCCTAGACGGCACCGAGCTCCTCCAGCTCCTTCATGGACCCATGGTGTCGGTTGTGTTGGAAGAAGAAGAAAAAGGCAGGAGATGCAGGATGGCGGCGGCGGGGAAAAAAGAGAAGGGAGGCTAGGGTTTTGCGAGGGGAAGGGGGTGAGGCTTTAACGGAGGGCAAGTGGGAGGGGACCTCGAGGTGACAGCGACCTCCCCGTGCTCTCGGTTCTGTCCGTACAAAGAAGAACACACTTGGTGGGCTGGGCTTGGGGAAGGCCCGTGGTGGGCTGGGTGCTTGGGGTGGAGAGGAAAAAAAAAAGGCAGGGTGGTAGGTGGGCTGGCCCTTTTTGGGCTGGCCTGCCTCCCCTAGCTCATATTTTTTTTGCTTCTATTTTTTTCTGTTTGCACATTTTTTGTGTGGAAAGAAAGAGAGAGAAAAAGAGAGAGGTTTTGGGGTTTTCATTTTATGAATTAATATTTATTGATTTACAAAACAACAAGTGCAAAGTAGGTTAACATTAATTTCAAAAATTTGAAATGTCAATTTGTTTTCTTGAATTTGTTATTTAAATTTCAAATAGGGTGTCATAGGGATTTAATTTTTGAAATAACCCATTTTTATTCAATAAGCTCAACCCATGATGAAAACTTATTGAATTTAATTGTTTGCAAGATTTTAATTTTTTTAAAACCACATTTGGAACATGCCAAGTATGAAAGATTTGATTTGAATTTGAATTTACCATTTGGGTGTTAATAAAAGGGAATTTTATTAACAAGCAATTTAAATAAATCAACTTCAAAACTATTGGAAACAATTTGAGTTGTTTAGTTTGCAATTTTTATTTTGGAAACTTTGGACATGTTTGAAAGTTTAAATTGGTTTGAACTTTTTAAGTTGTTTTGAAAACAAGATGCAATGCATAGGATGCATGTGATGCAAAGCAAAAAGAAAAACAACCAACTTTCTAACTTGGGGAAAACACCCCAGGTGTTACATGCAGTCTCGCGCACGCGAGACTCAACCTCACCCAGCGCATGGCGCGGCACCATCGACTCCCATGGATAACACCCGTGCGAGTTCAGAGCATCCCGAATATTGTGAGTGACGCGCAAGCACCAGGGAAGGGTGCTGCTACGCGTTCTCTAGGGACCTTTGCGAGGCATGGTGTCCTTCAGTGTTCCGTCCTCACCTCCCACCTTGCTACACCGGTGACGCTCCCCCCTCTGGTTTTCTACGGAGGTACAAAGCAAGAGTCAGGGCGGCTGGGGGGTGCGACAGGTGCCTCGTGAGGTACTTCCCCCTGGCGCTCCGCGGCGCCCCCTAGCATGGTTACAAAACCTCCCGGCAGCTCCGTGGGCACGTGGGAGGCGCTGCGCACGCAGTTCCTCCGGCGCTGCGACCGTTCTCCCCTCGACGAGCCTAGGTGTCACGTGACCCTCTGGCATTTCGCCATGAGGGACACCAGTGCCAGCCCCACGGAGGGAGACCACACCGCTTCATCGACTCGCCATGTGGCATGCATCCGAGGTGGCTTGTTGTCCCCGCTCTCGAGCCGCCACCTCAACAAGGCCTCGCGGGAGGTCAACGTTGTCTGTCAGACGGACGGGCCGCTCTCGTAACCCCTCAAGTGGTTTCAGCAAAAAATCTCCTTCGATATCACAGACCACCCAGGACCGTTGGTTTGGTGGGTGATGTAAATGTTTTCCCGATCTTTCACCGCAACAACCGATGATAACTATTTCCCAAGCACATTAAATACAAGTAACCTGGAGAACATGATAGATTTAGGCGAGCAACAAGATGATGAAAACCATGCCTTACGCCAACTCGACAACCCTTGGCATATCCAAGATCCTTCTAGCTACAAACGATAACCCTTGGCAGATCTGAAAACACTCATGCCTTTATTTGTAAACATTTTTTTTTTTTTTTTTTTTGAAACATATTTATTTGTAAACATAACCGACTAATGTCCGAGACGCCGTCTACATGCTGATCCCCTAGGGACGGTGCTAACCTGAATACAATGTTCTACATAATTTTCAATCTGCTAAAACCCTAGGCCCTGGCCCCCTTTATATAGGAGGCCAACCTCTAGTCGATTGGATAGCCCCACACCGAAATTGCCTCGAACCTAAACCAAGTTGGACTCGACATGATACAAACCGGACTATTAGAAGGCTCGGCCAACACATGCGGCTCGCGGGCCTTAGACATTACACATCGGTGTTTATTATCGTAACGTGCTAACTAGTAGATGCCACATCAGTGGGAGCCATTCCATTGGTCTGCACCCCCACGATCAATTGCGTCGCCGTCTCCAAGACGCTCGTGGACGGAGGCGCGACCCTCAACGTGATCTCTCTCGAGACCTTTGAGAAGCTCCAAGTCTCATGTGATCGCTCGAAGGAGACAATGCCATTCACCGGCGCCACCTGTGGTACCACCCTTCCCCTGGACGGGTCCGCCTAGTGGTTACGTTCGGCACACGCCAAAACTATCGCACCGAGAACATTGACTTTGACGTCGCCCAATAGGTCTCCCTTACAACGCCATCGTCGGCCACCCAACCTTGGCAAAGTTCATGGCCGTCATGCACCACGCATACAACCTTGTCAAGATTCCCGGTAGAAGTGATCCAGTCACTGTCCACTTAGACGTCAAGGACGCGGTGCGCTCCATGGAGGACGCCTACAAGGAGGCGACGGCCTCGCACCCCATCGAATAGGACAAAATCGAGCGTCTCTTCGAGCCTCCTAAGAAGAAGCAGATGTTCTCGCAGGAAAGAGCAACCACGAAGAAGGTCTCCATGAATCCCGACGGCGACGTACCCTCACCATCGGAGCCAGGTTACCTACCAAATAAGAAAACGCGCTCGTCGCCTTCCTTCGAGCAAATGCAGACATGTTCACACGAACCGCATCTGATATGCCCGGCGTACCAAGGGAGGTGATCGAGCACCATCTAGCAGTGTGACCAGGAACACGTAACGTCAAGCAGAAGGCCCGTCACCAGGGTCCCGAGAAGCAGGAGTTCCTCGCCCGAGAGGTGGAGAAGCTCCTGGATGCCAATATCATCCACGAAATCATTCACGCCGAGTGGATCTCCAACCCCGTCATGGTCGCCAAGCACACAAGCAGAGTACATCTGTGCGTTGACATTACCAACCTCAACAAGGACTGTCCTAAGGATCCGTACCCTCTCCCGAGAATCGATCACATAGTGGACTCCATCGTTGGGTGTGATCTAATCTGCTTTATGGACGCTTTCTCGGGATACCACCAGATCAAGATGACAAAAGAGGATGAAGAGAAGACCGCCTTTATGACGCCATGCGGGGTATTCTGCTATGTGTGCATGCCCTTCGGCATGAAGAACGCCTGGGCAACCTTCCAGCGGCTGATGCACATCGCCCTGGGAACACAGATAGGAAAGAATGCAGAGGCAAATGTCGACGACATCATTGTCAAAACTCGCGAGGAGCGCACGCTCATCGACAACCTCGAGGAGACCTTCCAGAATCTCCGTAGGGTCAACATAATGCTCAACCTCGACAAAGTGCGTCTTCGGGGTCGCGGCAGGGAAGCTACTCGTCTTCTTGGTGTCTCATCGCGTCATCGATGCCAACCCCGATAAGATCCGATCCATAGAAGAAATGCAGCTCCGCGGCGGCTCAAGGACATGCAGCGCCTCACGGGATGCGTGGCGGCACTCAGGTGCTTCATCTCTTGGTTCGGTGACAAGGCTCTGCCATTCTTTAATCTCCTGAAGACCGAGGCGGCTGCTAGATTTCAGGCCGTCAAGAAGTATCTGGCAAGCCCTCCCGTATTGGTTTGCCCCGAGACCACGGGAGCGACTGCGCATGTACCTTGAAGCCACCCCTCAGACAGTTAGCACCGTTCTCGTTGCGGAAAGGCTAGCTGACAAGAAAAGAGTGGCCCTGCCCGGCATGGAGCCTACACCCGCTTCTCCCCGAGAGGATACTGCTGCATGTTGAGACCTCCACAAGGGGGACCCACTCAAGCCGTAAGAGAGCCCCAATGTGTCAGAAGAACTCACTGCCAGTACCTCTACAGTCGCTTTCGTTGAACACCCTGTCTACTTCATTAGCACCGTGCTTCGAGATGCCCGCAAGAGGTACCCCGTGCAGTAGAAGCTTATGTACGCGCTCCTTGTGGCTTCGAGGAAGCTTTGCCACTACTTCGAGGGACACCCCATCATAGTGGTATCTGTGTTCCCTCTCAAGAATTTTTTTCGCAATTCCAATGCCACGGGGCGGGTCGCTGAGTGGGTTGTCGAACTCCAGTACTTCGACCCCTAGTTCCTCACCACCAAGACGATAAAGGGAGGATCCTTGGCAGAGTTCAATGTAGAGTGGGCCAACCCACCACCGGAATAGGACTTTGAGGAGGAAACGGTCGCCCACTGCAAGCTGGCTCCAGGAGAGTGGACCATGCACTTTGACAACGCCTTTTCCTCCATGGGCTCGGGGATGGCATCGTGCTGCCGTCACTAACCGGCGACCAGCTCTACTACAAAGTCCAACTCCACTTAGGCAACAAGGCCAAGGTCACCAACAATATCTCCGAGTACGAGGGCCTTCTCGCCGGCATCAGGGCTGCCATAGCCCTGGGCGTCAAGCCCCTCACCATCAAAGGGGACTCCCAGCTTCTAGTGAACTTCTCCAACAAGAGCTACATGGGCAAAGACAAGCACATGGCTTTGTATCTTGATGAGGTTCGCAAATTTGAGAAGTGCTTCCTCGGCATGGAGCTGCAACACATTCCACGGATAGAAAACAAATAGGCGGACGACATCGCCAAATGAGCATCAAGGAACTGAGTGTCTTTGAGGAGAGGCTCGAGAAGCCATCTATCGTACCGCCCCCCCATCGACGACGATGAAGTACAATGCCACCAGAACCTCGAGGAAGAGCTCCCGCTAGCTCCCATCCAAGGCGCACCGGACTGTGGTATTCCCTCGGGATACCGCCTGGTGCTGGCACTCACTCATGAGGAAGCATGCTAAAATAAGAGCCTCATCGACTACATCCTCAAAGGGCACCTTCCCAAAGACGAAGCAGAAGCAGAGCACGTCACTCATCGAGCCAAGATGTACTGCTTCATCGACCACATGTCATACCGTAGGCTCCCCAACGGCGCGGCACTGCTATGTGTAACCCCCGGTCGACGACATGGACCTCCTCAAGGACATCGACCAGGGCGACTGTGGTCACCACTCCTCGTCGGGCACGCTCGTCAGCAAGGCCTTCCTTTACAGCTTCTACTGGCCGACGGCCCTCAAGGACGCCACCGAGCTAGTCAAGACATGCAAGGCATGCCAATTCCACACCAAGCAGACGCACCAGCCCGCGCAAGGATTGCAGACCATCCCCCTCTCATGGCAGTTCGCGGTCTAGGGGCTCGATATCCTGGGATCATTCCCGCAAGCGCTCAGGGGCTACCGCTACCTCTACGTTTCCATCGAAAAATTCACCATGTGGGCAAAGGTGGAGCCAGTCCGGGACATCCTAGCAAGAATGGCGATGAAGTTCATCAAAGGTCGGTCTTCCGCTTTGGCATACCCAACTGCATCATCGCCGGCAACAGTGCATAGTTCACAAGCGGCCTCTTCTAGTCTTATACTCCGTCAACCTGGGCATCAAGATCTTCTACGCCTCCATTGCCCACCCGCGTAGCAACGGCTAGGCGGAGCGCGCCAACGCCGAGGTCCTCAAGGGCCTCAAGACAAGAAGCTTCAATAAGCTCAAGCCCCACGGGAAGAAATGGATCGACAAGCTTCTGTAGGTCTTGTGGTCCATCCGCACCACAGCAACCAAGCCCACGGGGGCAATAACTTTCTCCCTAGTCTATGGGGGCAGAGGTTGTTCTCCCTGCCGAACTCAAGCATGGGTCACACCGAGCCCTTGCCTTCGACGAGGACATGGAGGGAGAACTCCGCACCAAAGACTTGCTACTCCTTGAGGAGGCAAGGAATGGCGCCGCCGTGCGCACGGCACGGTACCAGCAAGGGCTCCACCGCTACCACAACAACAACATCAGGCCACACACACTGGAGGTGGGCGACCTGGTCCTGAGAAAGATTCTTTCTAGTGAAGTCTTGCACAAGCTCTCTCCCTTATGGAAGGGACCGTACCGGGTAGCGCACATCACAAGCCCAGGAGCGGCACGCCTAAATACTAAAGACGGCACAGCTGTGCCAAACCCGTGGAACATCCAACACCTACAGAAGTTCTAACCATGACACTTGCTCGCTCCACGCGCCTCCACGAGGCCGTGGTGACGTACCCATGAGGGGACCCGTGATGCCATGGTAAAAACGGCGCCATGACCTCTCTCCTTGAGGGTCTCAGGGAGCTCTCACCAGGCGTGCCATCTGGCCGCGAGAGCTTCTACCCACACAAGTGGGAGCGTCGTTCCGGTGGGGAAAACTTTTTTCCTCGAGGGGGCCACAAGGACACTACAGCCTCGAGCAATGTACCTGAAGTCGCGCGAGTATCAGCCCCATGACGATGGGAGTCCCATGTCCGCACGGCAATGTCAAGTGCCTCTTAGGGGACCACATCTTCACGACATCCCCTGGCGTTGTAATGCGAATTCTCTTGAGAGCTTTCTCAAAAGCCCTTTTTGCTAACTGCCTTGTCACCTCGACAAGCATCTCTTCCTCAGGAGTGCGCATCTGCTACTTCCTCTCGGGGACACCTCACAAGCGAGGGCTGGGATCGGTACCCGTGCACGGGGTGAGACCTAATCATATTAAACCCAATTGGCAGAGCTCTGTCGAAACGGGTTGCTATTGTGCACGACACCTCACCTAAGTCCTTGGTGCTGACTTCCTCTCGAGGTATCCACGAGAGAAGCAACAAACACACACTCTTGCTCACTGCAGAAACAACCGCCTGTCTCGCGAAGCAATCATGCAGAGCCCTCAACAAGGAAAACACATAGCATCTCAGCAAGGGGCCGTCGCGAGAACATCTGCACACACGACTTACCAGTCGAGAAACATCGAGCAACTCTCACAGAGCTAAGTTCAACTTCCCTCACTTATTCTCTAGAAGTTTTAGTAGTATAAGGAAGCGCCTTACAGAGGTCACTTACAAAAATTAGTAAAGGGAAAGAGCACGCTTTCTTCATATTACATTCATGAGATACATGTCAGTACATAAGCTTGATGCAGATCCACTACGGAGACAAAAAGAGACAAGAAAATCGGAGAGAGCTACTCCCTCTCCATAGCTACAGAGGAGGAAGGCGCGACGAACACCATGGCTGAACCTGTCTCGCCACCACTACGAGATATGGTCGGCCGAGGAGGTAGCTACCGAGGAGAAGGAGGAAGAAGAGAATGCTAGATGAAGGACGAGGACCCAGAGAAAAAGGAAGGTTGACTGATAGGATCGTCAGGCCTTCCCTCTAGACGAAGGCACTCAAGCCACGGCCAAGTCCGACTCGTCGCCCTCCACCTTGACAGCCGAAGAGTCTTCCTCGTCCTCCTCATCATCAACAGCATATTCATCATCGTCGTCGCCGTTGTTGCTCCCACTCTCGATGCAGCAGTCCTCGCATTCATCATGACGCCCGAAGACCTTCACGAAGAGCATGTCTGCCCCATCGAAGTGGCAGTGGAGAACCTAGCTCTCCTCCAACCTCTGGGCATGAGCGAAGATTTTCCACCCGCTGGTCAGCGACACGTGACCGCTGGAGCAAAACTCTACAGACGCCCACCAAGTTCCGTTGATGCAGCCAACCACTTGGAGCCAGAGCCTCCTAGGAGGGTTGCGGTCAATCGACCTTGCAAAGGCATCTGGGAGCCTCAGACGGCTGTGGAGGTGGCCACAAAGAGCAACCAAGAACATGTGGACTGGCACATGAATGTCCTCAGCCCAGTGTGGAAGAGAGTTCCCCACCACACCTCGACAGCGAGGTGCCCGCGCACCTCGACCTTGCCGACTGCATGTACTCGCCTCCGCCCGAGCTGCGGACCCCTCCGGCGCTTCAGCAGCCACCAAAGCCCTCCGCACACTCTGCCTCGGGGCCCGGAGGTGAACCTCAACCTCAACCACCGCGAGCCATGCGAGATATTTTCTCTCAATTTTGCAGGAAAGGAATGGAGAAAGAGAAGGAGGCGAAGACGATGCTTGGGAGGTGCGGAGCACCCCCTATTTATGCCTTGGCTGGGGGCTTCCCCCCCTCCCGCCCACCTGTTCCATCTCCTCGCGGGCCCGGGCATCGAAGCAAAAAGGGAATGCCCCGAGGGTGGACATGACCAGACGCCAGGACAATAACTGCTCTTCGGCGCTAGGGAAGTCATTGAGGCAAAACGTTTCCGCCACGTATGGGATATCGTGGGATTCTACCCAGGACCGTCGAATCACGCGTCACGGCTGGCCCCGCAGCAAATGGGCCCGAGTCGTTTCGCTTGGATCACTTCCAGAGGCGGGTGCCCGAGCGCCCTTCAGCAAAGAGGGCTCCCCAACGAGGGAACCCCCTTGTGGAGATCATTGCCAAACTCCTGGAGAGGAGCTGTACCTCGCCCCCGCACCCCTACAGATGGACCAACGTTTGCTGGGGAACAGCCCATGTGGAGGTCACGTCATGCTCCCTGCGCAATGACGAAGGCGCCGCAGGGCGAAAATATGCTTTGGGCGCAATTTCCACTCTCGTGTATAAAGTGCGCGACACGACTATGACCACCAAAGCCCTCACCGATGCTTTCCCCTTTGGTGCAAGAAGACTAGTTCTCCACTACAGGACGGAGGATACGTCACCGGAACCCCCACGTCCCTGCCATTGACGGTGGTGCTGTCATCGATGACCGGCGCCAACTGGTGGCGCAGAGTCCTGCCGCAAGCTCTTTGGCACCTTGTGGTATCCCTTTCCCGCCCAATGAGCGGGAAAGAGGCCCAAAGGCCGGTATAAGAGGCGTCCCTTAGTCCTCGTAGGAGGGGGTCAAGAACTCGATTGAACCACCATAGCCTTGATAAACCACGAGCACAAGCTCGCATCTTGTACTGTCACACATCACAGTGCAATCCATAGACAAGAAGGAGTAGGGTTTTACACCACAACGGTGGCTTGAACCTGGTTAAACTCACCGTGCCACTATTGGTTGTTGTTTGAGCTTTC
Organism: Alopecurus myosuroides; assembly: GCA_028641055.1. Lineage (NCBI taxonomy): Eukaryota > Viridiplantae > Streptophyta > Magnoliopsida > Poales > Poaceae > Alopecurus > Alopecurus myosuroides. The sequence continues at coordinate 122,791,344 of CM054062.1, forward strand.
CTCTCGAGGCCTCTCGAGGTGTGGGCGAACGTGGTTAGCCCTTAGTGTTCGAACCTCTTGACGTGACCCTGTCTTTGAAAGAACCGCCTCTCCGACAGAACAGATAACTAGTAAACCCTACTGATTCGATCACCTAGCAACTCACCCAGAGGGTAGCCTCCGGATCTCTCAGATCAAGTCAAACTTAATCTTGTTTAAAGCACTTCACCTTAACAATTAGTTGAGAAAGATTGGGGAGTCACTACTTGAATCCCGATGAGAAAGAGTAGCTAACTTAAGGTATGCCTTGATACGCATCCAAGATACATAAGCATTTTGAGTAGACTTGATACGATCCTATATGCATCTAGGAGTAGCCTCACAAGAGGAAGGGGAGCAAAGCTCATAACTCTCAAATCTATTCTCTCACCCTAGATATGAACCCATGGGGCCCTATTTATAGTACAAGGACAAAGGGATAGGTCGGAAGTGAAGATACATGGGAATATTCCCTTTTCCTTGGTCTAGACGGGCAGGAGGCTAGCCTAACTGGATTGCAGCCGGCCTGGGTCTTCACTGGGGCCGGTCTGGCCAGGCTGGGGATGGCCTGCCCAGGTGGCCGGTCTAGGAGGACGGCCTCAAATCCTAGACAGATGAAAGGTAGTGTAGGTGCCCGAGCTGGTTGACTTGGGGCCGGTGTAGGCCCGCCTGGACCTGGTCTAGGGGGTGGGGGCTGTTGGAATCCCAGCCGGATGAAGGGCCGGGTGTGTGCCCCAACCGGACAACCTAGGATCCGTTCTAGAGTCTGGCCTGGCCAGATTTCCGTGCAACCTTCTCTTCTCATTCTTGTTGGTCATCTTCGTGGTAGGTACCTAAGCAAGGAAAGCATGTTTTCATGAGGTACCGATCCATTCACCAAGTCATCGAAATCATAGAGGGATAAGAGCGAGCTCACCTTGTCTCGCATAGCCTTGGCACGTGCTCTTTTCGTAGGGCTATTGGGTGTTGTAGTAGTGCTTGGTGGAATGGATTGGGTTGCATCAGGCGGGATATCAAGTCCATCCAGACTGACGTTCCACCCACTAGGTAAGCGCATCCCTAGCGGCACATGAATGGAATGTTTAGCTAACACCAGCGTCCCCCCCTTGGTGAGAGAATAATTGTGAAAGCAGCTACCGCTCCCAGGACTACCTATCTCATCATCCTACGACATTACAACAGCATGAGTTGAGTGATCGGCACAGGAGAAACACGTCGACGTGGAAATACTTGACCATCGCAACAACAGGAGAGTCGAAACCATCAACGGTGTAACACGAGATAGTCCCACCAAGGAAACGGAAACGTAGCTTCGTCTAAGAAACCACCCGTTCACTGATATTCCACCGACCAAAATGATTGGCGGGCCACCCAAGACGAAAAATTGATGAACACAACCAAAAAATAGAAGCAACTCCAAACCGAGACCGATAACGATTTCATGCCAGAGCACGGCTCCACACCGGAAGCGGACGCGACTCAAAAGAAGACCCAAACCCCTGATAAAATAGCGCTCACACCCCTCAACACCCCTCTACAACAGAAAAAGCTGCACGGAGGAAGGAATCACCAAAGCTATAAAATACATAGAAAGACAAACCTGATGAACAAATTAAATCAAACTAGCATGCAAAGAACTAGCTCGTCAAAAAATGCCTATACAAATAGCCAAGGAATCAGCTGTTAATCCCGAAAAAGAATGCAACGAACTCGCCAACAAACTCCACCCTGAGAAGAATAATCCACTCAAAAACTCGAAACAAAGAAACAGAAAATAGCACATAGCAACCACGCAGAACACAGGTGAATATCAACCAACGTGGCCCCAACAAGAATGAACGAAAACACCAAGAACAGCAAATTGAGGATACACATGCCCTAGAAACGATATATATAGGACAGAAAAATACCAGCCAACCTGAGTATGTGGAAACGTTCGCCTGCCAGTCAAGGCACACGTCCAATCACGAACAATCTAAGAATACAAACGTATAGCGACAACACGTCAACACACAGACTAACAAGTGGCACGGCAGTCGCCACTGCACGGCCCAGACAGACCCGAACAACAAACACAAGGACAGGGAAGCCAACTGCGAATATGCCTCCACGCGGAGCGGGCTAGGACATGCGTCACCCACGCCAAATTCACGTGGAGGCTAAAAAGTCGAAGGAAAAAAATACGCGCGCCTACACGATCTATTGTGCTTTAAAATGGACTTACACCACTGCGTTTCCAATTCATTATCTGGAAGTAGGACCGTAGACCAAAACAGGCAGGAATTACGTCGATCTTAGGTCGAAGATATATACCCCCGACGAGTTAACAGACAAGGAGTGCTAATGAATCAAATATCCCATCGTTATCTACCACTGTATGCCTAGATGAGAACAAATACCTGACCATGCTCAGATGTGCATTGGAATATAGCTCTCCCCACATGTCCCTCCAGTACTAACTGCACAGACCTTGGGCACACAATAATGCCTTTATGATTTGCCCAAACACACACCCACAACGAACGAGGCACTTGCTAAGCTAGCTAGACAGCTTTAGAGCATCTCCACCGCCACCCATCAAAAACGTGTCCAGCACCCTCTAATTGTTCCCCTTTGGATGGTAACCGGACCTGTGTCCGCCGATTTGATGGGCGTGCTCCACAGCAGCGCTCCCCAAGCGGCGACCCCCCAAACGGTGACTCGATCAAACAGTTGGCGAAATTCGGTTTTACCCAAAATAACGGCGATCAAATGAAAGTCTCGACCAACACAGGGCCGTTCATACATCGCCTCGGCCAACACACGGCCGTTCAAAAGGGCACCAGCGTCGGTGCATGGGAGTTCAGTCTTCTTGGGTCTCGGCGTCCGCTATAGCTGCCGTCTCGGCCTCGGCAGCTCGAGCCGCCGCTTTGGCCTCGGCAGCTAGAGCAGCCGCTTCGGCCTGCACCCTCGCCGCTCTTGCCGCCGTGATGCGCCGCCTTTCCTCCATGAAGTACTCCTTCTGATCAGGGCTCATGTCAGCCGTGTTGGTCGCCATGATCGCGCGCTCATCTGCCTTCTCTTGGGCTTTGGCTTTATTGTCGGCCATGGCAAGAAAAGTGTTCCACCTCTCCTTGATGTCGTCCTGCAGCTTCAGTTTCTTCGCCGCCGATGCGGCCACCTCTTGCACGTACGCGGCCATCGTCTCTTGCACGCCGCTTGCCGATGCCGCATGCTTTGCCTTTTCCTTCTTGTTCCCAGTCGGCCGTTCGGCACTCCTGCCCGGCAACTTAGTTTCATCGACGTCGGCCCCGTCCTCCCCTTTGTCGGCCGCACTGAGACGCCAAGCCTTCCACTTTGGGGTGTTTTGAATCTTGGTCCAAACATCCATGAACTTGAACGGCTTCTTGTTATCCATGTTCCGCGCCACGTACATCTTGTGGGCGTCCTTTATCTTGAGGGCGTCGGTCTTGGCACTCTCATTCCTCATCCACACTTGATCACGACAGACATGAAATTTGTTGCAAAGCCCTTGAATCATGGCCCATCGGTTCTCACATCCTTTGGAATTGCGTTCGGGGAGGTCGTTGTGTTGATGGAATGCCTTCCTTTCGTTGAAGTCATCTGTAATGCGCTTCCAGTACGCATCACGTGTTTGTTGTGAGCCTTTGCGTTCGTCCAACGAAACGAACATACATGACCCGGCCAACAATAGGTCCTTATCTCCGCACCATGTCTTGCCTCGGCTACCCGCCTTCTTGACGACCTCGTTGGTCTCCAGATCGTGCACGTCCTCGTCTTGGCCAAATTGATCGGCGTCGGCCTCAGCGTCGACGTGAGCTTGACCAAATCGATTGGCCTCGGCCTTGGCCGGCATGCACAAAGTTGGCGGTGGAGGCGCGGATAATTTCCTGCCTTGCCCCCTACATCGGTAGATCGGCAGTCACTACACAATTCACCTGGCCAATCGGCCGGTCGGCACAATAATTTTTAACGGCCGCATTGAATGCACAACAGAAATGATATACCTCCTACTGCTGCATGTTGGCGCCTACTTGGGCGAAGAGGTCACACCGGGATGCCGTCTGGTCGCCGCTTGTGAGCCCTGCCCGCTGCAGCGCCTGTGAGGACTCGAAGTTAGCCTCCTTGTTCAGGGCGATCACGGTGGACTGAGCCGGGTCGTCGGGCGAGATGGAGAAGCGGGATTGCTGCGAGGAATATACCTGGCCAGGCTCGGCGAAGTAGCGCGGGGAAGACGACGACGAGCTACACAGGGGGCGGCAGATGTGTCAGTTTGGCTCAGCGCCACGAGTATGTCGGCGGTCTGATTTTCCTCCAACATCGCCACAGTTCTGGCCCGTTCGCGCCCCCGTTCGCCACTCTTGTCGGAGGTTAGAAGCGATTGTACGTTTCTGCTTCGCTGACAGATCCGCCGCCACATCTGTCGCCTCCGCCTTCATCTGCAGCCTCTTCGGCGCCAATCCCGTCGTCGCCACACGTTGTGGGACGCCGAGTTTCTTTGAACCTTTTGGCGGCATGGTGCAAGAATGCGAGGAGGCGGCAACGGTGGTGGGAAGGTGGGGAAAATGGAGGGAACAGTGGTCGTTTCGGCGTTCTGCGCGCCAAAGTAGAGGAATTGGGCGCGGTCTATGTCACTGACGGGCGGGGTCCCCCTGTCGGGAAGAGTGAGCGGACGATGTCCGGCGCCCCTAGCCAGGCCCCCAAGTATGGCTGGGGGCCCGGACACAAAATTGGCAGGTGAACACCTTTGGGGGTGCCGCTGTGATGGTTTTTTTTGTCCGGACCCCATTGGTCCTTTGGGGGGCCATTTGGAGGGTGCCGGTGGAGATGCTCTTACACCTTTCTTGAGCCCACAATCCCACATGCCAGAACATACCAACAGTTTTGAGACCTAGCTACTCTGTCCATCTCCATTTAGATCAGCTAAATATGTATCATATGAAAGAAAGATGTACCACTGAATTTGAATTCGAATAAAATTACTAACGATGTAATCTTTATAAAAAGTGTCACATGTTTTATATATTAAATTAGTGGTCAAAATTAAAACAGATGCATGCATTGGGTAAGAAGGAGTACATCAAATGCCATAGTCATCAAGCCACGAATAGAGAGCCTCCTGCTTGCAGAGCTACACCACCCTGCGCATCCTTTTTTTTTTAAATCAAATGTGTATAAATAAAAATGCAAATATAGCTACGCAACCTAGTACACTGTTGCAATTAATGTATGCACTTGTCCATATCTTACTAGTATAGTGGGCCTTGAGGAGTACCCAAGATAGATGACTACAATCTCTAGCCGGTTCATCTGTGACTAACTCCTTCTCCTGCAACACTCTTCCCGTTTTCCTCCTCCTTTTAGCCCATTCCCTGGATGCCTAGCTCTACCCGACATAGAGCAAGAAAGGGGAAGAGTGTAGAAGTGGAAGTAAATTTTAGATCTCCGTTGCAGTAGCTAGCTGTACCACCACTTCAAATATACTGGCCGGGCACTACTAGAACCGGAAGCTTCTTTTTACTGTCCATCTCCACTTAAGTTTAGAGATTGATTTGGATTGCTACTGAAGCTTTGAACTGTTTCAGAGATGTTACCTCAGCACCCAAATATCCCCCGTTATCATCATCATGATCATTGCGCCTCCAACCAAGAACCGCCATTATCAAATCCTACTATACTCCACTTGCCGCCGGCCTCGTCCTCTTTGGACGAGTACGTGCAGTTCCTCCCCGCCGAGATGTACCAGCGGCAGCAGCAGGAGACCCTCGAAGCGTTGCTTTGGCAGCCGGTGACCGCTCCAGTTCCGACCGAGCTTGAGGAGCAGAGGATTGAGGCGCCAGGTGGTGCCCTCGTCCGGACGGCGCGAAAACGGCCGTTCAGGACGGACCGGCACAGCAAGATCTGCACGGCGCAGGGGTTGCGCGACCGGCGGATGCGCCTGTCAGTCGGCGTGGCGCGCGACTTCTTCGCGCTGCAGGACCTGCTTGGTTTCGACAAGGCCAGCAAGACTGTGGACTGGCTCCTTACGCAGTCTAAGCCGGCCATCGACCGTCTCTCCGGTGTGGCGCCGGGGGCAACGGTGGCCGCGCCCAGAGCTGCTCCGGTGAAGGAGAAAGGGAACGCAGAGAGCTCCTCAAGCACTGCCTGTTTCTGGGATGCGAGGACACCTGCCAGCGAGAGGACCGTGGAGAGGATGAAAAGCGTTGGTGGGGATGGCTCAGCGATGGTGCTCATGTCAGAAGCCGATCTGGCCGGGGCGATAGAGCAGCCCATGGAGGGATTGGACTACTTTTGCCAGTACTACCAGCTCGAGGAGATGATGAGAGCAGCAACAACGCAGGAGTACTGAACTTCTGGTTAATTAAGGTGATTTCTTGTGTATGTTGGTGCGCCATATATATGCGAAAGCATCGTGCCCAAAACGGGGAAAGGCCTATATATACACGTATGGTTTGTTTTACTAGGCCTTCCTCTGCCATGATCCAATGCATGCTATGCCTTATCTGATTTTCTATTAGATCAATACATGTTATAGAACGTCTGTAAAGTATGTGGTGTCGGAATATCTTTCATGCCAAGAAAAACTAAGTTCTGCAATATCTTATGTTAATGCTGGCCGGCCGGATATGGTATTCTACTAATTTTGCTAACTACATTTATTGTATCCTCTTTGCTAATATGCTAATGGTGAGATTCTTGGAGTTGTTGAGCTTTCCGGTGCTACAAGTATCGCCATTTTACCCTCAAGAGGTCAGTCACACACAATCATGATTGAGAGCTTTTGCCAGTCAATTTCATGTGAAATGAGCTTCAAGCAATCTCTCTAGTAGCTAGGGTGTAACCTAAGTATTATCAGTTTGGAGTTTACATACATATAGTTAAGACAATCAATTTTGAATAATGTATATATATGAGAAAATGGTGTCTACTCATGTGTGTAACTATGTATAGAATATATATATGACACACACACACAAACACACGTGTATGTAATGCTTCATGGATTATGCAAACAATATATCAGGTTTTATTATGTATTTGGTTACAAAAATAATCAACATAACATTGTGGCTTACTTCTAAATAGTCCACATGTTTAAATTTAACAAATTGTGTAGCTCTAGTTTTGTAGTTTTGACAAATTTGGATGACAGCTTAATGTATTCAGTAGTTCTTATCTGTGCGGTAGTACCATGAACTGAATTAGCTAGCTGAATTGCCTGTTATGTTCATCTGCAAGAAACTCCCATAATATGCACTGTTCTATTTAAAGGCCAATTAATTCAAAGAGACATAATTGTGTCACATATATTTGGGGAAGAATAGAGGAAAAAAACGTACCTTTAAGTGGATATAAAAATACATAGAGGAAAAAACGTACCTCTAGTTGATATGGAAAAAAGTGGAAGTTTGCATGAGATAAGGAATGTAATCAAATTCATAAAATAATTGTCCATATGAGTGGTGGAACGTAATATATATACTGTGTTCTGGATTTTTCCACAAAATCAAATACACCTTGTATCTTAAAACGGAGGGAGTATATATTTAGTGTACATGTAGTTCAGTTTCATTGAATTTTAGGTATGCATTTTAATGTTTTTGACAAGTTCGGACAAAACACAGGGGGTTTAGTGCTACGGTGAGTTGACACTTTGACTTAATAAGTTGATTTAGTCTTTTTCTCGTCTCAGTTTGCGTTAATTTGGACTGTCAAAGCTACCCACACAAAATGCAAACAGGTCTAGACGAAGCTCAATGCAAAGAGAAATACACTTATGACCTATATCTAGAGAACGTTTAGAAAGCATAAAGAATGATTATCACGACACATTTTTAACTAAGTAGTTATGAGAAGTTACCAGCAAATATATAAACATCATTAATATGAAGTTCCTTTAGAAATTTTAGTAATATCTGAATAACATACATTCGTTCGAAGCATTGAGTATAACTATGTCAGGCAATCCAAATGGTTGGTAGAAATTTTGTGTTTATTAGAAATCTCTATTGGAAAACATAACATGTAAGAAACTTTAATGTACTAGTCTACATAAAATAATCATGGGTTTTTTTTCTTTTCTTCAAAATGGAGGTTGAAATCCCGGCCTCACAATCGAATCCATGCACAAAGCCTTTTCTATTACTTATTTAACAAAACCTTACAACGTAATATAACAATACGTCTGAAGCAACATATTTTGCTATTCCTACCGACTTGATGAAGGGGATGTACATGACCGGGGCCATTTGCCCAGATCCCACACCAACACAAATCATCAATTTAGGAGGCCTCAACCAAACCGTCAATGGCGGGTCGGGAGTACAAACCTTTCCAGCAGACTCTCAGCGGACACAACATGTGCACGCTCCAGAGGCTGCCGCCACCATCTTTCAGCAATCCATCTTGAGACAAGGTATCAAGCCATTGACCTTGCTAGCTACGCTGGTTGTCGACGCGGCCACAACGCTAGACAGTGCCACCTCCATGCACGCATCCATCATCAAGCATCTACGGAGACCCCCCTGCAACATGCCACGAGACCCGCCATCTACGACGAAGAAGAAACCACACTGCTCCACCTCATGTCCCTCCTAGCAAGCACCTGATCCAAGACAATGCCTCCATGAGGGAGAACGGCGATGAGTGTCACCATCATCCGATCCAAGAGACCCAGATCTAGGGTTTTCCTAGGAGCAGCCCAAGTTAGGTTGCTAGAACTACACGAACGATGAAGTCAAAAATATAACGAAGTATATACGCGGCAATCGTCTACCATGAACGAGATCGGTTTGGTTTTCACCGGCAGTAGCACGCCTTCTTCTGTGTGCAGGTGCCTGGATCTGAGCAGTGCCGCCTGGCGAGCAGCATACAGCGGTCAGAATGCTGAGATGATTCCAACTACCCCACACCCCATCCACGCGTTTCTTGCCTGTCATGGATCAGCCTAACGATGGATCTGCGCGGGAGTCAGATCTGTGGCCACAACCTCACTCCATCACCGAACATCAGCCAGTGTCAGCCATGGATAGGGACGCCATCTCGACCACCACATTATAGCATCTCCATGTGAACCTCCCCAGCCGACCTCGAGATTCAGCGCCGCGTACCACAAGCCCGGGCACCTTTCTCGCCCTCAACCGATGCCAGCAGTAGAAGGGGGTCCATTGTGGGAAGAGGATTTGGTGATGTCTAGGGTTACTCCCCTAGCACCGCCGTGGAGAGCGAAGCGAGGGGATACATCACCCCCATATTGGGAAATCATGGACAACTTACAATTGAGGTGCACAGATTCATTTGATGCTTCACTTCCGGATTATTATCGTATGCCGAGTTAACCAGGCAGTCTGCAAAGCCTAGTATGCACTTGGCATAGGCTTTTCCGCGTGTTGTGCTCGGTGTATAACCATGGGCTAACACCAGCAACATGATGTTTCATAAGAGTAAAAAAGGGTACTTAGCACACACAAAATGCACAGAGAAAATGGCACCGACACGCGTTGAGAAGTGCCATACGGGACAATTGGAAAATGCACTTGGATGTAAGGCATGTGTCAGGTAAATTTCCTAGTGCCACACATGGGACACTGAGTAGACAATCTGACAGGTGGCATACACGTCAGTGTCAGGTAGTCACTCGGGAAACACCAAGGATTTGCGGAGTGTTCTTGGTTTGAAAGATTACACATGCTTGCTCCGCATGTCCACATTGCCGAATACTTACACTCATCATAGAATTGTAAGCCGAGTGTTGCACTCGACATATTGGACATTAGGTTTTGTCTTGCATTTTCAAATAGCCATGCAATTAAAATAGACATCCGGGACACGTATCCCTAGCCATCGCTGGTCGGATGAGCACAAATCCGATCCTTTGCCATTGCCCAGCGTTGCCAAGCTTACACTCAGTATAGGGAGGCCTTTGCCGAGTGCCCGTGCATAGTACTGGTCAGACGGCTCGATTCCGTTAGTGCTTCATGTGTGCCTTATCGGTCTACGGATTTGGTTAAATAATAACTGCATGATAATACTCATAAACTTATATAGTATCATCTTGATACCTTAATTGAGAAGTAAGATGGTGTAGAATATAAGTTCTTTCATTAAGACTGACGGCACTAGATCTTATTTGAGTGTGTACCTTCTTACCTTGGACACATACGCATATCAGCGATGTTCTTTCTTTTCATGTTTTCTTCATGATACCAGTTATTCTATGTCTAGTTGTGCGCATTTATAGTTCTGGAATTCTATGGAGCTTCTTATGCAAAAGAAGAAAACTTCGCCCTCTACTTTAAGCTTCTATATAGCTTCTATATGTGATTTCTTGTACTTAACATTCCATATTTATCTCCCTCCGGTCATGAAAGGTTGTCGCAATGTGTACATAATTATTGTACTACCGCAACAGTTCCTCCACATCAATTAAACCTGACGAGAGGTAGTATAGTAAATGGCAGATATCTCGCCTTTGTTGGCCAGACAAAATATCTGACTCGACTGCTGCACGATGAGTATAGTAAAAGCTAGTGAAAAAAGGTATACAGTCTAGCTAAGTGTCAGGGTAGTAAAGAAGATGTGCGTTCAATTATTTAACACCTTTGTATAGTCATATGTACATGTAGTAAAAGAGAATTTAGTGCCATGTGCTAGCATCTCAAGCATGAAAGACTTATTCATTTCGGTCCTTCATTTCGTTGGTTAGATAGGCTATTGATTGTCAAGAGGATTATAGAAATATTTTTGGGTGTGAGCTAGGTGCTTTGCCTTTTAAATATTTAGGGATCCCAATACATCATCGCAAGCTTCTTAATAGGGAATGGAAACCGGTCGAGGATCGGTTTGAACAGAAATTAAGTTCTTGGGTAGGGAAACTGCTTTCCTATGGTGATCGTCTAGTTCTTATAAACTCTGTTCTTTCTAGTTTACCTATGTTTCTACTCTTTTTTTTCGAGATTCCAGTGGGGGTTAAAAAAAGACTAGATTTTTATCGGTCACGCTTCTTTTGGCAATGTGATCAATTCAAGAAGAAATATAGACTCACTAAATGGAATATTGTATGTCGTCCTAAAGATCAGGGTTGTCTGGGGATTGAATGCTTAGAGGTTAAAAATAAGTGCCTACTCAGCAAGTGGCTGTTTAAATTGCTCTCGGAGGAGGGTATGTGGCATGAATTATTGCACAACAAATATGACAAAGGCAAGCCGCTCACACAGGTGAGCACATTGCCTACTGACTCGCCTTTTTGGAAGGGTATTATGCGAGTTAAGAATGACTTTTTCAGACATATTTCCTGTACACTAGGCAATGGGCAAAGTGTCAGATTCTGGGAAGATCCTTGGTTAGATGGGATGCCATTAGCCACACAGTATCCTTCCCTCTTTAATATTGTGCGTCATAAGAATGTGTTGGTAGCCGATGGTCTTGCAAGTGTACCTCTAAATATTGAATTTAGACGTCCACTATTTGGTGATAAGTGGGACACTTGGCTTATTTTGGTAGAGAGATTGATGGCAATTTCTTTATCAGATGAGCAAGATGCTTTTAGGTGGAAACTAACGGGTTCTGGGATTTATACGGTTAAATCCTATTATGAGGAGCTTATGAATGGGAATACGAGATTCCTACGTAAGTATTTGTGGAAACTAAAAGTACCACTAAAGATTAAGATATTCATGTGGTTTCTTTATCGTAAGGAACTTCTTACCAAGGACAATTTGGCTAAAAGACGTTGGACAGGGTGTAAAAAATGTGTATTTTGTGATTGTGACGAATCCGTGAACCATCTTTTTATTCACTATGAGTTTGCTAAAAAAAATATGGAGATTGATCCATTTTACTTTCAGCATAACACCTCCAACTAGTGTATTTAATATGTTTGGGTCTTGGTTGGATGGGATAGATAAGTCCACAAAAGCGAGTATACGCATTGGTGTATGTGCTTTCCTTTGGGTAATTTGGAATTGCCGAAATGATGTTATCTTTAACAATCTTGTGGTTGCTCATTTTATGTTCAGAGGGCTACGCACTGGATCCACATGTGGTCTTTCCTGCTACTGGAAGACCAGCGTGGACGTTTGGATGTCGGCTGTTCACGACTGATGGCGGTCGTTCGGGCTATCTTCAGCACGGGTGGATGGCTGCACACTAGGCGACTACAATGGAGTGTAGTCTAATATTGCTGGTCTTTGTTTGGTTGATCTTTGTAGCCACGCTGGCTGATCGCTGAGAATAATATGTTGTAAACTTACACTGGATCTCGGATTTCGGTCAAAACTTTATTTATAAAGAAGCCGTGTGCATCAATTTGATGCAGAGGCTGGGTTTACCTTTTCAAAAAAAAAAAGCTTCATATCCTCTGTATAATTATTTGCATGGTTATCCATCAAAGAATCACAAATTAACAATAACATGCATGACTTTATATTTATACATGACAAACAGTGATCACACATGTACATGATGGGAGCAAAGAGGTCAACTCAACTTGCTCAGAGTCTAGTACATTAATTGAGATAATGATGAGAACAAGGTAAGATAAAAAATACTTTTAGAGATAGAATTAGTCATCCATATACTAGGCAGATGAGCCAATTTTTTCAAGGATACGTCATGGAAAGACGTATCGGTTTCATAGAAGAAGAGCCAAGAGGCCAGATTACAACGCGGTCGACACAGATGTCGAGGACGCACTCCACCTAGGATTACACGGCTGATTACTCGCCAACCCTCCACCGTTCCACCTGAGCTAAATCCTTCCTAAGCAGTCTGGCCGCACTCCACCTCTCTGCTTCTATCCTAGCGTTGCGGATCACGGCTGCCGGGTCAGGCCTCTCACCTTCGAAAACGATATCGTTCCGGTGTTTCCAGATGCACCAAAGGATGAGGGCTAACGCAGTCCAGACCTCACGCGTCGATCCTTGTCCCGACTTAGCCGGCAGCCACTCCACTAGGCGGTCTCCGTGGAGGGGGATCCAGTCATCCCGACCCCAAAGCGTGAGGAAGGTTGTCCACACCTCCCGCGCCAGAACGCAACCCAAGAGGAGGTGGTCGATGTCCTCATCATGTTGATCACAGAAGGGACAGGCTGACGGCCCTGGCATCCCACGCCTCCCGAGACGGTCCGCCGTCCAGCAGCGGTTCCTCATGGCCAACCAGAGAAAGAACTTACACTTTGCAGGGGCACGGGACCTCCAGATCTGCTCTGCACCACCGAAGTCAGTGGCACCAGCAAACAACGCCCGGTAAGCAAAACGCGCCGAAAAGGAGAAGCCGGCCTCCCAGTTCCACCTAAAGGAGTCGATCACACCATCTACCAGGGTGACCACGGCAAGACGCCCAACCATCTCAAGGAGCTCACGGAGCGCTGCCACACCGAGGTCCGGGGAGATGCCACTCAGCCATCCACCGAAGATGCCCTCGCGAACTGTGAGGGATCTCTTGGCCTGCCTAGACACCTTGGCGAAAAGGTGCGAGGCCAAATCTTTTATCCGTCCTTCCGGGAGCCATCTGTCTGTCCAGAAGAAAGTGCTCCTGCCGTCTCCCAAGACTGACGAAGTGGCGGCCTCAAAGAGTTGTCTAAACTCCAGGGGAAGCTGAAGGTTAAATTCCCTCCAAGGCTTCTCCGAGTCCACTCTCTCTAACCAAAGCCACCGGGTCCTCAGAGCCATGTTCATCAGAGTGAGGTTCGGAATGTCTAGGCCTCCCTAAGATTTGGGCATGCAGACCCTCTCCCACGCCACGAGGCAGTGTCCCCCTCGGGCTTCCTTCCTGCCTCTCCAGAGAAACCCCCTGAGAGTCTTCTCGATCGCTTTGATTGTCTTCACGGGGATATGAAGGGACATCATCGCAAAAACCGGGATGGAAGCAAGAGTAGTTTTGACAAGCTCCAGCCTTCCGCCTCTGTTCATTAGGTTGGCTCCCCATCCCGGAAGTCTGCACGCCACATTGTCCACGAGGTATTGCAGCTGTGCTGCAGACGGCTTCCTCAGCGACAGCGGTAACCCCAGGTAGCGAAACGGGAGCGGATGAATAGGACATCCAAGCTCCTGGGCTATCAAGCCCTCCACCGAAGGATCACATCTAATCAGGTGCGCTGAGCACTTCGCTAGGTTAGTGCGATGTCCCGACGCGGACCCAAAATCCTCCATGAGAGCAGAGAAAGTCCGCAGATCTAATGTTGTGGGCTTCAGAAAGGAGACCACGTCGTCGGCGTAGATCGAAGTCCGGCTCTATAAACCGTTGCGAGCCAGGGGTGAAAGGAAACCCCGCCTGGCGGCCAACTCCACCAGGTGATAAAAAACTTCCATAACTAAGATGAAAAGCTGAGGCGAGACCGGATCTCCTTGCCTGAGACCACGCCTGTGAAGAATGCGGCAGCCCGGGGTCCCGTTAAGGAGGATACGCGTGGAAGTAGAGGACAACAACGCGCAGATCCACGCAATCAGACGATAGACAAAGCCGAACTTCTTCAGGACTTCAATCAGGAAAGCCCAATCCACCGTGTCAAAAGCTTTGGTGATATCCAACTTTAACAGGACAGTTGGGGTCAGCGAGCTGTGCAGTTTGCGGGCTGTGCCCTGCACCGTCATGAAGTTATCGTGGATACACCGCTTCTGAACAAAGGCACTTTGGTGACCACCAACAAGCGTTGGGAGAGAAGGTGCCAGTCTCCTCGCAAGCACCTTTGCCACCAATTTTGCGAAGCTGTGAATGAGGCTAATAGGCCTGAAGTCTTTAAGCTCCTCCGCACCCTGACGTTTGGGCAGTGACGAGACCAGGGCCTGATTAACCGCACCAAATCCGCGCACATCGAGTCCCTCAAGCGAGTCGAAGGCCGCCATGACGTCCTGCTTCACCACCGGCCAACAAGAGCTGAAAAACCTATTTGTGAAACCATCCGGCCCGGGGCATTTGTCCTGCGGCATCTCCTTGATAGCCTCCCAAACCTCCTCCGCTGAGAAACCAGCCTCAAGGTGGCGTAGGTCGGACGATGGGAGCCCGAGAGCATCAAGGTCCAAGGAGAAAGGACGGTCCATGTCAACGCCCAACAACCCCTCAAAGAAGGTGTCCACCGCCTCAGCTTTGCTCGCATGATCTGTCACTCTAGTCCCATCCACTAGCAGGTGATCCACGAAGTTTTTCCGGAAGCGGTGACTCGCGTGCAGGTGGAAGAAACGAGTGCATGCGTCTCCCTCCTGCAGCCACAGCTGCCGCGACCGCTGGCGCGCAATCGTCCTCTCCAGCGAGGCCAGTCCCAACAGCTTCTTCTTGAGCAGCCTCCTAAGTCCACGCTCCTCAGCAGAGAGTTGCCTCAAATCCATAGCCACATCCAGGCATAGAATCACCTCGTTGGCCAGCAGGATCTGCATCTTCACATTCCCGATGAACCTCTGACTCCAGCGGGAAAGCGCCTTGGCCGTCGCCCCGAGCTTGTGATCGAGGCGCTTGAAGGGGTTCGGCACATACTCCACCGAGTTCCACGCGTCTGCAACCACCTAATGGAAACCTTCCACCTTCGTCCAAAAGGACTGGAAGTGAAATCTACGCCCCCATTGCAAGTTAGGAGCTAACCGCAAGACCAGGGGGCAGTGGTCAGAGGGCCTTGAGGAGCGGGCGGACAGAAGGGCGTCCGGGAAGAGCTCCTCCCAATCCACCGTGGTGACCACTCTATCTAGCTTTTCCAAGGTGGGATTCTGACGCTCGTTCGACCAAGTGAAATGACGACCGTTGAGGTAGAGGTCCTTGAGCTCAAGACGGCCAAGGGCGCGCTTGAAACTGCCCATCAACCCACGGTGGAGTGCACCTTGGTTCTTATCTGCCGCCTCAGCAATGAGGTTGAAATCTCCGGCCACCATCCAGGGGCCCGCGTGGACATCACGGATGTCCTGCAGCTCCTGAAGGAAAGCCCTTTTGTTATCCACCCCTTGAGAGGGGCCATAGACTCCGATAAACCACCAACCCTGCTCCCCGTCCACCGAGATGCGAGCTATTATAGTGTTGGCTGTCAGGTGGGAGTGTGTGACCGAAACCAACGCGGATTGCCAAGCAAGGAGAATTCCACCGCGGGTGCCATCAGCAGGGAGGTAGAGAAATCCATCAAAGGCCGAGCCAAGGCACTCCCGCACCACACGGTCGCAGATGACCGCCATCTTAGTCTCCTGAATGCAAACCACCGCGGCGTTCACAGGTGCCAACACCTAATAGATAGCTACCCGACGCACTCCGGAGTTAAGTCCACGCCCATTCCAGATCGCAATGGAAATATCCGGGTTCATATTGATCACAGAAGACACAATTTTTTAGAATAAAACAGAAGCAAACTCAGCAAAAAAAAACACTATGACAAGGGGTCTAACTAGACTACGCACTCCTCTTGTGCCTCGTCCACCAAGGGGAGGGCCTCAGGTTGCCACCCGAAAACACCCACAATCACGTCAATCTGATCCTGCCGGAGGGGCTGAGAGAACAACTCAAGGTAGGCCGCCACAACTTCATCGCCAATCACCTCAGTCTGTCGCGCAATCCCCAGCTTGAGGATCAACTCCCGCTGCTGACGGCGAACAGGGGTAACCGCCGAGAAATTGCCACGCAGGCGAGAGCTCCTCCTCATAGAACCTCCACACTGGCCCCGGGCGCGCGTCTTCTTCGCGGGTCTTGCCAGGACCGGCGAGATAGACTTCCTGTAGTAGCGTCGCAGCGCCGAGACGTCCTGTTGATGATCTCCTGGCGGCGTTGGGCTGGGGGCGCCCTCCACTGCACTTGGGCTGCCCACGGATGGGATGTCCACCTCGTCCACGGCCTCAGGCCCAGAGCGTGCGTGAGATAGCGAGGCTGCCTCACCTACCTGTAACATCCCAAGTATGAAAAACAACCATTAGAATGTTTGCTTTTTGTTAATTTATGTTTTGCATCATGTCATCATAAGCATTGCTTTTGTTTCCATTTGTTTTCCCCTGTTTTTCCATTTGATTTTCAAACCAAATTTCAAAATCCTTGTCCATACTTGTTCTGTTACAATTTTCAAATGAAATATTCAAATCAAAACATCAAATTGTTTCCAATAAACTTGAAAGTTCAAACCATTTAAATTGCTTCTTTTCAATAATTCAATTTAATCCCAAATTCACTCAAATTCATTTGAATTTTCAAGCAGCAACCAAGTTTAAAATTTTGAAAAACAAACAATGGCATAGTTGGGTTTTTGTAAATAACAAACTATAAAAATTATCACAAAAATTTAAAACCCCAAAAACCCCTCAAATTTCTCTCCTTTCTTTCCTTTTCTTTTCTGCAAAAAAAAGAGAGAAAAAAAAAACAGAGAGGGGAGAGGGCAGGCCAGCCAGGTGGGTTGAGCCCACCACACCTACCCCCCGGCCCAGCCCCTTACCTGTCGCTTTCCCCTACCTCCGTACGGAGACACAGAGAGGAGGGGGGCTCCCCCACCGGCAGCGCCACCTGCGCCACCTCCTCCCTATATCTAGCCTCCCAGGCCGTGCCCTAGGGCTAGCTCTCTCCCTCCTCCATCTCTGCCGCCGCCGCCATCTTTCTCCTCCTCCTCCTCTTCCTCGCTGCCCTGCCTCCCACCTCTGAACCCTCCACCACCGCAACCAAATCCCGGCGATCGCCGTCGCCACGATGCACCACCGTGCGGGATAAGCACGGGAACGAGTTCCCCGCTACTCCCTCTCCCTCCTCGCTTCATCGCCAGTGGCTGAGAGCTCCCGGATCGTCGCCGCCGTCCCTGTCCCTGTCGCCGTCGTCGACTGTCGCCTCCCGAGCACGTCCACCTCCTTCTGCCCCCTCCCGGTGAGCAGCACGTCATTTCCTTCCCTCCTATCTCCTCCTGGCAGCCAAGCGCACGTACACCTCCCGCACACGTCCACGCACAGCAGCAGCAGACCGCAGCGCCGCTCATCGCCGGCGTCCTCCCCGCACGGTCAGGTTTCAGTTAACTGAAACTTTCAGTTTCAGTAACATCCCGCATCTGAATCTCATACCCCCCAAGCCTCCTCCTCTGTCACGAAACGCTCAGCAGCCCAACTGGCCAGCGCGCTGCGCACGCGCACCCGCGGCGCGGGTTCGATTCCTCCCCGCAGCGATTAAATCCCACACCTTTTTGCTCGTTGCCACGCGCGCGCGGGTGTGGCCCACCTGTCTGTGGCTCTGCGAGCCTAGTCAGCACCCACCCGCAGCCACGCAGGCGCCAACTGGGCACTGGCCCACTGCCAGTGACCCAGGGGCTGCTCTGGATGCGTAGAAAAACTCCAGGGACCTATTCTGTATTTCCTTTTCGCACCTAGGCCCCTGTAACAAGTTTAATATTTTTAAATTCACAAAATAGCCCCTGCAATTTCAAATTCAAATAACTTGTGCATTTCAAATCCAAATATAAGAAATAAAATATGTTTTCTGTACCAAATTTAATTCTCTACATGTTTAAACCATTTGTTTACTGTTTTGAACATTTCAAATGATTTCAAAATTCAAATTCAAACTACTATTTCAAAAATTGGTCAAATTCATAACTATTTCAAATTTAATTCAAATGTCACATATAAAATATGTTTTCCATGCAAAATTGAACCACCTTTCCAAATATAAACTTTGTTACCTATTTTGAATATTTTAAATTGGTGAAATATTTAAATCCTTGTTTAATTCATTTAAAATTGCTAAATTCATAACTTGGTCAAATTAATTTCTTTTTGAACATATAAAATATGTTTTCAAACCAGAAAATTATAATCTTTTCAAATATGAATTTTATTAAATGTTTTGAACAAATAAAAATTCAAATAATTTCATACTTGAATTAAATTCATTTAAACTTTGTTTAAACTTGTTTAATTCATAATTAATTCATTTTAAATCCTTTTTTCAACAAATGAAACATGTATTCCACCTAAAATTTTGTTTCTTTCCAAATATGAACTTTGTTATCTATTTTGAACAATTAAAATTGGTGAAAACAACAAATGCTTGTATAACTCATTTAAGAAGCCAAATTTCATAACTAAAGAAATAAATTTCCAAACTTGGTAAACAACATTTCCATTTGAAGCTATTGTTGTTTTCTCATTGTTTTCTTCATCCATGCATCATTCTAATCAACTTTCACATGATGGTTACTTGTAGATCATTTAATTCAACCTTAATTCATGGGCTTTCCATTTGCAATCCAAATTGCATATGGGCCCATTTAATTATGTTACCATGTCAACTAGCTTACCTTTGATGCATCAATTAAATTGCCATGCATCATCCCATGATTGTGCATTATGCCATGTTATTGATTGTTTGTCTCTCTGTGTTGTTTGTTTGCTTCTTCCCGAATAGACGACGACGCTGAGACAGACGAGGTTTACGACACTACTTCTGAGGAGTTAGCCCAGTACCAGGCTACTGAGTTTGTAGGCAAGTATTCACTCACCTGAACCATTGTGTCCTTTCCACACTGGATACCGATACTTTCAGTTGTCTATCCTGCTAGCCTTAAGATTCGTTGCTTGTGTTCCGATCCTATCACATGTTATCCTGTAACCCTGAAATAGCCTATCCTCCACACCTATAACCTTGTTGCTTGTTGCCCGTGTCTTACTAGCATGCTTAGGGTTGTTTATGCTCGAGTCTGATGTCCGTTATTTCTGTTACCATATTATAATGTTCTGGGGCTCGATGTTTAAACAACAACCTGTTAATGTATGAGGTAATGCTAATTTGATGATAAGGCACCGGCAGGAGGCCGGGTATGGTTTTGAGGCCTGCTAGTGTCGACCTTAATTAGGAAAAGGTTCTTGTCCTCTAGATCCATGATGAGCGCGCTAACCGCATGTGGGAAGCATGTATGGGCGCCCCCCCTCAATTTGATTCGATTCGCATCTCGTCCAAATCGCCTCATTTAGTTCGGGTTTTCCATTTGCCGCATGCATATGCAGGTGCGAACCCGAGGCCAGGGTGGTAACTTTTGTACTCGGCATTTAGGGAGACACGTTCTTAGAGTGCTATGAGGGTCCCCTTTTCTTAGTGGGGCTTGATTAGCCGTGCGCTCAATTGCACGGGGTTCTTTGGGCTTGATGCGAAGAAGAGTTGGGTTGTGTTGAGTGTCTCGCTTGGTGGGCTTGATCCCCGTCTGGCGGGATATTCTTACGTGTACGGCCAAATTGGTGCATCCCTGCAGGGTTAAATCTACTCGAGAAGCCGTGTTGTCCGCGGTTATGGATGACTTGGTGATAGGGCTGGCTAACAAGGATTAGACAACTTACACCTAATCAATAATAAGTTGACTAGTAATAGTCTTATTGACACAATAACTTGAACCTTCACTAATCCAATTGTGTGAGTTATCCTCGGATTGCTTCTTTGGATAAGGGGCGAGATCCAGGATGGGTTTGTTTGAGGTTAGTGGTAGTTGGTTACGGTACGCTATCTTATCCCCTTCTTTTAGCCGGATGTTGTAGCGTGTCTCTGTAGTTGGTTAGGCAGCCCGCTGCCGCACTTTTGTATCACCTATCTTCCGTTGAACCCAAAGCATCTGTACTTGGTGTTGCCGGGTACACTTTGGTATCTTGTGCGTCTTGCTTGCCAGTACTTGTCTGTACTGACCCCTTTGGGGCTGTGGTTTCCGCAGACTACGTTTCCGAGGATCCCCATGGAGGCTACTACGTGGAGTATGACGAGACTGCTGACGAGTAGATAGCGGACCCGGGCAGGATCCGAGACATCGTGGATGGGCTCCGTCTTTCGTTTCCGGCCTCTTATGCCTATTTGGATCTTGTCTGTACTCAGACACTTTGGATGTTTCCGCTGTGATGTAATGATGACTTGTTGGGACATGTGTCCTCTGGATGATTGTATTTGCTATCTCTGCTCTAGTGAGAGCTATTTGCAACTTATTTCTATTTATTTCTGTCTTAGAGATTTGTTGTGATATCACTTGTTCAAATGCCGTTGACGTACCATGTGTGTATGTTATGAAGTACGTCAATGGAAGTAGTCGGATTTCTATGGGATGGTTTGCGCAGACGATGGATAGTAGAGAATGGTTGTCACACGTTTACGTGTTGGCCTGCTCACATTGAGATGCGGGTGCCGGTATGCCCCGTAAGCCATTTATCTACTGTTCAGCGGGCTGTGAGTATCCTCTAGAAGTCCGGGTGCGACAAATGGTATCAGAGCCTGTCTGCCTGTAGGATCCCTTTTGCTGGTCGCAGTTGAGTCTAGAAACTATTTTGTAGCTATATAGGAAAAAATGAAACGTGAGAGTAGGAATTCTATTCTTTTATTTCTTTCCCCACCCACCCTCCCTTTTTCTGGTAAGGAAGTGCAACGTTGTTTTCTCTTCTCATCTAAACTTTCAAGTTAGGATTTCACGTATCCTGGTTTCTCTAGGATGGTTATATCTACTAGACCATAGGAATGGAGGTGGTTGTGACATGATTTATCATGTTGCCTACTCATGATTGAGAACGGAGGCACATAAGCTCCGGAAGCAGATCCTCTATTCCTTAAGCAGTAGATATTTATCCTCTAGAAGCCCGGATGGGTTTTCCGTAGTACCTCAGGAGTGTTTGGCCTCGTGTTTCCCCAATGTTGCTTCGATATCCTGTTCTTCTCAAGATCCTTTTCGTCCGTTGAAACCTTGTTGTTGCTTGCCACTTCAGTTCTTCTACCGGCGTCTAATCAAAGCTTCCCCGATCATCTGCATATGGATCTCAGGTTCTACCCGCAGGTGGTTCGTATGACTCGTTGCGAGAGCACTGCCGGTTATCCGGAGATGCTGAGAGACATGGTCACTTTTCTGGGGTTCCGTTGGGCACCAGAGTACCAGGTCTACGAGCAGCAGCGAAAGTTTGACCAGACCTACTACCAGGCTATCGTCTACATTCTGTCAGATGATGGCATGAGCGTAGTCCACCGCTACGAGGCAGTAGGTTCCACAGTGGATATGGCTGTGCAGCAGGCAGCTTATGTGAGTCTCACCGTCCTTCGTGCTGACTACTGGGGATTTGACGATTCTATCTATCGCCACATCCGTCGTGGTTACATCACTTCGGAGGGAGCTCATTTCACTCTCTACGACAACTTGGATGTCTACGAGCATGATAACTCCAGGCTGCACACCACCGCTCAGTTTGTGAGACACAGTGACGCAGTTGCCAGCACACTATCTCAGGAGTTGGCTTCAGTCAGAGAGCAGCTTTACCTTGCTTTGACTCGTCTGGCGACTTACACCACAGACTTTGTTGGAGACGAGCGCTTTGCACGTTTCGATCAGCCAGTTGGTCGTCGTCTGCCAGATGCTGGAGGTTACGAGCCGACCAGAGGTCCACTCCTTAACCTTGGTGCTGGTTATACTGGGATTCCACGCTTTGGAGCACAGGGAGTCGACGCTATGTACTTCACCACACCTAGAGTCGCTCTCAGACCACGTCAGATCTACGTGGATCGTCGTTCTACCTACTTTCGTGGGCGTGCTCCTCACCGTACCTCTCGCCGTACTCCTAGTCGCCGTCCTGCGTGATGAGCATGAGAGTACCGATGTATCCATTCTTAGCTATGTTTAGTTATCCTTTGGCATTCGAACCATTTATGGTGTGTTGGATATTCTGATGTATTTGAACATGTGTTGATGTACCTATTGGTTATCTATTCATGCGTCGGAATAATCTCTCTTTCGGTTGCCAAGTCTATCCTTTAATATTGTTGTGCTAAAATGCATTTCCGTTCCGGATGCCGCCAACAAGGAACAACGCGCCCGAGCCACCGCCAATCGCGGAGCTGTTGACTCAGATGACCCAAGTCATGGCGCAGATGGCCCAGTTTCAGACTAATCAGCACAACAACCAGACAGCTCCACGGGTCAGCATCAAGGAGTTTCTCAGTCTGGGCCCAAGAGCTTTCGTGGCCACACGCGAGCCTCT
Source organism: Alopecurus myosuroides (assembly GCA_028641055.1). Taxonomy (NCBI): domain Eukaryota; kingdom Viridiplantae; phylum Streptophyta; class Magnoliopsida; order Poales; family Poaceae; genus Alopecurus; species Alopecurus myosuroides. The sequence continues at coordinate 122,814,284 of CM054062.1, forward strand.
GGACGCTGATGACTGGATCTGTGAGATAGGTAAGGCTCTCGAGATTGCTCACGTAGCTGGGGAAGACAAGGTCAAGTATGCCTCCTATCTGCTGAAGGGTCAGGCAACTACTTGGTGGGAGAACTTCCAGGCCATGAGAACTGGGATACCAGTCACATGGAATTGTTTCAAGGAAGCCTTCCTGAAGCACCACATTCCAGATGGTCTCATGGAAAGGATGCGTGAAGAGTTTTGCTCACTCAAGCAGGGCAAGTTGGACGTCATCGACTATCAGAGTGAGTTCAATCGCCTCGCTCGTTACGCTGGTGATGAGGTGTCCACTGAGGCTAAGAAGATGGCAAGGTTCCGCAGAGGTTTTAACCCGGAACTCAAGTATGCCCTCACCAACGTCAAGGCCAACAGCTTCGAGGATCTCGTTAACACCGCGCTCAATGAAGAAAATGGGCGCAAGGCGTTCGAGGAGTCTCGCAAGCACTCGCGTGAGGGTGGTTCCTCCTCCAACATGACCACCCCTCCGCAGAAGCGCCGCATCTGGGTGCCAAATGGTGCTGTCACTCGGGCTTCATACGCCCAAGCTTCTCCAGGCTTCGCTCCCCGCCCACCCAACCCTGCTCAGATGCATGATCCAAGGGCTTCGATGGGGCAGCCAAGGCCAGGGCCTCCTCGTGTCGTCACTTGCTACAAGTGCAAGCAGACGGGACACTACGCCGACAAGTGCACGCAGAGGCAGCTACCTCCACCACCACCTCGTCCTAACTCAAACCAGGCAATGGTGCGCGCTCCCCCGCCTAAGGCCTTCAACTCCAACAACAAGCATGTCGGGAGGACCGCAAGGGTGAATCATGTCAAGATCGACAAAGCTGAGGAAGCTCCTCACGTCGTTCTCGGTATATTTCCCGTAAACTCTATTCCAGCTAAAGTGTTGTTTGGTACCGGAGCATCACATTCTTTTGTGTCAAAGACCTTTGCCACAACAAACAACCTAATTGTGGTTCCACTAAGCAATCAAATCACTGTTCACTCCCCGGGATCTCAAATGTTGACTTCCAAAATAAGTAAGGACAATCAAATCCTAATTGGAGGTCGCGTATTCCTTGCTTCTCTCATGTTGCTGGGAAGTTCTGACATTGATGTCATTCTTGGTATGGATTGGCTGAAGGCCAATAAAGCAAGGATTGACTGTGCTCAAAAGTCAATAACTCTGTCCCACCCTTCTGGCCAGATAATCTATTCTCCAAATGAATCAAGTTCCATTCAGCTATGCACCCTCGATGCAAAACCTCTACCTTCACTTGAAAATGTTCCGGTGGTTTGCGAATTCCCTGACGTCTTTCTAGAAGAGTTGCCAGGGATGCCTCCGGACAGAGCTGTTGAGTTCGTGATCGAACTTGAACCAGGTACTGCTCCAATCTCTAAGCATCCTTACAAGATAGGAACTCCCGAGCTGAAATTGCTGAAGGAACAAATTGATATGTACATGGAAAAAGGTTACATTCAACCTAGTTCCTCGGCTTGGGGTTGCCCAACTCTGTTCGTTGCGAAGAAGGATCACACAAAGAGACTCGTTGTTGACTATCGTCCTCTTAACGAGAAAACCATCAAAAACAAGTATCCAATTCCTCGTATCGATGATCTTTTTGATCAACTTGCTGGAGCCTCAATATTCTCCAAGTTGGACTTGAGAATGGGTTACCATCAAATAAAGATCAGAAAAGAGGATATTCCAAAGACAGCCTTCACCACTCGCTACGGTCTATATGAATTCACTGTCATGTCCTTTGGTCTCACCAATGCACCGGCGACATTCTCTCGACTCATGAATTCTGTCTTCCATGAATACCTCGACAAGTTCGTTGTGGTATATCTTGATGACATTCTTGTCTACTCAAAATCCGAGGAAGAGCATGAAGAACATCTTCGTCTCACTCTCATGAAGCTTCGGGAGCATCGTCTCTATGCCAAGTTCTCCAAATGTGAGTTCTGGATTTCAGAAGTTGCTTACCTTGGTCATGTCATCTCTGCCAAGGGCATAGCCATTGATCCAGAAAAGGTTAAAGCAATTGTTGATTGGAAACCTCCAAAGACGGTGAAGCAAGTAAGAAGTTTTCTTGGCTTGGCTAGCTATTGCCGTTGTTTCGTCCAAAACTTCTCCAAGATTGCCAAACCTCTCACTGACCTCACAAAGAAGGACAAGAAGTTCGTTTGGTCTCCACAATGTGATGAAAGTTTCAATCTCCTGAAGACTAAACTCACTTCTACGCCAGTTCTGGTTGGCCCAGATCCTTCCAAACCTTTCCAAATATTCTGTGATGCTTCTCTCCAAGGTCTAGGTGCAGTTCTTATGCAAGAACGTCAAGTTGTGGCTTATGCTTCACGTCAGTTGAACGCACATGAGCTCAATTATCCCACTCATGACCTTGAACTTGCAGCAGTTGTGTTTGCCCTCAAGAAATGGAGACAATACTTGTTGGGTAATCGCACTGAAATCTTTTCCGATCATGAGAGTCTGATGTACATCTTCACTCAACCAGATCTAAACCTCAGGCAAAGGAGATGGATTGAAAAGATTAAAGACTTTGATCTTACCATTTCTTACACTCCAGGCAAGGCTAATGTTATGGCCGATGCTCTCAGTCGCAAGTCGTATTGCAATAATCTCATGATCATGGAAAGCCAACCTCCTCTTCATGAAGAATTCCAGAAACTGAACCTTGGTCTTGTTCCTCAAGGCTATCTTGCAAACTTGACAGCCAGCCCAACTCTCGAGGACAAGATTCGTTCTGAACAACTTCGTGATGCTGAAATCAAGAAGATGGTAGAGCACATCAAAGAAGGCAAGGAGAAATTTAAGTTCTTCTCAATCGATGACAAGGGAACTGTGTTCTTCGAAGGACGCATTGCAGTTCCTCAGATTCAAAGTCTCAAAGATGTCATTCTCAAGGAGGCTCATGAAACTCCTCTCTCCATACACCCTGGAAGTACAAAGATGTACCAGGATCTCAAGACACTGTATTGGTGGCCTGGCATGAAACGTGAAATTGCTCAATACGTTTTTGAATGTGACGTTTGTCAACGTGTTAAGGCAGTTCATCAGAAAACAGCCGGTCTTCTCCAACCTCTAAAAATCCCTGAGTGGAAGTGGGACATGATTGAAATGGACTTCGTCACTGGTTTTCCAAAGTCCAAGAGGGGCAACGATGCAATCTTCGTTGTCATTGATCGACTCACTAAAGTCGCTCACTTCTTTCCTGTCAAAGAGACAATCTCAGCTAGCCAGTTAGCAGAGCTCTACACAGCAAAGATTGTTCCTCTTCATGGTGTTCCATTGGAAATAAGCTCAGACTGTGGAAGCATCTTCACTTCTCATTTCTGGAAAAGCTTTCAAGAAGCATTGGGCACCAAGCTTCTGTTCAGCACAGCTTATCACCCTTAGTCTCAAGGGCAAGTCGAAAGAGTCAATCAGATTCTCGAGGATATGCTCAGAGCATGTGGTATCTCTTTTGGCATGAAATGGGAGGAATGTCTTCCATATGCTGAATTCTCCTACAACAACAGTTTCCAGGCAAGCCTAGGCATGGCACCATTTGAGGCTCTCTATGGCCGCAGATGCAGGAGTCCAATCAATTGGTCTGGAGCAGGTGAACGTTCACTCTTAGGCCCTGACATTGTTAAGGAAGCCAAAGAGAAAGTTCGCATCATTCGTGACAATCTGAAGATTGCTCAGTCTCGTTAGAAAAGCTACTATGACAGCAAACACAGGGATATGGTCTATGCAGCTGATGACAAAGCATATCTCCGTGTAACTCCCCTCAGAGGCACTCATCGTTTTGGTGTCAAAGGAAAGCTTGCACCAAGATATATTGGTCCTTTCAACATTCTCTCAAGGCGTGCAGAAAATGCCTATCGTCTTGAACTTCCAGAAAAGCTATCCAAGGTGCACGTTGTGTTTCACGTGTCACAGCTCAAGAGGTGCTTCAAAGATCCAGGTCGTGCAGTTGATCATGATTTAATTGATCTGCAAGAGGACCTCTCTTATTAAGAGCATCCTGTTCGAATTCTCGATGAGACCGAGCGTAAAACTCGCAACAAGAGCACCAAGTTCTTGAAAGTGCAGTGGTCTCATCATTCCGATAAAGAGGCAACGTGGGAGACCGAAGAGGATCTTCGCAAGAAGTATCCGGACCTTTTCTCTTCTCAGTAGGAATCTCGGGGCACGATTCCTTCAAGGGGGGGCGTTTTGTAACATCCCAAGTATGAAAAACAACCATTAGGATGTTTGCTTTTTGTTAATTTATGTTTTGCATCATGTCATCATAAGCATTGCTTTCGTTTCCATTTGTTTTCCCCTGTTTTTCCATTTGATTTTCAAACCAAATTTCAAAATCCTTGTTCATACTTGTTCCGTTACAATTTTCAAATGAAATATTCAAATCAAAACATCAAATTGTTTCCAATAAACTTGAAAGTTCAAACCATTTAAATTGCTTCTTTTCAATAATTCAATTTAATCCCAAATTCACTCAAATTCATTTGAATTTTCAAACAGCAACCAAATTTAAAATTTTGAAAAACAAACAATGGCACAGTTGGGTTTTTGTAAATAACAAACTATAAAAATTATCACAAAAATTTAAAACCCCAAAAACCCCTCAAATTTCTCTCCTTTCTTCCCTTTTCTTTTCTGCAAAAAAAAGAGAGAAAAAAAACAGAGAGGGGAGAGGGCAGGCCAGCCAGGTGGGCTGAGCCCACCACACCTACCCCCCGGCCCAGCCCCTTACCTGTCGCTTTCCCCTACCTCCGTACGGAGACACAGAGAGGAGGGGGCTCCCCCACCGGCAGCGCCACCTGCGCCACCTCCTCCCTATATCTAGCCTCCCAGGCCGTGCCCTAGGGCTAGCTCTCTCCCTCCTCCATCTCTGCCGCCGCCGCCATCTTTCTCCTCCTCCTCCTCTTCCTCGCTGCCCTGCCTCCCACCTCTGAACCCTCCACCACCGCAACCAAATCCCGGCGATCGCCGTCGCCACGATGCACCACCGTGCGGGATAAGCACGGGAACGAGTTCCCCGCTACTCCCTCTCCCTCCTCGCTTCATCGCCTGTGGCTGAGAGCTCCCGGATCGTCGCCGCCGTCCCTGTCCCTGTCGCCGTCGTCGACTGTCGCCTCCCGAGCACATCCACCTCCTTCTGCCCCCTCCCGGTGAGCACCACGTCATTTCCTTCCCTCCTATCTCCTCCTGGCAGCCAAGCGCACGTACACCTCCCGCACACGTCCACGCACAGCAGCAGCAGACCGCAGCGCCGCTCGTCGCCGGCGTCCTCCCCGGGCGGTCAGGTTTCAGTTAACTGAAACTTTCAGTTTCAGTAACATCCCGCATCTGAACCTCATACCCCCCAAGCCTCCTCCTCTGTCACGAAACGCTCAGCATCCCAACTGGCCAGCGCGCTGCGCACGCGCACCCGCGGCGCGGGTTCGATTCCTCCCCGCAGCGATTAAATCCCACACCTTTTTGCTCGTTGCCACGCGCGCGCGGGAGTGGCCCACCTGTCTGTGGCTCTGCGAGCCCAGTCAGCACCCACCCGCAGCCACACAGGCGCCAACTGGGCACTGGCCCACTGCCAGTGACCCAGGGGTTGCTCTGGATGCGTAGAAAAACTCCAGGGACCTATTATGTATTTCCTTTTCGCACCTAGGCCCCTGTAACAAGTTTAATATTTTTAAATTCACAAAATAGCCCCTGCAATTTCAAATTAAATAACTTGTGCATTTCAAATCCAAATATAAGAAATAAAATATGTTTTCTGTACCAAATTTAATTCTCTACATGTTTAAACCATTTGTTTACTGTTTTGAACATTTCAAATGATTTCAAAATTCAAATTCAAACTACTATTTCAAAAATTGGTCAAATTCATAACTATTTCAAATTTAATTCAAATGTCACATATAAAATATGTTTTCCATGCAAAATTGAACCACCTTTCCAAATATAAACTTTGTTACCTGTTTTGAATATTTTAAATTGGTGAAATATTTAAATCCTTGTTTAATTCATTTAAAATTGCTAAATTCATAACTTGGTCAAATTAATTTCTTTTTGAACATATAAAATATGTTTTCAAACCAGAAAATTATAATCTTTTCAAATATGAATTTTATTAAATGTTTTGAACAAATAAAAATTCAAATAATTTCATACTTGAATTAAATTCATTTAAACTTTGTTTAAACTTGTTTAATTCATAATTAATTCATTTTAAATCCTTTTTCAACAAATGAAACATGTATTCCACCTAAAATTTTGTGTTCTTTCCAAATATGGACTTTGTTATCTATTTTGAACAATTAAAATTGGTGAAAACAAAAATGCTTGTATAACTCATTTAAGAAGCCAAATTTGATAACTTAAGAAATAAATTTCCAAACTTGGTAAACAACATTTCCATTTGAAGCTATTGTTGTTTTCTCATTGTTTTCTTCATCCATGCATCATTCTAATCAACTTTCACATGATGGTTACTTGTAGATCATTTAATTCAACCTTAATTCATGGGCTTTCCATTTGCAATCCAAATTGCATATGGGCCCATTTAATTATGTTACCATGTCAACTAGCTTACCTTTGATGCATCAATTAAATTGCCATGCATCATCCCATGATTGTGCATTATGCCATGTTATTGATTGTTTGTCTCTCTGTGTTGTTTGTTTGCTTCTTCCCGAATAGACGACGACGCTGAGACAGACGAGGTTTACGACACTACTTCTGAGGAGTTAGCCCAGTACCAGGCTACTGAGTTTGCAGGCAAGTATTCACTCACCTGAACCATTGTGTCCTTTCCACACTGGATACCGATATTTTCCGTTGTCTATCCTGCTAGCATTAAGATTCGTTGCTTGTGTTCCGATCCTATCACATGTTATCCTGTAACCCTGAAATAGCCTATCCTCCACACCTATAACCCTGTTGCTTGTTGCCCGTGTCTTACTAGCATGCTTAGGGTTGTTTATGCTCGAGTCTGATGTCCGTTATTTCTGTTACCATATTATTATGTTCTGGGGCTCGATGTTTAAACAACAACCTGTTAATGTATGAGGTAATGCTAATTTGATGATAAGGCACCGGCAGGAGGCCGGGTATGGTTTTGAGGCCTGCTAGTGTCGACCTTAATTAGGAAAAGGTTCTTGTCCTCTAGATCCATGATGAGCGCGCTAACCGCATGTGGGAAGCGTGTATGGGCGCCCCCCTCAATTTGATTCGATTCGCATCTCGTCCAAATCGCCTCATTTAGATCGGGTTTTCCATTTGCCGCATGCATATGCAGGTGCGAACCCGAGGCCAGGGTCGTAACTTTTGTAGTCGGCATTTAGGGAGACACGTTCTTAGAGTGCTATGAGGGTCCCCTTTTCTTCGTGGGGCTTGATTAGCCGTGCGCTCAATTGCACGGGGTTCTTTGGGCTTGATGCGAAGAAGAGTTGGGTTGTGTTGAGTGTCTCGCTTGGTGGGTTTGATCCCCGTCTGGCGGGATATTCTTACGTGTACGGCCAAATTGGTGCATCCCTGCAGGGTTAAATCTTCTCGAGAAGCCGTGTTGTCCGCGGTTATGGATGACTTGGTGATAGGGCTGGCTAACAAGGATTAGACAACTTACACCTAGTCAATAATAAGTTGACTAGTAATAGTCTTATTGACACAATAACTTGAACCTTCACTAATCCAACTGTGTGAGTTATCCTCGGATTGCTTCTTTGGATAAGGGGCGAGATCCAGGATGGGTTTGTTTGAGGTTAGTGGTAGTTGGTTACGGTACGCTATCTTATCCCCTTCTTTTAGCCGGATGTTGTAGCGTGTCTCTGTAGTTGGTTAGGCAGCCCGCTGCCACACTTTTGTATCACCTATCTTCCGTTGAACCCAAAGCATCTGTACTTGGTGTTGCCGGGTACACTTTGGTATCTTGTGCGTCTTGCTTGCCAGTACTTGTCTGTACTGACCCCTTTGGGGCTGTGGTTTCCGCAGACTACGTTTCCGAGGATCCCCATGGAGGCTACTACGTGGAGTATGACGAGGCCGCTGACGAGTAGATAGCGGACCCGGGAAGGATCCGAGACATCGTGGATGGGCTCCGTCTTTTCGTTTCCGGCCTCTTAGGCCTATTTGGATCTTGTCTGTACTCAGACACTTTGGATGTTTCCGCTGTGATGTAATGATGACTTGTTGGGACATGTGTCCTCTGGATGATTGTATTTGCTATCTCTGCTCTAGTGAGAGCTATTTGCAACATTTTTCTATTTATTTGTGTCTTAGAGATTTGTTGTGATATCACTTGTTCAAATGTCGTTGACGTACCATGTGTGTATGTTATGAAGTACGTCAATGGAAGTAGTCGGATTTCTATGGGATGGTTTGCGCAGACGATGGATAGTAGAGAATGTGATGTAGCCCACCCAACTCCACCAAGTGCACCGATGACAAGATCACGCGCAAAGGCCATCCAAGATAAGGTGAACTCGCTCCTCTCGTTCTATGCTTTCGGTCATGTGGAGAATGGTGCGCTACCTCATGGTTCCACACTTTGTGTACTCAGGTTCAAACCCACCACGGAGGCCCCGGAAAGCACCCAAAATGATGCGCAAGAAGATACGAAGGAGGGCGGAAGAAACGGCATCGCAATCGGAGTCCCGGCAGAGAAGATAGGGGGAAAGGAGCCCCTCCCGGCCTCGGGGGCCGGCCAGGCCGGCCTCATCCCCCCTAGGCCGGACCCCCAACAGAGGCAGCCGACCTGGAGGCCGCCCTCCCTCCTCCCCACCCCGGCCCCAGGCCGGGCACCCAACAGAGCCAGCTGGCCTGGGGGCCGGCCTGCCTCCTCCCCACCCCGGCCCCAGGCCGGCCTCCCCTTCCAGGCGCCCACCCTGGCCCCAGGCCGGGTTCCAGGCCGGCCCCTAGGCCGAGGTGGACCCGAAAATGCCCGGAAAAGACCCGTTTTCGCTCCCGTTTCCACCTACTTCGACCCCCAGCTATATAAGGACTCCCCCAAGCTAGATCTAGGGTTTGGAGTTGAATTTAGAACATTTGGAGCTCATCTCTCTTGTATCCCTCTTTGACGAACTACTCCTCCGGTGTGTACCGAGGAACGTATCAAGGCTACTCCTCCGACTTCGTCGAGGATCGTATCAAGGATCATCCAATTACTTGATCTCTCCCTTTGGGTTTCTATCAAGGAATTGTCCAATCTTCCTCTCGATTATCTTGAGGTTCTATTGGCGTAGTGGACCGGCTACGGGTGTAAAGCGGTTTCAATCAAGGTGAGCTGAGTTGAATCGATCGTTCCGTAGGCGGCCCTCGGGGTTAGTTGACGGAAGATTTGGGGTTCTTCGGTTCTTACTATTTATCCTTGCGTTTGCTTGCGTTGCCCTCGATCTCCCCCTCGTTTCCCCCTCGTGTGTTCATCGAGTTCCTCGTGTTCTTCGTGTTCTCCGTCGATTCGTGAAGATCGGGCCAATCTAGGAGTAACCCTCCGCATCATCTGGTATCCAGAGCTAGATTGACACGAATCCGACACCCCCAACACTTTCCATCCACCAATTTTTCTTTTTCCATCAAGAATTTCGAAAATCCTCAAAAAAATAGCCAAAAGGGAATTTGACCGATCTGTTGATTTGTTGAGTTTTTCGTGGTTTTTCTTCATAGATTTGTTGCCAAACACCATTCCACACCTTTCTATTCAGCCAATTTTTCCATTTTCGTCCAAAAATTTTCTTGATTTTGTGGGAATTTCGAATTTGAGCCAAAAACTCAGAAAATTTCAGCTCTTCGATTCTCCGACAAATTTTGAAACTTGTTTTTCTTTGTCGTTTTTGATCCGAATTGAGTGCAACAAAGTGCTACGCGACGCCCACGACATCACCTACGCTTCCACATCAACGGATCGCCACGACATCGACTCCCCCACGGCCGCAAGTCTGTGATCATCAAATAAGAGAGGTATAACTTGCTTCCGCTTGCACCACCCCACCCCATTGTGTTACTTACCTACCGGACTAGTTCTTTTTACACCGCTTGGCATCGCATTTGTGGCATCGAGAGTGCGAGGTTAGCGCTTGTGAGAGATTAGCTACCGAGTAGGCATTGGCACTTTGGAATCCATCAAAAAGAGAAAATCAAAAAAAAAGAGAAAAAGAGAAAATAGAAAAAGAAGCAAAAGGATCGGTGCCCATTGCTTTCCATTGTAGGAACGTGTAGCATTGCGTCGCAAAAGAGAAAGAGTGACCGATTGCCACGGTGTGAATCTTGTTGCCTCTTCAAATTTGCGGTTTGAGCTAGCGTCCTCTTTGAGTTAGTGTGGCATTGAGCATTAGTCTACGTTAGGGCCATTTCGTTCTTCGCTCGTCCATTGGTCGCACTAACCCCATTTTCCCCCTTGCGTGTGTGTGTTCCACCATATTTCCATCCTATAGGTTTGGTTTTTGTGCTAACTTTTCTTTGAATTTTCTCCACGATTGACAACAAACTTTTCTTCGGTTTTGTCGATTTTTCCTCACCAGTTTCCTAACCTATTTGCCTTCCATATAAAGTGTGTGTGTTGCCGTTTGCGGTTTTTTCGATCTTTTGGATTCGCTCTTGACATACCGCCCTACACCTAGGCTCGTCCACTAGCCTCAATACGACCAAGAAAGGTAACGTTGGGTAAGTGAGGCGTCCATTTCTTCAATATCACCCTTGTGTGTGTTTTTGAGATGGCTAGGGAAGGAGTATTCACAAGTCCGAGCTCGGAAGACGAAGGCAATCCATTCTACAACGACAATGCTTACGCCAATTTCGTCACCCACAATGACCACTTTCAACTCCGCGAACTCGTCAAGGACGGGTTGCAACGCTATGAGCGTTGACTACAAGAGCAAGAGGCTCGATTGAATGATCAAATGACGCGCATCAATATCAACTTGGCTAATCTTGCCAATCGCCATCATTCTTCATCGTCCTCAAGGTCTCGTCGCTCAAGCCACCGCAATCAAGATCCTCACCAACCTCGTCGCCATGATCGCCATGATCGCCACAACGTGGAGGAGGGTGGACAACCTCAACAACCACCACCACCTCCTCCACAACCTCAACAACCTCCGCGACGCAATTGGTATGAGGATAGCTCGCCATCACCACCACCTCGACATCGCTAAAGCCGTGGTGACCCTCTTCAACAACCGCAACGCCCGGACCGTCGACAACACCATCATCCTCCACCTCCACAAGGCCACGCTCAAGACTATGGCCACAATGATTTCGTGGAAGATGCTCGTCAACATCGAAGGCCACCTAGGCGCCAGGCGCGTCCCAACAACAATGACCGCCAAGAACATGATCATCCTCAACACCCTCGAGATGAACAAGTGCTTCCGCAACACCCTTGCCAAGAACAAGAGCGTCCTCGACAACATCACAATGGACATGATGATAGCGAACGCCGTGAAGCTAGGCTTCGTCACCACCAACCACCACCACCTAATGACCACCGGCGTCATCCTCCCCATCATGATAGCCACCGCCAAGACAATGAGGATGACCCCTATGATGATTCAGCTCCCATTTATGATGAAGACCCCCATGAGAGCCAACATGAGCGTCCCCATCGTCCGCAAGAGGACAACAACATGAGTGCTCTTCGTTTCAATGTCCCCAAGTTAAATGGTGAGATCCCGAAGACTATCTTGCTTGGGCTCTCAAGGTTGACAAGATCTTCGGCATTCACAACTTCACCGACAAGAAGATGGTTGCTCTAGCATCTTTGGAATTCGAAGGCTATGCACTCTTATGGTGGGATCGTCTACAAGCCGAACGAGTCCTAAATCGCATGGCTCCCATTGCCACATGGAATGAGATGAAGCAATTCATGCATGCTCGATTCGTTCCTCCTCACTACAAGCGTGACCTCTTCAAGAAGCTCCAAGAACTTCGTCAAGGTGTGAAGTCCGTTGATGAGTACTACAAGGAAATGGAGACATCTTTGATTCGAGCTCATGTGATAGAATCTCAAGAGCAAACAATGGCCCGCTTCCTCAATGGCTTCAACTATCCTATAAGGAAGATCGTCGAGTATCAACCGTATGACAACATTGTGTCCCTTGTCCACCAAGCTCTCAAGGCGGAACGCCAAATTGCGGAAGATCTCAAGTATAGCAAGCAAAAGGCTTTCTTCAACTCAAGACCATCATCCTCAACGCCAATGACACAAGTTCCTCCTCCAACTACCACCAAGAGCAACACTCGAGCCTCTAGTGCTCCCACCAAGTCCTCCCAACCATTCAAGAAGCAAGTGCCTCCCACCTCATCCTCAAGTGCTCCTCAAGTCAAGTCAAGCACTATTACTTGCTTCAAGTGTGGTGGTAGTGGACACAAGTCCTTTGAATGTTCCAACAAGATGATCATGATTGTCAACCAAGACGGTGAACATGATTCTATGAGCGAAGGCGAATACTATGCCTTGCATCAAGTTGCTCTCAACTCTTTGGACGTCCCCAACGATGATGAAGAAAGTGTGTATTGCGATGAGGACAAGAATCCATCACTAGTGGTCACAAGAGTCCTCACTTCTTCTCCTCAAGATGAGCAAGATCAACGATGCAATCTCTTTCAAACAAGAGCCGGTATTGATGGCAAGTCAATCAAGGTCATCATCGATGGTGGGAGTTGCCACAACTTGGCTAGCAAAGAGCTTTGCGACAAACTAAAATTACCTTACAAGCAACATCCTCATCCATACCATGTCCAATGGCTTGGTGACTCCGGCACCTTCAAGATTCAACACATGGTCACCGTGACTTTCAAGATTGGTCCTTATGAAGACACGGTAGATTGTGACGTTGTTCCTATGACCGTGTGTCATCTTCTTCTTGGTCGACCTTGGCAATACGACAAGAGTACTATCCATGATGGGCGTACCAATCACTATAGCTTCAAGTGGAATAACAAGACATTTGTTCTTCGTCCCATGTCTCCTAGCCAAGTGATCGCCGACAACGCCAAGACTCTTGCACGTAGACAAGAAGAGCTCAAATCCCGTGAGATGAGTGGTGAGAGAGTGATCCACCAAAAAGTGAGTGAGAGCCACAAGCCAAATATGAGTGGAAAAATTCCGAGTGATGCCAAAGGCTTTGCCTTACTTGCCACCAAAAGAGAGATGCAAGAGCTAAGAGATGACCCAACCATACTTCACTTTGTCCTATTGTGCAAAGGGGAAGCACTTGAAACTAACGACATGACAAATCTTCCTCCATCTTTGTTGCCTTTGTTGCAGGAATTTGAAGACGTCTTTCCCGATGAGCTCCCTCCGGGCCTTCCTCCCCTTCGAGGAATCGAGCACCGTATTGACCTCATTCCGGGCGCGCCCCTTCCAAACCGCGCTCCTTACCGCACCAATCCCGAGGAGACTAAGGAGATTGAGCGCCAAATCCAAGAGCTACTCGAAAAAGGTTTTATTCGTGAATCCCTTAGCCCTTGTGCCATGCCGGTTATCCTTGTTCCAAAGCAAGATTCTACTTCCCCCATGTGTATGGATTGTCGCCCTATCAATGCTATCACCGTTAGATATAGACATCCTATCCCTAGGCTCGATGACATGCTTGATGAATTGAGTGGTGCTACTATCTTTTCCAAAATTGATCTTAAAAGTGGTTACCATCAAATTCGTATGAGTATAGGTGATGAATGGAAAACGGCTTTCAAAACAAAACTTGGTTTGTATGAATGGCTTGTTATGCCCTTTGGTCTTTCGAATGCCCCATCTACCTTCATGCGTCTCATGAATGAAGTTCTACGTCCTTTCATTGGCAAATTTGTTGTGGTTTACTTCGACGATATTCTCATTTATAACAAATCTTTGGAAGATCACCTTGATCATGTATCACAAGTATTGTTGGCTCTTCGCAACGCAAAACTTTTCGCCAATCTTTCCAAATGCAATTTTTGCACCAACAAGCTTGTTTTCTTGGGTTTTGTGATCTCTTCCAATGGTATTGAAGTAGATAACAAGAAGATTGAGGCAATTAGGAATTGGCCCAACCCTACCTCCGTGGGTGAGATAAGGCGCTTTCATGGCCTTGCCGGTTTCTATCGCCGCTTTGTCAAATATTTTTCAACTATTGCTTGCCCTTTGAATGAACTTACCAAAAAGAATGTACCTTTTGTTTGGGGCAATGCGCAACAAAAAGCTTTCGACACACTTAAGAAATGCTTAACCGAAGCTCCTTTGCTTGTCTTACCGGATTTTGAGAAAACTTTTGAGATTGAATGTGATGCTAGTGGTATAGGAATTGGTGGCGTTCTCATGAAAAACGGACGCCCCGTTGCTTACCATAGTGAAAAACTTGATGGTGCTAAACTCAATTACCCCATCTATGATAAGGAACTTTTTGCTTTGGTTAGAGTGATAGAAGTTTGGCAACACTACCTTTGGCCAAAAGAATTTGTCATTCATTCCGATCACGAATCATTGAAATACTTAAAAAGCCAAACCAATTTGAACAAAAGTGTAACACCCGGGGATTTTTCCCCAATTAGAACTTGTTTGTTTCTTTTTCGCATCATGTCATCATGCGTGGCATTGCATCCCTTTTGAATACATATAACTTCTTAATAAAATGTTAATCTCAAAAGTTCAATACTCAATTTTGGTGTGAGCTCTCTTATCCCTAAACCCTTTTTTTTTTGAAAGTAATAAAATGAGAGAAAAAAAACGTTTGGGTGATGGGCCAGCCAGCCCACCTACCAATCCCTAACCCTAACCCACACAGAACACCAACGCACGCACACAACACCACACGACACAACGCACGCACACAGCACACCTGCACGCACACGCACGCAGAAGGGGATCGAACCCCTTCGTCCTCCTCCTCACGAGCGCTCGCTCGTTTCTCCTGCCCAGATGCGCCGCCTCCACCTCGTCTCCCTCCTCCTGACGTCCTCTCCCCTCGTCCCCTTCCTCCCAAGCTCCGGCCGCCCCCCTTCCGTGGCGCCCCGTCCACCTCCCTGCTCGATGTCCCCCCGGTTCCCCCTCCGCACCTCCATGGTCGGCCGTCGCCTCCATGGCCGGCCGCCGCGCCCCGTCGCCGGCGTCCTCTCCTCACCAAGCTCCTCCCGTCGCCTCCCCTTTCCCCTCCCTTCGACACAGAGGAGAGCCACCAGGAGCCTCCCGTCGCTCGCCCTTCCACTACCGCGCATCTGGAGCCCTGCCTCCCCCACGAGCCGTCCTCCCGCTCAAGCCGACGACCTCCTCGGCATCCTCGCGCAGCGCACCCTCGTCTCCACCTCTGCGTGCTCCGGCGGAGAGCCTCTTGCAGCGTCGCGCCCTCGACCTCCACCTCGCTGCAGTTGCCCCGGCGTGGTTCTGTTGCGCCCTCAAGGTGCTCGACGAATTGGCCACAAGAAGTTGGTACATGTGTTCGTGCCCATATGGTTTTCTTTTGGGGCCGACGACTTTGTGTGTGTGCATGACTTGCCTGTCGCATGTACGCCAAGGACTACTTCCACTACCCGACTACGCCCGTCCGACGCTGAGTACCTGAGAACTACTACGGCAACCAAGATCTTCCTCGACCGGTACCGCATCGACAAGATCATCGCCAACAATGTACCGCCACCCCGAGGACCTCGGACCAAACCTCGACCACGACTACTCCCCCGACGAACCGTGAACGACTACATCGCCTTCGTCATGTCCGTTTTGCGTTGGCCGCCTTCGTGCGCGCCCGAAGACCGGGACCGTCAGGTTCGCCTCCGACCCCGAAGACGATGTTGTTACGGTTCGGCCACGACTACGACGACCACTTCGACTCCAGACGTGAATGACTACTTCGATGACGACACGAGAACAATTATCTCCTCGACGCCCCGAAGACGATGATGCGGTGGTGCAATTACGACTACTTCCTCGACGTCGACTACTTCCACTACCACGCCTACGTCGACTACTTCCTCTATGACCCGAAGACCTCGACTTCGACTACATCGACAACGGAATGTCTACTTCCCTTGCTACGACGACTTCGTCTACTTCCTCTTCTTCGTCTACTTCCTCCACGTTCCGAAGTTTCCGGCGTTGACCCCGACGATCCTCTTTCCAACGTGCGAACCCAAAACCCCAACCCTATACCTATATGCCTATTTTCTAAATGTCATCCATATCGTGCATATTAAATCATTCATCTTGTTGCATTGTGTCGGGGGGTTACCCCCGAGTAGGGTAAAGACAGGTGGTAAAGGCCGCTTGCAGAAGAGAGGTTTGGTCGAGTAGCCGACTACCGGGTACTCGCTACCCGGTCGACTGCTACCCGGTCTCACCTCAAGATGACCAGAAGGAGATATCAATCAAGTTCTACCCTGTCGACTAGGAGGTTTGGCCCGAGTACAATTGGCGGGAACATTTGGCGGGAAACTACTCGGGCAGGAAGTCAAAGGAGCCGTTCTGACACAGGATCCCGCGTATCCTGGGTCCGTACTTGGCAGCATTCGAACTACTGTTCACGTGGGGACGGCCTGCCTGACAGTGACAGCATGGAAGCAGTCGGTGGCAGGATAAGGGGGGCCTACTCTGTGACTAGGTACAGTGATACCAGTCTGTCCCCTAGTTTTGCCCAACGACTTTACAGAAGCAGCCAAGATCAACGACCAAAGCTGTCAGCGGGTACTCGGAGAAAGGACAGTGTGCACACTATGTCGACACTTGTCTAGGATTTGGACGTATCCGGCTGGGCACCATGTATATAAGGTGCCCCGCCGCCTCCTGCGCGAGGCATGCTCTCACATACTCCCATGGTGGCTCACTAGAAACCCTAGAAACCCTAAGTTCTTGACCTAGCTCTACTCGGATAGGGGCAAGGGGCTACTCGGTAGCATTACTATTTGTACTGTGGCTACTCGGTGAGACACCGTAATACATAGAGAAAGGCAGGAGTAGGGGTTTTACCTCCTCACGAGGGCCCTGAACCTGGGTACATCATGTTGTTTGTGTTGTGTGGATCTTACCTCACGCGGCTACACGTCGCGTGATCCCTCCCCGGACACCTCCAGCGTCCATCGTCCCCACATCTTTAGCCATCCCATGGCATCTGCCGTGACACCACCACGACAGTTGGCGCCCACCGTGGGGCAACCAGCGGCGCTGGCTGGAGTTTCTGTTCGGACGGGATCTTCATCAGCGGAGCGCGTAGTTTGTGGCCTTGTCCACAGATTCGGCTCCTTCGACTTCGTCACCGACAACGCCGGCTGTTTCGGCGGTAAGGCCATGCCGGAGGGCGGCTCGGTGGTCTCCTTCGGCTCTCATCTCGTCTACGTCGCCACCGTCGCCAACGACACCTACCCCGAGCTGGTGCACGACGCGGAGGATCCTCCCGCGGTTGTTGCTGCTCGCGGAAGGCCTGCATGCAGCTCTGCGTGCTGCGCGGAGGTGATGGTGACGGGCTTGGCGGCAAACGCTGGCGCGGCTGCTACTGGAACTGCGGCCGTCGTCGAGGAGGTTGACGACCCGCCCGCGGGTGGCAGGACCCACCGGCCCTACGAGAAGGAGAGCAACCTGCCGCCTTCCACGTCTACGGTCATCCCCGCGTCAGCTGCGCGAACCGGGATGCCCACTCCCACCGACCTTGAGCTCCTAGCCGTGAGGGAGCAGCTCGAGCGGCAACGCCAGGAGCTGCTCGCCGAGCAGGCGGAGTTGGAGAAGATCAGGTTGGAGCTGAGCCTGGACCAGCTCGAGTACAACAAGGCTCACGGCTTCACGCCGGTGGCCAGGAGGCCCAGCAGGGTAGGCGCTACGCGGCGCAACCTAGGCGCCGAGATGGCGACTGTTGCGGAGGAGCCCGCGCAGTCGGCTACCGCGAACACCTTCACAAGGCCGAGGTACAGCACGCCCGCCAAGACGCTGCGAGCTGCGCAAGCTGTGGCTGCCGAGTTGCCGCGCCTAGAGGGAGAGGCGCGTCGCAGGCAGCAGGAGAGGCTCGGCGAGCTGGTGCTGGAGGCCGCCAGGCAGAACGAGGAGTTCCGGAAGGCCAACCCGGGAGCTGGAGCCTCGCAGGTAGTTCACTCGCACGCGGCTAGATCTAACGATCAAGCCTCATCTCCGCATCCGAGCCGCGAGAAGAGCCGCAGCGGGCGTACGGGTAGAGACAGGCAAATGCAGGTGTATGACCCGGCTGCTGCCGCGAAACAGGTTGCTGTGCCGCAGCAGCCCGGGCAGGAACACAACGCTGCAAGAGCAGGCTCTCAAGCCCATCAAGCTCAAAGCCGTGTCCGAGAAGCCGCGCGTCCGGGTACTTCTCGGCAACCCGCAGCTCCGCCTACTCGGCAGAGGCAGCAGCCGCGCCCAGTGGCACCGGTCGCCAACCCGGTGGAGCAGCCTGCAGCAATGCAGGTGGATAGGTATGATGATGGCTACTCGGCTATGGAGATGGCTGGTTATGACATCCATGACCGTGTTGGTGAGCGCGTGTTGGCGCCTGGAGATGCAAGGCACCAGCTGGACCGTATCAGCTTGTCGGCGCGGCTTGAGAGCACGGGTCCTCCCGGCCCCGAGTGCTTTGGCCCGCGCATCATGAACGAGCCGTCCGTGAAGGGCTTTCAGCTCGCGAGAGGCACCAAGAGCTACAATGGTAGCACCAAGCCTGAAGATTGGCTCAACGACTATGTCACCGCGGTCCATATCGCGAACGGCAACAGGAGATGGGCGGTGCGCTATGTGCCGCAGATGCTAGAGGGTCCAGCTCGCACTTGGCTCAACAACTTGCCCAAGAACAGCATTAACTGCTGGCTGGACTTCTCGGATGCCTTCATCAGCAACTTCACGAGTACGTACAAGAGGCCGAATAGGCCACAGCAGTTGTCGGCTTGCCGGCAGCGAGAAGATGAGACGGATCGCGAGTACCTTACTCGGTGGAGCACCCTGAGGAACACCTGTGAGGGTGTGAATGAGGCACAGGCCATCACTTGGTTTGCGCAGGGTTGCCGACATGGCAGCATGCTTTGGCAGAGATTGCAGAGGGAGATGCCGAACACCTTGGCCGAGACCATCAAGATTGCGGACCAGTACGCACTCGGTGATCCTACTCAGCCATTGATGGACTCCTCTGAGCCGAGAAGGAACTTCAACAGCAGCAAGCGCAACGAGTTCCGCAACAAGCGCCGAGTAGATACTCGGTATGATCCCGAAGAGGTGAATGCAGTGAATGTCGGAGGCGGTGGTGGCCAAAGGCAGAAACCTGCTGGAGCCTACGGGCAGAACCAGAACCAGGGCCAAGGCAACAAGAAACCGTTCCGCACTGCGCAGTCGGGTAGCGGGAACTCCGAGCAGCCGAAGAAGTTTGTCTTCGATGACATGAAGGATGGTCCATGCAGCTTTCACACTCACCACCCCTCAAGGCCTGTGAACCACACTACTCGGCAGTGCGAGTGGTGGGATGTGATCAAGAGTGGTGGCTTGCCTCCTCCTCCTCCTCTGCCAGCTGCCAATGCTACTGTTCAGCCTACTCGCGCTCCTGCAGCTCGGCCGCCAGTGTACCCGAGAAGGGAGAATGTCAACCAGGTGGCTTTAGGAGCCAACCAGAACTTCAACAATGAGAGATACCGCAACAACAACAACAACTACAACCGCAACAACAACAACAGAGGCAACAACAACTATCAGGGCAACAACAACGGTAACAATGGCAACAACGGGGGCAATGGCCCTAACCAGTACCAAGAGCACCATGAGAGCTATATGATCTTCACTTCCGAGGCAGTCGACAAGCAGTCACAGCACAGGCGGGCCATGGAGGTCAATGCAGTGATTCCGGCTGTCCCTCACTACATGTACTGGTGCGACCAGGAGATCAGGTGGACTCGGGCAGATCACCCCAAGGTGATGCCCAATCCGGGTACCTATGCCTTGGTGCTGGATCCCACCTTCCTGGGCCCCGAGAAGAATGTGAGATTCAGCAAGGTGCTGATCGACAACGGCAGCAGCATCAACATCGTGTACAAGGACACACTCGAGAAGCTTGGCCTGGCCGAGAACATGATGCTGCCTAGCAAGACCACTTTTCATGGCATTGTGCCCGGGATCTCCTGCAACCCGATTGGCCGAGTGTGGATTGATGTGCTATTCGGTACTCGGGAGAACTGCCGCACTGAGCGCCTGCAGTTTGAAGTGGTGGATCATCAGAGCCCCTATCATGCTCTACTCGGCAGGCCTGCTCTGAGCAAGTTCATGGCCTCCACTCACGTGGCTTACCTGAAGATGAAGATCCCCGGGCCCAATGGCATTATCACCATCTCGGGAGATTACAAGAAGTCCATGGAGTGTGCCTCTGCTAGCTCTCAGCTGGCGGAATCGATGGTGATTGCTGCCGAGAAGAAGAAGATGTACGAGGTGGTGGCCATGGCTCAGTCCGCACAAGCTGGCGCGCAAGGTGTGCCGAGTACCCAGCATGGTACTGCTTTCCAAGCTGCCAAGGAGACCAAGACAGTCCAGGTTGACCCCGAGTTCCCGGAGCGCGTGGCCATCATTGGTGCCGGGTTGGCGGAGAAATAGGAAAGCGCGCTCATCCACTTCCTCCGTGAGAATCGGGACGTGTTCGCCTGGACTAATGAAGATCTACCAGGAGTCCCGAGGGAGTTGGTTGAGCACTCTTTGCATGTGCGTCCTGACGCCAAGCCCGTGAAGCAGGCTTTGCGCCGTTTCGGGGATGAGAGAAGGAAGGCCATCGGTGATCAAATCACCAAGCTGCTGATCAGTAACTTCATCATGGAGGTGCTGCAGCCGGACTGGTTGGCCAACCCGGTCATGGTCGAGAAGAAAAAGGAAGATCCCAAGGCTGCCACCGCATGGCGCATGTGTGTCGACTACACCGACTTGAACAAGGCATGCCCCAAGGATCCCTTCCCGCTACCTCGAATCGATCAGGTGATCGACTCCACTGCCGGCTGTGAACTGTTGTCTTTCATAGATGCCTACTCTGGTTTCCACCAGATTGCACTCAACCCTGCTGATCAAATAAAGACTGCTTTCATTACCCCGTACGGGGCTTATTGCTATCGTGTCATGTGTTTTGGCCTGAGGAATGCGGGTGCAACCTATCAGAGATGCATGCAGAAATGCTTGCATGACCAGCTCGGCAAGAATGTGCAGGTGTACGTAGATGACATTGTCATCAAAACGAATAAAACACATACTCTGCTTGCCGACCTGGAGGAAACCTTTGCTAACCTACGCAGGTACAAAATGAAACTGAATCCGAGTAAGTGTACCTTTGGTGTACCAGCTGGAAAGCTACTCGGTTTTCTGGTTTCTAGTCGGGGCATTGAAGCCAATCCGTCTAAGATAAAAGCTATTGAGAGTATGTCTTTGCCGAGATCATTGAAGGACGTGCAGAAGTTCACGGGTTGTCTGGCATCTCTGAGCCGTTTTCTGGGCCGAATGGGCGAGAAGGCTCTGCCTCTGTACCAGCTGATGAAGAAAAGTGACAAGTTTGTCTGGACTCCGCAAGCGGACGTGGCATTCAATGAGCTGAAAGCAATGCTGGCTAGCGCTCCCGTCTTGGCTAGTCCGCTACCCAAGGAGCCTATGCTGCTCTACATTGCCGCGACTAACCGAGTAGTCAGCGTGGTGATAGTGGTGGAGCGAGAAGAAGAGGGCAAGAGTGTGCAGCGCCCAGTCTATTATCTCAGTGAAGTGCTGTCCAGTTCCAAGCAAAACTATCCGCACTACCAGAAGATGACATATGGCGTGTACCTGGGCGCCAGGAAGCTGAAACATTACTTCCAGGAGCACCCCATCACTGTTGTGAGCTCTGCTCCCATCTCGGACATCATGGGTAACAAGGAGGCGAGTGGCAGAGTAGCCAAGTGGGCAATTGAGCTAGCCGCGTACGCTCCCGCGTATACGAGAAGAGAAGCAATCAAGTCTCAGGTACTGGCGGAATTTCTTGTGGACTGGGCCGAGATGCAATATGAACCTCCTGCTCCAGTTTCCAACTATTGGAAGATGCACTTTGATGGCTCAAAGGTGAAAGAAGGCCTGGGTGCTGGCGTAGTGCTTACATCACCCAAGCGGGATCAACTCAAGTATGTGCTGCAGATCCATTTCAAGGCATCCAACAATGTAGCCGAGTACGAGGCAGTTGTGCATGGTTTGCGAGTAGCAAAGGAGGTTGGTGTGCAGCGCATTATCTGCTATGGCGACTCAGATCTGGTGGTGCAGCAAGTCTCAGGTACCTGGGATGCTTTAGATGCCAACATGGCGTCGTATCGCTTCCTGGTGCAGTCAATGACTGGGTTTTTTGAAGGCTGTGAGTTCCAGCACATTCACCGAGCAGAGAACGAAGCAGCAGACGAGCTATCCAAGTTGGGATCTTCTCGGCAGTCCATCCCGGCGGGGATTGCCTTGGAGCATTTGAGGAAGCCATCCATCAAGCCTTCCCCCAACTCGGAATCCATCTTTGTTCCTTCTCTGCCAAGTGAAGAATCTGACCCAATGGAGATTGACTGGGAGAGTGCTGCAGGGAACCCGGGGACTGCCGTCCTATACTCGGGGACTGCCGTTCCCTACTCAGGGACTGCCGCTCCCTACTCGGGGACTGCCGTTCCCTACTCGGGGACTGCCATTCCCCACTCGGGGACTGCCGTTCCCTACTCGGGGACTGCCATTCCTTACTCGGGGACTGCCATTCCTTACCCGGGGACTGCCACTCCTTACCCGGGGACTGCCGCCCTCAACCCAGAAGCTGTTGCATTCATTGAAGAAGTTCTCGCTAATCGGTCTGGGCTGCAGAGAAGCGCTCCTACTCCTCCTGAGCAACCACCAGAGCCTGTCCCAATGGAAATGGACGAACCAGTGTTTCCCGTGCGGGAGACACCGAGTTGGGCAATGCCCATATTATCCTTTCTAAGGGACGGCACTTTACCTAAAGATGAGGTGACTGCGAGGCAGATTCAGAGAAGATCCAAGGGCTACGCCTTAGTCCGAGATGTGCTGCACAAGAGAAGTGCCACTGGTGTGCTGCAACGCTGTGTGAGCCCAGAGGAAGGAGAAGAAATCCTGGTGGAGATACATCAAGGGGAATGTGGGCATCACGCCTCTTCTCGGGCTTTGGTCAAGAAAGCTTTTCGGCATGGCTTCTACTGGCTCACTGCATTGCAGCAAGCTGAGGATATTGTGAGGAAGTGCGCCGGCTGCCAGATGTTCGCAAGTAAGATTCACATGCCAGCTTCCGAATTGAAAACAATTCCTATCACATGGCCATTTGCTGTTTGGTGCTTGGATATGGTTGGTCCTTTCAAGCCGGCTAAAGGCAATATGACACATATCTTGGTCATGGTGGACAAGTTCACCAAATGGATCGAGGTGAAACCTATTCGGAAGTGCGATGGAGTCACAGCTGTGAAGTTTGTGAAGGATGTGATCATGAGATATGGCTACCCGCACAGTATCATCACCGACAATGGCACCAACTTCGCAGAGGGGGCAATGGTGCGATTCTGCAGAGATAAGCATATCCGACTAGACGTTGCGTCAGTCGCGCACCCTGCCTCCAATGGGCAAGTTGAGAGAGCAAATGGGATGGTACTGGCAGGGATCAAGCCGAGGCTGATTGAGCCACTGCTGAAAACACCTGGGTGTTGGCTAGAAGAGTTGCCAGCGGTGTTGTGGAGTCTAAGGACTACCCCTAACCGGTCAACCGGCTACACGCCATTCTTCTTGGTATACGGGGCTGAGGCCGTGTTGCCAATAGACTTAGAGCATGACTCCCCCCGAGTAGCCCTCTACACTGAGGTGGAGGCGAGAGAAGCTCGAGAAGACGACGTTGACCTGCTTGAAGAAGCAAGAGAGCTGACTCTGTCACGTTCGGCTATCTACCAGCAAAACCTGCGGCGCTATCATAGCCGAAAGGTGAACCCAAGGGTTTTCCGAGAAGGAGACATGGTCCTTAGGCTTGTGCAGCGCACAGCCGGGATGCACAAGTTGTCTCCTCCTTGGGAAGGGCCTTTCATTGTCAGCAAAGCGCTGCACAATGATGCGTACTATCTTGTAGATGTGCGCCCATCGCAGGCGAACAGGGCAGATAAAGCTGGAGAGGAAACCAAGCGCCCCTGGAATGTAGCTCTACTTCGTCGTTTTCATTCGTAAGCAAAGATGTGTATGTACCTTCTCATCCGAGTTGAAATTCTACTCTGCAATCTAAAATTGTTCTCGGGGACTGCCCTCGTCCAAAATTGCTCTAAGTGTTTGTCTTACTCGGTTTGTTCCTTTGTCTATTTCGGTTGCTCCACTTCAGAACTCATAAGTGCATTGAGTACTGTGTTTAAACCTATATGCCAACTCTTCGACTCTGCTGCTGTCCGAAACCCGGCTTCATGGCAAGCAAGAGAACAAGCAAAAGGTCAATGAGCACACGAAAATCACTAAGGAAGAAAGAGTGCAGGAACCGAGTAGATTGTCGGTTACTTTTTGTTCCTCTTTTTCGTCTTCTCGGCTAGGTGGTGGGCTGCGTTACCATGATTGTTTCTAGCGGCTAAGTATTTGCAGCCCTGCTACTTGATTCTTGTGACTCGAATACCAAACAAGCGACAAGTCGCAGGTAGAGCAGAGAAGAAAAGACAGGGTGAATAAGAAATGCTACTCGGGGACTCGCATGGAAACACAACTCGGCATTAAGCCAGTGTCGTTCAAATTGATTAATGACAACATAAACAGAGTGGGCATAAAAAACTGAGTAGCAAGCAAGATAAAGGTAGTCTGTTACATCTGCTCCCGGCATTCCGGGGATCTGATAAAATGTTCAAGTGATAGAAAGTGCAGGTTGCTTCAAGTTGTGGAGGCGTTGTTCTCGGCGCCGGCCTTGGCTGATGTTTCCTCGGCGGCGGTCCTTGCAGCAGTTTCTTCGGTGGCAGTCGTGGCGGCTGTTCCTTCGGCGCTGGCGTGGGCGGCATCCGCCTCCGTCTGCACGGCGGCGGATTCCTCCATCTCGGCATCCTCCTGGGTGGCCGCCTGCTCGGAAGTGGCCGTGGCCACCGAGACAGGTCCTGGAGCCGAGGAGGAGCATGAAGCATGGCCAGGAGGGGGCACCGTGTCGTCGAGAGCAGCACCTGAGGAGGTGCCGAAGTCGAGTGGCTCGCTATCGATGTGCGCCCCTTCGTCTTCGTCGCTACTCGCGACAGCGGCAGATTTTCCCTTCCCGGCCTTGCCCTTGGGAGACTCGAAGAAGTCACCAAGCTCCTCCTCCTCGTCATCATCTTCTTCGTCCTCGTACTCGGTGTCGGGTTCGGGGACGCCATCGATGTAGACCTCCGTCTCGGCGCATTCTGCGACATCGTATGCAATCTGCTTGCGCAAGGCCACGCTGTCGGCATCAGTCTCCCATTTGGAGTTATTGCGCTTCCCGCGGATGAGCTGCATGTCCAGGTTTTCATACCAGGACGCAATGCAGAGAAGCATCACGTCCGCACCAGCACGGGCTCCGGAGGCTCGCCACTTCTTCAACTCGGCCTTCACGTTCTCCAGCTTGAGGGCGAGCTCCCGCATGCTTTTTGGCTCAGGATCATGAGGCCAGAATATCCGGTGGAGCTCAAAGCCCGCATGCATCAAATCAGTCCCGCAGCCGGCCAGCTGTTCGAAGTAACCTTTGAGCACCACCAAGCTGTCCTCGATATCAGCCCTGGTGTCAATCGGCTCACCCAGCGAAAGGCGAACTGCTCGGGCCTTGGCTATCGTGGGCGCAGAGGTAGACTCAAGACGAGGCCAGATATCTGAAATAGCAAGTGGCAAGATCAAAAACCGAGAAAGAAAAAAGGAAGCCGAGAAGGAATAGGACCGAGAAGAAAAGATGCAATGAAGAAAAGAACTTACCGATCAGTTGGCGGCGCAGCTGCTGCAGCTTGGTTCTCCAAGACTCCTCGTTCCTAATGTGCTTTGATTGGATCTGGCGCAGGGTGTCCATCTGAGCGAAAAGATCAGCATTGGTCTTCTTCAGAGTCTCGCATTCAGCCTCGAGGGCCCTCTCCTTGGCCTTGAAAGTGGTCTCGGCCTTGGCCTTCTCGGCGATGGCCGTGTCCCTCTCGGCGCCAATCTTCACGGCATCTTGGAGTGCATTCTGAAGCTGGAGCTGCAGCTTCTCCATCTCGGTGGTATGGTCCTTCACCAGAGTTATGGCCTGGTCGGATAGCTGCTTCTCCACTTCCACTGGCTTGACGCAATCTTGGTGCGCCTCAGCAAATGACTTATAATCTTCTGCGAAAAGATAAGATGAGGTCAGTAGATGGGCAGAGAAGAACCAAACTCAAAGTCACACCGAGTAAACAGCAAAACTCACCTTCAAGTTTCTTTATGGTGGCCTCGGCGTTCTCCACGAAGCTACGGCATTTTTCATGCTCGTCGGCCAAGGCCTTCAGTTTGTCTGCAGAGAAGAAAAGGTTAGCGCGTGAGAAAGCAGAAGCGGGCGTAAACATAAAACGCAGAAACCGCGTGGCTAAAAGGCGTACCTTGCACTTCGGCCAGCTGTTGGGTGCTGTCGTTTGCATTTTTGCTCGCGGCCTCAGCAGCTACCTTCTCCTTCTCCAGCGCAGCAATACGCCTCCTGGCAATGGAGTGATTCCAGAGAAGGATGCGGTACAAGTTGGTCCGCTTAAGAACGCTATCCTGAAAACCGAGAAGAAAATGAGTTAGGCAAAGCAGAGAAGATTCGGCCCGAGTAGGAGGCTACTCGGAGAGTATCCACCTACTCGACCCAAATCTCGGGGACTGGGGGTGATGGTAAGAAAGAAGAAAGGCGAGTAGAAGAGAAGAAAATTCAACTCGAAAAAGGCAAAAAGACTTACTGCGTAGCTCTGTTCGATATCTTCGGCGTTCTTGCGGTGCAAGAACATCTTGGCTGCGAGGGTTGCAGTATCGGTGGAGACGGACATGGGCTGGTGTCCCAAGTCGATCTTGTTCCACTCCACGCGGTAGTGGTCGACGGAGCCAAGGGTCAAGCCGTGCCACTTCTCCTCTCCGAGAACCCCGCTGTCCCACTTGGCGCTGATGTAGCCGACAGTGTCCAGTACCTGCTCAAGACCCTTGGAGGTTATTGGCTTGTCTTGGGCTCCCCGAGAAGCAATATTGACGGGTTTGTTCTGGGCTGGATCGAAGGGAGGAGTATTCCTGGCTACAGCTTTCCTCCCCTTCTGAATAGCTACAGCTTTATCTTGGGGAGGGAAGCCGATGCTATGTTGGTGGCTAACCTCAATCATATATTCCGGGTAGCAGGGCTGACCAGCAGCGCGAGCATCAGCCGAGAGCGCAGCAGGAATCGGGCCGGAGTCGCGGATCACGAGTGCTCCGCCTGCGGATGCGCCTTGCTCTCTGGCCCTTTTCTTCGTCTGCTCCTTCTCGATTTTCTGCTTCTCGAGATCCTCGGGTTTCTTCCCCTCAGTCTTGGCCTTTGCCTTCTCGGCGACTGCTTCCTCGGCAGCTTGCTTCTCGGCCTTCTTCTGCTCAGCCCTGGCCTTCTTCTGCTCGGCCTTGGCTCTCTCAGCAGTTTCTTTCTCGGCTTTGGCCTTCTCGGCGGCTTCCTCCTTGGCCTTGGCCTCCTCAGCAGCCACCTTATCGGCAGTCTCCTTCTCAGATAGACCTTTCTTGGAACAGTAATCCCTCAGAGCATCAAGGGCCTGTTGCTTGGCTGCTCGCCCAGGAGGGCTGGATGTATCTTTGCTCTGTGGAAACGAGGAGGAGATTGGTGCTGTAGGGCCTTGCGCAGTTGGGGGCGTAGGGCCTCGCGCAGTTGGTGGCGCCGCTGCAGCTCCTGGCAGAACACCACTCGTTGCGCTGCCTGGCAGTGGGTAGACATCTGCTACGGTAGCATCCGCGGCGGTGTCGTCTGTCGTCGGCTGCTCGGCGGTGATGTTCTCTTGTGCAGCAACCTCCGTGGTGGGCTGCTCCTGTTCTACTTCTGGCCGCTCAAGGGCGGCGGCGTCTTGCATTTCTTGTTCTTGGTTCTCCTCGGCGTTGCTAGCCGGAGGAGAAGGGGGTCTCTCCTCGTGGACGGCGGAGTCTTGTGCTGCTGGTTCTGACGCTGCTCCTTGTGCTGATTGGCAGCAGCAGCATTGGCGTCGCGATCCTCATCATCATCGTCCAGGTTGACCAGAGGTACTGGTTTCTTCTGGGCTAGGTCGGACGCGAGGGCTGCGTTCGCATCCATGGCAGGACTGCAGAGAAGAAAGAGATCAGGGTTTGGAAGAAGATTTGGGAGAAACAAGTGCTACGCGAGAAGGAGGGCAAACGAGATGAGAACTCACGCAGTGGTGGATTTAAGCTGTCGTCGGGGTTTCTTTACAGTAACTTTCCTCTTCTTCTCGGCGGCCTCCTCCTTCTCGGCGGGCTTCCTCTTCTTGGCTGGAGGTGCCTGTGCTTCGCCGCCGGTCCGCTTGCGGGTTTCGGGAGGGGCAGTAGACAAAGGTTGGACGACGAGGGGCGCATCGCCCTCGTTCTCGCCCTCATCCTCGTCGTCCTTCTCCACAGCGGCCTCATCTGAGAAATTCAAAAGAGAAGAAGGAAGAATCAGGAACAGCAATGCAAGGGGTTGGTGTTTCTCGGAAGCAAACAAGATGAAAATAACAGTACCGTGAGAGCCTTCATCCGACCAAGTGCGGAGAGCATCGCGCTTGTCAGGAGCGGGGCTGCTCTGTTCCGCGTCATCAGAGGGCAGCATGTCATCCTCCTCGCGATCGGCGAACCAGTTCTCCTCAAAAACTTCGCGGCTCTCAATCAACTGTCGAGTAAGAGTCTGAAAGACAGAGAAGGATCATAAGTCAACCGAGTATCAGGATGGAACTCTACTCGGATAGGCGTGCAAACACACAGCACATTAAGCCTATGCAGTTTTCTAAGTATTCTACTCGGATAGGCGTGCAAACACAAAGCACATTAAGCCTATGCAGTTTTCTAAGTATTCTACTCGGATGGGCGTGCAAACACAAAGCACACTAAGCCTATGCAGTTTTCTAAGTGTTCTACCCGGGTAGGCGTGCAAACATAAAGCATACTAGGCCTAAGCACGAGTAGATTAAGTGTTCTACTCGGTGCACCAGACAATTGCTAATCGGGGCGGAAAGGGAAGTTGTCTACTCGGGTGGCAGAGGCAAAAACAGGGAAGGAAGAACGTACCCGGGCAATCGGTTGCGTGCGGCTGTACGGGACGAAGCCATACCGCCACTTCTCGGTAAGGCTTGTCTTCAGCATGTTCCTGGCATGATAGGCAACATCCGCGTCGTCGATTTCGATGGTGGTGGTCCTGGTGCAGTCGCGCGGGCCTCCCATGTAACACATGAGATGGCAGCGCTCCTGCAGAGGGAGTACTCGGCGCTTGATCCAGCATATCACCGGGTCGTCATTCTTGAGGCCCAGCTTCTTCAACTTGCCGAGTCTATCTTCTATCTCGACGGCGATTTCGTCGATGTTGGGCTTCTCCTTCCAGTTCGACCCGAGTGGAGCACGATTCCTCCAAGCGGGCAGGTTGATTCGATCATCAACCACACCTCCTTCCGTGGCGGGGACGTTCTTGACATAGAAGAAGGTCTGCTGCCACATTCGGCAGGAATCCAGCCCCTGGATGCGGGGATGGTTCGTACCCGTCCGCTGCACCATCATGGCACAGCCCGTGTCGGTGGCGCGGCCGATACCTGCACCGTCTTTCTTCCCGACTGACTGTTGGCGGAGATTGAAGTACCTGAGCCACGTGTCAGTCGTGGGCCTGATGCCGAGGAAAGCCTCGCAGACCACGGCGTGGTAGGCGAGGAAGACGACCGCGTTGGGCGGCAGATGATGCATCTGCAGCCCGAAGTGGTCGAGGAACTCGCGCAGGAAGTTGGAGGCGGGCAGTCCAAAGCCGCGCTCGAAGTGCGACATGAAGACCACCCGCTCGCCGTCCTGCGGAGTTGGCACGACCTCGTCGTCGGGTGCCCGGCACTCCACGCCGGGGGGAACCCGTCTGCTGGTCACGAGCCAGGCGAGATTGGCCTTGGTGACGGAGGAACCCGCCCAGCTAGCCTTGGCCATCGTCGCGAATGGGAAGAGTGGACGATTTTCGAGTGGAAGTGCTCGGTGGAGTGAGTCCGCGGCGGCGCGGAAGCTTGCGCGGCGGCGGAGGGCTCGGTGGAGAAGAAGGACGAGAGGCAGAAGGGGAAAAGAGCAGGGAAGAAGAAAAGGAAGTTACCGCGGGGGTATTTATATCTCCCTCGCTAGATTACCGTTACCACCGCGGTAGTGGGATCGACTGCGGCGTGTGGTGGGTCCTGTGGCCGGCTAGAAACGCACATAAGCGCGGGCTGCGCGCGTAACGGCCGCATTTGATCCCACCTTCAGATCGTGGCCAGTAATTGCGCGTGATGGGACATGACGGCCGGTGGGCCCACGGCGTGAAAACTGGACACGTGGCGTCGTGTCCTGGGCAACCAAACGATAAGGTCGTGGATGCTTGACACGTAGGCGGTGCCTGCGTGAAGGGCTGGATGTTGCTCTGCGCTGCAGAGGCTCTTTTTTCCCGAATACAGAGTAGAAAGCAAGTGCTACTCGGAAAAGGAAACCCAAGATACTTTCCGAAAGGCTACTCGGAGGACCTACTCGGCATCTTGAGGTTCGATGGCTGAGATGCAAAGGCTGGTTTTAAGCTGGCAGAGCCTAGTGAACAAGTTCGCAAGACTCAACCAGCTTCGGGGACTGCTGTCGGGGGGTTACCCCCGAGTAGGGTAAAGACAGGTGGTAAAGGCCGCTTGCAGAAGAGAGGTTTGGTCGAGTAGCCGACTACCGGGTACTCGCTACCCGGTCGACTGCTACCCGGTCTCACCTCAAGATGACCAGAAGGAGATATCAATCAAGTTCTACCCTGTCGACTAGGAGGTTTGGCCCGAGTACAATTGGCGGGAACATTTGGCGGGAAACTACTCGGGCAGGAAGTCAAAGGAGCCGTTCTGACACAGGATCCCGCGTATCCTGGGTCCGTACTTGGCAGCATTCGAACTACTGTTCACGTGGGGACGGCCTGCCTGACAGTGACAGCATGGAAGCAGTCGGTGGCAGGATAAGGGGGGCCTACTCTGTGACTAGGTACAGTGATACCAGTCTGTCCCCTAGTTTTGCCCAACGACTTTACAGAAGCAGCCAAGATCAACGACCAAAGCTGTCAGCGGGTACTCGGAGAAAGGACAGTGTGCACACTATGTCGACACTTGTCTAGGATTTGGACGTATCCGGCTGGGCACCATGTATATAAGGTGCCCCGCCGCCTCCTGCGCGAGGCATGCTCTCACATACTCCCATGGTGGCTCACTAGAAACCCTAGAAACCCTAAGTTCTTGACCTAGCTCTACTCGGATAGGGGCAAGGGGCTACTCGGTAGCATTACTATTTGTACTGTGGCTACTCGGTGAGACACCGTAATACATAGAGAAAGGCAGGAGTAGGGGTTTTACCTCCTCACGAGGGCCCTGAACCTGGGTACATCGTGTTGTTTGTGTTGTGTGGATCTTACCTCACGCGGCTACACGTCGCGTGATCCCTCCCCGGACACCTCCAGCGTCCATCGTCCCCACATCTTTATCCATCCCATGGCATCTGCCGTGACACCACCACGACACATTGCATATTGTGGGTGCGGGCAATAATAATATCACCTAATAATTAAATATGGAATGAGTTGGAATAATTAAATATTGTTCCGGTTCCATTTAAAATTGCATAGCTCATCGTTATATTATCTCGCCATGTTAAACAACATTTAATCTTGACGGGTAGATAAATAACGTGAACCTCCTAAATTAAATCTTGGGCTTCCGGCTCAATTTAAATTGATTTAATTGCATAAATCATAACTAATTCATTTCAACTCCAAATTTGAAAAGTAATATATGTTTTCCAATCAAAATTCTCTAAACTTTGCAAATATCAACTTTGTTTTCTGTTTTAAATAAATTAAATTGCTGAAAACAACAATTTCTTAATTAATGCATTTAAAATTGTCAATTTAATAACTTGCTCATTTTAATTCCAAATTCAACAAATAAAATATGTTTTCATACCAGAAAAATGCACTTAATCTGTTCATGCCATCCATGTTCATGTTTGCACCTTGCTTTTTGCATTTGTAGTAGTGTTATGTATGTTCACCTAATAAATAAATATGGAATGTGTTGGGGTATTTAATTCAATTGTCGCCCTATTCCATTTAATATTGCTAACTCACCTATTTACTGTTTTCCATGCTAAACAACATTTAAATTGATGGTTAGATAAACAACTTGAACCAATTCCTATTTCTCCGGACTCCGGTTCCGATTAAATTGCTTAAGTTGTTTCCTCTCCGTTGCATCTTGCCATGTCATGAATATAAAATAGGATCATGCTAGATCTTTTGCCGTAGTAGTAATTGTTGCATCCGGTGTTTGTTCTAGTTTGTTGCTTCTTCGCGGATAGGACGTTGAGATGATGTGAGCAACGACAAGTGCTGCGGATGTATCTCTACTTGCTGGATTCCAGGCAAGTATACTCACTTGCTGCCAAATGGCTGCCTTTCATCACTTGTTACCGACTCTTTCCGTTGTTCTTATTCTAGCCTGTTGATACGATGCTTGTGTCTCGATCCTATTATATGTTTACCTTGCAGCCATGATATAGCCTTTTCTTTCCACTTCCTATTAACTGTTGTTTGTTTACCTTGTTGGCCCTCGTGTCGTAGTTGCATGCTTAGTGTTGTTTGCGCTCAAGTCTTGTTGTTCCTTTCGTATCACATGTTTAGTTGATAGCTGGGTTTCAATTCAATCAACAACATGTTAATGTTTTGGGTAATAATAATTTGATGATAAGGCACCGGCAGGAGGCCCGGCGTGGTTTTGAAGCCTGCTAGTGTCGACCCTAATTAGGAAAAGGGTCTTGTCTACTGATCCATGATGAGCGCACTAACCGCATGTGGGAAGCGAGTATGGGCGCCCCCCTCAATTTGACTCGATTCGCATCTCGTCCAAATTGCCACACTTAGTTCGGGCTTTCCATTTGATGCATGCATATGCAGGTGCGAACCCGAGGCCAGGGTGGAACTTTTGTAGTCGACATTTAGGGCGGCGTGGTCTTCTAGTGCTATGAGGGTCCCCCTTTTCTTCGTGGGGGCGCGATTAGCCGCGCACGCACAGCACGTGGTGCTTTGGGCTTGATGTGAAGCAGAGTTGGGTTGTGTTGAGTACCTCGCTTGGTGGGTTGATCCCCCGTCTGGCGGGATATTCTTACGTGTACGGCCAAATTGGTGCACACCTGCAGGGTTAAATCTTCTCGAGAATCCGTGTTTTCCGCGGTTATGGTTGACTTGGTGAAAGTACTGGCTAACAAGTACTCAGAACAACTTACACCTAATTAATGCTAATCTTGACTAGTAATAGTCTTATTGACACAATAACTTGATCCATCATTAATCCAACAGTGTGAGTTATCCTTGGGTTGCTTCCTTAGTAGGGGGTAACATTGGATGGGTATTGTTTGGTGAGCAGTTACAGTTGTTTCCAATACGCTATCTTATCCCCCTCTTTTAGCCGGATGTTGAAGTGAGTCTCTGTAGTTGGGTAGTGCAGCCCGCTGCCGCTTATTTGCAATAATCCTTTCCTTCCCATTGAACCCAAAGTATTTGTATCTTGTGATGACTGGCTACGCCGGTATCTTGTGAGTATGGTTTATCCACTTGCCAGTACTTAACCGTACTGACCCACGCATCCTTTTCGTGGATGCATATTCAACATTGCAGTCAACAGGTTTGAAGTCTGACGACGTTAGCTTGGGAATCCCTCCGGCTTGACCTGGGCAGGGATTGGACGCCATCGGTT
This sequence comes from Alopecurus myosuroides, assembly GCA_028641055.1. Taxonomy (NCBI): domain Eukaryota; kingdom Viridiplantae; phylum Streptophyta; class Magnoliopsida; order Poales; family Poaceae; genus Alopecurus; species Alopecurus myosuroides. The sequence goes on from CM054062.1 coordinate 122,848,137, forward strand.
ATCTTCAGGACTCTTAGTCCAATTTGTATCTTGTCCGTAGTCGGACGCTATGCTGTTTCTTCCGCTGTTAATTGGATCTTTGTATGGTATCAGTTGTATCCTTGGCTCGTTTGAGTCTTCTTGTATATATCTTTTCTGTTGTTGTTGCGGAAATATTCGTGAACTGTTGTAATGTTATCACAAGTGGCAACCTGGAATCGGTTATTATGTGGATTTTGGCGGGAATGCTGAAATCTGCATAGTGCCCGATCTCGGGGCGTCACAAATGGTATCAGAGCCTTGGTTCCGATTCCCGACATTGTTTCGATACGAATGGTTATCGAAGCAACGGGTCCGCAAAGCCTGTAGGATAACCTCGCTAACGGTCGTTGTTTCTAGAGTGTCAAAAACTATTTGCTGCTAAACTATTTTGAAAAGCTCTCAATAGGATTCTTGTTTTCTCCTTATCTCAATTCTATTTCTCCTTCGATCTTATTTGTTTTGGAGTCTCCCCCCTTGTCTATCTTTCAAAGTGTTAGGATCCTACGTGGGTTGGACGTTTTCTGAGCCTTTAACCCAATAGATACGATCATCGGAAGATTCCTGGTGGAAGAACATCGTCATCACCCCGAGCAAGATTCCCTTGTTAGTGGTGTCGAGGAGATCAACAAGGTGACCGAAGACTCGATAGCTCCGAATTTTTCCCTCTCCCGTGGTTGTGAGCGGATTGCGAGGGCGCAATCCCTTGTTAGTGGTGTCGTCTGTAACACCCGGGGATTTTTCCCCAATTAGAACTTGTTTGTTTCTTTGTCGCATCATGTCATCATGCGTGGCATTGCATCCCTTTTGAATACATATAACTTCTTAATAAAATGTTAATCTCAAAAGTTCAATACTCAATTTTGGTGTGAGCTCTCTTATCCCTAAACCTTTTTTTTTGAAAGTAATAAAATGAGAGAAAAAAAACGTTTGGGTGATGGGCCAGCCAGCCCACCTACCAATCCCTAACCCTAACCCACACAGAACACCAACGCACGCACACAACACCACACGACACAACGCACGCACACAGCACACCTGCACGCACACGCACGCAGAAGGGGATCGAACCCCTTCGTCCTCCTCCTCACGAGCGCTCGCTCGTTTCTCCTGCCCAGATGCGCCGCCTCCACCTCGTCTCCCTCCTCCCGACGTCCTCTCCCCTCGTCCCCTTCCTCCCAAGCTCCGGCCGCCCCCCTTCCGTGGCGCCCCGTCCACCTCCCTGCTCGCTGTCCCCCTGGTTCCCCCTCCGCACCTCCATGGTCGGCCGTCTCCTCCATGGCCGGCCGCCGCGCCCCATCGCCGGCGTCCTCTCCTCGCCAAGCTCCTCCCATCGCCTCCCCTTTCCCCTCCCTTCGACGCAGAGGAGAGCCACCAGGAGCCTCCCGTCGCTCGCCCCTCCACTACCGCGCATCTGGAGCCCTGCCTCCCCCACGAGCCGTCCTCCCGCTCAAGCCGACGACCTCCTCGGCATCCTCGCGCAGCGCACCCTCGTCTCCACCTCTGCGTGCTCCGGCGGAGAGCCTCTTGCAGCGTCGCGCCCTCGACCTCCACCTCGCTGCAGTTGCCCCGGCGTGGTTCTATTGCGCCCTCAAGGTGCTCGACGAATTGGCCACAAGAAGTTGGTACATGTGTTCGTGCCCATATGGTTTTCTTTTGGGGCCGACGACTTTGTGTGTGTGCATGACTTGCCTGTCGCATGGACGCCAAGGACTACTTTCACTACCCGACTACGCCCGTCCGACGCTGAGTACCTGAGAACTACTACGGCAACCAAGATCTTCCTCGACCGGTACCGCATCGACAAGATCATCGCCAACAATGTACTGCCACCCCGAGGACCTCGGACCAAACCTCGACCACGACTACTCCCCCGACGAACCGTGAACGACTACATCGCCTTCGTCATGTCCGTTTTGCGTTGGCCGCCTTCGTGCGCGCCTGAAGACCGGGACCGTCAGGTTCGCCTCCGACCCCGAAGACGATGTTGTTACGGTTCGGCCACGACTACGACGACCACTTCGACTCCAGACGTGAATGACTACTTCGATGACGACACGAGAACAATTATCTCCTCGACGCCCCGAAGACGATGATGCGGTGGTGCAATTACGACTACTTCCTCGACGTCGACTACTTCCACTACCACGCCTACGTCGACTACTTCCTCTATGACCCGAAGACCTCAACTTCGACTACATCGACAACGGAATGTCTACTTCCCCTGCTACGACGACTTCGTCTACTTCCTCTTCTTCGTCTACTTCCTCCACGTTCCGAAGTTTCCGGCGTTGACCCCGGCGATCCTCTTTCCAACGTGCGAACCCAAAACCCCAACCCTATACCTATATGCCTATTTTCTAAATGTCATCCATATCATGCATATTAAATCATTCATCTTGTTGCATTGCATATTGTGGGTGCGGGCAATAATAATATCACCTAATAATTAAATATGGAATGAGTTGGAATAATTAAATATTGTTCCGGTTCCATTTAAAATTGCATAGCTCATCGTTATATTATCTCGCCATGTTAAACAACATTTAATCTTGACGGGTAGATAAATAACGTGAACCTCCTAAATTAAATGTTGGGCTTCTGGCTCAATTTAAATTGATTTAATTGCATAATTCATAACTAATTCGTTTCAACTCCAAATTTGAAAAGTAAAATATGTTTTCCAATCAAAATTCTCTAAACTTTGCAAATATAAACTTTGTTTTATGTTTTAAATAAATTAAATTGCTGAAAACAACTATTTCTTAATTAATGCATTTAAAATTGTCAATTTAATAACTTGCTCATTTTAATTCCAAATCCGACAAATAAAATATGTTTTCATACCAGAAAAATGCACTTAATCTGTTCATGCCATCCATGTTCATGTTTGCACCTTGCATTTTGCATTTGTAGTAGTGTTATGTATGTTCACCTAATAAATAAATATGGAATGTGTTGGGGTATTTAATTCAATTGTCGCCCTATTCCATTTAATATTGCTAACTCACCTATTTACTGTTTTCCATGCTAAACAACATTTAAATTGATGGTTAGATAAACAACTTGAACCAATTCCTATTTCTCCGGACTCCGGTTCCGATTAAATTGCTTAAGTTGTTTCCTCTCCGTTGCATCTTGCCATGTCATGCATATAAAATAGGATCATGCTGGATCTTTTGCCGTAGTAGTAATTGTTGCATCCGGTGTTTGTTCTAGTTTGTTGCTTCTTCGCGGATAGGACGTTGAGATGATGTGAGCAACGACAAGTGCTGCAGATGTATCTATACTTGCTGGATTCCAGGCAAGTATACTCACTTGCTGCCAAATGGCTGCCTTTCATCACTTGTTACCGACTCTTTCCGTTGTTCTTATTCTAGCCTGTTGATACGATGCTTGTGTCTCGATCCTATTATATGTTTACCTTGCAGCCATGATATAGCCTTTTCTTTCCACTTCCTATTAACTGTTGTTTGTTTACCTTGTTGGCCCTCGTGTCGTAGTTGCATGCCTAGTGTTGTTTGCGCTCAAGTCTTGTTGTTCCTTTCGTATCACATGTTTATTTGATAGATGGGTTTCAATTCAATCAACAACATGTTAATGTTTTGGGTAATAATAATTTGATGATAAGGCACCGGCAGGAGGCCCGGCGTGGTTTTGAAGCCTGCTAGTGTCGACCCTAATTAGGAAAAGGGTCTTGTCTACTGATCCATGATGAGCGCACTAACCGCATGTGGGAAGCGAGTATGGGCGCCCCCCTCAATTTGACTCGATTCGCATCTCGTCCAAATCGCCACACTTAGTTCGGGCTTTCCATTTGATGCATGCATATGCAGGTGCGAACCCGAGGCCAGGGTGGAACTTTTGTAGTCGGCATTTAGGGCGGCGTGGTCTTCCAGTGCTATGAGGGTCCCCCTTTTCTTCGTGGGGGCGCGATTAGCCGCGCACGCACAGCACGTGGTGCTTTGGGCTTGATGCGAAGCAGAGTTGGGTTGTGTTGAGTACCTCGCTTGGTGGGTTGATCCCCCGTCTGGCGGGATATTCTTACGTGTACGGCCAAATTGGTGCACCCCTGCAGGGTTAAATCTTCTCGAGAAGCCGTGTTTTCCGCGGTTATGGTTGACTTGGTGAAAGTACTGGCTAACAAGTACTCAGAACAACTTACACCTAACTAATGCTAATCTTGACTAGTAATAGTCTTATTGACACAATAACTTGATCCATCATTAATCCAACAGTGTGAGTTATCCTTGGGTTGCTTCCTTAGTAGGGGGTAACATTGGATGGGTATTGTTTGGTGAGTAGTTACAGTTGTTTCCGATACGCTATCTTATCCCCCTCTTTTAGCCGGATGTTGAAGTGAGTCTCTGTAGTTGGGTAGTGCAGCCCGCTGCCGCTTATTTGCAATAATCCTTTCCTTCCCGTTGAACCCAAAGTATTTGTATCTTGTGATGACTGGCTACGCCGGTATCTTGTGAGTATGGTTTATCCACTTGCCAGTACTTAACCGTACTGACCCACGAATCCTTTTCGTGGCTGCATATTCAACATTGCAGTCAACAGGTTTGAAGTCTGACGACGTTAGCTTGGGAATCCCTCCGGCTTGGCCTGGGCAGGGATTGGACGCCATCGGTTATCTTCAGGACTCTTAGTGCAATTTGTATCTTGTCCGTAGTCGGACGCTATGCTGTTTCTTCCGCTGTTAATTGGATCTTTGTATGGTATCAGTTGTATCCTTGGCTCGTTTGAGTCTTCTTGTATATATCTTTTCTGTTGTTGTTGCGGAAATATTCGTGAACTGTTGTAATGTTATCACAAGTGGCAACCTGGAATCGGTTATTATGTGGATTTTGGCGGGAATGCTGAAATCTGCATAGTGCCCGATCTCGGGGCGTCACAAAAAGGCATGCTAAGTGGGTTGAATTCATAGAATCTTTTCCTTATGTCATTAAGTACAAGAAAGGTAAAGAGAATGTGGTAGCCGATGTCTTGTCTAGGAAAGAATTCCTTCTTACACGTCTTGACATCAATGTGATTGGTTTGGATGAGATCAAAGACTTATATGCTTCCGATGCTTTCTTTGGTCCTATATTTGAGAAATTCTTGCCTAACCGAGGTTTCGATGATTACTATCTTCACAAAGGTTTCTTGTTTAAGGCTGACAAATTGTGTATCCCCGAGTCCTCTCTTCGTTTGTTGTTATTGAAGGAATCACATGAAGGAGGTCTCATGGGACAGTTTGGACGCGACAAGACCTATGCCATGCTCTCCACCAACTACTATTGGCCCAAGATGAAGCATCACGTTGAGAGACACGTCAAGAGATGTTCTACATGCCTCCGAGCTAAGTCCACTTCCAACCCTCATGGTCTTTACATGCCATTACCTATCCCACATGCACCTTGGAGTGATATTAGCATGGACTTTGTGTTAGGCCTTCCACGAACTAAAACCAACATGGATTCAATCTTTGTAGTTGTGGATCGTTTCTCTAAGATGGCACATTTCATTCCTTGCAACCGAACCAACGATGCTTCACATGTTGCTACTTTGTTTTTCAGGGAAATTGTGTGTTTACATGGTGTACCTACTTCCATTGTCTCGGACCGTGACGTCAAGTTCACCTCCTACTTTTGGAAGACGTTGATGGCCAAGCTCGGCGTCAAGCTACTCTTCTCCACCGCCTATCACCCACAAACGGATGGACAAACCGAGGTCGTCAACCGCACACTCTCTTCACTACTTCGAGCATTGATCAAGCCCAACTTGAAGAATTGGGAGGAATGCATCCCACAGGCCGAGTTCGCCTACAACCGTGCTCTCCATCAAGCTACCAAGAAGAGTCCTTTCGAGATCGTCTACGGCTTCAACCCCAACACCGCCCTCGACATACTCCCTTTGCCTCTACGCGAGCGAGCAAACATGGACATCGACAAGCGCACCGACTACATCAAGAAGCTACATGACTCCACAAGAGCTACGCTTGAGAAGCATTCCGAGCACCGAGCCTCTATCATGAACAAGAACAAGAAACCCATGGTGTTCCAAGAAGGTGACCTCGTGTGGCTACACTTGCGCAAGGACCGGTTCCCCGACGAGCGCAACTCCAAGCTCAAGCCAAGAGGTGACGGTCCCTTCAAGGTCATCAAGCGCATAAACAACAACGCCTACAAGCTCGACTTACCGCAATCCAAGTACCTCGTCCACAACTCCTTCAATGTCAAGGACCTCTCTCCCTTCCATGGATACCCAAGTGATGAAGACGACTCCGAGTCGAGGTCGACTCTTTTTCAAGGGGGGGGGGAGATGATGTAGCCCACCCAACTCCACCAAGTGCACCGATGACAAGATCACGCGCAAAGGCCATCCAAGATAAGGTGAACTCGCTCCTCTCGTTCTATGCTTTCGGTCATGTGGAGAATGGTGCGCTACCTCATGGTTCCACACTTTGTGTACTCAGGTTCAAACCCACCACGGAGGCCCCGGAAAGCACCCAAAATGATGCACAAGAAGATACGAAGGAGGGCGGAAGAAACGACATCGCAATCGGAGTCCCGGCGGAGAAGATAGGGGGAAAGGAGCCCCTCCCGGCCTCGGGGGCCGGCCAGGCCGGCCTCATCCCCCCCCTAGGCCGGACCCCCCAACAGAGGCAGCCGGCCTGGAGGCCGGCCTCCCTCCTCCCCACCCCGGCCCCAGGCCGGCCTCCCCTTCCAGGCGCCCACCCTGGCCCCAGGCCGGGTTCCAGGCCGGCCAGGCTTGCCCCTAGGCCGAGGTGGACCTGAAAATGCCTGGAAAAGACCCGTTTTCGCTCCCGTTTCCACCTACTTCGACCCCCGGCTATATAAGGACTCCCCCAAGCTAGATCTAGGGTTTGGAGTTGAATTTAGAACATTTGGAGCTCAGCTCTCTTGTATCCCTCTTTGAGGAACTACTCCTCCGGTGTGTACCGAGGAACGTATCAAGGCTACTCCTCCGACTTCGTCGAGGATCGTATCAAGGATCATCCAATTACTTGATCTCTCCCTTTGGGTTTCTATCAAGGAATTGTCCAATCTTCCTCTCGATTATCTTGAGGTTCTATTGGCGTAGTGGACCGGCTACGGGTGTAAAGCGGTTTCAATCAAGGTGAGCTCAGTTGAATCGATCGTTCCGTAGGCGGCCCTCGGGGTTAGTTGACGGAAGATTTGGGGTTCTTCGTTTCTTACTATTTATCCTTGCGTTTGTTTGCGTTGCCCTCGATCTCCCCCTCGTTTCCCCCTCGTGTGTTCATCGAGTTCCTCGTGTTCTTCGTGTTCTCCGTCGATTCGTGAAGATCGGGCCAATCTAGGAGTAACCCTCCGCATCAGAATGGTTGCCACACGTTTACGTGTTGGCCTGCTCACATTGAGATGCGGGTGCCGGTATGCCCCGTAAGCCATTTATCTACTGTTCAGCAGGCTGTGAGTATCCTCTAGAAGTCCGGGTGCGACACTACCCGGGAAAGCTCCTTCGAGCCGGACAACGCAACTGAAAACATCTCCAGGACTGAGATGGGAGATCCCAGTGGAGAATCGGCCTCGGATTCCTGGTCCGAGTCAGCGAAAGCAGAGAGAGAACCGGTCCGCACTGGGACAGCAGTCCTGGAGAAAGCAAAAGCTGATCATCCCCAGATGCGGCCCCACCCTCGGTGTCAGCACCTAAACCGTCCCTGACCAGTACCGATCCACGCGCACCGAATTCAAAATGTGCGGTGGCAAAAGCAGCAGCGGCCGGTTTAGTCTGAGCAAAAGAAACCGCAATAGGTATCTCCTGACAGCCCTGCACCTCCTGCGCAGCGACCAAACCGTCCCCGCTAGCAGCCAAGGCCTCCTTTACACGTGGCGCAACCAGATAGGAGAGGGAGGCTTCCAGGAGCATTGGATCCCGCTCGTAGACCCCACTCGCCAGCCCACCAGCAGTTTCCACGTCTTGCACGACTCCACGTATCGCAGCGCTGACTGGGTCCACGGCGAGGGGAACCGCGCCGAAACGGCCCACGCCTTCCCCAGGGACCACAACGGCGCGCCGCCGCTGCTCGCCGGCCAGATTCCGCACCCAGGTGAGGGACCGGCGCCTCTGGTGCGGGCGAGCATCTTCATCGCCCCGCTCTCGGCCACCATCCCTGGCGCCATGAACGTCTTGGCGGCGGTCACCTCCCTCTCCGCGGCGGTCGTCGCCCGAGCGACCTCCATTGTTGCCACCACCGTCTCCAGGGGCCGGACCTTGCGACGCGTCCATGTCCACCGAGTGCGCGACATGAACCGTAACAACGTACAGCAGCATGTTCTTCTCGACGGGGGTTAGCGCGTCGCCGGGGAGCACGAGTACGTCGTCGTCTTCCAGCCGGTCGCCGGGCTCTTCGATGAGGAGGGCCTTGCATTTAGGGAACAGCGACAAATCATCCGTCCACACCTTAGCCTGAAACGTGCGCAGGTCCTAGCGGCTCGCCGTGGCCGAATCGAGCCGCTCCACCCACGCCGCCGAGCCCAGCACCGCGGTGGCCGTGGTCAAGTTCCAGGCGTGCGCGGGGACACCAGTGAGCTCCACCGCCACCCTGAAGCGCATGGGTCTCCGCATCGCCTGCAATTGCCGGTTCCACGGCGAGAAATGCAAGGCGAAGTCCCTCCCGTCGATGACCCCGGCATTGAAGACCTCGTCTCGAATCCGTCTGCTCGCGAAAACGAAAAGGAAATCGGAAGGCCAGTGACGATGCACCGTGAAGTTGTCGGCGACGAGCGGCAGTTGGGTGGACAGGGCAGTGGCCGCTTCCCTCGGAGAGACATGGCGACGGCCGCCTGAGACGTATGCCACCATCCCCTAGCGCAACACGGCCTCCGCGGCGTCAAGCTCCGCCGAGCGCGGGGGTAGACTCTCTCAAGGCGCGGCGCCGACGGTACGGAGACCTCCACGGCACGCCCTTTTCCACGGTCATCCTCGTTACCGCGCCCCCGCGGCGGGGACGACGGCGGCGACAGGGACCTCTCGACGCGACGCTCGCCACGCTGACGACGAGCCACGGGACCACCTTGCTGGCGGGAGGAGGAGCCTTCTTCCCACCGCGCCTCGCCATGGCGAACCACCGTGTTGTCACCACGCGCAGTGACGCGGGCGTCTGGGCTCGCCGCGCCGCGCTCCACCACCTGCCTGTCGGGGGCGCCTCCTTGCGCCGCGCGGTCCATGCCCCTAGCCTCCAGC